>CM070782.1:3801353-5001353 GCA_036346955.1 Dipus sagitta
TAAATATTTAAATGGTGGTTTGGTAAGCACAGCATTTAGCTAAACAACAGGAGCTTTCCTTCTAGGGCCTGTGACCTTCCCAGCCATGGGCTTCTGACTAGGTTTTCAGTGCTAGCCGCGAGTTTCCCCCTGTGTCCTGTGGAAGAGGCTCCAGCTCAGTTCCAGTGATTCTCAATGTCATGTGCCTGACACGTAACGGTGTCTTCAGCAGTAGGCTCTCACCATCTACTTCTGTTGGACATCCAGGAACGTTGGCAATAGCCTCACTGTTTGGGGCCTCGTGGGCCTCCCTGGCCGTCAGCTGACTGGGAGCTGTACCCCTCCTAAGCTGGAGTTTTCTGTAACAACCAGTTTCTTCTGATGCAGTATCCTCCACTCCTACGGGGCACTGCTGCCTAAACTCTTCGTTTTAACTACTCAGTAGAGAAATAGGGTTCCATAAAAGTTCCACTACTACTGTGCTTGGGCTTGTCTGGTTTTATGCCCAGTAGTGTTGGTTTAATGAAGTTGGGTGCGCCCAAGTGCATGCGTGTTTAGAATTGTAATGTCCTTAAGTTGGACTGTTCCCTTAATTAATATGAAGGGGCATTCTTTATCTTTTCTGATTATTTATAATGCTTTATGTTTTTCTATCCCTCTTTGTGCTTTTCCCTCTCTCAAGTCTGAAGAATTCCTTCAAGTAGTTTCTGCAGAGCTGCCTCAGTGGTCATGGTTTCCTTTAGCCTTTTTTGTTTGTTTGCTTGTTTTGTTTTTCGAGGTAGGGTCTCACTCTAGCCAAGGCTGACCTGGAATTCACTATGTAGTCTCAGGGTGGCCTTGAACTCATAGTGATCCTCCTACCTCTGCCTCCCAAGTGCTGGATTAAAGCCGTGTGTCACCACACCTGGCTATTTAGCCTGTTTTTTTTATCATAGAAAGTTGTTTTTAATTTTTTTTCTGGCTGAGAAGATTGCTCAGTGGTTAAAGGCACTTGCTTGCAAAGCTTGCCACCCTGAGTTCAATTCCCCAGGACTCACAAAAAGCCAGACATACAAAGGGGCACATGTGTCTGAAGTTAATTTTCAGTGGCAAGAGGTCCTGGCATGCACACACATTCTCTTGCTCTCGCTCTCTAGTAAACAAAACCTTTTAAAAAAGGAAGTCTTTCTTCTCTTTCTATATGACAGATAGCTTTGCTGAGTATAGTAGTCTGGGTTGGCAGCTATCCTTCTAAATGTGAAATACACCATTCCCAGCTCTCCTGTCTTTTAATGTTTTTGTTGAGAACTCTTGTTACTGGGGCTCAGTGATTAAAGGTTCTTGCTTGCATAGCCTGTGCTATCAGGATTCCTTCAGGAGTTTTTTTTTTCCTCTTTTAAAAATTTATCTGTTTGCAGGCTGGAGAGATGGCTTAGTGGTTAAGCACTTGCCTGTGAAGTCTAAGGACCCTGGTTTGAGGCTCAGTTCACCAGGACCCACGTTAGCCAGATGCACAAGGGAGCGCATGCATCTGGAGTTCATTTGCAGTGGCTGGAAGCCCTGGTGCGCCCATTCTCTGCCTCTTTCTCTCTCTCTCTATCTCTCTCTCTGTTGCTCTCAAATAAATAAATAAAAATAAACAAAATTTTTTAAAAAAATTATCTATTTGCAAGGAGAGAAAGAGACAATATGGGTTATGCCAGGGCCTCTTGCCATTGTAAATGAACTTCAGATGCATGTACCACTTTGTGCATCTGGCTCTACATAGGTACTGAGAATTTGAACCCAGACCGCCAGACTTTGGCAAGCAAGCGCCTTTAAGCACTGAGCCATCTCTCCAGACCTGTGTTCTTTGATCTTTGAAAATTCTTATAATTATTCTTTTGAATTCTCTGTTATTTCATCTAATTCACTGTTGTTGGAGGCCATTTACTGTGGGTTTATTATTTTTGGAGGTGTTATGTTGCCCTGAATTTTTGCATTTTTTGTATTATTGCATGGGGATTTGTGCATCTTGATTTTCTGTTTCTTTTATTAGCTGTATTCTTAAGTGTGTAGTTCAGGAGTTACATGCTCAGTGCAAGACCTCAAGGTGCCTCGTATGGCCTCTATATTACCCCCAGAAGAAAATATTAACAGCAGGGAGTGATTGGTGTGAATTTCATAGTTGTGAATTAACAACAGTGCTCTCCTTGACTTCAGTAATTATTGGTGGATAGACTAGCAAGGCTGATAAGGAATTTGCTAGGGCTTGGATTCTTCAGAAGTGGGAGTGGAGTGGGTTAAGATGGGGTCTAGTGTTAACTTTGAAAAAGATTTTGGTGGACAGAAGTACCCAGGAGAGGAATATTGGGTACTGATAGGTTCTAAAGAGTTTAGAGGTGATTGAGGCTATAGATGGTTGTAGTTGGAAAGAATACAAGAAAAAAAAAAGAAAAATTTATGGACTGGAGAGATGGCTTAGTGGTTAAAGGCCCATGTCTGCACAGCCAAAGGACCCAAGTTAGATTCTCCAGGTCTCACGTTAGTGCTGTGCACAAGGGGGCGCACGCGTCTGGAGTTTGCAGTGGCTGGAGGCCCTGGCGCACCCATTTTCACTCACTCTCTCTGTCTCTAATAAATAAATAAAAATAAATCTTAAAAAAAGTAAATTAAAAAAAAAAAAGAATAGAAAGAATACAAGGAAGGGCTGGGGAGATGGCTTAGTGGTTCAGTTTCCCAGTACCCACATAAAGCCAGACACACAAAGTGGCACATGCACCTGGAGTTTGTGGAGGCAAGAGACCCTTGTATGCCCACCCTCTCTTTCTCCTGCAAGTAAGTAAATTATTTTAGATAAATAAATATAAGTAAATAAAAAATTTAAAAAAAGGAGGACTGGAGAGATGGCTTAGCGGTTAAGGTGCTTGCCTGCAAAGCCAAAGGACCCAGGTTTCCCAGAATCCACATAACCAGATGCACAAGGTAGCGCATGAGTCTGGAGTTCATTTGCAGTGGCTAGAGGCCCTGGCGTGCCCATTCTCTCTCTCTCTCTCTCTCCCTCCCTCCTTGCGGATAAATGGAAAACATTATTAACAAAAAGTAAATAAAAGGAGAGGATAAGGAGGATATAATGTGAAAAGGAAGTTGGAAAGAGAGGGAAAGTATATGAGAGGTGCATCCTACTCAGTGTAAAGGGCGTGAGTGGTGCGTGGCGGTCAGTGTGAAGCCTGACGAGGATCACATGATCCCATAGGCCCTGGAAGCTAGCGGCACACTTACATCAAGTCACTCTTTGTCCTCATGTTGTCTGGCCCTGTGGCCTCTGCTGTTTGTGCTCCACTTTCCTAGCCCAGGTTTCCTAACATTCCCTCACCCCTTTGACCTTTGGCATTCTTTCCTTGCGTTCTAGGTCATGCGCCACAGTTAATTAATACTGGTGTGGTATGACTAACAAGAGAGAATATTTCAGTCTTTATTTACTTTTTATAAGCATTATTATTTTTTACAAGTATTATTTGATCCTATGAAGTATAAACTGTTTTTATCCTCATTTAAGAGAAAACTATACTTAAAGCTAAGCTTAACTGTCTTGCCAAAGGCTATCCATCCATTCATTTACTCAGTGGATACTTATTGAGGATCCATTTTGTACCTGGTCTTGGGGACAAACCTGGTGGCAGAACAAGGTTTGAAACTTTACTGTCTCACCGCCAAGCCTGAGACCATTGCCCCATTTAACTCTCTGTCTCTTTCTTTTTCCAGCCTTAGGATTGGGGAGAGGAGTCTGTGTGGACGCAGATGTGGTTTTCTGTTGGTGTATGCCCTTGAGTTCAGGATTCAGTCATCACCTTTGTGGATTAGATGTCCCAGTTCAGATTTGTACATCAATTTCCTCTTCTAGTGATGCCATCATAAAACGCCCTGGATAGCCTGGGTGCCTTATTCAACAGAAATGTATTTTCTCGTGATTCTGGAATCTCTGTTGTGAGTCATGTTGTCCTGGGTCCTCTCTGCTTAGCTTGTCCATTGCTGCCTTCTCCCTGTGCACCCACCTGACTGTCGCTCTGACCCTGTCCTAATCTGTATATAAGGACACTGATCATGTTGGAACAGGGCTGCACTAATAGCCCTACCTGAACCTAATTGCCTGCTTGACTCAGTTACCCTGCCTGTAAATATAGTTACACTCTGACATTCTGGACATCAGGGCTTCAGCATACGGGTGTCAGAGGTACCCAGTTCCTCACTAGCAGCAGCCTCACTCTCCAGTCCATTTGCTTTCCCTTTCCTGACTCCTGGTGGCGCCCCCAAGGCTGGGGGTGTCAGTGCACCAGTTACACGTCTGCCTTGGAGTACTTGGCCTGGTCACTCACCACCGCAATTCCAGGACGGGTTGCTCTTCCCTCTGTTATGTCTCATACTCTCTTTGGTTTTTTGTTTTGTTTTTGTTTTTGAGGTAGGGTCTCACTCTAGCCCAGACTGACCTGGAATTCACTATGTAGTCTCAGGGTGGCCTTGAACTCACAGTGATCCTTCTACCTCTGCTCCTGAGTGGAGTGCTGGGATTAAAGGTGTACGCCACCACACTTGGCTCTTTGTATTTTTTATCTCTTACACTTTAGGGCATGGTCAATCTTTGCCTTCATTCTGGGCTCTTTTCCTTTTTAAAATATTTATTTATTCAACAGAGAGGAAGAGGTGGGGGCTGGGGGGAGGGAGGGAGAGAATAGGCACACTAAAATCTCTAGTCACTACAAATAAACTCTAGACACATGTACCAACATGTGCATCTGACTTATGTGGGTACTAGGGAATCGAACCTGTGTCCTTAGGCTTTGCAGGCAAGCACCTTAACCACTAAGTCATCTCTTCAGCCCCTCCTTTCTTCTTCTTTTTAAAAAATATATTTTATTTATTTATTTACTTGAGAGAAAGAGGCAGAGAGAGGGGGAGAGAATGGGCGTGCCAAGGCTGCCACAGCAAATGAACTCCAGATGCATGCACCACCTTGTGCATCTGGCTTATGTGGGTCCTTGAGAATTGAACTGGGATCCTTTGGCTTTGCAGGCAAATGCCTTAACTGCTAAGCCATCTCTCCAGTCCCTTTTTTAAATTACTTTTTGCTGTGTGTGTAGAGTATATGTGCTGTGGTATGTAGTGTGTGCATGCGTGTGTGCAGGTGTGTGTGCACGAGGAGACCAGTGGGGCATACCAGATTTCTTTCTCTCATCAGTCACCCACACACCTCTTTGAGACAGAATCTCTCCCTCAACCCAGAGCTGCTGTTAGTCTGCAAGCCCTAGTGATTCTCTCGTCTTCCTGACCCCCACCCCCAGACTGGGGTCATAGACATGTGTGCATGTGCCTCAGTATTTAATTAATTATTATTTATTTGAGAGAGAGAGAGAGGGAAAGAGAAAGGGAGGGAGGGTGAGAATGGGCACACCAGGGCCTCTAGCCACTGCAAACAAACTCCAGGTGCATGCACTGCCTTGTGTATCTGGCTGATATGGGTACTGGGGAATCAAACCTGGGTCCTTAAGCTTTGCAGACAAGTATCTTATCCGCTCAGCCATCTCTCCAGCCCAGCCTCAGGTTTTTACATGGGTTCCAGGGAGTCACACTTGGCAGCCTCTGGCCGAGAAGGCCTTCATGCTTAAATACCAAGCATTCTTTACCATTGAGCACCCTCCCTTCCGTATATCTTCCATCAGTCAGAGATTGTCCTTTTATGACAAGGGTTAGGGTTTCAATAAGAAGAATGGTACCATGCCATTTGTAGATACGGGGAAGAGAGTTGACGTGTGGGGGGTGGGGCGTCACACCATCCTTCCCTCCTTCTCTGTTTGCACTTGTTTCTCCTAATCCTTCTGCCTTCGAAATTGGTCACAGGCTCCCTGGCCTTTGTCCTTTCCTACTGTTGCCCTCTTACGCCCCTCTTGCTTTATTGCTTTACCTTCCCAGACCCTCTCCTACTGCTCTGCTCCCTCCTTCCCCCCTTATTATGTGAAACCTTGTCCCTGGGGCGAACACACACACACACACCCCTTTTCAGATAGGGTGCAAATGACAGACCAAAGCATGATTGTATCAAAAGCCGGTTTGGGTGCACTAGTGAGATTACTGGGGTTACTTACAGGAGTGTGGGTGATTCAGAGGCAGCTGTGTCACCACAAAGTCTCACCCATCCTGGGTGGTGCTCATGGAAGCTGCATCTCTGGAGCACTCCGTCGTTGCGGGCAGCCAGGCAGCCAGAGTCTCCCCACAGGCCGTGGTTTACTGCCTCTCTGGCCTTGGGAGGGAAGCGCCCAGGACCCGGTAAGTCTCAGCTTTCTCCCGCAGGTTTAGGTCCTGAGTCTCATGAGCCTCCCTCCTTGCAGCGAGAATGTTTCAGTTTTAGGTCTGAGTTCTGTCACACAGCACCTTTTCTGTCAATATAGCATCCTTTTTTTTTGTTGTTTTTTTTTCCAAAAACATTTCCTTTTTCGTGTTTCTGGAGTTTGTTCACAGCAGCTGAAGGCTCTGTTGCACCCATTCTCTCTCTCTCAAAATAAATTTTAAAAATAGGGGCTGGAGGGATGGCTTAGCAGTTAAGGTGTTTGCCTACAAAGCCAAAGGATCTAGGTTCGATTCCCCAGGACCCATGTTAGCCAGATGCACAAGGGACACACACGTCTGGAGTTCATTTGCAGTGGATGGAGGCCCTGGTGCATCTATTCTCCCCCTCTCTCTCTGTTTCTTTCTCTCTCCCTCTTACTCTGTCCAATAAATAAGCAAATAAATAAAAATAAAAACAGGGGCTGGAGAGATGGCTGAGTGGTTAAGGGGCTTGCCTGCAAAGTCTAAGGACCTGAGTTCAACTCCCTAGTATCCACATAACACTGGCTGTAAAAGGTGGTGCATGCATCTGGAGTTTGCGGTGGCTAGAGGCCCTGGCATGCCCGTTCTCTCTCCTATCTGCCTCTTTCTCTCTCAAATAAATAAATAAATATTTATAAAAAATCAAAACAAACAAATTGAAAAAAATTGTGCCACTTTGTGCCTGGTGGCTTTGGGTGGGTATTGGGGAACTGAACCCAGGCCAGCAGACTTGCAAGCACGCATCTTTACTGCTGAGCCACCTGCCCAGGTTTGTTCTTGTAAGTGGCCTTGTTTCTTGGTTTATTCCAAGGCTGTCTTTCCCTTCCTGTTCACCTGTAATCGCTTCTCACTCTGTTTCTGCAGCTGGTCACCTGACTGATTAATCGAAAGAGTAATCTTCATTTAGCTTGTCCTAGAATATTATGCCCTGGCCAACTGTTTCAGGTCCTGCTTTTAGATTTCAGTGAATGTGCATATCGTTTTAATAGCTTTATTGAGATATAATTCATACTCCATGAAATTTACCCATCTAAAGGATAAAATTAAATGTATAGCTTCTTTTTCATTGCTCACCAAAAGATAAACTCCTGAAAGAAAGGAGGAAATAAAACGATGATCTCCTGGTTTCAAGGACATTTACTTTTAAGATAACCAGTATAGGGCGACATCAGTGTAGATGCTTAGCTTTCACCTCAGTAGACCTATATAAAATCCATCCATCTGTCCTTACACACACACACACACACACACACACTTGTAGAACTATACACATTTTTGTTGGTGATGATTTTGCATTAAATTCTTTATTCTAAACCTGTAGGCACAAGTTCGTCAGCTAAACGGAGCACTTCTGCTGGTACTAAGGAGTCCAGTTCTAACAGAGAAAGATTGCGTGAACGGACCCGACTAAACCAGAACAAAAAGCTACCTTCAGCCGGTCAGGGAGCTAATGAGGTGTCGTTGGGGAAACGCTCCCGCAGTCGCACTGCTGCGGAATGTGACGTCCGTATGAGCAAGTCTAAGTCGGACAACCAGATCAGCGACAAAGCTGCTTTGGAAGCCAAAGTGAAAGATCTGCTCACTCTGGCAAAAACGAAGGACGTGGAGATTTTACATTTGCGAAATGAGCTCCGAGATATGCGTGCCCAGCTGGGCATTAGCGAAGATCCCGGGGAGGGCGACGAGAAGTCCGAGGAGAAGGAGGCCAGCGTTGCTCACCAGCCCACTGACGTCGAGTCCACTCTGCTGCAGTTACAGGAGCAGAACACCGCCATCCGTGAAGAGCTCAACCAGCTGAAAAATGAAAACAGAATGTTGAAGGACAGGCTGAATGCACTGGGCTTTTCCCTGGAGCAGAGGCTAGACAATTCTGAAAAGCTGTTTGGCTATCAGTCCCTGAGCCCGGAGATCACCGCAGGTAACCAGAGTGACGGAGGGGGCACTCTGACGTCTTCCGTGGAAGGCTCTGCGCCGGGGTCCGTGGAGGACCTCTTGAGTCAGGATGAGAACACACTCATGGACCATCGGCACAGCACCTCTATGGACAACCTAGACAGCGAGTGCAGCGAGGTGTACCAGCCCCTCACCTCGAGCGACGACGCCCTGGACGCCCCGTCCTCCTCGGAGTCGGAGGGCGTCCCCAGCGTAGAGCGCTCTCGCAAGGGGAGCAGCGGGAACGCGAGCGAGGTGTCTGTTGCTTGCTTGACCGAGCGCATTCACCAGATGGAGGAGAACCAGCACAGCACCAGCGAGGAGCTTCAGGCCACACTGCAGGAGCTCGCCGACCTGCAGCAGATCACCCAGGAACTGAACAGTGAGAACGAGAGGCTTGGGGAGGAGAAGGTCATCCTCATGGAGTCCTTGTGTCAGCAGAGCGATAAGTTGGAACACTTCAGCCGACAGATCGAGTACTTCCGCTCCCTGCTCGATGAGCATCATGTCTCTTACGTCGCCGACGAGGACATAAAGAGCGGCCGCTACGTGGAACTGGAGCAGCGCTACGTGGACCTGGCGGAGAACGCCCGCTTCGAGCGCGAGCAGCTTCTGGGTGTGCAGCAGCATCTGAGCAACACCCTGAAGATGGCGGAGCAGGACAACAAGGAGGCCCAGGAGATGATCGGGGCGCTGAAGGAACGCAGCCACCACATGGAGCGCATCTTCGAGTCCGAGCAGAAGAGCAAAGCCGCCCTGGCGGTCACGCTGGAGGAGTACAAGGCCACCGTGGCCAGTGACCAGATAGAGATGAATCGTCTGAAGGCGCAGCTGGAGCAGGAGAAGCAGAAAGTGACCGAGCTGTACTCCATCCACAACTCTGGAGATAAGTCTGACATTCAGGACCTCCTGGAGAGCGTCAGGCGGGACAAAGAGAAGGCCGAGACTTTGGCCAGCAGCTTGCAGGAAGATCTGGCCCACACCCGGAACGATGCCAACCGACTGCAGGACACCATTGCTAAGGTACTGCTGCAGAGACGCTCTGGTCCGGCGCCCTGCAGCCGCCACACACTGCAGCTTGTTGCGAACCAGAGTGCTCGTTGAATGTGTCAGAGGTTTTTATTTATGGTAGTAGTTTTTGTTTTTAAAACTTGGCAATGGCCTTTTGTTAGTAGAACAGAGTAAAAAGTGTTCTTTAACAAATGTCTCTTCTATTCCAATTTCATTTCTATTTCTTTTGTCTGCAAGAGAATGGGCTACAGTTACAATGAACACCAGAACTTGTCTCTTGTTCTGGTTTTGCCCATGGGCCAATGCCATGGAATTTTATATCCTCTAATATACCATGGCATAAGATAGTGAGCCAGGATTTCAGTCAACAGTAGTTGGCAGTGTCTGCCACCTCTTATCCTGCTGTAGCTGTAGCTTTTCAAGTTTTATGGTGAGTTAATAGTTTCAGAGTATAGGCTCTCCTGTTTCTTGGAGTCTAGGTTTCAGTACTGGCAGAGACCTTGGAGTGATCCCTCTGACTGGTCCCTCTTCCCACAGGCTGCCGTTGTAGTGAAGACACAGTGCGGCCGCCTAAGTGCTCAGGAGCTGGTGTTCTGGCCAGACGTCTTTATCCTGTTTTTGCATAAATTAGTTATTCTGTCTCAACTTATATCAGTGTTTTGTTTCAAAGGGAGAAATTCTAGTGCATCTTCGGTTAAAGTGTGGACCACCTAGATTTTAATTTGTTTAGTGATCACTTTGTGAGATACGCCTTAAGAGATGTGTGTTATTTCATGGAGTGTGAGTGTTAGGGGCTCTGTGAATTAATACCTTAGCAAAGATGTCATTTCTCACACAGTTTTCTTATACTTTCATGTTTGATTTGGCTTTGAAGCTATCACAATGACAGCATTTTTGTTAAGCATGTTAATCATTAATCAAACACGTGCTTTTCATCCAAACTTCAGAGAAGGGGAAATTTCCAAAAATTCCTGTTGAGGTTCGGTGATGCCGTAGTGAACTTTCAGCAAAGGCGTGTTAGGAAGCCGCGGGCATGGCTGGGGAGCGCCGGCTCGCGCTTTTTGCGGTGCTTGTGCAGGTTCCGAGTGTGCGCGCAGCTGCGCACACCGCTTCCTGGAGCAGCGTGCAGGCTAGCTGCCGTGTTCGCCTTCTCTGCGCCCATCGCCTGCCCTTCCCTGACCCTGTCACCAACTTTCTGTAGGTAGAAGATGAATACCGAGCTTTCCAAGAAGAAGCCAAGAAACAAATTGAAGATCTGAATATGACATTAGAAAAACTAAGATCAGAGCTGGAGGAAAAAGAAACCGAGCGGAGTGACATGAAAGAGACCATCTTTGAACTTGAAGATGAAGTAGAGCAGCATCGGGCTGTGAAACTTCATGACAACCTCATTATTTCTGACTTAGAGAGTAAGTAACGAGAGGCCGTCCTTCTCCGTTTTGCCTTACCTTCATGCATGTTTGTGTTTAGTGATGACAGATTCTTCTGACTCGCACATAGTTCAGAGAAAGCTTGCAGAGGAAACACATGCATGGCAAAAAAAAAAAAAAAAAAATCACATTAGTGATAATTTTGGGGCTCAGTAGAAGCATTACTTTGTTTTATTTATTTGTGTGTGGTGTGTGGTGTGCATGTGCACGTGGAGGCCACAGGTGGATGCTGGGTGTTTTCGTCAGCGGCTGCCTTCGCATGAAGTAGCACTTCTCCCTGTGCCGCGTGCGGCTCACTGAGTCAGCTGGTCTAGCTAGCCAGCCTGGGCGCGCTCTGCTCTGTCTCCCGAATGCTGGCATTGTAAGCAGCTTGCCACACCCGCCCAGTGCTCAGTGAGTGCTGGGATCTGAATTGTTGGGCAAGTTCTTTATCTCCCAAACTCTCTCCCCAGCCCAGAAGCATTACTTCAAAATTTTACCTAGTTAAGCAAAAAGCTAATGGGGAGGGCATTTATTGTGTTCTAGATCTTAAGAAAAGCCATTTGTTATTTGCTTGAAGTGGTTGCACTGTATTGAGACAGAAAGTTATTAACCCTATATCATGCTAAGTCGGAGACACAGGGTGTTTTTTTATTTGTCTGATTCCTACTTACCCTGAAAATACTATCATGGTGCAATTAAATCTCAGGTTTTTAAGTTTGTTTTGTTTTCTTTCATGAATGTTAAAAAAATATTCTTTATTATTTGTGTGTGTATGTGTAGGGGCGTGGGTGTCCCATGGTGCATGTGTGCAGGTCAGAGGACAACCTTGGAGTGTTTTTCTTTAATTATTTATTTATTTGAGAGAGAAAGAGGCAGAGAGCGAGAATGGGCATGCCAGGGCCTTTAGCCACTGCAAATGAACTCCAGACACATGCTGTACTATGTGCATCTGGCTTACATGGGTACTGGGAATCAAACCTGGGTCCTTAGACCTCACAGGCAAGCACCTTTACCACTAAGCCATCTCTCCAGTCCCAGGAGTGTTTTTCCTCTGCTTGCACCTGCTTTTGAGACAGGGTCTCACTTGCTGTTGTTGCCCGTGAGCGTCCGGATTCCCTCCTGTTGCCTTGTGAGCATTGACACTGTAGACCCAGGCATCACTGTGCATCAGCTTTTTGTGGGTCATAAGCTTGCACGCAGGTGCCTTGAACTGTTGAGCCATCTCCACAGCCCATGCTTTTCTAAAGTAAATGTATATGAAGTTTTCTAAATATTTTGGATTTATAAGGAGGTTGAAAAAATGGTACAAAGCATTTCTGTGTAGAAATTTTGATGTGAAACAAAATATTTCCATGACCTTCAAATGTTTTCCCATGAAGTGTTTATTAGTTCCAAGTGAGAAAGAGGTGGGGAGGAATCTATGTAGTGGGAAAACTGAGCAGTGTGTTGGATTCTCGTGTGAGTGACAGAGGTTCATTGGTAGTGGACAGACTGCTGCTGTGGCTGTGTTCTGACTGAGGCCCTTTCCAATCACAGAGAGGCATCAGATGGACAAAAAAAGAAAAAGCTCAGAGGGCTGTAGTGCTCAGAAATGGGCCGGGCTTTGCGGCGCCGGTCTGCAGACCAGCACTCGGGAGGCGGAGGCTGGAGAGGCCTTCTAAGATAGACTAGGCTACATGGCAAGACCCTGTCTCAGAAGCAAAAAGCAAGCAAACAAACCCCAGATCCCTTCAGTTGATTATTATATTTATTTTGTATTTTGAAATGGAGTGACTTCATCTAGTTCTGCTTCTTTCACACAGAGATTCCGAGGTTTTCCAAGTGAACCTGGGAGTTCGCTCATTGTCCACACAGTACCCTGGCTCTCTGCCCCTTGTGCTTATAGTCTGGTGGTTTTGAGCTCTGGGAGAGTGACACCTTGTGGTACCTGGGGTAGTAGCTAGAAAGATGTTCCATGAACAAGATTACCTGGACAAAGCTACAGACGTTCAATGAACAGTATATGGAGTTACTAAATAAAGGATCAAAACCCAAATCAACTTGTAAAAATTCATATAGCTTCTCTTCCAAACATTTTTTGGATTTGCATATAACTTTATTTTTGTTAATTTGTCTAAAATTTGGGATGTTTTTTGATGTTCTTACCTGCTCTACAATTCTTCACCTTAGTTCAAGTCCTTCCTAACTTTTTTTTTTGTTCTGGTTTTTCGAAGTAGGGTCTCACTTTAGGTCCAGGCTGACCTGGAATTAACTATGTAGTCTCAGGGTGGCCTGAAACTCACAGTGATCCTCCTACCTATGCCCCCTGAGTGCTGGGATTAAAGGCGTGCACCATTGTGCCCAGCTTATTTATTATTTTTAATTTTTGTTATCATTACCTTTTTTTTTTTTTCTTTTTGGACAGTGCTTGGGTTGAATCCAGGGCCTTTAGGTGCTAGGCAGGCTCTCTACTGCTGAGTTCCACCCCCCTATCCTAGCTTTATGTATTCATTTATTTTGGTTTTGGGTTTTTTTTTTTTTTTTTTTTTTTTTTGGACAGTGCTTGGGTTGAATCCAGGGCCTTTAGGTGCTAGGCAGGCTCTCTACTGCTGAGTTCCACCCCCCATCCTAGCTTTATGTATTCATTTATTTTGGTTTTGGGTTTTTTTTTTTTTTTTTTTTTTGAGGCAGGATCTTGCTTGGTAATCCAGGCACGTCTTGAACTCATGATCCTCCTGTCTCTTGGTCTCTAGAGTTCTAAGATTGCTGGCATGTGCCACTATGCTTTGGTTTTTGTCTTTTACTTATTTAGTTTTCCAAGTGGCAACCAGAATCTAGATGAATCTCACACATTATGTTTGTTAGATCTCTGTAGTTTGATGAGAGTTAATTTTTTTCCCTTGAGAATTCTCCCATTTTTGGGATAGATGCTATCAGCACATAATGTAGAAACTTTATGACAGGAAATACTGTTATTTGAGACAGCAAGATTTTCTTCTGTGAAGTGTTTTAAAACCATCACAAAAAAATTAATCTTAGAACCTTTTTGTCATTCCCCAGAGGAACCCTGTGTTCATTGAATGGTCTGTTCTCAGATTAATTCCTGACCTTGGGCTTATTGGACAGCATTTTGAAGTGGTTGTCATTGTCAAGAATGTAGAGCCATGGGCTGGAGGGATGGCTTAGTGGTTAAGGCGCTTACCTGCAAAGCCTAAGGACACAGGTTCAACACCCCAGGACCCACATAAACCAGATGCACAAGAGGCGCATGCGTCTGGAATTCGTTTGCAGTGGCTGGAGGCCCTGGTGCGCCCATTCTTTCCCTTCCTCTCTCTCTCCCTCCCTCTCTCTCTCTCTCTCTCTCTCTCTGCCTCTTTCTCTGTCTCTCAAATAAATAAAATATGGAAAAGAATGTAGAGCCAAGTATGCTATGGTGAAGGAGCAAGTGAAAAACGTCCACAGAAGTACAAACGATGGCACGGAGCAAGCAGGCGCTCTAGAGCTGAAAATTAACGTGCAGTGCCAGACATTTCCTAAGTCACTTAAACCTCAGTCTAACTATCCAGGGGAGCCAGTGAACTTGAAGATGACTCATTACACAGCCAACCTGAGGAACAATGAGAAAAATAATAGAAGGAAATGAATAGAGCATTGACGACTCACAAGATAGTATCACATGGAAAATCGTGTGAGCACCACACACAGTGTAGACCTGGCCCTTAGTGCACTAGCTGTTGGCTTTCACACCTAAGCCAGAGGAATACGCTCATCCGACTGCAGTTCAGGATGGTTCACCATACGCAAATTGATAAATATCATACACCATAAGTGGACTGAAGGACAAAAATCACATGATCATCACAATAGATGCAGAAAAAGCATTTGTCAAAATTCAGCATCCCAGGGGCTAGAGATATGGCTAAGTGGTTAAGCACTTGCCTGTGAAGCCTAAGGACCCTGGTTCAAGGCTTGATTCCCCAGGACCCATGTTAGCCAGATGCGCAAGGCGGTGCACGTGTCTGGAGTTCGTTTGCAGTGGATAGCAGCCCTGGCGCACCCACTCTCCTCTCTCTGCCTCTTTCTCTCTGTGTCTGTCGCTCTCAAATAAATAAATAAAAATTCAGCATCCCTTCATGATAAAAGTCCTACAGAAACTGAGAACAGAAGGAACATATCTTGACATAATAAAGCCTATTTATGACAGACCTATAGCCAACATAATACTAAATGGAGAAAAGCCTGAAGCTTTTCCACTAAAATCAGGAACAAGACAAGGGTGTCCACTGTCCCCACTTTAATATTGTACTGGAAGTCTTAGCCATAGTAATAAAGCAAGAGAAACACATTAAAGGGATACAAACTGGAAAGGAAGAGATAAAATTATCATTATTTGCAGATGATATGATTCTATACATAAAGGACCCTAAAGACTACCACCAAACTGTTAGAGCTGATAAACACCTACAGCCATGTAGCAGGATACAAAATAAACACACAGAAATCAGTAGCCTTCCTATATGCTAACAACAAACATACTGAGAATAAAATCAGAGAATCACTCCCATTCATAACTGTGTCAAAAGTAAAGCACCTTGGAATAAACCTAACCAAGGAAGTTAAGGGTCTCTACAATGAAAACTTTAAAACACTCAAGCGAGAAATTGCAGAAGACACTAGGAAATGGAAAGACATCCCTTGTTCTTGGATCGGAAGAATCAATATTGTAAAAATGGCAATCTTACCAAAAGCAACCTACACATTCAATGCAATCTCCATCAAAATTCCAATGGCATTCTTCACAGAAATAGAAAAAAACAATCCTAAAATTCATTTGGAAGCACAAAAGACCTCAAATATCTAAAACAATTCTGAGTAACAAAAATAAGGCTGGTGGTATCACCATACCTGTTTTTAACCTATATTACAGAGCCATAGTAACAAAAACAGCATGGTACTGGCACAAAAACACACATGTAGATCAATGGAACAGAATAGAGGACCGAGATGTAAGTCCAGGCAGTTACAGCCAACTGATCTTCGACAAAAATACTCATTGGAGAAAAGACCCCCTCTTCAACAAATGGTGCTGGGAAAACTAGTTATCTATATGTAAAAGGATGAAATAGATCCTATCTCCATGCACAAGAGTTAAGTCCAAAGGGATCAAAGACCTTAATATCAGACCTGAAACTCTGAAACTGCTAGAGGAAAAAGTAGGGGAAACCCTTCAACATATTGGTATTGGCAAGGACTTTCTGCATATAACCCCAGTTGCTCAGGAAATAAAACCACTGATCAATCACTGGGACCTCATGAAATTGCAAAGCTTTTGTATAGCAAAGGACACTGAATAGAGCAAAGAGGCAACCTACAGAATGGGAGGAAATATTTACCAGCTATACATCTGATAGAGGATTAATATCTGGGATATACAAAGAACTCAAAAAATTAATAAGAAATCAAACAACCCCAAAATGGGCTACGGAACTAATTAGAGAGTTCTCAAAAGAAGAAATACAGATGCATATAAATATCTAAAAAAATGTTCTCCATCACTAGTCATCAGGGCAATACAGGTTAAAACTATGTTGAGATTCCATCTCATTCCTGTCAAATTGGCTGCCATCATGGAAACAAATGACCATAAATGCTGGCAAGGATACGGAAAAAGAGGAAACCTTCTACACTGTTGGTGGGAATGCAGTCTGGTCCAGCCACTGTGGAAATCAGTGTAGAGGTTCCTGAGACAGCTAAAAATAGATCTACCATATGACCCAGCTATACCACTCCTAGGCATATATCTTAAGGACTTCATCTCACTACCTTAGAGTTACTTGCTCAACCATGTTTATTGCCGCTCTATTCACAATAGCTGGGAAATGGAACCAGCCTAGATGTCCCTCACTAATGTTTGAGGCTTAATGAAAAGCAAAGGAAGCACAGAGTAAAACTATGCCAGGATCCACTGTGGAGAAATTGGGAAGAGGAAGAGGAAGGAGAGGACGTGGCGTATTCACACACTGTGGAAGTAGGATGCTTGCCGCAGCCTCTGTGAGCGTGCTGCTCAGAAGTTGAAAAGGTAGCACTGATTTGACCGTCTGCTTCCAGAAACCTGTCCTTCAGAAGCAGTCTGTGTGTGGGTGTGGATTGCTTGCTGTAGAACTGCTTGTTACCACAAAACTTTGAAACTGTCTGTACTGCCTGTCGCTGCAGTCTGTTTACTGTCGCAGGTCTGTGTCTCTACCTGGTCACCATTTTGCCAGTGAGAATAAAAGGGGCAGATGTGTGTGGATTGGCTAGAAGATGTTGCAGAGCCAGCCACAGGAGAGTTGAATGTATACTCATGGAATTCAAAACACTAGAGGTGTTAAATATAGCGTGATACTAAAATGGTGGCCAGACACAATGGTGTTCCACGCCTTCAATCTCAGCATTCAGGAGGCAGAGGTAGGAGAATTGCCGTGAGTTCGAGGCTACCCTGAGACTACAGAGTGAATTCCAGGTCAGCCTGGGCTAGAGTGAGACCCTCGCTCGAAAAACCAAAACAAAAAGCTGGTTGTCATCTCTAAACAGTGTGTGAAGTGATGACTTTTCAAAAAAAAAAAAAAAAAAACCCACGTACTTTGAAATATAATCTTTTAATGCACATTGAATCAGGTCCTGTTGGTATTTTCAAATAGTCCATCACTTCTGCTTATGTAATTTTTCTTCCAAAAATATTTGAGCAATGTTCTAAGGATATTTGTTGTGTTTATTTAAAAACGTTGAAACCATTTTAAGTCTGCTAATAGGAGACTGCTAAACCTCATCATGGTAAGTTCTGTGGATGGAGTGGTCTGTGCTCATCCGGATGGTGTTGCAGGTCTGGATTTGCTGCTAATGGTGTCCATTATCTGTGGCTGCGGAGAACAGCTGATGAAGTAAATACTACAATCTCATTTTCCTTTCAACACTACTAGCTGCCTGTGCTGCTGCTTCTGGAGTCTCAAGCACTTGGGTGGCTGAGCTAGAAGGATAGCTGAGGCCCCTACAGGAACTTGAGGCGAACCTGGGCAACATAGCAAGCAGCAGACTAGACTGGACCATGCTTTTTTTTTTTTTTTTTTTTTTGGTGGTGGTGGTGGTTATACTTTTATATTTTCCAGACTTGTTTTTTAAAGTATGATTCTTTTTCTAAAAAATATTTTTATTTATTTGCAAGCAGAGAGAGAGGGAGAGAGAGAGAGAGAATAGGCATGCCAGGACCTTCAGCCTGTGTGAATGAAACCCAGGTGTATGTACCTCTGTGCATCTGGCTTTATGTGGGTACTGAGGAATTGAACCCGAGTCATTAGGCTTTACAGGCAAGTGCCTTAACTGCAGAGCCATCTCCCCAGCCCTCCTTTTTAAATTTTTTAAAAAAATTTATCTACTTATGAAACAGAGTATGAGAATGAATGGGTGCACCAGTGCCTGTAGCCACTGCAAATAAACTCCAGATGTATGTGCCATCTGTTAAATCTGGCTTAACATGGATACTGGGGAATCAGACTGGGTTCCTTGGGACTTGCAGACAGGCACCTTAATGGCTGAGCCATCTCTTCAACCCTACACTTTGTTGTTGTTGTTTTTCTTTTTTCTTTTCTTTTTTTTCTTTTTTTTTTTTTTTGAGGCAGGATCTCACTGCAACTCAGGTAAACCTGGAACTCACAGCAGACTTTCTACCTCAGCCTCCCAAGTTCGGGGGTTAAAGGTGTGAGCCACCACCCTATCACCTTTTCCAGACTTTTTACTGTGAGCATTTCTTTCAATTAAAAAAATTATTTATTTATTTGAGGGAGAGAGAGAAAGAGGCAGAGAGGAAGAATGTGTACACCAGGGCTTCCAGACACGTGTGCCACCTTGTGCATATGACTTATTGTGGGTCCTGGGGAATTGAACCTGGGTCCTTTGGCTTTGTACACAAGGGCCTTAACCACTAAGCCATCTCACCAGCCCATGACCATACCTTTCAGAAAGAAGAGAAAGGAAAAAAGTTCTAACCCCTTTGGTGGGGGAGGGGAAGATGAAATACAGATGAGCAAAATTTAAAAATAGTCTATGGTCCATTTGAAACACATTTTTGTCTTCCTGTGTCAGAATTTGAGGTTGAGAATAAAGCCGTTGGCTGATGTTGGACATGTTGGCCGCCCTGACCCTCACTTTTAACACGATATTTTCTCTTGACCTTTCCCTTCCTCTGAAAATTCACACTTGGAGTTCAGTAGGAAGTGATAACTAGACTAGATGTACCTCTGTGAGCACCAGTGGCGGGACCCAGAGGGCTTCCCACGGCTCTTGAGGACAGGAAAGGGTTCATGATTTCACGCCCGCAGGAGTTGCACATTGAGCCAGGATCTGTTGTAGCTGCCTGGTAACGTGCATGACTAGTGGGCATGTAGCCAGAGCAGGCATGGTCACCCTTAGTAGTCGGGGACAGCAGGTCCTTGTGATGAGAGTGTCGTGAAGCCCATTATTAACCAGGAAAGGCCTGCCCAGGGCAAAGCCTAACAACAGCGAGAATCGCAGTTTCTCTGATTTAGAGAATACAAAGAGCACCGTAAAAATAGAGGTATAATTTGTATTTACAGATAAGGAAATATAGTAGTTCTGGTGGTGGCATTTGAATTAAGACAGTAGATGGCAGTGTCCCTCACACAGAAGCTGGGGAGGAAGGAAGCTGCCTTGGAGGTTCCCGGTGGGGGCCCTACCACCTTCCTGCATGAGCACACGTTGACCGCCAGAGCAGGTGGCCAAGTAGTCTGAAAAGAACTGAAACAGAAACTCCTTTGTTTCCAGGGAGGAGAAGCATGTGTCCTTTTAACACTTGATATTTCAGGAGAAATATAGTCAACACATCTTAAATCAAATTCCCTAGAGATGCTTTCAGTGTGTTTTATGCAGCTTAAATACGTCTCCTGGCTGCCAGCTTTCTTTGTATTTAAAAGGGACGGTAATAGGACATGGCAGCAAGAAATGTCGCAGCAGCAGCAGCAGCAGCAGCATGTCCTTGTGGAGCATTGATTGTGTGAAATCTGTAGTCATGAATATAGAGGCTGGTGAAGAAAAAAGTGGAAAGACAACAGAAGTGAATGAAATTTGTAATGTTTTTGTTTGTTTTGTTTGGGTTTTTCGAAGTAGGGTCTCGCTCTAGTCCAGGTGGACCTGCACTTCACTATGTAGCCTCAGGCTGGCCTCAAACTCATGGTGATCTTCCTACCTTTGCCTCCCGGGTCCTGGGATTAAAGGTGTGCGCCATACTGTTGACATAGAACAGGCTAAGGGGCTTGTCTTGCTCTCTTTGCCTTTAGCTGGCCAGGATGGCCTGTTTGACCTGGGGTTTCCAGGTTGGATGGGGTTGAAGGAGCAAGCCCAGGAGGCCGACTTCAAGTCAAGTATAACTGCATACAACCCCCCCCCCCCGCCACTAGAGGGTGAGGCTATGCCTTTTTCTTTTCTTTTTTAAAAAAAATATTTTTGTTTATTTGCAAGCAGAGAGAGAGAGAGAGAGATAGAGACACAGACACAGTGGGTGCATTAGGGCCTCCAGCCACTATAAACAAACTCCAGATGCATGTGCCAATGTGCCCTAGCTTTATGTGTGTACTAGGGAGTTGAACCAGGGTTTTTAGGCTTTTCGGGAAAGCACCTTAACTGCTGAGCCAGCTCTCCAGCCTACATGCCTTTTTCTTTATGTCCTCATCATCTAGGGGAAAAAAAACAAACAAACCTGCTTTCAAAGCTTATACTCTTGTTTTGTTGAATTAGCCAGTAGACTTTGAACCCTTTTTATTTCATGAGCCCCAACTATGTTAAGCAATTTGGGAGCATTGGTTAGGCAGACTTTAACCACTGACTACCAAAATTGGCCTGTCCTTCTCTCCTCCATTTTATCTCATTTTATCCTGTCCCTCTGTTCTGAAGACAGCATTGTCAAATGACTATGATAATAATGTGTATGAATATGATGCAGCCGAAATTAGTTTATGATGTTTAAGAAATATCCTGGCTGGGGGCCTGTGGAGGTGGCTCAGTGGTTAGGAGCTCTGCCCAAGCCTAAGGGTCTGAGCGGATCTGAGATTACCCAAGTTTGATTCCCCAGTACCCATGTAAATAGTGAGGTGTGGGACCATGGGCATCTGTAACCCCAATCCTGTGTGAGGGTGGAGACTGAAGAATCGTTGGGGCTCGTTAACAGAGAGGGAAAATGGCAGCGGTGGGTTGTGTGAGAGACTGTCTCAAGGAAATGAGTGAAAAGAGGAGGACACCCCACATTCCCCTCTGCTCTCACATGTGTGCATCTGCGTATTACACATGCACTACACACATAGCAAGTTTTAAAAATATCATAGGGTTAGGCGTGGTGACACATGCCTTTAATCCCAGCATTTGGGAGGCAGAGGTAGGAGGATCGTCATGAGTTCAAGACCAGCCTGAGACTGTATAGTGAATTCCAGATCAGCTGGAGCTAGAGTGAGACTGTACCTTAAAAAACAAAAATAAAACAGAAAAATCAGAGCTGGAAATGTAGTTAGCTCAGTGTTTGAGAGCACTTGTCAAACATATACGGGGCCCTGCATTTGAGCCTCAGCGTTACGAAAAAATATCAGAATGCAAAGGAGTCAATATTAAATAAAAGGCATAATGTCACAGGTGTCTCAGGAAAGTAGAGCCCCGATAAAACCGGGACAAGGAAAATGGCTGTGTTAAGAAAAAAACATTAGCTGGGCGTGGTGGCGCATGCCTTTAATCCCAGCACTCAGGGGGCAGAGGTAGGAGGCTCGTGGTGAGTTCGAGGCCACCCTGAGGCTACATAGTGAATTCCAGGTCAGCCTGAGTTAGAGTGAGAACCTATCTTGAAAAACAAACAAACAAAAAAAAAAAGAAAAGAAAAGAAAAGAAAAGAAAAAGAACCATGAACATCCTCAGACTGTAGTGTCTTGATTAAATGCAAATAATTTACTTGAGGAAGGTGTTTTTTCTTTTTCTTTCATTACATGTAGTTTGTGGACTTTTTTTTAAATCAAGTAACAGGTGCTTACAGTTTGTCTTTTATTACATGTTATTGCATCTAGGAAATTCTATGCCTGGGTTCTGTTACTAAATGTAAGGAATGGGAGGGAATATTGTTAACTCACAAGAACCAATGTCTACAGTTAAAAATAACCCTGACAATTAATAGTTAAGTTCTGTCAACAGAGTACAGAGCACTAATTTTTAGAAAACATCCTGTAGGGGCAATGATTCCAGCATTGCTTTTTCTTTTTCTTTCCTTTTTTTTCTTAAATTTTTAATGCATTATTTATTTATTTGAGAGCGAGCGAGCGAGCAGATAGAGAGAATGGGTGTGCCAGGGTCTCTAGCCACTGCAAAGGAACTCCAGATGCACACGCCACCTTGTGCATCTGGCTTACATGGGTCCTGGGAAATCTAACCGGGGTTCTTAGGCTTCACAGGCAAACGCCTTAACTGCTAAGCCATTTCCCCAGCCCCCTCCCCCACCTTTTTTTTTTTTTGTTTAATGCGAGAGAGCGGCATGTGCATGCATGAGAGAGAATGGGCACATCAGGGCCTCCAGCCATCATAATGGAACTCCAGATGCATGTGCCACCTTGTGCACATGTGCAACCTTGCACTCTTGTGTTACCTTTTGCGACCTGGAGAGTAGAACATCGTTCCTTAGGCTTCACAGGCAAGCACCTTAACTACTAAACCGTCTCTCCAGCCCACTTATTTTTTCAATTTTTATTTGTGAGGAGAAAGAATATGAAGAAAGGAGGGAGGGAGGGAGAAGGAAGGAGGAAGGAAGAAGGAAGGAAGATGGGCATGCCAGGGCCTCCTGCCACTGCAAACAAACTCCAAATGCATGTGCCACTTTGCCCATGTGGCTTTATATGGTTACTGGGGAATCAAACCCAGGTCTTCAGGCTTTGCAGGCCATTGCTTTTAACCACTGAGCCATCTATCTAGTCCTTTAGTTCATTTTCTTGTTGCTACCATTGTATATTTATACATTTATTCTGTTTTTAAGTGCTGAGGCTGGGAAGTCACCCCCATAGTTCCAGGCCTTTGAAATGTTTTCAATAAAGTGCTGAAGACAGAGATGCAAAGAACTGTGGTGGTGTTGACAGCAACGTATCACAGACTGTAAGAGCAGAGTTGGGACGGCTTAGGTGACAGAATGTGTGCTAACATGTGTAAGCCCTGAATGCAGTTTCTAGCACAGAGAAGGGACGTGGTAGGAATGTGATACGGACAGGGAACTAGAGCAGCCAGTAAACTCAGAGTGAAAGACGAATTACTAATGTAAGTGCCTTTTCTGGTGCTTAACAAAAAGTAATGGGGTGGGGGGGTCCTGGGGAGGTGCTCAGTTGGCCAGGTGCATTCTGTGCGACCATGTGGACCTGAGGTTGGATCCCCAGCACCCATGTCAAAAAAGCCAAGTGCGGCGGCGTGCACGTAGCCCAGTGCTGGGTAGGTGAAGATGGGGGAACGGCTGGTGCGCATTGACTAGCTCGTCTCCCTGAGTGGGCAAGCTCCGGGCTCAGTGCGGGCCCTGGCTCAGAAAACAAGATGGGAAAAACATAGTCAGAGAGCAGTCGAGAAAGACACCTAACATCCAACTCTGGGCTCCACACACATGCATATGAACACGTATGCATGCACACCACACACATCCATGTGTAAGAATAGTGATTGTTTCCTGAGTTAGAATGACCAGTATGACCGATGTGGGGGGCATTTACAACATGGTGCCCTACTCTGTGCATAGACTTTGGAACACAGGCTTCCTCCAAGCAGTGTGTCTCCCTTTATTTGATGCTGCCCTTCCATAGGGCTAAATTAGCCCCATAGAATTAATGTCAATGGAAATGACAGCCTATTGGGTCTTACACAGTTAATTAATTTTACTAATCACTTTTCTTGCATTCCAGTGTGTACTGGAAACTATGCTTGTATAAATATAATAATCCTTATGCTAGAGTGGTCAGTATTGGTTTGATTGATTTTTGTGGCAATAATGCATATGTTTCTAACAGCTGATTTCAGTTTTTTTATTGTTACTGTTTTGAAGTTAAGACACTTAGGTATTGGGTAGATGTCTCTGTGGCTAAAGTGGCTACAGCTTTGCTTGCGAAGCATGCCAATCTGGGTTCGATTCCCCAGCACCCACGCACAGCCAGAGGCACAAAGTGGCCCATGTACCTGAACTTTGTTTGTGGCAACAAGAGAGGTCCTAGCACACACATACGCGTGTGCAACTAAATAAAAAATCAAAACACTTAGGAAGCTTTCCAGAAACTGTAATTTTAACTTCAGTAGTCCTTGGATTGGACATTTGTTGTTTTTTAATATTTTATTTTATTATTTATTTATTTGGGGGGGAGAGAATGGGTACTCCAGGGCCTCCAACCACTGCAAACGAACTCCAGATGCATGCACCACCTTGTGTATCAGGCTTACATGGGTCCTCGGGAATTAAACCAAGGTCCTTTGGCTTACAGGCAAACACCTTAACTGCTAAGATATCTCTCTAGCCCCATGGATTGGACATTCTTTTATGCTTCTAAAGTTTTGTATTAAAAGTAAAAATGTAGTCTTGGTGTGGTGGCAAATATTTTTAAACACAGCACTTGGGAGGCAGAGGTAGGAGGATTACTGAGAGTTTGAGGCCACTCTGAGACCACATAGGGAATTCCAGGTCAGCCTGAGCTAGAGAGTGAGACCCTACCTTGAAAAATAAACAAACAAAAAACAAGTAAAAATGTCTTGGGCAGGGTTACTTTTTTGAATGTCATGTTTAAGTATCTCTTTTTATGTTATTCTTTCTGAACATTTAAGGTCATTACGAACATGAAGTGTGGGGCTGAGGAGATGGCTCAGTGGGTAAGAGTGCTTGCTGCACAAGTGTGAGGACCTGAGTTCAATCCCCAGCACCCGTGTAGAGTGTGGGGCATTAGAGGCACGTGCCTGTAACCCCACACTGAGTGGGGTGGGGGCAGGAGGATCACTGGGGCTCACTCACCAGCTAGTGTAACCAAAACCAGCAGCAAGCTCCAGGCTGAGAGTCTCTGCTTCGGGGAGGTGGAGCCGAAGAGCAGCGGAGAGCAGCCATCTTCCTCCTGTGGCCTCTGCGTGTCTGTACAAGACGTGTGTGTCTGCACACACGTACATACACACATGCCTACTGCAGCATACTACACAGACACACCAAAAAAGCACATTAAGGTTAAATAAGAATCTTTGAACTTTTGTGGTCTTTGCAGATACAGTTAAAAAACTCCAAGACCAAAAGCATGACATGGAAAGAGAAATCAAGACCCTTCATAGGAGACTTCGGGTAGGAGAACCCTTCATGTGTTATCTCTTTAGAAAACCTGGTCTTCTGAAACTTGAGGTGTGGTCATCGACTATGTCGTCCTTTACTTCCCTCGGTGCATGCAGTGTTGATACCGACCCCCACCTTGGCCAGAAAGCAAATGCCATCATTTTTAAGTCGGAAATTCTAATAGGTTTGGGGTAGAAAATGTGCTGGTAGCTTGTAGGTAGCAAGTTTAGGAAGAAGGAGTTAGCAAATGTGTTTGGTTTTGCTGAGAAAGGATTAGCTGTTGATTATAAAGTATCCCAGGTGAGGCTGTTCTGGCCTGAGCTTTCTGCATTCTGTGGGTCGGGTCATCTTGTCCACAGCCGTGCTGCTCAGAGGCCAATGGAGAGCAGCTCCCAGAGCGTGGGTCGTGCCATGCTTGCTCTCACTGCCGCCTTCTGTGAGGCCCAGCTGTGGCTGTGGGGGAGGTGAGACCCTGGGGAGACTGGCCCGGCCGCCACCCCTCATCCTTCACGACTGTGGGAAGCGCCAGACCGTGCGGTTCCTTTCGGCCTCTTTGTATAATTTTGTCTGCCTATATTGAGTTCACTATTTTTCTTCTGCCTTCCTCTTCCTTTTCCTTTACTTTTGAGTTGTTTTTTTTTTTTTCCTGTAGAGTTTTGCTGTCAGGATATTTATAGTTTTTCACTGTATGGTTCACATACCATTTTTGTTCCTCCTTGAGGTTTTCTGAAGTAAGGCTCTAAATTTTGGATAATACTTATTTTCACAAGATTTGCTTTGAAACTTGCATGACTGAGCAACCTCTTCTCATGAGTACTTGCTGAGCACTCAGTGCTCAGTACTTCAGCAGGAGGAGCAGTTGGAGTCTTTCCTCCGTTAAGAACAAGTTCACTGATGGTCGTTACTTGGCCTATTAGAAATAGGTAGCAGCAATTCTTGGAAGTATGGCTTGTTATAATCTAATTTAATCATAAATAGGATCTGTTGCTTTTGAATAAATCTTTTTATTGCTCTCTTTTGGAAGTAAACATTCAGTTTTTCAATCTAGGAAGAGTCTGCGGAGTGGCGTCAGTTTCAAGCTGACCTCCAGACTGCAGTGGTCATCGCAAATGACATTAAATCTGAAGCCCAAGAGGAGATCGGAGATCTGAAGCGGCGGTTGCACGAGGCCCAGGAGAAAAATGAGAAACTCACAAAAGAATTGGAGGAAATAAAGTCACGCAAGTATGCTCTGAGAAGCAGTTGTGTACTGTGCTTCCGTAGACAGCACTTAGACCCCGGCTTGTGACGTGGTGTCAGCGGGAAGTCTGCATCCAGTAGAAGTTGACTTCGTGTTGCATGTGTGTGGCCCTGCCGTGCAGTTGTCTGTCTGTCAGCGGTGACCCCTCTGGAGGCAGCCACAGCGGGGCCTGGCATGGCATTGTCTGTGCTTCTTTTATCCCGATCTCTGCCACCCAGCCTTTTCAGTTTTTCTTCTTAAAGATTGTGCAGCCTTGGGATCAGGCAGACATGGCCCCTGCCCAGCCCTGCCTTTCACTAGCTGTATGAGCTTGGCCAGCAGTCTTAACTTCCCTGAGCCTCAGTGTTCTGGTCTTTAAAACAAAGACGATACCAGCTACAAGTTGTGAAGACCAATTGAGCTAATGCTGCCAAGGCCAGGAAACCTTAGCTGTCTTTGAAACATAACTAAAGAATGCAGAGTGAGTGTCTCTGTGTCACTCACCATAAACAGTATGTTTATATATGTCTATAGTTTCTCTCAGAACTCTATGGCTCTCCAGAGCAGTATTTTCCCTCCATCTAACACAAAGATCATTAGAAACCCATAACAATTACTCAACAGGGTGACATCTGGCTTGTCCTCTGAGCTCTGCAATGACACTCCATCTATGAGGGGGAGAAGGCAGGCAAGCCGTCCTGCCGCACAGTCAGAGTCCCGGAGCCGGGCCCCACGGCAGTCTGCCTTCCGTTGTACTGCCAACTGATTACTGCTGTCCTCCCCAGTACTTGGATGAAAATGGAATTTGATGGCTGTTTAACTTTCCTATCATTTCCTGGTATTTCTTAGGCAAAAATATTAGACCAGGTAATTGCTTAATGCTTTTTAGTTGGGAGTATGAAATGTGTATTTATAGATACACACACACACACACACACACACGTACCTACGTATATGCATACAAACAAATGCCTATGCTTCAATGTTGCTTTTAGGCAAGAGGAGGAGCGGGGTCGGGTTTACAACTACATGAATGCTGTTGAGAGAGACTTGGCAGCTTTAAGGCAAGGGATGGGCCTGAGTCGAAGGTCTTCCACTTCCTCTGAGCCGACGCCCACAGTGAAAACCCTCATCAAGTCTTTTGACAGTGCGTCCCAAGGTAACTCCTTTCTCGTTGTCGTGAGGGTGCTGGTCATTTGGTATTCTTGCCACTGTGCGCTAGTCTCCAAGTGTTCCCGCGGCTGTGTGCCCTGTTTTTGAATTTAGTTCATCTTCAAATGAATAACCACTTTCGGAAAAAATCATTTTATGCAGCTTTTATTAGCCTCTGTGCTGTCCAAGTATATAGAGATTAGTAAACAAGGGAGTCAGAAAAAACAAACTGCTTTTGAAAAGTTGACATTAGTGAGGAAAACTGACATGCAGTCACTATATATATATTAAATGCAAATCAGGAAATACATACCAGAGCCGGACATGGTGGCGCACGCCTTTAATCCCAGTACTCGGGAGGCAGAGGTAGGAGGATCACCGTAAGTTCGAGGCTGCCCTGAGACTACATAGTGAATTCTAGGTAAGCCTGAGCTAGAGTGAGACCCTACCTCCAAAAACCAAAAGAAAAAAGAAAAAACAAAAAGAAAATACATGCCAGGTCAAGTGATCACTCTGTAGAAAGAAATGCTAAGACGGCATTTTGTTTTATTATTTGCAATGCTGGAGACTGAACGTGGAGCTCCCTCTGTGCCCTGCTCTGTGTTTACCTGGTTGGTTATTTTGTAGTGCCAAACGCTGCTGCAGCTGCTGCAATTCCTAGAACGCCTCTGAGTCCCAGTCCTATGAAGACCCCTCCCGCAGCAGCTGTGTCCCCCATGCAGGTAAGGACCCAGGACCACAGAAGGCTCCCGGGGCTTTAGAACCCAAAGTTGATCTTCAAAGTCATGGCCATGTCTCAGGTGGCAGACAACTACCTCAGAGGGATGTCTGTGGAGTCATTTATTAAGATACCATTAGTATTTCTGATTGAGGAAAATTAAATAAATGGTAAATTGTGTTGTTCTTCTAGGAAACTTGGACCTGTCTCTGAGTATGTAGTTGGCATCTTTTATCCTTTGCTGCATACAAATCACTTGAAAACTTAGAGCTTAAAGTGTCATTTCTCTTGCTCACCTCTTATGGGGCTGGTGAGGCAGTTCTTTGCTGCCTATGCCTGGATTCTCTTCTGTGGCTGCCATTGGCCAGAGGATGGGCTGGGGCCTGGGCATGGCAGGTCCTGGGCTCCTCCCTCAACAAATGTTGTTTCTCCTCAGGCCCTTTCAAGGCATGGCCTTTCCAGCTGTAGGAAAGAGAAATTGGAAGTTAGCAAGGCCTTGGGAGACCTCCACAGGGAGCTGGGACAGTGCCGCTGTAGCCTACCCTTATGGTCCAAGCACATCACAGGGCCAGCTCAGATTGAAGGTGGGAGGAGTCTGCGCAAGGCATGAGTTCAGAGAGGTATCATTCATTGGGCCATTTTATCACAGTCTAGCACAAGGACATTGATGATCCAGTATAAGCAAGTTTCAGAGTTTTTTTTTTTTTTTTTAACCTCTGTGGATAATGAACTGCAGGGAGCTCTTCTCTGGTGCTCAGAGGCCCTCTCATTAGGCCTTTATTAGACAGTATGGCTGAGTGAAATTCTTCCACGTGGGGGAGAGTACCCAGAGGAAAAATGGCCCAGACTTAGTGTCCTGTGGCAAAGGGGAGCCTTGGCCGCCGTCCTCTCTAGAATGAGAGCTTGGGAGCATTTTCTCTCTGAATTGAGGCATCTGTGCTACATTAACTATTGGCATTGTTTTTTGAGTGCTTTTAAACCCTGTACAATTTATTTATGACCTGGAATTCACTATGTACTCTCTGCCTAGCCTCAAACTCATGGCTATCCTCCTACCTCAGCCTCCCGAGAGCTGGAATTAAAGGTGTGTGCCACCACACCTGGCAAACCTTGTGCAATTTATGGTAAAAGGATGTCTTAGCATTTGTGGGGACGCAAGCCAGTGTCTGCATTCGCGTATTTATACAGATGTTGTGTTACTCTTGAAAAGAAGCCATCCATGATTCACCTGCACATTCGATGCTTTTTAGCTTCTCTCTGTTAATCAAACTTTTTCTAAGAACCAAAGAAAAATGCAAATAAAATAAGCTTCAGGGCGAGGGAGATGGTTCAGGGTAAAACAATTGCTGTGTAGGTCTGGGGATCTACATGCAGATCCTTAGGGCCTGTGTAAAGCCGGGTGTGGTTGCGCACGTCTATAATCCTTGCACTCTGTGACAAGGTGGGAGCCAAGGAGAGGAAGGTCCTGGAGTTCATGGCCAGCTGGCCTGGTGGATTCAGCGGTGAACAGGAGGCCCCACCCCAACAAGGCGGAAGGTGAGGACTGACACAAGGTTGTCCTCTGACCTCCACACGCACGCTGTGGCACTCGGCCACACGTGTGCACTAAAAAGACTTAAAAAAGTAAGCTTAAATAAGATGCGGCGGCATCTCTAGTTCGTATTTATAAGTTGAGCCTAATGTCTGCGGCATCACTTCATAGTTCTTCGTGAAGTTGACCAAGAAAATTGAATGTTTGTAGCCAGATAAAAACTAATTCCAGGCTGCATTCAGTAGCTTTCCGTGCGTTGGTTGCCAGCCCAGGTAACGTCAGCGGAGAGGCCTGGAGCATAGGGCCTGGCCTTATTCTGATGGACTGGAGCCTCTGAGGACCAGAGTTCAGGGGTTTAAAACTCACTGGGTAGGAATTCTACTTCTGTCGGTGAGAAAATAATAGGCGCTTCCATCACAAACAAATAGAGTGCTGGGTGCAGTGTAGGAAGCAATTCTTTTCAGACACTGCAGCACGCAGCACACAACTACGAGTCCTGGAAGTGCTGCTGCGGCCCACGTTCCCTCCCTGGAAGCAACTTCCAGACGGTGGCTCAGGGAGCAGAGGACAAGTCATTTGGATTGGAGAAGACACAAATCAACACTTAAGGAAAATTACTGGAATTTCCAGGACAGAGTTGCCGGAAGGAGGAAGCTGTAGAGACAACCCAGCAATCCCTTTGAAGCCCTGGAGTGCAGCCCACAAGGCCTGGCAGGAAGATCAGGGCGGTTACAGGGACTGCTCACACCCACTGTGTAGTTCACACAGGACTCTGAGTCTTGGCGTTCTCACCAGCCCTGGTGGAGAAACTGCCTGGACCAATGGGCATTAAATGGAGAGTGTGAAGGCTCTTTAAGCTTTAGCCTTAGATGCATGATACACCTCATCTGCCCTGAATGCCTTACAGTGGCCTCTGAAAGGATTAGGAGACTGTAAGTAACTGGTGGGCAGTCTCTAGAACCGTTCAGTGACCTCAACTCCTGGTCACGACTCCTTGTGTAGTCTGCTCTTGGTGAGTGTTCGCTGACTTCAAGACTTGTTTCTACTGATGCAGAATGGCAGAAGTAATGTAAGGGCACTTCCCAGGGAAGGTACAGAAATATTGGTGTCTGTTGCGAGCGCGTCTCTTGATGCTTCTTATATCCATTCACTTTTTTTTTAATCCATACAAAGAATATTCTTTTTTTCTCTATTTTTTAAAACATTTTCCATGATTATAAAAAATATCCCATGGTAATATCCTCCCTCCCCCCCTTTCCCCCTTTGAAATTCCATTCTCCATCATATCCCCTCCCCATCTCAGTCAGTCTCTCTTTTATTTTGATGTCATGATCTTTCCCTCCTCTTATGATGGTCTTGTGTAGGTAGTGTCAGGCACTATGAGGTCAAGATCCATTCACTTTGAAGGAGCCCTTCCCAGTTGTCTAATTGTGAGCCCGCCCTTGCAGAGGTCACCTGAGGAGGCTTGGAAGCAGGTCTTTGGCTTGCCACCAGCCATGTGCATGAGCTTGGAAGAAAGCCCCCCGCCACCCCTCGTCTGTCCTTGAGATAACGAACAGCTTGGTTGCCTTCTTGCTGGAGACCTGGAGTCAGAGGCACCTAGCTAGGCCTTCTGATCTGTAGAAATCATGAGATCATAATGTGTTGTTTAAAGTCACTGTGAGGGCTGGGGAGATGGATTAGTGGTTAAGGCATTTGCCTGCGAAGCCTAAGGACCAAGTTTAACTCCCCAGAGCCCACGTAAGCCAGATGCACAGGGTATCTGGAGTTCATTTGCAGTGGCTAGAGACCTTGGCATGCCCATTCTCTCTCTCTCTCTCTCTCTCTGCCTCTTTCCTTCTCTCAAGTAAATAAAAAATAGTTTAAAACAAAACAGAAATTGGAAAAATACTTTCATAGGGCTGGAGAGATGGCTTAGCAGTTAAGGCGCTTGCCTGCAAAGTGTAAGGACCCAGGTTTGAGTTCCCAGGACCCATGTAAGCCAGATGCACAAGGTGCTATGTCAGGAGTTTGTTTACAGTGCCTAGAGGCCCTGACATGCCTAGTCTTCTCTCTCTTCCTCTTTCTCAAATAATTTATCTTTTTTATTTTTATTTATTTATTGGCTTTTCAAGGTAGGGTCTCGTTCTAGCCTCAAACTCATGGCGACTCTCCTACTTCTGCCTCCTGAGTGCTGTGCTTGTGCCACCACGCCTGGCTAAATAAAATATTTTAAAAATATTTTTATTTATTAATTTTTAATTAATTAATTAATTAATTTTTTATTAATGAGAGGATGAGAATGGGCATGCTAGGGCCTTTAGCTACCTCAAACGAACTCCAGACACATGTGCCACCGTGTGCATCTGGCTTACGTGGGTTCTGGAGAACCCAGCCTAGGTTCTTAGGCTTCGCTGGCAAGCGCCTTAATGGCTAAGCCAGTTCTGCAGCTGAGGATTTGGAATACATGTTTCAACTCTGTAAAGTTGAGTGGTCAAGATCGTGCGATACAGTGACACTGACATTACGTTTCAGTGACGACAGATCAGAGGACGTGCAGAGTCCAGAAGCAGGTGAGTTGGTTTTCAAAAGTGTTGAGGCACGTCCGTGTGGAGGAGGCAGAAGTTAACAGACTCTGAAGCAACTGGACAGACTCAGGACATATTGAAGCTAACACTATATATAAAACTTACAGACAAGAACATTAGCCAAAACCCCCTGACTGAAGATTTCATGTTACCTTTCTGTCTGAATATGCGTTCATGTGGGTAGTGGGGACGCTTGTGTGAGTGTCGGTGTCTAGTGCCCCGGCACCCCGCTGGAGATGAGGGACAGCTTTCGGGTCAGCCCTCCCACGGCTGCCTTATTTGAGGTGGGGTTTCTCTCAGGATGTTCACCCTGCTGTTTGCTGTGCTTGCCGTGAGCGTTCTGTCTCCTGTCTCGCCAGTGATGTCATCGTCATTGTCAGGGGTTATAGAAGCCTGCCTTGGCTTCTGGCTCTTAACGTGGGGATTAAACTCATGTCCTCCCTGCTCAAGTGGCAGGTGCTCTATCCACTGAGCTATCTCCTCAGCCTGATTTCTCATTTCCTAAAATTTCTTGTTTGGAGTGTACGTGAGTGTGTGGTGCATGCACTTGTGTGCAGACACGCATGCTCCGAGTACAGTTATGCAGAGGCCAGAGGAAGATCTTGGGTGTCCTCTTTCATTCGGTCTCTCACTAACCTGGAGCTCACCCTGACACGCTCAGACCTGCTAACCAGAGAGCCCAGCAGTCCTCCTGTCTGTGGCTCCATCAGTGCTGGGGTCACAGGCACGTGTCACCACGTCTGGCTTTTCACGTGGCTGCTAGGGACCAAGCTCAGGTCCTCGTGCTTGCCCAGCAAATGCTCCTTCCCAGTGGACATCTCCCTAGCAAAAGATCTCTCGTTGGCGACACACAGAAAAGCAGGAGCCATAAAAAGCAGGTTGATAATTGGTCACTAAAATTTAAAACTTGGCCTGGAGAGATGGCTTAGTGGTTAAGCACTTGCCTGTGAAGACTAAGGATCCTGTTTCGAGGCTCAATTCCCCAGGACCCACGTTAGCCAGATGCACAAGGGGGCGCACACATCTGGAGTTCGTTTGCAGAGGCTGGAAGCTCTGGTGTGCCCATTCTCATTCTCTCTCTCTCTCTCTCTCTCTCTCTCTCTCTCTCTCTCTCTCTCCTGCCTTCTCTCTGTTGCTCTCAAATAAATAAATAAACAAAAAAAATTAAAACTTGCCCATTAGGCGTGAAAAAATGCAAAGGCATGTCATACACACTGGAGAATAGAGTCAGAATCTAGCTGATAAAGACCTGCCTTCCGTAATTGAAGGCGACACTGCACTAATGGGTAAGCAGTTTGAAAAGCCCTCCCAGGAGATGATGCAGATGACGATGAGAGAGCGCGCGAAAAGCTGTCCAGCATCATGAAGCATCGGGAAATGGAAGTGCAGTCTGCAGTGAGGCCTCGTCCACACTGAGAGCAGCCAGAGCTAAAAGGTCACAGTGTCCAATCTGCAGTGAGGCCTCGTCCACACTGAGAGCAGCCAGACCTAAAAGGTCACAGTGTCCAATCTGCAGTGAGGCCTCGTCCACACTGAGAGCAGCCAGACCTAAAAGGTCACAGTGTCCAATCTGCAGTGAGGCCTCGTCCACACTGAGAGCAGCCAGACCTAAAAGGTCACAGTGTCCAATCTGCAGTGAGGCCTCGTCCACACTGAGAGCAGCCAGACCTAAAAGCCCACAGTGTCCAGTCTGCAGTGAGGCCTCGTCCACACTGAGAGCAGCCAGAGCTAAAGGCCCACAGTGTCCAGCAGGTCATGTCTTGCTCAGCCCTCTCGGTATAATACAGGTAGCTGGAAGTTAGCTAGAATGATGAGGGCTGGAAGAGGCTGAGGAAGTGGAGGCCTGAGGAGAAACATGGATGTTAAGTCTCTTCTAGGCTTGGGTTCTTCTGGATATTTCAGCCTTCTCTGTGAATGCCTTTGTCTGGAGATGAGGAGACTGATGATGGTTCTGTTGGCAGCAGTGCTGAATTCTGAGGACAGGCTATATCGGGCACTTGTATAGTTACCAAGTTGGTGCAGAGTTGGTCTGTTTGGAACCAAGGCATAAATGACTAATAAATAACTCTGCAGTTTATTTTATGCATCTAGTGCAGTTTTGTTTGGAACCTATTATTTGTGTTTGTTTGTTTTGAGGTAGGGTCTCACTCTAGCTCATGCTGACCTGGAATTCACTCTGTATTCTCAGGGTGGCCTCAAACTCACGGCGATCCTCCTACCTCTGCCTCCTGAGTGCTGGGATTAAAGGCATGCGCCACCACACTGGGCCCTGGAACTTATTTTTGTATTTAGTGAATTGGCACATGGTAGTTTAAGATTCTGTCCCTCTTTTTTTTTTTAAAGATTTGCTTTAAGGGCTGTAGAGATGGCTTAGCCGTTAAGGTGCTTGCCTGCAAAGGCTAAGAAGTAATGTGCGATTCTCTGGGTCCCACAGAAGCCAGATGCACAAGATGGCACATGTATCTGATTTCAGTGGCTGGAGGCCCTGGCACACCAATTCTTTCTCTCTCTGAAAAAAATAATAATAAAAAGATTTTTAAAAAAGATTTAAGATTCTCTTTAAATAAAATAATGAAGTCATTATCAGAATACTAGTGGTTGTCATTGGTGAGGGGAAATGTGGCATAGCTATAAAAGGCCCCAGGAGCCCTCCCTGTGGAGATGGAGGTGTTCCGTATCTGAACTGTGTCAGAATTCTGGCTGTGGTGCTCTACTATAGATTTATTAGATGGCACCATTGGAGGAAGCGGAGGTGTTTACTGTCAATATTATTTCTTACAATTACATGGGAAGCTACATTCATCTCATAATAAGTTTAATTTTTAAAAAATATTTTATTTTTATTTGAGAGAGAGGAGAGAGAATGGGCATGCCAGGGCCTCTAGTCATGCAAAATAACTCCAGACACATTCTCCACCTTGTGCATCGACTTATGTGGACACTGGGGAATCGAACCTCAGTCCTTAGGCTTAGCAGGCAAACACCTTAACCACTAAGCCGTCTCTCCAGCCCAAAGTTTAATTTTTTAAAGATTATTGATCACATTTATGCTTTCAGTGTACGTATGTAGTCGTACCGTCACACTAACAATACAGAGGAATTGCCCATAGTCCTAGCTAAATAGTTATGTTGTGCAACATTTATTTTCTCTGAGAGTCTCTGTACTAGATTGAAGCTAATAACTGTGATGTTATTTATGATTTCAGAGACATTCCATAAGTGGACCAATCTCAACATCCAAGCCTCTGACAGCCTTATCAGAAAAGAGACCAAATTATGGGGAACTCCCTGTGCAAGGTATGGCTAACATGCCGCCACGAATTTGCTTTCTTTTTTTTTTTGTTGTTGTTAGGGGTTTTAGAGTCTTCTGAGCACTTTGCCTAATTCACGCAATTGTTACTTTCTTTGCCGTCAACACTGTTCCAGCCAATCTGGTAGACATCTTTATCAAGTTTACTAATAGCTCCTAATTACAAATGGGGTGTGACTTATTACTAAATGAAGCTTTTACGACAACCTTTCTGAGACGAAATTTTGCCGTATGAACAGATTGGTCTCACACTCGCCGTCCTCCGGCTTTCTGCTCGTGAGTGTGCCACACGCCAGGCTGACGTCTTTTAACATTAGAATAGGACTTACATGCCACTGCAAGGCACTGTTTTCACAGTTCCTCATGGAACATGTATTGTTTTCACCCCCATTTCACAGACACTGCAAATGAGACCTCAAGAATTAAAGAATGAGTAGCCTCCCTGGGCAGCCGCAGTCAGATCCCATTCTCAGCCTGTCTGGTGCACACTGACCTGAGGCTCTGAGGGACTGGGAAGATGGCTCAGGCAGTAAAATGCTTGCTTTCCAAACGTGAGGACCTGAGCTTAGACCCCCAGCACCTGTGTAAAAGCTGGCGTGGCGGTGCGAGTCTCTAGTCCCAGCAGTAGGGCCGCAGAGACGACAGTCTTACAGTATATGAGTGAATCACATAGTCACTAAGCTGTCACGTGTGGAGGCACAAATTTTAGCCCATAGTCATTGTCCACTGTTGGATTTTATTACTTTGTGTGAACTTTTCCTTACTAGCATAAGTGATCAACAACGATGAAGTACCCTTTTCTTTTCAATGAAAGAATGATTCTCATTATGATGTCTTCCTACACATACATTGTTGTACCTCACTCATCTGCCTCCCCACTGCCCTTCCCCCCCCGTGAGTAGTACTCGTGCTGCTTTCGTGTGTGTGTGTGTGTGTGTGTGTGTGTATTCACGTACAAGGAAAAATGAGATATTTTGTCTTTCTTCCCCCCTCTAGTTCTCCCAAGTTGTTAATTTTTTAAAAGAAATAGTGGTCATTCTTAGAGCAAGGCTAATGATAGTCTTTGTTAAATGCACATTAGTGTTTGGCTTTACACTGCGCCCTCATCCATACACCCCAGACCTCGGCCTGGTGACCGTCTCCTGTCAGGTTTGCAGTCCTAGATGGAAGGTGTACAGAAGAAACCCGGGTGAGGAGGAGCCGCGGGATGGCTCGGTCAGCACAGCACCTGCGCCTCAAGCACAGGACCTGCTTTGAGTCTCAGAACCCGTGTGAAAGTGCTGGGCATGGTGGGACATGCCCGCGCTCCCGGCTGGAGAGGCAGAGACGGGGGTCCATGGGGCTTGCTGTCCAGCCAGGCTAGCCAGGTTGGCGAGTTCCAGGCTGATGAGACCCTGTCTCAGAAAGAAGTGGACGATGTGCCTGGGGAGTGGTGTATGAAGCTGTCCTCTGGTCTTCACATGCGCATATGAGCCCCACACACAAATGTATGCACGTGTATACACATGTGCACGCACACAGAGCCAAGGGGAGACTTACTAAAAACACAGACTACTGAGGCAGTATCTCAGTGTATTCCTCCCAGATGCCCAATAAAACAACACTTCCTGTTTCCCCAGACTAGAGTCCACACACACACCAGACTTACCTTTCGTGCAAAGCCCCTTTCCCTACTGCCCTGTTTTCCACATGGCCCATGTTGTCCCTGTGCTCTGATTACTGTCTGGCTGAACCTGGCTCCCGGCGCTGCTTTGCTGGTAAGAGCCATTAATACCATTAGGTTCTTGACGTCTTCTCTGCTGCCCGAAGTGAAAATGGGTGTTTCTGTCTCTGGTTTGACAGCATGTTACCATTCTGGTATTTTAACTGTCCCATCCAGGCCCTGTCCGTGAGTGTGCATGCATGATGTCCCCACTAACTGTAGGCACAGAAGGGCAGGGTTTATTTACTTTGTGCCTTACACCTGTGCAACAAAGGATCTCTTAATTTTTGTTGGAATTGCATTGAAGTGGTAAGTGGCAATCAGTGCCTTAGAAGCATTTATCTTGTAGTGTCTTGTCCCTAGAAATCAGCTGTCGAACTGCGGTGTTTGACATGAGCCTTGTCTAGGGGAGTTGTTTTGAATGAGAAGACTGGGAGGGGCGTGGTTCTTGCAGTGCCTTGCGTTCAGAGGACAGATGAGCCTCCCCGTGCAGAGGCTGAACATCACTTTCTTGTACTTTTATTATGTCAGCATTCCTAAGCAGTTCTTCTCTGTGACCTTCCTACTTTGTGTAGAGCATCTGTTAAGGACATCGTCGACCAGCCGGCCTGCTTCTCTGCCGAGAGTCCCTGCTATGGAGAGTGCCAAGGCCATCTCAGGTAATGGCTTTTATCTGAAAACTTCTTTGAAAGGACTCCCGTAGGCTGGGTATGGTGGTGTACACCTTTAAGTCCAGCACTGCAGAACAAGAGGTGGGTGGATTGCTGTGAGTTAGGGGCCAGCCTGGAACTACTGAATGAGTCAGCCTGGGCTAGAGTGAGACCCTGCCTTGAGAAACAACCACAACAACAAGACTTCCCTGGGTTGGCTGGAGAGATGGCTCAGAGGTTAAAGGTGCTTTCTTGTAAAGCCTGACGGCCTCAGTGTGATTCCCCAGGACCCACATATAGCCAGAAGCACAAAGTGGTGCATGCATCTGGAGTTTGTTTGCAGTGGCACATCCACACACAATTTTCTCTCTCTCAAATAAATAAATATTCAAAAAAGGAAAAGACCCCCCTAGAAGTTTTTAAATTGCCTACAGTGTAGTAGATGACACCTTGAGAATATTGCTTCATACAAAGTTGAGAGTCCGGCACATAATGATTGATTTTGAATTTATTTCAAAGCACACCAAAAGATGTCTGGAGGCTAAACTTGCCAGTATGACAAAGGCATCCTGCAGTGATGACTTTGATGACTTACTTTGTCTTTTGGACCTAACTTTTCATTTTATCAGCTCTTTATACTGTTTTTCCTTGTGGCCTTCCCCACCCCACCTGGCACTTACTTCATAGCTCAGGTAGAAATTGGACAGGAGGAGGACCTGGTAACTCTGCTCAGGGTACAGCTCATGCCCTCTGTGTGGGGATGAGCGTGTACATCTCCCTGATGTAGGAGGCTTGTCTGAGGTTGGGCTTTGTCCAGCTGGGCCCTCCGTCTTGCTGTCCAGCCGTGTGTACTTAGCCCAGCCATGCTGGGCCCTGCTAGAGCCGCTTTTGGTTTGGCTCTGTGTGGACGCCACGGTGGCTGCTGCCGTGAGCCAGTTCTCAGGACTCCCTGTAACCCTAAAAGGAGTGCGGGACTGTGTCAGACCTCCAGAGAGGGCCTGCCTGAGAGAGTTGACTTCATACCCTGCAGTTTTCTGTCTCATCGACTTGATTTGTGTTTTAAAGTGTGGCCTGACCCAGAGTCAGATACAGCTCTGTAACAAAGCGTCTTTCCTTTCTGCGCTTTTGTGTCGTAGATACACACATGAGCTTATGTGTCTATAAAATCTAGGAACCACAAACGAGAGGAGACATCTTATTTGTCTTTCTGAGACTGGCAGCTTCTTCTGATTATCTCCAGCTGTGACCCTTTTCATACAAATGATGCACGTGTGTTCTTTCTGGCTGAAAAAATCCATTGTATGTCTGCACTGTATTTCCCATCCACTCCTGTGCTCTTGGACACCTGAGTTGATTCCATAGCTTAGCTAATGGGAATAGTCTTAGTGTGGTGAACGTGGATGTACAAGTGTCTCTGATGTGTTGACTGGGGGCTTCTGGGTCCATACTCGGAGTGGACTAGCTGAGTCATGGGTTAGAAATATTTTTAGTTTGTTGAGGTCCCTCCGTACTGATTGCCATGGTGGCTGCAGTAGTTACTTTCTGTGACGACTGTTTCTCACAGTGACTCGAAGAAGCAGTGAAGAAATGAAGCGAGACATGTCTGCATCCGAGGGCGCGTCGCCAGCCTCTCTCATGGCCATGGGCACCACGTCGCCGCAGCTCTCCCTGTCTTCCTCGCCCACGGCGTCCGTGACCCCCACCACCCGGAGCCGGATAAGGTAGAGGACCTTTCCCGTGTCTCTGTCCTGGCCTTCCAGAGTAAATGACCAGCTGTAACTCAGCGGCAGCTGTGCACGCTTCCCTGGTTGTGTTAAGCATTTCTTAGTGCGCAGAATTGGGTGGGATGCATAGAAGACACAACAGACAAGTCCTTTCTCTAAGCAGCTGGACTTTTTTCTTTTTAAAGAGAGAGAGAGAATTGGCATACCAGGGCCTCAGCCACTTCAATTGAACTCCAGATGCCTGCGCCACCTAGTGGGCATGTGCGACCTTGCGCTTGCCTCACCTTTGTGCCTCTGGCTTACGTGGGATCTGGAGGGAAATGGAACATGGGTCCTTAGGCTTTGCAGGCAAGCGCCTTAACCACTGAGCCATCTCTCCAGCGCTGCTGGACAGTTTTGTTTGTTTGTTTGTTTTCCGAGGTGGGGTCTCACTCTAGCCCAGGCTGACCTGGAATTCACTATGGAGTCTCAGGGTGGCCTTGAACTCACGGCGATCCTCCTACCTCTGCCTCCCGAGTGCTGGGATTAAAGGCGTGTGTCACCACGCCTGGCAACATTCTTGTTTTTAACTAGAGAATGGTTCAGTACATGTTAAACAGCCCTGAATCTGAAATTCCAAAATGCAAGACTTTTTTGAGTACTGACATGAAGCTAAGCATGTTTTACAGCCTGAGTTTCCAAGTTTACAAATGTTCAACTGGTAAAGGCTATTTAAACACTCCAAAAATTGAGGCTGTTGGTGGGCAAAGGGGCTGATGTGGAGCTTATTGGTAGAGTACTTGCTTAGGGCCAAGTTTGATGTCCCAGTGTCACAAAACACACACACACCCACATGCGCACAGGAAGAAAGGGACACTGAAGGAGGAGGAAGGGGAAGGGAAAAAGCCAGGCATGGTGGTGCAAATTGCAGGTGAAGGCAGAAAGATGATGAGTTTGAGGCCAACTTGGGTGGGCTACATAGTAAAAATGTCTCTCTCTCTCTCTCTCTCTCTCTCTCACACACACACACACACACACACACACCTTGAGCAAACAAAACCCTGAAATGAAAACCTCTGAAGCCTGAAACACTTGTAGCTCCAAGCGTCTTAGTAAGAGTCTCCGCCTGTGTTAGGAAGTGGTAGAGAAGGCTTGTGAGGAGGGCACATCTTGGTGGGTCTTGAGGACAGAGGCCTGGTTGGCAAGGTGAGTAGCTGGAAAGAAGCAGCGTGCAGTCAGGCCTGCTGTAAGAGGAGGAGCCGCTGATTCGGGGACGGACACTGTGGACCACAGGACCAGGCAACAGTGGAGGGAAGGAAGGCGTGAGTGGATAGCTAAGTGGTGGATCTCTTCAAGGTCATTGATCCACATCCTTGACCTGATTTTTTTTTGTGGCGGTTGTTATTTTTTAAATTTTTATTTATCTATGGGGAGCAGATAGAGAATGGGCACACCAGGGCCTCTAGCTGCTGCAAACAAACTCCAGATGCATGTGTCACCTTGTGCATCTGGCTTATGTAAGTCCTGGAGAATCAAACCTGGGTACTTTGGCTTTACAGGCAAATGCCCTAACTATCTCTCCAGCCCTTGTTATTTTTTTTTAATTAAGTAAATTTTTGTGGTGCTGGGGATTGAACTAAGGGCCACTGCCTGTCACAGGACTGCCTTGTGTCAGCGTTGAATATGTGAGTGTCAGAGACGATCCATTTTTTTTCTAGTTGCCTACAGATACTGTAATGTATACACATTGCCAGCACAGTAGGTGCCTGTAGTCTTGGCACACAGGAGGGTCTTTGAGTAGCTCGAACCCGGCCTCAGCAGCATGGCGAGGCTTTATCTTAAAACAGTGAGACTAAACAGAGAAACAAGAACATACAGTTTAACACAAACACACTTGAGTTATCTGATGGAAATGATACTTTTTTTTTTTTTTTTTTTTTTAGTATTAGGAATTGAACCTAGGGCCTCACACATGCTAGGCAAGCACTCCATCCCTGAACTGCCTCCCCAGCCCATTAATTAGTTAATCATCTCATTCTTGCATGTGTGGGTACACGTGTGTGTAGGTACTTACTCATGCGTGTGTTTGGAGGCCAGAAGTCAACACTGGGTGTCTTCCTCAATGGCTCTCTGCCTTATGTGTTGAGCTAGGGTCTCACTGAACCCGGAGCTCTCTGATGCTCCTAGTCTGGCTAGCCAGCTTGCTCCAGGGACCTGCCTCCCAAGTGCTGGGATTGTAGGTGTGCTCCACCATGCCTGGCATTTCTGTGGGTGCTGGGGATTACTCAGATCTTCTTGCTTTGTGTGGCTAATGCTTTACTGACTGAGCCATTTTCCCAGCCTTTATTTGTATTTTTTACTTTGAAGCAGGGTCTTGCCACTCAGGCTAGCCTAGAACTCTCTGTAGCCCAGGCAGGTACAAACTTGTGATCCTCCTGCATCGGCCTTAGCGGTAGTTGGGATTACAGGCACGTGCCGTGTTCCTGGCCAGGCTTCCAGTATAGTTCATCGTTTGTTGCCATCTCTCGTCCATCTTACCTGCTTCTCCCAGTTTTGAGCCCTATGAATGCAGAAGCTATGTTTTACCATCCTCTACCTCATATAATCTTGCCCTTTGTACATAAAATGAGTGGTTTTGAAAAAGATGAGAAAATTAAGTACACAAGGAAATGAAAAGGAATGAAATAAGCCAAAGTGCACTGATTATGAAAGGCTAAGAAATGGGGGGGGGGAGCAGCTGGTTGTGGTGGCACACGTCTTTAATCCCAATACTCGAGAGGCTGAGGTAGAAGAGTGGCCATGAATTCAAGGCCAGCCTGGGTTACACAGTTCCAGGTCAGCCTGGGTTACAGTGAGACCTGCCCCCCCTTAAAATAAATAAATAAAAATAAGGAACAAGCAAGGAGGGAGGGAGAAGGAGGGAGAGAAAGGCAGCAGGTCAGTTTCAGATGCCACCAGCGTCAGGCTGCCTCCCTTTCTCCTGGTGAGCGCCTTGCGGTGCGTTTCCACTGCCTGTGCGTGCGCTGGAGCGGAGTCTTCCTCTCTTCTCAGGGATGGCGAGTAGCGCCCCCTGGACACTGGCAGACAGCTCTGGCAGCTGTGAGTCTGTGGGACTATGAGCTGAAAAGCAAGGGAATGAACGGTCTGTCTGGCCATTGGATGCCCTTGGCTGTGTGCACTTATCCTGCTCAGAAGTGTGAGCTGAGCTTGGGCGTGCTCTAGTGTGAACTGACACTAGTGCTCAAATAAAAGTGCTTCCTTGTTTCCATGTATTAGGGAGGAAAGGAAGGACCCCCTCTCGGCTCTGGCAAGAGAGTATGGAGGATCCAAGAGGAACGCCTTGTTGAAGTGGTGCCAGAAGAAGACGGAGGGCTACCAGGTAACGGGTGGTTCCTTGGTTGTACTGAGCACTTGCTGGAGTGCGCCGGGGGCTGTAACTTGCTTTCTATCTCTCATTCAACAAGAGCCTCACCCCAGACTTCAGAAACACATTCTCAGAAATCTAGACTGAATTTGGGTATGTGCCACTTGGATACAATAAATTCCTCCTGTTTAAAGAGTAACCATCTTTCCTGGCCAGGCGTGGTGGCACATGCCTTTAATCCCAGCACTCAGGAGGCAGAGGTAGGAGGATCGCTGTGAGTTCAAGGCCACCCTGAGACTACATAGTGAATTCCAGGTCTGCCTGGAGTAGAGTGAAACCCTACCTCGAAAAACAAAAAACAAAGCAAAAAGAAAAAAAGAATAACCATCTTTCCAGTGCTTCTACTCGGCTGTTACGGTAGCCCAGGATCAGGGTGAGCGCTTTCATTGAGATGTCACTGGAGGTAAGAGTGAAAATATGTTTATTTTGCTTAAATTAATACCTTAATTATTATTAAGTTTATATGTTTTAGTTATTTTTATAGAAATTTTCCATTCCCATTGTGCTTTATGCCCTCATTTCCAGTTTGGAGTATTGTAATATTCTGCCATTTCCTGCTATCTGTCTGTCTGTCTCTTTCTTTTAATATTGTATTTAGAGTTTATATTTTAAGTGATTTTAAATATCATTTGAGAGAGAAAACTTTAATTCTATACAAAAGAAAACTTTGAGAATGTATTCACTGTACTGCTAGAAACTACAGTTTAGTTTCCCAGTACCCTCACAGAGGACCTAGTCACAGTGACTGTCTCCAGCTGGGTCTCCATACATCAGTCCACACATACAGAAGTGCGCGAGAGGGAGACGGGAGCTCTATGTTTCTAGTCTCAGTCACCCTTCAGTGGTTAAGGTGCTTGCTTGCAAAAGCCCAACAACCCAGGTTCAATTCCCCAACACCCATGTAAAGCCAGAAGCATAGAGTGACACATGCATCTGTAATGTGTTTGCAGTGGCTGGAGGCTCTGGTGCACCCATTCTCATTCTCTCTCTCTCTCTTCCTCCTTCCCTCCCTCCCTTCCTGCCTCTGTCTTCTTGCAAATAAATAAGAAATTAAAAAAAAAAAAACTTAGAAGAGGGAAGGGAGATAGCTCAGCAGTTAAAGTTGCTTGCTTACAAAGCCTGATAGCCTGGGTTTGATTCTCTAGTACCCACATAAAGCCAGATATACAGCATCACATATGTCTGGAGTTTATTTGTAGTGACAAGAGTTCCTGGCATGTCTCTGCACTCTCTTTTTTTTTCTCCATCCCCATGCAAATAAATAAACCATTTTAAAAATTAGAAGATTGTAGGACAAGGGCAGATTGCAAAGAGCCACTTCTGAAGGTTTGTGGTTTGAGAGGTGTGCGGTGAGAGATTGGACTCGTTTTTATAAGCACCCCAGGCGATTCACGGACCATGATGTGAGAATCACACATGCAGTGGTGATTGAGACCTACGGCTTTAATTCAGTTAGGGCTAGAATGTCAGCTCTGCCCCTTTCTGAGTGACTACAGGCAAACTTAGAGTCTTTGAGACTCACTTTCCTCTTTTGTAGGATGGAGAAGTGATAGGCAGCCAGACACAGTTTGTGTCATACACTACATGTTGAATAGATTTTTTTAACTAATTTGCAAGCAGAGAGAAAGAGAGGGAGTATGGGCATGCTTGGACCTCTTTCCACTGCAAACAAACTCCAGATGCATGCGCCATTTTGTGTATCTGGCTTTTCATGGGCACTGAGGAATCGAATCTGGGTCGTCAGGCTTTATAAGCAAGTGCCTTTAACAGCTGAGCCATCTCTCCAGCCCTGGATATAGATTTATTTGTTTGTTTGTTTGTCTGTTTGTTTGTTTGAGGTAGGGTCTCACTCCTGCCCAGGCTGATCTGGAATTCACTATGTTGTCTCAGGGTGGCCTTGAACTCGCAGCAATCCTCCTGCCTCTGCCTCCTGAGTGCTGGGGTTAAGGACATGCACCACCATGCCTGGCCTGGATATTGATTTTTAATGATTATTTCTGTCATGTTTTAGGTATCTTCTTTTAAGCTAAGCTTTGAGTTTTGCTAGCATGCTACCTAACTTGAGGAGTTATCGACCCCTTTAAAGCGCTGTTCGGTGGAACTTTGCCATGTGTCTCGCAGATGGAGGAGGTCATCCACGCAGCAGCTCTCGGTGACTTAGGCAGTGTCCCTGCTTCTTTCTAATGTAAGGTCTCTGGTTCCATGACCTGAAGGAAAATGTCTTAGTATGGCTACACTGGAGCACACACACAATGCTGAGTGGTGATTTTCAGGGCTTGTTGTTTATCTGCACTTTCATGTTCTGGGTGCCCACAGTGCAGGAGGAACTGGGACCTGGAACAGAGCAGGGTGACCAGACAGAAGGAAAACTGGACAGTCTTTGATACAAACCAGTCTCCCATTCTCATTTCTTATGGAAACTTCTATCGGGACATGTGTGGATGGCTTCTTTTGAGAGGGGGTGTGGTAGGTTAAATGTAATGTTCCCCCCTGCACTCATGTGTCTGGCCCCTTGGTCCCCCACTGAATGGTGCTATTTGGGAAAGTTGTGGAACCTTTAGGAGGTGGAGCCTTGCTGAGGAAGCTTGTCAGTGGGGCCGGGCCTCGTCCTGCCCTGTTCCGTGCTGATGTGGCAATGCGCTGCTGGCTTCCTGCTCCTGCCGCACTTCCCTCGCCATGGTGGACTCCACCCTGTGGAACTGTTAGCCACTGTAAACCCTTTCTGTCGTTTGTCCCCCAAATGAGAAAGTCACTGATACAGGATGACTTGTGCTTCCTGTGAAGCAAGTACTCTTGTCCTTCAGAGAGAGGATGGCTCAGTCAGCACAGCACTTGTGTGCAGGCATGAAATCCGTAGTTGGGATCTCTGGCACTCATGAAAATGCCCGGTAGGCATGATGGCCACTTACGATCCCAGAGTGTGGAAGATGGGATGGGACTGCAGCAGGCTAGCTGGACTAGCAAGCTCTAGGCTCGTGTGACAGACCTACCTCAGTAAAACAGAGGATCACAGGCGAGGAGGATGTCTGTGCCAACCTCTGGCTCCTGCATGCACATACATGCATGTGTGTCCACATGCAGAAAAGTAGATATGATGCTTGTTTTTTTATTTTTATTTTATCTTTTAATATATTTTATTTATTTGAGGAAGAGGCGGGGTGGGGGGACGGAGAGAATGGGCGCACCACTGCAGATGAACTCCAAACACATGCGCCCCCTTGTGCAGCTGTCTTACATGGGTCCTGGGGATTTGAACCGAGGTCCTTTGGCTTTGTTGGCAAATGCCTTAACTGCTAAGCCATCTCTCCAACCCGATGCTTGTTGTTTTTTTTTTTTTTTTTTTTTTAGACATTTAAAGGTTGTTAAGTTAAAATAAATCTGAAAGGCATACTCTTTTAAAACTTAAAAGCAGATCTGGTGGAGCTCTGACCCTGTTAGGAGCTGTGTGAACAGCGCCAGCGCCCTGCTCTAGTCTGGCATGCCTGTGCTTCAGCACACCCACTCTTAGGCCCTGGCGGTGGGTCGGGCCTTTGGTCTCTGCAGGTCTGCAGGAAGGGCAGGTTGTGACACTTGACTGTTCAGTTGAGCAGGAGCAGTTACGTGACAGCAGGCATGCACCATTCTCCCAGGCCCCAAGTGTATCATTAGTGTTTGGCCCGTGCGTGCTTTATGTCGAAGAAGCTGTCTAATCAACAGAGACGGATTCCCTAATACCAGACCTTCTTTCATTAACTCTTGTAAAAGGCTTCCTCAAATACTATGCTGATAACTGTAATTTCATTAACTGTCCATTATAGAACAAGCCCTGTGAATTTGCCTTTTATCTGACAAATACTTTTTTCTCTTTTAAATTTTGCCCTGCCATTTATTAAGCACTGAAGTTTTATGATCCTAGATTATTAACATTGAAAGGGTCTTGATGTTCTCATGTATAGTCAGATTTCCCAGTATGGGACTGAACCCCTCTGAGGGTCAGTGACTCCCTCAGAGCCATATGTGATTCCATAGTGGGACTGAGGCCCTCTGTGGGTCAGTGACTGCCTCGGAACCGGGTGTGACTCCAAAGGACTGCACATGTAACTGGGAGGAAGAAGCACTGCTTACTTTTCCTCTTTTTATAAAGTCAAAGCCTTGGTTTATTTTCCCCTGGGGAGTTAGAGTTGGAACTCAGAGCCTTGCAATAATGTAAAAGTGTCCAACCAGACAATGGAAAGACTATTGTATACCTTCAGTAAATTTTTATTTAAATTTTGAGTATAAACTTGTTCTTTCATATTTTTGTTGTTGTTGTTGTTGTTGTTCTGGAAAATCCCAATGGAATTCAGTAACAAGCCTCTGAAGGTTAGTTTGACAGAGTGCGATTTTATTTTAACTATTTATTTGGATTTTTGGGTAGGATCATGCTCTAGTGCAAGCTGACCTGGAATTCACTCTTTAGCCTCAGGCTGGCCTCAAACTCACAATGATCCTCCTACCTCTGCTCCCAAGTGCTGGGATTAGAGGCGTGCGCCACCACGCCTGGCTCTTTATTTTTTTTGAGAGTTTCATTTTAGATGAAAAAAAAAAAAAAAACCAAACTCCTTGTTTTCTGATAAAATGCCAGTCTTAAAAATCAGCTCGTTGGAGCCAGGCGTGTTGGCACATGCCTTTAACTCCAGTACTCAGGAGGCAGAGGTAGGAGGATCACCATGAGTTTGAGGCCACCCTGAGACTACGGAGTGAATTCCAGGTCAGCCTGCACTACAGTGAGGACCCTACCTTGGAAAAACCAAAAGAAAAAGAAAGAAAAAAGTTTTAATAAACGAACAAAGGCTTCTCATACTGCCAGAGGTAATTTCACCTCAGGTAAGCACCAAGAATATAGTTTTATTGAAGATGTGCTCCACTAGTTCGTGGGCCAAACAGAAAAGATTGGACATTTTCTTGGTGGACATCGAATTGGAATTGATGGGTTTGAATCTCTCAGAAGCCACCATGTTTTTATGTGTTCTGCTTTATTTGAATTCTCTCCTTCTTTTTCTAATTTAAAAACTACTATGGAGCTCTTGTGTCTCCTAAGCGTAGAAACAGAAATCAAGGAGCAAAATTAGTTTTCATTGTCCAGGAAGCTTCTGGTCTCATCAGTAAATACGCATTAGTGACTACAAGTCTGCGTGGACCTCCTCTGTGACGTAGTAAAAACTGTGAAATACAAAGAAGAAATTCTCTCAGAGGCATTGGGGATTAACCAAGGCAGTCAGGAGAAATTTGGTAGGAGCCAAAACTGTAGAGAAGAAGAAAACACATTAAGTTAAACACTGTATTCACCCATTTTCCTCCCTTGGGGCATTTGCCAGTGCCTAGTACAGGGTAGAGCCAAAGTGTAGCGTTCCAGAACTTGCTTCAAAATCACTGTGTGGGGAGACTTAAGATTTTAGCTCAGGCACACTAAAACATCCAGGGTGTAAGGGTTCAGCGCCCCAGGGAGAAGACAGCCTTAGGATAGAGAACTCAATATTTAATTTGGCTTTTCATCAAGGGATTTTTCAGTCCTAGGACAGTCGGGCAGAAAGAGAAAACCCATAGAAAGCTGTTGTCAAGGGACTGAAAGCTGAAGTACAGCGTTTGTTCTCACAGTGCTGAAAGTTAGCGTTCAAGGCTGGCCAGAGGAGTGACTTCGGCAGACACTGTGGGGTTTAACTGGGGCCCTGGAAGAACTGTGGCCTGCAAATGAGGGCTGACCGGAAGTTTCCACTACAAAATTCAGGCTCGGGACTTGAAACATATAGGATGAAGGCCATCATCAGCCTGTACTGTCACTGCCTGCCAGTGGGGGCTTAAAGCCTCCCTGGAGGAGTATCCAGCTGACGTCATAAACCATCAGAAATACCAGGCACGCCAGCAAACGGGACCAAATGACTAAAACTCAATAGAAAGAGCAATAGGACAAGAACTAATAACACAGTAGGTGAAAGACTTCGAGTGGTCTAGGTATAGGCACTCTTGGGCCTTTAAGCATTCAAGAAATGGAATAGAGGGTTTTTCCAGAGTTGTAATCTATACAGTAGAAATTTTTGAATTAAAAACCACAGTAGTTCAAATTTGGAATATCAATACGTGTGTTCAGTAACACTAGAGGACACACTTATGAATTGGAGGCTTGCTCACTAAAAAAGTACCCACAGTAAAGCACTGCAAGAGGAAAGAATGAAGAATGCACAAGGGCTGGAGAGATGGCTCAGCTGTTAAAGGCACTTTCTTGCAAAGCCTGACTGCCTGGGTTCGATTTTCCAGTACCCATGTTAAGCCAGCTGCACTAAGTGGCACATGTGTTTGGAGTTCCTTTACAGTAGCAGGAGGCCCTAATGCGCCCATACCCACAGAGGGGCAGGAGTGCAGAGGGAGGCCGAAGGGCAGAGGGGGCAGGGCACTGGTGAGTGCCAAGAGAGTCTTGCTTAAAGGTCCAGGCAGGCTTAAGATACAGGGTCCGGTGGTTCAAAACTTAGTGTTATAAGATCCACTTGTTATCTAGAGAGTTAGGAAATTAGCAATTAGTCACAGGTACAGTGACCAACAAATTAACTGTAACTCTCTAGGGCTGTACTGTCTGATACAGTCTAACACAGTCACACACACAGTAACCAGTGAGTTAGCTAGTGACTACTGTAAATCTCTAGGGCTGCACCACTGGCTGCATTTGCTTATTATTCACTTAAAATGTCGCTTGTACCTTTATATTCATGGCAACAGTGCGTCAGGGTTTTAGTTTGTCCATATCTTCACCGCTTCTCTGTCTTTGATTTCCACTCAGCTAGTGAATGTCAAATGACACCTCACGAGGTTTGGTTTTCATTTCTCTGCGTAAGATGTTGAACATCTTTATATATGCTTACTGATGTATCTTTGTTGCAGAAACGTTCATTCAGTGCATTTCATTGCTTTTGCTTGGATGCCGTTGTCTTACCAGTAGTTACTGCCATCTGAAAAGAGAAGCTTCTCCAATAGAAAGTGAGAGTAGCATTAATATATGGGCATAAGCCTAAGTATTTAGAGGGCAGTTTGAAGGACATAACATATTTATTTAGCCATACAACAGTAGTAGTTTCTCCGCCAGGGCTTATGACCTTCCTAGCCACAGGGTTTTGATTAGGTTTTCAGTACCAGGATGGAATTCTTTCCTGTGGAGCAGGCCTCAACTCCAGTCAGGGAAAAGTTGGCACATTGGCCTGGATGGCCGTCTGTGTAGTTTACAGGTCCACTGATGGTTAAGATAGTTGATGACTTTTTTGTTTTCCTCCAGCAGGCTGCATAGTTCTTTCCAGCATCCTGACAGCTAGTCAACATGGAGGAAGCTTCCAGCTCAGCTGAGGGTGACTTCTCAGTGTCCTGTGACTGAAGCATGTGGTGGTGTTAGCAACAGGGTTTTATCGTTGAGTTCTGGTGGGCAACCAAAAGCCTCAGCAGTAGCCTTTAATATTTTTGGTCCGGGAGGTCACTAGTGAGTGACCTCCCAGACCAAAAACTCTGACACTAAAATCTCACCCCAGCACTAAAATTTTCTTAAAACAATGTATGGCACAGCATTTTTCCACCCTAACTAGCAAAGAAGTAGGCTTCTATATGGCTTATTCATAACATCTTTAATTTTGATTAACCCTCCTCCCTCCCCTTCTCTCTGTCATCCCCTCCCCTGACCCCACTATGATCATTCTGTCCCCACTAATCTGCCCCTCTACTTACATATCTACTATGTCCTCCTCTTAAGGCCCCCCCTTCCCTTCCTCCCTCCCCCATAGCCCCTTTTTGGCTTCCTGGCCTCTGCTACTGGCTTTTACTCCAACTCACTTAAAAATCTAAACATTTGAAGCTAGGACTTGTGGGAAAGTTTATAACTACAGATATGCTTTCTTTAACAAATATATAGGGCTATTTGGTTATCTCTTTATGAATAAGCTTAGGTTGTTCTGTATTTCAGGAAATTTGTTTCATCTTAGTTGTTGAATTAATTTTTTTAGAGAGAGAGAGAATTGGCGCTCCAGGGCCTCAGCCATTGCAATCAAACTCCAGATGCTTGTGCCACGTAGTGGGTGTGTGCAACCTTGCACTTGCCTCACCTTTGTGTATCTGGCTAATGTGGGATCTGGAGAGTTGAACATGGGTCCTTAGGCTTCGCAGGAAAGCGCCTTAACGGCTACGCCATCTCTCCAGCCTATTTTTGAGAAAGCGAGTGCAGGAGGGGGAGAATGGGTGCACCAGGGCTTTTTAGCTGCTGTGAACCTAACTCTAGATGTGTGCGCATGTGTGACATTGCATGCTTGTGTCATTTTGTGTCTGGTTACGTGGGACCTGGGGGTTTGAACATGTGTTCTTAGCCTTTGCAGGCAAGCACCTTAACCACTAAGCCACCTCTCCACCCCAGTTGTTGAATTTATTGACATAAAGTTGTTCATATCCATAGAATCTATTTCATTTTGGAAAGCTAATTTATTCTGTTTTTACAGATTAATCTGATTAGAGTTTATCAAATATATTTGTCATCTTGAAGAATCGGTGTTTGGTTTTTACATCCTCTGTGTTTTAGCTTTATTTCTTTGATCCCTGCTGTACTCATCATCATTTCCTTCTTTCTACTGTGAGTGTCTTTGCTCCTCCTCCCTCCTCCTCTCCCCCCACGCCTTGGAGGGAAGATTTATTTGGCTCATGGTTTGGTCTTGGAGGTTCAGTCCTTGGTCACCCTGCTCCTGGGCTGCTGCAGAGTGTGGCTGTGGGTGCACACGGCCCAGGGGGGCTTCTTCATGCAGTGCAGGAGGCGGAGAAAGGGCTCCTTTGTTGTCTTTCAATCTCAAGGTGAACCCTGTTATCTTGACTTGAAGCCTTGTTTTATGCTTACAGATGTTTATTGCTGTAAATTTCTCTAAGGACTATTATTGACATGCAACAGAATTTTGAAATACTCTGCTTTATTTTAATTCATAATACCCCCAGTACTCGTTTTGATTTCTTCCCACTCCCTTTCTTCCCCTCTCTCTATTTCCATCCCTCCCTCCCCTTCCTGCTGTATTGCCCAGGCTGGCCTCAAACTCCTGGACTCAAGCCATCCTGCTGTCTCAGTCTCTAAAGTAGATAACTAATTTCTTTCTTTTACTCACGAGCTACTTGGAAGAATATATTTAGTTTTGAATACCTGAGGATCTTTTCAGAGATCTTTGTTAATTGACTTCTAATTTAATTCCATTTGTGAGAAATTCTTTTCAAATTTATTGAGACTCATTTAGGGGCTTAGAATGTAGTTTATCTTAATCATGTTCCATGTGCAATTTCAAAGAATGCTATTCTGCTATTGGAGAATTGTCCTGTAAAAATCAGATTTTATTAGTTGCAAATGGTGTTCCTGTTGTCTTACTTTTATTTTTTGTTTACTTACTCTATTAGTTGTTGAAAGATGGATATTAAGGTATCTTGACAATGCTGTGAGTTTCTCTACTTATAATTGTAAGAGCTTTTGGTATTTTGCAACTGTTTGTTTATATAGATAGTTGCTTAGTTTTTTTTTTTTTTTTGCTATGTAGCTCAGGGATGGCTTTGAACTTAAGGCCATCCTCCTGCCTCAGCTTCCCAAGTGCTAGAATGACAGGTGTGTGCTTCCATACCCAGTTCTAGAAACTTACTGGATCTGTAAATGTTTAGGATTGTTTTTCTAGCGTGTACAGGTGTAAATCACAATTTACTTCAGGTTTTTCTTAATTTGGTAAAATACTGCAATTTTGCTCTGGTATAGCTTCACTGCCTCCTTCTTCCTTTGCACTACTCGTGCCATACAGTTATTGTGTTACACACTCAAGGATACAGTATCATAGTTGTCTCCTGCAGTGATGTGTATTTAGAAGGAAGGAGAGGTAAGAGGAACCCTCCACAGAGGCTCGCGGCCTTCCGTCAGTGTCGCCTGGAGTGTGAGCTGCTTCTCATGAGGAGTACTGTCAACTTGGACCTTGTCATTGGCTGACTGCCAGTGCCCTAAGATGGTTTTATTATTTTTGAGGCAAGCCCAACAGACTGGCCTTTTGATTTTTGCAAAAGAAAGAGATAGAGAATTGGCATGCCAGGGCCTCCAGTCTCTGTAATCGAACTCCAGATGCATGCGCCGCCTTGTGTGCCTGTGCAGCCCTGCGCGCTTGCATCACCTTGTGCATCTGGCTTACATGAGACCTAGAGAGTTGAACGTGGGTGCTTAGGCTTCACAGGCAAGCATCTTAAATGCTAAGCCATCTCTCCAGCCCAGATATATTATTTTTGACAGTTGTCTAGTTTCGTGTTTTTTAGGGGAAGGATTTGCCATCTTGTTCCTCTGCAGCAAGAAATTTTCTAATAAGCTTCAGTTTGGGATTCTTTCCCCCACATCCTTTATATATATATATACATATATATTTATTTATTTGCAAGGGGAGAGAGAAAGAGGGAGGGAGGGAGGAAGAGAATATGGGCTTGTCAGGACCTCCTGCCCCTACATACGAACTTTAGATGCATGCATTACTTTGTGCATCTGGGTTTACGTAGGTACTGCGGAATCAAACTCAGGCCGTTGGCTTTGCAAGGAAGTACCTTTAACCACTGAGCAATCTCTCCAGCCCCCCTCCCCCGCGTCCTCTTTTAACTAAGCAAAAACAAAGGCCGGCACTTGCCCTTTATTCTCCTCCCAGAGATGTATGTCCATCTGCATGGGTTGGGGTCAGCAGAGTGAGCTAGTGGACATAAACATAGCCCGTTCCTTCACAGCTTCCTGTGCGACAATAGACCGACCTTCCAAGGGACAACCAGCAAGCCAGCAGGAGAGGAAGTTCTTTCATAAACCATGTGACGTGTTCAGTGTGACACTTGGTGGCAGCCACACCCACTCAGGCTGCTGTTGATGTCTAGCCCGAGCCAGCTTGTGGATTGTCCATGGGCAGGTGACAGTGGTAGCCAGGAGACAAGGGCATGGGGAGGCCCCTTCACACGGGACCCCTCCTCTGCTGCCCTGTCCAGAAGGGCTGCTCCCGCTCATCCCTCGCCTGGCTCTCCCCTTCCCACCTCCCACCATCTAGAGTTAGGGCCGCTGGGCCCAAGATGGTGCGCGCACTGCCAGCAGGCAGAGCGCAGCTAAAGGAGCACCTTGGGGTTCCTCAGCCAAAGCAAAGCTCCTGGGCTCAGCTTCCTCTCCTATAACTGGAGTCTTAGGTCACAGGAATGACTTCCAGGGTTAAAAAAAAAAAAATGGAAAAGGTGCAGGCAGTAGATAAGGGTTTTGATCTGAGTAAAATCTAGGTTGAAAGTCTTTATCTTTTCATGGAAACCAAGTAATACAGCAAGATGTTATTGTTTGTAAATATCACTGTGTTCCAGGGGTTAAAAATACTTGAACAAAGGGAAGAAGGAATAGCCAGTGTTGTGGCCCCACCCCTTCTGCGAGGGGTTGCTAGTCCAGGACGGTGGGGCAAGAAGTTCACATTCTTTCAGCGCACCCCAGGGGACATGAGGAGCACGGTCTCAGGGCTCTTCCTGGGCCTCTGCGCTTTGTACGCAGCAGAGCTTGGAAGATGGCTTTGTGCTCACAGTGGAGTGAAAGAGCTGTTTCCTGTTTTCAGGGGATTCCTTTTAATGCCAAACATAGCAGCTGGGAAACAGTTTTCCCAGAAGCAGATGTACTTACTGCCTCTGTTTAAACATGATTTTGACAGCAACTGTTAACATCTATTTCCAGAAATGTCAGAGCTATAATTTTTCAAATTAATTGCTTAGTACAGTTACCATAAATGATTTTGACCTGTTTTGTTTGTTTTTGTTTTTGGTCTTTTGAGACAGAGTCTCACACTGTAGCCCAGGCTGGTCTCAAACTTGGAGCAGTCCTCTTTCCTCAGCCTCCTAAGTGCTGGGATTACAAATGTAAGCCATCACGCCTGGCTTGTGGGTTGTTGTTGTTGTTTTTCTTTTCATTTTTATTCATTTGAGAGAAAGAGAGAATGGGTGCACCAGGGCCTCCAGCCACTGCAAATGAACTCCAGATGCATGTGCATCTGGCTTACTGGGTTCTGGGGAGTCAAACCTGCGTCCTCAGACTCCGCAGGCAAGCACTTTAACCACTAAGCCATCTCTCCATCCCAGCTTGTGGTTAGGTTTTTCAAGGTAGGGTCTCACTCTAGCCCAGGCTGGCCTGGAATTCACTACGGAGTCTCAGTGTGGCTTTGAATTCACAGTGATCCTCCTACCTCTACCTCCCGAGTGCTGGGATTAAAGGCGTGCACTACCATGCCCTGCTTATGTTTGTTTTTACATGCACGAGATGTGTTTTCCTGTACACATAAAGAAGTGGATAAATTACATATACCAGTTCTGAAATTCTGACTTTCACTTTCTCTGTAGTTGTGGAGTTTCAATCAGGGCACGTAAAAGAGGAAAGCTGTTCGGTAGTGCTGCCCTTTCGTCTGCCTGGCCGAGTCCTGCTCGAGTCCTGGTCTTGCCATAGCAAGAGTAACTACTGGGCTGACATATCATGACTCCAACAGTTGGGGAGGAGGGACTGGCCTGAGGAATGTGACTGGAGTTCTAGGTGCGTGCCTTTCCACTGCAAGCTAGTTTCTGTTTATCTCCCTGTGTCTGTCTCCGTGTAGCCCCTGCCATGGCCTGGCGAGAGCCTGCTGCATGTAGTGGAGTACTTGCCTTTGCTCCTCGACGTAATGGTCCTGGGCTGCATTTCCGTGGATGAAGGGAGAACACAAGAGCAGGGGTGGTAGTGCGCACCTCTGATCCCGGTTTAGGGCGGAGGGGGAGCCAGGTGTGTCAATACAGCCTGTAATCTCAGTTTGGGGAGGAAGAACAGGAATTCAAGGCCATCGTCTGCTGCCTCGTGTATTTGAGGCCATCCTGAGCTATATGAGTCCCTGTCTCAAGAGAATAAAAAGGTAAGATAGTTCTAGCTGGGCTTAGTGGTGCATGCCTAGAATCCCAGCACTTGGGAATTTGAGGCAGGAGGATTGCTGCAAGTTTGAGACCAGCCCTGGGCTACATAGCTCATACATAGGAAGAACCTGTCTCAAAAAACAACAACAACAACAACAAAAGCCAGCTGCATTCTAAATCAGCACCAGTAATTCCAGTCTCAGAGTTGAAGACTCAGAAGGTCTGAAGCTAGAGGCCAGCCTGGGCTACAGGACCCGCGGATCAGAAAAGTGGCACGTACATGGCCTTCCCAACGGGTCTCTGAGCTCCCGCGGCCCGGCTGCTTGTGTTGAGCTAGCCTGTCTCCCCTGCCGGGTGCTGGTTCTTACTATTTTCCTCGGGGAGGCGTTTTTATCATGAGCAATACTAAGAAATACAGAGCGGGTAAGTAAGAGTCTCAAGAGCTGCTTGGATATTTCACTAGGAGCAGAATCATTAAGTTGTCCGGATGAAATTCTGTTCTTCTCTCTATCATCATAAATAAGTGCGCACAGCCTTCTCCTTCGTCCCGTGAAGAAGCGCCCATTTCCGTGCACTTCCTCCCGCTGGGGACGCCAACGTAGCACTGTGGCAGCTACGGAGGACTTGAAGTTTGACAGGTTGATTTCATTAGCCCCACGATTGCCCTGGATTTTCATAAATGAGTTTGGCCTGAGATCATCCTGCTATTTAAGGTGACCTCTCATTTGTAGAAGCAGGTTATATATGACGATGCCCTATCGCTGCCTTTGGATGGCTAATTATGGAAAGGGTAATTGGCCATTAGACACGGTGGGGCGGGGGGAGGGAAACAAGTTTCCTTTCCGAATGGGCCCTTTAGGTCTGAGACAAAGGAGGCTGGTCTGCTTATCTACAGGCACTGTCCAGAACTTAGGTAATGCCCTCATCTGTTTAGCTCATGATGCCACAGTCTGGGTGGTCACGGTGGGTGTCGCTCACCACTCTCCTTGACTCAGCTTCCTCGGTGGCGGCTCAGTGCTGCCTTGGGTCTGGGGTCATTTGTTGGTCCCCGCCCTCAGGCCTGGTGCTCTGAGTGTACACATGGAATCCCCTACATAGTACCATTGGCAAAGGGAGGGAACTAGGCAAAGGTCGCCTCACCTTTGTGACCTAGTCTGGGATTCCATACAGTGTCCTTTTCGCTGCATCTGGTCCGGGCAGTAATACCTAGTTGTCGCAAGGAACAGGGAAATGGGGGTCCCTCTTGAAGAGGTGCAGAAGAGTCTGAAGAGGGTGTGGGCCAGGAACTGCTGTGGCTGTTTTTGGAAAGTTGATCTGCCCCAGAGACCATTCTCTTGTGTAAGTGAGCAGAGAAAGTAGCAACACGACAGGAACCAGCATTTCCTTATCATGCTTCCAGGGAGACTGTTGTAAGCAGGGTAAAGCAGTATGAGGGTGACAGTGACAGACAGCCTTGCTCAGACGAGACGGGGCGCTCTAGACCGCTGTACGTCCTCCAGACCGCGGGCGTTTGCAGGACCTTGAGACCCTGCGCCCGAGATGTGCTTGTGTCTCAGCACACGAGGGAGCAGCGCGCCCTCCTGCCTTCTAGCGCCACCCAGCGCGTCATCCGTCACCTCCCGCCTGTTTCTTTTAGGGTTGTGTGTGCGCGGGTGTGTGTGTGTGTGTACGTGCGCGCCGGTGAGTGAGGCGAGAGGTCAGCGTCGAACGTCTTTCTCGGTCCCCTTTACCTTCATTCTGAGACAAGGCAGCAGGCGCTCCTGCACTGAGCCTCGAGCTCACTGACTCAGCCAGACCAGCCAGCGAGCCCGCGAGCCTCCTGCCCGCCTCCCCAGTGCTGGCATTACAGACAGGTGCCCCGACACCCAGGACTTCTTGTTCGTTGTGTTGAGGCAGGATCTCACTAATTTAATGCAGGCTGACCTGGAACTCACTCTGTAGCCCAGGATGGCCTTGAACTCGAGACTATCCTCCTACTTCAGCCTCCTGAATGCTAAGATTAAGGGCATGAATCACCATGCCAGACCATGCAACCTTTGTGTGTGGGTACAGGGATCCAAATTCAGGCCCCCGTGCTTGTATGGCAAGCTCGTGCCATCTCCCAGCCCCTGGATGCTGTCTTTTCATCAGAGGCACTTGGACTGGAGCTTGTCCTACTGGGGTTTAACCGTGTGCTACACTGAACTACAAAACTATTTCCCTTTTTTGAGATAGCTTTCTATGAAGTCTAGACTGGCCTTGAATTTGGACTCCTCTCCTACCTCAGCATCCAAGTCACACCTGGCCCAAGCTGTGAAATAAGTAACCCTGAAACTGAGCTCATGTGGTAGCTAAATGTGTCTGTGGTCCTGGGGCGCCTCTTTTTTTTTTTTTGGTGGTTTGGTTTTTCGAGGTAGGGTCTCACTCGAGCCCAGGCTGACCTGGAATTCACTTTGTAATCTCAGGGTGGCCTCGAACTCTTAGCAGTCCTCCTACCTCTGCCTCCTGAGTACTGGGATTAAAGGCATGTACCACTACGCCCGGCCCTAGGGTGCCTTTAAAAAAAAATTATTCATCTTACATATGTGTCTGTGGGCGTGTGCGTGGCACAATGCACGTGTGGAGGTCAGAGGACAACCTAGAGGTGTCTGTGTTCTACAGGAAGCTGTGAAACAGGGTCTCTTGCTGCTGAGTCCTTGAAATTCGTGCTCTCCTGGCCCCACTGCCCATTACCACAGGTGCTGTTGATCCTCTCGACTCCTCCCAGCTTTGCAGGTAGCTTGGATCACAGGAGCTAGGGAATAGAACCCCAGCTGGCAGGCGTTGCAAGCAAATGTCTCCAATCGCTAAGCTGCCTCTCCAGCCCTGTAAGGTTCCTTTTAAAAAAACAGATGTTGCCAGTTGTGGTGGCTCATGCCTTTAATCCCAGCACTCAGGAGGCAGAGGTAGAAGGATCACTGTGAGTTCGAGGCCACCCTGAGATTACATAGTGAATTCCAGGTCAGCCTGAGCTAGAGTGAGACTGTACCTCCAAAAAAAAAAAAAAAAAAAAAAAAAGGTTAAATTATGCCCAGGAAAAGATACAGCTTTTTTTTGTTTTTGTTTTTGGTTTTGAGGTAGGATCTCACTCTAGCCCAGGCTGACCTGGAATTCACTCTATTCTCAAGGTGGCCTTGAACTCACGGTGATCCTCCTACCTCTGCCTCCCGAGTGCTGGGATTAAAGGTGTGCGCCACCACACCCGGCTGTTTAACCCTTGTTAATGACTCAGATTTATCATCACAGCTATTTTTTATTCTCTTACACACATACATCCAGTTTTGTGTGTCCTTTACACAGCTGTAGCCATTGTTTTCTCCATTAAGGTCCTCAGCCTCTTTGCCTTGCTATATCCTGTGTATTAAGAAAAGCTGGTAACTGACTTGTACGTAAAATAAAACCCGGAACATAAAAGTACACAAGTCAACATAAGACTGCTGTGATGGCACTTGCTCCCTTGCTCCCTTGGGGCCCTGGCATCCACTGTGCTGGTCATATTCTAACAGTCTATCTAGTGTATTTGGTCCAGAGTAAAATGTTTTATGGTTTCTCTTAAAATTTTGCTACATTAAAAGAAGGTAAGTCAGTCATGAGTTGAGGGCTCCTGGAGAGAGTATAAGAGGTGGCACCACGGGTGTGTGTTACCTGTTCAGAGGTTGTGCCATTTTCCTTCTGCTAAGACTGCACTTGGCAGGTGAGCACAGCGGCACACTGGCCAGCGTAGGAGAGCCCTCCGCTTCCTGCGGTGAGCAGGCAGGGTTCATGGGGAGGTGAGCTCACTCGTCTGAGCGCCCCTTTCCTGAGACCGTTTCCTCTCCAAGCTCCTGCCAGAGCGCAGGCATCCATTCAGGACGACTGCACTTGGACGGCCTGGGTGTGCTGGGTCTGGCTAAATGTCTTACCTGCATCTCAGAGCTAGGGAGTGCCCTGCCAGGAAGGAGCAGTGTCCACCAGGTGTCCTGTGCATCTCAGCGCACGTCCAGTGTCTGTGAACATGATGCGGAGGCGGGTGCGCCAAGACACGCGTTTCGGGAGAGAGCAGTAGCGCGTCCAGAGCCTGCATAGAAGCCAGCGTCCAGTGCGCAGTGGTTGTGGTGTGCTCTAGTCTGTGGGCTGTAGTTCAGCCCGGCTCTGTACTGAGCTTTCAGAGTCAGGACTTTGTTTCTGGATCTCTACTTCCTTCAGTTTTCTTTTTTTATATACTTTAATATTTATTTATTTAGAGAGAGAGAGAGGAAGAGGCAGACAGAAAGAATGGGTGTACCAGGGCCTCCAGCCACTGCAAAGAACTCCAGATGCATGCGCCCCCTTGACATATGGCTTATGTGGGTCCTGGGGAACCAAACCGGGGTCCTTAGTCTTCGCAGGCAAATTCCTTAACTGCTAAGCCATTTTTCTTTGTGGGGTGTATATTTAGCCCGGCTCTGTACTAAGCTCTCAGAGTCGGGACTTTGTTTCTGGATCTCTACTTAGTTCAGTTTTTTTTAAGCAAGTGTTAATCCAGCAAACCATTGCTGAGTGCATGGAGACTGTGCAGGTTTTTCTGGTCGACCCTTGGTTAAGATTAAACCCACCCTCAGAGAGCCCTTGAGGGAAGCAGAGTCTTGTAAGTACAGTTCTCTAAAGACACAGTGGGGGTCCTGTGAGGGACACAGCACATAGCTAAGCACATCCTGTCCTCCTCTCCTGTCCCCTCCCATTCTCTGTGAAAGGGCACCGATTCAATCTGCTAATTACACAGGACAAACACAAAACAGAGTGCCCCCTCCAAGTGCCGAAAAAGTGCCACACCAGCTCCCCAGTCCCTCTTCTCTAGTCAGTGCCCCATACTGCAGGTGCCTGCTGTGGCCTCTGGAAGCAGGCACCTGTGTCCCTCACCAGGCTTGATCCTGTTGAGTTTTTGTACCTGATAACTATTTCCATTTGCGTGGGAGAAAAGTTGAGGCTCGTGAGACTTAAGCCATGTGCGCAAGGTCTTGTAGGTAGTTCACTGTACTCTGAAACTCTCTCTCTGCTTTTCAGTAATGATCTATAGAGAGGAAACTTTCACCTCTATGTAAAAATTTCCCAAGATTTAAAATAGAGAGCAATTGACCTCTAAAATAAGTTGCTGCTTCCCTTAACCAGAAGGTTCTAGCATGAGTTGATGAGCCTTTTTGGAGAAGGTGTTTGAACAGGGGTAATGCATGAACCAGGATTACATAGGTGTCTTGGGGGGGCCACCTCACCAACTTCCTGTCCAGCTCTTTCAGACCTGAATACACACTGGGTAACCTTTTATCTGAGCATAAACTGAAGAAAGTTTCCAGGGTTGCTTTAGAATATTTAATCTTCTTCCCCCTGAACATGACTGTTTCTATCCTCTTGGAGATTGGTAGGGGTTAGGACAGGCCGTGACTGTCACACCCTCACCCTCTCTTCTTCCCATGCAAAGCCCTTCCCAGAGCACACACAGGACAGATGTTGCTTGAGGGTCACTGGAGTGTCCTCTGTACTTCAAATTGTACCTTGGTAATAGCTTCTGTCAGAGCTAACCTAAATCTGTGGAAATGTTAACTCAGAAAGACAGAACTAATTCCTGTGCTGCTAATAAAACCCCTCACAACATGGCCTGAGCTCATTAGTCAGCTCCAGCCCAGCACCCTTTCTTCCTGGGAGCACTCTCCCGTGTGCCTCCTCAAGAAGGTACTCTTTTGGAGATGTTCATGGGAAGCAGAGGGACACGAATCCTTATTCCTTAGCATGACATTTGCTAGCCTATTCTGAACAACCCCTTAGAGTCAGTCAATGTGACTAAAAAAGCTATAAACCTATTAAGCCCGAAACATTATGCTTTTAGGTTTTATTTTTGTGACATTTCAACATATTGGCAGTCATATCCCAGAACTGTGCTGGCAGCTTTGCGCTGACTGAGCAATATTGTTGTTTAAACATGGCTGCTTCTCTCAAAATCAGAGACAGCCTCCCGTGAGTAAGATTCGGAGCAGCTGTGGTACATGGCGATGATGTATCCGGTCCCTTTGCAGTACTGGAGGTGCTCAGTGCCTCTTACCCTCAGCTGCCTTTCTTTTCTTTTTTCTTTTTTTCATTTGAGAGAGAGAGAGAGAGAGAATTGGCAGGCCAGGGCTTAATGATTAAGTTACTTACCTGCAAAGCCAAAGGATCCAGGTTCTATTCCCTAGAACCTATGTAAAGCCAGATGCACAAGTTGGTACAAATGTCTAGAGTTCGCTTGTAGTGGTTAGAGGCCCTCACATGCCCATCCTTCTCTCTCCCAAATAAAAAAGTAAAAAAGAGGTATGTTTTTAGCCAGGCATGGTGGCACATGCCTTTAATCGCACCACTCTGCACAGAGGCACCGCCCCGCACGACACGTGGGGAAGGACGGCCAGGTCAGGATCCCCCCAGCTGCTCCACCGTCACACAGATGAGCCTGTCACTTGCTTCAGTGCCCACTGCAGGGCCACGCGGCCACTCCCGCAGTTCATCTCGGGTTCTGTCGGTCACAGTTTGGGCACCATGTGTTGTGTTAACTTTTCTGGGAGATGTCTGTTCACCCTCAGATAGGGCCCGGACAGCTAGACCAGAGTCCAGCTTTGTGAACCAGCGTGTTTATTGAGGTTGCTCACAGGAGCGTGCGTGATAAGGGCAGCCGCATACTGAAAGCCTGCCGCAGCCGAGGTGACGCCTCACGAAAGCCGCATCATGAGTCTGCGTGACCTGCTGGCAGCTCTCCGGTCAAGTCTTGGGTTCCTTCCGACATACTGACATACCGGCTATGAAGGAAGCTGCCTGATAACCCCGCCTCTTACCCACAGCTGTTTGCTGTTTTTTGTTTGTTTGTTTTTGTTTTTTGAGGTAGTGTCTCACTCTAGCCCAGGCTGACCCGGAATTCACTCTGTAGTCTCAGGGTGGCCTCGAACTCAAAGCGATCCTCCTACCTCTGCCTCCCGAGTGCTGGGATTTGCGTATGCCACCATGCCCAGCTGCTTTTTTGTTTTTAAGCAGTAAGTTTTTTGAACATAGGGCCATAATAAATTCCGACAAACTCCCTTCATTACTCATCTGAATTTAAGCAACATAACTTCTTAGTAAACACTCCAGAACTTACTTGCTAATGAGTTGTACCTGGCATAGAGTTATTAGGTATAAGTACTTCAGATTATCTGCCAAAGGTTTTTTTTTTTTTTTTTTTTTTTTTTTTACTTTGGTAAAGCACATTTAACAAAATTTGCATTCGGCCACTTTAAAATCTGTAATTTACTGACATTAATTGCATTCACAACATTGCACCTGCATCATCACCAATAGCTCCAAAGCTTTCCATCAACTTGCCCCAATGGAAACCTCCTACACTTGGGTTCAGAGGTTCAGTCCATGGTTCCTTGGCCCCATGTGGTGGTTCAGAGCATGAGGGCAGCTGGAGTGTGTAGTTACAACGGGAGAGTGTTCACTACGTGAGTGGCCAGCAACCATAGAATGTGGCAGAAAGGAAAGGAGCCAGGGAGAACGTGCCCCAGGGCCAGTGAATCTCTTCTTCCAGTGAGGTCCCATCCAAAGATTCCATGTCTCAAAAAAAAAATTTTTTTTTTGAGGTAGAGTTTCACTGTAGCTCAGGGTGGCTTTGAACTCACAAAGATCCTCCTAACTCTGCCTCCTGAGTGCTGGAATTAAAGGCATGTGCCACCACACCCAGCTCTCCAAATTTTTAAGACCAACTGTTGGGATATTTCATGTTCAAACCACAGCAGCAGGTGCCGGCACCTGAACTTCACAGTAGACCTATTTCCCCTAACTTCAGAGCCTGCTGGGACATTTTGTGTTCAAACCATAGCAGCAGGTACTGGCCCCTGAACTTCACGGTACACCTCTTCTGCCTAACTGAAAGAAGAGCTTGGCTCCATTCAGGAAAGAAGGGGCATGGCAGTCGAGAGCCACACAGCGCAGGCACCCACCCATCCCCTCCCCTTCCCTCCTGCTTGGCCTCTGGGCCTTCTGTTAACAGCACTGCATGAGAGATTGAAAAAATCCATCTTGGTTATTTTCACTCTTTTAGACATTGTATCCTCCCAACACACCACACATACACACCTCCCAGACACCCTCAAAACGCTGCCCCTTGCGTGCGGGTGGGCGGGCTCCGGGGCGGGGCTGGCTGGTAGCGCACTCCTACATCTGTGTGGTAGGTTCCTCTGCCCTTTGCATCGCAAAGCTGGCCGGGAGGAGGGCTCTGTGCCCGCAGCTGACACACTGTTCTCCGTAGCACAAGCTGAGGAAGTAGATGACGAGGGATGAATCATGCCTTCTGGCCTCGTGCCATGTGCTCATAAAAATGACATTTCCTTAAATAGATCAGAACCTTAATAGCTATTTAAAGAACATGTGGTATTTGGGGGTGTATTTTATGGCCCTTAATTAACTTCAGGCAAATTCAAACCTTTTCAGATATTTTATGACGTAGTTTTACTCTTGTGGAGATCTGCATACGTTTTTGGCTTTCGGTCGCCACCCCTCGGCTCTCAGGGCACACCAGACAAAGCTCTCCACGGCGGGCCCACCCGAGCATGCCGCCCTTGCAAAAGCAGAGGCGCAGATGGGGAGGGTTCTAGCTCAGGCCCACCGAGGCAAGGTTGCAAGTCTAAGTTAACTAGGAGAGGAAAAAAAGCCATCCGATAACTGTGACACAAGCTACTTCTGTACTTGCAAGTCGTTGTAGACATTTCCTGGGCAGAAAGGTGTGTGGCCTTAGGAGTAAAACAAAACCAGGCTGATCTCAAACTCTCAGTCCTTCTGCCCTGGCTGCTTAATTGCTGTGACCATTCCTGGCTTCTTACTGAAACTTTCTTGCATTTCTTTTCTTATACCATAAAACTTTTTTTTTGTTTGTTTGTTTTGGTCTTTGTTTTTGTTTTTTTGAGGTAAGGCCTCACTCTAGCTTAGGCTGACCTGGAATTCACTATGTAGTCTCAGGGTGGCCTCAACTCCCTCCTACCTCTACCTCCCAAGTGCTGGGATTAAAGGCGTGCGCAACCACGCCTGGCTCACCATATAAAACTCTTATTGCCGTCTTCCCTGATTGAAGCAGAACTACCCTGCAGAATAGAACGACCCTGTGCTGACTCTAAAACTCAGGCTTGTTTCTTGTCTCTATGGGTTCTTTTTGTTTGTTAGCTTGTGAGATGAGCTCTCACTATGTCACCCTGGCTAGACTCAGATCCTCCTGCCTCAGCTGAAACTACAAGTATATACTCTCATGCCCTGATCCTATGTCTATATTTTAAAAACAAAATTGTGGGCTGGAGAGATGGCTTAGCGGTTAAGCGCTTGCCTGTGAAGCCTAAGAACCCCGGTTCAAGGCTCGATTCTCCAGGACCCACGTTAGCCAGATACACAAGGGGTCGCACGCATCTGGAGTTCCGTTTGCAGTGGCTGGAAGCCCTGGTGCGCCCATTCCCTCTCTCTCTCTATCGGCCTCTTTCTCTGTGTTTGTCGCTCTCAAATAAATAAAAAAATGAAGAAAAAAATTTTTTAAATAAAATAAAATAAAAGCAAAATTGTTTTCCTCTTAAGGAAATTGGTGGACAGAAGAGATGGCTCAGTGGTTAGGTGTGCTTCCTGTGCAAGCATGAGGGCCTGAGGGTGCCTGGAATCCCCAGGACACCCATAAACAGCTAGGTGTGGGGACGGATGGACACACACACCCTCAGCAATCTCAGTCCTGTTGTGTAGGGAGCAGAGGCGTAGCGCTCATGACAAGGGGCAAGATGGATGGAAAACGATGGAATAGGGCATCTGACTGACTTTTACTCAGGCCACAGCAGGCAAGCGCACCCCGCGCAGGCAAGTATATGGAGAGCTGCAAGGGCACACACGCGTGCACTGTGTACATACCAGCAGAAAGAGAGAGGTATCGGCACCATTGCCTGTAAGTAGTAAATGACAGAAACTCTTTACCATGCACTTTGCAAACAAGTGGATATGGTCCAGAGAAGAGCTGTATGTTACTGGAGCCTCGTGGCCTGCAAAGCAGCTGTCCTGCAAGGGTCAGGAAGTGACATCCTTGGCCTGCAGGAGTCTTCTCTGGGAAACATCCCTTGTGAATAGAAAAGGCCACTTCTTAAAAACAGAATTTCCATTATAGACCCTTGTAAACTAAATGCCTTTTATTTGTGTTTTGTTTTGGTTTTGGATTTTCGAGGTAGGGTCTCAAAGTAGCCCAGCGTGACCTGGAATTCACTATGTCATCTCGGATTAGCCTCGAACTCATGGCGATCCTCCTACCTCTGCCTCCCAAGTGCTGGGATTAAAGGCGTGCACCACCTTGCCCGGCTCCAACTGCCCTTTAGAAAGGATGTCTGTGAAAGTTGTAGCATTGTTACAGGTTATTCGCCTTTGTCCTGCACTGTGTGTGGTGGGGGTAGGGGTGTATGGGTGCGCGCCTAGCATGGTGCGCTGGTGGAGGTCACAGGGCACCTCTGGTCTTCACCATCTACCTTGTTTGAGACAGGGTCTCGTGGTTTCACTGAGGACACAGACTATCTGGCCCGAGCTTCAGGAGTCTCCTTACTCTGCCTGCTGTTTCCATAGGAGCTGTAGAATTACGGATGTGTGATCTGCTTGCTTCTGGCTCTACACGGCAGTGGGGATCCAGTCCCCGGTTGTTAGACTTGCGCCTTCGACCACTGATCCGTCTCCGCAGCCTTGACCTGCAGCCTCCCTCTCACTGGCCCGTGCCTGCTGCAGTTAGTGTGCCCCTGTGTTACCAACCTCAGAAGGTTGCACCGTGCAGCAGCACGCCTCACAGAGTGCTTTCTCCTCTGTTACTTGTCTGTCTGATTTTGGTGTTGGGGACCAAGCCGAGGACCTCTTGCATACTAAACAATTCCTCTCCTACCAAGCTGCACCCCAGCCCTCCACTTTCAAGTGGATGCTCTCCTCCTTCACCTTCTAGTTCTCTTCTGTTCTCCGGGCCTCCCTGTGTCCACTGCAGGCTCTTCCCCTCCGGGTGGCTGTTACATTACTTGGGGCGCTCCAGGGCCTCCTTCCTCCTCCCTGCCTCTGGGCCACCCTTGGCTGATGCCTTCCCGTCCCACGTTTCTCCTTGCTGTATTGCCTCTCATGGGATTTACACCTACGCGTCAGTGCTACGAGGTCCCCTCTGGCTGTCTCCAATGTACCTCAGAAATTAACATCTAGGGGATGGGGTGATGGCTAAAAAGTTAAAGGTGCTTATTTGCAAAACCTGCCAGCCCCAGTTCAATTTCCCAACATCCACATCAAGCCAGATGTAAAAATAGCCTAAGCATTTGCTTACAGAAGCAAGAGACCCTGGTGTGCACACACAAATAATTTTTTATTTTTATTTTTCTTGGTTTTTTGGAGATAGGGTCTTGCTCTAGCCCAGGCTGACCTGGAATTCACTATGTAGTCTCAGGGTGGCCTTGAACTCATGGCGATCCTCCTACCTCTGCCTCCCAAGTGCTGGGATTAAAGGCATGTGCCACTACGCCCAGCTCAAGATTTTTTTTAAATGTTAACATATCTAAAATGTACTCCCTTATCTCCTCAACCCCCCTCCCCATCCTCTGGTGAGTTCTGCCCACAGGCATTGGTTTTACCAGTGGAAGGCAAGGGCCATATGGCCTCAGCAGTGCATGCATTTCCCTCCGTGCATCTGGTCTGTCACCACGTGGGTTTCCTCTGGTTCCAGTGTCTGTAGCCCACCTCCCTTTTCCGCCTGCCCGTCCGCACCCCCCCCCCCCACCTCTTCTGATCCCAGTTCAGCTACGCTTCCCACCGAAGCCTTCCTCCGGCCTGGACTGTGTCAGGTCCTCCTGTCAGCCTCTGTTACTAGGCAACCACCCTGAGAGCCAACACCTGAGTCTGAGTGAAGAAGATGGAGTGGACTAGTGAGGATTCACTGAATGGGCAAGTCAGCGACTCAACAGGTTCAAGTTCCTCCTACTAGAGTCCTGGGTCCTGATTCCTACACAAACTCATGTCCGAGCTGCAGACCCAAAGCTCACAGTATGCTCACTGTCTCTGAGCCCTTCAGTCTTCTTTTTTAATGCTGATCTCATTAAAGCCTTTGTAAGCCTGCAGAAAATAGACCCACCTGGGGAGACCACACTAGTCCTGCTGCTTTGAAGCAGAAGCCAGAGGAGGTTTCCTGCCAGTGTGTCAGGCACGCGCTTCCGCAGCTGGCATGTTGGCTAGCTTGTGGTTAGTTCTTCATCCAAACCTTAGAGAAGAGAGAAGGAAGAAAGCACATTGTAAATGGCAGGGCCTGTGCTGCCTCCCTCCGTGTGAAGGCAGTGAGGGTTACACGCTGCCTGTGAACTGGGGACCAGTGCTTTGGCTGGGCACAGGCTGGGGAGGTGCTGCCTGCTGTCTGCTGCCCTGAGGACACACGACTGGCCGGCTCCTCAGTGCGGGAAGCACAGCAGACTCCTAAGGACCCATGGGTCACCACGGGCGCACTGGCGTTCGTATGTCCGCTTTACAGAAGCCAAAGACTGAGCCAACCCATGCCCAGGAAGTGTCAGTCTGGCCCACACTCTACCTGCAAGCTTCACTGGTGCTGTGGAGTTAATTTTCTTCCAAGACGTAAAAAGTGGTTTTCCCTCTGTTGACAAGAGAACGGAAGGTTGACACTTGCCCTTGCCCTTGCCCTTGCGGGCTGGCACACATTGCAGAAACCAGCAGTCTCCTGGCAGGCTCACCTACCTGTGATTTTCATCTTACCTAAGAGACAACAGGAAGTTCTGCCTCATGATCTGCATGAGAAGACAAACCAGGCTGCTCCTAGGCTGTCCTGTGGAGTTCCATTTTGATGGCCACCACGGTGAGGGCCCCGGGTTCCGCCCATCCCTGCTCAGTCCCTGGCAACCTGTAGCCTACTCAGGGTCCAGGTTTGGGACTAGGTGGTGGCCTTGGCAGAATGGGTGCTCAGGCCTTCACTGTGGTAGGGGAGAAATGTTTCTCTGGTACTCAGTGTGGTTCTGTACCTTCCAGGTGTTTACGAGCCCTGTGGCAGCCATGTGATGAGCTCCGGAGGGCCAGGGGTCTCCCTCTCCTGCCTTTCTAGTGCTGTGCTCTGCGCGCGCTCTTTCTTTCTTTTTTTTTCTTTTTTTTTTTTTTTTTTTTTTTTTTGGTTTTTTGAGCAAAGTAGGGTTTCACTCTAGCTCAGGCTGACCTGGAATTCACTATGTATTCTCAGGGTGGCCTTGAACCCACAGCGATCCTCCTACCTCTACCTCCCTAGTGCTGGATTAAAGGCGTGCACCACCACGCCCAGCTTTAGTACTGTGCTCTTTAACCTCACAGAGCCCAGCTTAGCATCTGCAGAACTCTGTAGAGCCAGTCGACTTCATTTCAGTGGCAGCTAGACGTCAGATCTGAACATTAGCAAAAGTGGACTAGCTGGCGGAGTTGGAGGCTGGGGCCTGCTCTCTCAGGATGCAGACTTCCACACACTTCCTAAGAAGCACCTTGTGTTCAGGGGCGTTTCTGGGGCAGAGGTACAAGCTGGCCTTGGGGTTCCTTGTGTCCACTGTTTAATGGTCTCCCAATCCTCAGCTGCCACCTTACCTCATAGTGGCTGTCCTCCAGGCATTGGAGCTGCCCACCCCAGCCAGCCTGTCTAGGTTCGTGCTTTGTTTTGATCTGAGATGTCGTCAGATAGGAGCCTAAGTACCTTGCCCAGAGTCCCAGAGCTGCGCTGTCCTGGTCCAGGGTCTGTGTGCTGTCTGCTCTTGGAGGTCAGCATGGGGTGGCATGGGAGTAACGGCAGCCTCTCCTCCCCTGGGTGGAGGCCGTCTGGAGGAAGTGGGCCTCGGCCAGGCAGCTGGGGCGCAGAGCCTCTGCTGTGAGGCGTGGTGAAGCTAGGCACGTCCACAGCCCTGTGAAAGCCGCCTGCATCCCCTGGAGCTAAAAGGGCGCCAACACAGGAAGAGGAGGTTTGCCTGCCCACAAAGTGAGTGACCTCCAGAGCAATACTGCCCATGGCCTTACAGCCCCACATGTCACTGACAAGCTTCCTGTCCTGCTGTCTGTGACGAGGCCAGAGTCTTGGATCCTTCATCAGCTGCTCAGTCACAAATCCTCAGAGGAGTGGAAAGGGCTTTTAAACGTTTGTTATTTTGTTTTAATACTGTCAATGGGCTGTTTGTTCTGCGCTCTGAACAGGAGGCCTACATGTTAACATGTTAACTGTGTGCCAGGCCCTGTGTGCTCGGCCACCAGTCAGTGCTGGCCTCCTCTTCACTTGCCTCTCATCTTTGCCCAGGGCTAGAACTGTGTCGCTTTCTGCCGAGTACAGGTTCTCTCCTCACACCTCAAGTGGGAAGCAGCATGCCCCAGTTACGCTAGGGCTTAACCTGGTGACCCGACAGACCACCAGCCCGGGTGTGCGACTCTCACTGGAGTGCTAGAGTAGCACGTGTGGGGACTCCAATCCCAGCACTGCAAAAATGAAGACAGAAACTGCAGGTGTCTGGGAAATCGATACCGTTCACATGCTTGAAGCAAGGGCTCCTCCCTATCATCTGCTGCTACACTACTCCTTGGACAGGTCCTAGTTTCCTTATGAAGCTGCCCTTCCTAAGATTCAGATGGGATAAGAGGTACGAGTGTGAGTGTGCGTGTGTGCATGTGTGTGCATCTGTGCCTGGGGGCTCATCAGTTGGCAATAACTTATTTTAAGGGATTGAATGACATCAAAACCTCTTGGGAGTGGTTTCTGTCACAGCCAGAGCAGAGACCCTTGGGGAAGGGAGAGGAGGGAAGAGCAGAGTAACGTGGCCCTCAGAGACAGAGGTTCTGATCAGGCCAGACATTGGGGATGGCTGATGTCAGTGGACACTGGACAGGAAGCTTTCCATTTCTGGGACTGACACAGCACCCTGGTCACCTCCAGCTTACACCACCTTCCTGGCATCTCCTGGCAGGTTTCTATCCCTTTGTGCCTTAAGCTGGCTTCCTTCTCCACTGACATTCATGACAGTGTCAGAGGGTCCCGTGGAAGCATCTGGAAACAGCAGGTTGGTTATCTGCAGCTCTCAGAGCCTCTGCCTGGAGCAGGGTTGTGCGTGGAGGCGGTGCTGAGAGGACAGTGCTGTGTGCACGCGGTCAGGTGAGCCGCTGAGCGCTTGGCCTCATGCTGAAGCCGGGGGACTACCAGAGTGTGAAGCCGGAAGCCGGTGCTGCCCAGCGTGGCCACAGCCTCCGCCCCGCTTCAGTCTTCGATAAAGACAGGGCTCAAGGTAGACGAGTACTTAGTATTGCATGATGCTGTGGACCCCTCATTCCTTGGAGGAGTAAGAAATGCTACTTAGGGCCTGGAAAGATGGCTGAGCATTTAAGGCACTTGCCTGCAAAGCCAAAGGACCCATGTTCGATTCCCCAGGACCCACGTAAGCCAGATGCACAAGGTGACGCATGCGTCTGGAGTTGGTTTACAGAGGCTGGAGGCCCTGGTGTGCCCTTTCTCTCCTCCCTCTCTCTCTCTTTCTTTCTCTCTGTAATAAATAAATTAAACTATTTTTTGAGATGCTACTTAAGGCAGGGAGGTTTCCCTGAGTAGTGAGATTTGAGGTCTCTTATCACCCAGCAGGGTGACTGTCAGCGCAATTGAAGGCAGCATGAAACGGTGAGCTGCTGAAACGAGGTGTTGCAGGGTTGCTCATGAAGTGTGTGAGTGAACGAAGTGTAAATGTGACTTACATCTCCAAATACATCTGCAAAAAGAGGTGGAGGCTGCACATGGTGCAGTAGCTAAGCCTTCCGGGCACGCTCCCCATGAAGGGAAGGCGCGTATGTACAGGTCAGACAGGAGGGGTTGGGGGGCTCGTTAAGGAGGACACAGCACAGGCTAAAATCACTTGTGACTGCAAACACTGCAGGGGGATGTGGAAACCACAGCGCCAGGGGCCGGTTCAGTTCCTCAGGCAGCACGCGGCTTCATGTACACTTGCTATTGAGATGCACACTGGCTGAAAGATTGGGAGTGGGTCTTGTTGGTGGTACTGGTTTTGGTTTGCTTGTTGGGACAAGGTATCACCATGGTTACAGCTCAGGCAGGCTTCACTCTTGTGATCCCGAGTTCTGGGCCATCTTGCCAGCTCGAGGATCTTTCAGGTGCCTTGATAAACAATGGAGGTGAGTTGAATTTTTACAAGTGGTGTTTTCCAGCCTGTTGGTTATCACTTGTGTCCAGTGATCTTTTTAAAAATATATTTATTATTTACTTATTTGAGAGAGAGAGAATGAATGAATGAATGAATATGGGCACACCAGGGCCTCTAGCCACTGCAAACCAACTATAGACACATGCAACCACCTGTGCATGTGGCATTGGGTGAGTACTGGGGAGTCAAACCCCGGTCCTGAAGCTTTACAGGTAAACGCCTTAACCACTGAGCCGTCTCGCCAACCCTCCAGCGTTCTTTATGGTCGCCACCGCAGGATCTGGGATAGGCTGAACAATCGTGTCCCCAGCCCAGCCCTGACCAGGCAGGAGCAGCAGACCTGCATCTGGCGGGTGGGATGTGGGGTCCATAAAAGGTCCGGCTTGCGCCATCACAGGCTGGATCTTGGGACACGGCCCACAACATAGTCATAGCCCTTGTCCCGTCTAGGGTTTGCTTTTGTCACGGAGTCCACCTGCTGAAGACCTGTCGTCCTCCTGAGAGGATCAACGCACCACTGCCTTGGCTGCACTGCTCACCTTTTCCTTTTTCTCTCCTCAGAATATCGACATCACAAACTTCAGCAGCAGCTGGAATGATGGGCTGGCCTTCTGCGCGCTCCTGCACACCTATCTCCCAGCTCACATTCCATACCAGGAGCTGAATAGCCAAGATAAGGTGAGGCAGGCCTCGGAGGCAGGGGCCTGGCAGGTATGAGGGGTGGTGCTCCGACAGTGGGCCACGGGCCAAAGCCCTGTCTCACAGCAGCCCGGCCCACCCAGACTTGCCCATGGGCCGTCACTCCCAGTGGGAGCAGATGGTCCTTCCTAGGTGACAATCTTTGGATCAAGGGCTTCAAGAAATGGACAGAGAAAGGTGATGGAAAGAGATGTTAGGCAAACCCACCAGCCCTGCTAACCTCCCTTTCCCGCAGCGCGTTCTGCTCCGTGAGTCTCGGGAGTCATTGGCGAACCATCCCACTGCAGTCCTGGCTCATAGTGTGGGGTGCCCATCCCACAGCGCACTCAGGGCCTGTTCCCCGCCCCACCCCCTCCCTCCCCAATGAAAGTCTCAGAGTCTCAGTCCTGGAAACACCCTTGGAGATCCTTGCAGGGGACCAGGACCAGGTGTGTGTTCCTAGCTTTGTGGGTCCACATTACAGTGCTTTCTAGTTGTGGCACAAAAGCAGCTGCTGGGAGGAAAGCGGTTTATTCTGGCTTCCAGGCTTGAAGGAACAGCATGGTAGAGCAATGGCTGAACATCCCGTGTGCCACAGCAGGGGCTGGCTGTAACCTCCCTAAGCCCCTCCCCAGAAACACAAACCCTCCCAAATTGTCACCAACTGGGGACAAGCATTCAGAGCACAAGTTTATGGGGACATCTGACGAACCCGTGCAGGGCCTCTGTCAGAATGACCTCGCTGAGCGAGGAGAGGATAGGTGCATGGAGAGCAAGGCGGCAGAGCCTGCTAAGTGGTGTCGCTCCTGCATAGGGGTGAGTGCCCATCCTTCCCACAGCCTTTCTCTCTCATCGTCTGTACACTGAGAACAGCGTTTCTTTTACAGAAAAGGAATTTTACCCTGGCTTTCCAGGCAGCTGAAAGTGTCGGCATTAAATCAACCCTGGTAAGCCCTCATCCCACCGAGGAGTGAGCTGGTGGCTGGGCCTCATGGCTAGAAAGTGTGGTCAAGCTTGAGCTGGACTGGGGTTCTCAGTGGCCTCTCAGCTGCTGTCCGTGGTGCTCTCTGTGTTTCGGGTGGTCCCTGCAGGAGTGTGTGGGACTGACTGCTCCTTAAGGTCATCTCTTCCTTAGCAGAGTCTTTGGGTTCAGGAAAAAAGTGTTACTGTCAAGTGTACCTTAAACTGGGTTATGTACCTTTTGTCACTGCAGAGGGAGAGGGCTAGGTGCATCTTGCAGAGGCCGTGGAGGCTGCTCCTGGGGAGGGAGGGCCACAGCAAGAAAATGCGACCCCGGCCTTCCTTAGGCCCCTGCTGCAGGTGTCGGGCTCTTGCTTTCATCACCAAGCCTGATTTGGGGTGGGGGGAATAATCTATCCAAATGTAGAAGGGCCTTCCACACCTAGATGCACTTTGCTCCCCACAAACCAGCAATAGTCGCATTGCCTGATTCAGGGTCTGCTTCTGAGACTAGAAGCCCTCCACTGGTGTTCTAAGTGGGGGCCCATGGGATGGGCTGGGTGGGGACCTGCAGTCCTAATCGAGCCTCTTTTCGGCTAGGACATCAATGAGATGGCACGGACTGAACGGCCTGACTGGCAGAACGTGATGCTCTATGTCACAGCCATCTACAAGTACTTTGAAACCTGAGCACACAGGAAGAGCTGCCGCCAGCTGGGGACCGCTGCAGTCAGCAGGCGACACCGGCACCGCACCATTAGCTAGCACCCTAAGGCTCCCAGCGGCTCCGGGCTGCCCCGCAGGCTCTGAGCTCAGCCGAGGCCTCCGCAGCAGAACTGGACCCGCAGACCAGGACTCCTGAACGGCCATCCCGGAGCAGCTGGGCTCAGAGTAGCTGGCTTCCTTCCGGAGAGCGTCGAGCTCCACTGCTGCCCTGGGCATGAAAGCATGGCAGCTTGTGCCCGCTAACCTTGGGAACCAGGCTTAGTGAAAGCTTTAGCCACGGCACTTCTTGACTGTCGCCCGTGTGGGTCCCCGCGCCAGCTTTGTCCCGTTGTGGGGGCCTGGTTCCATGTGCCAGGGCTGCCCTGGCCACCGCGTTAACGGGAGTGTCAAGACGCCAGCGTGAGGCCCTCAGCTGGCTGGGTCTGCGCTGGTGCCAGCTACCTGCCTTCAGCTCCAGAGGAAGGATGCGTCACAAGGAGCTCTCCTAGTTAAAGTTTTTGTTCCATTATAAGCAATATTGAGGAAAATAACTCCTCTTCTGTTAGCACCAAAGCCGATTACGTTAATAAGCAGAGAAATAAAACAACACCTGGGTCTTAGCACGGTGAGTGGAAGGTTCATGGGGGAGGGAGCAGGAGGATGTGCTCTAGGGCGGAAGTTCCAGTCACTGCTGGTTGCTCCTCCGGGGTAGGAATTAAGACGGTGCCTTAGTCCCCACGCCAGGACCAGTATGGGCGTTGCTGGGCATTCATTGGTGGAAGTGGTCACTCTCTGTTCCCATCCTTCCGCTGTGGGGCTGCTCTGTGTGAGCAAAGGCCTTAATTCTGTTGACTTTCTGGCTGGGACTCAGCAAACCTTTTGGGAGCAAGAAGTCCATGTCTCATGAGTGCCTGACACAGTGACTGTTGTTTGAACAATGTCAAGACCTGTAACTTCCAGAATACCACGGTGTTTGGCCCCTGTGAGCCCCATGCGGAAGACTGTCCATCAATGAGGGGGGGTCACAGACCCACTGACTGGATGGATGCTAGAAGGGGTCTAGCGTGGGCTGTGGATCGGCATCTCCTCATTGTGTTCCAGACCAGGGGCCGAGACGCCTGTGCAGCCTGGAGGAGAAAGCAACCACGAGGAATGGGCTGCTCTTCCACTCTGCCCGAATGTCCAAATCTGGCAGCTCAGGCTGATGTCCCTCTTGGAGCTCTTTCAGGAAATGTCCATTTCCAGCCACAGGAGCAGCCAGTGGGCAGCATCAAGGCATAGAGTGCACCAGGAGGCCCGCATGCACCGGCGCCCGTGCCCTGCCCAGCATCCCTGGCTTGGTGCTGCTGTTGCCGTCAGGCCCAGCGGCTTTCCCCGTGGGTCTCCACTGAACCTTCCGGGGGTGCAGGCTCTGCTCCTTTTGGCCTTGATGAGGCCTGTGGAGGATGGACAGGATGTTTGATCTACACTGTCGATATTTATTATGTAATGGGGGTTCCTGTAAAAGAGACTTTTCTGGCTCTGCAGTTCACAACTTTTGACCCTTGCTGGCTGCTTGAGTCCAGCCAGCCCTGTTAGCTCATGCTATAATGGGAGTGGCCAGAGTTTTCTGGAAAGATTTGGAAGAAGGTGGTTGGTTACCAAAGGGGTGTGTCCACATTTCTCTTCTGGAGTCTGTGGGTCCAGCATAGACCTGGGGCCAGTAGTGGGACAGAGGGTTAGCTAGAAGAACCACCCCCCCCCCCAGGTTCCAGCCACATTTGTAGGAGAGTCCACAGGGGATCCAGAGAATTGATTTTGCCTTTTCTAACAGGACCCCGTAGTACTGTCAGTTCTGTGGACGTGAATGGAGATGGCTACGTGTCTTTTTTAAGTGATATTTGGGGATTGAGGATGTAGCTCAGTTGGTAGTGCCAGCCTAGCATACGTGAGGCACCGGGTTCTAACCCTAGCACTGCTTAAACCAGGTGTGGCAGTACAGGCCTGTAAGGAGGTAGAGGCAGGACGACCAGGAGGTCAAGGTCATTCTTGAATCCCTAGCAAGTTGGAGACCAGCCTGGGCTGTGTGAGACCCTGTCTTTAAAAAAGAAAAGTGAGCCGCGCGTGGTGGCACACACTTCTAATCCCAGCACTTGGGAGGCAGAGGTAGGAGGATCACTGAGAGTTCAAGGCCACCCTGAGGCTACATAGTGAATTCCAGGTCATCCTGGGCCAGAGTGAGACCGTACCACGAAGAAAAAAAAGGGGGGGAGTGATACTTGGAGGTGTTGGGAAGTGCCAGGACAGAAGCTTGCCTCCCCCCCTCAAGCACAAGCTTACGGCAGAAGGGCCAGTCACGTTCGTTTTCTCAGTCACGGGCTTCTTCTGACCACTGATACCTTGTCGTTTTGTTCCAGTAAATCCTCTTGAATGTATTAAATTGTTAAATCTACCAGCTTGGACTTGGGCTCTGCTTTCCCTCCAACCTTACACAAGCCAGAACCCTTCCGTTCGCCCTGTCATGTGACCTTGGGCAGGCCGGTGGGTGGGGGAGGGGATAAGTGAGTCCAGAGGTTCTGGCCTGCCTTGAACCACAGGATGTCTGTGACGTGTCTCAAGACCCTAGAAACGCCAGCCGCAGCTCTCTTAGCGCACTGCATTTTGTGTGCCCATTTTGAACTCAGCGGGTCCAGCCTGGACAGCGCTGTCTTGTCACCTTGCACGTGCCACACCTGCCAGGCGCGCAGGGGTATATGAGGCCACTGCCTGCACATGGAGAAGCCATGGCGAGCACCCTGCCTGGGCTCAAGGTTGCTCAGAGTTAGGGGTTCCAGGGAGGCCTAGACCCCATGTGGCCTGAGTGTGGCTGTGTCTTAAGAGTGCTGGCAAGCCCTGCCTTCCATATGCCCCTGGCTCGGTTCTAGAGTGTGGGCCGTGCTGCGGTCCTGGAGCTGGCGTGGTAGGGACTGACCAGGACTCACCAGGCTGCTCCCCAGTCCCTAATGCTCAACTTACGTCCCACTGGGCTGGGCAGCACGTCTGTCTCCAGCTGTATGGCCAGAGAAGAGCTACCCTCCCGCCCCCGCCATCTCTCCCCTGCCTGTTGAATGCTGACCCTTGGGACCCCTGTGCAGCCCAGTTTGCCTGACTGAAGTTTGTAGGGCCAACCCATGGCATCACATCCCTCTTTTACCATAGAGCTGGCATTGCCCACCCGGGCCAACACCTTGACTTAAAACTCACAGCCTCTGTGAAGGACACCCAGAAAGTCCACGACTTCCAGGGCACCCAGTGGCCAGCTCTGACCCCAATCCGTCAGGGCCAGCACTTCCCACAGCCCCAGGGGCTGAGTGTTGGGAGGCAGTCCCTCCAGCAGGGAGTGGGGACAGATGTTTGGGGAGTCGCCACATGCAGATGGCGAGCAGTCTGGGACTCTCTCCCAGTGGAACTTGGACACTGGCAGGTCGGACTTCATCCGAGGCCAGGTGCATCCGGGAGGAAGAGGAATCCACGCTCCCTGGGGTGTGCTGGGACACAAGGGCGGGTTGGAGGTATGCAACTGACCGACAACCCGTATCGGATCTGGAGCAAGACCTGAGCCAGACAGTCTGTGTCCCTAGCAGGCACCTAGGGGGTGTCTACGATGCCCAGTGGAATTAGACAGCTTGGGAACCTGGTGAATGCGAAGGGCCGGACACAACCACTTCTTGGACCACAAGCAGTGTGCTCTGCACAGTTCTCTGGACCGTGCTCGCTTGAGTCCACACCCCAGATAGGCCACCAACACTTGATGTGCCACAGCTGTTCCCATGTTCACAAGGTGGGGGCCCCAGGAAGAGACCCCTCCTGTCCAGCATCCCCAGATGTGAGGGACAGCTGGAGGTGCGTGGAGAGCGGGAAGGTGACTGAGAGCTGTCCCTGCGGGGGGTGAATGAGGAACCCTGGCACTGCCCACCGCGGGGTTAAGACAGGGCTGCACACACCTCAGGGCCTGATTCCTGCCCACCCTGCTGCCTGGGCTCAGCATCAAGGCTGGCTCGATGGCACAGTTGCTGTTGGTTCCGATGTCAGGAAGAAGTTAAGGGATGGAGATAGGGTCGTCCCTGTGTCTGCCATGGCTTCAGGTCATTAATCCAGGGGCTTGCTTCCTCTGGTACTGTTCTACCTTTAAAGGGCTGTCCCCAGACTTGGGATAAGCTGGAGGGAGCCCTGTGAAGTCCCCTAGCTTGCTGGAGGAAAACTGAGCACCCCAGGGTGGCCTGGTGCTCTTAGAAGCCCTGGCCTAGTGCCCACTGGGTGCATAGTCCTGGCCCTAGCAGGTCTTGCTCCCTGATGTGGCTCAGTCCCCAGAACAATGCGGGCCAGAGGCCGCCCAGGTGCATCCTGGGCAGGAACAAAGGGTGCGGGGTGGGCAGTCTGAGAGCGGAATTCTAAAGCATGACACGACCCAGCCGGGCCCCACTGTCGGGCCTGAGGAGTTAAGAACTAGACGCGAGGAAGGGTGGGCGCCTGCAACCTTCAAAGCTTGCCTGAGGCTGGGCAGAGAGACCAAAAGCTAAGAGTCAGAAACTGGGGTGGGAGAGGGGTGTCTACCAGTGCTCACCAAGGGTCACGGCCTGTGCCCTTTGCCCTCAAATCTCCCTCAGGGCGGCCCAGGAGGGGCAGCCAGGAGAAGACCAAAGCGAACCCTCGCTGGCCAGGTTAGGACCCAGCTTGAGCCAGTTCCTCACAGCCCCTTACTTCAAGGTCTTGAGCACAGGATCTGGGGCTATAGATAAGCCAGGCAGGCTGTGCCTGACCACCATGGCCTCAGGACACAGCTCCCCATGCACCTTTGCCGAGGGTTGAGACACTGCCCATCATAACCCAGGGATAGAGGCATGAGGGTCACAGGTTCTATTCCCATGAGGACCACTATTGCAAGGAGGTATTGGTCTGGGAGGAACGTACTGGATCCCAGAACTGCTTGAATGTTGACTCCTCTCACGAGCCCACAGATACCCTTCATGAGGGGCCGTTCAAGACAGGAATATGGCTGGAGAGATAGCTTAGTGGTTAAGGCACTTGTCTGCAAAGCCTAAGGATCAAGGTTCGATTCCCCAGAACCCACGTAAGCCAGATGTACAAGGTGGTACATGCATCTGGAGTTCATTTGCAGTGGCGAGAGGCCCTGGGGTGCCCATTCTCTATCTGCCCTCCCCTCTCTCTCAAATAAAAACATTTTAAAAGAAAAGATGGGGATATCCCTTGAGCTGAGGACATGAATGAACATGGGTCCAACAGGAGTAGGCACACTGAGGGTGGGGAGCCAAAGGCCTGACGGGGAGGCCCCTAGCTGGGTTGCAAGCCCTAGTCCTACCTCATGTTACTGTGCTGCAGGCTCAGCTCCAGGAGATGGCTGAGCAGAAAAAAAATACATAGAAGGTCTGTGGGACCACAGTGCCAGGGTAGCCCCAGACACTGGTCCCTGGGGCAGGGTGTCCCCACTTGGGTGGTGATCATAGGGTGGAACTCCTTCATTAAGGACCCTGGGAAGAGGGAGACAGGCTTAGCAAAGGCCGTCCCCTCCCCCTAGGCCACCCCACACAGAATGGGGACAGGTCTGAAGTTGGAAAGGGGATTGAAGCCGGGATGATAGTGTCCCAGAGTCTCATTGTGGGCCCTCCAGGGGCTCTGGGTCTTAACTCAAATTACATGCAAGTACCTATTTGATTCAACCCAGTCCTGCCTCCTTTGCCTAGAGGTCTCACACTCCCACTCCCACCCTGAAGGCACTGTTAGAAGCACTGGTAAGAGGATGGGTTGGCCAAATGGGAACTGGAGGCCAGACTTGGGAGTAATGAGCCAAGGAGGCTTCTGGGTGATTATAATTGAGCCCTGGTGCCCGTCTTCTTAGCCCTGCAGTGGGGGCTAGACGGCTGCTGCTCAATAGGTCTTCCCTCCCATCCATACCTCAGCCTTAGGGTCTAACCTGTCCCCAAGCAAGCCTGTCCACGTTTGCTTCTAGCCGACAGCATATCGGTTCCAGGAGGTTCTAAAAGACAAGGTCGGTCCCCTGACCCCTGCCTTGGCCACCAGTGTCCTGAGCTATCTGAAGGGCTTGTCCTGCTGGGAACTGACTTGAGATTTGCAAACCCATGCAGAGACAAGAGCTCCCAAGCGGATTCCTTTCATAGCCTGGCTGCTTCCAGAACAAGAGCAGAGAGGGGGAGAAGGGACTGATTGGATTCCCAGCCCAAAGTTCTGAGTTTCCTGATTTCTGTGGTGCACTTACAACTCTCACCTTGCTCTGTAGTGCAGAGAAGTGGGGAAGGAGGTACCACGGCCTTTGGGACCCGGAGGAGCCTAGGCCCAAAGTCAGACGCGGAGAGGAGAGGTCGAGGGAGTGACACAGGACACACACACACACACACACACACACACACACACACACACACAGAGCTCAGCTTTGATAAGGAACCGAAACACATCCCCTCCCCGTCCGGAGGAACCGAGGGACAGAGGCAGCGGGTGGGAAGTTGGGGAGGGCATCATGGACCAGCAGGAGAGCGGGGTGTGGTGGGGAAGGCACTCCAGTGGCGGTGGGATGTGATGGGACGCGCGTGGACCATCAACGGGGTGCAGTCTTGGGGTATGATGCTCAAGGCCCAGGTCCATCAGACGGCCTCGCCCTCCTTAGGGCCACTTGCTTAGGTTCCGGAGGAGGGGGGAGCGTGCATATGGGCCTCGGTCCCCCCCCCTCCCCGCGGCAGGGCAGGGCAGGGCGGGGCGGGAGCGGCGCGGATCCAGCAGCCGCCTGCAGGGTGCGCCCGTGAGCAGCGCGGCTGGAGCCCGAGCGGCTGAGACGGCGGGAGCCGGCGCGCGAGCGAGCTGCAGGTCAGCAGGGGTCCCCGGAGTGGGGTGGGGTGTGTGGGGGGGAAGACGGAGCAGGGGTTCCAGGCGGGGCCGTCGGAGGCTGCGGGGGTCCAGGAGGACTGCGTGGCTCGCGTCCCGTCCTCCCTGGAGCATCCCGTCGCTTCCACCACTCCCCCACCATCGCCGGTGCCGTTCTCCCCACGCCGAGCGCCGAGCGCATCCCCGGGGGGTGCCCGGGGACCGAACCCGCGCTGGGCGCGGCGGGCACACGGCCTGCGCAGACCCGCGGGGCCGCCCCACGTCGACCGGAAGGTGCGCAGGGGCAGGTCCAGGTGGGGAGGGGAGAAGAGAGGACAGAAGAGGGGAGAAGAGAGAGGAGAGGAGAGGGGAGAGGAGAGAGAGGAGGGCGCCCGAGAGCCGGCGGGGTGTGGAGTGGCGCGGGAGTCGTCCGGACCCCACCAGCAATGGGCGGGAACGGTTGCCCGTCTGTTCCCGCTCGGGGGAGATCCGAACCTGCGACTTCGCGAGTTCTCTTTCGGGCGCGTCGTCTCCAAAGCGAGGCTGCGCGGGCTTCGAGGCGCGGTCGCAGGTAGGCAGGGAGTGGCCCCGAGAGCCACTGCACAGGTGAAGGGGGCCAGGCGGGTACCGGTGTTCAGGCTCAGCACCCCCCCACACACACACCCCAACACCAGGGGCGGTGAGAAAGGGGATGAGTCTGGTGATGCGGGGCGGGGGGGGGCGTGGGATGGGGAGAGGCGTCCTGTGGACGCTAGTGGCGGAACCGGGCTTAGGGCTCATCTCTGGGCGTCTGCTGCCCCAAGAAGAGGTGGGAATGGTGGCTGCTCTTGAGGAGGGCCCGGCTGTCGAAGTTTGGAGCACTTCAGACTTTTAATTCCACCAGCCCCTACCCCCGCCCCCACACACCCCACCACCGCGGGGCTGTACAATGGGAGGAGAGACAGTGGTCCAGAGCCAACGACCCAAGGACTGGGCCACACAGAGCAGGTGTTTCTGACTGTTGGAAAGGGGTACTCGGCCCCTCTCTACCCATTCTCCTTCCCCACCTAGAGGAGTCTAGTCAAGACTCCCAAGTCAAGAGTCTGTTGCCCTGCATGGATCTCAAGCCTGCTTGATGCTGGTGGCTCCTTCTGGACTCCCAGACTTCCAGAAGGCTCTCTATTCCCAGTCAGGACTGTCCCTGGTGTCCAGGCCCTTAAGACCCGGAAGGGAGAGCTTTCTGAAACACAAGGGGCCCGGGACGATGTTCTGGGAAGGCTCTGTTTTTTGGGTACGCCTCCCCCTCCCCCAGCCCCGAGTCCCTGCAGTTCTGTAGGGCAGGCACCTCACAGACTCCCCCCCCCCCCGCTATGGTGTCTAGACCCCCCAGGCCCGTCCTTGCCTTTCGCAACCTCTCAGGCTGCCGGGTCAGTATGCCAATATGCGTGCCCTCCGAGTTGAGTCTGGGCTGGTCTGGGCGGGATGTAGACTGAGGGCAGTCTACAAACGTCTGACAGGATGGATGATCTGAGCCAGGCAGTTCTCCATGGCATCTTCAATAGACCGGAGATTTCAGTGTCCCAACCAGAGTTCTGGTCTTGCCTCCTTGATGAATCTCTGACCTGGGAGTTCGTGTCCTCACGTGTGGAACTAGGAGGGCTGAGCTGTCGGGAAGAAAGGAGGCAGGCTTTGGCTGGGTAGACCAGAGGGCAGGTCCGGGGCTGGAGGGATGTGTCTGTGCTTCCGTCGGGTACTCTTGGATGGAGAGAGAGGTCAGGGGCCACCACAAGAGATCTCCGTGAGCGAAGGGAGGTACGTGTGCAAGTATTATCTTTGGAAACAAGCATGTGGCTTCAGGGCGTAGAGTTCTGCACAGTCCGGGGTCTGTATGCGTAGGTGGGAATGCAGTCTCCGGTGACTCTCAGCAGCGACCTGAAATCAGGGGCTCTTGCTCGATCCTGCCTGATCCTGGCTTCCCTCACAGCATCAACACCATCTTAGCATCCTCCAGGCGTGCTCTATCTGTGCTCTGGGGGGAGGGGGTCTGCGCTGGAAATCTGAGAGCAAGGTGCCCAGGCACTTCCGTAGGGTCTTCACCTCGGGCCTCACAGTGCCCTCTGCAAGCTGTGAACCAGTTGATTCAACTCAAACCCAGCTCCACGGACTGACTGCGTGTGAGAGCAGAGGGAAGGACAGCCAAACAGACAATCGGAAGGGTTCGGGTGGGGAAGCTGAGGAGAGGAGACCACGCAGTTGGTAAAGGGAGTAGTCCCATGCCCTGGGAAGGCCTCTAGGTCACACTAGGGAACAAAGAAGGAGAGAGAGAGTGGTCTGTGGGTGGTTAGGAGAGTAGCATGGAGGTTGTAGGGAGCAGAGGGGCCACAGTGCCTAATGGTGGACCCTGAGTCCATGCTGGGCCCCAGCGGGGAGGAATGGATCTGGGGTGCAGACAGGGGCCCCCCCAGAGGAGACTGCTCACCTCCTGAGTGGGGCCCAGGCCTTGGGAGGGGGAGCTGTGTGGTAACAGAAAGGGAGCCCCCCACCCCCGCTCTGCAGCCTGGAAGCCATGGGGTGCCGTGAGGGACTGCACAGGGTCAGGGTGGAAGAGAAGAGCAGCTGCCCTCACCCCAGCCCTGGGAAGGGGCCAGACGCCAGGGAAGGCCGGACTTAATGCAGCTTTGCATGCCTGTCTGTCTCTGACCTTCTGTGACGTGCCGCCAACGCTGTGGAGCTGTGTGGTTTTGTTTCCTTCAGTGGAACCTCTCTCACCTCTCTCCTTCCAAGTCCAGCCCCAAGGCAGCCACCATTGTCTTGAGAGGCTGCCTGGAAGGGGAGACAATGACGCTGCTGGAGGTCATGGGGGAAGGGGGGGATCTGTTCTAGAACTTTCCTGAGAGCAGTGTGCCGCCGTAGGGTCCTTCTTTACGAGCCAGGCTTGGGGGAGACACTGGTGGGGGCAGGAGGGCATGGCAGGGCTTAGCTGGTCATGGTAAGGTTGGTCCAGCTCCTTGTCACACCCACATCCTACGGACCCCAGCAGCAGGTCCACGTCACTCTGTCCTTAGTGGCCCTAATGAGCACTGCTCCTTCAACGGGCCAGCCTGCTGCCGGGATTCCACCTACAGTCCTAAGGGCTGTGTGGTCAGGATCCCTTCCTCCCTCTTCACGAGACACAGTACCTGTCGTCCACCCTTTGGGGGAGGTTCAGGTGCTGTGAACCTCTCATAAGATGGTCTCAAGGCCCGCGCCCCCGGGAGGAGCCAAGACACAGTGGAGAACCCTGTGTGGTGGAGCTGGTGTACTCCCCACTTTGGCTGTTCCCTTCTTAAGCTCGCTCTTGGCATCGATGTGTGGTCTGGACCTTGGATGGGGCTTTATTTGGAGAAGTGGCCTGTTTAGGTGAGCGGTACCAGAGGTGAGGGACAGGGGACCTATGATCTCCCTGGCACCAGCCCTGGACAAGTGGGGGGGGGTGTCAGGGGTCATTCTGGGACCCTCAGTGGGAGAGAAGGGATCTGTGGGCAGCCCAGAGGCCCTGGGATCTAGACGGAGGCAGCCCCAGGGCTGGCCGATGGCTGGTGGCATAGAGGCTGCTCACATAGACAGCCTGGTGCCCCGCTCCCAGCCACAGAGCTGCTTCTCCGCTCCTGCCCACATCCTGTCCCCCAGGAGCACGACAGCAGCTACACACCCGTGGTCAATGGGGGAGGGGGGCACTAGGCACCTGGCTGGGTACTTGGGGGCCCAGGCATTGAGGGTGTGTGGGGGGTATTACGCAGCCAGAGAGGAAAGGGGGGGCCCAGATCCAGTTACCTCGAAAGGCACCTGTTGTGCTGACTGGCGTATTAGGGAGAGAGGTTCGGTGGGTTCTGGAACCCTGGTCTTCCTGGAGGCCTGTGTGTGGTCGCCGGGGAGCCAGTACACAGCTGTGCATGGGGTGCAAGAGCCCATCCAGCTCCGATCCGTTGCTTGGTGCCCTTCCACACACCGACTGCTCCCAAAGGATGGGGGTGCCGGTGCTTCTCAGTGTGGACCCCGTCTCTTGTGAGGCTTCTGTGAGAATTCCTCAGGTACTGTCGTCAGCCTCCCACTGTTCCCTCAGCCACTTGCAACCTGAACCCTAACCGAGTACCTGTGGGCTGCTTTCTTTCAGTTCCTTTCAATTCAATGGTCTTTATTTCAAAACGCTCTGTTTTCCCTGTCCAGGTCTTCGTGTTTCCTGTTCATTTTTTGCCCGCCATTACTTAACCAATGGGTTTGCAAGTTTTCATTCTGGTTGATAGAACTATTTCTTTCTCGGTTTCTGTGAGCATCTGAAACGTCTTTAAAATCATGAAGAAATCAGTCCGTCACCTTTCTGTCTCTTCTCTGTGGTCTTGATACATTTGCTTATCTTTTGGTCCTTTTGATTCTCCCCTGTGTTTTGAAATTGAGGTTTGTAGTTCATTTGAAGTGAGAGCTGAGGTCCTAGGGTCAGGGAGTGGGCATGTAGTTTCCTGAATCCCTACGGTGGCAACTGCCATTCAGGAATTCCCAGGGCTCTGTCATCCTTCCAGGACAGCAGCAGCGGGTGGCACAGAGGTCCTGGTGGCACTGTGGGGTAGGTAACTGAGGCCCTGTGCCTAAGAGGCAGACTGGGCATGGTGGTGCACACCTGTAATCCTAGACCTTGGGAGTTACAAGAGGGAAAATCAGAAGTTCAAGATCAGCCGAGCGTAGTGGCGCATACCTTTCTTTAATCCCAGCACTGGGGAGGCAGAGTTAGGAGGATCTTCATGAGTTCAAGGCCACCCTGAGACTGCATAGTGAATTCCAGGGCAGCCTAGAGTGATACCCTACCTCAAAAAAAACAAATAATAATAAGAAAAGAAGTTCAAGGTCATCCTGAACTACATAACAAGTTCAAGGTCAACCTGGGTTATATCAAACCGTATCTTTTTTTTTTTTTTCAAGGTAGGGTTTCATTGTAGCCCAGGTTGGAGTCTAGGAAGGAGCCCAGCGCGGAGCCAGTGCGGAATCCCTGCGCTGCCCTGTTCCTTGCCTGAATGTACGGCGGACGGGAGGGCGCGCGGCCTGGACGGGGCAGACACCCTCCCAGGCCTGGTGGGCTCTCGGCTCCAGAAGCTTTTCAGGAGGCACTTTTTGTGGCTCTGGGGGATGCGGCACCATCTGGGCCGTGTGTACAGAGAGCCTTGCTAATCTGTTGTACATGAGGAGGTGGGTCGGGAGATGTGTGGATTTGGATTAAACGGTTTTAATTAAAGTGGCCGGGCCAGGGTGGGAGTGGGCAGGAGGCAGGAAGAGTGGCGTCTGACCACGGGGACTCCACGGGCTCTTTTTTCCCGAGCGTGTAACGCACGCACGTTCTGCAGCGTGTGCCTAGGTCACATGCCCTCTGCCCCGTCCCCAACAAGGGACAATCAGGAGGAAATGCGACATTATTAATATTTAATTTCCCCTCTTGGCTAGCAACAGATGACTCAAGGATTAATTAGATAGACAGAGCCGACGTACAGGGATAGGAAATTGCCAGAGCCTGACCCCAGCCCGGCTCCTTTCCCTGCCCCCCCCCCCCCCGTCTTCCTGCAGCTCTAGGTGCTTCACAAGGGAGGGGGGAAGCTGAGGAGAGGGGGCGGAGGCCCCAGAAGTCTTCCTACTGCAGTGTTCCTCGGGGTCCTCCCTGAGTCCTACACCCCCCCTTTAATTAATGTCCCTCATAAGCTGAGAGGTCACTTTGCCTCTGTTTGGGCTTCGCTTTCTCGATTCTGTAGAACGGGGCTCGCGCGGCCAGTAAGGACACAGCGGCCGGTCATTTTGCCTCTGTTTGGGCTTCGCTTTCTCGATTCTGTAGAACGGGGCTCGCGCGGCCAGTAAGGACACAGCGGCCGGGCATGTTCCAGGCTCCCAGGCAGGGAGCAGGAGCTCTCGACGAGGTCCAGGCTCGAAGGCCTTGGTGTTCAGACAGCGGATCTCTCCCGGAGAACTTGGAGGCTCAGCTAGGGCCGGCAGCTGTGTGTGGTATTGCCTTCGACCCTGCTCGGGGGACACATTAGGAGTCCAGAACTGGCCCTAATGGGAGCATTTACATCGCAGAGAAAGGCCACAGGTCAGGGTTGTCCCTGACCCTGGTTGCCTGGGTGGCAGCCCCAGCCTTCCCGCTCCCAGAGCCCCCCCCCCTCGTCCCTGGCCTGGCACTGCCTCCAGCTCCGCTGACGTGCCAGGCTCAGAGCCGGGGAAAGCGCAGGCGGTGGCTTCTGGTTTGACGGCTGCACGGGTGTCCCGTGGGGTCCCAGGAGCCTGCGGGAACATTGACAGGAAGGGAGTTGAGGGAGAGGACCCCGCGGGCAGGGGACAGGTCGGTCTGGAGTCTGTGTGAGGTTGGTCTGGCAGGGGGGTCGGATGCGCTCAGTGGGACTCCGGAGAACAGGAGAGAAAGGCCTTAGCGCAGCCTGAAAGGACGTCAGTATCCAGCGCGCCCCGGGGGAAGCCCCGAGAGATGGGGGCGGGCTACCCCGGCAGGTGCCTAAGGCTACTGGGAGAGTTTCAGAGAATACGGGCCTGGGCTGGGCCCTTTCCAGGCCTGGCTGCCGTGGAGCGAGAGCAGGTGCAGGGGCCAGCGCGGGCCCCCGCAGGTCTCTGAACAGCAGAGCTAGAGTTCTGCCTCGCCCTTGGTCCTGGTGGGGCCCTTGTCTCTGGAAGCTGGTCAGGGGCTGTGCCAGCCTTCTAAGCCTGGGCTGGCATGACTGCAGAACACTGCACTGTCCTTCAGTGCTAATTCCACTAAAGAGGACCCAAGGGACATCAGATGGTTTCCCTTTTCCCTACAGGCGAAAGTCGTGGGAGGCAGGATTCCCTGGAGAGAAATGGCTCCTCAAAGGCTCACTGGGCCTGGTGCAGCTTCACTGGACAGTAGCCTGCTGCCGCCGCCAGGCCTCGGAGGTCGACCCAGGGTCAACCCCAGATCCCCATCACCTGTAGGGCTTGGGCCTGTTGAGGTCAGGTGGGCTCTGGGGAATGCTGGGCTGAACTGCAGGCCCGGCGCTTACAGAGAGACACAGGTATGTAGCTGGAGGCAGTGTCCGAAGACTGCTGGGCCTCTGGCCAGGGACACGCCTTATGAGCAGCTAGTTGATCAGTGGTCTGTGGAAAGCCAGGATGCAACAGCTTCTTTAGGGCTGGAGGGGTAGCTTAGCGGTTAAGGCACTTGCCAGCAAAGCCAAAGGACCCAGGTTCCATTCCCCAGTACCTGTATAAAGCCGGATGCAAAAGGTGTCGCATGCGTCTGGAGTTCATTTGCAGTGACTAGAGGCCCTGGCACACGCCCATTCTCTGTCTGCTCTTTCTCTCTCAAATAAACTATATATATATTTTAAAGCTTGTTCAACTACAGGCTTTGGCTCCCCCTTCTGCCTGCCTACCCCTGTCCCCTTCCCTGTCAGAGGGTACATTTTGAGCCTCCTAGTAGACAAAAGAGCCCTTTGGGTTCAGAGGCCCCGCCACCCCACATGGTTGCAGTCTATTCCTGCTCCCAGCCTGAAGCAGTGGCAGGCAATATCATATAAGGAAACCTGGAGCTCATTTCTTTGAGTCCCATGTTACTCTTGGCCAATTTCAAGTGGGAAAGGAGAGAGGGAAAGGTGTAACCACGTGCCGACAGTTAAAAGGCAGCCTCAGCCGGGTGTGGTGGCGCGCGCCTTTAATCCCAGCACTCGGGAGGCAGAGGTAGGAGGATCACCGTGAGTTCAAGGCCACCCTGAGACTACATAGTGAATTCCAGGTCAGCCTGGGCTAGAGCAAGACCCCACCTAAAAAAAAAAAAAAAAAAAAAAAAAAAAAGGCAGCCTCCAGCCTCCTGTCCTTTGGTGCGTCATGAGGGTTGGGGACTAAAGGGGGAGGATTTGGGGGACCTCTCAGTTCCCAGGAGCAGGCGATCTGGTGGAAGGGCCCCGCTTAGGCTGAGCGTTTCCGTCAGCTCAGGGAGGAGCGGCTGGAGCTGGGGCTTGGCTTGGACCTGCTCTGGAGATCGTGACTGCCGCTCTCCAGGAGTGTCAGTTATTCCTGTGTTTCTGACATCTTTAAAAATATGTTTTTAAGCCAGTCATGGTGGCGCACGCCTTTAATCCCAGCACTCGGGAGGCAGAGGTAGGAGGATCACCTTGTGTCCAAGGCCACCCTGAGACTACACAGTGAATTCCAGGTCAGCCTGGGCTAGAGTGAGACCTTGAAAAACCACACACACAAAAAAAAATTATGTATTTATTTGCAAGCAGGGACAGAGAGAGAGAGAGAGACAGGGGGAGGGAGAGAGAGGCAGAGAATGGGGCACTCTAGGGCCTCTGGCCATTGCAAGTGAACTCCACATGCATGCGCCACATTGTGCATCTGGCTTTACGTGGGAACTGGGGAATCGAAGTAGGGTTGATAGGCTTAACTGCTGAGCCATCTCCTCTGCAGCTGTCTCTGACCTTTTGACTCTCAAATCTGTTAGTTCCTTAGCATGGCACTCATGGGCGAGGGCTGCAGTGGCCCTTAGGGGTTTTCTGGTGTCCAGTTTCCTCACCATATGGATAGGGAAACCGAGGCTCAGAAAAGAAAATCATTCTTGCCCACCGTCCCCTACCAGATCTTGGCTGAGAACCTGCTCCCCCCCCCACAACACACACACACTTTATGCGCCCACCATTGCCTGCGTGAGCTTGGCTTAGGAACAGGGGGGGAGAGGCGTAGGAGGAGAGCAGGAGGCGGGTCCTCAGAGAAGGGGAGCAGCCACTGCATCTGCCCTGCTCTGATGTGCAGCCTGCTGGTGGGAGCCCCTGGAGCAGGGGGCTCGGCATCGTGCCCGTGAGGGTAAGAGTACTTACCTGCCGGAGCTAGACCTCTCCGGAATGGATACCTCAGGGATGTCTGGCTTGTCCCATAGGGGCAGCGTGGTGTCCTTTAGGTGGTCATGGGGTCATTCGCTGGAGAGTTCGATGGGGATGGAGCAAGATGAGCCGGGCTGGTAAATTAGCCTCACAAGAGAAGGCAGGTGCGATTGGGAGGAGACATTTGCGGGATGGAGAATCATGGCACTGGCAGGAAGGGCAGGAGCCCAGGGGAGCTGCCAGGCTGCCGTGGAAGCTCTGAGAAGCTAAGTATAAGGGCAGCAACATGAAGAACTTAACTTTGACTTGCTGGTAACTTTGCTCCTCTAGATTAAAACATATCTTTGGCCACAAGTCCAGGTTGGGCAGGTCATGACCACAGCACATGGGCCTGGACGGGTGGGGGCAGGGGGGTGGCATGAAAGGGTCTTGGGTAGTGTGGGAAGTCAGAGAGGACCCTGGCTTCGTCTGCGGCCTCTCCTACGGAGGTTGGAGAAGGTGCCGCCACCTTGGCAAGGGTTTCGGTGTAGGTTTCGATGGGAATTCCGTGGGACCAGTGAGCTCTCTGGGCCTCAGCAGAGGAGACCAGAGGCCCAGCTCTTTGGCATCCTGTTTGTGACCACAGGCGAGGCGCGGGTGGGGGAGGGGGTCATCCGCAGACTGGCACCTGGCATGGAGCCCCGGGATGGTGGAGCCCAGCTTGGCTCGGCCGCTCACTGGGGACCCTCTTTCTCTCTCCGCAGGTGCCTTGGAACCCTAAGGCTGAGCCGAGCAATGCCGGAACCCCCAGGCGAGGGCATGACTTCAGGAAAAGCTGAGTCACCTGTGAGAACGCCTCTGGGGAACCCCTTGAGGGGACACTCGTGGCTCTTGTGAGGAAAGAGCTGCGGGGACCCGGGCGGGCGGACGGCTGGGCCGCAGCTATGGACCGTGAGCTGACCCAGGCCCGCGTCCTTGCCGAGCCCGCCCGCCTGCGGCCGCTCCCACCATGGGCTCCCCGGTGTACATCACGGTGGAGCTGGCCATTGCTGTGTTGGCCATCCTGGGCAACGTGCTGGTGTGCTGGGCCGTGTGGATCAACAGCAACCTGCAGAACGTCACCAACTACTTCGTGGTCTCGCTGGCGGCGGCTGACATCGCGGTGGGCGTGCTCGCCATCCCCTTCGCCGTCACCATCAGCGCGGGGTTCTGCGCGGCCTGCCACAGCTGCCTGTTCTTCGCTTGCTTTGTCCTGGTCCTCACGCAGAGCTCCATCTTCAGCCTCCTGGCCATCGCCATCGACCGCTACATCGCCATCCGCATCCCGCTGCGGTAAGCCAGGGGCTCGCGGCTGCGCTTAAGGCACCGTCTGTGGGCGCGGAGGACTGGGGGGCTGCCCGGAGGAGCCGGACATCTCTCGTGCCAACACAGCTGATTCCCATGGGCGCCCAGTACCTTGGCCCTCCCCAGCCCCCCACATCCAGGCCCTTCCAGGCCACGTGGTTTAAGGCTGTCTCTGTAGCCAACCATGTTTGGTTACTGGCAGATGAGAACGGCTTGACCTCAGCACCCCATGCAGGTGCCCCGTGCGCCCTTCCCCACACATCAGAGCAAAATGCCCCGCATGAATCGAGGTGGGTGGGGTGCCACTGGAAACCACAGGACCTATCTCAGCTGGGAACCTGCCCCCGGCCACCACCAGCCTTTTCCCAGTGTGCACATTAAGAGAGCGAGTGACCCAGAGAGGGGAAGTGACTTGGCCAAATGCCACTGTGAGTCACTTGGACTTTAAATGCAAATGATGTTGCTGCTCAGCTCTGGGATGACAGTCTGCAATCAGGGGGCTGGCTGAAGGAAGGTTTTTTTTTGTGTGTTTGGGTTTTTTTTTTTTTTTTTTTTGTGACTCTCTGTGAAGTGACTATAGCCAAGGGTTGTGTAAATGAAACCTTTCCCCACTGAGGGTGACTTGACTTGTACGGCCCCCGCCCACCCAGGCCACATAGATGAGCTAGGAACTGTGTCCTCTCCGCCCACCCCTACCCCCTCTCCACTTCCTTGTGTCTCCGTCACCACGGAACTGGCTCCCACAGCCAAAGTGACTACAGGCCTTGAGGTAGACCTCCATGACAGGGAATCAGAGTACACAGTCCCCAGGGTGCATTCTGTCCAACAGGTGGAGGCTCCCCGCCTGTGGAGCGAGCATGGACAAACCCCCTTTGAGTTGAGAGGACCCAGCATATTGAGGAGGCTCGGGCTTCGTGGGCAATGGAAAAATCAGTGTCAAATGTGAAGGGGCCCTTAGAGGTCATTTCCTTCCTCTCATCTTCTGGATGGAAAAAGGAGGCCCTGAGGAGGGAGACAGCTCTCTGATGGCTACAATAAGAAGTTGGTAGCAGAGCTGGGATTGTAGCTCCTGCCATCCACTGTGACATCAGTTTTTTTGGGGGGGAGTGGTCTTGGGTAGCTCAGTTTCCTAGAAGTTACATTCCATAACTGTTGCTATAACCTGAGTCCTAAGGGAGAAGCGGGCACCCACGCTGAGTTGTCCAACAGCAGGGTGGAACCTGTGCCTCGTGTTATCAAAGGGGACTTGGCCAGGAATGGTAGTATGGGTCTGTGGTTCCAGAACTGAGCAGGCTGAGGCAGGAGGATTATGCGTTCCAGGCCAACCAGGGCTACATATTGACACTACCTGTTAAAAAGAAAATAAAATTGGGCTGGAGGGATGGCTTAGCAGTCAAGGCATTTGCCTGCAAAGCCAAAGGGACCCGGGTTCGATTCCCCAGGACCCACGTTAGCCAGATGCTCAAGGGAGCACACGCGTCTGGAGTTCATTTGCAGTGGCCTGGAGGCCCTGGCGCACCCATTTTCTCCCTCTCCCTCTTTCTCTGTCAAATAAATAAAAATAAAATAAAATAAGAAAAGAAAATTAAGCAAATAAAAACAGAAGTGGAGCCCTCTGGGAAGCCCTAGAGGGAGGCAGAGTTAGAGATAGTCTATGGGGGCAGCTTGGCCCCAACTTCCTCCACGTCCTGCCCTAGGGAGTAGAGCCTAGATTCCTGCAATGACAGCTCAGAACATGGAAGCCCGAGAGGGGGGGGGGTACCAGGTGGGCAGTGAGCCAGAGGACTGGCATGCACTCCAGGGAGCCAGGCTGAGCCTGGGTAGAGGGGGCAGCACCAGGAAGCTGTGGCTTAACTTTCACTTTCTTCTCTGATTCCGAGAGATCAGGATGGCTGTTCTCGACTTGACCTCAACATGTTTTCCCTCGCCTTGCCCTGTCCCTCCCTAACTCCGTTTATCTTTTTCCTTTTTCTTTTTTCTTTTTTCTTTTTTGAGAGCCAAGACAATGAATCCCTGTGAAATAGGCTGGAATGCACGGTGTGTCTTGTGGGAAGTCCGCTGCCCCGCACTGGGCCTCTTTCCTCATCTGTAAGCCCCTCTGTCCCTCTGGCTTCACAAAGGAGTGAGAGGGTCCAGTCTCTGTACCGGAATGATAAGGCTGAGCAGGGCTGGCAGGGTGGAGATTCAGTTCTTTCTGAAGCTGCGAGAGGCTGATGCCTTCCTTCATTGTAGTCCGAGTCTCTGACCCCCCCCTCCCCCCCGAACCCACTGGATTTCGACCTCAGATCCACCTGCACCTTGGCCATTTGGGCCGCGTGAGTAAGGCTTTGGAAAGCTCAGGCTGTTGTCTTCAGGGAGCTGGTGGGGACGGCGATACCCACCCTGCCCATGGCATGTTCCTATAACATCTTCTTTGATCCTCCTGAACCAGCATTGTTGCCAGAGGGCGTGCCATGACTCCTGAGTTACTTCAGGGAGGCCAGCACCAGGGAAGGCCGTCTGTGTGTCTCTTGACCTGGATGGACTCTAGAGTCTCCACTCTGTCCCTGGGGTCCCTTCACTCTCCTATTCCCTGAGGCCCCTGGGCACTAACTGTCTTAGGGGCTTCTGAGAGCAAGCTGGGCACGAGGGAGGTGGAGGGAGTCCGGGGCACTAGGAGCTCTTGGCTGGCTCTGAAGGTGCCGCCCAGCCTGAGTCTCACTTTCTTCTTTGTCCCCCTTCACGGCTGGACATTCGGCCTCCTCTGAGCCATGTCCTGTTCCTCCAACAAGATCACAGGATCTAGTCTTTGATGGATGCCTAGTCCCAAGCCTGCGCTATCTACCAGTATTTTTCTTTTTTTCTTTTCTTTTTTTTTCTTTTTTTTTTTTTTTTTTTTTTTTTTGGTTTAAAGAGTTCAGCTTCAGAATAATCCGTCTTCTCCCTGAGTCCAGGGACCCTGCTAAGTCAGGGCAAGGCCCAGTTGGTAAGAGGGAAGCGGGTCAGAGGCAGAGCTGCCGAGGATAAAAAAAGTTTGGGGCGAGAGACCAGGCTTCTTTCGCAGGGTCCCCTGGTGGTCTCATTCCCGAGGAATCAGGCCACAGAACGGGGCCCTGCAGTCAGTGCCAGAAGTCCTATGAACTGAATTTCCCAGACTTCCACAAGGGCAGGAGGGCTGGGCATGTAGCTCAGTGGTAGAACTCTTGTCCAGTGTGACCAAGGCCAAAAACTTTCCTTTTGTCCTGTTGGGCAAAAAGACGTAGCTGTCCGGAGTGGTGGCACACGCCTTTAATCCCAGTACTCGGGAGGCAGAGGCAGGAGGATTGCCATGAGTTCGAGGCCAGCCTGGGACTACATAGTGAATTCCACGTCAGCCTGGGCTAGAGTGAGACCCTACCTGGGGAAAAAAGAAAAGAAAAGAAAAGAAAAAAAGGCATAGCTCTGTGATAAGACACTTATCCAACCTGTGTAGAGCTCTGGGTTCCGTCCCCACAGGCACGGGTCAGGGTGTACTGGGAGGGAGTGCTCTCTGCAGGACCCTCTTGAGGGTCTTGCAAGATGGGTGAGGTTTTGAGGGTATGGAGCAGAGAGGTGTGTCAAAGAGAATACTTGTGGGCAGTGGTCCTGATGGAGTGAGCGTACGGGTGCCGCCCAGGAGAGGTGGCCTGGCTGCCGAGTGACAGAGGGAGATCGTCTGGAGGGCTGACGGGCTTGACCCTACACACACGGAAGGAGGCTGGCTTTGCCCGGAAGGCCAGACATTCTTTAGTTCTCGGATCGCTGACCCCCTTAGGATAACTTGGGAAAGCTCCACATTCTCCGTAGTGTGCGCAGATGTCCACGGAGCCCCTGCAATTGTGAGGTGTGCTCTTGGGACGTAGGGTGAGCCCCAAGTGTGTGTAGTCAGGATCCCCGGGGACGGGCCACCTATAGGCTAGAGGATACAGGTATGCAGAGACCGCCTGAAATGGTGGCTGTCAGCAACTCTGACACCCACATCCCATGTCACCTCTGGGCTCCGCAGAATGGCTCATTGCCATGCTGGAATGGCCAGGGCACCCTTCCCGCTGCTCAGTCCTGCATCTGGGGTCCGAAAGGCCAGGTTGAGACCATGTTTGCCACAGGTGCTCTTTTAAGCCAGGTGTGTTTTGTCTGTAGTTCTGTTTGGACCCTGATGCTGTCCCAGATCCCAGCTTGGTGATCCTCCTACCTCTGCCTCCCGAGTGCTGGGTTTAAAGGCGTGCACCACCATGCCCAGCTAGGGGCTTTCTTTTGATGAACAAAACCTCTCTCTCTCTCTCTCTCTCTCTCTCTCTCTCTCTGTGTGTGTCTGTGTGTTGTGTGCGTTTTGTTAAAATTGACACAAGTTAGGCATGGTGGCACATGCAGGAGATAGAGGTAGGAGGATAGCTGTGAGTTGGAGGCCGACCTGAAACTACATAGTGAATTCCAGGTCAGCCTGAGCTAGAGTGAGACCCTACTCCCCCCCTCCAAAAAAAATTTAATTTAAAAATTGATTTGATTTTGATGTTTTGCACATGCACAAGGACTCCACCACTGAACTATATATACCTTCAGCTCTGTCTGCTGCTGTTTGTTGTTGTTTAGAGACAGGGTCTCATGTAGCTGAGGCTGGATTGGAACTCATTATGTAGCCAAGGATGACCTTGATTTCCTAATACTGCTGACTCTGCTTCCTAAGAGTCACTATGCCCAGCTTAAAAAATAAGTAAGGGCTGGAGAGATGGCTTAGTGGTTAAGGCGCTTGTCTGCAAAGCCTAAGGACCCAGGTTCGATTCCCCAGGACCCACGTAAGCCAGATACACAAGGTGGCACATGCATCTGGAGTTCATTTGCAATGGCTGGATATGCTGGTCTGCCAATTTTCTCCCTCTTTCCCTCTCTCTTCCTATTTCTCTCTCTCTCTCTCAAATAAAAAAACTAACTAAATAAAAAAGGTAAGGGTTGGAGAGGTGGCTCAGTGCTTGCTTTCAAAGCCTGACAGCCTGGATTCCATCCCCCAGTACCTACATAAAGCCAGATGCACAAAGTGGTGCATGCATGTGGAGTTTGTTTCCAGTGGCAGGAGGCCCTGGTGTGCCCATACTCATTCTCTCTCTCTCTCTCCCTCTCTCTTTCAAATAAATAAATAATAAAATTTAAAAAAATAATCAAGAGGCCCAGTTGTAGGAGAGCAGGCACCTGCTCTATAGGCTCTGAGACTGAACCTGTCTAATTACCGTCTGCATTCTCAATCAGGTTGTGGGGCAGCCGAAGAGCGCTTGTCTGGCACATACACGGAGCCCTGGGTTTGTCTCCAGCACAGCTGGGGCTGGGGGGTGGGAACTGATATAAGAGACTCAGAACTCACACATTCACTTGGGCTTGAGTTGCCCCTGGGCCTTGGACTATTCACAGCAAGTTCATTCTTTTCCTTAAGTCTGTTTCCTGACCCCAAAAATAGAGGAACAGACTAGGTCGGAGCTCTTTTTTTTTTTTTTTCCTTTTTATTTTATTGACAACATGTAAAATAACATCTTGTCCCCCTCCAAAAAAAAAAAAAAAATCAAATAATACTCCAGCCCCTCTTGAGATCTGGGAACACTGGGTACACATTTTCTTTCCTTTACTTTTGTTTTCTTTAAAAAATATTTTTATTTATTTATTTACAAGGCCGAGAGATGTAGAGAGAAGAGAGGCAGAGAGAATGGGCGCACCAGGACCTCTAGCCACTACAAACGAACTCCGGATGCCTGCGCCATTTTGTGCATCTGGCTTTACGTGCATTCTGGGAAATTAAACCCGGGTCAGTAGGCTTTGTAGGCAAAGTGCCTTAGCTGCTGAGCCATCTCTCCAGCCCCCTTCTTTTTTTTTTTTTTTTTTTTGTCATGATGGTGATAGAATCCAGGGCCTGGCACATGCTAGGCAAGTGCTCTAGCACTAGGCACAGGGTGTGCATGGCAGCAAAGACAGGGTAAGTGCATGCCAGCCTTCCCACAGGTCCCTGTGTCTACAGTGCACGCATGGACTGTACCCGTCTGTGGCCGCTTAAACCCTGGACTTAAATAGCATGTACATTTTCCTTGGCACCTACTGTCATGCCCCTGTCCCCCAGCACTCCACAGGGACTCCCAACCTTAGGGGCCAGGCTGAGGCAGGACATTTCTGAGAAGATGTCTAGCTTTACCTTGAGGGATAGGTAGGTTTTTTACTAGGTTTGGGGAAGGTAGTCTTGTTTCCCCAGAAGTGAACTTTTAAACATAAAGTTGTCACCACAGTCAATCAAAGAATTTTAAAATTACTTATTTATTACTTATATGCTTATATTACTTATTGATTTATTTAATATACTTATATTACTTATTGATTTATTACTTATTTATTTACTTATTTGCACATGCGTGCGCTGTGTGTGTGTGTGTGTGTGTGTGTGTATAGCCAGGGCCTCCTGCCACCATAAACAGACACCAGACACTTGTGCCACTTTTTGTGTCTGGTTTACATGGGTGGCTTGGGAATTGAATCAAGACCATCAGGTTTTGCAAGCAAGTGTCTTTAACCCCTAAGCCATCTTTTCAGTCCAGAGATTTTTATTTTTTTTTGTTTTTTATTGAGGGGCTGGAGAGATGGCTTAATGCTTGACTGAAAAGCCTAAGGACCCGAGTTCAATTCCCCAGTATCCACATAAGCCAGATGCACAAGGTGGCACATGCATCTGGAGTTCATTTGCAGTGGCTAGAGGCCCTGGCATGCCCATTCTCTCCATCTTTCTCTTTCCCTCTTTCTTTCTCTCAAATAAATAAATACTTTTTTAAATATTGAGATTTAATTTAAATTTTGTTTTGTTTTGTTTAACATGGTAAGGTCTCACTCTCTAGCCCAGGCTGACCTGGAATTCATTATGTACTCTCAGGGTGGTTTTGAACTCACTGCGATCTACCTACCTCTGCTTCCTGAGTGCTGGGATTAAAGGCGTGCACCACTACATCTGGTATTATTTTAATTTTTTTTTTTTTTTTTTTTTTTTGCTTTTCGAGGTAGAGTCTCACTCTAGCCCAGGCTGACCTGGAATTTACTATGGAGTCTCAGGGTGGCCTTGAACTCACAGCAATCCTCCTACTTTTGCCTCCCAGGTGCTGGGATTAAAGGCGTGTGCCACCACACCTGGCTATTTAAAATTTTTATTCACAACCTCCATAGGAGATTTGTTTTGTTTTGTTTTTGAGTCTTTATTCTTTCACAAAACTGGTAGCACCTTTCCAGTATGCATGTGTGTGTGTGGGGGGGGCAGGTGAGGGCACTTCTGGCTAGTAGATTGAGCTACCCCTAGAGTCTGGGGTTGGTAATCAGCAGAATTGGACTTTGGGCTGGCTCTTGCTTATCCTGAGTGACTGCAGACAGATTACTGTCCTTCTCTGGACCCCAGCACCTTATCCATTTCCTCTTGGTCCTTAAGCTGGCCATATAAATGGGACGACAAGTGTCTTAACCCCTCCATGGGGCTATGGGTGGACTTGGAGGAGAGGTAGTATCTCATTTGGCTTGGGGCTTCGCCTCTTCCTTTATTCCCTGGGCTGCCTTTCCTTGGGGTTTCTGGAGACCCCAGTCCAATGGGGAAGAAAGAATGTGGTGTGTCAGTGGCTCAGATCACCTATACCTCTGACCTGGCTGGCCCCACCCCAGACCTATCCTACCTCAGATCACTTGCGCCTCCGAAATCAAACTCAGATGAAGTCTTAGAAAGCCTGGGGCATGGTGACCCATTTCTTTAACCTCAGTATTCAGGAGGCTGAGGTAGGAGCATCACCATGAGTTTAAGGCCAGCCATTTCGGGATACAAAGTGAATTCCAGGTCTGCCTAGGCTAGAGTGAGACCCTGTTTCAGAAAACCAGAAAAGAAAAAAAGGGAGAACTGGAGAGATGGTGTAGTGGTTAAGGCACTTACCTGCCAAGCCTAAGGACTCAGGTTTGATTCCCTAGTACCCACGTAAGCCAGATGCACATGGTGGTGCATACATCTGGAGTTCCTTTGCAGTGGCTGGCGGCCCTGGTGTGACCATTCTCTCTCTCTCTTTCTTAAATAAATGAATAAATAAATAAAATATATTTTGGGGAAAAACCTCAGGATAGTATGCCTAAGACTAACCATCATCTTATACAGTTGCTTCCATTCCAAGGCGCTCCTGTCCTGTTGCCTCCCAGTGGCCTGTGAGAAAGGCAAGGCCTTCCACGTCAGCGAGGCCAGGAGACAGGAAGAGCGTAGTTCAAGACCCTTCATCCAGTACCTGGAGGACGAACTGAGGTTCTCTAGGTTTCATTTATTTATTGATTTATTTATCTGACAGAGAGAGAGAATGGGCGCGCCAGGCGCTCCAGCCACTGCAAACGAACTCCAGACGTGTGCGTCCCCTTGTGCATCTGGCTAACGTGGGCCCTTGGGCGGGGGGGGTGGGTGGAATCGAATCCCGGTCCTTCGGCTTAGCAGGCAAATGCTTTAACTGCTAAGCCATCCCTCCAGCCCTCTCTGGGTTTCTTGACTCTTGGCCCAGCGAGGCCATGGTTTCTCAGGCCTCTGACGTGGGTCTCCTCTTCCCCAGGTACAATGGTTTGGTGACAGGCGTCAGGGCCAAGGGCATCATTGCGATCTGCTGGGTGCTGTCCTTCATCATCGGCCTGACGCCCATGCTGGGCTGGAGCCACTGCGGCCAGCTGGAGGAGGACCGGAACGGGTCGCGCACCTGCGCCGCGGGCCAGGTGACGTGTCTCTTCGAGGACGTGGTGCCCATGAACTACATGGTGTACTACAACTTCTTTGCTTTCGTGCTCGTGCCCCTGCTGCTAATGCTGGGCATCTACCTGCGGATCTTTCTGGCGGCGCGGAGGCAGCTGAAGCAGATGGAGAGCCAGCCCCTGCCCGGGGAGCGCACCCGGTCCACGCTGCAGAAGGAGGTGCACGCTGCCAAGTCGCTGGCCATCATCGTGGGGCTCTTTGCCCTCTGCTGGCTGCCCTTGCATATCATCAACTGCTTCACGTTCTTCTGCCCCACGTGCAGCCACGCCCCGCTGTGGCTCATGTATCTGGCCATCATCCTCTCCCATAGCAACTCCGTCGTCAACCCTTTCATCTACGCCTACAGGATCCGCGAGTTCCGCCAGACCTTCCGCAAGATCATTCGCAGCCACGTCCTGAGGCGGCAGGAACCCTTCAAGACGGCGGGTACCGGTGCCCGGGCCTTGGCTACCGAGGGGGAGCAAGTCAGTGTCCGCCTCAACGGCTGTCCCCAGGGGATGTGGGCCAACGGCAGCGGCCCCCATCCCGAACGGCGGCCCAATGGCTACACCCTGGGGCTGGTGAGCGGCAGAGGCGCCCAGGGGTCCCATGGAGACGTGGGCCTCTCGGATGTGGAGCTTCTCAGCCACGAGGAGTACCAGGGAGCATGCCCAGAGCCTCCAGGACTAGAAGAAGACCCCCTGAGCCGGGACAAAACGGGAACGTCCCCATGGTCCTCGGGATTTTCCCCTTCCTGAGGGGAAGAAGTCTACCCTGTTGGTTGGCTGGACCAGTCTCACTGGGAGAAGAAGAGAGTGTTGGCAGGAGACCCACCGGGCATCTGGTTCCTTCCTTGGACCGAGAGAGCACCAAGCTGCACTAGCATGAGGTCCAGCAAGAAAAGCCCGGGGTCCGAGGAATAGATGTTTCACGCTGTCAGGCCTTTCCTAGGCAGCATCGTTACTGGGCAGGGCCCAGTCTCCCACTCCGGAAGCATCTAGAAGCTCTCCTTTTGTCTGCAGAGCTGTAGCTTAGCAGACTGTCCTGGCCTGAGGCCGGGGAATGGCTGCTTCGGGCCTCCCCCACTACGTATCCACCACCTTCCTCAGATCCTCTAGGGCTCAGGGAGCTGCTGGCCTGGAAGTGGCACTGAACTTTTTTTTTTTTTTTCTTTTCCAGGAGAAGCTATAAGTGTAAGGAAATCCTTTCTATTTTATTATCTCCCCGGGCTGCTGGGTCTGGTGCCGATCCTCCTGTTGTTAGCCTGGCACCAAGAGTCCACCCAGGGAGTCTCAGGCAGCCCACACAAGCTGTCCTGCACTTAAGCCCCAGGGTCATTTCTCGGGGTGACGGAGCTGGGTTAGAGAACAGGACTTGGAATGGGAACAGTGCCAGAGCACAAGCTCCAGCCCCAGGGGAGAGGTTGGGGCCGGCAGACTGCGGGCCTGAGCCTGGGTAGCTCAGAGCTGCCGCGTTAGAGGCCCTGTCTAACTGCCTTTCTGTCTAAAGGGAATGTTTTTTTTTTTTTTTTTTCTGAGATCAAATAAAATGAGCCACATTGTGTTTTAAGCTTGTCCAATGATAATGGTGTCTGAGTTGTTTTTTTAAAAAATATATATTTTATTTATTTATTTAAAAGAAAGAGAGAGAGAGAGAGGGAACGAGCATGCCAGGGCCTCCAGCCACTGCAAACAAACTCCAGATGCATGTGCCCCCTGGGTCCTGGGGAATCGAACCTAGGTCCTTTGCAGGCAACCACCTTAACCGCTAAGCCATCTCTCCAGCCTTTAGTTAGTTTGTTTTGTTTTTCAAGGTAGGGTCTCACTCTAGCTCAGGCTGACCTGGAATTCACTATGAAGTCTCAGGGTGTCCTCGAACTCACGGCGATCCTCCTACCTCTGCCTCCCGAGTGCTGAGATTAAAGGCGTGCGCCACCACGCCTGGCAGGGTCTGAGTTTTTTCCCCACTCCATGGGCAGGTCTGAGGCGCAGGTGCCGTGTGCCCGCCAGAGTGTTGTCACTGTCACCCTCTCGTGGCTGGCACAGAGCACCCGACCGAAAGCAGCTTGTGGGAGGGAAGGGTTTATTCTGGCTTACAGACTCGAGGGAGAAAACGGTGGCTTGGGCAGATGCTGGGCATCAGCTGTGCCACAGCAGGTGAGCGACACTAGCAGGAGACTGTGCCAAACACTGGCAAGAGGGGGTGTGTGGCTATGGCACCCATAAGCCCGTCCCCAGTAACACACCTCCTCCCAGAGGCTCCAACTCCCAAACTGCCATCGGCTTCGGATCAAGCATTCAGAACATGTAACTTGATGGGGGACATCTGAATCACACCAGCACAAATGTGTGTGTGTGTGTGTGTGTGTAGACAGACAAAAGCTACATCATTACCTGCCCTGGAGACCCCCTTGGCTCCTGTCGCCCCCAAGGCACAGGCTCCCTGGTCACTCCAGAACCCAAATGCCCATATGAGGCCAGGGGGAAGGGGCAGACCTACCTTCCTACCAGAGGCACCTCACAGGCACCCTCGGACAGGGAGCTCTTTGTTCAGCCACTGTCCCCACAATCAGAGCCCTCCCGGCTTCGGTCAAGGCGAGGGGACCCAGGCCCTCCCTCCCTTGTCACCTTCTTCATATCCTCAGAGGAAGATCTCAGAGCTGCCCCGCTGTTGCAGTCCGGTTCGCATTGCTGGTAGAAATCACCCAACTAAGAGCAGCTTCTGGGAAAAAGAGGTTTATTTTGGCTTACAGGCTAGAGGGGAAGCTCCACGGTGGCAGGGAAAATGATGGCATGAGCAGAGGGTGGACATCACCCCTTGGCCCACGTAAGGTGGACAACAGGAACAGGAGAGTGTGCCAAACACTAGCAAGGGGACACTGGCTATAACACCCATAAGCCCACCCCCAACAATACACTCCCTCCAGGAGGTGTTGATACCCAAATATCCATCAGCCGGGAACCTAGCATTCAGAACACCTAAGGTTATGGGGGACACCTGAATCATACCACCACACCTGCTGTGCCATAAAGGTATCTGGAAACAGATCTGGCCTGGGCTTATGCCTCCCGCTAAGTCACTCTTTCCCTTCCTTTCAACACAGAAATCTGTAGGTGACACCGGTGTCTTTCTCTGACCGTTGCCTCGGGCTGTCCTCTTGGGATGGGCAGGGAGCCATGACCACCAGTAGGGTACACGGGGCGGGTTTAGTCTCTCTCAGGCTGTCATTCAGGAAAGGAGTAAAGCTCGCGCCAACTTGGGAGCTCTGGTTTAGGGAGGAGCAGCAAACTTCGGAGAGGAGCTTAAGTCCTTGCGCAGCTCATGTGGCTAAGTGGACTTAACTCTGGGTCTGCCTGGCTGCAAACTCCCGCTTCTCCCCGCTCCTTCATTCCAGGATGAACCATTTCAGCCAAGAAGTATGAGATAATATGTCTCCACCTTCTACTTAAGAAATGAAACATGGGGGGGGGGGGCGCTGGAGAGATGGCTTAGCAGTTAAGACGCTTGCTGCAAAGCCTAAGGACCCAAGTTCAATTCCCCAGGACCCACGTAAGCCAGAGGCACAAGGTGGCACGTGTGTCTGCAGTTCATTTACAGTGGCTAGAGGCCCTCGTGCACCCATTCTCTTTCTCCCCACCCCCTGACACTTTCTCTCAAAAAAATAATACTTAAAAAGTTTTTAAATTAAAAAAAGAAACAGTGGGCTGGAGAGATGGTTTAGCCATTGAGGCACTTGCCTGCAAAGCAGGCTACAATGAGACCCTACCTCGAAAAGAAAAATACTAAATAAATAAATAAAGACCTCATTTTGGGTTGGAGATTCAGTTTAGCAGTTAGGGCATTTGCCTGCAAAGCCAAAGGACCCAGGTTTGGTTCCCCAGTACCCACATAAGACCAGACACACAAGGTGGCACATGGAGTTTGTTTGCAGTGGCTAGAGGCCCTGGTGTGCCCATTCTCTCTTTCTCTCTCTCTGCCTCTTTCTCTCTCAAATAAATGAATAAATAAATTTAATCCAGGCGTGGTGATGCACACCTTTAATCCCAGCACTCGGGGGGCAGAGGTAGGAGGGTCACTGTGAGTTTGAGGCCACCCTGAGACTACATAGTGAGTTCTAGGCCAGCCTGGGCTAGAGCGAGACCCTACCTTGAAAAGAAAAGAAAGAAAAAGACTGGCTGGAGAGATGGCTTAGCAGTTAAGGCACTTAGCAAAGTGCCTGCAAAGCCAGAGGACCCAGGTCGATTCCCCAGGACCCACGTAAACCAGATGCCCAAGGTGGCACATGCATCTGGAGTTCGTTTGCAGAGGCTGGAAGCCCTGGAGCACCCATTCTCTCTCTTTCTCTATCTCTCTCTCTGCCTTTTACAATCTCTCAAATAAATAAATAAAAATCAAAGAAAAGAAAAAGACTAATAAAACACACGAACCCTGTAAGATGCAGGTGTCATCCAAGGGCCCCTCGACCCCCCCCTCTCTCTCTGCTCTTCCCAGAGGCCTGGGGTTGGACAGAGCCCTCTATTAGGGCCTGTTCTAAGCACACGGATGCATCACAGATCCACGTCCTTCAGACCCAGGCCCCTCTCCAGGGCAGGAGTGGCAGGAGCACTGGGAGGCCCAAGAACAGAGGACTGGCTCATGCTGGGTCTGGGCCCATCTCTAGCCCCACCGTCACAAGCCATACTCCTGCCAACGTGCCTATGTCACTCTTTGTATTGGCATCTGAGCCCTCCATTCCTCTCGGGACCATCACAGAAGTGGGGTGCGGGAAGCTGGTTGGAACCACGGGTCTGGTGCTGATCCTGGAGTGGTCGGGATATAGGGCTTAGGCCTGAGAAGCGCTCTCTAGGGTTTTCCTGACAGTTAGGTGCCAGTTCAGATGGCTGATGGGACAGGACCCGCACCCCACCCTACCTCAGGGCAGGGAGATGAGGCTGCTGGGTGAGGAGACATGATCTATGGATGCACCCCTGCATCTGTACCCCAGAAATGGGAAACTGGCCTTTAAAAAATGTGTTTTTTTTTCCTATTCATTTATTTGAGAGGTAGAGAGCAAGAAAGAGGAGAGAGCGAGAGCAAGAGAGTGAGAGAATAGGCTTACCAGGGCCTCTTGCCACTGCAAATGAACTCCAGACTCATGTGCTACTTTGTAAACCTGTCTTTACGTGGGCACTGAATCAAACCCATAGTGGCAGACTTTGCAAACAGATGCCTTTAACCACTGAGCCATCTCTCTGGCCCTGCAGGAGGCATTCTTCTAGACCTCTTGACTATCCTTTCTTTTTGAAATTTTTTTGGTTTATTTTTATTTATTTATTTGAGAGCGACAGACATATAAAGAGGCAGAGAGAGAGAGAGACTGAGAGAGAGAGAGAGAATGGGCGTTAGGGCCTCCAGCCACTGCAAACAAACTCCAGACGCGTGCGCCCCCTTGTGCATCTGGCTTACGTGGATCCTGGGGAATCGAGCCTCGAACCAGCGGTCCTTAGGCCTCACAGGCAAGCGCTTAACCGCTAAGCCACCTCTCCAGCCCAGACTATCCTTTCTTGTATAGCTCAGCCTCCTCTGCCTCCCACTGTCAAGCTTGGAAAGGGAGAGGCCAGGCATGGAGCGGGAGCACAGGTATCAGGTACAGCTAACCTTTGAGGGAGAGACACTTCCTCCTCTAGTGGGAGTAACCATCTCTTTGCCCTTGTCTAAAGAAGCATTTTTAGCCAGGGGCAGGGATTTTGTCCAGTTAGCCCTAGAGAGGTCCACTTACGCCCTGACTCTTCCAAGCACTCAATGAGCCCTTGCTGGTGCGCTCTGAGCCTGGAGTTGGAACACGCGGAGGAAACTGACAGTCAACTTAGGAGAATGATCCAGATGTAGTTGGCGAGGGCCGAGAGGTGGGTTCAAGTTTAGTGAGTTTTCAGGAAGAAAAGGTGGCATATCCTGGACACTGGGGGGTGGGGGGTGAGCTTCCTAGAGGAGGCCACATTGACCTTGGCTGGCAGCAGTCAGCTCCAAGGCTCTGGCTCTCCAAAATATGGTAAGGGAATAAAAATGAGGAGGATCTGGGTAAATCTGTGCCTGACTTACATCTGCCTACACAGATTATGCCACTCATTTGGAGGCAATTTTCAAGTTAAAATGTTGTCAGAAGGGTTGTCACAGTTTTGATCTTTCTTTTCTGTTCCTTCTCAAACCACCCACACTTCTAGTTGGGTTGGAAAGGGGGAGGAGTGGGACAGACGCTGTTTTAGATCCAGAGATTTTTTTCTGAATTATTAAAAGTAGATGAGACTTTCAGAAATGATTGAGTTTTCTCTTAGGAAACTTTAATCCCAGCGCTAAATGCCACAGCAATTCTCTTGCTTTCGGGACTTTTAGGAGTGCTGGGGAGATCAGATCAGGCATCCTAAAGATGTCCTACGCTTTGGGTGGGGGGGGGCGGGGTTCAGCTTGTTTTTCCTTGCTGTGTGGTTTTGAGAAGCCAAACAACCCCACTGCTGGCTCCTTCCAGCAACCCCCCCCCCTCCAGCTTCGCTGAGGCCCAAGTGGAGAGTGAGCGCAGAGGTTCACAGCCCTGGCTTGCCATGGACTTCTCGACTGGGGCAAATCACTCTCTGAGCTGCCTGGCCTACTTTGAGATAAAACCGGAGAGAAAGAGAGAGAGAGCGCGCCCCAGGGTCACTGCAAACGAACTCCAGACGCATGCGCCACTTTGTGCATCTGGCTTTACGTGGGTACTGGGGAATTGAACCTGAGTCCTTAGGCTTTGCAGGCAAGTGCCTTAGCCACTGAGCAATTTCTCTAGACCTGAGCCAGTCTCTTACTTACCCCAGGGACTTGCCCCAACAGGACTGGAGTGACAGAGACACGTGGCCACACCCAAGCGTTTATGTAGGTCGTGGAGATTTGCACTTAGGTCTTCTTGGGCCTGTGTGCTGAGCTATCTCTTTAGCTCCAGTCTCCTTTAGGTGGCAGGGGTGGTGAGCGGGCCTGCTGGCCTTTCCCAGCGCTGTGATGTGAAGAAACTTGAGTGTGAGTTTAGACCAGCACCTGGAAGGCTCTCATTGGAGGGGCCTGGGAGGTGGCAGATGACTTTGGCAAGGGACAATTTTTTACATTTATTTGGGAGAGAGAGAGAATGGGCATGCGAGGGCCCCTAGCCACTGCAAATAAACTCCAGACTCATGCGCCACCTTGTGCATCTGGCTTTACGTGGGCATTAGGGAATCGAACCTGAGTCCTTAGGCTTCGCAGGCAAATGCCTTAACCGCTAAGCCATCGCTCCAGCTCGTCAACCTCAGCGGGGTGAGCAGAGAGAACAGAGCAAGGATCCATGTAAAGCCCCACAGGAGTCTGAAAAGACAAATGTTCCAATAGAAGCGGGGGCCAAACCCCGCCTCTCACCAGTTCTCTTCCCGACAATGCGGCAGACCCTTGGGTTGCCCGGTTCAGCACTGGATAGCTCCGGGGACATACCTGGGGAAAGAGGCTCGAGTGGTCCTGGCATCCCAGCTCACAGGATTCCGCCCCCTCCCGTGAAAGGAGGTCACGGGGTGGTCAAGACGGGAGGGGTCTGACAGTTGACCATGGGTGGAGGAGCTGAGGCTAGAAAAGATCTTTAGGAGGGGAGGATTGTGGTAGCAGTGGACGAACCAGAAAGGCCCACTCAAGGCAAGAGACTAGAGACTTGTGCTGAGTTCTTAGTACCTCGCCCAGTCTCGCACCGATTGAGATGCCTGTCCTTTAGTTATGGTTTAACTCTGCCTCCCAAAGGTGCGTGTGCTAGAGACTAGTGGGAGACACCTGGGACAGCGGTACCACTTCTTAGCCTGTTTTTATCTCAAAGTAGGCCGGGCAGCTCAGAGAGTGATTTGCCCCAGGCGAGAAGTCCATGGCAAGCCAGGCTGTGAACCTCTGCGCTCACTCTCCACTTGGGTCTCAGCGAAGCTGGGGGGGTGCTGGAAGGAGCCAGCAGTGGGGTTGTTTGGCTTCTCAAAACCACACAGCAAGGAAAAACAAGCTGAATCCCGCCCCCCCCCCCACCCAAAGCGTAGGACATCTTTAGGATGCCTGATCTGATCTCCCCAGCACTCCTAAAAGTCCCGAAAGCAAGAGAATTGCTGGGGCATTTAGCGCTGGGATTAAAGTTTCCTAAGAGAAAACTCAATCATTTCTGAAAGTCTCATCTACTTTTAATAATTCAAAAAAAAACAAATCTCTGGATCTAAAACAGCGTCTATCCCACTCCTCCCCCTTTCACAGGATCAACGCGGACCTCGTGTAAGTGAGTTAGCCCTTGAGAGCAGCTCACTGTAAAGCAAGGCGACAGTGCACGCTGGGCAGGTGGCCCTTTCCCTTTACGTATCACTGCTATGTCAGGATACCGCCGAAGGGGTCAGTGGCCACGAAGCCAGGACTATGCTGTTTGACACTTGTAGACACCAGAATCGTGAGCCAGACGTATCTTTCTACTCACAAATTACCTAGCCTCAGGTGTTCTGTTACAGCAACACAAAATGGGCTAACATCTTCAGCATGCCTTCCTTCCAGGAGCTAGTAATCTCGGGGAAGCAGCCTCGAAGAACGTCTTAAAGACAGGGAGGGTCTGGGAAACAAAAATGAATGGAGCCGGGCGTGGTGGCGCATGCCTTTGATCCCAGCACTCGGGAGGCAGGGGGTAGGAGGATCGCCGTGAGTTCGAGGCCACCCTGAGAGTACATAGTGAATTCCAGGTCAGCCTGGGCTAGAGCAAGACCTTACCTCGAAAAACCAAAAGAAAGAAAGAAAGAAAGAAAATGAAATGATTGGAGACATGAGGAGTTATGGCAACAGGTGAATGAGCCAGAAGATGGACCCAGCTTGCCGTAGGCTGTTCCAAAAGGCAGAACTAGGCTTGGGCGGGGGGGGGGGGGGGTTGGGAAGCCACAGGAGTTCCAGAGCTCAAAGAAGCTCTCTAGTCGAATGACTAGGAGCCTGTAGTAGACAGCTTCCCGTTGGTGGGATGAACACCCGAACCAGGCACAGTTGATGGGAGGAAGGGGTTCATTTCAAGCTCACAGATCCCGGTGTGTGTCGGGGGGGGACTCCATCAATGGTGGAGGAAAAGCTGCTTCCACACATCCAAGCCGAGAGAAACGACCAAACAGCCTGTGAAAACCTGAGCAGCACGCACAAACGGGCAGCACGCAGCAGGGCCCCGCCGGAGTTCAGACCGCTCTGCGTACCTTTGGGGCTGGAATTGGGATCTGTCCCCAGTGACACCTCCTCCAGCCAGGCGGGTGGGGACCCATGTTGTAACTTGTAGCTTTAATGAAACACCCGAGTCTGTGGGGGACATACATTCAAACTACCACAAGCCATGGTCAGTTCCAAGGACACTCGGGTGCTTGCTGATCTACAAGGGGCTTGGTCCCTTAGTGGGTCACTGAGGATCCTCTCGTGACCCCGAAGGACTCAGGGTCAGTCAGGACAGCTCATGTTTTGGGGCCAGAATGTTTAGTCTTGGTTCCTTGAACCAAATCATGCAAGGGCATGACACGCGGAGGGGGGAAGAAGTGACAAAGTATTAAAAAGTCACCACCGGAATCTAGTTCACAAGTGCAGGTGGAGAGTGGTTATCTAGTGCGTATACGAGGGAATCAAACAGGCCCTAATTCCTGTATAAACAGGACTTCCTGCAAGGCCTAAAATTCGTATATATATGATTTGTTTGTTTGCAATCAGAGAGAGACAGGAAGGGAAGGGAAGGGAAGGGGAGGGGAGGGGGAGGGGAGGGGAGGGGAGGGGGAGGGGAGGGGAGGGGAGGGGAGGGGAGGGGAGGGGAGGGAAAGGAAAGGAAAGGAAAGGAAAGGAAAGGAAAGGAAAGGAAAGGAAAGGAAAGGAAAATAAGGGAAGAGAAAGAATGAATCTGAACACCAGGACCTCTTGCTGCTGCAAACAAACTCCAGGCTCATGCACCACTTTGGGCACCTGGCTTTATGTGGATACTGGAGACTCGAACCAGGGCCCACCGAGGCCAGCGGGCTTTGCAAGCAAGCGCCTTCAACTGCTGAGCCCTCTCTCCAGCCCCTGAAATTCATTCCTGATGACACGTGGAGTAAATGAGCGGTTTGCTAAGAAGCACAGTGCTTTGTTGGGTCAGCATGTGGACACCAGGCACAGAAGCCCGAACGGGCCGAGACCCAGGGCAGAGGGTCATGGGTAACGCAGAGCAGAGCAGGCTCTGCCACATTTATACAACGTTCTCAGCAGAAGCTCTCCACGGCCTCTCCTGTCCTGCCCCACACCTGCCACGGCCACAGCTCGCTTCTCTAATCCCACTGTTAAATTCTTATCCTTTCCTTATCATTCCATTTCCAAGTCTTTCAAAAACTGGCAAAGCCTTTGGAATCTGTTCCCTTTTCTCTCCCTTCAGGAACCCATGACCGCCCTGAGTCTATAACTGAGAACTGACCCAGCGTCAGGACTAGCTAGGCAAGGGACATGGAGGCCACGAACAAGCCCTGGAAGAGAAGTGGGGAGGGAGAGGGAGACCGGGGCGCTAAAAGCTGTAGGAAGGAAGGGCACGCCAGGCTAATGGGATAATTGGATAATCCTCAGAGCTAGGGGCTGCCAGGCTGGGGCCAGCTGTTAGCAGCAGACACAAATAGCTCGGGCCAAGCAGAGCGCGGGTGCAGGAAGCAGTTTGCTGAGAGAGCTGGGGGCGGGGCGGTGGGAGACAGAGGGTGGGGGGCAGGGATCCCTTGCTGTGAGGCTGTAGAGGGCGGGCCCTTGGGGAACTTGGACTCTGATCCTGTTAGCTGAGACTAGTTGGGGACCCTGACTCCACTTCTGCACCAAGGAACACCCACAGAGACCATGGGCTTCTTGCGGCATCGGGGTGCCCTGGCTGCCAAGGACGCGTAGGTACCGCAAAGCTCTCATGCCTGTCCATTGGAGGTTACCACCTCTGACAATACGGCTGGACTCTTGTAAAAATCATTCTGGCTCCGTGGCTCAGGGGATCCCTCTATTTCAGGTACATAACCAAATCTGTCAGTGGTGTTGGACATCGAACAAATAGCGCTGGGACAGTATAGCTTTGAATCCGGCCTCTCCTCAACCACATAATTCATAATGATGATCTCCCTGGACCTCGGTTAGCCTATCCGTAATATGGGGGCAACACGTAGTCCACTTCCTAAAGGACTATTGTGGAGACAAACAGATCGTGAATGGGGTAGGTTTCAGGGCGCTTTGGCCTCATGTACACTGTCTACCTTAGACTTGAGAGAGGTGAGTCTTGTTCCAGGAATTTTATTTCCTTCCACTTTAAGATGATGACATTAGACTAGATGTTCCTTGTTTTTTCCAGCTTCCACATGATCCCTCGTGCTGGGATTACAGCCGTGTGCGACCACATAGTCTCAGGTGTCTTTTAAATTCTCTTCAACTTTTTTTAAATTTTTTTGTTTTTATTTATTTATTTGAGAGTGACAGACAGAGAGAGGAAAAGGCAGATAGAGACAGAGAAAGAGAATGGGCGCACCGGGGCTTCCAGCCACTGCAAGCGAACTCCAGACACGTGTGCCCCCTTGTGCATCTGGCTAACGTGGGTCCTGGGGAATCGAGCCTCGAACCAGGGTCCTTAGGCTTCACAGGCAAGCACTTAACCGCTAAGCTATCTCTCCAGCCCCCCCTTTTTTTAATGAGAGAGAGAGAAAGAATTGGCATGCCAGGGTCTCTAGCCACTGCAATTGAGCTCCGGACACGTGCGCCACCTTGTGTGCATGAGCGACCTTGTGTGCTTGCGTCAATTTGTGCATCTGGCTTACGCGGGACCTGGGGAGTCAAACATGGGTCCCTAGGCTTTGCAGAGCAGCACCTTAACTGCTAAGCCATCTCTCCAGCCCTCTCTTTTGATTTTTGTGACTCTATTTTCCAGAAAAATGTGTGTTTACATTGGTATCATATAGTGTAAAGAAAGGAGCAAGGTTAGTTGCAAGCCAATTTCATCCATGAATATATATGTGAGAGACTAGATATCAGAAAACTGTATCTAGCAATACAGAAGACACTTTTAATCATGTCTCATTAAGGTTTCTCTCAGGAATGCAAGGAAGGATTAACATTAGACAACTGACCAGTGTCATTTCTATTAATAAATTCAAGAATGGTATAGGAGGAGGCAGAGGAAGGGGGATTACTGAGTTCCAGGCTAGCCCTGGCCCCTCCTCTTTCGGGCTCTGTACATTCCAAACAGACCCTTGGAGAACAATGGTGAATTCGGGCAGGGGTCACGTAGGGTAGTGGAGGAGGAACAATGGATGGGCGTGTGCAATGGGTGGGAGTATTTGGGCCTCACTCCCTGCCCTGACTCTTGCCCTAGTCCAGGGTTTGCACACCATGTTCCATCAGCAAGGCAAGGCGATGGCCTGGGGTACCCCCCTCCCTGGACAGGGCTGGGGTTAGGGCTAAGAATAGCTTTGAAGTGGATCGGGTTGTGCCCTATCTCCTTTCTCTCATTTTTTAAATTGAGAAATATTTGCCTTTCTTCTGCTTCACAGCACCATCAGGATTAAATATGGGGCTGGAGAGATGGTTCAGCGGTTAAAGGCACTTTGCTTCCTAGCCTTGACAATGGGGTTCGATTCCCCAGTACCCATGTAAAGCCAGATACATAAAGTGAAAAATGTGTCTGAAGCTCGTTTGCAGTGGCAGGAGGCTCTGTTGAGCCCAAATTCACACACACATACACATACTCTCAAATAATTACAAATATTTGGGGCTGGAGAGATGGCTTAGTGGTTAATCGCTTGCCTGTGAAGCCTAAGGATCCCGGTTTGAGACTCAATTCCCAAAGACCCATGTAAGCCAGATGCACAAGGTGGCACATGCATCTGGAATTTGCTTGCAGTGGCTAGAGGCCCTGGCATGCCCATTCTCTCTCTCTCTCTCTCTCTCTCTCTCTGCCTCTTTCTCTCTCTGTCGCACTGAAATAAATAAATAAACAAAAAATATTTATTTTATTTTATTTATTTGCAAGCAGAGAGACAGAGAGATTGCAGAGAGACAGAGAGAATGGGTGCATCAGGGCCTCTAGCTGCTGCAAATGAGCTCCAGATGCATGCAGCGCTTTGTGCATTTGGCTTTACAGGGGTACTGGAAAATCAAACTCAGGTTGTTAGGCTTTGCACGCAAGCACCTTAACAACTGAGCCATTTCTCCAGCCCAAGAAATAAATATATTTTTAAAAACTGGGAAAAGAAGATTAAATGTGAAAAGGAATAATTAAAAAAAACAAACAAACAGGGAGATGTAAAGTGCCGCCCGAGCCTACCTGGCCAGCTCCCTGGCCTACTGCCAGTTTGGGCTGCAGCCTGGTAGGCCGGGGCCACCTTTGACAGCCCTCCTCCCACCTGCACTGGTGACATAAGGACTGAACACCCAATACTGCCACTCCTGAGCGACCTTTTATCTACACAGGCTTGTTTTCTCTGCCAAGTAGAGCAAGAGGAAGGAAGGTCAGCAAATTCTTTTCTTAGCTCTCAAATGGCTAATGTTTTCTTTTTCTTTTTTTTTTTTTTAAGTAAAAATTCTGAATGGGCCAGCGGGTATTTTACCTCATTCTGCCACACTGCAGAGAGAGGTCAGTCCTACAGGAGGATTCCAATACCCAATGTGTGCATCCAAAGGTTCAGAGAAGCCCTTGTCTAAAAAGCTCTTCCAAGCCTACCTGCTTCACTTTGGGAATTCATCATTAGAGCTTTATATCTTGTTTTAAATTCTTTTTTCTTTTTATTAAATATTTTATTTATTTATTTATTTATTTGAGAGAGAGAGAGAAAGAAAGAAAGAAAGAAGCAGATAGATAGAGAGAGAAAGAGAGAGAATGGGCACTCCAGGGCCTCCAGCATGCATGTGCCACCTTGTACATCTGCCTTACGTGGGCACTGGGGAATCGAGCCTGAGTCCTTTGGCTTTGCAGGCAAGCGCCTTAACCACTAAGCCATCTCTCCAGCCCTAAAGGGTTTTTTGTTTGTTTGTTTGTTTGTTTGTTTGTTTGTTTTTTAATATTTATTCAGAAAGAAAGAAGCAGACAAAGAGAGAGAGAGAGAAAGAGAGTGAGTGAGTATGGGTATACTAGGGCCTCCAGCCACTGCAAATGAACTCTAGATATATGCACCACTTTGTGCACCTGGCTTTACATAGACACTGGGGAATTGAACCCAGGCTGTCAGGCTTTGCAAGTAAGTGCCTTTAACTGCTGAGCCATCTCTCCAGCCACTTGTTTTAAAAGTTTTTAAAGATTTTTTTTTTATTTATTTGCAAGTGAGAGAGAATATGGTTGCACCAGGGCCTCTTGCCATTGCAAATGAACTCCAGACATATGCACCACTTTCTGCATCTGGCTTTACGTGGATACTGGGGAACTGAACCTGGGTCATCGGATTTTGCAGACAAGCACTTTAATTGCGGAGCCATCTTTTCAGCCCAGAACTTTAAATCTTTGCTAGAGAACAAATGTAGGTTCTGTTTTCTATGAAATTACACAAATGACACATAAAGTCACACAAATTACAAGTATAAAATGCCACAAGGTCGGGGATATGGCTCAGTGGTATAGCGCTGGCCTCGAGTGCACACAGCCCCAGGTTCAATCAGCAATGCTGCGCAACACACAAGCAATTAAAACTCCCGTTTGTCTCTCTGCAGTGTGAGTGGAGGAAACCAGTCTTTTCCTACCCCCAGGTTCAGACAGACAGAAGACTCCAACACTGAAGCCTGGGTGACAAAAAAAAGCCACCAGGCATGGTGGCGCATGCCTTTAATCCCAGCACTTGGGAGGCAGAGATAGGAGGATCACCGTGAGTTCAAGGCCACCCTGAGACTGCAGAGTGAATTTCAGGTCAGCCTGGGCTAGAGTGAAGCCCTGCCTTAAAAAAAACAGACCAAGAAAGCCCAGCGGAAAGAGACCGTTCTGCCTGGCTGCCGAGCTGCGCAACAGATGCGAACAAACGTGCCGAACGTGCCGAACGTGCCGAACGTGCCGTGAGAAGGGAGGTTAGTGTTGCCCGGGCAGGGGTGGGAGGTGGCCAGAGGGTGAAATTACCACAGAGCTCGAGGGAATATGGAGGGTAACTGACAGCTGATTGTGACGGCCATTGCCAGAGCATGTGTCACAGTGTCTCCAGGAGTCTGGTATTACACCATCCCAGCTATACCTACCTCGGTAGCACAAAAAAAAAAAAAAAAAAAAAAAGTGACAGAAAACTGTTGTACTATGTGTCTGTCCAAGCGCCTCATGTACTTGTCCCAAGCATCTCCCTAGGTGACACTCTCTTTTTGTTTAAATTTTTAAACATTTTATTTTTATTTATTTATTAGAGAAAGAAAGAAGGGCTGGAGAGATGGCTTAGTGGTTAAGCGCTTGCCTGTGAAGCCTAAGGACCCCAGTTCGAGGCTCGTTCCCCAGCAGCCATGTTAGCCAGATTCACAAAGGGGTGCATGCATCTGGAGTTTGTTTGCAGTGGCTGGAGGCCCTGGCGCACCCATTCTCTCTCTCTCTTTCTCTCTCTCTCTAACTGCCTCTTTCTCTCTCTGTCTGTCACTCTCAGATAAATAAATAAAAATAAACAAAAACGTTTTAAAAAAGAAAAAGCTCTAATTAAAAAAAAAGAAAGAGAGAAAGAAAGAAAGAAAAAAAGAGAGAGAATGGGCGTGCCAGGGCCTCCAGCCACTGCAAACGAACTCCAGATGCATGTGCCACCTTGCACATCTGGCTCACATGGGTACCGGGGAATTAGAACCTGGGTCCTTAGGCTTCACAGGCAAGCTCCTTAACCACTGAACCACCTCTTCACCTTTCTGAGGATGTTTTCTTTGTAAGGTGACAGACCTGAACAAGATGAGCCCAAGCGTAGGCTACGAGGATCAACTATATTAAGTGACCAGAAACCATGAAGAAGGCTTAAAGATTTTCATACAAGTGTAAGATCAGTGTGTCATACAGCTTTCCATTCCTATGACAAAACACCCAAGATGATCGAATTATAAAGAGGAGAGGTCGATCTTGGCTCAAGTCTGATTGCTTTGGGACTGTGGCAGCACAGCACGTCAGTGATATGTAGGAATGGAAGCCCATTTCTATGAGGGAGAGAGAGAGTCTCTGAACCACTTTCAGTATACTCCCCTACTAATCAAAGCTCTCCCCCGAGGCCTCAGGTCTAATGTTCACCCCCTCATACCATGGGCGAGAATTAGTCATAGGACACACAGAGTTCTGAGAACCATTCCAAATCTAAACTATAGCATTTAACGTCGCTAGAGGATTTGTGCATGTATGATCATGAGTGATAATGGAATAAACGCACACCTTTCATTTTGAGACAGCTAAATGGCCACTAATAAGAATGATTTTCAACAGCACAGTCTACAGTGGAAGCTTTTAGGGGAAAATATGAATCAAAATCAAAATACTGGGGCTGGAGAGATGGCTCAGCAGTTAAGGCATTTGCCTGCAAAGCCAAAGGATCCCAGGTTCGATTCTCCAGGACCCATGTAAGCCAGATGCACAAAGGGGCACATGCATCTGGAGTTTGTTTGCAATGGCTGGAGGCCCTGGCACACCCGTTCTCTCCCTGTTTCTCTCTCTCTCTCTCCGTCTTTCTGTCTCTCAAATAAATAAATAAAATATATATTTACTATTTTTTATTTTTATGTATTTGAGAGAGAGAGAGACAGAGAGAGAGAATGGACTCACCAGGGCCTCCAGCCACTGCAAACAAACTCCAGACAGAGGCGCCCCTTTGTGCATCTGGCTTACGTGGGTCTTGGAGAATCGAACCTGAGTCCTTTGGCTTGCAGGCAAATGCCTTAACTGCTGAGCCATCCCTCTAGTCCTAATATATATATATATATATATATATATATATATATATATATATATATATATATATATATACTGAATAGTCTGACTAGAGGCTGAATGAAGAAAATTTCCCAGAAAGCAGAGCGCAGAGTCAGGGACGGGAGCTGGGACGGAACAGAGGCAAAGCTCATCAGCGATGTCCGAATAACAGGAATTCCAGAAACACAGCAAAGGAAATGGAACAATGGAAAGAAAACATCCCAGAGCAAAGGGCAGGAGTTTTCAGAAGGAAGGGACGTGGGGTGACCAGCACAATAGGCATATCACAGTAAAATTTCCCAGTGCAAGGTCTCTGTCTCTCTCTCTCTCTCACACACACACACACTCTCTCTCTCTCTCACACACACACACACACACACACTCTCTCTCTCTCTCTCTCACACACACACACACTCTCTCTTCCTCTCTCTCTCTCTCTCTCACACACACACGGATCAAAACTTCAGCAACAGCCTGGGCAGCTGGGAGACAGTGGCCTGCGCTATCAACGTTCTGGGTTCAGTGGCATCTTACCTAGAATGCTGTTTCCTTTATTTACAATAATTTTTATTTAGTTATTTATTTGTGAGAGAGAGCGTGAGACAAAGAGTGAGGCACGGGTGCCCCAGGGCTTCTTGCTGCTGCAGTTGGACTCCAGATCTGCATGTGCCACTTTGTGCATCTGGCTGTATGTGGGTCCTGGGGAATCGAATCCTGGGCCAAGCAAGCAAGCGCCGTTAGCCACTGACCCACCGTCCCAGCCTTAGAATTCTTCTTCTTGGCCGGGCGTGGTGGCGCACGCCTTTAATCCCAGCACTCGGGAGGCAGAGGTAGGAGGATCGCCGTGAGTTCGAGGCCACCCTGAGACTCCATAGTGAATTCCAGGTCAGCCTGGGCTAGAGTGAGACCCTACCTTGAAAAACCAAAAAAAAAAAAAAAAAAAAAGAATTCTTCTTCTTAAAAAAAAAAGAAGAAATTATTTATTTATTTGAGAGAGGGAGTGAGTGTGGGCACACCGGGGCCTCCTGGCACTACAAAGAAACTCTAGATGCATGCACCAGTTTGAGCGTCTGGCTTTACATGGGTGCTGGGGAATCGAACCCAGGCTGGCAGCCTTTACACGAGTGCCCTTTAACCACTTAGCTATCTCTCCAGCCCCCTAGAATTCTTCTTTTAATCAAATGTTTGACACCTTCAGACATGTAAGATTTGGGGGGAAAAAAGTGTCCCCTATATGCTCTTTGGAAGTTCCTGCCGTGTGTATGTGATCAAGAAGAAAAAAGGAGAGGAAGTCTAAAATGAGAAGACGGGGCTCCAGGAAATAGGTGACCCAACACAGAAAGGAAGAAGAGGCATCCCTCTGACCACAGTGACGCTGACGGGATTCCAGCAGGGCAGGCACAGAGAAGGTCCCCAGGCTAGGAGAGTGGGCGCCAGGAGACCTTCCTAAGAGAACAGCTCGGGAGGAGCTCCAAGAGATAAGAGTAAGAGCGGTTGGTGATAAGACCTTAGAAACACTAAGTGCATGAAAAAACAAGATAACCAGAACGAAAAATGTGTTGAAGAGGTAAAGCAATTATAGCTGACAATTGCCTCATTTGTGACCGGCGGGCATGCCCCTCTGATAATAACAAGTATTTTTTAAATCCTTTACAATATTTATTTATTTATTTATTTAGTGAGAGAGAGAGAGAGAGAAAGAAAATGGGCACGCCAGGGCCTCCAGCCACTGCAAATGAACTCCAGATGCATGTGCCACCCTGTGCATCTGGCTTATGTGGGTCCTGGGGAGTCAAGCCGTGATCCTTTGGCTTTGCAGGAAAGTCCCTTAACCACTAAGCCATTTTTCCAGCCCAATAATGACTACTTTTTAAAAAAATATTATTTATTTAACAGAGAGAGAAAGAGAGAGAGGCAGGTAGAGAATAGGTGCACCAGGACCTTCAGCCACTGCGAATAAAATCCACAGGCATGCGCCCCCTTGTGCATTTGGCTTATGTGGGTCCTGAGGAATAGAATCTGGGTCCTTGTACAGGTAAGTGCCTTAACCATTGTATTGTACCTATATTCATCACTTTCTCCCTCAGTTGTTCTCTTTCACCTAAATAGTCTTACTTGGCTTGTTTATTTATTTATTTTAGTTTTTTGAGATAGGGTCTCACTCTAGCCCAGGCTGACCTGGAATTTACTATGTAGTCTCAGGCTGGCCTGGAACTCACAGCAATCCTTCAACCTCTGCCTCCCAAGAGCTGGAATTAAAGGTGTGCACCACCACACCCAGCCTTAAACTCATTCTTACCCCATGTAGTCTCCTTTATATTCTCATATTGTGTTAGATTAATTAGTTAATATAGGGTCTCATATAACCCAGGCTGGCCTCAAATTCATTATTGAGCCAAGGCTGCCCTTGAACTCTTTTTTTTTTTAAATACTTTTTATTTATTTGACAGAGAAAGAGAAAGAGCGGGGGAGAGAGAGAGAGGAGAGAGAGAATGGGCACGCCAAGGCCTCCAGCCACTGCAAACAAATTCCAGATGCATGCGCCCCCTTGTGCATCTGGCTAATGTGGGTTCTGGGGAACCGAACCTGGGTCCTTTGGCTTTGCAGGCAAACATCTTAACGGCTAAGCCATCCTTCCAGCTCAGCCCTTGAACTCTTGATCCCTTGCTTTAATGTCCTAAGTGTTGGAATTAGAGGTGTGTGTCATCACACCCAGCTTCATATCGTATGCATATGTACCTATCTTAAAATCTAAATTCTGCATGTGAGAGGAAATATGACATTTGTCTGAGCCTTATTTCACTTACCATGATGACCTTCCATTCTATTTCCTACAAATGACATGGTTTCATCCTTCTTTAAAAAAATATTAAATTTTTAAAAAATTCATTTATTTATTAGAGAGAGAAAGAGAGAGAGAGAGAGAGCACTAGGGCTTCCAGCCACTGCAAACGAACTCCAGATGCATGCACCATCTTGTGCATCTGGCTTACGTGGGGACCTGGAGAATCGAACCTGGATCCTTAGGCTTAGCAGGCAAGCGCCTTAACCACTAAGCCATCTCTCCAGCCCTAAAAAAAATATTTATTTATCTATTTATTTATTCACTTGAGAGAGACAGAGAAAGAGGCAGACACAGAGAGAGAATGGGTGCACCAGGGCATCTAGCCACTGCAAATGAACTCTAGACACATGTGCCACCTTGGGCATCTGGCTTTATATGGATCCTGGGGAATTGAACCTGGGTCCTAGTCTTTGCAGGCAAGCACCTTAACCACTGAGTCATCTCTCTTGTGCTTCTTTATGGCTGAATAAAGCTCCATTGTGTGTAGCCCCACATTTTCCCTATCCGTTCATCCACTGATGGGCATCTAAGCTGGTTCCATACCTGGGTCACTGTGACGTAATAGTGCTGTGATGATCTGTGTGGTTTCCTGTCCATTGCTGGTATATGCCCAGCGTTCATATAGATGTATCGTGTGGTAGTTCTATTTTTAGTTTCTTGATTTCCATAGTGGCTAGACAAGTTTACATTCCTCTCAGCAGTGTATAAGTGCTCCCACATCCTAGCCCATGTTTGTTTACGTCTTTTCTTGAGGACAGCCATTCTGACTGGGGTGACATGGAACCTCAGTGTGGTTTTAATTTGTGTTTCCCTGATGGCTCAGGATTTTAAGCATTTTTTTCCATATATTTATTGCATATTTATATTCCTTATTTTGAGAACTGTCTAACCACTGCTGTCCATTTGTTGAGTGATCTTTTCTTAGTGTTCAATTTTCTTTTTTTTTCTCAATTTTTATTAACATTCCATGATTATAAAAAATATCCCATGGCGGGCTGGAGAGATGGCTTAGCGGTTAAGCGCTTGCCTGTGAAGCCTAAGGACCCCGGTTCAAGGCTCCATTCCCCAGGACACATGTTAGCCAGATCCACAAGGGGGTGCACGTGTCTGGAGTTCATTTGCAGTGGCTGAAGGCCCTGGCGCACCCATTCTCTCTCTCTCTCTCTATCTGCCTCTTTCTCTCTCTGTCTGTTGCTCTCAAATAAAGAAATAAAAATAAACAACAACAAAAAATATCCCACGGTAATACCCTCCCTCCCCCCACTTTCCCCTTTGAAATTCCACTCTCCATCATATCCCCTCCCCATCTCAATCAGTCTCTTTTATTTTGATGTCATGATCTTTTCTTCCTCTTGTGATGGTCTTGTGTAGGTAGTGTCAGGCACTATGAGGTCATGAATATCCAGGCCATTTTATGTCTGGAGGGAGCACGTTGTAAAGCGTTCTACCTTTCCTTTGGCTCTTACATTCTTTCTGCCACCTCTTCTGCATTAGACCCTGAGCCTTGGAAGTTGTGATCGAGATGTTACTCAGTACTCCAGTCACTTCTTTCCAGCACTATGATACCTTCTGAGTCGTTCCAAGGTCATGGCCATCTGAAAAGAGAAGATCCTCTACCCAAAGTGAGAGTAGCGTTAATATAAGGGTATAAATATTAAGAGAAGTGCTTACTGGGCAGTGTGATAAGCATAGTATATACATTTATCCACACATCAGCAGATGTTACACCCCTAGGGCTCATGACTACCCCTGTTTTAAGTTTTCAGTATCAGGGATGTATTCCCTCCCATGGAGTGGGCCTCCAGTCCATTTGGAGGGCAGTTGGTTTCCACCATGACAGACGTGCCACTATTGCACCCGTTGGCTCATTTGGCCTGGCTGACCAATTATAAGTCTTGCAGTGTCCACTGTTGAGTGTCTTCACTGGTGGTATCTCTTTCTCCCATTGAACTGCATGTAGAGTGGCTTCTTCCAGCTTTCTGTCAGCTCAATTTTCTTATTTCTTTATATATTCTGGACATTAGTCCTTATTGGGTCAATAGTTGGTAAATATTTTTCTCCTGTTCTGTAGACTGTCTCTTTACTCAGTGATTGTTTCCTTTGCTGTACAGAATTTTGTGGTTTTTTGAAATATGTATGTGGGGGCTGGAGAGATGGCTTAGTGGTTAAGTACTTGCCTGTGAAGCCTAAAGATCCCAGTTCGAGGCTCATATTCCCCAGGACCCACATAAGCCAGATGCACAAGGTGGCATATGCATCTGGAGTTTGTTTGCAGTGGCTGGAGACCCTGACGCACCCATTCTCTCTCGATCTGCCTCTTTCTCTCTCTGTCTGTTGCTTTCAAATAAATAAATAAATAAATAAATAATCTTGTTAAAATATGTACGTGGGCTGGAGAGATGGCTTAGTGATTGAGGTATTTGCCTAAAAAGCCAAAGGACCCAGGTTCGATTCCCCAGGACCCATGTGAGCCCTATGCACAAGGTGGTGCAGGTGTCTGGAGTTTGTTTGTGGTGACTAGAGGCCCTGGCACGCCCATTCTCTCTCTCTCAATCTTTCTCTCTCTCTACCTCTTTCTCTCTCTCTATCAAATAAATAAATAAAAATTTTTAAAAGGTATGTATGTACCTATATATGTAGGTATACATACATACATATCTATTTAAGAGAGAGACAGCCAGAGAGAGAGAGAGAGAGAAAGAAAGAGAGAGAGAGAGAGTGAGTATAGGCACATCAGTCACTACAAAGGAACTCTAGATTCATGTACCATATTGTGCATCTGGATTTTTTTTTTCAAGGAGAAAGGGAGAGAGAGGATATGGGCATGCTGGGTCCTCTAGCTGCTACAAATGAACTCCTGATACATGTGCTACTTTGTGCATCTGGCTTTATGAGGACACTGGGGAATTTAACCCAGGTTGTTAGGCTTTGCAGGCAAGCATCTTAACCTCTGCGCCATCTCCCCAGTCCCTAGAGTATAATTTGAAGTCAAATACTGTGATGCTGCTGGCATTGGTGTTTCTGCTTATGAATACTTTGGCTACTCAAGGTGTTTTGTTTCTCTGAATTTTTAAATTTCTATTTATTTATTTATTTTTAGAGAGAGAGAGAGAATTGGCACACCAGGGCCTCAGCCACTGCAATCAAACTCCAGATAGTTCCACCACCTAGGGGCATGTGTAACCTTTCACTTGCCTCACCTTTTGTGCATCTAGCTTACTTGGGATCTGGAGAGAGATCCAACATGGGTCCTTAGGCTTCAGAGGCAAACACTTTAACCACTAAGCCATCTCTCCAGCCCCATGTAATTATTTTTTAGTTTTATTTGAGGAGAGAAGAAAGGCATATAGAGAGAGGATAGGCCTAGGCCCCACTGCAAATGAACCACCAGACACATCAAGAAGAAAAAAGGAAAGGAAGTCTAAAATGAGAAGACGGGGCTCCAGGAAATAGGTGACCCAACACAGAAAGGAAGAAGAGGCATCCCTCTGACCACGGTGACGCTGACGGGATTCCAGCAGGGCAGGCACAGAGAAGGTCCCCAGGCTAGGAGAGTGGGCGCCAGGAGACCTTCCTAAGAGAACAGCTCCGGAGGAGCTCCAAGAGATAAGAGTAAGAGCGGTTGGTGATAAGACCTTAGAAACACTAAGTGCATGAAAAAACAAGATAACCAGAACGAAAAATGTGTTGAAGAGGTAAAGCAATTATAGCTGACAATTGCCTCATTTGTGACCGGCGGGCATGCCCCTCTTATAATAACAAGTATTTTTTAAATCTTTTACAATATTTATTTATTTATTTATTGAGAGAGAGAGAGAGAGAGAAAGAAAATGGGCACGCCAGGGCCTCCAGCCACTGCAAATGAACTCCAGATGCATGTGCCACCCTGTGCATCTGGCTTATGTGGGTCCTGGGGAGTCAAGCCGTGATCCTTTGGCTTTGCAGGAAAGTCCCTTAACCACTAAGCCATTTTTCCAGCCCAATAATGACTACTTTTAAAAAAAATATTATTTATTTAACAGAGAGAGAAAGAGAGAGAGGCAAGTAGAGAATAGGTGCACCAGGACCTTCAGCCACTGCGAATAAAATCCACAGGCGTGCTCCCCCTTGTGCATTTGGCTTATGTGGGTCCTGAGGAATAGAATCTGGGTCCTTGTACAGGTAAGTGCCTTAACCATTGTATTGTACCTATATTCATCACTTTCACCCTCAGTTGTTCTCTTTCACCTAAATAGTCTTACTTGGCTTGTTTATTTATTTATTTTAGTTTTTTGAGATAGGGTCTCACTCTAGCCCAGGCTGACCTGGAATTTACTATGTAGTCTCAGGCTGGCCTGGAACTCACAGCAATCCTTCAACCTCTGCCTCCCAAGAGCTGGAATTAAAGGTGTGCACCACCACACCCAGCCTTAAACTCATTCTTACCCCATGTAGTCTCCTTTATATTCTCATATTGTGTTAGATTAATTAGCTAATATAGGGTCTCATATAACCCAGGCTGGCCTCAAATTCATTATTGAGCCAAGGCTGCCCTTGAACTCTTTTTTTTTTTTAAATACTTTTTATTTACTTGACAGAGAAAGAGAAAGAGCGGGGGAGAGAGAGAGAGGAGAGAGAGAATGGGCACGCCAAGGCCTCCAGCCACTGCAAACAAATTCCAGATGCATGCGCCCCCTTGTGCATCTGGCTAATGTGGGTTCTGGGGAACTGAACCTGGGTCCTTTGGCTTTGCAGGCAAACATCTTAACGGCTAAGCCATCCTTCCAGCTCAGCCCTTGAACTCTTGATCCCTTGCTTTAATGTCCTAAGTGTTGGAATTAGAGGTGTGTGTCATCACACCCAGCTTCATATCATATGCATATGTACCTATCTTAAAATCTAAATTCTGCATGTGAGAGGAAATATGACATTTGTCTGAGCCTTATTTCACTTACCATGATGACCTTCCATTCTATTTCCTACAAATGACATGGTTTCATCCTTCTTTAAAAAAATATTAAATTTTTAAAAAATTCATTTATTTATTAGAGAGAGAAAGAGAGAGAGAGAGAGCACTAAGGCTTCCAGCCACTGCAAATGAACTCCAGATGCATGCACCATCTTGTGCATCTGGCTTACGTGGGGACCTGGAGAATCGAACCTGGATCCTTAGGCTTAGCAGGCAAGCGCCTTAACCACTAAGCCATCTCTCCAGCCCTTAAAAAAATTATTTATTTATCTATTTATTTATTCACTTGAGAGAGACAGAGAAAGAGGCAGACACAGAGAGAGAATGGGTGCACCAGGGCATCTAGCCACTGCAAATGAACTCTAGACACATGTGCCACCTTGGGCATCTGGCTTTATATGGATCCTGGGGAATTGAACCTGGGTCCTAGTCTTTGCAGGCAAGCACCTTAACCACTGAGTCATCTCTTTTGTGCTTCTTTGTGGCTGAATAAAGCTCCATTGTGTGTAGCCCCACATTTCCCCTATCCGTTCATCCACTGATGGGCATCTAAGCTGGTTCCATACCTGGGTCACTGTGACGTAACAGTGCTGTGATGATCTGTGTGGTTTCCTGTCCATTGCTGGGATATGCCCAGCGCTCATATAGATGTATCGTGTGGTAGTTCTATTTTTAGTTTCTTGATTTCCATAGTGGCTAGACAAGTTTACATTCCTCTCAGCAGTGTATAAGTGCTCCCACATCCTAGCCCATGTTTGTTTACATCTTTTCTTGAGGACAGCCATTCTGACTGGGGTGACATGAACCTCAGTGTGGTTTTAATTTGTGTTTCCCTGATGGCTCAGGATTTTAAGCATTTTTTTCCATATATTTATTGCATATTTATATTCCTTATTTTGAGAACTGTCTAACCACTGCTTGTCCATTTGTTGAGTGATCTTTTCTTAGTGTTCAATTTTCTTTTTTTTTCTCAATTTTTATTAACATTCCATGATTATAAAAAATATCCCATGGCGGGCTGGAGAGATGGCTTAGCGGTTAAGCACTTGCCTGTGAAGCCTAAGGACCCCGGTTCAAGGCTCCATTCCCCAGGACCCATGTTAGCCAGATACACAAGAGGGTGCACGTGTCTGGAGTTCATTTGCAGTGGCTGAAGGCCCTGGCGTGCCCATTCTCTCTCTCTCTCTCTCTCTCTATCTGCCTCTTTCTCTCTCTGTCTGTTGCTCTCAAATAAAGAAATAAAAATAAACAACAACAACAAAAAATATCCCACCGTAATACCCTCCCTCCCCCCACTTTCCCCTTTGAAATTTCACTCTCCATCATATCCCCTCCCCATCTCAATCAATCTCTCTTTTATTTTGATGTCATGATCTTTTCTTCCTCTTGTGATGGTCTTGTGTAGGTAGTGTCAGGCACTATGAGGTCATGGGATATCCAGGCCATTTTATGTCTGGAGGGAGCACGTTGTAAAGCGTCCTACCCTTCCTTTGGCTCTTACATTTTTCTGCCACCTCTTCTGCATTAGACCCTGAGCCTTGGAAGGTGTGATCGAGATGTTACTCAGTACTCCAGTCACTTCTTTCCAGCACTATGATACCTTCTGAGTCGTCCCAAGGTCACGGCCATCTGAAAAGAGAAGATTCTCTACCCAAAGTGAGAGTAGCGTTAATATAAGGGTATAAATATTAAGAGAAGTGCTTACTGGGCAGTTTGATAAGCATAGTATATACATTTAGCCAGACATCAGCAGATGTTACACCCCTAGGGCTCATGACTACCCCTGTTTCAAGTTTTCAGTATCAGGGATGTATTCCCTCCCATGGAGCAGGCCTCCAGTCCAATTGGAGGGCAGTTGGTTTCCACCATGACAGACGTGCCACTATTGCACCCGTTGGCTCATTTGGCCTGGCTGACCAATTATAAGGCTTGAAGTGTCCACTGTTGAGTGTCTTCACTGGTGGTATCTCTTTCTCCCATTAAACTGCATGCAGAATGGCTTCTTCCAGCTTTCTGTCAGCTCAATTTTCTTATTTCTTTATATATTCTGGATATTAGTCCTTATTGGGTCAATAGTTGGTAAATATTTTTCTCCTGTTCTGTAGACTGTCTCTTTACTCAGTGATTGTTTCCTTTGCTGTACAGAATTTTGTGGTTTTTTGAAATATGTATGTGGGGGCTGGAGAGATGGCTAAGCGGTTAAGTACTTGCCTGTGAAGCCTAAAGATCCCAGTTCGAGGCTCATATTCCCCAGGACCCACATAAGCCAGATGCACAAGGTGGCATATGCATCTGGAGTTTGTTTGCAGTGGCTGGAGACCCTGACGCACCCATTCTCTCTCTATCTGCCTCTTTCTCTCTCTGTCTGTCGCTTTCAAATAAATAAATAAATAATAAATAAATAATCTTGTTAAAATATGTACGTGGGCTGAAGAGATGGCTTAGTGATTGAGGTATTTGCCTAAAAAGCCAAAGGACCCAGGTTTGATTCCCCAGGACCCATGTGAGCCCTATGCACAAGGTGGTGCAGGTGTCTGGAGTTTGTTTGTGGTGACTAGAGGCCCTGGCACGCCCATTCTCTCTCTCTCAATCTTTCTCTCTCTCTACCTCTTTCTCTCTCTCTATCAAATACATAAATAAAAAATTTTAAAAGGTATGTATGTACCTATATATGTAGGTATACATACATACATATCTATTTAAGAGAGAGACAGCCAGAGAGAGAGAGAGAGAGAGAGAGAGAGTGAGTATGGGCACATCAGTCACTACAAAGGAACTCTAGATTCATGTACCATATTGTGCATCTGGATTTTCTTTTTTCAAGGAGAAAGGGAGAGAGAGGATATGGGCATGCTGGGTCCTCTAGCTGCTACAAATGAACTCCTGACACATGTGCTACTTTGTGCATCTGGCTTTATGAGGACACTGGGGAATTTAACCCAGGTTGTTAGGCTTTGCAGGCAAGCATCTTAACCTCTGCGCCATCTCCCCAGTCCCTAGAGTATAATTTGAAGTCAAATACTGTGATGCTGCTGGCATTGGTGTTTCTGCTTATGAATACTTTGGCTACTCAAGGTGTTTTGTTTCTCTGAATTTTTAAATTTCTATTTATTTATTTATTTTTAGAGAGAGAGAGAGAATTGGCACACCAGGGCCTCAGCCACTGCAATCAAACTCCAGATAGTTCCACCACCTAGGGGCATGTGTAACCTTTCACTTGCCTCACCTTTTGTGCATCTAGCTTACATGGGATCTGGAGAGAGATCCAACATGGGTCCTTAGGCTTCAGAGGCAAACACTTTAACCACTAAGCCATCTCTCCAGCCCATGTAATTTATTTTTAGTTATTTATTTGAGAGAGAGAGAGAAAGGCAGATAGAGAGAGAGGATAGGCATGCTAAGGCCTCCAGCCACTGCAAATGAACTCCGGACACATACTCTACCTTGTACATCTGCCTTATGTGGGTCCTGGGGAATTGAACCTGGGTCCTTTGGCTTTGTAGGCAAGCGCCTTAACCACTAAGCCATCTCTCCAGCTGCCCCCCCCCATAATTTTTAATAAATATTTGATTTAATTTAATTTGAAAGGAGAGAGGAAAAATGGGCACACCAGGGCCTCTAGCCACTGCAAACAAACTCCAGATGCATACATTGTGCATCTGGCTTTACATGGGTACTATGGAATAGAACCCAGGTTGCTAGACTTTGCAGACAAGTGTCTTAACCGCTGAGCCATCTCTCCAGCCCTCTCTGTAAATTTTAGCATCATCTTTTCTAGTTCTGGGAAGAAAGCCATTGCTTTTTTTTTTTTTTTTTTTCTTTTTCACAGCAGTAATTCTCCTAGTCCATGCTCAGGGAAGGTCTTTCCATCTATTAATATCCTCTCTCTCTCCCTCTCTTTTTGAGGTAGGGTCTCACTCTAGCCCAGGCTGACCTGGGACTCACTCTATAGGCCTATGCTGGCCTGGAACTCACAGTGACCCTCCTACTTCTGCCTCCCAAGTGCTGGGATTAAAGGCATGTGCCACCACACCCGGCTTCTTTAAAGTTTTTATTGTAAAGGTCTTTCACTTTTTTGGTAAAGTTTTTTACCTAGGATTTTTTTTTAAAGGCTAAACATACTATTAATCGATTCCAAACTGAGCCATATACTGGAAACACCAGAACCGAGGGGATATGTATTTATAGAGGGGACAAGCAGAGAAACAGGAGTTAAGTCTACATCTCCCATGGTGGGAAGTCAGCAGACAATGCTGAAACTGCAACACCAGGAAGCAGCATTATAAACATGTCCATTAGAGATAAGTAAATTCCAAAAGAATCAGTTAAACAAGCTCAAAGTGGTTCCTCTGGGGAAAAGGAAACGGGGTGGTTGGGGCGGGTGGAAGGAGACTGGGGACTACTCTTTAAGGAGCCTTGTAGAACGAGGGTACTTTTAAAACTATGCGCCATTGTAACTTGAAAGTCAATTTAATATTAAAACCACAGCTGGGCTGGAGAGATGGCTTAATGGTTAAGGCGCTTGCCTCTGAAGCCTAGGGACCCATGTTCGACTCCCTAGAATACACATAAGCCAGATGCCCACAGGTGGCATGTGCGTCTGGAGTTCGTTTGCGGTGGCTAGATGCTGTGGCACACACTTCCTGTCTCTCTCTCTAATAAATAAAAATAAAATATATTTTTTAAAAACATGGCTATGGTAAAGAGTGACAAGTGTCCAAACGTGGACAGACTCTTCGAGCAGCTGGGGTCTTGCACAGTATACATGCATGTCGATTCTTCCATTTGGGAAGCAGCATGGACTTGATCCTACCTTGTGTGACAGCCACTTCAAAAAGCCACTCATGGGCTGGAGAGATGGCTCAGCAGTTAAGACACTTGCCTGCCAAGTCTAATGACCCAGGTTTGATTCCCCAGTACCCATGTAAAGCCAGATGCACAAAATGGTGCAGGCATCTGGAGTTTGTTTGCAGTGGCTAGAGGCCCTGATGTGCCATTCTCTCTCTCTCTCCCCCAAATAAATAAATAAAATATGTAAAAAAGAAAAGAAAAGAGGGCTGGAGGGATGGTTAGCAGTTAAGGTGCTTGCCTGCAAAGCCAAAGGACCCAGGTTCAATTCCCCAGGACTCACGTTAGACAGATGCACAAGGGGCACACACATCTGGAGTTCATTTGCAGTGGCTGGAGGCCCTGGCGCTCCCGTTTTTTTTTTTTTTTTTTTTCTCTCTCTCTCCTCCTCTTTCTCTGTCAAATAAATAAATAAATAAATTATTTAAAAGAAATAAAAAATAAAAAGAAAAGAGCCACTTAGTCTAAGTGTCCGTTGTCTCACCCTGAGCATGAAGGAATGGTAACAGTTTCCTGGGAAAAGTGTCAAGACAGCCAGAGCAGGCACAGGGCTGCAGTCTGCTGCTTCCAGCCCCAACTAGGAGAGGGAAAGAGGTAGAAATACAGTAGGAGGCACAGGAAACACACCCACTGACAGAGACCCAGATGCGCCCATTCTCTCTCCTCTCTCTCTCTCTCTTTCTCTCTGTCTTTCTCTCTGTGTCTGTCACTCTCAAATAAATAAATAAAAATAAACAACAACAACAAAAATAATTTTAAAAAATATGAAATGCTCAGAGTCATGGAGTACCTCTGGAATCTCAACACTCAGAAAGTAGAGGCTGGAGGATGAGGAGTTCAAAGCCACCTTGGTCTATACAGAAAATCCCAGACCAGCCTCCATTCTAGAGTGGGCGCCTATGTCAAAAAGCAAAGGCCTGGGGCTGGGCAGATGGCTCAGTGGTTAAGGCACTTGCCTGCAAAGCCTGACTACCCAGGCTCAATTCCCCAGTACCTACATAAAGTCAGATGCACAGGGTAGCACAAGAATCTGGAGTTCATTTTCAGTGGCTAGAGATCCCGACATGCCCATTTCTCTATTTCTCTCTCTCTCTCCCTCACTCTTTCTGTGCCTGAAAATAAATCAATTAGCCAGGTGTGGCCTTTAATCCCAGCACTTGTGGGGCAGATGTAGGAGGATTGCCTCGAGTTCAAGGCCACCCTAAGACTATAGAGTGAATTCCAGGTCAGTCTGGCTTAGGTGAGACCATACCTTGAAAAACCAAAAATAAGAAAAAAATATATTTTTTTTAAAAGAAAGAAATACAATTTAAAAAAGAGCAAGGCCTAGGTAGGTCGTTCAGTGGTTCAGTGGTATGTACCTGCCTTCCATACTCAGGGCCCTGAGTTCAAGTCCCAGTACTACCAACAAATGCAAACAAATGAACATAGCATCAGACGTCAAGTCTCCCATCAGCTTCCCATCTGTGGGACACTGAGAGACATGTCACTGTTTCTTTTTTTTTCTCTTTTCTGGAAACAGATGCAAGAATGAAAATGGGTTAGATGCTGCTCGGCAGTGAAATATTCTTCAAGCTGTACAACGCCAGGGACTGTGAGTGGGTCGAGCTGGGATTGCTCCTGAGTCAACTCACTCACTAACCAATCAGCATAGCTCCTTAATGGTTGCTCTGGTCAGCTAGTCGTGGCTTTGAAAACCAAGCGAGAGGACCTGGAGAGGTGGGTAAGTTTTGATAGAGTAGGGGAAGAGGAAGAAGTGGGCAGTTAGACATGGTGTGGTGGCGCACGCCTTTAATTCCAGCACTGGGAGGCAGAAGTATCAGGATCCCTGTGAGTTCGAGGCCCCCCTGAGACTACATAGTGAATTCCAGGTCAGCCTGGGCTACAGCGAGACCCTACCTAGAAAAAAAAATAATAAGTGGGCGGTTAGAATTAGGGTAGGAACACTCCTGGGGCTAATCTCAACTAGACAAGGGGCAGGTAACACCAAAACTGAGCAGGAGAGGTCTGGCCCAGGATTGGGAGGTTGTGGGAACCTACCTGGTCCCCAACTTCATTTCTATAGGAGAGATAACAACGCTGCCTCTGTCACCTTGGAGGCCGTGGAAGTGTCCCTATGCCATCATGCTATGAAGTTTCAAGGCTCATCAGCCCCATCTACGTGCACAAATGGGAGATTGCCATTATTCCCTTAGAAGAGCATGCATGAGAGCTGGAGAGATGGATAAGCAGTTAAGGTGCTTGCCTGCAAAGCTAAAGGACCCAGGTTCGATTCCTCAGGACCCATGTATGCCAGATGCACAAGATGGTGCATAGGTCTGGAGTTCCTTTGCAGGGGTTGAAGGTCCTGGTGTGCCCATTCTCTTTATCTGCCTCTTTCTCTCAAATAAATAAAAGTGGGGCTGGAGAGATGGCTTAGCGGTTAAGCGCTTGCTTGTGAAGCCTAAGGACCCTGGTTTAAGGTTCGACTCTCCAGTTCTCACGTAAGCCAGATGCATAAGGTGGCTCATGCATCTGAAGTTCGTTTGCAGTGGCTGGAGGCCCTGGTGAGCCCATTCTGTCTGTCTCTCTGCCTTTTTCTGTCTGTCGCTCTCAAATAAATAAAAATAAACAAAAAATAAAATAAAAGTCACCTTTAAAAAAGAGCATGCATGAGGGGGCAGGAGATATAACCACGCTTATAGTTAAAGACTAAATAGTGTCCACTTGAAAATGCACTAGGGGGCTGAAGCGATGGCTTAGTGGTTAAGGTGCTTGCCTGCAAAGCCAAAGGACCCAGGTTCGATTCCCCAGTGCCCACATAAGCCAGATGTACAAGTGGCACATGCTTCTGGAGTTTGTTTGCAGGAGCTAAAGACCCTGGCATGCTCATTCCCTCTCCCTCTCAAATAAAATAAATAAATTAATTTTAATTAAAAACCCCAGATTTTATTAAAAATATGAAAAGAAAATGCACAGGGATTTAAACCCTAAGCCTCAATGACTGTATTTTGAGAGCTACCTTTAGAGGGGTAAGTAAGGTTAAATGAAGTCATAAAGGTGAGACCCCCACCTAACAAGACTGATATATATTGGTTTTTCAAGGTAGGGTCTCACCCTAGACCAGGCTGTCTTGGAATTCACTATGTAGTCTGAGGGTGGCCTCGAACTTATGGCGATCCTACCTCTGCCACCCAAGTACTTGGATTGAAGGTGTGCACTACCATGTCCAGCTAGGTCTGATAATCTTCTACAAAGACTCAGACACAAGGGGTATAGGTGTGAGCACGCAGTGAGAAAACAACCATTGGTACACCTCAAGGGAAGCCAAACCAGGGCTGGAGAGATGGCTCAGCAGTTAGGGCGCTTGCCTGCAAAGTCAAAGGACCCAGGTTCGATTCCCCAGGACCCACGTAAGCCAGATGCACAAGGTGGCGCATGTGCCTGGCGTTCATTTGCAGTGGCTGGAGGCCCTGGTGAGCTCATTCTCTCTCTCTCTTTCCCTCCCTTCCTTTTTCTCTGTCTGTCTGTCTCTCTCTCTCAAATAAATAAATAAAAATATTAAAAGAGAAGCCAAACCAGCTGACGCCTTGGGCTTCCAGCCTTCTAGCTGTGAGAAAGAAATGCCTGTTTAAACTGCCCCACCAGTGTTGTTGGCGCTGGCTGACTAACACGCCCGTCTTAGAGTATTGCTTTATACCACCTGCCCCCACCAGAGCAGCTCTTTCAGACACAGAGGTAAGTAAGGCACAGAGGTGGTTCCTGAGGGCATCCTGGGCAGCAAAGGGAAAGAAGCTGTCTGGCTAGTGAGGAGGGCATTGCAGCTGTGCCCATCTAGGAACAGACAGCGCTTCTGAACTGCCAGGCGGGTGGAAGCCAGCTGCCTGCTTTGAGATACCAAGTTTGTCTTCTTTCACCTGCACGCTCGACCCTGAGGAGTTTTTCCACCAATGTGAGGGAGGCAGGCTGCGGAGGAAAACTCAAACTCCAGCTTTGTTGGGTGCTGAGTGGTCTGCATAGTGAGGGCTTAGAAGGAAAAGACAACATATTGCCGCTGGGAGCTCAAAGATTAACAGGGGCTGGAGAGATGGCTTCATGGTTAAGGTGCTTGCTGGCAAAGCCAAAGGACCCAGGTTCCATTCCCCAGTACCCATGTAAAGCCACATGCACAGGTGGTGCACATGTCTGGAAGTTTGTTTGCAGTGGCTGAAGGCCCCGATGCACCCATTTTCTCTCACTCTCTTTCTCTCAAATAGATAAATATTAAAATTAATTCTATGGACTTTTTGACATTGAATTCTATCATAAGTATAAAATAAATCTTTCTCTCTCTCTCTCTCTCTCTCTCTCTCTCTCTCTCTCGGTACACCACTGTGCATCTGGTTTTACGTGGGTCCTGGGGAATTGAACCTGGGTCATTGGGCTTTGCAAGCAGGCGCCTTAACCACTAAACCATCTCTCCAGCCCCCATGAAAGTCTTTTGAGCCAGAGGCACCACCTGGATCCTCGACTCAGAAACTGTTGGAAAATCCACATTCATTGTGTAAAGGCAACTAAATATTAAAGTAATTTGTTACCTAGTAATAGACAACTAATACCCGAAGTAGGGCAAATAAGTACCGCAGCAATCAATAACGCACACCCATGGCCTGGCTGGGATTGCCCCCCTGAACTTTCCTTGACTTGTCCTTGCCCATGTTCCAGCTCATTTGAACTTGATGTACATCTGTTCTTGTCATTGGGCACTTTGCACCACTAGCAGCATAGATATCTGGTATCCTTTGTGCCTCCCCCCACCTCCTGCCGCCCCAGTAACAGGAGGCCTGTAGCAGCTTAAATGTCTTTGTCCCTGTCCAAAGCGTGAGAGACAGGGAAAGAGGCAGACTTTAAGAGGCCTTTCACCCCTCCATTTGTTTATTTATTTATTTGAAAGAGAAAGAGGTAGAGAGAGAGAAAGAGAGAGAGAGAGAGGATGGGCATGCCAGGGCCTCCAGTCACTGCAAACGAACTCCTTGTGCATCTGGCTTATGTGGGTCCTGGGGAATCGAACCGGGGTCCTTTGGCTTTGCAAGCAAACACCTTAACCACTAAGCCATCTTCTCCAGCCCTCACCCGTCTTTTGAGGTTGAGGCTGACTGATGAAAGACTCAGAGGGACGAAGCTGGAGACAGTGTTGGGAGAGGAAGTGCAGGTTGCTTCTGTTTATTTCTTGATTTACTTACAAGCAAAGAAAGACAGAGAGAGAGAGAGAGAGGAGAAAATGGGCGCACCAGAGCCTCCTGCCATTGCAAATGATTCCAGATACATGTGCCGCTTTGTTCATGTGGCTTTACGTGGGTGCTGGGGAATTGAACCCTGGGTTGTTAGGTTTTGCAGGCAAGCGCCTTCACCGCTGGCCCATCTCTCCAGCGCAAGAGCTGGGTTTTGAACTGCATCCCAGTGAGGCTCCAGGGGCTGACACCAGAAGCCGATCCTTGTGAATTCTCCCTCTGGTGTTCTTATGAGGTGAACAGCTCGGCCTTGTGCTAGCCGTCGTGACAGGAGACAGAGAGAGGAGCTCTGGGGTGCTGGGGTCACTTCAAAGGAAGGGAAGCCAGTTGTTTTCTCAGGGCCCCTTCTCGGCGCATTGATTCTTTTCAGGGTCTCCGTAGTGGGACTGTGCGCGAGCCTGTTTCCTCCACGTAGCACTATTTATTTAAAACACACGCTACATGTACACGACAAACCAAACACGAAGGGAGACGGCGGAAAAGGACTGCCGAAGACCAGAGTCACTAAGAGTTCAGGCTAAGAATAGAAGAGAGCTTCTCTGCTATGTGACCTCCTGCAGGGGGCTTGGCGAAGAGCCCGATCGGGTTTTGTTTCCTCCACGCTTTTTACAAAAGACAGCCCGGGCTGAGGAGGTAGGAGACCTGGGGACCAGGCTGGCCTCTGCCAGCGCCTCTTTCTGTGACACTTTCCCACTTGGAAAATGAAGTGGCTGAAGGTGGAGGCTTGGAAGCTCACGCCTTTCATCCCAGCTCTGGGCAGGCAGAGGTAGGAGGATCACTGTGAATTCGAGGCCAGCCTGAGACTACATAGTGAATTCCAGGTCAGCCTGGGCTACAGCGAGACCTTACCTCAAAAACAAACAAAGAAACAAACAAACAAACAACGAGGGGCTGGAGGGATGGCTTAGCGATTAAGGCCTTTGCATGCAAAGCTAAAGGACCCAGGTTCGATTCCCCAGGACCCATGTTAGCAGATGCACAAGGGGGCGCATGCGTATGGAGTTCGTTTGCAGTAGCTGGAGGCCCTAGCGCGCCCATTCCCTCTCTCTCCCTCTTTCTTTGTCAAATAAATAAATAAATGGAAAGAAAAAGAAAAGAAAAGAAGAGAAAATGAAGTGGCTGAACTTGACTCCAAGATGTTAGCTCCAACCCAGGGAGGACACAGGAACACAGAATGAGACGCTGGCTGGCCAAGATGGAAAAGCATGTCTTCTCATCCCAGGAGCCCGACCTCTGAGCTCTGCTTCATCTGTGAAATGAAGTGTTCTGCTCACTCACGTAGCGCTTGAGTAAGTATTTCCCGAGCACCTGCCATGTGCCTGGCTTGGTGCTAGAGACAGAACAGTAGTCAAAGTGGTCCGCGCATTCGCTGGATAGGGGAGGGAGGAAGAAGAGATGGAATCAAACCATTATGGAAGGGAAGCTGTAACTGACGCCAAGCTAAGCACAGTGAGGGAGGGGTCACACTCGGTTCTCAGTAAGCCAGGGATAGCTACGATCTCCATCAATCCCAGTGTTCTGTGGTCCAATAAGCAGCTCTGCTGGGGAACACAGAGAAATCCTTTGAGGCACTGTGGCAGTTTGATTCAGGTGTCCCCCATAAACTTATGTGTTCCGAATGCTAGGTTCCCAGCTGGTGGCAATTTGGGAACTGGAGCCTCGTGGAAGTGATATTGGGGGCAGGCTTATGGGTGTTACAGCCAGCTTCCCCTTGCCAGTGTTTGGCACACTCCTGCTGCTGTTGTCCACCTGATGTTGGCCAGGAGGTGATGTCCACCCTCTGCTCATGCCATCATTTTCCCCTCCCATCATGGAGCTTCCCCTTGTGTCTGTAAGCCAAAGTAAACCCTTTCCTACCACAAGCTGACCTTGGTCGGGTGTTTTCTGCCAGGAACATTTTCTAACCCTGATGTTTCTTGTTAAAACCAATTTTTACAAAAATAAAATTAATGCATGCACATGTTTCTTAAAAGTAAAATACAAGCTGGGCATGGTGGCGCATGCCTTTAATCCCAGCACTCAGGAAGCAGAGGTAGAAGGATTGCTGTGAGTTCGAGGCCACCCTGAGACTACATAGTGAATTCCAAGTCAGCCTGGGCTAGAGTGAGACCCTACCTAGAAAAAAAAAGTAAAATACCACACCATGGCAATCCTCCCACCTCTGCCTCCTGAGTGCTGGGATTAAAGGCGTGCACCACTCTGCCCAGCTTTGATGTGTGAGAGAGCGCCAGGGCCTCCAGCCACTGCGATCAAACTCCAGATGCATGCACCATCGTGTGCGCATGTGCAACCTTGCGTGCTTGCATCACCTTGTGTGTCTGTCTGGCTTATGTACGATCTGGAGAGTTGAACATGAGTCCTTAGGCTTTGCAGGCAAGTGCCTTAACCACTAAGCCATCTCTCCAGCCCTGACGTGTTTTCTAAAAATATTTTTATTTATTTATTTATTTGCAAGCAGAGAGAGAGAGAATGGGCACACGAGGGCTTCTAGCCACTGCAAACAAACCCCAGATGCGTGTACCACTTTGTGCATTTAGCTTTGCTGTGGATGCTGGGGAATCTAACTGGGGTCATTAGGCTTTGCAGGCAAGCGCCTTAACTGCTGAGCCAGCTATCCAGCCCTTGATATTTTATATATGCTTTCGTTGTTACCATAATATTAAAAATGAATGTAACATACCATAAGTTATTGAGTGTCATACTTTTTAACGCTTGCACACGTGAGTAGTGTGCATGTGTATGCATGGTCGTATGTGTGGGGAGCACACGTGTGTGCAAGTGCACATGCTCATGTCTATGCAGGCATGTAGAGACCAGAGAACAACCTCAGGTACACAGGCCACTTTTTTATTTATTTGAGAGAGAGAGGGAGAGAGAGAGGCAGAAAAGAGAGAGAGAACGGGCGCCCCAGGGCCTTCACCTGCTGCAAACGAGCTCCAGATGTGTGCGCCCCCTTGTGTGCATGTGCAACAGTGCATACTTGCATCCCTGCGTGTCTGGCTTATGTGGGACCTGGAGATTCGAACGTGAGTTGTTAGGCTTTGCAAGCAAGCGCCTAAACTGCTAAGCCATCTCTCCAGCCCCACGGGCCACTTTTTTTTAGACAAGGTTTTCATTGGCTTAGTGCTCACCAATTAGGCTAGACCAGCTGGCCAGCGAGCTCCAGGGTTCCTCCTGTCTCTGCCTCTCCAGTGCTGGGATCACAGGCGAGTGTCATCATGCCCCGCACGTTACGTGGGTGCTGGGCCTCTTGCTTTGCCTAGCAAGCACTTAGTCACTGAGCTGTGTCCCCAGTTTGAATTTTAGACTTTAAATGCATTTTTTGTATATGCAGTGGTATGATATATGGAGTATATCTTCTCTCTCTCTCTCTTTTCTTTTTTCTTTCTTTCTTTCTTTCTTTTTTTTGGGGGGGGGGTTTTCAAGGTAGGGTCTCACTCTAGCTCAGGCTGACCTGGAATTCACTATGTAGGCTCAGGGTGGTCTCGAACTCACGGCGATCCTCCTACCTCTGCCTCCCGAGTGCTGGGATTAAAGGCATGCGCCACCACAGCCGGCTATCTTCTTCTTATTTATTTGCAGTGTGCGTGTACACACACAAGCACGTGTTCACGTGTGAGAGTGCTGGTACGCACATGCCGAGGTGTGCGTGTGTTGATCAGAGGACAACTTTCAGGTGGGTCCTCAACTTCCCACCTCCCCTGAGGGATGCTCTCTCTCTGGATCTCACCGTCCTCCCGAGCGGTCACCATGACGGAATTACAGAAACCTGCTGGGGCTTCTGGCTTTTCATGTGGCTTCTGAGGATTGAACTTGACACTCAGGCTTGAACAGCAAGCGCTCTGCCCACTGAGCAGCCTCCCCAGCCCTGCCTGCTCTGTTGTCTTGAGGCAGAGTCTAGGCTGGCCTCTGCTTCCCGAGAGCCTGGTAACAGACAGAGATGTGCCAGTCCACCCAGCTGTGGATGACATCGTCATAGCAACACATGCTCTGTCCTAATCGAGGTTCTTCGCATCCCCTCCTCAGAGGCAACTATTCTTGTCTTGCCTTCTAGAAGTGGTTCAGGCACAACTAGTATTTCTTAAAATCTATCATACAGGGGCTAAAGAGATGGCTCAGCAGTTAAAGACACTTGTTCACAAAGCCTGATGACCCAGGTTTGATTTCCTGGTACCCACATAAAGCCAGATGGGCAAAGTGGCGTATGTATCTGGAGTTGATTTGTAGTGGCTACAGGCCCTGGCGCACCCATTCTCTCTCCCACCCTCTCTCTCTTAGTCTGCTACTTTCTCTCTCCTCTCAATAAATAAATAAATAAAATATTTAAAAATCTATCATACATTTTACTCTAATACAAATAGAAGTGATAGACTAGGATTCAATTCCCCAGTATCCACGTAAAGCCAGACACAAAGTGGAACAGCAAGAGACCTGGCATGCCCCCCATCAATAAACTTTTATTTATTCATTTTTTTTTGGTGGTGGTGGTGGAGATTGAGGTAGGGACTCCCTTCAGCCCAGGCTGACCTGGAACTTACTCTGTAGTCCCAGGCTGGCCTTGGATTTACAGCGATCCTTCTACCTCAACATCCCGGGTGCTGAGATTATAAAAGCATGCAACACCCTGCCTGGCATAAATAAACTTTTAAAAAGTTCATTCAATCACGTTGCTATTCAATCAATATTTGAATGTCAGGCATGATTCCAGGTTTAGGGACACAATAAATGACCACCACCAACAACAGTAACAACAAAAAGACAAAATCCATCTGGGCACAGTGGTACACACCTTTAGTCTCAGCACTCAAAAGGCAGAGGTGGGAGGCTCACCACGGGTTCAAGGCCAGACTGAGATTGCAAAGCAAATTCCAAGTCAGCTTGGGGCTACAGTGAGACCCTACCTTGAAAATAATAATAATAATAATAATAATAATAATAATAATAATAAGACAAAACCCATTTCCTAATGGAACTTACAGTCTTGTAGGTGAGAGAAAACAAAAAAAAAAAATGAAGAAGGGCTAGAGAGACGGCTTAGTGGTTAAGGTGCTTGCCTGTGAAGCCTAAGGACCCCAGTTCGAGGCTCGATTCCTCAGTACCCACGTAAGCCAGATGCACAAGGGGGCACACGCATCTGGAGTTCGTTTGCAGTGGCTGGAGGCCCTGGCGCGCCCATTCTCGCTCTGTCTGCCTCTTTCTCTCTCTGTCGCTCTCAAATAAATAAATAAAAATGAACAAAAATTTTTTTTAAACAAATGAAGAAGAAGAAAATATGTAGCATTTTAGTGGTGCTATATTCTAGGAGACATAGTCTTGCTAAATTGCCCAGGCTTGTCTTGAACTCCTGGATTCAAGTAATTCTCTTGCCTTGATTATATATAAACCTGGATAGGGTCAAAGCTTGCATAGGGTGATTATGTTTAAAAATTATATATCTCTTTTTGAGGTAGGATCTCACTCTAGCCCAGGCTGACCTGGAATACACTCTGTAGTCCTAGGCTGGCCTTGAACTCACTTCAGTTTTCCTACCTCTGCCTTCCGGGTGCTGTAATTAAAGGTGTGTGCCACCACACCCAGTTAAAAAGATATTTTTATTTATTTATTTTGGAGAGAAATAGAGAGAATGGGGCAGGTATAAAGAGAGTGAGCATGGAGTGCTAGACTCTCTTGCTACTGCAAACAAACTTCAACAGGCATGCACCATTGGGGAATCAAGCTTGGGTCGTCAGGCTTTGCAAGCACGTGTCTTTAAATGCTAAGGAATCTCCCCAGCCCAAGTTTGAAATTTCTAAGTGTCCGTCTCCATGTCTGTAAAGCAAGACAGTGATAACACACATGACATGGGACTGCAGAAAGAATTCAGTGAGATAATATCTGGTACATAGTGACCATTTCAGAATTTTAAAAAATTTATTGATTTTTTTTTAAAATAAAGAGGTTGTGCACATAGATCCCCCTTCTTCCCCACCCCAATTCTGCTGAGGGTCTTGGGTGGGGTTTTTGGTATTCACTGTGGGGACCAAGAGGCTTCAATCAGTCTCTGCAGGGATGGGGGAAACAGGCTGTCTCAGGCTATGCCCACCCACCCTGAGGCTCTGACAACCTTTCCGCCCCCTCTTCCGCAACGAATGCTCCCTGAGTCTTGGTGGGCAATATAGAGATCTGATTTAGTGCTGAGTTCTCTGTAGACACTGGATCTCTGTTTTTCTTTTAATTTATTTTTATTTATTTATTTGAGAAAAATAGGCAAAGAGAGATATAGAGATAATGGGCACGCCAGGGCCTCCAGCCACTTCAAATGAACTCCAGACACATGCGCCACCTTGTGCATCTGGCTAATATGGGTCCTGGGGAATTGAACCGAGGTACTTTGGCTTTTCAGGCAAGCTCCTTAACCTCTAAGCCCCTTCAGCCCCTGGATCTCTGTTTTTATGAGGTTCAAGTGACCACAGTGTCTGTTGCCATTTCCCTGGGACTGGTGTTCAAGCTCGCTATGAGGGTAGTATTTGTGTCACCTGCTACCCCTTGGCCCGGGGAAGATGAGGTGGAAGCGACTCATCTCCTGATAGACAGTCTGCTCTCTCTTCTTCCTCTTCTTCCTCTTTGCAAGCAAACCCCAGATGCTTGCGCCACCTAGTGGACATGTGCGACCTTGAACTTGCCTCACCTTTGTGCATCTGGCTTATGTGGGCCCTGGAGAGTTGAACATGGGTCCTTAGGCTTCGCAGGGAAGTACCTTAACTGCTAAGCCATCTCTCCAGCCCAAGGCTCTCTCTTGATGTATCGATGCTTGTTCTCCACTCCTCCTCACTCTCCCCCATGCTGCACGAGCACAGGGTCCCAGCCACCCCACTTAATAATCTTTTATTATAAACAACCTTACACCACTTGGCATGATGGAACATGTCGATAATACAGCACTTGAGAGGCAGAGGTGGAAAGATCAGAAATTCAAAGCCAGCACTGCTATATAGTTTGAGGTTATGAGACCCTGCCTCAAAAAAGTAAAGCAAGCCAGGTGTGGTGGCGCACGCCTTTAATCCCAGCCCTCCGGAGGCAGAGGTAGGAGGGTTTCTGTGAGTTCAAGGCCACCCTGAGACTACATAATGAATTCTAGGTCAGTCTGAGCTAGAGTGAGACCCTACCTCGAAAAAATAAAACAAAACTAAAACAAACAAACAACAAAACAAAAATAGGGCTGGAGGGATGGCTTAGCGGTTAAGGCATTTGCCTGCAAAGCCAAAGGACCCAGGTTCGATTCACCAGGTCCCACATTAGCCAGATGCACAAGGGGGCGCATGCGTCTGGAGTTCTTTTGCTGGAGGCCCTGGCATGCCCATTCTCTCTCTCTCTCCTTCTTTCTCTTAAATAAATAAAATATTTTTTTATAAAAAAAAAAGTAAGGCAAGAGCCAGGCATGGCGATGCACACCTTTAATCTCAGCACTTAGGAGGCAGAGGTAGGAAGATCAAGTGAGTTATGAAGTCAGCCCGGACTAGAGAGAGACCTTATGTCGAAAATTTAAAAAGTTGCTGGGCGTGGTGGTACACGCCTTTAATCCCAGCACTCGGGAGGCAGAGGTAGGAGGATCGCCGTGAGTTTGAGGCCACCCTGAGACTCCATAGTGAATTCCAGGTCAGCCTGGGCTAGAGTGAGACCCTACCTCGAAAAAACAAAAAGAAAAAGAGAAAAGTTTAAAAAGTAAAAAAAAAAAAAAAAAAAGAAAGAAAGAAAGAAAAAAAGGGCTGGAGAGATGGCTTAGTGGTTAAGACATTTTGCCTGCAAAGCCAAAGGACCTCGGTTTGATTCCCCAGGACCCATGTAAGCCAGATGCACAAGGTAGCACACGCATCTGGAGTTTGTTTGCAGTGGCTGGAGACCCTGGTGCACCTATTCTCTCTCTTCCTTTCTTTGTCTCTTTCTCTCTCTCTCAAACAATTAAATTTTTAAAAAGTTTAAAAAATGTTTTTTTTTTTAAAAAAAAGAAAAATCCAAAAAAGAAAGTAAAGGAAAAAAATCCAACCAAAAAAAAAAAACCAAAACAAAAACAAAAAATAAACATCCTCATAGTGGATGAAACTGGGACACAAGGAAAAACATTTTGGTTCCAAGGAAACAGGATCCTGGAGAAAGTCAGTGACTGTGTAGCAACCCGAACCCAGGCCTTTTGACCCACCATGCCAAGCACCTCCAACTATACTTATTTACCAAAGCATCAAGAAGCCATCTTCCCTGGGTTGCTTGTGGACAGCATGGTTTTAAGTTAAAGAGCGCTCTGAGGATGTGATTTTCACATGCACAAGGGGAGGGGGAGGACGCAGGGGGCTGACTCAAGGACAGGCAGGCCACCTGACTCCCGCCGGAGGCTGGGCCTGCTGGGCTTCGCTCACAAGACGTTCACTTCCAGGACGGCGCGCTCAGCCAAAGGCAACAAGCTTTCTGCCTGCTGCTGGCCCATCTGCTCTGATGAGATTTTCCAAAAGCCTGAACTCCCATTGGTTTCATTCCAAGGAATCTCTTGGAAGAAAGATAAGCAGCACTTAAGTCCCAGCTGTGGAAATACAGAGAGCTAGAGAGGGCACTTGTGTCTGTTTGGCTTGGTGAGACTTTCAAGTGGGTTAAGCGTGTGGTGGTGGTGGTGGTGGTCGTCCCTCAATGCCGGGGCACCTCTGCTTCTCGGGTCCCGCTTCCTCACAGCCTCTCCTTGCTTGGCCTCTAACTTTGGTTCAGCAAAAGTTCTATTCCTTCCATACCTCCTGATCACTTCTTTGAAAATAGATATTCAGAGCCAGGAGTGGTGGCGCACGCCTTTAAGCACAGCACTTGGGAGGCAGACGTAGTAGGATCGCTGTGAGTTCGAGGCCACCCTGAGATTACATAGTGAATTCCAGATCAGCCTAGGCTAGACTGAGACCCTACCTCAAAAAACAAAAATAGATACTTGGGCCTGGAGGGATGGCTCAGCAGTTAAGACAGTGGTATGCAAAGCCTAACGGCCCTGGTCTGATTCCTCATACCCACATAAGCCAGATGCAAAAGGTGGCACACGTGTCCGGAGTGTGTTTGTAGTGGCTAGAGGCCCTGGCATGCCCATTCTCTTCCCCCCTTTCTTCCTGTCTCTCAAATAAATAAAATATTGAAAAAAATTCAAGATAGATAAGTAGTCAAATGTAAGATCCAAAACTGTGAAACCATTAGATTTGGAGTGGGCAAAGATTTTTAGGCTAAGGTCCCCAAACACAGGGAAGAAAAGCAGAAATAGGTAATGGGATGAGAGAAAACTGAAAGCTTCTGGTCTAGGGAGATGGCTCTGATGGTAAAGTGATTGCCACCCAGGCACGAGGAGCCATGTTCAGATTCCCAGGCCCCTATGGAAACATTAGGGGAAGTGAATGTAACCCCAGTGCTTGGGAGGAAAGTCAGAGGATTTCCAGGATTTGCTGGCAAGCTAGTCTGGCTGAACCAGTGAGCTCTGGGATCACTAAGAGACCCTGTTTCAAAAAGGAAGGCGGAGCCGGGCATGGTGGCACACACCTTTCATCCCAGCAGAGACAGAGGAAGGAGGATCACTGCGAGTTGGAGGCCGGCCTCAGACTACAGAGCGAATTCTAGGCCAGCTTGAGCTAGAGTGAGACCCTCCCTTAAAAAAAAACCAAGGAGAGACAGAGAGAGAGGGAGGGAGGGAGAGAGAGCATTAGGGCCGGGGGAGATGGCTCAGAGGGTAAGGGCGCTTATGCCAAGTGTGAGGAACTGAGTTCAGTTTCCAACACCCACACGACAAGTTGGGTACGGCTGTGTGTAAGCCCAGCACTGGGGTTGGGGAAGTGACCCAGAGGTTAAAGGTGCTTGTTTGCAAAGCCTGCTGGCCCAGGTTCAATTCTCCAGCCACTCAGATAAAGCCAGATGGGTATCTGTTTATAATAGCAAGAGACCCTGATGCAACCCCCAACATGCAAATAAACGAATTAAATAAAAATATAACTCCAAGCCGGGCGTGGTGGCGCACGCCTTTAATCCCAGCACTTGGGAGGCAGAGGTAGAAGGATCGATGTGATTTCGAGGCCACCCTGAGATTACATAGTGAATTCCAGGTCAGCCTGGGCTACAGTGAGACCCTACCTTGGAAAACCAAAAAAAATTATATATACATGTCTACATCACTGAGGGAATTATAGAAAGGAGGATCTCTGGGGCTCACTGGTCAGCCAGTCTGTTGGGCTTGCCTAAAAAAAAATTAAAATTAAAATTAATAAAATGGTGGGAGGGCATGGTGGCACACACCTTTAATCCCAGCACTTGAGAGGCAGAGGTAGGAGGATTGCTGTGAGTTTCAGGCCACCCTGAGACTACATAGTGAATTCCAGGTCAGCCTGGGCTAGAGTGAGAACTTATTTTGAAAAAGAAACAAACAACAACAACAACAAAAAAAAAAAAATGGTGAGTTCCAGGTTCAAGAAAATGAGTAAGAGCATATACCACATTTTGTGCGCATTACACAAAACAGTTTTTAAAAATGGACAGGGCTGGAGGGATGGCTTAGCAGTTAGTGTATTTGCCTGCAAAGGCAAAGGACCCAGGTTCTGTTGCCCAGGACCCACATTAGCCAGATGCACAAGGGGGTGCACACGTCCGGAGTTCATCTGCAATGGCTGGAGACCCAGCACACCCATTTTCTCTCTTTCTCTCTCTCCCTCTTTCTCTGTCAAATAAATAAATAAATAAATAAAAATACTTTATAAAAAAATGGGCAATAAGGCTTGAGAGATGGCTTAGCAGTTAAGGCACTTGCCAGCAAAGCCTAAGAACTCATGTTCGAATCTCCAGGTCCCATGTAGCCAGACGTAGTGATGCAAGCACACAATGTCGCACATTCACCACAAGGGGGCACACACATCTGGAGTTCATTTGCAGCAACTACAGGCCCTAGTGTGCCCATTTCTCTCTCTCTCTCTCTTTGTCTTTCTCTCTCTCAAAATAAATAATTAAAAGTTTTTAAATGAGCAATAAATGTAAATAGACCTTTGTCAAAAGAAGATATACAATTGACCAACAGTTTGTGAAAAATTCTCAGCATCATTATCAACAAAATTTAAATCAAACAATGGATATCACCTCACTCCAATCAGAATGGCTCTTCTGAAAAAGATGAAAGGGTAGGCTGAGCGTGGTGGCACACGCCTTTAATCCCAGCACTCAGGAGGCAGAGGTTGAGGATCTCCATGAGTTCAAGGCCACCCTGACACTACGTAGTGAATTTCAGGTCAGCCTGGGCTAGAGTGAGACCCTACCTCGGAAAACCAAAAATAAATAAGTAAATAAATAAAAAGATGAAAGGCTAGAAGTACTGGTGAGGATATGAACAAAAGGGAACCCTTATACACTGTTGGTAGGTATGCAAATTAGTATGTCCATATGTTTTTTAGTATGAAAAACAGTATGAAAGTTCTTCAAAAAAATTAAAAATAGGGCTGGAGAGATGGCTCAGTGTGCATTTGCTTGCAAAGCCTGATGGCCTGGGTTCAATTCCTCAGTACCCACGTGAAGCCAGATACACCAGTGCTACATGTGTCTGTAGTCAAACGAGGCACTGGTATGCCCTTTCCTTTCTCTCTGTCTATCCATCTCTCCCTATCTGTCTCTCTCTGCCTTTTTCTTTCTGTCTGTCACTTTCTGTCTCTCAAACATGAAGTTGGGCATGGTAGCACATGTCTTTAATCCCAGCACTCCAGAGGCAGAGATATCTGGATCACTGTGGGTTCAAGGCCAGCCTGGGACTATATAGTGAGTTCCACTGTGCAGTGAGTTTCAGGCCAGCCCAGGTATATGAGACCCTGTCTTGAAAAATAATAAAAGTAAAGGAAGCTTTGTTCAAAATATATGACACCTCAGCTGCCGTTTGCAGTTGTTTTGGTGGGGGGGGGGAGTGAGATAGGGTTGCAAGGCTACAAAGAGGAAAAACAAGAAACTTTCAGACTGATACAAAAGCATCTTTTTTTTTCCCCCAGTTTTCTCGAGGTATGGTCTCACTCTAGCCGAGGCTGACTTGGAATTCTGGAATTCGCTCTGTAGTCTCAGGGTGGCCTCCAACACACAGCAGTCCTCCTACCTCTGCCTCCTGAGTGTTGGGAGTAAAGGCGTGTGCCGCCACCCCCGGCTCCTTTCTTTCTTTGACAGTCTCACTAAGCTGCCCAGGCTAGCTTCCGATGCACTCTGTGTCCCAGGAGATCTCGAACCTCTGTCCCTTTTGCCTCAGCTTCCTGACTATCTGAATGACAGGCCTATACCACCAAGCCAGAAAGTTTTAGAAAGGTATCTTGTGCTAAGACCTGTGAATTTCTCCACCTCTGTTTCAACTATGGACAATTACCTTCACAGATCAAACCTCTGCTGAGGTACACTTGAGAAAGCTTAAACACCTCTGTGACGACTCTTGACAGATGCCGTCTTTCAAGGTAGCTTTTCCGTTTGTCTGTTTCTTCGTTTTTGTGGTGCTGGAGATTAAACACCCGGCCTTTAGCATGCCAGCAAACACTCTATTCCTTCCCGTTGTTGTTCCTAAACAGGGTTTCCCTATGCACACAGGAACCTTCCTGCTTCTGCTAATTAAGCTCTGTGCTCACAGGTTGGTGCCAACATGCCCACCTGGCATCCATACTCTTAATTTTAACCACAGAGAAAGTCAAGGAACAGCCTAGAAGATAAGCCTGAGATTCCGAGTTCCGAAATGACCTGTGTCGGTTGGTGCGTCACTGTTCCTGCCTGAATGAACGGTCTGGACACACCCTTTTTATTCTCTGATGCCTTGCTGTGTCCAAGTGCAGACAGACACTTAGCATTTTGGCTAGAATAACAAAACAGAAAACAAACAAACAAACAAACAAAAAAACACAGGGGCTGGAGAGATGGCTTAGTCGTTAAGGCATTTGCCTGCAAAGCCAAAGGACCCAGGTTTGATTCCTCATGACCCACGTAAACCAGGTGGCGCATGCATCTAACGTTTGTTTGTGGTGGCTGAAGGCCCGAGCATACCAATGCTCTCTCTCCCTCTCTGCCTTTCTTTCTCTCTCTCAAATAAAATATTAAAAAAAATATCTAGTGATCCTGCCTAGACTCTAATCCCTGCCAAGACATCAGCTTGTCCGACCTCAAGAGTCGGCGGTGCATCCTAGCAGAGAACCCTGGAGGAGGCGGGTGGCACTGTTTGTAAGGAGTTTTTCGGTGACTTTCCACTGAGCGCTGGGAAAATTTGTCAGTTGATTCTGGCTGAATCATAACCCAGAGGTCCTGACCGCTCCATCGCTGAAGATTCCTTTCATTCCTTCCCAAAAGGAACCTGGCCAACTCCACTTGGCTGATTTCATTCGCCTCCTGCCCCTTGCAACTACATGTAGGTGCAGAATTTTGCACTCTCCGTGGTGGCGAAGGGGTATTAGAACAACCATATCAACCAGCTGCCATTATAATGGGTTTTTAAAATATCTTATTTGTTAAATTGCAAGCAAAATCTGGGCGTGGGGGCGCACGTCTTTAATCCCAGCACTCGGGGGGCTGAGGTAGGAGGATCGCCATGAGTTCGAGGCCACCCTGAGACTACATAGTGAATTCTAGGTCAGCCAGGGCTAGAGTGAGATCCTACCTTGAAAAACCAAAAAAAAAAAAAAAAAAGAAAGAAAAAAAAAACAAAGCAAGCAGAGAGACAAAGGTAGGGGGGATGGGTGCCCCAGGACCTCCAGCTTCTGAAAATGAACACCAGATGCATGTGTGACTTTGTGTGTTTGCCTTTATGTGGGTACTGGGGAATTGAACCCCAGGTCATTAGGCTTTGCAGGCATACGCCTTAACTGCTGAGCCATCTCTCCAGCCCTATTATGATAGTTTTTATTTTTCAGTTATTTGCTGTGTTGGGCACTTTTTGTGGATTTTCTTCATGGAAATCTCACAGCCAGCCGGTGGATGTGGCCCCCTGTTAACATCTCTACTTTGCAGATGGAGAAACCACGTTCTGGAGGATCAGCAGCGTACCTGTGGGGGTTAGAACCAGGTGTCCCCATAAACTCGTGGGTTCTGAGTGCTTGGTCTGCAGCTGATGGCAGTTTGGGAGGTGGAGGCTTGCCGGAGGAGGTGTGTTGCTGGGGATGGGCTTAGGGGTGTTATAGCCCAGCTCCCCCTTGCCAGAACTGGGCTCACTCTCCTGCTGCCATTTTCCATATGCTGTGGCAGAGATGATGTCCAGCCTCTGCTCGTGCCATGCTTCCCCCTGCCAACATGAAGCTTCCCCCTTGAGACTCTAAGCTGAAAGAAAACCCTCTCGTTCCCTCGGTTGTTTTTGGTCAGGTGCTTTGTCCCAGCAACAAGGTGACTACAATGCCCATTGCCGTGCAGCTGGGGTATGGGGTGCAGAGACTGAACCAAAGCGCTTGAGTTTCAGAGTCCGGGCTCCTAGCCACTATGCGCAAACACAGAGCTAAAGATTACAGGCACTTTGGCTATCACAGATCACCCCCAGACTTTGCAGCTAAGAGAAAAGAATTAGATGATGGGATCTGCCCAGTGGCAGAGCCAGGATTCCTAGCAGTTCTCTTCACACTACGGTTCAATGCTTTCTCTACAGAGGCAAAACGCCTTAGGTTTTTGCATCGCCTTGAGGAATCTGGAACCTTTTAAAAACACTGTACTCAAGGCTGGGGAGATTGCTTAGCAGTTAAAGGCACTTTCTTTTTTTTTAATTAATTAATTTATTTTTAATTGACAACTTCCGTAATTGTAAATGATATCCCATGGCAATTCCCTCCCTCTCCCCACTTTCCCCTTTGAACCTCCACTCTCCATTATATCCCCTACCCCTCTCAATCAGTCTCTCTTTTATTTTGATGTCATGATCTTTTCCTCCTATTATGAGGGTCATGTGTAGGTAGTGTCAGGCACTGTGAGGTCATGGATATCCAGGCCATTTTGTGTCTAGAGGAGCATGTTGTAAGGAGTCCTACCCTTCCGTTGGCTCATACATTCTTTCCACCACCTCTTCCGCAATGGAAACTGAGAAAGGCACTTTCTTGCAAAGCCTGCCTATTCAGGTTCAATTCCCCAGCACCTGTGTAAAACCAGACGCACAAAGTGACCCATGCATCTGGAATTCGTTTGCAGTGCCAAGGAGCCCTGGTGTACCCATTCTGTCTCTCATAAATAAATTATTTTATTTTTTTGGTTTTTTTGAGGTAGGGTTTCACTCTAGCCCAGGCTGACCTGGAATTCACTATGGAGTCTCAGGGTGGCCTCGAACTCACGGCGATCCTCCTACCTCTGCCTCCCGAGTGCTGGGATTAAAGGTGTGCGCCACCACGCCCATCTTAAATAAATGTTTTTTTTTAATTTTTTTTTGTTCATTTTTATTTATTTATTTGAGAGTGACAGAGAGAGAGAGAGGCAGATAGAGACAGAGAGAGAATGGGCACGCCAGGGCTTCCAGCCACTGCAAACAAACTCCAGATGCGTGTGCCCCCTTGTGCATCTGGCTAACGTGGGTCCTGGGGAATCAAGCCTTGAACTGGGGTCTTTAGGCTTCACAGGCAAGCGCTTAACTGCTAAGCCATCTCTCCAGACCTAAATAAATGTTTTTATTTTTATATTTATTTATTCATTTGTAATCAGAGAGAGAACATGTATGTCAGGGCCTCGAGGGACTGCAAACAAATTCCAGATGCATGCAACACCTTGTAATTCTGGCTTATGAGGGTACTGAGTCCTCAGGCTTCACAGCAAGTGCTTTAAACCGCTAAGCCATCTCTCCGACCCCAAACTATGATTTAAAGGGGCCAAGGACGTGGTTCAGCAGGTAACTGTGCTCGCTATGTGCACATGAGGACCTGAGTCCCCAGCACCCACATGAAAAGGTGTGCAGGCATGGTCACGCATGCCTGTAACCTAGTGCTGAGGGGGTGTGGAGGCAGGAGGATTGCTGGGTCTTCCGGGTCAGCCACTCTAAGTGAAAAGTGAGGAACAAGAGACTGCCTCAGGAAACAAGGTGGAAGAGAGATAGAGGATGACGCCTGGTGTCCTCCTCCTGCTTCTGTGAGTGTGAGCACGGGGTGTGTGCATCTTTACACGTGTGCGCGCACACACACACACACACACAGGTACACAGTTACACACTAGGCATAGTACACACACTGGAGAGTGTCAACAGCTCCATTAACATTACCATAGACCCGGCTATTGCTGTGTTGTTCTGTGCATTAGTTGCCATGGTTACTGGACCAAGCCATTCTCTATCTGAAGATGGCATCGTGTGATGCCAAGAGGAGAAAGACATGCCGGGCGTGGTGGAGCACGCCTTTAATTCCAGCACTCAGGAGGCAGAGGTAGAAGGATCGCTGTGAGTTCGAGGCCACCCTGAGACTCCATAGTGAATTCCAAGTCAGCCTGAGCTACAGTGAGACCCTAGCTCAAAAAAAATAAAAATAAATTTAAAAAAAAGAGGAGAAAGCCCATCCTACAATGGACACTGCTTCTTATTTTAATCCTTGAAGTAGCCATATAAGCAAATGCTGTCTCCTAATGTGAGGAAGAGGAAAAGATGTCCCAAGCAAGCAGAGCTGGCCAGAAAGCAGGCTGGTCCATTCTAATAACCAACAAAACAGACTTCAAATCAGAATAGCCGGGGAAAATACAGAAGGCCATTTCATACTGATTATAGAACAATCAAAAAGATGCTATCTTTCAGCCAGGTGTAGTGGCGCACACCTTTAATCTCAGCACTCGGGAAGCAGAGGTAGGAGGATTGCTGTGAGTTCGAGGCCAGCCTGAGACTACATAGTGAATTGCAGGTCAGCCTGAGCTAGAGCGAGACCCTACCTCAAAAAAAAAAAAAAAAAAAAAGATGTTATCTTTCTCTCCCTCCTGTGTGTGTGCATCTGTGTATTTGTGCAATACAAATGCACTCAATTTTTCTCTGTCTCTCTCGTTCATACACACACACACACAGTACTATATGTAAGGACACAAATACCCCACTACCACAAATACACATGTTATCCCAACAGAAAATAAAGAGACCATCTGAGTTAAATTACATCATCGATCAAGTGGGCATCTAGGCTGTTATCATTTCCTAGCTTTTGTGACTAGAACGGCAACAAACATGGCAGGGAAGCTATCTACAGTGACGTGCAGAGTCATTAGGATGTATCACCAGGAGTGGTATAGCTGGGTCACATGGCAGATCTATTTCTAGTTTAAAAAAATTTTTTTAATCATTTTATTTTTGAGTGAGAGATGAGAGAGAGAGAGAATGGGTGTGCCAGGGCCTGTCAGGCACCGTGAATGAACTCCGCGTGCGTGTGCCCCTTTCTGGCACATGTGGACCACTGCGTGCTTGCGTCACTGTGCATCTGGCTACGTGGGACCTGGAGATTCGAACATGCATTCTTAGGCTTCGCAGGCAAGCACCTTAACTGCTAAGCCATCTCTCCAGCCCCTGTTTCTAGATTTTTTTTTTTTTTTTTTTTTTTTAGTTTTTCGAGGTAGGGTCTTACTCTGGTCCAGGCTGACCTGGAATTAACTCTGTAGTCTCAGGGTGGCCTTGAACTCATGGCGATCCTCCTACCTCTGCCTCCCGAGTGCTGGGATTAAAGGCGTGCACCACCACGCCCGGCTCTTTCTAGATTTTTGAGAAATCTTCACTTTGATTTCCAAAATGTGTGTTTACCAGTTTGCACTTTCACTAACAGAGAATAAGATAAGGGCTCATTTTTCCACACATCCTCAATGGCATTTCTTGTCATTTTGGCTTTTTTTTTTATTTTTTTTTATTTTTATTTATTTATTTATTTATTTATTTGAGAGTGACAGACAGAGAAAGAGGCAGATAGAAAGAGAAAGGGCGCACCAGGGACCTCCAGCCACTGCAAACGAACTACAGACAGTGTGCGCCCCCTTGTGCATCTGGCTAACGTGGGTCCTGGGGAGTCGAGGCTCGAACCGGGGTCCTTAGGCTTTACAGGCAAGCGTTTAACCTGTAAGCCGTCTCTCTGGCCCATCATTTTGGTTTTTAATGACAGCCATTCTGACTGGAGTGAGGTAGAATCTCAAAGTACTTTTGATTTGCGTTTCCCTAATAGCTAATGATGTTAAACTTCTTTTTCAATATTTGCTGGCCGCCATTTGTGCTTTTTCTTTTGAGAACTTTCTGTGTAGTTCCATAGCCCATTTTGGTTGGATTGCTTGACTGTTTAATATGAGAGAGAGAGATAAAGAGAGCCAATGAGTGAGAGGGAGAGAGAGAATCAGCGTGCCAGAGCCTTACCCACTGCATCTGACTTACGTGGGTCCTGGGGAATCAAAGCTGGGTCCTTAGGCTTTGCAGGCAAATGCCTTAACCGCTGAGCTATCTCTCCAGGGCCCTGAACTTATTAATTTTAACTAACTGATCTATTTCCTCTTCCTTGTCCTTGTGGCCCTGAAATCTCTCCTCCACATGGTCTGTGCTATTGGTGATGCTTTCCCTAAGCTATTGCATTTTCCATTTGTTTGGTTTTTCTCCTTTAACATTTCTCTCTCTCTCTCTCTCTCTTTCTCTGTCTCTCTCTCTTAAGTAGGGTTTCAATCTAGCCCAGGCTAATTGGCAGACTTCCAAATGACAAACACGCTAAAAAGAAATCAGGGGAAAAAAAAAAAAAAAAAAACAGATTCACAACTGCCTCAAAAAGAAAAGAAAGCTCTCCACCCACGTGGCCTGCACCACGTGGGCCGTGCAGCGCTCAAGCGGCCGAGTGGGGCGGGAGAAGCAGCCATAGGGGAGCCGCAGCCTTGCGGCAGGCAGAGCTTTCTAGAACCTTCGTTGCAGGCAGATGGGAGCAGCCCCAGTGGCTCTCGTGGTGGCTCTTGAGAGAACCACAGGAGTGGGGGGGATTGTTCTTCCCATGATGGGGCCCTAAACCTGGTGGTGGGATGTCCCCCCCCCCCCCAGAATAATCTCAATGTGTTTATACTGCGAGAAACTGTGCACTTAGGTGCATCCAGGCTACTGTTGTAGCCTGCAGGCCCTATTCCAGGTCTCCTGGGTCTTTTAAAAAAATTTTATTTACTTATTTATATTATTTATTTATTTATTTGAGAGAGTGCGTGAGAGAGAGAAAGAAAAAGAAGAGAGAGAGAGAGAGAGAGAGAATGGGAACACCAGGGCTTCCAGGCTGCTGCAAATGAACTCCAGACTGCATGCACCACCTTGTGCATCTGGCTTACGTGGGTCCTAGGGAACTGATCTAGGTCCTTTGGCTTTGCAGGCAAGAGCCTTAACTGCTAAGCCATCTCTCCAGCCCTCCTAGGTCTTTTTTGTTGTTGTTGTGTTTTTTGGTTTTTTCTTTTTTCAAGGTAGGGTCTCACTCTAGCCCAGGCTGACATGGGATTCACTATGGAGTCTCAGGCTGGTCTGGAACTCACAGCGATCCTCCTACCTCTGCCTCCCAAGTGCTGGGATTAAAGGCGTGCATCACCACACCCAGCTCCTGGGTCTATTTTGAATTTTAGTTTTATGTGTATATATATATATATTTTATTTTTTTTTTTCTCTCTCTCTCTCTCAGACAAGGATCTCACTGTGTAGCACAGGGTGGCCTTGAGCTCAGGAAACTCCTGCCTCTGCCTCCTGAGTGCTGAGATTACAGTCGTCCACCACCAGACCTGGCTTTTTCCTGGGTCCATTCTGTGATGGCTTGAGCTTGGGAGAAATGGACGAGGAGGGCAGCGAAAAGCACCACAAAGACCAGAAATCTCCATCCTTGGTGTGGTAGGGATGATGAGGGAACTGGCCAAAGAGGTCCCTTGGGAAGTACAGGTCCTTGGGGAGGAAAAGAAAAAAGAGGAAAAAAAAGAAAAACCTAGTTCCGATTTCTGGGTAAGATGGCAGATTAGAAGTGTCACTACTGAAATTTAGTGAGAGAAACCACCAAGATAAACCACAGTAATCTTATTTTCCTGCAAGAGACAAGATCTGTAAATGAACTTGCTAACCCAGCGGAGATGTCTGCAGGGAGGGCAGTGTGAGCTGCTGAATGGGCACCTGGCAATGAATTCTCACGAGCTGGTACCCAAGCGTCCTTATGGAGGCTGCTCTGGGGGGAGCTTTACGCAGCCCAGGAAGTGCTCCTCCTCACGCACCCCACCCTGTGGGACCGGGTGCAGTGCAGGGACCCTTGGACCTGGCTCAGGTCTACGAGAACCACCAGGGATTCATCGTCTCCTTTCTCCAGTACCCAGGAGATGGCTGAGACAGAGGGATCTCCCCACCCCCACCACAGCAAGCGGAGCCTTCAAGAGCCAAGCAAGGATTTGAGAATTTCAGCTTCCAGTTCAACACAGTGCTGTCAGCAATGCAAGCTATAGGCCTGGAAGGATGGCTTAGAGGTTAAGGCGCTTGCCTGCAAAGCCTAAGGACCCAGATTCAATTCCCCAGTACCTACGTAAGCCAGATGCACAACGTGGCCCACGCGTCTGGAGTTCATTTGCAGTGGCTAGAGGCTCTGGTGTGCCCATTCTCTCTGCTCTGTCTTTCTGTCTCTCTCTCTGCTCACAAATAAGTAAATAAAGTGTAAAAAATTAAAAACAAAAAATGCAAGATATGGACTGGAAGTTAAGTTCAGTAGTAAAGCACTTGCCTACCATGCCAGTGACCCTACTGTGTTGAATAGGGTTACGATACTGATTTGGGGCTGGAGAGATGGCTCAGCAGGTAAAGGTGCTTGCTTTCAAAGCCTGAAGGCCCGGGTTTGATTCCCCTGGGTCCGCATAAACCCAGATATGAAAAGTGGTGCACGCATCTGGAGTTCCTTTGCAGCGGCAAGGGGCCCTGGTACATCCATTTTTTTCTCTCTCCCTCTCTCTCTTATATATTTGTTTTTATTATCCAAAACTTAAAGTAGGGGGCTGGCTCAGCAGTTAAAAGCACTTGCTTGCAAAGCCTGTTGGCCAGAGTTCAATTCCCAAGCACCCATGTAAAACCAGACACATAATATGGCACAAGCGTCCTTTGCAGTAGGAGGCCCTGACGTACCCATACACATATGTGCAAATAAATCAATAAAACGTTTTTAAGAAAATTAAAATAAGGGGTTGGAGGCATGGCTTAGTGGTTAAGGCATTTGCCTGCAAAGCCAAAGGACCTCAGTTCAATTCCCCAGGACCCACGTAAGCCAGATGCATAAGGTGGCACATATGTCTGGAGTTTGTTAGCAGTGGCTAGGGGTCCTGGTGTGCCCATTTTCTCTCTCTCTGTTTTTCTTTCTCACTCTCTCAAATAAATAAAAAGAAACTTTAAAAAATATTTAAAAAATTAAAGTAAAACAAAACAGAAGTGAACACGAGAAGCAAGAAACTGGGAAATTGTTTTTATATGTTTCAAACTATTTTAAATTTATTCCTCCTGGAAAACTGTTTCACTGCCTACATGTCTGTTGGATTAAAAAAATAAGCTTTAAGGCCAGGCATGGTGGTGCACGCCTTTAATCCCAGCAATCGGGAGGCAGAGGTAGGAGGATCGCTGAGTTCGAGGCCACCCTGAGACTACATAGTGAATTCCAGGTCAGCCTGGGCTAGAGTGAGACCCTACCTCAAAAAACCAAAAAAAAAAAAAAAAAAAAAAAAAAAAGCTTTAAAAATATGTGTGTTTATTTATGTTATAAAGGGATTTTTAAACAATATTTATTTGTGAGAGAGGACAAGGCAGGGAATGGACATGCCAGGGCCTCCTGCCACTGCAAATGAACTCCAGATACATAAAACACATTGAGCGCCTGACTATGTGGGTACTGGAGAGCTGAACCCTGGCCATCAAGCTTTGTAAGCAAGCCTTTAACGACTGAACCATCTCTCCAGTCCCCTATTTTAATTATTTGATTACAAAAACAAATATAGTTGTTATGTTTTACTTTTGTATTTTTAAAAATATTTGATTTATTTATTTGAAAGGGAGAGGGAGAGAGAGAGAGAGAGAAAGAGAAAGATAGAGAATGGACACACCAGGGCCTCCAGCCACTGCAAATGAACTCCAGGCACATGTGCCAGCTTGTGCATCTGGCGTATGTGGGAATTGGGGAATCTAACCTGGATCCTTAGGCTTTGCAGGCAGGTACCTTAACTTCTAAGTCATCTCTCTAGCCCTATTCTTTTATTTTTATTTGAGGGGGGTGCAGATAGAGAATGGGAAAACCAGGGCCTCCAACCACTACAAATGAGCTCCAGATGCATGCATCATTTTGCACATCTGGTTTACGAGGGTCCTGGAGAATTGAACCTGGGTTCTTGGTTTTGCAGGCAAGTGTAAGTGTATCTTAACCGCTAAGCCAACTCTCCAGCTCTCTTTTTTCAAAACACCTTTTTTTGTTTTGGTTCGTTTTTCAAGGTAGAGTCTCACTCTAGCTCAGGCTGACCTGGAATTCACTATGTAGTCTCAGGATGGCCTTGAACTCACTGCGATCCTCCTACCTCTGCCTCCTGAGTGCTGGGATTAAAGGTGTGCGCCACCATGCCCAGCTTCAAAACACTATTTAAAAAAGTATTTATTTGAAAGAGAGAGAAAAAGGTAGGGGGTCACAATGGGCATGCCAGGGCCTTTGCCACTGCAAACAAACTCCAGATGCATGTGCCACCTTGTATATCTGGCTTATGTGGGTACTGGGGAATTGAACCCAGGTCCTTACGTTTCACAAGCTCCTTAACTGTTAAGTCATCTCTCCAGCCCGCCCTTCCTTTCTTTCTTTCTTTCTTTCTTTCTTTCTTTCTTTCTCTCTTCTTTCTTTCTTTCTTTCTCAAGGGAGAGTTTTACTCCTAGCCCAGGCTGACCTGGAATTCACTATGTAGTCTCAGGTTGGCCTCGAACTCAACAGCAATCCTCCTTCTTCTGTCTCCCAAGTGCTGGGATTAAAGGCGTGCGCCACCACGCCCGGCTAAAACAAGTCTTAAGCCCATCCAACACTGTATGGTCTCCAGCATGGTATGCAAGTGCTCTACCACTGAACTAGTCTTCCGGCCCTTATTCTACTCTTAAGCAAGACTACAAGGTAGCCACTGCATTCCCGTTTTATAGATAAAGCAACAGATGCCCACGTGAGTGGACAACTCTCCCAAGGTCACAGGGTTTGCACATGGTGAGACCAGGGTTTGAATAGCCTGTTTTCCTCATCTTCCCGCCTGCCAGGGGGAAGCTGGTCTTGCTGTGGTAATTCCAGGCAGGGCTGTGGGCGGACCTGAGTGGGCGGCACCCTCTAGACGGCAACAAGAGGGCCTCTTACCTGACACCAACTCCAGGAAAGTGTCCACGTGGGCACACTCACTGCAGGAGTCAGAAGGGGAGGGGTCCCCAGGCTTCACAGAGTATTTCCCCTGGCTGGGGATCCCACACTCAGCAGCACAGTGTCTCCAGGAAAAGCGCTTGGGATGGCAAGCTGTCTTGCCAGACCACCCGACCTGTGGCTCAAAAGAAGTGCCAGTCTGGGCACTGGTCCCACCAAGCCATGCCTTCTGGCCTGGACCCTACAGGAAGAGGGATACTCAGACCTCAAGGGGCTACTTCCTGTCCGTGCCATAATGGCCCTCATCCCATGCCCTCCTCAGCGCCCCTATGCTTGCTGCCCACTTAGGCTCAGATGACGGAGGTCCCCGTCCATTTACCTGAGCCCCTCCCAACATCCTCCCAGGGCCCCTTCAGCAGAGGCGGGAGGCGGAGTCGGCGCTTGCCTGAGTGGTCCAGGAGCCTGGGCGCCCAGATGGAGGGCCGGGTTCGCGCGCCGTGTGCCCTGGGCCTCCGCCTCCTCCTCCTCCCCTTCCTGGGGGCAAAGGACACTCAGCTCTCTTCGGACACCCTGGACACCGGACCTGCAGGCTCCAGCCATGGCGGGACCCGAGTGGGCATCTCTGGAGCAGTGCTTGGAGAAACACCTGCCGCTTGGAGATTTGAAGGAGGTCAAGCGCATTCTTTACGGCAAGGAGACTAGGTCGGACACCCAGAGATGGAGGGGGGGGGGAGGGGGCAGACTGCAGGGCAGGATGGCCTCGGGCATGGAAAGGCTTGGACGGGGCTGATGAAGTCCTGTGGTGGCTGGCAGAGACCATAGGTCAAGATGGGACAGTGTTTGACCTTGACAGAGTGTGGTCTCCTCACCTGGCTTTGAACAAGAGAGAAAAGAAAGCTTTTCTGTCTAAGCTAGTTGTGTGGCCACCCCAACACTCTCCTCCCTTCATGTTTACTTATTGTTTGTGAGTAGAGAGTGCATGGGCACCCTTGCAAGGCCTCATGCAGCTGTGAACGGAGGAGAATTCGTCTCTGCACTAGCTCCGGACTCATGGGCCACTTTGTGCATTACATGGGGGCTGGAGAATTGAACCCAGGCCGACAGGCTTTGCAAGCAAGTGTCTTTAAAGGCTGAGCCATCTCCTCGGCTCCTCTTGGCCTCTTTTGAGTGACCAGCTTCGTCCCAGTTCCAGACCTTCCTTGAGGGTGTCTGGCCAGTGCCTCCAACCAGAGGACCCTAGCCAGTGTGCCGATTGCCTGCCCACCCCCCCTCCCAAGACCTGGCAGCTTGGAGGTGGAGACCAGCTAAATCTAATTGGCAAAGGAAACTTTGCCAAGAGAATTAGTTACTGCACTTAGTGCAAATGTTTTCCCTTCCCCAGCAAGCCTGGGTCTTTCTGAGGGCAGTGGACTGACTCAACAAAGCTGGAAAAGACGCCTCCTCTCCCACATCTTTTCAGTCTGCTCTTCTCCAGAAACCAGAACGGCCTCTTTACTTTTTTATTTTATTTTGGTTTTGCGAGGTAGGGTTTCACTCTAGCCCAGGCTGACCTGGAATTCACTCTGTAGTCTCAGGGTGGCTTCAAACTCATGGTGATCCTCCTACCTCTGCCTCCCGAGTGCTGGGATTAAAGGCATGCGCCACAACGCCCGGCCCAGAACGGTCTCTTTAAAATGTAACCGGTATCTTCGTTCTTCGCCTTAGAACTCTGAGTGATTCCCTTCTCTCTCAGAAATGCAATCTGTCAGGCTGGAGACGTGGCTTAGTGGTTAAGGTGCTTGCCTACAAAGCCTAATACCCACGTATAGCCACATTCACAAAGTGGTACTGCATCTGGAGTTCGTTTGCATTGGCTGGAGGCCCTGGTGTGCCCCCATTCTCTCTCTCTCTCTCTATCTATCTATCTATCTATCTATCTATCTATCTATCTATCTATGGCAAGTGTGTATCTGTCCCCCCCCTCCTTCAAATAAATATAAAATATTAAAAAAAAAAAAAAGAAAGAAAACCATCTGTGACCCCAAGCGGCTTCCAATTCAACCTCCTTCCACCTTGTTTGTCAGTACAGTTAGACTGTTGGCTCCATGACCTTGTGCCAGTGACCTTGCTTCAGGGACCTGATCAGCTTCCCTGTACCTGGGAGGGATTGATCGAGTGAGCACTTCCCAGTCATTGCACAGTCCCCGCGGGGAGCCCAGATCCACTAGCTCTGCCACAGCTAGTGAGTGGAAGGGTAACTGCTTTGACATTTTGTTCCCCCTCAACCGCCCGCCCTCCAAAAAAACAAAAGCCCTTCAGAACGTGAGAGGGGCTGGGGGGGGGCACTCCCATGCTCGCTCTCTGTCGCTCTTGTAAGGACTAGTGGCACGGGCTGGGAGTGCAGCTCAGCCCGCCTGTCAGGACAAGAAAAGAAGAGTCATGTGAGAAGAGACAGAATCACAGCCGCTGAGGATGCCTTTTTCAAGCAAGGGGTCATCTTCACCTAATTTTTAGGGATGGAAATTGGTTTAAGGGTGAATTGAACATGTTCTCCTGGAAATAAGACAGAGCGAAGTTCATGGGTGTCAGGGACTGACAAAACTGTAGGGTATTAGTGTAAAGAAAGAAATACTGGGCTGGAGAGATGGCTTAGCGGTTAAGCGCTTGCCTGTGAAGCCTAAGGACCCCAGTTTGAGGCTTGATTCCCCAGGACCCACGTTAGCCAGATGCACAAGGGGGAGCACGTGTCTGGAGTTCGTTTGCAGTGGCTGGAGGCCCTGGCGCGCCCATTCTCTCTCTGTCTCTCTCTCTCTGCCTCCTTCTCTGTCTGTCACTCTCAAATAAATAAATAAAAATAAACAAAAAAATTTTTAAAAAAATATTTAAAAAAAAAGAAAGAAATACTTCCCACATAAGGGACTGGGAATTCTCCTCTCACCTCCTAGGGCTTCAGTTAGGACAAGAACTACCATGCAGGAGGGATTTTGTTAGCATTTGGAGAACTCCAGTTTGGGGCAGGAATATAATGGAGGGGAGGTGATAAAATGTTAACCAATATCTATTGACCTGTGACCTCCACAAGTTGCTCCCATTTTTGATCACTTCTTTTGGTTCTGTTACCCTTAGTAAAAAGTCCTTTGCAGGTTTTCTCTCTCCCAGTCTAAACCTCTGTGCTTGCTCTGTCCTTTCGAATGAATAGAATTTGGCTATAAGGAAGATTTCTTATAGAAAATAGGAAAGTATCTTTATTATTTAAAACTTACCTCTCTCTCTCTCTCAAATAAATAAATAAAAATAAAATAAAATCTCCATTAACTGGGCATGGTGGCAGATACCTTTGATCGCAGCACTTGGGAGTCAGAGGTAGAAGGATCATCCTGAAGTTCAAGGTCAGCCTGGGACTTCAGTATAAATTCCAGATCAGCCTGAGCTAGAGTGAGACCTTACCTGGGGGGGGGGGGGAATCTCCATTAAGCCGGGTGTGGTGGTGCACGCCTTTAATCCCAGCACTTGGGAGGCAGAGGTAGGAGGATCGCCATGAGTTCAAGGCCATCCTGAGACTACATAGTGAATTCCAGGTCAGCCTGGGCTAGAGCAAGACCCCACCCTGAAAAAAAAAAAAAAAAAAGTTGTTGCTAAGTGAATGGGCCAAAGGACCTTTGCCTGTGTTGGGCACAGAAATCCCCGAGGATAGAACAGGCAGCACTCATTCACTCAACAAACCTGTTTTCGTCTAGGAATGCTGCTGGGGTTTGAAGGACAGTCCCCCACAGCCTGGTGTGTTTGGAATGCCTAATCCTCAGTTGGTGGCAGTTTAGGAAAACTGTGGGGCCCTTGGGAGCTAGGTCCTTGCTGGAGGAGCTGTGTGGCTTGGGGTGGGCTTTGGGGTAACAAACCCGCCTCCAAGCCTAGTAGTAGATAGACTGCCTGTGTCCCACTGATGTAGAGATATCACTCATGGTCCTGCTGTGAGGAAACTGCCCCTTGTGACTGCAAGCTGAAATAAACCCTTTCCTGGTTAGGTGTTTTTTTGTGTTGTTGTTGTTGTTGTTGTTGTTTTCCCTGTGTCAGGAAGTTAACTACTACAGACACTTTCTAAGTAAATTGCAGTACCACTGAGCTTTGTGCTAAGAGCCTAACTTCCAGCTTTCTGATGACTACCTTTAAAAACTATTTAATTTGCCGGGTGTGGTGGCGCACGCCTTTAATCCCAGCACTTGGGAGGCAGAGGTAAGAGGATTGCCATGAGTTCGAGGCCACCCTGAGACGACATAGTGAATTCCAGGTCAGCCTGAACTACAATGAGACCCTACCTCGAAAAACAACAACAAAAAACAACAACAACAACAACAACAAAAAAAAACTATTTAATTTACTTAGTTGAATAACTCTTTAATTTACTTAAGAGAGAAACAGAGTATGGGTGCACCAGGACCTCCTGCCACTGTAAATGAACGCCAGATACATGTGCCACTCTGTGCATCTGGCTTTGTGTAGGTCCCGGAGGATGGAACCTTCTGGCCCATCAGGCTTTGCAAGCGAGTGCCTTTAATGGCTGAGCCGTCTCTTCAGCCCAGACTGCCTTAACGCTTGAGAGATGGATGCACAGAGGGCCCGAGAGAATTTGCAGGGACGTCAGGAAGGCTTCCAAGGGTTCGTTTGCTTGAGCTGCATCCTGAAGGAGATGAGACTTCATGTGGAGCCAGGAAGGGCTTGTAAGGCATGCCCACTGCTGGACTGCGTTGGAGAGAGGTGGTCATGGCTTGGTACACTGAATGCCCAGGATGGAGCTTGAGCACTCTGCACGCCACGGCCACGGAACTTCACTAGATAGTGGTGGACGCCTGGGGAGCATCATCCCTGTTGACTTTGTCAGCGGAGGTGTGGGAAAGGACGGAAGGACGCGAGGCCGTGAGGCAGAGTACCTGGCAGCGGAGGGGCAGGAGGGCTCCTGAGAGGTTAGGTCAGTAGACAGCGGCTAGTGGGCATGGCAGAGGGGGTGAGGATCCTGCCTGGCTTCTGGCTGGGAACCAGAGGTGACCGGTGGATTTATGGGGTGAGAACCAGCCTTGGGTGAGGATGATGAGCTCAGCTTTGGATGGACTGAGTTTGGGGTGCTGTTTAGTTCCCAAGACTGCCACACTGACCACCATCTGAGCGGCTTAAAAACACGAGAAGTGAAAATAACGAGGTGTCTGCAGACGCACTTTTCAAAGCTTCAGAAGGAAATCCTTTCTTGCTTTTTCTTTTCTTTTATTTATTCATTTATTTCCAAGGAGGGGGGCGGTGAGAGAGAGAAAGAGAATAGGCACACCAGGGGCTCCAGCCATTGCAAACAAACTGCAGATTCGTGCGCCACTTTGCATCTGGCTTTAAGTGGGTACTGGGGAACCGAACCCAGGTCCTTAGGCTTTGCAGACAAGCGCCTTAACCACCTAGCTATCTCTGCAGCCCCCTGCCCCGCCTTTTTCTAGCCTCTGATGGCTGTGGCAGCCAGTTTGGGCTTTCATCTTCACACGGTAGTCATTTGTCTCTATGTCTTCCTGTGGGTGTCTCTTGTCATTGGTAATTGCTTGTCATTGGATTTAAGGCTTATCTGGCTAATCCAGGATGACCTATCTTGAGATGCTTATCTTAATCACATTTGTGTACTTCCTTCAATAAATATAACAAGTTAAAAAAAATTACATCTGTGAAGGGCCTTTCTTGACATAAGGTCACTTTTAGGTTCTGAGTATTAAGACATGGGCACACCATTCAACTCCCTACAAGGGGTCTCAGGTAGGAACACCAAGTGGTTATTTTTGCTGTATGGAAGTGGGCCTGGAGGAGAGCTCCTCGATTTTTTGGGAGCTACGCTAGACACGGTCATTCCAGATTGAGGAGAAGTGAGAACAGCATGTGGGGGGGGGGGAGGGGGCACAGGTAATGCTAGAAACCTGTTAAAGGGCTCAAGAGAAGCTGGTGTGCTGGTGGGAAAACTCAGATGGTCCAGAGATGTCTGTTAGATGGAGATAGTTCTGGCTTAGGGGATGGAAAGGCAGATCAGTTCCTAAAACTGGGAGCAGAAGGAGGAGAATGGGCTAAGGATGGTGTCAGGGGAAAAGGGGAAGCACACGTGGGGCTTCCTGTAGAGGGAAGGACAAGTGAGGCGGCAAGAGGAAGGGACATGTGTGCGAGAGGTAGTCTTTATCCCTCTTTTTTATTTTTTAGGCTTTGGTTTCTCAAGGAAGGGTTTTGCTCTATCCTGGGCTGACCTGGAATTCACTGTGTAGTCTCAGGGTGGCCTCGAACTCACAGCGATCCTCCTGACCCTGCCTCCCAAGTGCTGGGAGCTTTAGATTCTTTCACAATATTTAATTAAATTAATTTATTTATTTGAGAAAGAGAGAGGGACAGAATGAGAATGGGTGCCAGGTGTGGTGGCACATGCCTTTAATCCCAGCACTCGGGAGGCAGAGGTAGGAGGATTGCTGGGAGTTCCAGGCCACCCTGAGACTACGTAGTGAATTCCAGGTCAGCCTGGGCCAGAGCGAGACCCTACCTCGAAACCCGCCCCCCTCCCAAAAGAAAATGAGAATGGGCATTTCAAGGGCCTCCAGCCACTGCAAACAAACTCCAGACACAAGCACCCCCTTGTGCACCTGGCTTACGTGGGTCCTGGGAAATCGAACTTGGGTCCTTTGGCTTTGCAGGCAAGTGCTTTAATTGTTAAGGCCAACCTTTTTTTTTTTTTTTTAATATATAAGTAGAAAAAAAAACACTCTAACTTAAGAGTATAGAAATATTTATACTATTTTATAAGTGTGTATGTAGCTATAGTATCGTTATAGAAGTCAGTAACAATTGTTGGTTATCATGATTACATAATTGCACATGATTTTATATGTTGCTTCTTTTAAAAGTTTTATTTAGTGGGGCTTGGTGGCGCACACCTTTAATCCCAGCACTTGGGAGGCAGAGGCAGGAGGATCGCCATGAGTTCAAGGCTAACCTGAGACTACATAGCGAGTTCCAGGTCAGCCTGGACTAGCATGAGACCCTAAAACCAAAAAAAAAAAGTTTTATTTCTGTGTGTGTGTGTGTGTGTGTGTGTGCGCGCACACGCACGTGCATGCATTTGCACACACCCGGGTCTCTTGCTGTTGCAAACGAACACCCATCTGGCTTTACATGGATGGCTGGTGAATTGAGCTCAGGCCAGCAGACTTCGCAAGCAAGTACCTTTAACTGCTGAGCCATCTCCCCAGCCCCTGTGCGAGACCTTTATATGGTTGGCAGCAGGGTAGGTTTTTTTGCACATCAGGATAACCACAAACACACACATAATGTATTGTACTCTGACGTCATGACAGCTGTGACGTCACAAGGTGGCAGGAACTTTTCAGGCCCGTTATAATCTTACAGGACTACTGTCATACGTGTTCCATCGCCGGTAGAAAAGCACATGAGGCTATGTTGCCAAGCAACAAAGGCAGGATGAGGAGCAAAACATGTACAGTAACATTCTACTTATCCTACCTGTGCATAAAAATAAACTTTCGGAGGCTGCATGAAACAGTGAGAGAGACAGAGTCATCTGTGAAGTTTGGGGCTAAAGAATAGGTTTTCATGTTATTCTCTTTCTACCTGAATCCGCCCCCTCCCCATGAACAAGTTACCTTTGCATCAAAGATGGAGTTTGATCATTTAAAACACTGGTGGTAAGGAGCCACAGGAGAAGGAGAGATTCAGTTCCCAAAGCGAGGGATTGCTGAGGAAGCAGAAACCCCTGGCCCTCTGTCCAGGGCCCCCTTGACACTGGGGGGCGGGGTGAGGGGGGCTTTCGGGGGTGCCTTGGAGCCAGGACAGAAGGAAGAAGCTCTTCCTCCTTGGCTGAGGCCGTGAGGAGTGAGGGTCTGGGGAGTGAGGGTGAGGGCTGGAGGGGCTGGAAGTCGGCTACAGAGGCAAAGGCAGGCCTGCAAGGGAGCACGAGATGGCTGAGGCAACGTGTGGCTCATTGGGTGTTTTTCTGCTTCCTGGATGGTGGCTTATCAAGGCCTTTTGTGTAGCTGTATCCAAATACAATAGATGGATGGAGTGGTGGCTTCTCAACCCCCCAAAGTATTCCCGGAGACAAAGAAGACCAAGATCAAAACACTGGTGAATTCAGGGTCTGGTGAGGCCCGTTTCTGGGTTCATACATGGCTGTGTCCTGTGTCTGCAGGTGGTCACAGGGCAAGCAACGTCCTTTGCAACTCCTTATTTATTTTATTTCTTATTTATTTATTTGAGAGACAGAAAAAGACATACACAGAGAGAGAGAGAGAATGGGAGCACCGGGGCTTCCAGCCACTGCAAACGAACTCTAGATGTGTGTGCCCCCTTGTGCATCTGGCTCACGTGGGTCCTGGGGAATCGAACCGAGGTACTTTGGCTTTGCAGGCAAGCGCCTTAACCGCTAAGCCACCTCTCCAGCCCTTTATTTTTATTTATTATTATCTATTTATTTGACAGAGACACAGAGAATGGATGCTGTAAGGCCTCCTACCATTGCAAATGAACTCCAGACACATGTGTCCCGTTGTGCATCTGGTTTTATATGGGTACTGGGGAATTGAACCCTGGGCCATCAGATTTTGAAAGCAAGCACCTTTAGCTGCTGAGCAGATAGCCCAGCCTGCAACTCTTTTTATTTTGTTTTATTTTATTTTTTTGGTTTTTAGAGGTAGGGTCTCACTCTAGCCCAGGCTGACCTGGATTTCCCTATGTAGTCTCAGGGTGGCTTGAACTTATGGTGATCCTCCTACCTCTGCCTCTCGAGTGCTGGAATTAAAAAGGCATGTGCCACCATGCCTAGCTCCATCTTTTTGTTGTTATTTTTAGATAATTTTTATTTATTTGCAAGCAGAGAGAGAAAGAGAGTGCATGTGAGCACCAGAGCCTCTGGCCACTGCAAACAAACTTCAGATGCACGTGCCACCTTGTGCATCTGGCTTTACTGAGGAATCGAACTCAGGGTGTTAGGCTTGGCAGGCAAGCACTTTAACCGCTGAGCAATCTCCCCAGCCTACAGCTCTTTTCTTTTTTTAAAAAAATTATTTATTCATCTACTAGAGAGAGAAAGAAAGAGGCAGAAAGAGAGAGAGAGAGAGAATGGGCACTCCAGGGCCTCCAGCCACTGCAAATGAACTCCAGATGCGTGCACCGTTTGTGCATCTGGCTTACGTGGGTCCTGGGGAATCAAACCGGGGTCCTTTGCCTTTGCAGAAAAACACCTTAACCACTAAGCCATCTCTCCAGCCCCTAAATATTTATTTGAGAGAGAGAGAGAGAGGAAGAGAGAGGAAGATAGAGAGAAAGAGAATGTATGTGCCAGGGCCTCTAGCCATTGCAAAGGAACTCCAGACACATGCACCACCCTGTGCATGTGCCTTACGTGGCTGCTGGGAAATCAAACCTGGGTCCTTAGGCTTCGCAGGCAAGTGTCTGAACCACTCAGCCATGTCTCCAGCCCCAGCAGCTCTTTTTACAAGGGTACTGAATTCCGTTTGTCAGAGCTGCATCCTCACTGCCACATCACATCTATGGTAGTGAATCTCTCTAGAGAATGACTTGATTGGATCTAGAATCACCTAGGAGGCAAAGCTCTGTGAGGGAGTTTGTAAAGTTACTTGAGCAGGGAAGACTCACCCTCGTTGTGAGCTGGGACCCCAGACTGAATTAAAAGGAGAAAACGGGATGAATCTTAACACCCATCCCTCTGTTTTCTGCCTGGGGACTGAATGTGCCCGGCTGCTTCATGTTACTGCCTCTCCCCCCCCCCCCCAACCATGAGCTGAATCCCCTCAACTGTGAGCTGAAAGAAACCCTCCCGCCCTTAAGTTGCTTCTTGTCCCGTATTTGGTCACTGTAAGGTTCAGGAGTGACCGAGGGCCACGGAGACCACTCTGAGGCCAAGATGGAAGTTTTTATGCGGGGGGGGGGGGGGGGGGGGGGGGCGGGGTGCGGGGAAACACGAGCTGCCAGGACTGACCCTCAAGAGCGGAGCAGTCATCTTGGGGTTACGGATAGTGGGCTTTATAGGCTCTTCAGTTGGGGGAAGGTGAGAAAGGGAAGGAATTTCTTGTTGGGGCAATAAATCTCTGTTCTTTACATTAGCCATAGGGTGAGACCAGAAGTGACCCAGTGAGAGAGAAGGGGCCCAGTAAGTCTAGTCTTGGAGCCTTGTTAGGCAGGGGAGGGACAATGGCTGGACAATTTCTTGAGGAATGTGGATGACTCCTCTGTCGCCCTCCTGCTGTCCTGGGTGACTCCATTTTGTCCTGACCTAACAGTCACAACAATGAGAAAAGTAATGAATACAATATCCAAGGATCTCTTCAGGCTTAGAATTTTAACATGTGTGTGTGTGTGTGTGTGTGTGTTAAAATTCTAAAAATATATATTTTGTTTTTGTTTTGAGGTAGAGTCTCACTCTAGCCCAAACTGACCTGAAATTCACTATGTAGTCTCAGAGTGGCCTCAAACTCACAGAGATCCTCCTACCTCTGCCTCCCGAGTGCTGGGATTAAAGGTGTGCGCCACCACACCTGGCTCCATATATAATTTGATGAGAACAACATATTCCATCCATCGCAGTGCCCCGTAGCATCCCCTAAACCAAACTTTTAGTGGACACAGAACAGGCTTATTATTCTGTTTGCATATAATTTGCCTTGAGTGTAGATTTGGAATTCTTTAAAAATTTTTTTAAATTATTTTTATTTATTTATTTGAGAGAGAGAAAGACACAGGGAGAGCTAGAGAGAGAGAATGGGCGCACCAGGGCCTCCAGCCACTGCAAACAAACTCCAGATGCATGTGCCCTTTGTGCATCTGGCTCACATAGGTCCTGGGGAATCGAACCGGGGTCCTTAGGCTTTGCAGGCAAATGCCTTGACCACTAAGCCATTTCCCCAGCCCTAAAGAAAATATTTTTTAAAAAAAATTTTTTAAAGGGCTGGAGAGATGGCTTAGCAGTTAAGCGTTTGCCTGTGAAGCCTAAGGACCATGGGCTTGGGCCCATAGTGAAGTGCATCAGCAAAGCCAGGCTATTATCTAATAATAATAGATCATATTATTAATATTGTTAGGCTCCATCTGAGTCTCCTGTCCTGAGGCCACAGGACACGCATAAGGGCTTCTGACTCCTGAGCCCACACAGCCTTCGGCAAACAACACCCTTCCCTACCTTCTCGCCGCGACTGCCCACGTGTCCCTAGCTTAAAGCTCTTAGGAAGCCGTGTGACTGCCCGCGGAGGATGCTGAACTACCCGGGCTGAGCCCCGTAAGAGGTCCCTTCCATCCAAGGGTAGGAGGACTCGCTGAGGCGTTCACAGCGAGTGTAGGCAAGGTGTGGGCACGGCAGCTATTTCTAACCTGTCAGAGGGAAGGGAGCCTCGGCTGCTTGAGGAGCAGGCTGCTTGTCAGGGCGGATCCCAGCGCCGAGCTGTCACCCAGAGCTCCTGACAGGGGGCGGAGTCGGGGGGCTTGGGCTGACAGGGCTGTGATTTTTGAAAGAAATGTCTCTAAGAAAGTGCTTCAAAGGTAGGAGAGAAATATTATTATTAGATAATAGCTGTCAGGTTATTTTTTGATGTGTTCTCAGTATTTCATAATCCATTTGCCCTTAGATGGTAAGTCCTTCCTGGCCCTGGGCCACGAACCACATGTGATCCTGGGGTTTGACTCCAGCTCTGGGCACACAACAGGAGTCAGGAGGCATTTGCTCCCTAATCAGCGGTCACTATGGTGGAAATAATCCTCTATCAGTTTTTTGTTTGTTTGTTTGTTTGTTTTTTTTTTGGTTTTTCCAAGTAGGGTCTTGCTCTAGGCTACGTTGACTTGGAATTCACTATGTAGTCTCAGGCTGGCCTCGAACTCATGGTGATCCTCCTACCTCTGCCTCCTGAGTGCTAAGATTAAAGGTGCATGTCACCATGCCCAGCCTCTAGCAGTTATTGATGAACCACAAATAGATAAACATTTGTCACTTCAGGCTAACCAGCCATACCCCATCAAACCCACCCAGTACCAGAAGACAAAGTCGTGAGATTACCACCTGAGACTCAGCACACCGAGGGGCAGATGGGTGCAGAAGCCTCCTCTGGTGTCCGTTCTTGGACTCTAGTGTCTCCTGAGCCTCATCTCCCTGCTCCTCATTGATGACATGATCAGCCCAGTCCCTAGGATCCACATAGCCCTCTAATTCTGGTTCAGAGGCAGAGAGAGAGAGAAAGAGAATGGGCGTGCCTAGGGTCTCCAGCCACTGCAAATGAACTCCAGACACTTGTGCCACCCTGTGCAAACTGGCTTACATGGGTCCTGGGGAATGGAACCAAGGTCCTGTAGCTTTGCAGGCAAGTGCCTTAACCGCTAGGCCATCTGTCCAGGCCACGGTTCAGAAACCTTTGAGGGGGGGGGGGCAGTCAGGGAGGGTGAACCAATCTCCTCTCCTCTGTGCAGGTTGTGGGGACTTTAATCTCTACCTCGATTTCAGCAACTCCAAACACCAAGTCGTTGACTGGTCCTACTTCTCCCCGTGGCCAGGCTTAGCCATCCCTCCTCCCGGCTGACGAGCGGTTTAACATGGGGCTCAGAGCTCACGCTGCCCGGGGCCCTGGGCCTTGTACCAGATGCTTTCCTGCAGGAGCGCCCCTAGCTCGCCTCTGTCTGGTGGAGGTGGAGAGGAGTTTTTTCTCTTTTCTCTCTTTCCTTCTCTCTCTCTCTCTCTCACTCACTGTCTTTGTTTCCTTCTTTTCTCTCCCCCCTCCCACCCAACTCCCCTGACAAGGTCTCACGTAGCCCGGGTTGGCCTACTGCTTGCTGTGTAGCAAGGATGAACTCAGACTCCTCATCCTCCGGCCTTTATCTCCTGAGTGCCGAGGTCGCAGGCATGGGCGCCGCGCCTGGTCCTCACGCGGGGCTGGGGACTGCGCCCCTGGCTTCGCGCGTGCCGGCCAAGCACTCGGCCAGCTGGGCTATAGCCCTGTCCCGGGTTTTTTGTCTGTTTTATTTCAGTACTGGGGCTACAATCTTGAGTCAGACCCCTTCTCGATCCACACTACCTCTGAGTTTATATCCCTGACCCTTGGAAGGAGATCTGAAATGTAGCAGATCTCTTCAAACTCCTTTTCCTCTTCTTTCCCCACCCATCCAGGAAGCTCGATCTGCCCGGAAGAGCCTTAGAAGCCGCCTTGGAAGGAGACTTTGAACTTCAGGGATACGCCTTCGAGGCGGCCAAGGAGCAGCAGAGATGCCCCAGGATCGTGCGCGTGGGGCTCGTTCAGAACAAAATCCTCCTCCCCACATCCGCCCCTGTGGCAGACCAGGTGCAGTGTCCATTGACCACACACGCACATATGGGGCTCTGGCCTGTGCAGTGTCCATTGACCACACACGCACGGACAGGGCTCTGGCCTGTTCAGTCTCCGTTGACCACACACGCACGGACGGGGCTCTGGCCTGTGCTTTCTCGTGAACAGCCCCTGGCTGGCTACTCACTCGGGGTCCACAGGCCCAGGCACCTCGATGTGCAGCTGAGCCGCTTCCCGTCTCTCCTCCCCATCTTCTCCCAGTCTTGTGCCATGCGCCACCACGCCCGGCTGAAGCTTCATTTTTCAACTGGGAAGGGGCCCTCTGGCAGGTCAAGCTCCCTCCATGGGATGCTGTCTCTCAGCTGCCTACCAGAAGACCAGCTGCTAACACACACTGATCACAGCCACCCTGCACTCCTTTGCCTTAATCCTCAAACCAGGGGCTCACTGTGCACAAGCCTCAAATTCAGCTAGAGAGCAATTTGTTTCCCCTATAACTGTCAGGCTACCATTGGACCAATTCCTTATTTATTTATGAGAGGGAGAGAAGGAAAGAGAGAGAATGAGTGCTCCAGGGCTTCCTGCCACTGCAAACAAACTCCAGATACATGTGTTGCTTTGTGCATCAGGCTTTACGTGGGTACCGGGGAATTGAACCCGGGTCGTCAGACTTTCTAAGCAATCACCTTTAACTACTGAGCCATCTCTCCAGCCCACTCTTTATCATTATTATTTATTAGTTATGTACATACTCAGTGTGTAAACAACCATGTTGGTGCCATCATTAGCCTCCTCCCCCCTCCGGAGAGACCCCCCTCGTTGGGGATTGTGGGTCATGCATTGTGTAGCCATCAGTTATGGGGAAGAGGCAGTGTCTCTGTGCATAATGTCTCAACTTGTCTGCCCACTCTTAAAAAAAAAAAAAAAAAAGACTTCTGGGGCTGGAGAGATGGCTCAGCAGTTAAGGCGCTTGCCTATGAAGCCTAAGGACCCATGTTGGACTCTCCAGATCTGACATTAGCCAGATGCAGAGGCGAGGCAAGTGCAAGGTCGCACATGCCCACTAGGTGGCGCAAGCGTCTGGAGTTAGATTGTAGTGGCTGAGGCCCTGGTGCGCCAATTCTCTCTCTCTCTCAAAAAAACAAATTCTGCACGTCTCTTGGAAACCAGACATTTTGCTGAGAGTATGGATAATAAGGATGCTTTCTTCCTGCTCCTAAGGAGTCTGTTGGGTGCTCAGAATAAACAGCAGGCAGCGGAGGAACTGTGGCAGCACAGTAGGAGTCGTGTTGCTGAGGGAGTTTGCAAAGCGGTGCAGAGTGGACTGTCCCTGGCGGAGGGAGCAGCAGGCCCCGGGTGTGTGCGTGTGCATACGTGCACACGGCCACATGCCCGCCTGGCGTGCCAGAGCACACCCATGTGCATTCACGCCGGATCTAGTCTGATGAGAAAACTGAATACCATACCTCCCCATCCTTCTTATCCGCCTGAGCCTGGTTGGGTGGGAGTTTGTTGTATGCGCATTGGACTAGTTCTTACGCCCCCTGCCGGCAAGAGGACTGGATGTGTTGTAATCCGAGTTTTTAAAATCGCCAGGTCTCTGCCCTCCACAGACGCATCGAGGCCATGGCCGAGGTGGCTGCAATGTGCGGGGTCAACATCATCTGTTTCCAGGAAGCGTGGAGTAAGTCTCTAGTGGGGCGCTCTCTCTGCCACCGTGAGACAGCTGTGTCTCACCCTGTTGCCAGCAGTGCCCACTGTCTGGTTTTAAGGAAATCTCCTTTCTTTTTTCTTCTGTAGAATTTTGTTTTAATTGTTTATTTATTTATGGGGGGAGGCGGTAGGGGTAGAGAATGGGCACGCCAGGGCCTCTAGCACTGCAAATGAACTCCAGACACTTGTGTCACCTCGTACATCTGGCTTATGCGGGTATTGGGGAATCGAACCCGGGTCCTTTGGCTTTGCCGGCAAGTGCCTTAACCGCTGAGCCATCTCTCCAGCCCAGAACTTTTGGGTTATTTGTTTATTTATTTATTAAAGACAGGGTCTCACTATGTAGCTTTAGCTGTCCTGGCACTTGCTATGGAGCCTCAAACTTAAAACAGCCCTCCTGCCTCCGAGCGCTGGGATTACAGGTGCGTACTGCCGTGTCCAACCTAGAAATCAATTTCTTCTTCTAAAAAATTTTTTTATTAATTTATTTGAAAGAGATAGAAAGAGAAAGAGGAGGATAGAGAATGGGTGTGCCAGGGCCTCTAGCCACTGCAAAGGAACTCCGGATGCATGCGCCACCTTGTGCATCTGGTTTACATGGGTCTTGGTGAAATCAAACCTGGGTCCTTTGGCTTTGCAGGCAAGCACCTTGACCACTAAGCCATCTACCCAGCCTGAAAATCTTTTTTGTTTGTTTGTTTGTTTCTCGAGGCAGGGTTTCATTCTAGCTCAGGCTGATCTGGAATTCACTATGTAGTCTCAGGGTGGCCTCGAACCCATGGTGATCCACCTACTTCTGCCTTCCAAGTGCTGGAATTAAAGGCGTGCACCACCACACCCGGCTTGAAAAACTATTTCTTAAGTGCACTAGAAACCTAGGCTCCCCTGCCTCCTGGTCATTCACTTCTCCTCACCTCTACCACGGCCCTAGTGGAAGTCACCAGTGGTGTTCCCTCAGCCGGCCACCCCCGAGGGGAGGCGTCAAGTCATGGCGTGTGCTGAGCACGCCCTCTGTCGCTGAGTTTCACCCCCACCCTGCGCCTTGGCTTTGGCAATTACCTCCAGCTAGCTAATCTCCTTATATCTCCCAACCCTGCTTCACCCATCTCACCTGGGAGCCACCTGGCTGGCTCCGCACCCAAAATCTAATCCTCTGTTGTATAAAGTCTTGATACCTCTTCTTCATCTTATTTTTATTTCTTTTTTTAAATTTTATTTATTTATTTGCAAGCAGAGGGAGATAGAAGAGAGACAGAGAGAGAGAGAATGGGCACGCCAGGGCCTCTAGCTACTGCAAACAAACTGCAGACGCGTGTGTTCCTTGTGCATCTGGGTCCTGGGGAATTAAACCTGGGTCCTTTGGTTTCACAGCAAATGCCTTAACCGCTAAGCCATTTCTCCATCCCCCTATTTTTATTTCTTTATTTGGAGAGAAAGAGAATGGGCACACCAGCGTCTTTTGCCACTCACTGCAAACAAACTAGATGAATGTGTCACTTTATGTATCTGAATTTGTGTGGGTACTGGGAAATTAAACCCTAGCTAGCAAGCTTTGCTTGCAAGTACCTTTGACTGTTGAGCCATCTCCCCAGCCCAATAAAAATATATTTTAAAAAAATCATACAAAGCCAGGTGTGATGGTTCATGCTTTTAATCCCAGCACCTGGAGGCAGAGGATCACTGTGAGTTCAGGACCAACCTGGGACAACAGAGTGAATTCCAGGCTAGCCTGGGCTAGAGTGAGACCCTACCTCAAAAAGCCAAAAAAAAAAAAAAAAAAAAAAGACATACAGGGCTGGAGAGATGGCTCAGCGGTTAAGGTGCTTACCTGCAAAGCCCAAGTATCAGAGTTTGATTCCCCAGTACCCACATAAAGCCAGGTGCACAAGGTGGCATATGCATCTGTAATTAATTTGTAGTGGCTAGAGGCCCTGGTGTGCCCATACTCTCATTCTCTCTCCCTCTCTATTTATCTCTCTGCTTGCAAGTAATTAAATAAAATCATTTTTTAAAAATACAGAACCCAGCACTAGGGAGGCAGAGGTAGGAGGATCACAGTAAGTTCAAGGTCACCCTGAGACTACATAGTGAATTCCAGTCAATCCAGTCAGCCTGAGCTAGAGTGAGACCCTATCTCCAAAAACAACAACAAAAAAATCTGGTGTGGTGGTGCACGCCTTTAATCCCAGCACTCAGGAGGCAAAGGTAGGAGGATCACCCTGAGTTCAAGGCCACCCTGAGACTACATAGTGAATTCCAGGTCAGCCTGGGCTAGAGGGAGACCCTACCTCAAAAAAAAAAAAAAAAAAAGAATCAAAATTAATGTCAGGCTATATGAGAATCAAGATATTCTTTTGGGCTGGAGAGATGGCTTAGCGGTTAAGCGCTTGCCTGTGAAGCCTAAGGACCCCGGTTCGAGGCTCAACTCCCCAGGACCCACGTTAGCCAGGTGCACAAGGGGACGCACGCGTCTGGAGTTCGTTTGCAGTGGCTGGAGGCCCTGGCGTGCCCATTCTCTCTCCCTCTCTCTATCTGCCTCTTTCTCTCTCTGTCTGTCACTCTCAAATAAATAAATAAAAATAACAAAAAAATTATTTAAAAAAATCAAAATTTTAAAAAAAAAGATATTCTTTTAAAAAATAATTTATTTATTTATTTATTTGAGAGAGGGAAAGAGAGAGAGAATGGGCTTGCTAGGGCTTCCAGCCATTGCAAACGAACTCCAGATGCACGTGCCACCTTGTGTTTCTGGCTTATGAACCGAACTGAGGTCCTTTGGCTCTGAAGGCAAGCGCCTTAACTGCTAAACCATCTCTCCAGCCTGAGAATCAAGATATTCTTAAAAGCCAAATGTGATTTGGAAACACAGATCTTAAAGTTAATGCTACCCTGTGTCATGATGGGCCAAGAAAATTGTGACTTCCATTTTCCTTAGAAAATGGCAAGTGACAACTTTTTAAGTATAACATGTTACCTTTGGCCCATCACCCCTCCCAAAGAAAAGGTCATTTCATTTTTTTGGGAGGGGGAACAAGAAAGGAGGAAGTGTGACATGGCTGAGAATGGTAATTTTAGTAGTAGTATTTTGGCGATTTTTTTAAAATTGTTTTTTTGAGGTAGGGTCTCGCTATAAGCCAGGCTGACCTGGAACATAGTGGAATTCACTATGTTGTCTCACGCTGGCCTCGAACCCACAGCCATCCACCTACCTCAGCCTGTACAACCACAGCCCGGCAATAGTATTTTTTTGTTGTTGTTATGATAAACTCTGCATTTAAAGTGGGCGAAAAGCCATTCACTGCCAAGAGGGAATAAGGAATCAATTTTCAAGACCGTACAATTTCCATTAGAGATGTCTCAAAACCAAATGACCAATTTATGTGAAAAGATCTAGAGAAAGTGGTTGAAAAAGCCCATTCATTAAATTTTTATTCCACTTTACATGAACTTAATACACATGTTCTTAACAATTATGCTTGGATTGTTCATGAAAATTTCATAACATGGTAAACAAAGCTAGCCATTATCTTGTTATTTCCCTGTTAACTATTTTTATAAAATATGCATGTTAGGTAATTATCAAAAACAATCATGCCAGGCATGGTGGCACACGCCTGTAATCCCCTCACTCCAGAGGTAGAGGTAGGAGGATCACTGTGAGTTTGAGGCCAGACTGGGACTACAGAGTAAGTTCCAGGCCAGCCTGGGCTAGAGGGAGACCCTAACTCAGAAAGAAAAAAAAAAAAAAAGACCAAAAAAAAATGATAATAAGGATTGGGGAGATGGCTTAGAGGTAGGTTAAAGGCACTTGCTTGTAAAACCATCTGCTGGGGTTCAGTTTCCCCAGTATCCACATAAAGCCCGAGGCACAAAGCAGCACATGTATCTGGTGTTTATTAGCAGTGGTAAGAGGCCCTGGTGTACCCATTCTCTCTCTCTCTCAAATAAATAAAAATACTTAAAAAAAAAAAAAAAAGGCCAGTCTGGAGAGATGGCTTAGCCAATAAGGTGCTTGCCTGCAAAGCCAAAGGATCAAAGTTTGATCCCCCAGGACCCATGTGAGCCAGATGCACAAGATGGCACATGTGTCTGGAGTTCATTTGCAGTGGCTGGAGGCCCTGGCACACCCATTCTCTCTCTCTCCCCCTCCCTCTTTTTCTCTCAAATAAATAAAAATAATATATTAAAAAATAATTTTTTAAAAGCCAAAAACTGGGCTGGAGAGAGAGCTCGTCAGTTAAGGTGCTTGCCTATAGAGACTAACAACCAGAATTTGATTCCCCAGTACCCATGTTAAGCCAGATGCACAAGATGGGGCATGTGCCTGGTGTCTGGAGTTCATTTGCAGTGGCTGGAGGCCCTGGTGTGCTCTCTCTCTGTCTCTTTCTCTCTGTCTGTCTTCTTTCTGTCTCTCTCTCTCTCTCTCTCTCTCTTTGCTTACAAATAAAAAAATTTAAAAATACATAAATGAAAAGCAAAAAAAAAAAAAAAATCCAGAGAGATGGCTCAGCAGTTAAGGCACTTGCCTGCAAAGCCTAACGACCCAGGTAATTCCCCAATTCTCACACAGAGCCAGATGCACAAAGTGGTACATGCATCTGGAGTTTGTTTGCAGCAGCTAGAAGCCTCAATACACCAATTATTTCTCTCCTTGGAAATAAATAAATAAAATATTCTTTTAAAAAGCAAAAACAGGGGCTGGAGAGATGGCTTAGCAGTTAAGGCACTTGACTGTGAAGCCTAAGGACCCAGGTTCTACTCCCCAGAACCCATGTAAGCCAGACTCACAAGGTGACGCATGTGCACAAGATCACACATGTGCATAAGGTAGCATATGCATCTGGAGTTCGATTGCAGTGGCTAGAGGCCCTGATGTGCCAATTCTTTCTCTATTTAAAAGAAAAAAAAAAGCAAAAAGAAAAAGAAAACATAAAAAAGTTAAATACTCGGTATTTTTTCTTTGTCACTGCTGTGCGTACATATGAAGTGTGAGCAGCAACCAGTTCACTGTTACTGCATCTTTACTTCACATATGTTCTTAGACTGCTTAAAAATACTGAAATACAGCCGGACGTGGTGGCGCACGCCTTTAATCCCAGCACTCGGGAGGCAGAGGTAGGAGGATCACTGAGAGTTCGAGGCCACCCTGAGACTACGTAGTGGATTCCAGGTCAGCCTGAGCTAGAGTGAGACCTTACTTCGAAAAACAAAGCAACAACAAGAAAATATTGAAATACAAATAAAATGAATAGCAAAACTAATGAAAGAAAACAGCAGGCTAGCAGGTAACCTTACAAATAATAGTGTGAGCAGCTTCTGCTCTTATCTGGAGTAACTTGAGCCTCAGCCCTTTCTAAAAGAACTCTTCGGCAGCTATAGTCAAAGGTGTGGACACCAAAGGTTGACTGGTCCAATGAAACACTTCGATTCTAACATGCAGCGTCCATGAGACAGCTGTGCTGTGTAAGGGCTCCAAACCGTAAAAGTATGGACAACAACTACGTTTATGTCCACAGCTGGTTATCCACGTGATTTCCCACTGGGACAAAACGGTACATAGGCAGTTGTCTTTGCTTAGACATGGAAGCAGTTTTAACATTGGTCCTTGAGAAACCATAATATACCAAAAAGTACATGCCAAACTTTTAAAAATTTTTTTTTGGTTTTTCGAGTTAGGGTTTCACTGTAGCCCAGGGTGACCTGCAACTCACTATGTAATCTCAGGGTGGCCTTGAACTCACGGTGATCCTCCTACCTCTGCCTCCCAAGAAGCTGGGATTAAAGGCATGCGCCACCACGCCCGGCCTTGAGTGATTCTTTTATAAACTTTTTTTTTGTTGTTGTTGTTCATTTTTATTTATTTATTTGAGAGTGACAGAGAGAGAGAGAGAGAATGGGCACCCCAGGGCCTCCAGCCACAGCAAACTCCAGACGCATGCGCCCCCTTGTGCATCTGGCTAACGTGGGTCCTGGGGAATTGAGCCTTGAACTGGGATCCTTAGGCTTCACAGGCAAACGCTTAACCGCTAAGCCATCTCTCCAGCCCCCTTGAGTGATTCTTGATTCGTCTGCAGCCTCCATTAGAATGTAAGTTCCAGGAGACCGATGTCTGCTTCTGTTTGTTTCTTGGGTTTTTCGATCCCTATCCTCCCGCCCCCATTTTATCTACTGTGGCTGTAGTAGTGACAGGCATTCCAACACCTGTCGGATGATTTGACCAATCTCTTTGCTTTGTTGGATTTGGAGCTACCTGTCGCTCGTCCATCCAGGCCTAACAAGGCCTTTGTGAGGCCCTGCAGACTCCCTGGGGTCCTGCCAGGTGACATGACCATCATAATCTCAACCTCTCCTCCCCCTCTCCCTCCCTCCTGCCTGCCTGTCCCTCCTCTCTTCTTGTTTCTCTCTCCCTCCCTGTCCCATCTCACTTTGTAGCCAGGCTGGCCTCAAACTCATAATGATGGCGCCTCATCTTACTCAGTCCCGTGGTTATCATCTGGTCTGACAGAATCCATGCATTTTTCTCCAGGCTGCAGTTCCAGGGCGCAGGGCGAGGTCTTAGGCAAGAAGCTGACTCCATGTGAGGTTCAAGAACGTGGAATCTTGGGCTGGAGAGATGGCTCAGCAGTTAAGGCGTTTGCCTGCAAAGCCTAAATCGAAGCCAGGTTCGATTCCCCAGGACCCATGTAAGCCAGATGCACAAGGTGGCGCATGCATCTGGAGTTTGTTTGCAGTGGCTGGGGGCCCTAGTGTGCCCATTCTCTCTCTAACTATCTGCCTCTTTCTCTCTGTCTCTCTCATATAAATATACAAAATTTAAAAGATAAAAATTAAAAACAAGAACGTGGAATCTCTTCCCCTCTAAGTGGAAAACTGTACCTGGCTGGGCATGGCGGCACAGGCCTTTAAATCCCAGCACAGTGAGAGTTCAAGGTCAGCTCGGGGCTGCAGCGTGAGTGCCACGTGAGCCTAGAGTGAGACCCTACCTCGAATAAAAAGAAAGAAAAAAAAAAAAAAAAACAGACTTGAATTTTGTAGCCCCTGGTGTGGCCCAACCCTCCAGCCCACACCTTCCTTTGGAAAGTTTACTTGTATTGGAGTATTTATGTAACCAGGAAAAGAAGCCAGTCAAAAGGAAATGGAGACATTTGGAACCCTTAGTAACTTGAAATGAAATCTACAGGGGAGGGTTTATTCTCTGGGGACAATTGAGTCACCCCCAGAGCTCTGGAAGCTGAGAATTAATGGTCGTAAAGGAACATTTTTAGTTATCAATGGCTTTTTCATTGTTGCTGTTGTCGTCTTACTTAAAAGTGGCTCTTCCATCCTTACTGAGGGGACCTGGGGGAGGGGGGGCTTAGCCTGGTACCAAGGCCCCAGGGACTGTGGCTGGCGTGCTCACTCTGACACAGTCAGGAAGCCAGGCTTCCTGGGACTGGAAGGTACTGGGAGTTGTGGATCCTCCTTGTGAAACGACTGGGGCCACACCTACTCTCACAAGGCCTTGGGGATGAGCTGCCCGTTCCCTTACCTAGTAGGTACCATGTGTGGCAAATGTTGGCTGTGGTCATGACCCCGGAATAGACCCCAAACCCCGTGTCGACATTAGTTACGTACCATCTGACCACATCATGAAGTGTCCTGCAAATGCTCCGTAGAAGTTGGTCGGGGCAGGTTGGAGAGATGGTTTAGCACTTAAGGTGCTTGCTTGCAAAGCCTGAGGCTCCAGGTTCGATTCCCCAGTACCCACGTAAGCCAGATGCAAAAGGTGGCGCATGTGTCTGGAGTTCATTTGTAGTACTTAGAGGCTCTGGCATGCCTACTCTCTCTATCTGCCTCTTTCTGTTTCTCGCTCAAATAATTAAAATATTCTTTAAAAATATACATACAAAAGTTGAACCAGGCGTGGTGGTGCACGCCTTTAATCCCAGCACTCGGGAGACAGAGGTAGCAGGATCGCCGTGAGTTCGAGGCCACCCTGAGACTCCATAGTGAATTCCAGATCAGCCTGGGCCAGAGTGAGACCCTACCTCGAAAAACCAACATAAACAAATTCTTTTTAAAATATTGGTCAGGACAGAACCAGAACAATAGCAGACCTCTGGAAAGACTCACTTGGCTAGTGACTTTCAATGGAGAGTGAGAGAATGAGAGTTGGGATTGGGCTCCTGTGAAGATGCAGAGCTAGAAATCGAGAGTTGGTCCAGGCAAAGTGTGCAGTGCTTGGGCTGGGGAGATGGCTCGACAGTTAACGGTGCTTGCTTGGTGGCCTCAGTTGTTTGATTTCCACAGTACCCAAGTCAAGTCAGACGTACATATGCATCTGGAGTTTGTTTGCAGTGGCTACGGGCCCTGGCAGGGCCATTCTTTCCATCCCTCCCTTTCTCTCTCTCCCTCTGTCTTGCCTCTTTCTCTCTCACATACACATCAATAAATAAATTTGAAAAATTTAAAGCTACTGTTATAAACCCAAAATGTGTTGGCATGACAAACATCTCTAACTGTTATGTGTGTGTGTGCCCGTGCGCCCTCTGTTTGAAAGAAAGCAAACAAGAACCAGTAACTTTTGTGGCATTTATTTTTTTCTCTTTTTTTTTTTTTTTTTTTTTTTTGGTTTTTCGAGGTAGAGGCTTGCTCTAGTCCAGACTGACCTGGAATTCACTATGTAGTCTTGAACTCACGGTGATCCTCCTACCTCTGCCTCCCAAGTGCTAGAATTACAGGCGTGTGCCACCACGCCTGACTTTGTGGTCTGCTTTTGTTTTTAAATTTATTTATTTGAGAGAGAAAAGGGGGGGGGGAGAGAGAAAGACAGAAAGTATGGGTGTGCCAGGGCCTCCTGCCATTGCAAACAAACTCCAGAATACACCACTTTATGTGCCTGGCTTTACATGGGTGTGCCAGGGGCCATGTGAGGCACATTTCTGACATTTGTCTTTGTTACAGCCATGCCCTTTGCTTTTTGTACGAGAGAGAAGCTACCGTGGACAGAATTTGCTGAGTCAGCAGAAGATGGGCTCACCACCAGGTTCTGTCAGAAGGTGAGAGACGCCGGCTGTCACTTTGGCCAGCCATTGTGCATCTGGCTTATGTGGGTCCTGGGGAATCAAACCTGGGTCTTTAGGCTTCACAGGCAAGCGCCTTAACAGCTAAGCCATCTCTCCAGCCCCATTTTCAGAGATTGTTTAAAAATATTTTTTTATTTATATATCAAGGAGAGAGAGAATGAGAATGGACTTGCCAGGGCTCTTTGCCAATGCAAATGAACTCGAGATACATGCGCCACTTTGGGCAATCTGGCTCTACCTGGATACTAGCAAACCAAACCCAGGCTGTTAGGTATTGCAAGAAAATGCCTTTAACCACTGAGCCATCTCTCCAGTCCTCCCAGAGGTTCGTTTCTATGGTGATTCTAAATCTTATCAAACTGACAACCAGAGATTAACCATCACACTTGATCTCTGGCATTCTATTATAAGAGTAGAAAGTAAACTAAGTTTGAAAGAAGTGGGATTTTTTTTTGTATTGATGGGAAGTATAATGATTATTCGTTAATTTTTTTTTTAAGTTTAAAAGAGCAGAGTTTATTTAAAAGTAAAAGGAACAGAGAATTCCTTGTGGAGGAGGGTACTCCAGAGCTGGAGATCCATCTCTCTAGTGAGAGCTGTGCTTTTATTGACATGTGAAGAAGCCCTCTTGTAAAATGTTTGCTGTTGTTTTGTTTTTTGAGATAGGGTCTCACTCTAGTCCAGGCTGACCTGGAATTATTCACTATGTAGTCCCAGACTATCCTCAAACTCACAGCCATCCTCCTACCTCTGCCTCCCGAGGGCTGGTCCACGCCTGACTGGCCCATAAAATTTTTTATCTGGGAGTTTTGGTTTGAGACCGAGTCTCACTATCCCAGGGTGGTCTAGAACCTACAATGTAGTTCAGTCTGACCTCAAAATCATGACAATCTGCCTGCCTCAGTTTCTCCAGTGCTGAGATTACAGGTATGGGTACCATTCTGGCTTTGATCTTCTTGTTGTGTAAATAACATAAAGCAGGGGCTGGAGAGATGGTTCGGTGGTTAAAGGTGCTTGCTTGCAAAGCCTGACAACCTGGGTTCAAATCCCCAGTACCCACATAAAGCCAGATGCACAAAGTGGCACGTGCATCTAGAGTTTGTTTGCAGTGGCTAGAGGTTCTGGCATACTCATTCATTCTCTTTTCTGCTTAAAAGAAAGAAAGAACATAAAACAAGCTAGGGAGATGCTTGCTTGCAAAGCCTACTAGCCCAGGTTTAGGACCCACATAAAGCCGGATGCATAATGTATTGTATGCATCTGGAGATTGTTTACAGTGGCAAGAGGGCCTGGTGCACCCATTCTCTCTCTCAAAAAAAAAAAAAAAAAGAAAAGAAAAGAAAAGAAAATTTACCATCTTTTAAACATTCTTATTTATTTATTTGCACGTGTGTGTGCATAGGGACATGCCAGGCTCTCTTGCCTGTTTGACTTTATGTAGGTGGCTGGGGAATTGAATCCTGGCCAGCAGCCTTTGTCAGCAAGTGCCTTTAACCAATGAGCCATATCCCCAGCCTGCAAATTGCCCACCTTACATATTTTCACATGCACATTTCAGCTGTGTAAAGCATATCACATTGTTGTACAACAGACCCTCAGAACTTTTGCATTTTGCAAATCTGAGGTGTTATAAATATTTAAAAACAGAAAAGCCGGGCGTGGTGGCACACGCCTTTAATCCCAGTACTCGGGAGGCAGAGGTAGGAGGATCGCCGTGAGTTCAAGGCCACCCTGAGACTCCATAGTGAAATCCAGGTCAGCCTGGGCTGCAGTGAGACCCTACCTCGAAAAACAAAACAAACAAACAAAAAAAAAAAAAAACAAAGAAAACCAAACAGTTCTTGGGCTGGGCGTGGTGGTGCATGCCTTTAATCCCAGCTCTTGGGAGGCAGAGGTAGGAGGATCAATTGGAGTTCGAGGCCACCATGACACTACATAGTGAATTCCAGGTCAGCCTGGGCTAGAGAGAGACTACCTTGAAGAAAAAAAAAACAAAAACAAAAACAAAAAACATTTCTTGAGCTGGATAGATGGTTCAGTGGTTAAGGTGCTTGCCTGCAAAGCCTAAGGATCCCGGTTCAATTCCCCAGTACCCACATAAAGCCAGATGCACAAGGTGGCACATGCATCTGGAGTTCATTTGCAGCAAAGGCCCTGGCATGCCCATTCTCTCTCTCCTCCTCCACTTCTCCTCTCATAAATACATAAATAAAGTTTTATTTTATTTTTTATTTGTTTATTCGTTTATTTGAGAAAAAGAGAGAGAGAGAGGCAGATAGAGAGAAAGAGAGAATGGGTGTGCCAGGGCCTTTAGCCACTGCAAACAAGCTTATGTGGGTCCTGGGGAATCGAACTGGGGTCCTTAGGCTTCACAGGCAAACACCTTAACCACTAAGCCATTTCACCAGCCATAAATAAAGTTTAAAAAAAAACAAAACCTGGGCACGGTGGTGCACGCCTTTAATCCCAGCACTTGGGAGGCAGAGCTAGGAGGATCACTACGAGTGCAAGGCCACCCTGAGACTACAGAATGAATTCCAGGTCAGCCTGAGCTAGAGTGAGACCCTACCTTGAAAAACCAAAAACCAAAAAAAGAAAGAAAGAAGCTCTTGCCAGGCATGTTGGTACACACCTTTAATCCCATTACTTGGGAGGCAGAGTTAGGAAGATTGCCATGAGTTGAGGCCAGCCTGAGACTACATAGTGAATTCCAGGCCAGCCTAGGCTCGAGCGAGACCATACCTAAAAAAAAAAAAAGAGTGTGAAAGGGTGCAGCCACTGCAGAAAACTGTATGAACTGTCTTCAAAACGTTATACACAGAATTATAGCATGACCCCACATCTCAGTATGAATTCCAAAGAACCGAGAGCACTCAATGAGCCAGTTTTCTATAACCATAAGCCCATACTCAAGTCATCTATGCAGTCATATTCAAAAGGCACTATTTGGGGATGGAGAGATGGCTTAGCAGTTAAGGCACTTGCCTGCAAAGCCAAAGGATGGTGGTTTGATTCCCCAGAACCCACGTAAACCAGATGCACAATGTGTCTGGAGTTCGTTTGCAGTGGCTGGAGGCCCTAGTGTGCCCGTTCTTTCTCTCTCTCTCTCCCTCCCTCCCTCTCCGTCTCCCTCTTTCTCTCTGTGTCAAATAAATAAATGAAAATATTTTTAAAGGCACTATTTATAATAGGGAATAGGTAAAAGCAACTCTGCAGTCCATCACCAGATGAATGGCTAAGCAGAGTGTGGTTTATACAGACAATGGGTTTCACTCACCATGAAATGCAAAGAATTCACATTCACATTACAAGACAGGTAAACCTTAACGCTAAACGCCATCCAGTCAAAAGATACAAATATATTATTCGACTTACGTAAGATATTTAGGGTGATCAAATTCCTAGACAGAACATAGAATGGTAGTTGTCAAGGGAAGGAGGGTAGAAAAATGAAGAGCAGGTTGGAGAGATGGCTTAGCAGTTAAGGCACTTGCCTGAGAAGCCTAAGGACTCGTGTTCAACTCTCCAGGTCCCACGTAAGCCAGACAAAAGGTGACACAAGTGTGCAAGGTCACACACATGCACTAGGTGACATACGCATCTGGAGTTCAATTACAGTGGCTGGAGGCCCTGGCATGCCAATTCTCTGTCTCTCTCGCAATCTCTCACATTAAAAAAAGGCCAGTCTGTTGTGCTTGCCTCAAAAAGAAAGAAAGAAAGAAAGAGAGAGAGAGGGAGGGAGGGAGGGATGAGGAAGGGAGGAAGGAATGAAGAAAAATGAGCTTTTATTTTATTTTGTTTTGTTTGAGGTAGGGTCTCGCTGTAGCCAGGCTGACCTGGAATTCACTATGGAGTCTCAGGGTGGCCTCGAACTCATGGTGATCCTCCTACTTCGGCCTCCCGAGTGCTGGATTAAAGGAGTGTGCCACCGCGCCCGGCCCTTTTTACCCTCTTACCCCAGCACTGCACAAGGGTGACGATTATCCTTCATTAGCGTGGACATCAAGACAACACTGGCAGTTCTATTTTAGAAAACAATTACCACAAGTCATAGCTGAAAACCAAGCCTAATTATTCAAGACTATCATTACATAATTCTCCAATTAAAACCTACCGCAGGGGCTGGAGGGATGGCTTAGTGGTTAAGGTGTTTGCCTGCAAAGCCAAAGGATACCAGCTCGATTCTCTAGGACCCACCTAAGCCAGATGTACAAGGTGGAGCATGCATCTGGAGTTTGTTTGCAGTGGCTAGAGGTCCTGGCACACCCATTCTCTCTCTCTCTCTCTGCCTCTTTCTCTCTCTTAAATAAACAAATAAAATATATTTTAAAAACTACCACAACCAGGTGTGGTGGTGCACACCTTTACTCCCAGCACTTGGGAGGCAGAGGTTGGAGGATCGCAATGAGTTTAAAGCTACCCTGAGACTCCATAGTGAATTCCAGGTCAGCCTGGGCTAGAGTGAGACCCTACCTCAAACCCCCCCCCAAAAAAAATACCTACCACAATGTGGGCTTAGAGGAATGGCTTAGCAGTTAAGGCGCTTGCCTGCAAAGCCTAAGAACTCATGTTCGACTCTCCAGGTCCCACATAGCCAGACGCACAGTAACAAGCAGGAAATGTCGCACGTGCGCACAAGGGGATGCATGCATCTGGAGTTGGTTGGCAGAAGCTGAGGCTCCATTCTCTCCACCCTCCCTTCCCCTGGGCCTCTTTCTCTCTCTTAAATTAAAAAAAAAAAAAAAAAAAAAAAAAAACATTACCACAATGTTACTTGCAAGAGGAACTTCATGGTTTTGGATCTTCCAGCTGGCAAAGAAGCACAACATGGTGGTGGTGTCTCCAATCCTGGAACGGGACAGAGAGCACGGGGGCGTCCTGTGGAACACAGCTGTGGTGATCTCCAACTCGGGGGCAGTCTTGGGAAAGTCCAGGAAGAACCACATCCCCAGAGTGGGTGATTTCAACGAGGTAAGCTGTCCATCAGGTCTCCGCGGGCTCTCTGGGGGGGAGTTCCGGGAAAGACTGTGCTTCAGTGTCACATGATGTCACGCTGTGTCGGAGTCACCTTGGCAACGCTGGGACAGAACACCCCACCAAAAGCAGCTGATGGGAGGAAGGGATTTATTCTGGCTCACTGTCTCAAGGAGACGCTCCATGATGGCAGGGGGCAGCATGGCATGAGCAGAGGCTGGGTGTCACCTCTGCCACAGCAGGTGGAAAACAGCAGCAGGAGGGTGAGCCAAGCTCCGGACAGAGGGAGTTGCTATAACACCCCAAAGCCCGCCCCCAACAGTACACCTCCTCCAGCTCTCAGATTGCCACCAGACGGGGTCCAAGCACCCAAAACAGATGAGTTTATGGGAGACTTTGTTGCTGCTCTGGTACCAAGAATCTGTTGACATGACCCTGTATCACATGGGCAGATAGATGGCTTTCACATTAAGACCCTCGAGTGAGTCACACACACTTTTAAAAACTATTTTAGGGCTGGAGAGATGGCTCAGCGGCTAGGGCACTTGCCTATGAAGTCTAAGGACCCAGGTTCAATTCTCTAGGTCACACGTCAGCCAGGTGCACAAGGTGGTGCGTGGGTCTGGAGTTCGTTTGCAGTGGCTGGAGGCCCTGGCGCACCCATTCTCACTCTCTCCCTCTCCCTCTCTGTGTCTCAAACAAATAAATAAAATAGATAAATAATTTTTTTTAAAAGTTACCTGGTTGATCCTGCTTGTGGCATATGCTCGTCTCAAAGGTTAAGCCACGCATGTCTCAGTGCGCACAGCTGGTACAGTGAACCTGTGAGTGGCTTACTAAATCAGTGATGGTTCCTTTGGTGGCCCACTCCTCTCCAGAGCTTAAAATGTGGATGACGGCAACATCCCATGGAATCAGGTTCATGCATGTACGTGTACGTGTGTGTGTGTCTCTAATCGAATGCCCCTCTGGAGAAGGAAGTCTCTGAGGCCGCGATTTAGATTCCCCTGTGGGTTCATGGAAAAGCTGGGACTTGCAGTTCCATAGAGGAGGTGTTTTATTTGAACATAATCTGTACATAATAAAACAGAGATTATTTTACTTTTCTAAAAAAAAATGTTTTAGGGCTGGAGAGATGGCTTAACAGTTACGGTGCTTGCCTGCAAAGCCCAAGGACCCAGGTTTGATTCTCCAAGTCCCACGTAAGCCAGATGCACAAGGTGGCGCATGCATCTGGATTTCGTTTGCAGTGGCTAGAGGCCCTGGCATGCCCATTCTCACTCTCTCTCTCTCTCTGTCTCTAATTAATAAATAAATCAGAAAAAAATTTTTAAAAAGTTTTAAAAATATTTTATTCATTTGTTTGAGAGCGAGAGGAAGGGAAAGAGAAAGAAGAAGAGGCAGATAGAGAATGGGTGAGCCAGGGCCTCCAGTGGCTACAAAGGAACTCCATGCTCATGCGCCACCTTGTGCATCTGGCTTATATGGGTCCTAGGGAATGGAACCTGGGTCTGGAACCTGGGTCCTTACGCTTCGCAGGCAAGCGCCTTAACCACTAAGCCATCTCTCCAGCCCGAGTCACACATACTTTTGCACAATGGGGTAAATGCATACATCTTACACATACATTCTCTCTCTCTCCATATATATATACATATTCCATATATATATATATACATATATGTACATATGTCTTGTGCACTGTATGTATAAATAACCTGATTTAGCTTTTGCAATTCCCCTTTGAAACAACTTGTTATATAAACTAACCCCCCCCCCAGATAATGCCCAAATATGAAATGATTCCAATGAGCCCTTTAAAGAAAGGCTGTGTGAGGTCGGGCGTGGTAGCGTATGCCTTTAACCCCAGCACTCGGGAGGCAGAGCTAGGAGTTCGAGGCCACCCTGAGACTCCATAGTGAATTCCAGGTCAGCCTGGGCCAGACTGAGACCCTACCTCAGAAAACCAAAAAAAAAAAATAAATAAATAAATAAATAAATAAATAATAATAATAATTAATTAATTAAAAAAAATAAAAGAAGGCTGTGTGAGTCAACCGTGGTCCAATCCTAGTCTCAGTGGGTGCTGCTCTTTGTGGCCCACGTGGTATCTGAGTTGGCTTGTGTCCATGTGCTGAGTATCTGAATATGTGTGTGTGCGTGTGTGGCTCCCTTCTTGTGCCTGTGATCAAGGCATAAGCGGTGGACGGAGGGGCTTGTATTGAATGCATGCTTAATGCCAGTTCATAGGAGGTGACATGGAAGGGTCGGCATTTGAAGGAGGGAAATGAAATCGACACAATGCCACCGCTACTAAACCGGAGCTTTATTTTTCCGTGTTTTCAGAATGTGATGTCCCCAGTCCTTAGCCCTCTCTCCTTTTGGGGAGCTTTAGGCCACTCTTAAGCTAGTCAGCAAAGTGAGAAACCGTCTACCGGGCTACATGAAGTTCCCTGGGAGAAATAACAGGCGTTTCTAAGTGACAGCCGGAGGTGGGGTAAACCAGACGAGTTTCTCACCTGTTTACCTTGGGGTTAATCTTTAGCTCTCTGTAGATAGCACTGGACTATTCTGGACACAGATCTGCTCAGTGTCCACCATGTGGACACACACTGACCACTGCCTGAGTCTGGTCCACTTGGAAACAAATGGGAAGAAGCACAAAGCGTCAGGAAGAGATCCGTTTGTGACCCGTGTTGCCCTCTGGCCTCTCTCAGTGCTGTCCCTGATAATGTCTGAGAGCAGTCACCCTGGAGGGACAGGCAGAGGGGCAGAGATGGGAGAGTGAAGTTCCTAACTGCCTGCCTTGCAAGAGTGCTTCACCCCAAGGCAGGATGCTCAAGGGGCTTGGTGGAAGGCTTGAGTTCCATTCTCAGGTTCAGCCTTAGCTGAGCAAGTCCCATGCCCATTCAAGTGACAGTTTGTCCAAAAAGAGACAGGGTCACTCCGGAGGAGTCTGGCTCCCTTCAGCTCTAACATTCTGCATCATGAGGATCTGTGGTTGGTGAGGTTATCAGTGGGCTCCTGTTGAGACTGACCGAACCTCAGCCTGTACTTGTAACCTGAGTGAAACCTTGCCACAGTTTAACATGGAAATGGCATGAAAAGTCACCTCGGGGATTTTAGACACATCACAGAGCAGATTGTAGGTTAAATGCGTAAGCCATTGCCCCCTTTGGATTGCTTTGTGTTTGTGTCTAGGTTTGCATGGTTTTTTGGGTTTGGGTTTTTTGTTTGTTTGTTTGTTTGTTTTGTCTACTGGTTGGTTGGTTTGTTGGTCGGTTGGTTTTGAGGTAGGGTCTCATTCTAGCTGAGGCTGGTCTGGAATTCACTCTACAGCCCAGGCTGACCTCAAACTCATTATAATTCTCCAATCTCAGCCTCCCAGGTTCTGGGATTAAAAATGTGAGCCACTGGGCTAGAGAGATGGCTCAGTGGCTAAATTGCTTGCCTGCAAAGCCTAACTATCTGGATTCGATTCCCCACATAAAGCCACATGCACAAAGTGGAACACGCATCTGGAATTCATTTGCAGTGGCTGGAGCCTCAGATGCACCCTTTCTCTCTCTCTGTCTTCTCTAGATCTCTCTCCAATTGCAAACAAATAAATAATAAAAGATATGAGGGTCTGGAGAAATTGCTTAGTGGTTAAGGCACATGCCTCTGAAGCCTAAGGACCCAGGTTCGATACTTCAGGTCCCACGTAAGCCAGATGCACAAGGTGGCACATGCGTCTGGAGTTCATTTGCAGTGGCTGGAGGCCCTGGCATGCCCATTCTCTCTCTCTCTCTCTCTCTCTCTCTCTCTTCCCTACCCCTCTCTCTGTCTCTAACAAATAAATAAATAAAAATAAACTTGAAAAAAAAAAGACATGAGCCACCACCCCCAGCTGTGTGCATATTTTAGTATTGAAATTCTGGAACTTAAAATCGAGTCGTACCCAGTGTCCATTTTCTGCTATTGGTGGTATTCTCCTATGCTGAGTCTAAAGAAAGGGAAATCACTTTGGCTCAGAGGCATCGATCTGTTTTTTTGTTTTTTTAATTTTTTTGTTTATTTTTATTTATTTATTTGAGAGTGACAGACAGAGAGAGAAAGATAGATAGATAGAGAATGGGTGTGCCAGGGCCTCCAGCCACTGCAAACGAACTCCAGACACGTGCGCCCCCTTGTGCATCTGGCTTACGTGGGTCCTGGGGAATCGAGCCTCAAACCGGGGTCCTTAGGCTTCACAGGCAAGCGCTTAACCGCTAAGCCATCTCTCCAGCCCTCGATCTGCTTTTGCTTTGCAGTCTACTTACTACATGGAAGGAAACCTGGGTCACCCTGTGTTCCAGACCCAGTTTGGCAGGATCGCGGTGAACATTTGCTACGGGCGGCACCATCCCCTCAACTGGCTCATGTACAGTGTCAATGGAGCTGAGATCATCTTCAACCCCTCGGCCACCATTGGAGAACTCAGGTCACTTGGTGGGCAATATCTGGGGGACTTCCTGGAGGTCTAGTCACCAACCAAGGTCCTGGGGCTAGGATCTGGGAATCAGTGGTGGGTTTGGTATTAAACAGGCAAATGAGTGTGATCCCAGCCCTGTGATTAGAGGTCACACCTTCTTTTATTTAAAATATTTTTATATTATTTTATTTTTTTGAGAAAGGAGGAGAGAGAGCATGGACATGCCAGGGTCTCCAGCTGCTGGAAACGAACTCCAGACACATGTACCATCTTATGCATCTGGCTTACGTGGGTTCCAGGGAGTCGAACCTAGGTCCTTCGGCTTTACAAGCAAGAACCCTAACCATTAAGCCATCTCCCCAGCTCAGAGGTCACACCTATAACCAGCTTTTCAGTGAGAAGAATTCCCAGGCTGTATGTGGTGGTGCACGCCTTTAATCCCAGCACTCTGGAGGCAGAGGTAGTAGGATCACTGTGAGTTCAAGGCTACCCTGAGACTACATAGTGAATTCCAGGTCAGCCTACTTCATAAAATTTAAAAAAAGGGGGGGGGCTGGAGAGCTGGCTTAGAGGTTAAGGCACTTGCCTGCAAAGCCTAAAGATTGATGTTCGACTCTCCAGATCCCAGGTTAGTCAGACACACAAAAGTGAGGCAAACTCAAGGTCACACATGCCCACTAGGTGGCCCATCAAGCGTCTGGAGTTCTATTGCAGTGGCTGAGACCCCAGCACACCAATTATCTTTCCTCTCTCGATCTTTCTAATAAATAAATAATTCCAGGATGACCATTATATAGCCCCACCTATCCAAAGAGCCATGCCCTCCAAAATTGGCTAGAATTCTAAACAACTGGGACAGAGATAAAAACCTCCACTCTTCCTCAAGGTCAAGATTCACAACTCTCTGCTTCTAAGTCCTGTTGCACAGTAGCTTCCTGGGCAGCATTGGCTCCTGGACAGAGAGCTTTGGGTACCTGAGCCTCAAATTTTCATGCCCAGCAAGGAGAGCAGTTATCCAGAGGAGAGAAGACAACATGGGAAGTAGCTCGATCCCAGAGGAACATGGGATAGTCTAAGAAACTTGCTTTAACCAATTAAGAGCTTTCTTTCTTCTTCTTCTTTTTTTTTTTTTTTTACACTTTTAATATTTATTTGAGAAATAGATAAAGAGGCAGATAGAATGAGTACACCAGGGCCTCTAGCCACTGCAAAATGAACACCAGACGCATGCGCCACCTTGTGTATCTAGCTTTACATGGGTCCTGGGGAATCGAACCTGGGTCCTTTGGCTTCACAGGCAAGCCGTCTCTCCAGTCCAAGCTGTCTTTGAATAATGCGTAGCAAGCATTTGGGTGTCGGCCTCACGTCTAAAACAGATGAAAGTGCTCTGGCTAAGGTAGTGCTGGGGGCCAGGGTGGGTGAGCTGCTGGGCGAGACCCCAGGGCAGCAAGTGAGCTGAGGCAGCCCCTCACGGCACGGCTGGTGCCACCTCTCTCTCGCACTCTGGCTGAGCGCTTGGAAGGTCTCCAGGCCTGTTAGTTACTCGCAATACTGTGAGCCACTGTCTGACAAGATGCTGTTTATGGGAGGAAGAGTTTATTTGGGCTCACTGTCTGAGGGAGCAAACTGGGGGGGGGGGGATAGGGCGGCAGGGGCGTGAAGCAGTGATCACACAGTGCGGTGCCTGCCGTCAGCCAGCAGTCAGAGGAAGGCTGGTACTCCGGGGCCTTGTTTCTTTCCCTCCTGTTACTCAGGAAGCTGGGGCATAACATGGTGCAGCCCAGGTATGGAGTTTATTGGAGGTTTTTTTTTTTTTTTCCTTCCTCAGTTAAGCTTCTCTGGAGAAGACCCCGATAGACACACCCAGAGGTATGTCTCTGGAGAGAGGGCTCAGTAGTTAAAGCCTGACAGCCTGAGTTCAGTTCCCCAGTACCCACATAAAGCCAGATGGACAAAGTGGCACTTGTATCTGAAGCTTGTTGGCAGTGACAGGAGACCCTGGTGTGCCCATTATCTCTCTCTCTCTCTCTCTCTCTCTCTTTGTCTGTCTCTGTCTCTCTCTCAAACAAATATTTAAATCCAGTCAAGTTGACAATGAACATCACAAGTTCACCCCCCCTTTGTCACCTCTGACACTCAAACATAACACCTTCAATTTACAATATTCCACCCCTGGTCCCCAAACTCTCATGTCTGTCTCATAATGCAGACAGTCTTAATGGTTCCGGCGTTGTTCCTAAGTCTAAAGTCTCTTCCCGGCAAACTCTGAACTCCGAGCCCCTGTAAAAATCAGAAAACAAGTCACAGACTTCAACATACAATGGCACAGAGCAAATGTTCTCCCCCAGAAGGGAGGGATGAGGGCATAGCAAGGTCAGATGATACCCACAGAAGACTGAACCCCAGTGAACAAACACCCGCATCTGCCCGGGTCCTGTCCCATAGCACTAGGATCATGAAAAGAAGTCTGCTAGAAGTCTGTTCTTTGTGGGCTGGCACTGGACTCTCTTAAGGACATTTTGATTGTGTTTCTTCTAACCATCAGATGTTACAACATCTATTTTACCTTCACTGGAAAGCATGACGCTACCCTCTTTTTGTTGTTGTTGTTTGTTTGTTTGTTTGTTTGTTTTGACGTAGTGTCTCGCTGTAGCTCAGGCTGACCTGGAATTCACTATGTAGTCTCAGTGTGCCTTGAACTCAGGGCGCTCCTCCTACCTCTGCCTCCTGAGGGCTGGGATTAAAGGCGTGGGCCACCACACCCAGTGTTTTTTTTTTTTTTTAATGAGTCTCAGGGTGGCCTCAAACTCATCGTAATCCTCTTACCTCTGCCTCCCGAATTAAAGTACAATATATTTTTAGAGATGTATTTTATTGATTTATTAGAGACAGAGGGAGAGAGAGAGAGAGAGTGAGAATGAGCACGTCAGGGCCTCTAGCCACTGTAAACGAATTTCAGATGCATGCACCATGTTCATCTGGCTTATGTGGGACCCGGAGAATCGAACCTGGGTCCTTAGGCTTTGCAGGCATGGACCTTAACCACTAAGCCATCTCTCCAGCCCAAAGCACAATATATTTTTAAAGTACAAACTCATACCTCGAATCCCAGGTTCTAGAACCATCCACCCGCTTCTCATTCTCGCACCTCTATACCTGAGGCCGACACGCATGCGCCTACGCTGGAGGACAGCAAGCTGTCCTTGCTCCATGTCGTGTCACACCATTCTAAGCCCACCACACACTGATGTTCTCCTGGAACGAGGTCTCCTGACTGTTCTGGGATATGTCCCACGCACCCCATGCAGCTGAGTTCAGCCTTTACGTCCATTCGTCCAAAAGCTGCTGCTTCATCCACTCATTTCCGGTTGTGTTTGGGCGTGTGTGTACCACAATGGCGCTACGGAAAATGTCCTGTTGTCAAACCCCGTGATGATTCCAACACGTGCTGAGACTCACAAAATCCTGGCTTCCTTTCCCTTGGTGGTTTTGAGAACACATCTCTCATTGTCCACTATTGATTTGTGTCCTGTGCAGGACATCTCTCTGGAGAATTACAGGAAAGATGGTTGATGGTAATCGCTTTACAAGTGTCTACTGAGTTCCTGGAAATGTCATCTACCAATGTGTTTCTGTAAAACTCCTTTTTCAAAAAAAAAAAAAAAGTTATGTCAGCTTCGTTTAGCAATTCAGAGGGGAAAAAACAGCAAAATGAGTTCCCTCAATCAAGCCTGTGATTTTCCTGTTCTTAGAGTCGTGAATCCTCCTGAGAATTGGGTTTCTGACAAGCACCCACCACCAACACCTACGCCCTGACTGAAACCAGGCGCATGCTGAGGGGAAGGGAGCTGCCAGGGCATTTTGCTCCCAGTAATGCAGTGTTTCCAGGTGGACACTGCTTCTCCCCACGTAGAATCTTTTTCAGGGCTGGAGAGAAGACTTAGTGGTTAAGGTAGGTTGCCGGCAAAACCAAAGGACATAGGTTTGATTCCTCAGTATCCATCTAAACCAGATGCACAATGTGGCACATACATCTGGAGTTCATTTGCAGTGACTAGAGGCCCTGCCACGCCCATTCTCTATCTACCTCTCTTTCTTTTTCAAATAAATAAAATAAAAAGAATCTTTTTATAGAAAATATTTTTATTTATATGAGAGCAAGACAGGAGAATGAGGCAGACACAGAGAATGAGAACGGCTACACCAGGGCCTTCTGTCACTGCAAATGAACTCCAGACACATGTGCCACTTTGTGTAGCTGGCATTACGTGTATACTGGGGAACTGAGCCTGGGCCATCAGGCTTTGCAAGCAAGCACCTTTAGCCACTGAGCCGTCTCTCCAGCCCCCATCTAGAATCTTAGTCAGATTGTTCCTCTAACCAAAGCTCATCAGTGACCACCATGTCCACTGAATTCCCTGGTACAGCTGAGTGGGTGGGCTGAGGGACAGTGTGCCTGGTTGGGGTGAGGTGTGAGGTCTCCCACCACACTTGGTTTTTAGGCTCACTGCTCAGCTGTGCCTGTGGGCAGGCGTTAAGGGAACCGGAGATTCCCCTGCTTAGAGACGGGGAATCCAGAGGAGGAAAACTGGAAGGTCCCGGGAAAGGGGGGAACAGCTCAGAGGTGGTGACTCCGCTATGGAATGTGAGCCCCAGGATCACTGCCTAAATTTCTCTGGTTTACAGTCTGCAGTCACCACCCTTGGGGACAGGTGGAGCAGGGCCATGCTGAACCCTCACAGTCCAGGCACAGGCTCCCGAAAACCCCAGCACCCATCTGATGAGTACCAACCTTCAGGCCAGCCTGCAAGGTGGCAAAGCTCCCACCATGAGAAACCTCATCCACACCCTCATTCTGTCTTTACCTTCTCCTTTTCAGAAAGTGTTGAATAAGGAGACCGAGGCTTAGGATAAGAGTCTGACTCAGGCCTGTCTGACCCCCCCATAAACTACACCGTGTGCATTCTTTTTTTAAAAAAATTTTTTATATATTTATTTATTTATTTGAGAGAGAGGAAGAGGCAGAGGGAGAGAGAGAGAGAATGGGCACGCCAGGGCCTCCAGCCACTGTGAACGAACTCCAGACGTGTGCGCCCCTTGTACATCCGGCTTACATGGGTCCTGGGGAATCGAACAGGGGTCCTTTGACTTTGCAGGCAAACGCCTTAACCACTAAACCATCTCTCCAGCCCCTGTGTACATTCTTGCATAGCTAGCCTTCCCTAGAAGACTGCTGGCGCCCAAGCCGGGCCTGGAGGACAGAGCTAGTCAGCTTATAAGTTTTTGTTTGCTGTCCTCTAAAATCTGAGACGGAGCTTCCCAGTGTAGCTCTTGCTGGCCTGGTACTTGTGACGTGGCCTGGTTTTGTCAGTCGTCTTACATCCGCCCCTGCCCAAGTGCTAGGATCCCAGGTAGAGGCCAGCATGTTCAGAGCTGCCAGTTTCAGGGTTAGATCACAAGCCCTCGAAGTCCAGCAGGTTGGCTGCAGCTCCGGGCTAAGGGCATCCAGAGTCCGGTTGGGAAGCCCACATCCGTGTTCCCCCTCCACCTCTCTTCCAGCGAGTCCCTGTGGCCCATTGAGGCCAGGAATGCAGCTATCGCCAATCACTGCTTCACGTGTGCCATTAACCGCGTGGGTCAGGTATGTCGCTGAGGTCTGGATCCACTGACCGCTGGCCTTGGCAGGGATGCCACACACGTGCCTTCTCCCATGAGTCCCAGGAAGGGGGAAACTGGTGCTGACAGCTTTCTTCTGCATGTTCTTGTTTATTTGAGACAAGGCCTCATGTATGCCAACTTAGCTTCGAACATGCTATGTATCCGAGGGTAGCCTTGAACTCCTCACCCTCCCGCCTTCACCTCCCAGGTCACAGGACTACAGGTGTCCACAGCCATTCCTGATGTATTTGATTTTTTTCTCTTAGCTGATTTCTTTTAGCTTAAACCCTTGAGATAGGTCCTTGATCTGGCATTTCTTACTTTCTCATTTTCAAGTGTCTGCTTTCTTGCCCTTCCCCTCATCAATGGGCCCATGAACGGACCACTTTTAACTACTAAGTACAATGCATTTATTATATAACTTTCTTCCACGCTCACTCTGTTTTTTCTTTTCTTCGGATAGGGTTTCATGGTATATCTTATGTGGGTCCAGTACTCACCACGTACCCAGGCTGAACTCATGATCCTCCCAGGGGGTCCGCTCTTTTTCTTTTCCTTACTTTCTTTTTCTTGGGGGGGGGGGGGGTTCAAGGTAAGCTCTCACTCTAACCCAGGCTGAAGACCTGAAGTCACTCTAGTTCCAGAGTGACCTTGAGCTCACAGTAGTCCTCCTACCTCCGCCTCCGGAGTGTTGGGATTAAAGAGGCCGGCCTCCCTCATTTTCATTGATCAGCTGTGAGCTCTAATCAGAGCATCTGACCTGTCTGAGGCACCTCAAGTTTCCCCACTGAGTCTCACTGAGTTCTGGCAACAGAAAGACACCAGGAAGTTTAATTATTCAAGGTCGGGTCCACCTCTGCGGCAGGATAATCTCACGTGCATTAGTAATTACTCAAGGTGGGGTCTACCTCTGTGCCAGACTGTCCTCACATCTCCATCCACCCTACCCCCCGAGAACTGTGGGTACCCTGTGTCCCTCCAGGGTTATAAACTCAAAAGTCCACGTTTTCACCTTGCATGTCACATCCTCTCGGCTCCCCAAGGCACAGCACTGGGCGGCAGGGCATTGAGACACTTGTCCCTTGTCCAGTGAGGACAGCCCCTTCCCCCTTGGTCAGTGGCTCAGGGGTCTGGAATGGATGGCGTGGTGCTGCCCCCTAGCGGCGCCTCTTACCTTTCTCTAATTCACAGGAGCTCTTCCCCAATGAGTTCACCTCTGGCGATGGAAAGAAAGGTATGCGCCCTGAAATTCCCTGCAAGTGGCGACTCTCCTCTGCTCTGTTGTCTGTGCTGTGGGAGTCTGGCTGTGGCTGGGGTGTGGACCAGTCACTGGTGACGACACTGTTCCCCAAACGGTCTCTGTGCCTCTCCAGCACTGGTGTGGAAATGGACCATAAGGACGTGGGGGAGTCTTCTGTGAGCTACCTAGAAGGGGGCCCTCTTATTTAGCCAGGGGACTTTCCTTCTGTCTCCTTCCCACTGCCACCATCACCCCACCACCCCGGCCCCCACAGAGCTGTCTCAGTGCCCCGTGAGTCCTCACAGATAGTCATAGGTTCTGGAGAGCACAGCTTGTGTTGATCGGGGGGGGGGGGGACACCAAGCCACATCAGCTAGGAATCCTCCACCCCAGGTCCACCTCTCTGAGCAAGGATGCGGTAAGGAAGGGCGCCTGCCCTCACCATGGAGGTACCTTACCTGGGTTGATGGATCACCACTGGGAAGTGATAAAGGGCTGGACGGAAGTTTCCCAAGAAACACCTCCTGGGAGGATTCCAGCTCTCCCCACTTGAAGCCCTAAAATATCACCCCAGATAAGCAGAGGTTCCAATCCCTGATGATTGGACAGACAGAAGACAGGGAAATGAGGGTCTGAGCCTGTGTTAGAGGGGCCAGCCATGCACCCCGTCCACTCCTCGCTCACCTGTGGTGGCTCTTACTACTCTGTGACCAGAGAAGGGACAGAGAGTGGACAGAGGTGGCCGGCCTCCCAGCTGGCAAGACAAGCAGGGAGGATCACCTAGCTTGCCAAGTGGGGCCGCCACATGAAGTGGGTCACACAGCAAGCGTCCAGAACCCCGTATGTCCCTGGCTTTGGGGGGTTGATGTTGAGAATCAAGGACCAACATCTCTCAGAGGCAGAGCAGAGTGATGCTGTCAGGATGACTTCTGCCACCTCCCTGTTGGACTTTCAGGCCTGGAGAGGGAGCTGGGCACTTTGGAGAGGCTGGTGTGGGCATCCTGTCCAACTGTCCGTCCATGTGCCCGCTCCCCTCCCCCTGCAGAGCCCACACTGCAGACTGCAAGCTCTCAGTGGCTCTGCTTTGCTCCCTAAAGCTCACCGTGACTTTGGCTACTTTTATGGCTCGAGCTACGTGGCAGCCCCCGATGGCAGCCGGACTCCTGGGCTCTCGCGGAACCAGGACGGGCTGCTGGTCGCCGAGCTCAACCTCAACCTCTGCCAGCAGATGAGTGACGTCTGGACCTTCAAGGTGGGTTCTCTGCTTAGTCCCCGCGCCCCCCAGCCGGCAGGCGCAGAAACTAGAGTGGTGGGCTGACACCCAGAGCCAGCTGGCAGGAGGCACCCACTCCCACCCTGCCGCTCCCTGCTGAGCACAGGCCTTGGGCTCCGCCTCCCTGCAGGCCGGGGGGGGGGGGGGCGGGATGCCTCGGGTCAAGCCCTGTCCTAGCTGCAGGCCTCCCTAACTTCTCTCGTCTGACTTTCATTCCAGGCGCCTTCACACAAATTAATCACGATTTCGTTTGTCCAGAGAACGCAGCCGAATGGTTTCTATAATCCTTTTTCCTTTCTGGACATTTACACTTGTCACATGATAAATGTGTGTGTGTCTCGTCTGCCTGTGACCAGACCGCACAGCCCAGGCCTTGACAATAGTGGGAAGCGGGTCACGTGGAGAGACTGGACCCAGGCCTGCCTCTCCCTCCACTCTGCTCAGTTCCCCTGAGTAAGCGCCTTCTGCTCCCAGGCCTTCGCAGTCCCCGTGGTGAAAGTCTTGTCTTTTTTTTTTTTTTTTTTTTGGTTTTTCGAGGTAGGCTCCCACTCTAGCTCAGGCTGACTTGGAATTCACTATGTAGTCTCAGGGTGGCCCCGAACTACCTCTGCCTCCCGAGCGCTGGAATTAAAGGCGTGCGCCACCACACCTGGCTGAAAGTCTTGTCTTTGAGACTAAACACCCTGTGATGTCACCGGTCTGGGAGTAGAACCCTTGGGAGGGTTCACGGCTGCCAGGTTGCACTTATATTTAGCAATGTTTCCCCTATTACAGCCCCTGATTATAGGAAAATCATACAGAAAAGGAATGCCTACTGTATGCCTGAATGGTAGCCATGAGCTCTACTTCTTCCTCCCCTACTTGCCTGAGCGAGGGCCCCCATCATATCCCCCAGGCTCAGCATCTCAGACAAACAAGGCACCGCCCATGAGAGGGTCTTCTGACCACTGACTGTGGGCCAGTCATATTAACGCAGGATTCTACAAGTCAGCAATTGGAGCCAAGAATACCGGCCAAAAAAAAATTATTTATTTATGAGAGTGTATGTGTGTGAGAGAGAGAGAGAATGGGCATGCCAGGGCCTCTAGCGACTGTAAATGAACTCGATGCACATGCCACCTTGTGCATTTGGCTTATGTGGGTTCTGGGGAATTGAACCTGGGTCCCTGAGCTTTGCAGGCAAATGACTTAACTGCTGAACCATCTCTCCAGCCCAGGCTTCCTAACTTTGATGGGTGTGAGTTCAGTGCCAGGAGTTGGCATGTGAAGGTAAGAAAGACAGAAGGATAGGAAGGATAGAGGAAAGGCGTGCCTGGCTGTGAGCAACTTGGGGGGGTCTCTCCCGCCCTCCACCCCTAATCTCCATTTGCTTCCATAGTGAGGGGCTTCATGGAGCAGACAGACCTCAAGCTCGGTCAAGAGACCCGAGTTTGAGCCGGGGAGGTGGCGTACGCCTTTAATCCTCTCACTCAGGAGGCAGAGGTAGGAGGATTGCTGTGAGTTCGGGGCCACACTGAGACTACATAGTGAATGCCAGGTCAGCCTGGACTAGAGTGAAACCTTACCATGAAAAGCCAAACAAAAAAAAAAGAGGGAGACCTGAGTTTGAGTTCCCAGTCTTCCCTGCTCCTGGCTGGTGTCCCAAAGTGACACTCTCCTCTCTGGGTCTAAGACTGCTCTTCTGGGCTTCTTTAGAACCACAGGACAGCTGGTGGCTCCTCCATCCTGCCTGGGAACAGACCTCACCCCCCAGAGGGGAAGTCATAGTACACAGGGCTGAGTGGGCTGTGTGAACCACCCTGGCACCCATGAACTTCACCGGACTCAGGGCTCAGGCCACAGGGGGCGTTGTTTGTTTCTCCATTACAGTCTGAAATTATCCTGTGGACCAGCATGGTGGAGACATTCCCGTCTCATGGCTGCCTCCTAGTGGCAGGAGGTGGTGACAATTAAGTATTGGTGGTTTTCAAACTGGAACCTCCAAGTATGTTTATTTTGTTTGCAGATGACAGGCAGATACGAGATGTATGCCCGGGAGCTTGCTGAAGCTGTCAGACCCAACTACACCCCCACCATCGTGAGGGAGGACCCGACCTCGAAGGCTGCCTGTCCGAGCGGGTTAGGCGGGGAGCATCATCTCTAGGCCCTGCGGATGAGTTTTAAAATGCACGGATGGGTTTTTAAATGCCTGCGCGTGGGGAGGGTGGAATAGTGGTGGGTGACTGCTGAAAATGAGTACAGGGTTTTCTTCTGGGTGTTACAGACATTTGGGGATCCGGGTAATGTCTCAGCATTACAAAATGATTAAATATAACTGAATTGCACGTTTTAAACTGTTTCAGTTTTTTGGCCTGGAGAGATGGCTTAGTGGTTAAGGCGCTTGCCTGCAAAGTCTAAGGACCTAGGTTCAACTCCCCAGGACCCATGTAAACCAGATGCACAAGGTGGCACATGCATCTGGAGTTCGTCTGCAGTGGCTGGAGGCCCTGGTTACACCCAGCTCATTCCCTCTCTTTCTCTCCCTCTGTCTATAACAAATAGAAATTTTAGGGCTGGAGAGATTACTTAGTGGTTAAGGCACTTTGCCTGCGAAACCAAAGGACCCAGGTTCAATTCCCCAGGACTCACGTTAGCCAGATGTACAAGGTGGCACATACGTCTGGAGTTTGTTTGCAGGCTGGAGGCCCGGGTGCACTCATTCTCTTATCTGCTTCTTTCTTTTTCCCTCTGTTTCTAATAAACACAATAAAGTACTAAAAGTATTTTACACTCATGGCCTGGATATCCATGACTTCACAGTGCCTGACACTACCTACCCAAGACCATCATAATGGGAAGAAAAGATCATGACATCAAAATAAAAGAGAGACTGATTGAAAGGGGGAGGGGATATGGTGGAGAGTGGAGTTTCAAAGGGGAAAGTGGGGGGAGGGAGGGCATTACCATGGGATATTGTTTACAATTATGGAAGTTGTCAATAAAAAAATATATTATAAAAAATAATTTTACACTCATCTGAAACAACAACCAAATTTTATTAAGGAACCATAAAAAGAACAAGTGAAATCCAGCACTAGCACGTGGAGATCATTAGAGCAGAGATAAATAAATAGAGACTATAAAAACAATAAAGTCAATGAATATGAGGCACATTATGGTGACTCACTTTTCCCTGGGGTCTGGGTCTTTTATTTTGGTAAAGCATTGGAAAAGCACTATTAAGCACTGTGAAAATTACTTAATGAGATATCCTGACTGTAGGCCTTCCTTCTGATGTTTATTTGGTAAATGAGCAAAGATATGGAGGAATGGGCCACTTTGATTTATTTACTTTTAGGGTTTTTGTTTGTTTTGTCTTGTTTTTTTCAAGGTAGGGTCTGGCTGTAGCCCAGGCTGACCTGGAATTCACTATGTAGTCTCAAGGTGGCCTTGAACTCACTGCGGTCCTCCTACCTCTGCCTCCCGAGTGCTGGGATTAAAGGCGTGCGCCACCACGCCCGGCTTCTACCTTAATTTTTGAAGACAGCGTCTTTCACTTAACCTAGAGCTCACCCATTGTGTTAGACTAGTATAATGGTTAAGTTCTGTTGTCCACTTGGTCCCATTAGGAATCCACAGACATTCCTCTTGGTTGGGTCTCTGAGGTTGCTTCCAGAAAGGACTGACTGAAGGAGGGAGGCCCTTCCTCCGGAGTGAGCCCACCTCCCAGAGTGGTGGTCCTCCTGGAGGTGAGCTTCATGTAGGGAAGGTCTGAGAGGACGTGGTCCCCTTCCTCCCCCCTGGCGGCCTGAGCGCTTGCTGGTGAGCGCCTTCACTCCCCCGAGCATCTCTCCTGCCCGCTGTCCTTCCTGATCAGACCCGAGTTTCCTCAGCCTTCCGGCGTGGACCGAAGAGCAGCGGCTCCCCAGGAGGCCTCCAGGCCTGCAGTGCCGGACTGGGACTGCTGAGGCATCCAGCTGCCAGGTTTCCTGACTCTCAAGCCTGCAGACTGCTATTATTGGAAAGCCTTAAACTAATCCAGTAAATTTCCTTTTTTGGGTTTTCAAGGTAGGGCTTCCCTCTAACCCAGACTGACCTAGAACTCACTATGTAGTCTCAGGGTGGCCTTGAACTCATGGTAATCCTCCTACCTCTGCCTCCCAAGTGCTGGGATTAAAGGCCTAATAAATTCCCTTTTTTAAGACAATTCATTCTAACCATTCTGTTCCTCTGGAGAACCCTGACTAATGACAACTAGGTACCCAGAAAGCCCAGGGATTCCCCCCTTCCCTGTCCCCAGCACTGGGAGCACAGGCGCACATCACCCTGCCTGGCTTTTATGTGAATGCTAGGTACCCAGACTCAGGTCTTCATGCTTGTACGAGTGTTTTGCCTACTAAGCCATCTCCCCAACCCCACAAGTCTACCTTTTGAAGTTTTGGCCCCTGCCACAACTGATTTACTTTTTATTCTTTACTTTTTTCTTTTATTGTTTTTATTTTTATTTATTTATTTATTTATTTACTTTTGGTTTTTCGAGGTAGGGTCTCACTCTAGCTCAGGCTGACCTGGAATTCACTATGTAGTCTCAGGGTGGCCCCGAACTCATGGCAATCATTCTACCTCGGCCTCCCAAGTACTGGGATTAAAGGCATGCGCCACCCCTGGCTTTTTTTTTTCATAACCACCATTTCTTAGGAAGCCATTACACACCAATCACAGTTTGGACATTTCAGATACAGTGACTCTAAGTCTTGCAAGAGTCCTTCAACACAGTTATTCCTCATCCAGTATTCATGTGGTCAAGGAATTTGCCCTAGGCGGCACACGGACTTGAAGAGGTGACATTGACATTGGGTTCTGCTCTTCCCCACATTTCTTCTGAGAACAAGGCAAGTAGACTGACAAAAGAAGAGCCGGTCCGTTTTGCGCTCTCCTTTTTGCGGTTCCAAGTTGCAGCGGATTCTAGGTGACCCTGCAGTCTTTTCCATCCAGACCACAAGGGGCAGCATTTTCCCTGCTGGCCTACTAGGAGGAGGATTGTTGTGACTGGTTCAAAGGAAACAAATACTGCGATCGGCATAGACACAGTTGTTCATCTGCATAAAGCTCTGCTCTGGCTGGTGCAAACACTCCTTTGTTAGCAAGCTGTTTGGCTTACTTTGTGTAGTCAATTAGGATATATCTGTTTGGGGCTGGAGGGAGGGCTCAGCAGTTAAAGGCACTTGCTTGCAATGCCAGGTGGCCCGGGGTTCAAATCCCCAGTACCCATGTAAAGCCAGATGCACAAAGTGTTCATCTGCAGTGGCAAGAGGCCTTAGTGTGCCCTCTCTCTCTCTCTCTCTCTCTCTCTCTCTCTCTCTCTCTCCCACTCTTTCTCTGCTTGTAAATAAATAAATTAAAAACATTAAAAATAAATAATAAGGGCTGGAGAGATGGTTAAGTGGTTAAGGCACTTGCCTGCAAATCAAAAGATCCATGTTCACTAGGTTGCACAAGCATCTGGAGTTCTATTGCCAATTCTCTCTCCCTCTCTCTGAATCTCTCTCTCTAAAAAAATAAAAGAAAAGAAAGAAGCCATGCTTGTTGGTGCATGCTTTTACTCTCGGCGCTCAGGAGGCTGAGGTAGGACAATAGCTGTGAGTTCAAGGACAGCCTAAGACTACAAAGTGAATTCCAGCTCAGCCTGGGCTAGAGCTACACCCTACCTCAAAAAAGAAAAGGCTTAGCTAGGTGTGGTGGTGCACACCTTTCATCCCAGCACTCAGGAGGCAGAGGTAGGAGGATCGCCTTGAGTTCAAGTCCACCCTGAGACTCCATAGTGAATTCCAGGTCAGCCTGGGCTAGAGTGAGACCCTACCTTGAAAAACCCAAAAAGGGGGGGGGGGTAGGGGACTTGTTTTATTTTGAGAACTTTGTTATCTGAACATATTGCATACTGGTTATATTCCCACTGGGTTATACTCTATGTTCCCTCTCCCCCATCCATTCCTCTGAGGGCTCTCCTCAGTGGGGTTATCAGTATTCACTGTGGGGGTCTTAGGGGAGACATCGCCTCAGAATATACCTCCCCACGTGCTTTCTGCTCCCCTTCCACAATGTTCCCTGAGCCTTGGAGGGAGTGTTAGAAGTGTCCTTTAGGGCTGGAGAGATGGTTTAGCGGTTAAGGCGCTTGCCTGCAAAGCCTAAGAACTCATGCTCGAATCTCCAGGCCCCACGTAGCCAGATGCGCAGTGACACAAGCACGCAACGTCACATGTGCGCACAGGGGGTGCACACATCTGGAGTCCGTTTGCAGCTGCTGAAGGCCCTGGCATGGCCGTACTCACTCTCTATCTCTCCTCTGCTGGCTTCGTTTGCCACCGTCACCCGTGTGTCTCAGCTGCTGCAGACTCACCACAGGTCTCACAGTTCTGCTGAGACCCATAGCTGCGGGCTCCCCCCACCCGGCATGCACGCGCGCGCACACACACACACACACACACCCATGTGGCTGCCTAAGTGGCTCGGCTGTCTGCCCGGCACGCTGCTCCACATGTGCTGCTCTCCAGGCCACTTAGCCGCGCCCCGGCCACACCACTTCTGCAGCTCAGCCACTGGCTGTCCCTCTGCGGCCACTTCGTGTGACCAGCTCCCATTACTCTACTAACAATGTACATCAAAAGTAGGCAAGAAAGGGCTGGAGAGATGGCTTAGCGGTTAAGCGCTTGCCTGTGAAGCCTAAGGACGCCGGTTCAAGGCTCAATTCCCCAGGACCCATGTTAGCCAGATGCACAAGGTGGCGCACGCGTCTGGCATTTGTTTGCAGTGGCTGGAGGCCCTGGAGCACCCATTCTCTATCTCTCTCTCTCTCTATCTGCCTCTTTCTCTCTCTGTCTGTGCTCTTAAATAAATATGATAAACAAAAAAAAAAAATAAATAAATAAATAAAAAGTAGGCAAGAAAAAGATAATTCAAGAAAAGCTGTTTTTTTTTTTTTTTTTTTTGAGGCAAAAATGGAAGCTTTTATTGGGGGAAAAAACAGGACTGACCCCCAAGGGCGGAGCAGTCAATTGGGATTACAGATAGTGACTTTACAGAGCTCTTCAGCTGGGGGAAGGCCAGGGAGGGAAGGAACTCCTTTGTTCTTTACGTTAGCCATAGCTGTGAGACCAGAAGTGACCAGGTGGGAGAGAAGGGGCAGGCAACCGGGACCTGGGGCAGTGTTCGGCAAGGAAGGGATGATGGCTGGGTGGTTCCCTGAGGAACGTGGACGCCCCCTTCCTGTGCCTGTCCCGACCCTGCTGTCCTCGGTGACTCCATTTTGTCCTGACCTGGCATCCCAGCCTTTTGTTAATGATAAGAGGCGAAGGTTAATTTTTGCATGCTGACCATAAGGACGATGAGTTCTTATGGGGGGGGGGGCGCTGGATAATGTGGTGGATGGGCGCTTCCTCAGGGAGGTGATGAGGAGGCAGTTTCATGGTGGCTAGAGGTGGCAGAGTGGTGACATCAACAGCACCAGTGTAGCGTGTTGTTAGGACTTGGTCCTGAGTGAAGCGGAGACCTCTCTCATACCATCCCTGTATCGAGCTGGCTTCAGGGCAGTCGCTGTTATAGAGAAGGTGAGGGAGAGGGGCTCTGTGCACCCCGCGAGAAGATGGAAGGAGAACAAAGGAGCTCGTCACTCTTGTCAAAACGCCAGGAGTAAAGGGAGGATGAGCATTCAGAGGCGAGAAGGAAAGCTTTTTTAAAACTCTTTTCATATTTTGGGCTGGAGAGATGGCTTAGCAGTTAAGGCGTTTGCCTGCAAAGCCAGAGGATCTCCTGGTTCGACTCTCCAGGACCCATGTAAACCAGATGCACAAGGGGGCACATGCATCCGGAGTTTGTTTACAGTGGCTGGAGGCCCTGGCGTGCCCTCTCTCTCTCTCTGCTTCTTTCTCTCTCTCAAATAAGTAAATAAAATAAATAAAAATATATCTTTAGAATCTCTTTTTATATTTTATTTGACAGAAAGAGGCAGACAGAGAAGGGGTGCTCCAAAGCCTCTAACCACCTTGTGCGTCTGCCTTATGTGGGTACCACGGAAGTGAACCTGGGTCATCTGGCTTCACAGGCAAGCACCTTAACCACTAAGCCATCTCTTTAGCCCCAAGGAGAGCTTTTCTTTTGTTTTTAATTTATTTATTTACTCAAATTTTTATTAACAACTTCCATGATTATAAAAAATATCCCTCCCTCCCCCTACTTTCCCCTTTGAAATTCCATCCTCCATCATATCCCCTCCCCATTTCAATCAGTCTCTCTTTTATTTTGATGTCATGATCTTTTCCTCCTATGATGGTCTTGTGTAGGTAGTGTCAGGCACTGTGAGGTCATGGACATCCAGGCCATTCTGTGTCTGGGGGGAGCACGTTGTAAGGAGTCCTACCCTTCCTTTGGCTCTTACATTCTTTCCTCCACCTCTTCCACATTAGACTCTGAGCCTTGGAAGGTGTGATAGAGATATTACAGTACTGAGCACTCTGGTCACTTCTTTCCAGCACCATGATGCCTTCTGAGTCATCCCAAGGTCACTGCCATCTGAAGAGAGAAGATTCTCTACCAGAAGTGAGAGTAGCATTAATATAAGGGTATGAACATTAAGAGAAGTGCTTACAGGGCAGTTTGATAAGCATAGTATATACATTTAGCCAGGTAGCAGCAGACGTTACACCCCTAGGGCTCATGACTAACCCTGTTTTAAGTTTTCAGTATCAGGGATGTATTCCCTCCCATGGAGCAGACCCCCAGTCCAATTAGAGGGCAGTTGGTTTCCACCATGACAGATGTGCCACTATTGCACCTGTTGGCTCATTTGGCCTGGCTGGCCAAATATAAGCCTTGCAGTGTCCACTGTTGAGTATCTTCACTGGTGGTATCTCTTTCTCCCATTGAACTGCATGCAGAATGGCTTCCTCCAGCTTTCTGTCAGCTGGTCTACATGGAGGAGGTTATCAGCTCAGTTCCAGCAGGATTTCTCAGTGGCCTTGCAGCCCAAGTATGTGGAGTCTTCAGCAATAGGGTCTTACCACCTATTCCTGGTGGGAAACAAAGGGCCTCGGCAATGGCCTATAATGTTTGGGGGGCATCAGGGACCTCCCTGGCCAACAACTCACTGGAAGGTATCCCATCCCTGGCACTGAAAATTTTCTAGCTCCATTGTCCAAAACAGTAGGATTCCGTATGATTTGTTTATATCTTCTTAGATTTTGATTAGCCCTCCCTCCCTCCACCTTAAGGAAAGCTTTTTTTTATTTGATCTAATGTGGCAACACGAGGGCAGGCAGTACTGGAGGCTGTGTTAACATCTTCATCCTAAAGTAAGCTGAACACCCTTGCTTAGATGGCCAAGAAGAGGGGGTGTTTGCACTTGGCGTCGTACCCTCGCAGCCCTTCAAGGAAACAGAGCATCGTGCTCATATCAATCATGCTATGGTCCCTTTCGTACTGGGCCCCACATCCCTCTGTGAGGCCAGCCAGGCAAAGAGAGTGCTCCCACCCCTGACTGAAACTGACTGAAGCGTCTTGTCTCTATCTATCAGCTATCTACAAATATTTGTCTATCATCTGCCTATTTGAGAAAGCGGGGGAAAGAGAAAGAGATAGAGAGAGAGAGAGTGTGTGTGTGTGTGTATGCCAGGGCCTCTTGCCACTACAAACAAACCCCAGACACCTGTGTCACTTCGCGCGTCTGCCTTTACAAGGGTACTGGGGAATGGAACCGAGCTGGCCGGCTTTGTAAGCAAGAGCCTTAAACCACGGAGCCATCTCCCCAGCCCGACAGGCCCCACGTCAGTCCGTCTCCTGACTTTGCCGTCCAGACAGGCCTCTTTGTCTAGGATGCTGTCCAGCTGAACCAGCCTAACGTTACTGCTCAGGCCTTATAGATTATCTGGGGAAAAAAAAAATCTCCAATGTCTGCAGAAGGTGTGTGTGTGGGGGGGGGGGTACTCTGAAGCCTCTTCTGGAAGCTTCTTTGCCTCAGGACTCCTTTAGCACTCAGGCCTGCCCCATGCATCAGAAGTTCATTACCTGATGGGAACATCTGCCACTAAGTGAGGACTTAGCTCTTGGGGAATGTTCTGGTTTTCGCAAGTAGGTGTTCTAGTTCCCCATCTGGGACCTCCATGGTAATCTCAGTCCCACAGTCCCAGAGACCAGGGTGGGGAGAGTTTCTCCTCTATCCCCAGGGTAGCGCTTGACAAGGATGCTGACCGCGTGGGGAAAGAAAGAGCAGAGGAGGGCTGGAGGGATGGCTTAGCGGTTAAGGCGTTTGCCTGCGGAGCCGAAGGACCCAGGTTCGATTCCCCAGGACCCACGTTAGCCTGATACACAAGTGGGCGCATGCGTCTGGAGTTTGTTTGCAGTGGCTGGAGGCTGTGGCGCACCCATTCTCTCTCCCTCTCCCTCTTTCTGTGTCAAATAAATAAATTAAATTAAAAGAAAGAAAGAAAGGACAGAGACAGGATGTCAGGAGACCTAGCTTTTATTTCTCTGCTACCATTCACTGGTCATGTGACTTGGGGGGTTCTGAGAGAAACCTTCCTTTCCTGCACAGTGAGGAAGGGAATGGATGTGTGTGTGTGTGTGTGTGTGTGTGTGTGTGTGTGTGTGGCACTTCCAGCTTTGGTAACTTCTGAGTCTATAACTGGGAGCTGACCCAGCTTTAAGACTGGCTAGGGAATGAGCGAGGCAGGCCACGAACAGGCCCTGGAAGAGAAGGGGGCAGGGAGAAGGAAGCTGTAGGAAGGAAGGGCACGCCAGGCTAATGGGATAATTGGATAATCCTCAGAGCTAGGGGCTGCCAGGCTGGGGCCAGCTGTTAGCAGCAGACACAAATAGCTCGGGCCAAGCAGAGCGCGGGTGCAGGAAGCAGTTTGCTGAGAGAGCTGGGGGCGGGGCGGTGGGAGACAGAGGGTGGGGGGCAGGGATCCCTTGCTGTGAGGCTGTGGAGGGCGGGCCCTTGGGGAACTTGGACTCTGATCCTCTTAGCTGAGACTAGTTGGGGACCCTGAGTCCACTTCTGCACCAAGGAACACCCACAGAGACCATGGCTTCTCGTGGCATCGGGGTGCCCTGGCTGCCAAGGACGCGTAGGTACCGCAAAGCTCTCATGCCTGCCCATTGGAGGTTACCACCTCTGACAATACGGCTGGACTCTTGTAAAAATCATTCTGGCTCCGTGGCTCAGGGGATCCCTCTATTTCTGAATCCGTCAGTGGTGTTGGGCAGAGAACAAAATATATTTGGGGGCAGGAGAGATGGCTTAGCGGTTAAGGAGCTTGCCTGCAAAGCCTAAGGACCCAGGTTTGATTCCCCAGTACTCACATAAAGCCAGATGCACAAGGTGGCGCATGCATCTGGAGTTCATTTGCAGTGGCTAGAGGCCCTGGCATGCTCATATTCTCTCTCTCGCTTGCTCTCATAAATAAATAAAATATTAAAATATATATTTTGGACAGGTGTCTCATCTGGGAGACAGAACCTTGACTCCACTCACATAATTCATGAGACGATCTCCTTGGACCTCAGTTAGTTTATCCATAAAATGGAGGCAATAATTAGCTTGCTTGCTGCAGAGCTGTTGTGAAGATAAAATGAAATCATGATTGTGTCAGTTATTAGAAATTTATAAGCGCTCTGTGAGGTACCTTAGTCTCAGCTTTGGATCTAATTTTGTGAAATTTTTATGAAAGCAAGTTTTGTGAGTTATAATTTTTATCATTATAAGATAATATCAGACTAGATGATTTTTAAATACTCTTCTAATGATTCCAATTCCTATAAAAATCTTACCTCAGGGCCAGGCATGGTGGCGCACACCTTTAATCCCAGCAGTTGGGAGGTCAAGGTAGGAGGATTGCTGTGAGTTTGAGGCCACCCTGAGACTAGATAGTGAATTCCAGGCCAGCCTGGGCTAGATTGAGACCCTACCTCGAAAAACCAGGAAAAAAAAAATCTTACCTTTGGGGCTGAAGCGATGGCTCATTGGTTGCAAAACCTGGCGGCCCATGTTCAAGTACCCAGTACCCACATAAAGCCAGATGCACAAAGTGGCGCATGCAGTGACAAGTTGCCCTGACATGCCCATTCTTTCCCTCTCTCCTCTCTCTCTCCTTGCAAATAAATAAATAAGAATATAAAACAATTCTTACCTTTGCATTTTTTTTCACACTATAAGGAAAGGAGGAAGGGAAGTAGAAGCCAGTTTTATCCATGAATATAAATATAAAATACTGTAAGTAAGCCATTTATAGCAGTGCAGAAGAAATAACATAAATCATATGATAAACCATTAAGATTTATCTCTGGGGCTGGAGAGATGGCTCAGCAGTTAAGGCACTTGCTGGCAAAGCCAAAGCACCCAGATTCAATTCCCCAGTACCCACATAAACCAGATGCACAAGATGGCATGTGCGTCTGGAGGTCATTTGCAGTGGCTAGAAGCCCTGGTATGCTCATTCTCTCTCTCGCTCTCTCAAATAAATAAATAAAATTAAAATAATAATAATAATAAAAATTTTTTTTAAATCCCAGCTGGAGCCGAGCATGGTAGTGCACACCTTTAATCCCAGTACTCAGAAGGCAGAGATTGGAGGATCACCATGAGTTCAAGGCTAGCCTGTGGCTACAGAGTGAGCTCTAGGTCATCGTGGGCTAAAGTGAGACCCTACCTAGAAAACAACACCACCAACAACAAAATTCGGGCTGGAGAGATGGCTCAGTGATTAAGGTACTTGCTTGCAATGCCTGATGGCCTGGGTTTGCTTCCCCAGTACCTACACAAAGCCAGAGGCACAAACTGGCACATGCATCTGAAGTTTGTTTGCAGTGGCAAGAGGCCATGGCGCACCCACTCTCTCTCTGTCTTTCTCTCCGTGTTTACAAATTAATAATACATAAATATTTTTTAAAATTCCAAATGGGAAGTACTCGGGAGGCAGAGGTCAGAGGATCATCATGAGTTCGAGACCACCCTGAGACTACATAGTGAATTCCAGGTCAGCCTAGGCTAGAGCAAGAAACACCTCAGAAACCCCCCCCCAAAAAAAAAATCCCAAATGGGGGCTGGAGAGCTAGCTCAGTGGTTGAAGGGGACCTGCTTACAAAGCCTGCCAGCCTGGGATATTTCAGTTTCCCAGTCACCACATAGGCTGGACACGAAAAGGGATGCACGTGTCTGGTATCTGTTTCCAGTGGCAAGAGGTGCTGGCGCAGCCATACCCACACACATGCAAAGAAATAATGATATTGTTAAAATCAACCACAGCAAAACTAAAAAGCAATTTATATAATTTATTTATCTATTTCGTTTGTTTGTTTTGAGGTAGGGTTTCACTCTAGCCCAGGCTGACCTGGAATTCACTATGTAGTCTCAGGGTGGCCTCCAACTCATAGGGATCCTCCTATTCTGCCTCCCGAGTGCTGGGACTAAAGGCGTGCGCCACCACACCCTGCTTATATAATTTATAATAGCAACAAGACTAGAGGATAATCAGGCATAAATCTTACAAAAACATACAATAAAGAACTTAAAGCTACAAAAAATACCCAGAGCATAATAAGCATGCACGCTAAGTACTCAGATCATACTAACCATGCAGATTAAGTACCCATGCTACTAAGTGTGCACACTGTCGCTAAGTACCCAGAGCATAGTAAGTGTGCACACTGTCGCTGAGTACCCAGAGCTTGTCACTTAAATGACATCATAGATCAAAAGGTTCTAACGGACATTTACAGGGCATTCTATCCAAACACTACAGAATCCACTTTCTTCTTGGCAGTCCACAGAACTTTCTCTAAAATAGATCACACATGAGAACACACAGCAAGTGTCAACAAATGTAAAAAGATTGAAATAACTTTAAAAAATTATTATTAGCAACATATTTTATATGGCTACATCATGTGTTGGTTCCAGCTTCTTAAATTCTATCTGAACACAATGGAATAAAACTAAAAATCAAGGTCAAGAAAAACTACCAAAACACACAATTGAATGATGAATGTGTCATTGAAGAAATCAAGAAGAAAATTTTAGCTGGGCACGGTGGCGCACGCCTGTAATCTCAGCACTTGGCAGGCAGAGGTAGGAGGATCGCCATGAGTTCAAGGCCACCCTGAGACTACGTAGTGAATTCCAGGTCAGCCTGGGCTAGAGTCAAACCCTACCTCAAAAACAATTTTTTTTTTTTAATTCCTAGAATTGGGGCTGGAGAAATGGCTTAGAGGTTAAGGCGCTGGCCTGCAAAGCCCAAGATTGCTTGTTCAAATATCTAGGTCCCACATAGCTAGGTGGCAAAGTGATACAAGCGTGCAATGCCACACATGTGCACAAGGGGGCGCAGGCATCTGGAGTTCGTTCACAGGGTCTGAAAGGCCTTGACTTGCTCATTCTCTCTCTCTCAAAAAAAAAAAAAAAAAAAAAAAAAGGCTGGAGAGATGGCTTAACCATTAAGCATTTGCCTAAGGACCTCGGTTAGAGGCTCGATTCCCCAGTACCCACGTAAGTCAGATGCACAAGGGGGAGCATGCGTCTGAAGTTCGTTTGCAGTGGCTGGAGGCCCTGGTGTGCCCATTCTCTCTCTATCTGCCTCTTTTTCTGTCTGTCGTCCTCAAATAAATACATAAAAATTAAAAATTTTTTTAATTTAAAAATTTTTAGAATTGACCAGGCATGGTGGCACATGCCTTTAATCCCAGCACTCAGGAGGCAGAGGTAGAAGGATCACATCGCTGTGCGTTCAAGGCCAGCCTGAGACTACGTAGTGAATGGGGTAGAGTGAGAGCGCCCCCTACCTTGAAAAAAACAAAAATACAACAACAGAAAATTCCTAGAATTGAATGAAAATGAAAACGCAATGTACTAAAACCCACACGAAAAGTTTATAGCTCTAAGTGTGCCTATATTAAAAAAAAAAAACAGCTGGGCGTGGTGGCACACGCCTTTAATCCCAGCACTTGGAAGGAGAAGTGGGAGTTTAAGGCCAGTCTGTGACTACTGAGATCCTATCTCAAAACAAAAAATAAAAAATCAGAGAGGGGCAGAGAGATGCCTCAGTACCCATATAAAGCCGTATGCAAAGTGGCACGTGCGTCTGGTGTTCATTTGCAACAGCAGGAGACCCTGGCATGCTCATTCTCCCTCTCTCCCTCTCTTTTAAATAAATTAATATTTTAAAGATTTATATTTATATATTTATATTTTAATATTTTATCTTTATTTATTAGAGAGGGAATGGGTGCGCCAGATCCTCCAGCCACCGCAAATGAACTCCAGACACATGCACCACCTTGTGTATCTGGCTTATGTGGGTTTTAGGGAATTGAACCCTGGGTCCTTAGGCTTCACAGGCAAGTGCCTTAGCTGCTGAGCCATCTCTCCAGCCCTATTTATTTATTTACTTGCACATTTGTATGTGTGCAGGCCCTGTTACTGCTGCAACTGCACACCAGACACTTGCCAGCACCTTTTGGACTAGGCTTTAGGTGGGTGCCTGAGGAATTAATCCTTTCCCAGAGCCCACTCTCATTTTAAAAAATATTTCTTATTTATTTGAAAGAGAGAGAAAGAGGCAGATAGAGAGAAAGAATGGGTGTGTCAGGGCCTCTAGCCACTGCAAATGAACTCCAGAAGCATGTACCATCTTGTGCATTTGGCTTATATGGGTACTGGGGAATTGAACCTGGGTCCTTAGGCTTTGCACGCAAGATCCTTAACCTCTCCAGTCCTCACTTTTTTTTTTTTTTTGAGGTAGGGTCTTGCTGTAGCGCAGGCTGACCTGGAATTCACTCTGTAGTCTCAGGCTGGCCTCAAACTCATGGCGATCTTTCTACCTCTGCCTCCAAAGTGCTGGGATTAAACATATGAGCCACCATACCTAACTCCCATTCTTACTTAATTTTTTTTTTTTTTCTTGAGAGAGGCAGGTAGAGAGAATGGGCGCACCATGGCCTCCAGCCACTGCAAACGAACTGCAGATGCATGCACCACTTGTGCAACTGGCTTACATGAGTCCTGGAGAGAACTGATCTTGGGTCCTTTGGCTTTGCAGGCAAGTACCTTAACTGCTAAGCCATCTCTCTAGACCCCATTCCCACTTTTAAAAAACAATTTAAGCCGGGAGTGGTGGCCCATGCCTTTAATCCCAGCACTAGAGAGGCAGAGGTAGGAGGGTCACCATGAGTTCGAGGCCACCCTGAGACTACATAGTGAATTCCAGGTCAGCCTGAGCTAGAGTGAGACCCTACCTCAAAAAAAAAAAAAAAAAAAAAAATATATATATATATATATACACATATATAATAGAGAATGGAGTTTCAAAGGGGAAAGTGGGGGGAGGGAGGGTATTACCATGGGATATTTTTTATAATCGTGGAAGTTGTTAATCGAAAAATTACAATTAAAAAATTATATATATAGTGTGCCAATACACTCACTCTCACTTTTTTTAAGCATTTGTGGCTTTTAAAAACAAAAGTTAACAGAGTTAGGTTAATGGGTATCCAGGTTGGAGACGTTTTCAAGTAAAATGTAACTGAAGTATTGCTGTGTTGTTAAGCTCTGATGTTTTAGCATAATGACTTAAAGGTCTTTTCAGTTTGCAGCAAGCTTGTTCTCATGTAACCCTGTTATAAATCAAAGAGCATCTGTGATCAGATTTCTTGTTTGACTCTAGGTCAACTCTAAAAGCAACTCTAGGAAAGTTCCAGAATAGCCGAGACACATTTGGGGAATGACTTGCAAATAGCTAATGAACTGTTGCCTGTCTGAACTCCACCTTGTTACTTTATAATCATCTCTGTTCTGTGGAGAGGGTGTTGCAGGTCAGAATTCATAATAGAGATTAACAGAGAGTGAGGAGAAAATAAAACTGTGGAAAAATACATGGAGATCATCCAATTTGTACAGGGTGTAATTAAAGTATTTTCAAGTTCTTTCTTTATATACAACTCAACCCTAGTGGCTGACAGTTTAAAAGCCTCACTTCTGAACTTTCCGTGTCACGGTCTATTATATTCTTCTGGAATAGAGCAGTTCACCTTGAACCCACTGTGCATTAGATGACTTTATCTTCCTCCGACAATACCCTTCTTTGAGTTTCTTGTCTTGAAAAACTGAAGTCCCTTTTCTTTGTTCTTACGTGAAATCTAATACTACCATTCCTGCTCATGAAACATCTCTCGTTTAGCCCCTTCTCTGGGTCCTGTCATGCCCGGCATGGTCCTTCCCTCCATCCAGTCTGTTTGCATCATTGTGTTAGCTAGGAGGCCACTCTAGCTGCCGTGCAAATATTCTATTTCAGTATTTTAAAAATAGTTTATTTATTTATTTGAGAAAGACAGAGAGAAGAGAGAGCATCAGATAGAGAGAATGGGCCTCCAGCCACTGCAAATGAACTCCAGATGCATGTGCCACCTTGTGCACCTGGCTTTACGTGGGTACTGGGGGATTGAACCCAGGTCCTTAGACTTTGCCGGCAAGCCCCTTAACTGCTGAGCCATCTTTCCAGCCCTAGAATAGTTTTCTTAAATTAATTTATTATTATTATTAGTTATGTACACAATGTGTATACAGTCATGTTGGTACCATCGTTAGCCGCCTCCCTGCCCTCCCCCGTCCACAGGGGCCCTCTTCGTTGGGGAATGTGGGTCGTGCATTGAGGAGTTAGCCATCAGTTATCAAATAGTTTTTTGGTTTTCTTCTCTGGTTTTTCGAGGTAGGGTCTCACTCTAGCCCAGGCTGACCTGAAATTCACTATGTAATCTCAGGGTGGCCTCGAACTCCTGGAAATCCTCCTACCTCTGCCTCCCAAGTGCTGGACATATTTTGTATGTAAACATAACATGTTGGTACCAACCTTTCCCTCCTCCCTGCCCCTTTACTGAAGAGGCCTTCCTCACTGGGGATGGATTGGGGATGCAGGTCAACCCCATGGGGATTACAGGTCATGCATTGTGGGGGCAGCAGTCAGTTATGGGGGAGAAGCAATGTCTCTGAGCAAAATGTCCCAACTTGTGGCTCTAACAATCTTTCTGCCCCTCTTCCACAAAATTCCCTAAGCCATGGTGGGAGCATTTTAAGTCTACTTCAGTGATGGGCTCTTAGGAGCATCTAGATGTCTGGTTTGGTAGGTGTTGAGTGTCCTCAGGGTCTTTCTTCATCACCCTTGTGCTGATATCAGCTTAACTGAGCAGCATCTTGCTCATTTCCCCAGTTCCTCTGTGGTTTCAGCTGGGGCCGGGGTGGAGCGCGCTGGGTAGTTTATCTCCTCAGCTCCAGTTCCCATCTGAAAAAGAGAAGCAGAGTCTCCAACAGAGAGTGAAGTCAGTGCCAGTTAAATGGGATAACCATTATTAATTTAGAGAGAATTAAAAGGGTGTAGGCCCTCTTATAGTCTAAGGTTAGTGGGAGCTTGACAATGGAAAGCAGAATCGTTATCTGGATATGATTCTGACTTGTTTCCCAGTTCCAGATATGGTTTCCTTTCCACTGAGCAGACTTGTTAGCCAATCCAAGAGCAGTTGGTTACCCACCATGGCTGTATGCCACTATTGCACTTGTGTGAGCATCATGTCAGGTTGTTTGCTTCTGAGTCGCTTAGACTTTGAGTTGCTTGGACAGATGTTGGCCACTTTCCCCTGGTAGCTCACTTAGTGCCTTCCAGCACTAGATGGACTAACTGTCTGGGGACTGGCTCTCCTCTGGATTCCAATCAGGTCTCTGCATAGTCTGTGCTGACAGCATTTGGTGTCTTCAGCAGTAGGGTCTTCCCATTAATCTCTGGTGGGTAATCAAGTGCTCTGACAGAAGTCTGTCTTGTTTGTTTTGGGTGATCTAGTAGGTCTCTCTGATCAACAGCTCATTGTGGATGTAGGCTGCATCCTGGTACAGGGAATTACAGGCCAGCACCAAGAGAAAAGTAAAAAAGAAAAAGCCAGAGAAGAAAGAGAAACAGGAGAAATTTGAGGTTAGGTTTCCTCTCACTCTCTCCAGGGCTCTTCGATTCAGATGCTCCCTCTAAGGTCCATTTGAGGGTTCCACCTTTTAGTCTGATTTCCAGGATATAGGATTCTATGGTACTAGATCAATTTGGGTTCAGATTTTTTTGTTTGTTTGTTTTTGTTCTTTTGTTTTTCGAGGTAAGGTTTCACTCTGGCTCAGGCTGACCTGGAATTCACTATGTAGTCTCAGGGTGGCCTCGAACTCTCTGTGATCCTCCTACCTCTGCCTCCCTAGTGCTGGGATTAAAGGCGTGCGCCACCATGCCCGGCTTTGGGTTCAGATTTTGTGTCCCCCCCCCATGCCACCCTTTCCTTTCCCCCAAGCCCTAACCCCCCCCCCCATTGTCCAAGCCTCAAGATGCTGTTCAGGTATGTCAGCAATTTGGGCTGATCCAGGTTGGGAACTGCAGATGAGTGAGAGCACGTGACGATTGTCTTTCTGTGACTGTGTGAGTTCACTTAGAATGATCTGTTCCACGTTCCACCATTTTTCTACAAATTTCAATGTGTCATTTGTTTCTTACTGCGGAGTAGAATTCCATTGTGTAGATGTACCACACCTTGGTTATCCATTCATCCACTGATGGGCACCTGGGTTGATTCCAGTTTTTAGCTATCATGAATTGAGCAGCTTAATCGTTTTTGTATTAAGAGAATGTGTGTAGCTGGGCATGATGGCACAATGCCTTTAATCCCAGCACTCAAGAGAGGCTGGGGTAGGAGGACTGCCAGGAGTTCAAGGCCACCTTGGGGCTGAAGAGTGAGTTCCAGGTCAGCACTCACTCTCTCTCTGTGTCTCTCTCTGCTTGCAAATAAATAAATAAGAAGATGGCAGTATCACACAGCACACCCCAAAAAGTAGCCATCCTGCCTGGAGGACGGAGCAGAGTGGCCTGCCTCCCCTCAGGCCTAGGAGGAGTGACTTTGGGGAGCAGGGCTTGAGCAAGCGCGAGCCTTACGGCAGGCAAAGGCGGGCGCGACATTGGACACAGAGGAAGGGCAAGGGAAGAAGGGGCGACTATGGAATAATGGTGGTAGAGAGACAGGGGCACAGCTACGGGGTTCACATAGAGAGAGAGAGACATTCAACAGGAAGCCAGCCTTACTGTACCTAACATCTTCTTGCCGGACTGAGACACGGTGAAGGCGGGTACTAGGGGTTCAGCAGGAAAGTTCTTGAACCCCAAACCCTAGGTTCATGTCTATTTTTTTTTTTTTTTTGGTTTTTCTTAATCAAAGAATTGAATAAAAGCTGGGCGTGGTGGCGCATATCTTTAATCCCAGCACTCGGGAGGCAGAGGTAGGAGGATCACCATGAGTTCGAGGCCACCTTGAGAGTACATAGTGAATTCCAGGTCAGCCTGGGCTAGAGTGAGACCCCACCTCGAAAAAACAAAACAAACAAACAAACAAAAGAATTGAATGAAATAAGACTGTGAAGGATAATTATTAAATTACTATACTTAGGGAAGTAGAGAGCCCAATCCAAGGAAGGAAAATGAATACACCCATGTGGCTTGAGAACCCCATGTGGTGGGCCTGGAAAGACCACAGAGAACAGAGAAGAAAGTACAAAGAGCTCCGGCCATGGGGGGAGCAGGAGGGGTACAGAGCCCATGTGGGAAGTAGGGGTACAGGGCTTCTCCCCTTGGCTTGGTCCAGCCAGGGTGAGCCGAGAAACTCACCAGAACTGGAGGTTCATGAGTGATCAGGAAGCTCAGAGAGAGAGAGCGCTTGCCCTTCCCTGGTAAATCATATTTATAACCTTATAGTGGGGTTGGGGGTGGAGGTTCACCTTCTGGCTCAGGTGAGTCAGAGAGAGACCATTGATTGGTCAGGGCTAAGGCTGGCTCAGGAAGAGGCCAGCCACGACGCCAAGTTCTGGGGTCTAAGCTTGACCCACGCAATGTCAGGATTCTAGAAAAAGACCCTCCGCCCAGGGAGGGGCTCAGGTATGGAAAAATAGATCCAGGGAACCAGGCCAGAGATAAGAAGTCAGATCAGGGCTGGAGAGATGGCTTAGTGGTTAAGGCGTTGGCCAGCAAAGCCAAAGGATCCCCGGTTCGATTCTCCAAGACCCACATAAACCAGATGCACAAGGGGGCGCATGCATTTGGAGTTTGTTTGCGGTGGCTGGAGGCCCTGGCACACACCATCACCCATTCTCTCCCTCCCTCCCTCTCTCTCTCTCTCTTTCTGTCCCTTTCTCCAAAATAAATAAATAAAATATACTCCCAAAAAAGGAATCCAGGGGCTGGAGAGATGGCTTAGCGGTTAAGCCCTTGCCTGTGAAGCCTAAGGAATCTGGTTCGAGGCTCGATTCCCCAGAACCCACATAAGCCAGATGCACATGGTGGCGCATGCATCTGGAGTTTGTTTGCAGTGGCTGGAGGCCCTGGCACACCCATTCTTTCTCTCTCTCTCTCTCTCTCTCTCTGCCTGTCACTCTCAAATAAATAAATAAATAAATAAAAGAATCCACCCATTAATTAAAAAAAAAAAAGTCAGATCATTCTTTGATCGCTAGCAAGTGCAGACCTTCCTGCCTTTTTACTTTCAAGGGCCCAGTCGCCTTAACTGCCTAACAAAGCCACCTGACTCCCTCTCAGTGGGACATTCCTAAAGGACAGCCTGGCTCCCAGGACCGCAAGCCTTGGGGAACCAACAGGCACAACCTTTCTCCTCACACTCGCCCAGTTGACGACTCCCGGGAGGCTGTGTGAGTGTGCCCACTAAGGACGACTCTTCCCCGGTGCCGAGCTCCCCACGAGAAGCCCTTGCACGCGGGGTGGAAGACTGTCAGGCAGTCACAGCGAGGGGAGGCAAGGTGTGGGCACCGCAGCTACTTGTAACCCCTCTCGGCTGCTTGAGGAGCAGGCTGCTCGTCAGGGCGGATCCCAGCGCCGAGCTGTCACCCAGGGCTCCTGACAGGGGGCGGAGTCGGGGGGCTTGGGCTGACAGGGCTGTGATTTTTGAAAGAAACGTCTCTAAGAAAGTGCTTCAAAGGTAGGAGAGAAATATTATTATTAGGTAACGGCTGTCAGGTAATTTTTTTTTTATTTGTTCTTGGTATTTCATAATCCACTTGCCCTTAGATGGGTAAGTCCTTCCTGGCCCTGGGCTGCGAACTGTGACCCTGGGCTTTGTGAAGCTACGGGTGGTTAGCCTGAAGTTACAAATGTTTACCCATTTGTGGTTTATTAATAACTGCTAGAGGATTACTTCCACCATAGTGACCATTGATCAGGGAGCAAATACCTCCAGATTTCTGTGGCATGCCCAGAGCTGGAGTCAAACCCCAGGGGCATGATTTTTTTTTTTTTTTTTTTTTTTTTTTTTTTTTTTTGAGGGCTGACCTGGAATTCACTGTGTAGTCTCAGGCTGCCTAGAGCTCACAGCAATCCTTCCACCTTGGGTATTTTTTTTTAATTTTTTAAAAGCATTTTATTTATCTATATTATTTATTTATTTGAGACAGAGAGAGGGAGAGAGAGAGATAGAAAGAGAGTGAGAATGGGCGTGCCAGGGCCTCCAGCCACTGTAAACAAACTCCAGACACATGTGCCACCTTGTGCTTCTGGCTTACATGGGTCCTGGAGAATCGAACTTGGGTCCTTAGGCTTCGCAGGCATGTGCCTTAAGCGCTGAGCCATCTCTCCAGCCCATGTTGGGTATTTTTTATTTTTAAAAAATATTTTATTTATCCACTTACAAGTGGGGGTCTGGGGAGAGAATGGGCACACCAGGGCCTCCGGCCACTGTAAACGAACTCCAGATGCATGTGCCACTTTGTGCATATGGCTTTACGTGGGAATCAAACCCAGGCCATCAGGATTGGCAAGGAAGTGCCTTTAACCACTGAACCATCTCTCCAGCCCCACCCATCCATTTTTTTTTTTAATCCAGTGCTGGGGAATCAAACCCAGGGTCTTGTGCAAGGTGAGCAGGCCCTCTTTCACTGAGCTTCATCGCCATGCCCCCGCCCCCGCACCCAACTTGGCTTTTGTTAATTACCTCCTACTGATCTCATACTCTCCTATAACACTGCTTCACCTGCTGATCTCAGCAGAGAGCTACCTGGCAAGCCTCCTTGCCCAAAATTGAGTCCTCTGTTGTATAAATTCCTGGCATAATGTTTCTTTTCTTCATGTTGATTGCTATATTTTTAATTTTTTTTTTGTTGGTTTTTGTTTTTGGAGGTAGGGTCTCACTCTAGCTCAGGCTGACCTGGAATTCACTATGTAGTCTCAGGCTGGCCTCAAACTCACGGCAAGACTCCTATCCTACCTCTGCCACCTGAGTGCTGGGATTAAAGGTGTGCGCCACCACGCCCGACTGTATTTTTAATTCTTGAGAGTCAAACGTGCTCATGGTTTAGAGACAAGACGAGTCTATAATCTGGCATTGGAAACACTTGTAACACTTGCCTGGTTGCCTTGATGTTAACCCTTCTCTCTGTGGTTACTTCATAATTGTTCAGCCCTGCATTCCCAGGCCACCCACGTGAACCAGATGCAAAAAGTGGCACAAGGGCTGGAGAGATGGCTTGGCGGTTAAGGAGCTTGCCTGAAAAGCCAAAGGACCCAGGTTTGATTCCCCAGTGCCCACGTGGAGCCAGATGCCCAAGGTAGTGCATGTGTCTGGGGCTGGTTTGCAGCGGCTAGAGGCCCTGGTGCACCCATTCTCTCTCTCTCTCTCTATCTGCTTCTTCCTCTCTCCCTCTCTCTCTCAAATAAATAATTTTTTTTCTCCCAAAGTGGCACAAGGATCTGGTGTTTGTTTATAGCAGCAAGAGGCCCTGACACACATGCACCAATAGAGAAATGGTTACATTTTTAAATTCAAATGTATAAGTCAGGCATGGTGGGACACACCTTTAATCCCAGCACTCAGGAGGCAGAGGTAGGAGGATCTCTGTGAGTTCGAGGCCACCCTGAGACTACATAGTGAATTCCAGGTCCGCCTGGACTAGAGTGAGACCCTACCTTGAAAAAACAAACAAATAAATAAATTCCAAAGTAGATGTGTACACACACACACACACACACACACACACACACACAGAGTGGAAATGGAGAAATCTGGAGCCCATAGCAATTTGAAATGAAATCGTCTTGGGAGAGTTTATTCTCAGGGGACACTTGAGTCACTCCTGATGCTCTGAAAGCTGAGGCTGAATGGTCCCAAAAGAACATTTTTGTCATCAACAGCTTTTTTTTTTTTTTCTGTTGTTGTGTCCTTAAAGCAGTGCATCCACTTATGCCAAAGGCACCGTGGAGGGCCTTACCAGCCCAGGTGACTGCTGCTGGCAGCACCTGTTGCCTGCTTGGGCTGGCAGTGCCACTGGTTACGTGTGGTTGCCTCTGGTACCCGTTTAAGGCCAAGTCTTCCCGGGACTGGTGGGCATTTGAAGCTCTGGCGCCTTTTCCTTCTCTGTAAAACGACTGCTACACCTGCTTCTCAAGCTGCCAGGGACCGCCTGCCTGGTACCACGCCAGGCAGAGGTCGACTGCTTCACCGTGCCTCCGTAAGACCAAACCCCAAGTTGACATGAGTGAACCATGGACTGGTCACATGCTGAAGTGTCCTGTCCCATGTGCCACTCATGTGACTCAGCGGAAGCTTTGCAACGTGACTGTTCTCGGGGCCCGGGAGACTGCTCAATGGTTAGAGGTGCTTGCTTACAAAGCCCGCGCTTGATTCTCCAATACCCACATAAAGCCAGACACATGAAGTGGCTCGGGTTGTCTGGGTTTCATTTGCAGTGGCAAGAAGTTCTGGCACGTTCTCTCTCTCTCTCCTTTCCTCCCTCCCTCTCTTTCTGCTTGCAAATAAATGAAAACATTTAAATAAATAAATAATTTAGGTTATTTATTTATTCACCCTGACTTGGTGCCTAATTTACACTCTAAGGGCAGAAGACCCTCTGGTCCAACACACCCAGTGTAATACCTGCTTGGGGCTCCTCCTAGTTTGGGAACTTTCTGCTTTATTTTTTTCTTTTCATTTTTTTAAAAAAAAAAGTTACTTAGTAATTTATTTATTAGAGAGAGAGAGAGAGAGAAGCAGATAAAGAGAATGGGCACACCAGGACCTCTAGCCACTGCAAACGAACTCCGGATGTATGAGCCACCATGTGCATCTGGCTTATGCTGGGTTCTGGGGAATCAAACCTGGATCCTTAGGTTTTGCAGGCAAGCGCCTTAACCGCTAAGCCATCTCTCCAGTCCTGCTTTACTCTCGTTTCTAAAATAAAATCTCTCTTAACTTCGGCCCTTCCGCTGTGTCTACACCTGTCAGTTCTTTGTTGATCATAACACAAGGGACTCAGGACCAGTGGCTTGGGGAGTTCTAGTAATTGTCAAGGGCGCGTGCACGGTGCTCCGACCCCTAAGAAAGCCCAGCCAGAGCTGAGAAAGGTCCCTTCACTTCCCAAACCTGTAACAGTAGGAGAGAAGCTGGCCAGAGGAGAAAGACAAGGGCTAAGTACATTTCAGCCCCTTTCTTCCTTGGGTGGTTAGCACTAAAATGAGTCATTAGCAAGATAATTCAAGATGAACAAAAAAATAAATTATTCAAGATTCAGAACATACATATAAAAAAATGCAAAGTCAGTGGCTGGAGAGATGGCTTAGCAGTTAAGGAGCTTGCCTGAAAAATCAAAAGACCCAGGTTTGATTCCCCAGAACCCATGTAAACCAGATGCACATGGTGGCTCATGTGTCTGGAGTTCGTTTGCAGTGGCTGGAAGCCCTGGAGTGTCTATTCTCTCTCTCTCTCTCATAAATAAATAATAAAACACTCCAAGACAGGAGATGGGTATTTTTTAAATGATAATCTCTTTTAAAAAAACCCTGGGCTGGAGAGATGGCTTAGCGGTTAACCGCTTGCCTGTGAAGCCTAAGGACCCCGGTTCGAGGCTTGACTCCCCAGGACCCACGTTAGCCAGATGCACAAGGGGGCTCACGCATCTGGAGTCCGTTTGCAGTTGCTGGAGGCCCTGGCGCGTCCATTCTCTGCCCCTCTCTCTATCTGCCTCTTTCTCTCTCTGTCTGTCGCTCTCAAATAAATAAATAAATAAATAATTAAAAAAAAACCCTATAATTAATGAAAAACAACAGGAAGTGATCTACATAAAACCATGCTGAGCATTTTGATAGCTTCCTAACTGGGTGGGTGAGAAAAGTAGAAATTGATCATGCTGCAGTTCTAGAGGCTAAAAGTTCAAGGCCAATTCCTGCAGATGGCTTTGAGGGAGATGCTATCCCAGACTTCTTGTTTCTAGTGCCTACTGACTGACAATTGGGTGCTCTTTTTTTGTTTGCCCCCAAAGTAGGGTTTCACTCTAGCCCAGGCTGACCTGGAATTCACTATGTAGTTTCAGGGTGGCCTCAAACTCACGGTGATCCTCCCACTGTTGCCTCCTGAGTGCTGGAATTAAAGGCATGAGCCACCACGCCCGGCTCTGGGTGCTCTTTTTAAAAAATCGTTATTTATTTATGCACAAGCAGAGAGAAAGGAGGGATAGAATGGGCCTGCCAAGCCCTCTTGTCACTGCAAACGAACTCCTCTGGATGCATGTTCCGCTTTGCACAGCTGGTTTTATGTGGATACTGGGGAATAGAACCCAGGCCCAGTAGGCTTTGCAAGCAAGTGCCTTTAACCACTGAGCCATCTCTTCAGCCCTCTTTTTTTTTTTTCTGATGTAGGGTCTCGCTCTAGCTCAGGCTGACTTGGAAATCACTCTGTAGTCTCATGGCGATCCTCCTACCTCGGCCTCCCAGGTGCTGGGACTAGTATTTTATTTTTTATTTACTTATTAGAGAGAGAGAGAGAAAGGGAGAGAGAGAGAGAGATTAAACCATCCCTCCAGCTCAAGATATATTTTTTTAAAGTTTTGTTAGCTTGGCTTAGCAACTCAGAAGAGGGGGAGATGATAGCAAAATGAGTCCCCTCAATCAAGCCCATGATTTTCCTTGTGTTAGACTTGTGAATCCTCCTGAGAACTGGGTTCCTGACAAGCACCCACCACCTACACCCTGGTTGAAACAAGGTGCATACTGATGGAAAGGGAGATGCCAAGGCATTTTGCTCCTAGCCATGCAGTGTTTCTATGTGGACATTGCTTCTGCCCATCTAGAATCTTTTTAAAAATACTATATTTGGGCTGGAGAAGATGACTTAGTGGTTAAAGCATTTGCCTGCAAAGCCAAAGGACCCTGGTTCAATTCCCCAGGACCCACATAAGCCAGATGCACAAGGGGGCACATGCATCTGGAGTTTGTTTGCAGTGGCTGGAGGCCCTGGCGTGCCCATTCTCTCTTTCTCTCTATCTGCCTCATCCTCTCTCTCTCTCTCTCTCTCTCTCTCTCAAATAAATAAATAATATTTTTAAAAATAAATCAATAATAAAAAAGTTCATATTTATTTATTTGCAAGGAGAAAGAGAGAGAGAGAATGGGCACGCCAGGGCCTCCAGGCGCTGCAAACGAACTCCAGGTGCGCGCACCACTTTGCGCACCTGGCTTTACGTGAGTGCTGACGCCTCATCCTCCCAAGTGCTGTGCTCACAAGTACACACAGCGCCAAGCCCAGCTCTGCTCGCAGGTTTCAGGTTTACAGCACAGGCCTGAGAAGGTCAATCGTCAGGCTGCAGCTCAGGGCTGAGCATCCACTGAGTTTGGCTGTAAAGGCCCCCACCTGCTCTGACCTCTCTCACGGTTAGTCCCTAGGGCTAACAGAGGCCATAGAAGCCAGTCACTGCTCCACCTCCAATCCATCACCGCTCCGCTGCCAATCGATTAATTGCCCCACCGCCAATCGATCACTGCTCTGCCACCATCAGCCCTCTGAGCCAGGCATGTCTCTAGAGCTGGCCAAGGAAAGGAACCCGACTTCTGGCTTTGAGAGGACACCACACATAGCATCTTCCCATGCCTTTTGTGTTCATGCTGCAAACCCAAACCCAAGAGTCCCAGCAGGAGAAACTTACCTTGGCCTGGTACTTTCTTTTCTGCTTCTATTTTACCTGATTCCCCTCCACCCCCGAGGTAGGGTCTCGCTCTAGCGCAGGCTGATCTGGAATTCACTATGTACTCTCAGGGTGACCTCGAACTCCCAGTGATCCTCCTGCCTCTGCCTCTCGAGCGCTGGGATTAAAGGTATTTGCCATTACACCCCCCCCCCACCTCTTATTTTTATTTTTTCAAGGTAGGGTCCCTTTCATTTTTACTAATCAGCCGTGAAACTCTCATCAGAGCTGAAGTACTAAAAGTTTCCCTACTAAGTCTGATTGAGTTCTGGCAACATAAAGAAATCAGTAGTTTAATTATTCAAGGTGTGTGTGTGGGGGGGTCTACCTCAGCAAGCATTGCCAAGCCCTAAGAACTGTGGGTGCTCTATGTCTATCTTCCCTCAGGATTATGAACTCAAAAGTCCAAGTTTTCACCTTGCATGTCACATCCTCCCGGCTCCCCAAGGCACAGCACTGGGTGGCAGGGCATTGAGACACTTGTCCCTTGTCCAGTGAGGACAGCCCCTTCCCCCTTGGTCAGTGGCTCAGGGGTCTGGAATGGACGGCATGGTGCTGCCTCCTAGCGGCGCCTCTTACCTTTCTCTAATTCACTCTTACCTTTCTCTAATTCCCAATGAGTTCACCTCTGGCGATGGAAAGAAAGGTATGCGCCCATGAACTTCCCAGCAAGTGGCCGACTCTCCTCTGCTCTGTTGTCTGTGCTGTGGGAGTCTGGCTGTGGCTGGGGTGTGGACCAGTCACTGGTGATGACACTGTTCCCCAAATGGGGGATCAAACAGGAATGGGACTGGTCTTGGGGGAGTTGATTGAGAATCAAGGACCAACACCTCTCAGGGGTGACTTTTAGAAGTGGAGAGATGGAGCCGGTCGTGGTGGCGCATGCCAATAATCCCAGCACTTGGGAGGCAGAGGTAGGAGGATCGCTGTGAGTTCGAGGCCACCCTGAGACTACATAGTGAATTCCAGGTCAGCCTGGGCTAGAGTGAGACCCTACCTTGAAAAACAGAAAAAGAAAGAAGGAGAGAGAGAGAGAAAAGGAAAGGAAAAGAGAGAGAGGGAGGGAAGGAGGAAGGGATGGCTCAATGGTTAAGGCACTCGATTGCATTCAATTCCCCAACACCCATGTGAAGCAAGATGTACAAAACGTCATATGACTGGAATTCCTTCTGATGTGCCCGTTTTTGTTTCTCTCTCTCCTCTTTCTTCACAAGTAAATTATATATATATATATATATATATATATATATATGTATATATATATATATATATATATATATATATATATGTATTATAGAAGGGACACAGGCATGGTGGTGCACACCTTTAATCCCAGCACTCAGGAGGCAGAGGAGGACGACTGTTATGAGTTCGAGGCTAGCCTCTGAGACTACAGAGTGAGTTCCAGGTTAGCCTGGGCTACATTGAGAACTTACTGTGAAAACAACCAAAAAGGGAGGGAGGGGCAGAGCAGAGTGATGCTGTCAGGATGACTTCTGCCACCTCCCTGCTGGACTTTCAGGCCTGGAGAGGGAGCTGGGCACTTTGGAGAGGCTGGTGTGGACATCCTGTCCAGCTGTCCGTCCACGTGCCCGCTCCCCTCCCCCGCAGAGCCCACACTGCAGACTGCAAGCTCTCAGGGGCTCTGCTTTGCTCCCTAAAGCTCACCGTGACTTTGGCTACTTTTATGGCTCGAGCTACGTGGCAGCCCCCGATGGCAGCCGGACTCCCGGGCTCTCGCGGAACCAGGACGGGCTGCTGGTCGCCGAGCTCAACCTCAACCTCTGCCAGCAGATGAGTGACGTCTGGACCTTCAAGGTGGGTTCTCTGCTTAGTCCCCGCGCCCCCCAGCTGGCAGGCGCAGAAACTAGAGTGGTGGGCTTACACCCAGAGCCAGCTGGCAGGAGGCACCCACTCCCACCCTGCCGCTCCCTGCTGAGCACAGGCCTTGGGCTCCGCCTCCCTGCAGGCCAGGGGCGGGGCGCCTCGGGTCAAGCCCTGTCCTAGCTGCAGGCCTCCCTAACTTCTCTCGTCTGACTTTCATTCCAGGCGCCTTCACACAAATTAATCACGGTTTCGTTTGTCCAGAGAACGCAGCCGAATGGTTTCTATAATCCTTTTTCCTTTCTGGACATTTACACTTGTCACATGATAAATGTGTGCGTGTCTCGTCTGCCTGTGACCAGACCGCACAGCCCAGGCCTTGACAATAGTGGGAAGCGGGTCACGTGGAGAGACTGGACCCAGGCCTGCCTCTCCCTCCACTCTGCTCAGTTCCCCTGAGCAAGCGCCTTCTGCTCCCAGGCCTTCGCAGTCCCCGTGGTGAAAGTCTTGTCTTTGAGACTAAGCACCCTGTGATGTCATCAGTCTGAGAATAGTATAGTACCCAACATGCTGGGATGAGACCATAGTAGCCAAGGCTTGAACCCCTAGAAGGACTAACGACTGCCAGGTTGTACTCACATTCAGCAATGTTTTCCCCATTGCAGCCTCTGTTTATAAGCAAATCATACAGAAAATGATGTGAGTCGGGCATGGTGGCGCACGCCTTTAATCCCAGCACTCGGGAGGCAGAGGTAGGAGGATCGCCATGAGTTCGAGGCTACCCTGCCCCGAAAAACAAAAAAGAAAGAAAGAAAATGAATGCCCCACTGTATGACTAAATAGCTTTGCTATATATAAATGGGAGGAGCTCCAGGCTTGTAGATATGATCTCTACTTCTTCCTCCCCCACTTACCTGACCATGGGTCAATGGCCACATCCCCCAGGCTAAAAATCTCAAACAGTGCACCGCCCATAAGAGGGTCTCCGGACCCCTGATTCTTTGTGGACCACTCAGATTAATGTAGGATTCTACAAGTCAGAAATGGGAGCCAAGGGCTGTGGTTAAGGTGCTTGCCTGCAAAGTCTATGGGCCCAGGTTCAATTCCCCAGGACCCATGTAAGCCAGATGCACAAGGTGGCTCATGTGTCTGGAGTTTGTTTGCAGTGGCTGATGGCCCTGGTGTGCAAGTACTTTAACTGCTAAACCATCTCTCAAGCCCACAGCCAGCTCTTTTATTTTTACTTTTGTTTATTTTTATTTATTTGAGAGCAAGAGAGAGAGAGAGAGAGAGAGAGAGAGAGAGAGAGAGAGAAAGCGCACACTAGGGCCTCCAGCCACTGCAAATGAACTCCAGATGCATGTGGCACCTTGTGCATCTGGCTTACGTGGGTCCTGGGGAACCGAGTCTCGAACCAGAATCCTTAGGCTTCACAGGCAAGCGCTTAACCGCCAAGCCATCTCTCCAGCCCCACAGCCAGCTCTTTTAACAAGTATCACCAAGCACAATAAGCAGAATGTTTTCTCATTCAGTATTTTCTGGAAGCAAGAGCTTCCCAACTTTGATGAGTGTGAGTTCATGGACAGGTTGTTAAAAAAAAAAAAAACAAGCCAGGCTTAGTGCCACACGCCTTTAATCCCAGAATTTGGGAGGCAGAGGTAGGAGGATCACCATGAGTTTGAGGCCACTCTGAGATGACATAGTGAATTCCAGGTCAGCCTGGGATAGAGTGAGACTCTACCTCACAAAAATAAAATCTTTTTTTTTGTGTGTGTGTGTGTATGTGTGATAGAGAGAGAGAGAGAGAGACAGAGAATGGGAGTGTGAGCATGTCAGGGCCCCTTGCCAGTGCCAACAAACTCTAGACCCATGTGGCATATTGTGCATCTGGCTTTTCTCAAGTATGGGCACTGGTTAACTGAATCCTGGACAGCAGGCTTTGCAAGCAAGTACCTTGAACATGGGAGCCATCTCCCCAATCCTCATGTCCAGGTTTTTAAAACATTTATTTTTAATTTAACAGAGAAAGAGGGAGGAGGAGAAAGAGAGAGAATGAGAATGAATGGGCGTGCCAGGGCCTTCGGCCACTGCAAATGAACTCTAGACATGTGCAGCGCTGTTATGGAAATGAGGGAGAAAGGGAGGGAAGAGGGGAGAGATGGAAGGATGGAGGGAAGGAGTGAGTGACAATGAGCAGCCTGGACCAGCTTTCCTGCCCTCCAGCCCTAATCTCCATTTGCTTCCATAGTGAGGGGCTTCATGGAGCAGACAGACCTCAAGCTCCGTCAAGAGACCTGAGTTTGAGTTCCCAGTCTTCCCTGCTCCTGGCTGGTGACCCCAAGTGCCCCTCTCCTCTCTGGGTCTAAGACTGCTCTTCTGGGCTTCTTTAGAACCACAGGACAGCCGGTGGCTCCTCCATCCTGCCTCGGAACAGACCTCACCCCCTAGGGGAGGTCATAGTACACAGGGCTAAGTTGGCTGTGTGAGCCCCCCTGACACCCATGAATTTCACTGGATTCAGGGCTCAGGCCATTTCTCTATTAGAGTCTGAAATTACCCTGTTGACCAGCATCGCGCATACATTCCTGTCCCGTGTCTGCCCCCTAGTGGCGAGAGGTGGTGGTAAAGGAGTGGGATACCTTCCAGTGAGTTGTTGGCCAGGGAAGTCCCTGATGTCCCCAAAACATTATAGGCCATTGCCAAGGCTCTTGGTTGCCCATCAGAACTAGATGGTAAGGCCCTACTGCTGAAGACACCACATGCCTGGGCTGCAGGTCACTGAGAAATCAAGCTGGAGCTGAGCTGGAAGCCTCCTTCCTACTGACTAGCAGCTATCAGGATGCTGGAAAGAGCTATGCTGCATATAGCCTTTTAAGAGAGAAAAGTCAGCCGGGCGTGGTGGCGCACGCCTTTAATCCCAGCACTCGGGAGGCAGAGGTAGGAGGATTGCCGTGAGACTCCATAGTGAATTCCAGGTCAGCCTGGGCTAGAGTGAGACCCTACCTTGAAAAACCAAAAAAAAAAAAAAAAAGAGAGAGAGAGAGAAAAGTCATCAGGGTCTTAACCAACAGGGGGCCCTTCAAGCCTACAGCTGGCCAGCCAGGCCAAATATGCCTACTGGTGCAAAAGTGGCATGTCTGTCATGGGGGAAACCAACTCTGATTGGACTGGAAGCCTGCTCCATGGGAGGGAATACATGTCTGATGCTGGGAGGTCATGAGCCCTAGGGGAATAACGCCTGCTGTTGTCTAGCTAAATGCATATATTATGCTCACCAAACTGCCCTCTAAGCACTTTTTTATGTTTCTGTTATGTCCATATATTAATGCTACTCCTGCTTTTGGTTAGAGAAGCTTCTCTTTTCACATGGTAGTGACCACGGGGGTGACTCAAAAAAGTCACCACAGGGCTGGAGAAATGGCTCATCAGTTAAGGTACTTGCCTGCAAGGCCTAATGACCCAAGTTCGATTCCCCAGTACCCACATACCAGATGCACAAAGTGGCACATGTATCTGGAGTCCTTTTGCAGTGGCTAGAGGCCTTGGAGTGCCCATTCTGTCTCTCTTCTCTCTCTGCTTGCAAATAAAAAGTCACCATAGTGCTGAGATGTGATATAGAGTGTTCAGCACTTAGTGAGACCTCTCTATCACACTTTCCAAGGCTCAGGGTCCACTGTGGAAGAGGTGGTAGAAAGAATGTAAGAGCCAAAGAAAGGAGAAGAGTGCTTACAATGCTGTCATCCACACAAAATGGCCTTTGTCACTTTGGTACAGACCTAAGTTCATGACCTCACACTGTCTGGCACTACCTACACAAGACCTTTATAATAGGAGGAAAAAACGATAGCATCAAAATAGAAGAGAGGCTGATTTGAAGGAAGGGATTCAATAGAGAGTGGATTTGGGAGGAGGGAAGTGGGGGTGGGCGGTCAGCATGGTTTATTATCTATACTTATGGACGCGGTCAGTAAGATGGTTAAAAAAAAGAACCTGGCTCCCTCCCACGTGATCTTGCTAAAAATAAGGGAAGGAACCAAGAGCCAGAGGCTGTCACCTTGGAGAGAATTTATTGAGAACAGCTCATTACAAACAAAATATATTTACGTACAAAATCTCTGCTATGTAAAAGATCCCTTTCATCCCCGTGGCTGGAGTGGCACAACCACCTACTGTCCCGTGAGACCCACGTGTGCGCTGGGCAGCAGCATGAGGACAGGCTGGACACAGACGGGAGCCGCGTGCACTGGGCAAGTCCCTGAAGTCAAGGCTTTGTGCTGCCCATTTCAAGACTTGTGTGAAAGAATGCAACAATGCAGCTTGTGTCCTGCCTCTGTGACCCTCCCCAGGAGAAGTCTTCTTGCCACTCTTACAGACAGGTGGCCTCTGACCCTTGACTTGCCCTGAGAAGCCGTCCGTGTCCTGGGACTGAGTAAGCTCCTGGGTGGGTGAGAGACGAGGAAGGCTGCCCACCAGTGTGCTGCGTCTCATAGCGTCCAGCCCACCCTGCAGTTATTCTGACAGTTTACCTGGACTGCTCCCGAGGACACCCACGCCCCAGAACTGCTGCGGGGCACTCCTGGGCTGGCGTTCCCTAGGACCCCGGGCCACCCAGCATTAAGGCATTGTCAATGAGACCAGTGCGAAGCCAATACCAGTCTCTGAGATCAGGGGTGGTTGCTGGCTAACAGGCTTCTAGTGCTGAGGAGCCGTATGAGCAGTGTGGGTGGGTGGTCTGACAGCCCCTGTAGACACAGCCCACTTCTGTCCCTTACAACTGCCATGCTCAGGTAGGGGAGGAAGTCACCAGCACGTCACACTTCAGGCACTGGAAGACCACGGCCCTAGAAGTACAGGGATTGTGGGTATTCCTGCCTCCCTACCAGAGGCAACTCATTAATGGGTTCCTCCTCCACTTTGGGAATGACCATTTCCTTCGTCACTTTGGTGCATATCTGAGTTCAACACCCAGTTCCATCACTGTCCTGGGCAAACTGTCCCCAGAGGCCAGCCTCTTCCCCTATAGGGTGAGGTGTCTGCCACTAGGACTGCTGGCTAGGCTTACCTGCCTACGAAGAGGTGGCAGTGGTTCCAAAGTACCTGCGATCTAGTCTTGTCTCCCCTGAAAGATACAAAGTACCTGTGATCTAGTCTTGTCTCCCCCGAAAGACATAAAGTACCTGTGATCTAGTCTTGTCTCCCCCGAAAGACACAGAGTACCTGCGATCTAGTCTCGTCTCCCCTGAAAGACACAGAGTACCTGCGATCTAGTCTCGTCTCCCCCGAAAGACACCCAGTACCTGCAATCTAGTCTTGTCTTCCCTGAAAGACACAGAGTACCTGCAATCTAGTCTTGTCTTCCCCGAAAGACACAGAGTACCTGCGATCTAGTCTTGTCTTCCCTGAAAGACACAGAGTACCTGCGATCTAGTCTTGTCTCCCCTGAAAGACACAGAGTACCTGCGATCTAGTCTTGTCTTCCCTGAAAGACACAGAGTACCTGCGATCTAGTCTTGTCTTCCCTGAAAGACACCCAGTACCTGCGATTTAGTCTTGTCTCCCCCGAAAGACACCCAGTACCTGCGATCTAGTCACGTCTCCCCTGAAAGACACAGAGTACCTGCGATCTAGTCTCGTCTCCCCTGAGATGCAAACACCCTTGATACCAAGAGGAACGTAAAAGTCAATGTTACTTTGTGTGACTCTGGCCTTGCTCCTCTTCAAGACTGAAGAGACATGGTACCCTGTGCAAAAAGTGCTGGGGTGAAAACCAGGCTGGGTGAGAGGCTGCAGGCTGTCCCCTGCCCAGTTTCCGAAGGGCAGGCCCTAGCACCCATCCTCCAGAGACTGGGGCTCCCACACTTAGGACAGATGCTGCTCTGGGGATTGAGGCTGGTGTCAGGAGGCCTCGGCAGCTCTTTATTCTGGGAGCGTTCTCTCTGCTGTCATCTGCCGGGCCCGTCTGAACCGAGGACCAGCCAACTCCCAAAGGCCCTCCTCAGAGCTGGAATACCTGGAAGGCTAAGATGACTCTAGAACTCCAGGGACCAGGGAGCTTCAGGGCAGAGTGCCTGTGCTGTGTGGTGACAGCGCTTCATAACCAGTCACAGAAACGTCGTCACTGGAGGCAGGAGGGCACAGTGGTGCCATCTACAATGGGATGGTGGTGGTGGTGGGGGGGGGTTCTTCTCAGTGACACTGCAAGAGATCAGGGCTTGGAGTGCCCCAGCACCAGGGGCCTGTTTTGGACTACTGTCTTGATGAGTAGCATCAGGTCAAGCGACTTCTCTCCAGGACTCAGCTCCAAGGTCTGTGGGGAGACTGGCTCCAGCCCCTCCCCTCGCCTTGGGTCTTGTTGGAAGGCAGCACTTCTTCTGGGCACAGATGGGGTTGGACTCGGAGTCTTGAGAGAGGATCCCCTCAGAGGCTCAGGCGGTGCCCCCAGTGAACGGCATGACTGACACACAACGCTGGCGGACAAAGAAGTCTTCCCAGGCTTCCTCGGGGCTTTGCCAGATGGACTGAGGGGAAAGTTCTGCATGCCCAATGCCAGAAGCCCTGGGCCTGGGCATCCTGAGTGGCTGGGGCCTGAGGGCCAGACACCCTAGGCTCCTGCTGTCAGCTGTCCAGGTAGACGAAGAGGATGTCCTCATCTGTCCCATAGCTGGTCCTGGCCTCCTCGAAGTTACTGATGCTGGTGCTGCACATTCCTGCGCGGGGCGGGGAGGCAAGGGCGGAGAGGTCAGTGGGTGGGAGAAACACCCACCTCCCAGAGCGCCAGAGAGCTAGGTGAGGACACACTGTGTTCTACCTACCTGGCCACCCCCAGTGGCTCAAGCCCTCCATCCTCAGGAAGGCCTTCCCTGCCTATTCTGGCCTTCATGAGTTTTTATCTATTGTTTAAAAAATTTTTTTAAATATTTTTATTTATTTCCAAGGAGATGAGAGAGAAAGGGCATGGAAGGACTTCTAGCCATTGAACTCCAGATGCATGTTCCTTTTTTTCTTTTTCTTTTCTTTGGTTTTCCGTGTTAGGGTTTCACTCTAGCCCAGGCTGAACTGGAATTCACTATGTAGTCTCAGGATGGCCTCGAACTCACGGTGATCCTCCTACCTCTGCCTCTCAAGTGCTAGGATTAAAGGCGTGCACCACCACGCCCAGCTCCTTTCAAGTTTTAGAGAAAAGCCAGGCGTGGTGGCACGCGCCTTCATCCCAGCACTTGAGAGGCCAAGAGGACTGCTTGGAGTTTGAGACCAGTTTGAGACTCACAGCAAATTCCAGGTCAACCTGGGCCAGAGTGAGACCCTGTCTTGAAAAAAAAAAATCTATTCAATATTCAATTTTCTAGAAAAGAAAAAGATTTTACTCTCAGTGTGAGTATCACTATTATTAGCTTCCACGGAATACCTTTTCTTCATTTCTGGTGCAGTTCTATTTCACAGACCAACTTTATCCTCACCCATTAAATTCTTAAGAAAGTCTTCAACTCTCTTTTTCTGTGTATGTGTGTTGATCTTGAAGGTTTTCTGTAGTAATCCTTAAAAGCTCTCCTAATCCAATATATAAAATACTATTCACAGGGGCTGCAGAGAGATGGCTCAGTGGTCAAGGGAGCTCACTTGTGCAAGTCCTGATAACCCAGGTACCCAGTACCCACATAATGCCAGCTGCACAAAGTGGTACATGCATTTGTAGTTCGTTTCCAGTGGCAGGAGGCCTTGGCACACACTCTGTCTCTTTCTCTCTCTTTCACTGTTTCTCTGTCTCTCTGTCTCTCATAAATAAATAAACCAGCCAGCATAGGCATTTTATTTATTTTAAAAAGATATTTTAGGGCTGGAGAGACGGCTTAGTGATTAAGGCATTTGTCTGCAAAGCCAGAGGATCCCGGTTTGACTCTCCAGGACCCACGTAAGCCAGATGCACAAGGGGGAGGGGAACGCATGCATCTGGAGTTCGTTTGCAGTGGTTGGAGGCCCTGGTGTGCCCATTCTCTCCCTCCCACTCTCTCTCTCTGAAATAAATAATATATATATATATATATATATATATATATATATATATGTATATATATATATATATATTTTTTTTTTTTTTTTAAAAGAAGAAGCTAGGAGGAGCAGGGACTTTGGGGAGAAGGCGGGGAGGGGGGGCAGGGAGAGACATCTTGGCCGTACCAGACCAAATGGGAAGCTGTGGGGTCTGGGCACAGAGGACAGCGAACACAGACCACCCTGCCCCAGCACTCACGGTCAGCATAGGCAGGGTTGTTGTAGAAGATGCAGCCGGTGGCCCTGTTGTAACCACGCAGAACGATGAAGTGGCCCTGGTAGTCGGGGGTACGGCAGAAGCAGCGGTGGCCGCTGGGGGTGAGGCAGCAGTACTTGACGGGCCTGGGGCACAGGTCACAGTGCAGCACCCCCGAGTTCACCAGCACAATGGCCACATGGCCCTGCGCCAGGTGCGCCTCAATGTCCTGCACGCTAACTGCGCTGTGAGCAGGGTGGGGGTCAGTTAGTACCACTGGGCCTGCTCCCCACCTCTCAAGTGTTTGGATCCCAGCTGTACCCATTCCCTGGGGCTGTAATATTTGGGGACCTGGCTTGTCACCACTGTACTCTGAGCTCCCTACAAGTACGGATTTGCTTGTCACTGTGGCCTAGGTTCAGCCCAGCACTAAGCCCAGAGCCAGTATGTGCTGGGGGTGGGGGCTGATGGGGGAATCCCAATACAACACAGAGACTAGCTGGCCCTGTCAAGAAGGACAGGCAAGTCCACTCAAGACACACCTGTCGAGGCATACACACAGAACCCTATTCCTATGAGTGGGGCCTCCTCGCAAGCCCGGGGAAGAACGCCCCTACTGGGAGGAACCCAGCCCTCCAACATATGGGGGAGCAGGGGGAGGCCTTTGTAATGTCACAACAACCAGGACCAGTCTTCCCTAGATAGGGAATCACCTTGACAGCACATTCTTCAGTCTGTCACTTCCAAGTGAGGGCTCCTGTCCTTTGTCCCATGCTATCGTGCTATGAACAGTCCCAGAGCCAGCCAGGCTGCCTCGCTCACCTGTTCCTCCAGCCCCTGTTCAAGACCTGCTCTAGGCCACAGCCTAGGTTATATGGCTCACTGACCCCCGTTGTGTGCCCAGAAAAACAAAAACCACCACCGAGGCTCAAGAGGGGCAAGTCCGGAGTCCCAGCCTCTTTCCAAATGCCATCCTGGGATCTCCCCCAACTGTGTCACCAGAAGTGAGCAGTCATATGCAGGTAACGTGGGGTGGCAGGGCCTCACCATTTCTCCACCAGCACGTTGTAGGTCTTGGCTTGTGCGAATAGCTGGTTCACCCGGGTCTCCTCGGTGTCGAAGTGCTTCCTGTAGAAGGACTAAAGAGAGCAGCGCAAGCTGAAGCCACCCATCCTGGCGGTCCTCGCGCCACTGAGATGACACAAAGCGCAAGTTAACTGATCAAGTGGGGCTGGAGAGATGGCTCAGAGGTTAAGGCACATGCCTGCAAAGCCAAAGGATCCTGGTTCGATTCGCCAGGACCCATGTAAGCCAGATGCACGGTGGGGGGGGCATGCATCTGGAGTTCGTTTGCAGTGGCTGGAGGCCCTGGTGCACCCATTCTCTCCCTCTCTCTGCCTCTTTTTATCAAATAAATAAATAAATAATAGAAGTGGCAGAGGAGCCCCACTACAGAGAAGGTGGCTTGCCCAACATGCCCAGTAAGAAAGCTTCCAGGAAGCCAGGCATGGTGGCGCACGCCTTTAATCCCAGCACTCAGGAGGTAGAGGTAGGACGATCACCGTGAGTTCGAGGCCACCCTGAGACTTCGTAGTGAATTCCAGGTCAGCCTGGGCTAGAGTGAGACCCTACCTCAAAAAAACAAAAAAAGAAAAATGAAAAAAAAATAATAAAGCTAGGGGCTGGAGAGATGGCTCAGTGGTTAAGGCGCTTGCCTGCAAAGCCTAAGGACTCAGGTTTGATTCCCCAGGACACACATAAGCTAGATGCACAAGGTGGCACATGCATCTGGAGTTCATTTGCAGTAGCTAGATGCCCTGGCATGCCCATTCTCTCTCTACCTACCTCTTTCTCTGTCTAAAATAAGTAACTTAAAAAAAAGAAAGAAAGCCATGTCTGTCCCTAGCTGGGGAGTGGACAGGACCGCACAGAGGCATGAGAGAAGATGCTCAAGAGATGGGTGGGCAATGGGGTTTGGGCCAGCTTTGCTTGGTACAGGGGCCTCACATGACCATAGCCTCACAAGGGAGGCCAAAGACACCCTGTATGCAAGCTCCTTTTCCTGCCTTAAGATTCAGCAGCCCGCTTCCCCTGGCATGGACAGGTTAAAGGAGAGTTAGGCTGATGGGCACCAGTCACCGTGTGAAAGCTTTTTCATCAAGGAGGCCAGCAGAGACTCTGTTCTACCAACTTTGTTTGTTTGTTTTTTGGTTTTCCAAGGTAGGGTCTCACTCTAGCTCAGGCTGACCTGGAATTCACTATGTAGTCTCAGGGTGTCCTTGAACTCTCGGTGATCCTCCTACCTCTGCCTCTCGAGTGCTGGGATTAAAGGCTGCACCCCCATGCTGGGCCCATGTTTTTTTTTTAACAGAAACTTTTTTAAAAGTTATATTTATTTTTATTCATTTATTTGAGAGAGAGAGAGAGAGAGAATGGGCATGCCAGGGCCTCTAGCCACTACAAACAAACTCCAGATACACACTCCACCATGTGCATCTGGCTTATGTGGGTACTGGGGAATTGAACCTGGGTCCTTAGGCTTCACAGGCAGGCACCTTAACTGCTAAGTCATCTCTCCAGCCCTGTAACAAGTTTTAAAGCCTGAGGCAAGAGCTGCCTCAAGAGCAGATAGGACTGGCACAGGCTTCACAAGAAAGCAGAACATTCTGGTGTGTTGGCATGGCCATGTATCACAGCATTATATTCAGGAGGAAAAAAGAAAGAAAGCAAAAGACAGCATCAGGTTTGTTTATTTTTTCTAGAATCCATTTACCTAGCTTAATAGCTGGTTATTCTGGGAAGAAGGAAGAAAACAACGCTGGCCACACGACGTCAGAGAGCGACAGGCTCTGCCTCCCTGGGCCTGCCTTGTGCTAGGGGAGGGGAGGGACGCAGAAAGGCTGACTCTCCTCTACTGTCAAAGGTAGCTGGAGCCCAGAGCTTAATGCCTAGATGTTCCAGGCAGGCTGTCCCTCAAGATCACCTGCCTGTAACTTACCTGCCTCTGTCCCTGATTTCTGTCCCACTTGGGTATCCAGACCCTGGCCATATCTCTTCTAATGGCCACAAATGGGCGGCCTATGCCTCTGCGTAGCTGCATGTAAAAAGGCCCGGTGGCTAGCTGCTCACCTGGTTCTTGTAACCCTTGTCGACACCCAGGGTCTGGGTACAGAAGCGGTGTCTCACACCAAAGTGGCGCATCAGGTAGGCCAGGTCGATGGTCCAGATGCTCTTGGTCAACTGCAGATCCTGCAGGGCATTCTCAAACTCTCCGTCGTCCAGCTGGCCCAGGTACCTGTGGGCAGACAGCACAGAGATCGGCTTGCTCTCGAGGGGAGGCCAGGCCAGGTCACCCCATCCACGGGCCCTTGATCCCTAGAAGTCTGTCTGTCGTCATCATAAAATCCTGCCTACTTGCTGCCTGAGAACCATCTGAGGGCTATCAGGGCCCACGCTGCATGGGCCCCGTCTGCAGCCTGGATTCTAGCTCCTGTATCTCTTATAGGCTATGTAAACTTGGGCAGGTTACTGCTTTCTAGGACCCCAGTGATTGCAAATCCAAGATGAGGCCTGTGGTAGTTTCAATGCTATGTGCCCCAGTAGACTCAGTTGATTTTATTTAAACTTGGATTTTAATCCCAGCACTCAGGAGGCAGAAGTAGGTGGATCACCGTGAGTTCAAGGCCACCCTGAGACTACATAGTGAATTCCAGGTCAGCCTGGACTACAGTGAAACCCTACCTTGAAAAAAAAAAACAACAACTAAAAACACCCTTGGATTTCCAGGGCTGGAGACGTGGCTTAGTGGTTGAAAGTGCTTGCCTGCGAAGCCTAAGGACACAAGTTCAACTCCCCAGAACCCACGTAAGCCAGACACACAAGGTGATGCATGTGCACAAGGTAGCACACACGTCTGTAGTTCAAATACAGTGGCTAGAGGCCTTGGCACGTCAATTCTCTCTCTCTTTCTCTCTCATAAAAATAATAAATAAGTAAATGAAAACTTGGATTTCCAGCTGCCTAGCTGGAAGAGGTGTCACTGGGGGCAGATCCTGGGGTGCAGCTCAAAGTTGTCACTAAGGGCAGATCTGAATTCCTGCCACTTGCCAATGAGGCTGGCTGGTTGTTGGTGGTTTTTTTTTTTTTTCTTCTGTGTGGATCTGTGAAAGGGGGCCAGTCTCTTCCACCACTATGGAACTTCCCCTGGATCTGGAAGCCTGAAATAAATCCCTTCCTCCCAGAAACTGTGTGTGTCTGAAAGTTCATCCCAGCAACGTGAGGCTGACTACAGCAAGGCCCTTGGGTCAAAGGTGTGGTTTTCAAAGTTTCAGGCACTACATACGTTTGTTAAACTCCATGTTTCCCAGAATTCGAGGATGTGTGACGGGGGAAGGAGAAGCTTGTCCGCGGCTCAGAGTGCTGATTAAAAACTCGCGTACAAGTTCACGGTTACACTCCCAGGAGGCTGAGGTTTGGGGGAAGGTGTCCTGTCTGCCCGCCGGGAACCTGGGACTTCCCTGGTCATCCCAGGCATTACCCACAGCAGAGAGTTAGGAAGTCTGGTCCACTTGGTTCATGCTTACAAGCCTCAACCAACGACAGCCTATGTGGGAGCTCAGTCCCACCTGGGGTCACTTCCTGCGTCACCCCTGACTCACCGCGCGCGGTGTGGACACTCACCTCAGCACCATCCTGGAGCAGGCCAGGCCACAGTCCCAGTGGTAGAGCTGCTGGATGATGGGCACAGGCAGCTGTACGAAGTCCCCTGCGCAGAAACAGAGGGGGCGGGGGCTCAAACCCACAGCAGTGCCCACCGCTGCCACCCCCGCTGGAGACACCCCTGCAGTCCGCCGCCGAGACTCTCCAGGGGCTCACTGACCTTCTCACAGCCCTTCATTCTAACAACCCCAGGATTCTGCCCCAGACACCAGCCAGAGCCGATGAACCCCAGTCGACTCCCTCCCGTGGGGTGGCTGGCTTTAGGATACCACATCTGTGAGTGCTGCCCGGCACTTCTGGCTTCCTCCTCATGACCAGGCCGCCCCTCACACTGCGGGTCTTTGCACATCGTTTTCTGGATGCTTCTGGCTTTCCAGGAGCTAATGCCTGTCCCTGGACCTCACTTTGTTGAAGTGCTGCCCCTTGCAGGGGCCAGCCCCACTGTGTATAGTCATGGCTCTCTCTCTCTCTCTATTTTGGTTTTTCGAGGTAGGGTCTCACTGTAGCCCAGGCTGACCTGGAATTCACTATGTACTCTCAGGCTGGCCTCGAACTCACGGCAATCCTCCTACCTCTGCCTCCTGTGTGCTGGGATGAAAGGCGTGTGCCACCACGCCCGGCTCCCCTTTCTCTTCCTTTGGGAGGAACTCTGACAAGACAAGGATTGTTTTGCTTCCTGCTTTCAGACCAGGGCTGACACAAGAGGCATTCAGCAAATATGAGTCCACAGGACCCCCATTGGTTTGGCTGACTCTAAAGCTCCCAGGACCATCAACATGTGAAGACCATGGCTAGGAGGCGAGGATTGTCACACAAACCACATAGGAAACATGCTCCTGCAAGCTCCCTCCACCACTGTCCCCAGGCAACTTCTCAAACTCTTTTCCAGGCTGTGAAGTGGACATAAAAGGCTAGCCCCAGGCATCCTCCTCCCACTGACTAGTTTAGGGGAAGGGCAACTGACTTCTCACTGGAATGAGTCTGGCCAGCCCTGAGGTGGGGGACTTTGGTCTGATTTGGTTGTTCAATAGACAAATATTTTCCAAGAGCCTAGTAAGTGCCTGGCAGGCATATTGCAGTACAATGAGTAACATGGCAAGATTCTGTCCCAGTGCATAGCACGAACAAACAAATACAACCGACAACCACGGCTTAGACGAGGAAAATAGTGTGTGTGTGTGGAGGGGGGGGGGTGACTCAGGGAGCAAAGCACCGAAGGGGGACAGCATGTGCTGAGGCCCTGAGGGGAACCCAAGCCAGCAAGTGGCCCACAGGAGCTAGTGTCATGAATCTGGACACACACCACATATACACACATTACGTATACACAAGCGGAAAAGAAGTGGGGCCTTTGGGGAACTGACTCAGTCAAGAGAGCTCTACCCCTGTGAGTGGGTTAGTTCCTTACAAAAGGATCAGACAAAACTAGTTGGAGCCATTTTGCCCTTGTGATCCGCTGTGTAATTCTCTCCTTTCCCTTCCTTCGCATGTTAAGTATATTCTAGGTGGCACTATCTACAAGCAGTGGACCTTTGCCAGGCTCTGAACCACAGACACCTTGACATTAGAATTCTCACCCTCCAGAAAATAAATCCCTCCGTAGTAAGTTTGCCATGACAGCACACATGAACTAAGATAACAGGGAACTTAGTCATCTTGTCTGCTGCTATTCCCAGTGTCTAATGCTTATTAGTAACTAACTGAGCTATTATACTTGGGACAGGAGATGTAGCACAGTGACAGAGTACTTACCTAGCATTGCCAAGGCCCTGGGTTCAATCCCCAGCATTGCCACAAAAAAAAAAAAAAATGCCTATTAGAAGAAATAAACTGTGTTCCAGGCTCTGGGCGCACAAAGTTGACTAAAGACTCTAACCCTTAACTCCAGTGACTTATTCTAAAATATTTTCATCGCTGGGCGTGGTGACACATGCCTTTAATCCCAACACTCGGGAGGCAGAGGTAGGAGGATCACCATGAGTTCAAGGCCACCCTGAGACTACATAGTGACTTCCAGGTCAGCCTGAGCTCAAGTGAAACCCTACCTCAAAAAAACCAAACAAATAATTAATTACATAACTAAATATTTTCCTTTACATATTTGAGAGAGACAGGGACAAAGAGGCAGACAGAAAACAAGAGAGTATGAGCACATCAGGGCCTCCTGCCATGGCAAATGTACACCAGATGCATGTGTCACTTTGTGCATCTGGCTTTACGTGGATACCGGGGAATTGAATCCGGGCCTTCAGGCTTTGCAAGTAAGTACCTTTAAATGCTAAGCCATTTAGCTCTCCAGCCTCGGACTTAATTCTAAAACTACTTCCCACGGCATGCTGTGCAGAGGGCTCTCTGCGGGGTGTGGCGGTGCCACTGTGGCTGTTTTCCCTGTGCAGAACCCTTGTTATGGCTGGAATGGCCTCGTAGCTTCTCTCTACTCAGGACGATTACTATCCAGGCCTTGCTCTTGCCTAAGAATACTGCTTCTCATCTCTCAACATCCAAATACTCTGGTCCCACTCTTTTTCTCCAGGTCCCCCCAACATGCAGTCCTTGAGGTGGCATCTAATGTTCCCACTGGACGGCCTGAGAAGTCTGTGTTGACAAGTGGGGACAAGGTTCCACTGGCCTCCCCCCAACCCTCAGCCCACAGTTGGTACTTATATATGGTTGGCAAACAAGAGTTTTTCTTAAAAGGCTTTATCTCTTGAGATGCCTACCACAACGCTCCTTGCCCCAGGCCTCTGGACTGCTACCCTCTGTTGGAGGCTTCCTCCTATGTGGCCCGGGCGTTGGTGCTAACAAGCTGGGCTGCCATCTGCAGGCTGTGACCTTATCTATGCCTGCCCTTATGGCCAGTTATAAAATGTGGAACAGATCAGTTGCTCTTTACAGCCCTAATGGGCTCTCCTTCTCTTTCACTGAGCCTTAGAACCCCTCCATCCTGAGGCCCCTCAGGTCAAACATTCCCACTTGGCCACCCCTATCTTGGCACAGACGGTTCAGATGTTCCTGGGGGGTGGGTGATAAGGGTAGGCCGGGCCTTGGTATTTGTCCCCGATAACAGTTTTAGCTTTCAGAGCCCAAAGCGACTGGCAGATGTTGACGCCTGGAGCCAAATGGACTACCCTACCTGATAGCTAGAGCCTGCCTGGAAGGCCCTGGGCTGCCTTCAGTTGGTGGCTGACACTAGAGAAGAGGGACAGACACTATTTCTGGACATTTAACCCTTCTCAGCCTCAGTCTGATCACCTGCAAAATGCAAGTAGCAACAGCAACCCCCTTCGCTGAGTTTTATGGGGACTAAAGAGACACTGCACATAAACAGTGCCTGCCTCTTAGATGACCGCCTTCAAATGTGGGCCATGACTCACACCACTGAGGCTCACAAAAGACCATAGAGTTAGATAATGGCTGGAGTAGAAATGTAATTCCCAGTATAAGTCCAGGTCTTGATCCATGTTGCAACCACAAGAGACCACCACTCTTCGCGTGTGCTGACACCCGACCTTGCCCTACTGACACCATAGGGTCTGGGTCCCATGTGCTCTTGACCCCTCCTGGGAGATGGCACCTCACCTGAACAGTTTACTAATAAGGCTGTAACTTGAGCAGAACTCCAGTGTGACTTCCACCTTTCCCTACTTTTTGGGCAAGCCAAGAGGCCCTGTGGCTTCCTCGAGGGCCAGAGGGTGAACAATACAGCAGGACAAGCTGCTAAGTGTGGGCAGGCAGGGGAAAGAGCTCTCCTGTGGCAGAGTGCCCTCGGGCAGTTCCCATTGCCCAGGGGATGGGGCTGTCCCAACCTGGCTCCGGTGTCCGGGGCCAACCAACCTTTCTCACCAGATCGCAACCAGAACCGCCTGGGGGCTTACGGGAGAAGGAAACAGCCAATGGTAGGGGGACGGGAGCCTAGGCAGAGAGTGTCCACCTGGGCTTGGATCTGCTCGAAGCTCCAAGTCTGGACGGAAGCAGCAGTCGGCCCAAGGTCGAGTGCCCTGCGCTTAGGGTGGGGTTTTCTCCTCGATCCATCCCCGGGGAAGGGCAGGAGGGTTGAGGGACAAGAACCCTCCAAAAAAAATCAAAAAACAAAAACAAAACAAGAGGCACTGACCGGGCTCGAGAGGCTGCCCCGCTGCCTCTGCCTCCGTCCTCATTCCCCGGGCGGCGCAGGACGCCCATGGCCCCAGCCCGGAGCTGGCTGCAGCTTCGACTTCTGCTGGGCCGGGAGCGTGGCCAGTACGTGCAGAGTTCCTCCTCCTCCTCTTTCGCCGCCGTCGCCGCCGCCGGGACAGCGTAAATGGGAGGAGGAGGAGGCGGCGGCAGCGGCGGCGGCGGCAGCGGCGGAGCCACCCTAAGCCCCTCCCCGACCCTTCCAGGTCTGAGCTCTGGAAGCCCCGCCCCTTCATCAGGCCCCGCCTCCTCTTGACCCAGGCCAAATCATTGCAGGCCCTTCCCTGACGTATCCTTCGCAAGCCCCGCCCCTTGGATAAGCCCCGCCCCACCGGAAGTCCAGTGTTTGACATTCGCCCCTCAGAAACTCAGCACTACAGCGTCGGGTTTTACAGCGTCTGGTGTTAATCTTGGTCCTTCCCTATACCTTCATCGAGTCCCCAAGCATTTTTCTTTCAAAAATAATTTCCTTTAAGGGTTGCATCGGGCCGAACCCCCCCCCACTTTTAACATCAGTTTATGTGTACAAAGCTCAGGACGCCCCTTACCTGGTGGTGATGATGGGATCCAAAGAGGAGGGCTAGCCCTGGGTGCCACTTCCGGTCACCCTCCTTCCCCGACCCCCAGCCTAAGACAAGGACCCAGGCTCTAGATCCCTTCCCAATCTGTCCGTGGTGTGAAGTGCTTAGAAGCGCCAGGTATCCCTCCCCACTTGTGTTGTTTCCCGTAACCCCGGGCCCAGTCCCTAGTTCTCTCCTTCATGGTACCGGAACTATCGTGCCCGAGCACTTGTTTCCCAGCCGGCGCAGTGAGGCGGAAGCGTCAGCCAGACCGCGCTCTGCGCTCCGAGGTGGGGGGCGGGGGGGAAGGAAAAGGAAGCGGTCCTGCGCGCGGCATTGTGGGAGCGCGTGGTGTTGTGGGAGCGGAGCGCGGGCCCCGCCATTCCCTTTGCTTAACCTTCGCGGGCGCGGCGTTTGTGGCGGAACCGGAGAGGAGGAGGGAGTGCGCACAGTTTGGTAAGGTGAGGGTGAGGATGGGAGGCCGAGGCGCCCCGGAGGGGTTAGGGACAAGGAGGGTCCCCGGCGGGACTTGAGAGGGAAGAGCGGGAAGCGACGGCCACCCGGGACGTGTCGCCTCCCTGGCACTGGAAAGAGGCCTTAGTTTCCACCCAAAAGCAGACGGGTTGCGCCTTGTGTACCTCTCCAGGGCAGCGGGTTGTTTGTTTGTTTTGGAAACATGCAGGGGATGATCTGGAAAGGTACCTGTGGCGAGTCCTGTCCTCCCCGCCGTCCTTCCGTCCCGAGCCCCTATGTCTCCCGCCCCCTTTCACAGCGACGCCGGTCGTCCCGTGCTTGTCCGCGCCGCTGCAGAGGCCGTCATGGGGGATGCGCTGCTTTGAAAGTGTACGAACGGTGCTAGCTGTTCACTGAGGTCCTTGTCTGTAACCCTGCAGCGACTCCCCCACGGTGTGTTCTTGTTTGTTTATTTTTTGTTTTTTTCCAAGGTAAGGTCTCAACTCTAGCCCAGGCTGACCTGGAATTCACTATGTGGTCTCAGGGTGGCCTCGAACTCATGGCGATCCTCCTAACCTTGCTTCCCGAGTGCTGGGATTAAAGGTGTGTGCCACCACGCCCGGCTTTAAATTACTTTTTTTTTTAAGATTTATTTTTACTTATTTATTAGAGAATGGGCGTGCCAGGGCCTCTAGCTACTGCAAACGAACCCCAGATTCATGCGCTGCCATGTACATCTGGCTTATGTAGGACCTGGAGAATCGAACCTGGGCCCTTAGGCTTTGCAAACAAATGCTTTAACAACTAAGCCATCTCTCCAGCCTCCCTCTGTTCTTGAACACATGGGATGTACTCCAATCTGGAGTCCTTGCGTGGCTCTCTTTAAAAAAAAATTCTATTTACTTATTTTGAGAGAGAATTGGCGCACCAGGGCCTCCAGTCACTGTAAAGGAACTTCAGATGCATGTACCACCTTGTGCATCTGGCTTATGTGAGTACTGGGGAATCGAACCTATGCCCTTAGGCTTTGCAGGCAAGCGCCTTAAACGTTAAGCCATCTCTTGCCTTCTGCATGGTTCTTTTAGTGAGAATAACTCGGGTGTTTACCCAGATTGTTTTTTCTTCATAATGAGCATTTCCCGATTATAAGCATGTTAACATTCTGTGAGTGCTTTGATACCTTCTTCTTTAACCTTGGCAGAGAGTGAAAAGTCTAAATTAAAAAGTACAGCCTTCTAGATTGTCTGAGTCCCTTGGTCTATACCATCCATTATATAGCCACTTTTTAAAAAAAATTTTTTAAGGTAAGGTTTTGCTCTAGCTCAGGCTGACCTGGAATTCACTATGTAGTCTCAGGGTGGACTCCAATTCAAGGTGATGTTCCTACCTCATCCTCCCTAGTGCTGGGACTAAAGGTGTGCGTCACCACACCCAGCTTTGTTGTTTTGAGGTACAATCTCACTACAGTCCAGCCTGACCTGGAACTCATAAGTAGTGAAGGTTGGCCTCCAACTCAAGGTGATCCTCCTACCTCAGCTGAGATTAAAGGAGTGTGCCACCATGCCTGACTTAGCATCTTTAAATAGCCACATGTGAACATTGCCTACTGCACATCAGGTCTCAAAATGGAGTCACCCACAGTGCAAATATGTTGTTGTGCACATACATTCCAGATTTCCTCTACCACAGGTATACACTGTAACATGGTAGAGAGAAGAGAGGCACTCTTCATTCCCATTAGCTTTCCCTGTCTAACTCACCATTCCTCCCTTGTCATATCTTGCAAGTGTCCCCCAAGCACCAAGCTCACTTTGCATAGAAAATGTGGCTTTAGGGGCTGGAGAGATGGCTTAGCGGTTAAGGCACTTGCCTGTGAAGCTAAAGGACCCAGGTTTAATTTCCCAGTACCCACATAAGTCAGATGCACAATGGGGCTCATGCATCTGGAGTTTTTGCAGTGACTAGAGGCCCTGGTGCACCCATTCTCCCTCTGTCTCTCCCTCCCCCTGCAAATAAAAATTTTTTAAATGTGGCTTTAGGATTGGAGATGGCTTAGTCATTAAGGCACTTACCTGAAAAGGCTAACAACCCTGTTTTGATTACCCAGTACCCACGTAAAGCCAGATGCACAAAGTGGTGCGTGCATCTGGAGTTTGTTCACGTGGATGGAGGACCTCACGTGTGTGCCCATTCTGTCTCTCTCCTCTCTATCTCTCTCTGCTTGCACATAATTCTTGTTGTTTTTCAAGATAGGGTCTCACTCTAGCTCAGGGTGGCCTTGAACTCACGGTGATCCTCCTACCTCTGCCTCCCGAGTGCTGGGATTAAAGGTGTGCACCACCACACCCAGCTTGCAAATAAATTTTTAAAAAATGTTTAAAAGCAAAAGAAAATGTAGCTTTAGCATCTTCACGACGTTTGTGGAGTGTCAGGCCTTTGTAGGTCCCGAAAGATGACTTCTGTTCTCTTACTGTAGAACTCGTCCTGCCAAGATGTCTATTGGTGTGCCAATTAAAGTCCTGCACGAGGCTGAGGGCCACATAGTGACGTGTGAGACGAACACTGGTGAGGTCTATCGGGGGAAGCTCATTGAAGCGGAGGACAACATGAACTGCCAGGTAACCTGCTCTGCGCCTGAGGTTGCGGGAGGCAGGCAGAAGGGTGGCAATTGACCGTCTTGATGAATTTATTCTTACCCAGTAACATTTGCTGGATGCCTAATATGTGCTAGGCTGCTTACTGGCTCTCGGGGTGTCTGTGTGTGAACTATCTTGTAAGATAAACAGGTTTGGTGATAATGTTGTCCATAAAGTAAGGAGAAAGGGCTCCCAGCACTTAGGAGACAGAGGTAGGAGGATCAGGTTTGAGGTGCCCTGAGACTACATAGTGAATGCCAGGTCAGCCTGGGCTACAGTGAGACCTTACCTCAAACAAAGAAGGTAAGGAGAAAGATTCACCAACTGTATGTCAGTGGAATAAATGATGGCACAGCTTCCTGATGCAGTACCTTGCCTTGTGTATACACATACAAACTGTGGTCTTTGTTTTTCAAACCCTGCGTAAAGAGCTTGAGCTTTGAAATGCCTGGCTCAACTTTAAGCTTTTTTTTTTTTTTTTTTTTTTTTTTTAAGGTAGAGTCTCACTCCAACCCAGGCTGGCCTGGAATTCACTATGTAATCTCAGGGTAGCCTTGAACTCATGGCAATCCTCTTACCTCTGCCTCTGGAGTGCTGGGATCAAAGCATGCGCCACACACACAGCAACTTTAGGTATCTTAGTCACCTAGGTTTCCTCCTCTGTAAAGTAGAGATGGTGTTAACAGCTTGGGTCCTCTGAAGTAAGGATGCAAAGACAGAGTGGGCTGTGCAAGAGAATTATTGGGGAAGTGGCGATAAAGGATAATAGGCTGGGTGTGGTGGCGCACGCCTTTAATCCCAGCACTCTGGAGGGAGAGGTAGGATCGCAGTGAGTTCCAGCCTAGGACTACAGAGTGACATCCAGGTCTACTTGGGCTAGAGTAAGACCCTCCCTCAGAGAGAGAAAGAAAAAACAAAACAACAAATAAAGGATACCAGAGCAAGGGAGCAGAAATAAGCAGGAGAGTGTTCCGTTGGGGCAGGGAAGGCAGCTGAGCTGCACTTTGCTGTGAGGACGCCCTGGCCAGGCAGAGCTCCTGTGAGGAGTCTAGCATGAGGTGGAAATGGCTTGCCTCGAGTGTTCTTGCCGTGGTCAGTCACTGCCTGGAAGCCTGTGGGGTGAGTGCTGTAGTAGATCCCTACGGCAGCAGCTGTAGGCTGTCAGCCCCATACAGTCCTTACAGCCTGCTCTCTCCTAAGGGGAACTAAGTAAGACTTCCTCCCAAGACTTCCCCAGTATAATGCCCACACCTGGGGTTATTATAAGATCATATGACTTGTGTGTGTATGTGAGTGTAGCATTCAGCTCAGGACCTTGCGATTACAAGAGTTCAGTCAACAGTGCCTGTGAGAACATTGCAGATGGAGTGAGGTTCCCTATCCCAGATCACACTGAGGGTCAGGTATTCAGGTTCCCTTTGCAGGCTTCATTCATTCATGTGTGGTGTCTCTGGCTGTACTGGTGTACTGGGAGGCAGACATCTAGTGGTTCAGGGTTATCTCCTCAGCATCAGTATTGTAGAGATGGATGGATGGATGGGGGGGTGCGCGCGCCTGCTAGCACGGGTGCATGCGTGTGGTTACCAGGGTGGAACCCAGTGCCTTGTGTATGATAAGTAAGTGTTCTACCACTGAACTGTACTCCTTAGCCATTTGGAGGGTGCTTTTGAGACAGGGTCTTGCTGTGTAGCCCAAACTGGCTTCAAACTCTTGATCCTCTTGACTTATCCTCCTCAGTGCTAGGATTACCTGTTCACGTTGCCCCGCCCAGCAGGGAAGACTCTGAAGTCCTGTACTGTTTGGTTCAGCAGGATCCCCAGAGAGGTGCAGCTGTCTTTGTCCTGACAAGGACCTGGCCTGTAGTACTCTGTTTTTATGACGTATCCCTTTCACAGCTCTAGTCCTCTGCCTTATCTGTTTTATGGCATTTTACCTTGGTGAGTAGAACGAAAGACTTAGCCAGGTATGGTGGTGCATGCCTTTAATCCCATCATTTTGGAGGCAGCTCAAGTTCAAGCCCCAACACCTATGCAAAAGTTGGGCGTGACCACATGTCTATAACCCAGTGCTGGGGGTCAGGGAACAGAGGAGTGCTGGTCAGCTAGTCTCATGGGTCGGGGAGAGCAGCTCCCAGTTCAGTGAGAACACAGAAGCACGGTAGAGGACGCCTGACAGTTTGGGCCTCTGTAGGACTCACATCTGCATACATGTGTGTATACTGTGTGCACATACACACTAACCATACCACCAAAAACAGTCTGCCTCTTTGGGTTCCTTAAGGTTTCCTTTTGCAGTGCTGGGATAGAAGTCAGGCCTTGTATGTGCTGGACAAGCAGTGTACCACGGAGCCACAGGACTTGATGGTCTCTAACACAGCCTGTTACATTGTCCCTCGTTTGTTACCATTTGAAAGTGAATGGGGGCTGCAGAGATGACTTAGCGGTTAAGGCGCTTGCCTGCAAAGCCAAAGGACCCAGGTTCAATTCTGCAAAACTCATGTAAGCCATATGCACAAGGTGGTGCATGTGTCTGGAGTTAGTTTGCAGTGGCTAGAAGCCCTGACACACCGATTCTGTCTCTGCCTCTCTTTCAAATAAATAAAATAATTTTTTTTAAAAAGAATGTTTTTAGCCAGGTATAGTGGCACATACCTTTAATCCCAGCATTCGGGGAAGGGGGCCAGAGGTAGGAGGATCGCTGTGAGTTCAAGGCCACCCTGAGACTACATAGTAAATTCCAGGTCAGCCTGGGCTAGAGTGAGACCCTATCTTGGAACACCCCCCCCCCCAAAAAGTGACAAGTGTCTGGTGTTTATTTTTAAAAATTGTTTATTTTTATTTATTTGAGAGCAACAGGCAGGCAGAGAAAGAGGCAGATACAGAGAGAGAATGGGTGTGCCAGGGCCTCCAGCCACTGCAAATGAACTCCAGATGCATACACCCCCTTGTGCATCTGGCTAACGTGAGTTCTGGGGAATCGAGCCTCGAACCAGGGGTCCTTAGGCTTCACAGGCAAGTGCTTAACCGCTAAGCCATCTCTCCATCCCTGGTGTTCATTTTAGATAGCAAGAATATAATTTGTTTTATTTTTGAAACAGACTCTCTCAAGCCCAGGTTGGCCCCAGACCTTCTTGTTTCTACCTCCCAAGTGCTGTGATTACAAGTTTGCAATGCCATGCCTGCCCAGCTTCATAATTTTTATTTTATGGTCTAAGATCATGTTTATGTAGCCTTTTAAGGGAAACTTTTATGGCTGAAGATTATATTAGGATTCTAGTGTAAAGTTTACTCAGAGGTCCCTGAATGCTTGGAGCCTTCTGGTCCAAGTGTGGTAAGAATTCAAACACTTAAGACATCATATACTTTTTTTTTTCACACACTTACTTTTTAAATCCCAATTAAAACTTGGGAGCTGTCTCAGTGAGTCAGAGCGCTTGCTCTGCAAGTGTGAGGACCTGAATTCAGTCCCAGCATCCATGTAAAAAGCTGGGCATGGCTGCAGCTTGCCTATGATCCCAGAACTGAGAAGAGGAGGGCGGGGACAGAAGGGTCCCTGGGGCCCCCTGGTCAGCCAGTCTGAAAAGTGAGGAGGTCCACGGTGAGTGAGGATTGTCCTAGGGAAGTGGAACGATAGAGGAGGTCACCTGATAACTTTGCTGTGGTCTGGGCACATGCATCTGCACACACATGTGCATACACCACATATCCACAAACAGGCTGAAGAGATAGCTCAGTCATTAGTGTTGGTAATACAGGCGCAAAGGCCTGAGTTCAGTATCCAGAACCAACAAAAAAGCCGGGCAGGGGCTGGAGAGATGGCTTAGCAGTTAAGCACTTGCCTGTGAAGCCTAAGGACCCCAGTTCGAGGCTCAATTCCCCAGAACCCACGTTAGCCAGATGCACAAGGTGGCGCATGTATCTGGAGTTCATTTGCACTGGCTGGAGGCCCTGGCACACCCATTCTCTCTCTGTCACTCTCAAAAAAAAAAGTAAAAATAAACAAACATTTTTTAAAAAAATGGGTGGGGTGATGCATACTTTCAATCCCAGCACTGGGAAGATAGAGTGCAGTGGTTTGAATGTAAATGTATGTTCCCCACAGGCTCAGGTATTTTTGATGAAGCTTTCTACTCAGTCTTCAGTAGCTGGGTGCGTGGCGCACACTTTTAATCCCAGCACTCCGAAGGCAGAGGTAGGAAGATCGCCATGAGTTTGAGGCCAGCTGAAGACTACATAGTGAATCCCAGGATGGTCTGGGTTAGAGTGAGAGGCCTGCCTACAAAACAACCCTGCTTCGTCTTCAGCAGACAGCAGGTGTGTCACTGGGCATGGATCTTGGGTCCAGCCCAGTAGATGTGTAGAGAACCAGCTTGAGCTCTGACTGTCGTGTTTACTGGTGTTGGTTGTCTCTGCGTTGGATGTATCGTGTGAGCCAACTTTCTCTACCAAGATGAAGCTTCCTCTGGGATCTATAAGCCTGAGTAAACCCTTTCCTCCCATCAGCTGCCTCTGGTCAGGCGTTTGTCCCAGCAGTTAAAAGGTAACATGGTGATAGAGGAGGACCCCTGGGACTCGCTGGCCTGGCCATTCTAGCCTAATTGATAAGCTTCAGATCAGAAAGAGACGGCGCTCCTGAGGAATGACACCTGGGGTTAGCTTTGGTCTCCACATGCGTGTGTGTGCACACCCAATTCACAAAATGGATGATTCACAGAGGAGGAAAAATCTAAGTGCATTCAATATTCAAAAGTAATGGTGTTATTACTAATTACATATGCAAGTTCTTAACCAGTAAGAGTCTCCAAAGTTGGAGGTAAAATTAATGCTTGATAGAGTCCTCGCTGTGTTGCCAGTAGAAGGGTAAATTATTATATTCTTTCTGGAAGTACATTCAGCGTATGTCAGCGTGGAGGAGGTTTTGTCCTTTGATACAGTGATTTGCACTAAAAAACAGTTCAGCCTGGTGTAGTGGGGGTGTGGTGGTATGCACCTTTAATCCCAGCACGTGGGGTGGTCCGAGGTAGGAAGATCACTGAGTTCAAGGCCACCCTGAAACTACACAGTAAGGGCTGGAGAGATGCCTTAGCGGTTAAGGTGCCTCCTTGTAATGTCAAAGGACCCAGGTTCGACTCCCCAGGACCCATGTAACATGTAAGCCAGATGCACAAAGTGGTGAATGCATCTGGAGTTTTGCAGTGGCATGCCCATTCTTTATCTGCCCCCCCCTCAAATAAATAAATAAGTAAATAAATTGAAAAAAATTGAGCTGGAGAGATGGCTTAGCAGTTAAGGTGCTTGCCTGCAAAGCCAAAGGACCTTGGTTTGATTCTCCAGGACCCACTTAAGCCAGATGCACCAGGTGGCACATGCGTCTGGACTTCGTTTGCAGTGGCTGGAAGCCCTGGCGCGCGCGCGCTCTCGCTTGCGCGCACTCTCTCTCTCTCTCTCTCTCTCTCTCTCCCCCCGCCTTTCTCTCTCAAATAATAAGTGAATAATAAAATATATTTAAAAGGAAAAAAAAAAAGAACTATATAGTGAATTCTAGATCAGCTTGTGCTAGAGCAAGACCAAGACCCTACCTCAAAAAAAAACAAAAACAGAGCCGGGCGTGGTGGCGCACACCTTAATCCCAGCACTTGGGAGCAGAGGTAGGAGGATCACAGTGAGTTCAAGGCCACCCTGAGACTACAGAGTGAATTCCAGGTCAGCCTGGACTAGAGCAAGACCCTACCTCGAAAAACAAAAAGAAAGAAAAGAAAATTGTGGACAAAACTTATGTGTCATTGGTGTCCACCACAGTGCTCTTTTTAATAAGGGAATCCTGAAAGCTTCAACATATCTCTTACAGAGCTAAATATAGGCTGTGGTTAAACTAACTAGGGTAGGGGCCGGGGAGAGGGCTCCGTGAAGTCATTACAGTTGTGCTGCATCAGCCCAGGTGCCTGCTCGGGCATCCCTCCTTACTGCAGGCTCTTGCCTTGCACCGAAGTATTGCAGGCGCTGCACCTCCACTAGTGATTTGCTTCCTAGATGTACGCTGGGGGATTCAGAACTGTATCTGGTGTCTGTGTGTGACCTTCCGAGTGCCAGGTTGGTGGATGAGAGGATGCAGTCTGAATGTGCAGCCCAAGCACTTCCGGTGGGTCTGTCACCACCAGGGCTCATGTGCCGGCCCAGGAAGCAGAGTGGTACAGTTGGAGGTCTGTGCCCAGTCCGCTGGTCCCAGCAGAGAAGCTCCCGCAGTCCAGCTGTTTGAGCTGAGGTGGGTTTTTTGTTTTCTCTTTGTTTTTCGAGGTAGGGTCTCCCTCTAGCCCAGGCTGGCCTCAAACTCACAGTGATCCTCCTACCTCTGCCTCCTGAGTATTGGGATTAAAGATGTGCACACCACACCTGGCTGGGTGTTTTGTTTTGTTCTTCACCTGTAAAAGTGGGAAAGCTCATAGCTACTGGCAGAGGGGCTTTGGGGGTCATTTGCTTAATGCAGCCCCTGGTGCACGCGCTTTGCTGTGGTCAGTATTGGTTTTTACGTTTGTAGACTTTCTAGTCCAGGTTTCTCTGCTCTTGACCCTTGCTGACAAGCTGGTGATTTCCTCCCAGATGTCCAACATCACAGTCACGTACAGAGACGGCCGAGTGGCACAGCTGGAGCAAGTGTACATCCGTGGCAGCAAGATCCGCTTTCTGATTTTACCTGACATGTTGAAAAATGCGCCCATGTTAAAGAGCATGAAAAACAAAAACCAAGGCTCGGGGGCTGGCCGTGGAAAAGCTGCTATCCTGAAGGCCCAAGGTAGGTGGCCTTCCCGTACTGTTTTCAGTTTTCGTTTGTCTGGTCTTTTAGGAAAGAGCCTTCTTGTTGCTCTGGACAGGGGAAACTGAACTTCACTGTCTCCATACATCCTGCCCTGCGGTGCCCTAGGTTGAAGAAGTCCTTGGAGGTTATAGTGTCCTTAAGCTGCTATTTTGCCTCGCCTGATCCCAGTGATAGGGCTTAATGCAGAATCCACAGTGGCTCCCTAGAAATCATGTTTGTATCTTAAATGAGGCATGGTGCCTCACACCTATAAACCCAGCACTTTGGAATTGGGAGTCCAGCCTGAGCTACATGGCAGGACCTTAACGCAAAAGAAAAAAGGATTCCCTCTTAAGTGAAACAGTCTTCTATATTGAATTCCTAGAAGGTCCTTTTTGTCCAAAAATCCTACACAAGAGGCCTGGGGGGGGGGCTCCCTGCTATTGACTAATTAGCTGAGCAGGCACCCCCTGTATGGATGGAGTGACTCCTGAAGCATTGGGGCAACATTCCTCTGTTGGTGATCTCCCCCAAGTCCAGCTTGGTGAACCGTGCATTTGTTGGTTTACACAGGCGCGTGATGGTTATTGCAGCTGCTCCCCGGAACAGCCTACCCCAACATGGGTGACTCATGAAAGCTGCTTCTCTGGAGCTGCCTGGTCCCCTTCCCCTTCAACTGTCCTCCCAACTCCTTAGTATTAAACCTCCACCAGAGACCCTGAGCGCTGGGGCAGGATGGGGCGGGGCACATGAGGAGGGAGCAAGTGTCTGTAGTCTGGTGAGTCTCCTGCAGGTAATCACACTGTCCTGATAGCAAGTCACAGCCCTGTCGTGCCTGAAGGACTATGTTCCCTAACAGTAGAGAGGCGGGGTGGTATGTGCACACCCACTGAATGTCCAGATAAGAAACAAGCACCTTTGAGCCCTTCACCCACTAACAGTAGCTGGAGTTTTACACTTTCTTAAATTTGACACTAAATCCCCCTGGCACACACTGGCAGTAGGACTCTCCTGCCTGCAGTGACTCAGGCCAGCTGCTCTTCTTAGAGGTTAGCCCCGTTTGGATTTGGATCACAGATATTTGGCCCCTGAAAGGTTCTGCCACACTGTTACATGAGAAGGCAAGCACAGTCCTGAGAAACTGCAGAGAAAGCCCTGGATCCTCCATCAGTGCCTTTAGCTGTGTTCGCCCACTTTATATGTGAGTTTAAAGTTGTGTAGTCCTTTAAAATGCCCTCAAGAAAAGGTCGGGGTGGGGGCGGCTGCTGATAAAAACACCTCGCCTTGGGAACGTGCTGCCCTCGCAGTCGTTGCGAAGCTGCACCATTCCCTCCAGCCAAAGCCAGCAGTTGGCCATGCACTAGAAGGTGCCTGGCACTGGGTTTGCCCAGACCCGCTGATGGCTGCTGAGCCACCTGTGCTGCTCCCAACCCCTAGCTGTCGTTCTCTTAGCAGGTGGATAGGTTCTCAAGGGACAGTCCCCCACCTCCTCTTCCTCCAGGACCCACTAGGCCCCTTAGGTCACATTAGAGCAGTCCTCTTCTTGTGCTCTGTGTGTGGAGAAGGCTTGACAGCATGCGTGTGGGGGCTTACTTATTTATTTTGTTTTTTTTTTTTTTTTTTCAAGGGAGAGTCTCACTCAAGCCCAAGCTTACCTGGAACTCTCTATAGTCCCAGGCTGGCCTTAAACTCAGTGATCCTCCTGCCTCTGCTTCCTGAGTGCTGGGCTTAAAGGTGTGCGCCACCACGCCTGGTTTGGTTTTTGGTTTTGCTGGTAACTATTTCTTCCAGTCAGAGACATGCAAAGAATGATGCCCCTTGTCCAGAATTAACAAATGCTGGCAATGTGTTTCACAGTTTGAAAAATGAATTGCAGGCATCTGGAGCGGTGTTCCCTTGCCCTGGGCCAGCCCTGGAATCCAGCGAGTCTGGTCCTCAGACTGTCCCTCCCTCTCTGCCCCCTTCCCCAAGTGCAGTGGGTCACAGTGACTGCGGTTGGACCTGGTGCCCTTGTAGGGCTCCAGCTGCCCCTTGCCACAAGCCCTCTCTGACACACTGGTCTCATGGTCCTGTATCTTCTTCCCTTGCAGTGGCTGCCAGAGGAAGAGGACGTGGAATGGGGCGTGGAAACATCTTCCAGAAACGGAGATAATTTTCCCTCCTCCTTTTAGATGATCTTAGTTTGTGGGGGTGGGTGGGTAACTGTGTGTGTCCTAGATTTTCTTTTGCCATTTCTCAAAGAAACTGTTAATCTAAATAAATCTTTTTGGTGTTTTTTTTTTCTTTGCTTGGTGTTCTTGTTGTTTGTTGTTGTTTTTTATTTGCTTTTTGGGAAAAATAAGGACCATGTGTTCATTTTGGAGTTTGCTTTGGCAGCAGGTTAAAATTTGACACCTGAGGAGATCTGCTGGGAGAATGCCAATACTTTGTATAGCGTTGTATTGATAAGAATGCAAGGTGCTGTTGGGGCCAGTTGCTGGCTGAGCCCAGGGAAGCTCCAGCGGCTGGGTTGTTGGTGTTTGGACGTGAGCCCTTGGTGGAAAGACGGCGGCGCCACTTCCATGACACAGGGCATCCTGGACTAGTAAAATGTCTCACCCTGCCCTCTATGGTCTGGTAATTCTAGGGGTTCAGGATTTGGGAACAGTGTTCCTTTAAAAAAAAATTTCTTGTGAGCTGGAGAGGTGGCTTAGTGGTTAAGGGGCTTGCCTGTGAAGCCTACGGATGCAGGTTCAGTTCCCCAGTACCCACATAAAGCCAGATGCACTTGGTGGCACATGCATCTAGAGTTAATTTGCAGTGGCTAGAGGCCCTGGCACACCCATTCTTTCCCTCCCTCTCTCAAATAAATAAAAATACTTTTTCTGTTTTGTTTGTTTTTTGGTTTTTCGAGGTAGGGTCTCACTCTAGCCCAGGCTGACCTGGAATTCACTATGTAGTCTCAGGGTGGCCTCACACTCTCAGTGATCCTCCTACTTCTGGCCCCCAAGTGCTAGAATTAAAGGGTTGCACCACCATGCCTGGCAAAATATATCTTTTTTAAGAAAGTTAAAAAAAAAACTTTTTTTGGCTTATTTACTTGAGAGAATATAGGCGTGCCAGGGCCTCTTGCTGCTGTAAAAATGGATTCTGGATGCATGTGCCACTTTGTGCATCTGGTTTACATATGTACTGGGGAATCGAACCTGGGCCAGGAGGCTTTGTAAGCAAGCACCTTTAACCATGGAACCATCTGCTGCTGAAAAGTAACCCAGAGTGTCTTCGTGGCCCACATCTGACTGTTCTGTGGGCTTCACATGCACTTTTGTGGTGAGTGGCTCAGATTGATGACACATGAACCATTAATCATTAACAAAGGGATGATCACTAGAGATAAGGCACGCAAAGTGAGTAATTATGACAAAACAAATTAGGGAAGCCGCCTGAAGTGTTGCCAAGAGCTCGTTCATTATAGTGAGGCAAGGCACAGCCCTCTAGAGGAAAAGGGATCAGTTACTGCCCTTAGAATAGTGTTTTTAGGGGTTGGAGAGATGGCTTAGCAGTTAAGGTGATTTCCTGCAAAGCCTAAGGACCTGAGTTCAACTCCTCAGCTCCCACATGACTCCAGATGTACAAAGTGGCCCATGCATTTGGAGTTCGTAGTGGAAAGGGGCCCTGGTGCATCCATTCTCTCTTTATACCTATCTCAAATATATATGTGTGTGTATTTTTAAAGGACAGTTAGAGGGATGGTTTAGCAGCTAAGGCATTTCCCTGCAAAGCTAAAGGGCCCAGGATCTATTCCCCAGGACCCACGTTAGCCAGATACACAAGGGGGCGCACATGTCTGGAGTTCATTTGCAATGGCTGGAGGCCCTGGTGCACCCATTCTCTCCCTCTTTCTCTGTCAAATAAATAAATAAAAATATGTAAATAAATAAAAGAATAGCTAGAGCCAGGCACTGTGGCGCACGCTTTTAATCCCAGTAAGAGGCAGAGACAGGAGCATCACAATGAGTTCTTGGTCAGCAAGACCCTACCTTGAAACTGTCTCCTCCCCTAATAAAAGAATAGTCTCCTCGCCTTTTTTTCTGAAGCAGGGTACCCCTCTAACCCCAGCTAATCTGGAACTCACTATACTCCAGGCTGGCCTTCCATTCATGGCAATTCTCTTAGCCTCCCGAGTGCTGGGTGTGAGCCGCTGTTGCAGTCAGGTTCCAAAGCCACACAGGTGTCTACAGCAATCCCACTCCTCAGTACCAACATTACTGTTTAATTATATTTCTGGCAGAAATCACCCAACCAAGAGCAGCTTGTGGGATAAAAAGGTTTATTTTGGCTTAAAGATTTAAGAGGAAGCTCCACGATGGCATGAGCAGAGGATGGACATCACCTCCTGGCCAACATCAGATGGAACAGGAGAGTGTGTCAAACACTAGCAAGGGGGAGCTGTTTATAACACCCTTAAGTCCGCCCCCAACAGTTCACTCCTTCCAGGAGGCGTTAATTCCCAAATCTCCATCAGCTGGGAACCAGCATTCAGAACACCTAAGTTTATGGGGGACACCTGAATCAAACCACCACAACCAGTTTAGAATTTCTATTTTATTTATTTTAAATATTTTGCTTTTTGCTGGGCGTGGTGGCGCGCACCTTTAATCCCAGCACTCAGGAGGCAGAGGTAGTAGGATTGCCGAGTTCAAGGCCACCCTGAGACTACATAGTACGTTCCAGGTCAGCCTGGGCTAGAATGAGACCCTACCTCAAAAAAAAAAAAATTATTTGACAGAAAGAGGGAGAGAGAATGGGCGTGCCAGGGCCTCCAGCCACTGCAAATGAACTCCAGATGCGTGCACTCCCTTGTGCAGCTGGCTAACATGGGTCCAGGGGAATCGAACCTGGATCCTTTGGCTTTGCAGGCAAACACCGTAACTATTAAGCCAGCCCTCTTATTTTTCTTTTCCGTGGGTGCGTGCAGATGCATGTGGAGGTTAGGACAACTTTTAGGTCCTCTCCCTCCTTTCTCATTGGAGGCACACTGGACTTACAAAAGCCCTCCACATCTCCCAGCCTTTGTGGTCTAAGGGTCTGAAATCAGTTATCCACTGAGCCATCTCCCTAGTCTGAAATACTCATTTTTTAACTTGTTCATTTCTTGCGTTTGAAGTACTCTGATATCCTTGGCCTGGGTTTCTGTCCATAGTCCTTAACCACTGCACATCTGACACCAAGCACCCGCGGAGTCGTCCTGTGTCGCAGAGGCCTGGCCCTTCCTGCCGGCGGAGGGCTCCACCAGCTTGACACACGTTGACTCTTTACAGTTGACACAAACATGGCATTTGTTGAACACTGTGACAGTTTCTCAAATGGCCTGGTCTCATCGTGGATGAGGAGTCACTAGCAGCTACGACAGCAATGCCTTCCTCGCCTCGGCTGTGTTGTGCCAGCAAAGCTTCTTGTCTCCATACGGCTCCAGGCAGAGGCAAAGGAAAGAGCCAGTCTTCGTTTCCAAGACTGTCAGCAGCTTTTGTTGAAAACCCACTGCCCACCGGGCGTGGTGGTGCACGTGGGAGGATCACCGTGGAATTCACAGGAAGTGCACTTAACCACAGATCCATCTCTTCCGCCCATAAAAATGGAACTTTATAGGTTTATAGGTCTTTCTAAATAGGGTCTCACTCTAGCCCAGGCTGACCTGGAATTCACTATGTAGCCTCAGGGTGGCCTTGTAGTCAGCAATCCTCCTTCCTCTGCCTCCCCAGTGCTGGGATTAAAGGCATGCACCACCATGCCCGCTTCCTTGGCGCTTGATTTTCGGCATTATCTTGAATTCTTTCTCTTCCTCCTGCCTGCTGTGTATGCGCTTCTTGGCAGTGAGCAGCTTCCTGATTGTTAAATGCCTGGTTACATTATCATGCTGAATCACGTACATTGCTACAGAACTTCTCCTGGGATGTAACCATACTCTTGCGGATTTTTTTTTTTTTGTTGCTTTTTGGTTTTTTGAGGTAGGGTCTCACTAGCCCAGGCTGACCTGGAATTCACTATGTAGTCTCAGGGTGGCCTCAAACTCACAGGGATCCTCCTACCTCCGCCTCCTGAGTGCTGGCATTAAAGGTGTGTGCCACCACACCCTGTTCTTGCTTAGTTTTCTTTTTTCTTGCTTAGTTTTCTATATGCCCCTAATTCATTACCAGTCTTATCTTAAAGACTTTGATCCATCCTGTTATAAATAACTCTTGGCCTGTCTCAGTCTGACCTTGTTTGCCCCATGCCTAATGTGTTGCTGTCTTCCCAAATTCTTCCCACACCCTTCTGTTTAGCTCTTTTTTGCTTTGTTTTTTTAGAGGTAGGGTCCCACTCTAGTTTAGGCTGACCTAGAATTCACTATGTAGTCTCAGGGTGGCCTTGAACTCATGGCCATAGCATACAAAAGAGCAGACCTCAGGGGCTGGAGAAATGGCTTACCAGTTAAGGCGTTTGCTTGCGAAGCTAAAGGACCCAGGTTCAATTCTTCAGGACCCACGTAAGCACAAGGGGCACATGCATCTGGAGTTCGTTTGCAGTTGTTAGAAGCCCTGGCGTGCCTGTTTTCTGTTTCCTCTTTTCTCTTCTCTTCTCTCTCTCTCTGCTTGCAAATAAATAAGAGCAGACCTCAGAATGGTTTCAGACTAGCCTCTAGCAAGGTTGGGTGCTAGTTGACAACGCAGCAATACCTTCATTTTTCTGAAGGAAAACTAACTCCAGCATAGAACTTCACACCTAACCAAATGAACTGGGAAAGAAACTTCCAGGCGGACAGTCTCAGAAAAGCTTCTCTTTAAAAAAAAATTTTTTTTAATTTTTTTATTAACAACTTACATGATTATAAAAAATCCCATGGTAATACCCTCCCTCCCCCCACTTACCCCTTTGAAACTCCACTCTCCATCATACCCCCTCCCCATCTCAATCAGTCTCTCTTTTCCTTTTGATGTCTTGATCTTTTCCTCCTGTTATGATGGTCTTATGCAGATAGTGTCAGGCACTGTGAGGTCATGGATATCCAGGCCATTTTGTGTCTGGAGGGAGCACGTTGTAAGGAGTCCTGACCTTCCTTTGGCTCTTACATTCCTTCCGCCACCTCTTCCGCATTAGACCCTGAGCCTTGGAAGGTGTGATACAGATATTGCAGTACTGAGCACTGCGGTCATTTCTTTCCATCACCATGATACCTTCAGAAAAGCTTTTCTCATATACCACTTGCACATAACAAGGTGATAGACTAAGAGAGGAAGAGACTACACAGAGGCCGGGCATGGTGGTGCACGCCTTTAATCCCAGCACTCAGGAGGCAGGGGTAGGAGGATCACCTTGAATTGGAGCCAGCCTGGGACTCTAGAGAGAGTTCCAGAACAGCCTGGGCTAGAGTGAGACCCTAGCTTGAAGACAGTTGGGCTGGAGAAATGGCTGCTCAGTTAAAGCACTTGCCTGCAAACACTAGCAACCTGAGTTCAATTCCCCAGCACTCATGTAAAGCCAGATATGCAAAGTGACACATGCATCTGGAATTCATTTGCAGTGGCTGAAGGCCCTATCTCTCCTTGCAAATAAATAAAAAAATATTTTAACAATAACAAAATAAACCAGGTGTGTTGCACACCTTTAATCCCAGCACTTGGGAGGCAGAGATAGGAAGATTGCCATGAGTTTGAGGCCACCCTGAGACTCCATAGTGAATTCCAGGTCAGCCTGGGCTAGAGTGAGACCCTACCTCAAAAACAACAACAACAACAACAAAAATTATCATTATAATAAAAAGCCTGGTTTGGTGGCATGTGCCTTTAATCCCACCACTTGGGAGGCAGAGGCCACCCTGAGACTACACAGTGAATTCCAGGTCAGCTTGAACTAGAGTGAGACCCTACCTCGAAAAAAAAAAAAATGAAGGGTGCTGTCACAAACCACAAGTAACTAAGCCCCCACACACACAAAAAGCCACAGCCGGGCGTGGTGATGCACTCCTTTAATCCCAGTACTCAGGAGTCAGAAGTAAGAGGATTGCTGTGAGTTCAAGGCCAGCCTGGGACTTCAGAGTGAGTTCCAGGTCAGGTTGGGCTAGAGTAAGACCCTATCTTGAAAAAAAAAAAAAAAAACAAGAAAGAAAACAAAAGGTGTTATATATCAGATATTGAAGGAAAGTGGTTGGTAAGAAATAGGAAATGGGGAGCCAGGTGAAGTGGCACATGCCTCTAATCCCAGCACTCGGGAGGCAGAGGTAGGAGGATCACCGTGAGTTCGAGGCCACCCTGAGACTACATAGTGAATTCCAGGTCAGCCTGAGCTACAATGAGACCCTACCTCAAAAAACAAAAAAGGAAAAGTTAAATAAATAAATAGGAAATAGGGCTAGGACTGGAGAGATGGTTCAATGGTTAAAGCACTTGCATGCAAAGCCTAACAACCTGGGTTTGATTCCCCAGTACCCACGTAAAGCCAGATGCACAAAGTAGCACATCCATTTTCTCTCTGCTGTCTCTCTCTCTGCTTGCAAATAAATAAAATAGAATAGAAAGCTAGAAAAGTTATACAATTGCCTAGCTTACTGCCTTAACAGAGTTTCCACAGAGTGGCATCTGAAGGCGGGGTGGGAGGGCGGGGGCTGACGCTGCGCCTGCATGGAGGAGGAGAGCAAAGCTGAAAATACCAGCAGCCTGAAGAGCCCAGGAGATGTGCAGAAGGTCTTTCTGGAAATATTCACCATGGATCAGCACATGGCTAGGCTAAGGAAACAGGCTAGGGACAGAACTATAAAAAGAACTCATCGTGGCTGCAGGTATAAATCAGTGCTACAGGGCTGGAGAGATGGCTTAGCGGTTAAGTGCTTACCTGTGAAGCCTAAGGACCCCGATTCGAGGCTCTATTCCCCAGGACCCATGTAAGCCAGATGCACAAGTTTGTTTGCAGTGGCTGGAGACCCTGGCGTGCCATTCTCTCTCTCTCTCTCCCTGTCTCTCTCTCTGTGCCTCTTTCTCTCTCTGTCGCTCTCAAATAAATAAAAATAAACAAAAAACTTTAAATCAGTGCTACAGTGCTTGTCTGGCCTGCATGAGGTCCTGGGTTCAATCCTCAGGAATGTAAAAACAAGCAAGAAGAAGCAAGTGTATTTACACACACACACACACACACACACAATCTCAGGGAGACAGGAGGTTCAGGGACATCTCTGCTCTATCTGATGACATTCTCAGGTTGGGTCGATCAAGGCTAGTGAGCTGTTAATAAATTTCAGAATGTTTTCCTTGGAAAGTCGCAAGGATGTTAAATAAGACTTGGAGGTAGGCAATGAATGACAATTAGGACTAAAGCCAGCTGTGGCTAGAGTGAGACCTTAGCTTGAAAAAAAAAAAAAAAAAAAAAGACGACTAAAGATAGTTCAAGATAATTTGGCTCTGGATCGAACTGCACTGCCAGCCTCGCTGAATCTTTTCCGTAGGTGTTACCAGAGGTGTGGGGTTTTTCTGGGGTCTTAAGCTCACAAAAATTACCTGGATAAACCGCAGGGTGAGTCAGGAGGCAAAAGGAGCAAGGCCTTGATGGTTTCTGCGGGAAGGTGTGAAAGAGATGGATGGGGCAGACAAATTTGAGTCGCATCAGTGGGTCACAGGAGTGGTGCGAAGTTCTCAGCCCCAGGCTGACCTGGGGCAGGAGAAATACTGGCTTAGAGTATGAGTTAGAAAAGAAAGGGGAAAGGACATTAGATTGATTTGTTTGTATATGAAAGGTGTGTTGGCAGGGAAGTTGTTTTCATTCTTTAGAAAGCACCTAATTCTGGAGCTGGCGTGGTGAGTTCGAGGCCACCCTGAGATTGCATAGTGAATTCCAGGTCAGCCTGGACTAGAGAGGAGACCCTACCTTGAAAAACCAAAATAAATAAATAAATAAAAGAAAAAGAAAAGAAAGTACCTAATCCTAAAAGGAACACTCACTGGGATTAGCAAGGCTCCAAAATGTCAAAGCAGAAATTCATAAAATAAGGGCTGGGGAGATGGCTTAGCAGTTAAGACACTTGCCCGCGAAGCCTAAGGACCCAGGTTTGCTTCCCCAGAACCCATGTAAGCCAGACGCACATGGTGGCATATATGTCTGGAGTTGGTTTGCAGTGTCTGAAGCCTTTGGTGTGTCCAGTCTCTCTCTCTCTCTCTCTCTCTCTCTCTCTTTAAATAAATAAATAAATTGAAAGTTCATGAAGTAAAAGCAATACTTAAGCTGGTTGTGGAGGCACACGCTGGTAAGAAGAGTCATACTCAACCCGCACATACTTAATTGACAATGAAACCTCATCAAAGCTCTTCATGGACAGTAAGTAAGTAAGTAAGTAAGTAAGCAGAAGTTAGAAAGGAAGCATTTTGTCTTTCCTTTTTCAAGCAAAACGTCATGGCGCTACATATAGTTTATGTGAATAACTAATACTTATTTAATGTTTGGTTTAAATAACTGTAAAAAAAAAAGTGTTGCATTTCGAGTGGGGGAACCTACCTTGGCGGTGGGGGGGGGGAAGCCAGGCATAGTAGCAGAGGTAGGTAGGAGGATCACTGTGAGTTCAAGGCCACCCTGAGACTACATAGTGAAGTCCAAGTCAGCATGGGCTAAAGCAAGACCCTACCTTGGGGAAAAAACAAAAACAAAAACAAAAAAACATCAAGGCTGGAGAGATGGCTTAGCAGTTAAGGTGTTTGCTCGCAAAAGCCAAAGAAAGGACCCAGGTTAGAGACCCCCAGGACCCACATAAGCCAGATGCATAAGGTGGCACATGGGTCTGGAATTTATTTGCAGCAGCTGGAGGCGCTGGTGTGACCATTCTCTCTCTTTCTCGTGAATAAATAAATAAAATATTAAAACAACAACAACACAGAAGATTAGTTCCAGGTAACCAGGAAGATCTTGTACCCTGAGGAACAATTAGTCGTGGGCTAGCACTGCTGTAGACCTGCCTGACAACTTACAAAAACAAGATTTGAGCTGGACTTAGTGGCGTACACCTTTAATTCCAGCACTCAGGAGACAGAGGTAGAGGATCACCATGAGTTTGAGGCCAGCCTGAGACTACATAGTGAATTCCAGGTGAGCCTGGACTACAGTGAGACCCTACCTCGGGGCGGGCGGGGGGGGGGGTGGCAGGGAGAAAGAAAGAAAAACAGTTATATCCTCAATTCTGCTTAGTCTTGAAGATTTGAGCTCCTGCCGCGGCCACCCCGAGAACCTGAGTGGAGACCCCACTCATACTGAAATGCACCTTCCCTTCCCTCATGGCTCAGTCCTGGGAGGTACTAGATTTCCACAGAGATGCAAAAGACCCCCCAGACCAGTGAACCCCAACTTTGGGTCCTTGAACAATTATCGGAGAATTGAAAACGTGGACTCAGAGGAGGGTGAATTCTGCGATTTCTCTTAGGGAGAGTTGAGGGGAAGGAGAGCAAAGCGAAGGAAGAGGGGCAGACTGGGAGAAGCTCCCTCCTGAGCGAGGGCAAGGGAGAAGAGGAGGCGAAGGACAGGAGTGGGGAGAAGAGGCTTATTACATATGTGTGTCTCAGGAAGGGTCCACCCATGGGGGCTGAGCCCTGGAAACTGAGGAAGAGGCAGGAAGCTGTTGCTGGAGTTATTAGGAGGTTGTTGCTTTGGGCCATCTTGGGTGAGACTGGATCAGACTGCAGTTCTAGTCCTGCCAGGGAAGACAAGGTAGTGTCCACGTTTCTGTGGGCCAGCCTAGCTAAGTACCTATCAGGACAAAGCTACCTTGGTCCCAATCCGTATCACCTTTCCAACCTCTCGTCATCCTCTCATTTCAGCAGGACAAGGAGGATTTTTTGGTTGTTGTTGTTTTCAAGGTAGGGTCTCGCCATAGCCCAAGCTGACCTGGAATTTACTCTGTGTCTCAGAGTGGTCTGGAACTCACAGTGATCCTCCTGCCTCTGCTTCTGCCTCTGCCTCCCAAGTGCTGGGATTAAAGGCGTGTGCCACCACGACCAGCCTTTTTTTAAAAAATTTATTTGAGAGAGAGAAAGAGGCAGATAGAGAGAGATTGGGCACACCAGGGCCTCTAGTCATTGCAAATGAACTCCAGACACACGTGCCACCTTGTGCATCTGGCTTATGTGGGTCCTGGGGAATTGAACCTGGGTCCTTAACCTTTGCAGGCAAGCACCTTAACTGCTAAGCCATCTCTCCAGCCTGCCCGGCCCCCTTTTATTTATTATTATTATTATTATTATTATTATTATTTTGGTTTTTCAAGGTAGGGTTTCACTCTAGCCCAGGCTGACCTGGAATCCACTCTGTAGTCTCAGGGTGGACTCGAACTCACAGCGATCCTACCAAGTGCTGGGATTGTAAGAGTGCACCACCACGGCCCCAGCTCAAGGAGAATTTTTATACTGAGTTCCCAAGAGGAGGGAGGCAGCCCAAATAGGACCGTGTTGCTAAGGAACAGGAGTGGGTCGGAACCAAGGGTATTCATGGCTGCTTCCAAGTCTGGGCTTGAAGAAGACCCACGTGACTGGAACTTTCCTGACCAGCCCTGTGCCCCACCAAGCGGCAGGAGGCAATATACTGTGGTCTGAATGCATTCCTGAAAGTTCATGTGTCAGAAACCCAGTCCCCGTTGCAAGAGTCCCCGGTGCCATCCCATTTGAGATGTGTAGAGCTGGCTATGTCAGAAAGGCTCTCGAACAGGTCCCGCGCTGGGCCCTCTTGTGTGCTCTCACCACGTGATGTCTGTTACAATGACACAGCAAGAGGCCCTCCCAGATGTAGTCCTTCCATTTGACTTCCAAACCTTCAGCACCATGTGACAAACTGCTGTTGTTTATGAATGACCCAGGCTGCGGTATGTTGTTACAGCGACATAAAACAGAGGCAAGGCGTGGCCCTCTTACTTCCTGGAGCTCCGCGCCCCTTCCCACGGAGCTGCCCTGCTGACGGTCACAGGGACTCCGTGAAGGGCTGGGCACACTCCCACGGCCACAAGGCCAAGTCGCCCACATCTCTTGAGCGGTCGCTGGCTTTGGCTCAGCGTCACATGCCTCCATCCAAGAGGCAGAGGGACTGAGACCGTCTGCTGCCACCTGGATTCTCCTGGAGCCCACCTGGACTCCTGGCTCTGGTCCCCTGGCACGGTTGGGGTAGGAGTCTCTGAACAGTAACATCTGAAGGCTCGTGGGCTGGCTCGGGCAGGGAGCAAGACGGGCAGAAGGGACTCAGAGCTTGGCTTTTGTCCAACAAGGAGTTACAGGGAGAACTCAGCTGCCTGCACATGTGACAGCTTTATCAGCCTGCTGGGTTCAATCAAGGCAAGCCTCCTTTTCCTCTCTCAGTTCGCCCATACACGCCACCTCACTTTACTTGGCTCTCGGGAGCCCAGACCTCTGTCCTGGGTGGGGCATAGGGAAACTCTTCAATGGCTCCGAGCTACTGGGTAGACCCATGTTTTTGAAATAAGGAGTGGGTTAGATCTCAAGATGGAGAGCTGAGATCTGAAAAGGATTGGGGACAGCAAACCTTGTTCAAAAGAGAGGAGGGCGCTCATGGTGGCACATGCCTTTAATCTCAGCATTCAGGAGGCAGAGGTAGGAGGATGGTTGTGAGTTTGAGGCCAGCCTTAGACTACTTAGTGAATCCCAGGTCAGCCTGGGCTAGAGGCAGACCTTACCTCCAAAAACCAAACTAACTAACTAAAATAAAATAAAATAAAATAAAATAAAATAAAATAAAAGAGAGGGGGCAGGCCAGGCATGGTGGCACATGCCTTAATCCCAGGCAGAAGTAAGATGATGGCTGTGAATTCAAGGCAAGCCTACCTCAAAAAACTAAAAATAAATAAATAAATAAACAAAACAAATAAGCCAGGCGTGGTGGCGCACGCCTTTAATCCCAGCACTCAGGAGGCAGCGGTAGGAGATTCGCCATGAGTCTGAGGCCAGCCTCAGACTACATAGTGAATTCCAGATCAGGCTGGGCTAGAGTGAGACGCTACCTTGAAAAACAAAATTAAACAACAACAAAAAAAAAAAAAAAAAAAAAAAATAAGTAAAGAAAGAGAGGAGGAAGTTGAGATCCGAGGCCTGGCTCTGTTCCACAGTAAGCAGAGCTCGGTCGGACCCTGTGCTCTGCCCACAATGTTCTCAAAAGAAGTCACAAGAAGCAGTGAGGCGTGAGGGGAAACCCTTTGCCTCACCACCTCCCTCCCAGCCCTAGGGCCTGACATGACCCTGTGCTCTCCTTTCTTGGCTAACCCTCCCCTTAACCTCACCCCCTGTGAAGTTTTTGTGCATCTAGCTGGGTTGGCAATACATTGGAACCCATGTTCCGTGGAGTCAGAGATGGGGGAGGGTCAGAGCTGGGGTTACCCAGGGTTACCCAGTCCGGGCTGACCCCTGCCTTCTCCTTGACCATAGGGCTTTCCTCTAAGCCCGTCCACAGCCATCAGGCCTTATGTCCTGGCTTGGCCTTAGGCCACTGGCTCCTTCATGCTGGGCTTCTCTAAGCCCCTATCTCGCTTGCCCTCCCTGTCTGCTGGTTGGGTTAAACTGTACTTCCCTACGTGGGGTAGGGGGTGTGACCAAGGCATTAGGCTTCTGGCTGGGACCTTAAGGAAGACACAATAACCCCTTCTAGAGGGGTCCTTGGGACTGTTCTGTCCTGGACACTCCTGTGGCTGGCTGTGCCATGCTCCATCTCCCCTACACCATGTGCTATCTGAGTGGGGACCCAGGACCTGCAGGGCACACACTGCTCTTTTGTCTCTGGCCAGATGTATGTCCCATGCTGAGCTGCCCACTTTCCCAGTCCGGAAGGGGCCTGGGGCCTAGGGCTGGAGGTGGTGGGAGGCACTGGGCCCTGCAGAAGATAGGCGCAGAGTTGACTCACTCAAGTCTGCGGTGGCCTTGCCTCTAACCCTAGTGGGCCCTAATGTATTAGCTGTGGTCTCCATGCCAAACACTGCCCTGTCCCAGAATCCCAAACCTGCTTCCCTGCAGCTCCTGGTATACAGAGCCCAAATTCTACCCAGACATCAGGTCTCCTCTAACTCCCCAGCCTACACCACTGGGCCTGTGCCTCCCACACCTTGGTTTCTTTGTTGTTGTTGTTTTTTTTTTTTAAGTTTTTTAAAAAAGTATTTTATTTATTTATTTGAGAGGGAGAGAGAAGAAGAGGCAGAAAGACAGAATGGGTGCACCAGGGCCTGCAGCCACTGCAAACAAACTCCAGACGCATGCACCCCCTTGTGCATCTGGCTTACGTGGGCCCTGGGGAATCAAACCGGGGTTCTTAGGCTTCACAGGCAAATGCCTTAACCGCTAAGCCATTTCCCCAGCCCCCACAATTTTGTTTCTATGGGGCCCTACCAGGTGACATTGGTGGGGAGGGGGAGAGTTAGCATGACCTCCCTTGTGGGCAGGTGCTGTGGATTACTACCACAACAACAGGGCTGGCACTCAGTAAGCCTGAGGTCTTTCTGAGCATGGCGGTGCGCCTTTAGTCTCAGCATATGGGATGCAAAAGTAGGAGGATTGCTGTGAGTTCGAGACGAGCCTGGGATGACAGAGTGAATTCCAGGTCAGCCTGGGCTAGAGTGAGTCCCTACCTCAAAAGACAACAACAAGGACTACATAGTGAATTCCAGGTTGGTCTGTGCTACAGTGAGACCCTACCTCAGGGGAAAAAAAAAAAAAAAAAAAAAAGGCGTAGGGGGCAGGAGAGATGGCTTAGCGGTTAATGTGTTTGCCTGCAAAGCCAAAGGACCCAGGTTCAATTCCCCAGGGCCCACATAAGCCAGATACACAGGGTGGCACATGTGTCTGGAGTTCATTTGCAATGGCTGAAGGCCCTGGCGCACCTATTCTTTCTCTATCTGCCCCCCCCCCTCTCTCAAGTAAATAAATAGTTAAAAAAAAAAGGCTTAGGGGCTGGAGAGATGCCTCAGTGGTTAAGGCGCTTGCCTACAAAGCCTAATGACCTGGGTTCGACTCCCCAGTACCCACATAAAGCCAAATGCCCAAAGTGGCATGTGCATCTGGAGTTCATTTTGCAGTAGCTAGAGGCCCTGTGGTGCCCATACTCTCTCTTTATCTATCTATCTATCTATCTATCTATCTATCTATCTATCTATCTATCATCTACCTCTCTCTGCTTGAAATTAAATAAATACTTTTTTATTTTGTTATTTTTATTTATTCATTTGAGAGAGAGAGGCAGAGAGATAGAGAGAGTGGGTGTGCCAGGACCTCTAGTCACTGCAAATGAACTCCAGACACATGCGTCACTTTGTGCATCTGGCTTACATGGGTACTGGGGAACGGAACCTGGGTCCTTAGGCTTCGCAGGCAGGTGCCTTAACTACAAAGGCATCTCTTCAGCCTAAATAATAAAAAAGAAGAAGAAGACGGAAGAGGAGGAGGAAGAGAAGGAGAAAGAGAAAGAGAAGGAGAAGAAGAAGGGCTAGAGAGATGGTTTAGCAGTTAAGACACTTGCCTTCAGGGTCTATTGACCCAGGTTCAATTCCCCAGACCAGATACACAAAGTGGCACATGCACCTGGAATTCCCTTGCAGAAGCTGAAGACCCTGACATGCCCATTCTGTTTCTCCCTCTCTTCTCTCTATTGCTCTCTGCTTGCAAATAAAAATAAACAAAAATAGGGCTGGGCATGGTAGTGCATGTCTTTAATCCCAGCATTTGGGAGGCAGAGGTAGGAGGATCACTGTGAGTTCAAGGCCACCCTGAGACTACATAGTGAATTCCAGGTCAGCCTGCACTAGAGTGAGACCCTACCTCAAAAAAAAAAAAAGAATAAAAATATTTTTAAAAAAGAAAAGAAAATGGGCTTAGGTGAGAGGCACCACTCTTTTTTAACTTTTAATTTATTTATTTACAACTTCCATAATTGTAAACAATATCCCATGGTAATTCCCTCCCTCCCCCGACTTTCCCCTTTGAAACTCTACTCTCCATCATATCCCTTCCCCCTCTCAATCAGTCTCTCTTTTATTTTGATGTCATGATCTTTTCCTCCTCTTATGATGGTCTTGTGTAGGTAGTGTCAGGCACTGTGAGGTCATGGATATCCAGGCCATTTTGTGTCTGGAGGAGCACGTTGTAAGGAGTCCTACCCTTCCTTTGGCTCTTACATTCTTTCCGCCACCTCTTCTGCAATGGACCCTGAGTCTTGGAAGGTGTGATAGAGATGTTTCAGTACTGAGCACTCCTCTGTAAATTCTCAGCACCATGAGAGAGACACCACTCTTTACTGGGGGGGCTGGGCTATGGATGCTGGGGGCCCTCCTCATCGGACTTCCTGCAACACCCTTCTCCTTCCATCCCCTCTGCCCCAGGCTGAGCATGTTCTCTGGCTCCGGACCTCCTGGGCCTCCACCACCCGTTCTTGAGAGCATCTGGGCCAGCAGTAATGAGCCAGGCCAGTAGTGAGTCACTTGGCGCTGCAGGCCTGGGGCTCTGGGCCCTGGCTTGCCAGCCACAGAACCGCAGGTGGTGACAGCACCGTGATCCCAGCCACATCACCCCCGGGACGGAGCTGCAGGCTCTTGCAGCTGGTAGCGAGCGCGGATCTGCTGCCTCAGTCACCTGCGTGGGCTGACCCGCCCCCAGGAGCCGAGGCGGCCAGGCCGGAGCCACACCACGTTGTTGCCCAGGACCACTCAGGCCAGCTCCCCTGGGGATTTAGTGGTGTCCTTGATGGCCTCAGGGAGCTGCCAGGAGGCAGCTTGTGTCAGTCAGTTGTCGCTGAGCAGCAGCTGGCTGAGGTGGGGCGGCACCCAACCCATTGCTCAGCTCTGTGCCATTCAGCTCTAACCCCTGCCAACCTGCCACCGTGGCTGCCCAGGTAGCGCATTTATGTGCCACCAACAGCCGGATGCCCCAAAAGCCTGCCGTCTGCCCTGCTAACAGAGTCCTCTGGAGGTCATCTTGAGTCTGTGAAGGGGAGTGAATTGAACAAGCACTCTATCAGCTTTTGGTGATGACCTGCCTAGGGAAAGCACGGAGTCAACTACCGCTTTCTCAGTGGGAGGGGGTCGTGGGAAATGCCGTGAACATCTCTGAATGTGGTTTCCCTTCCGTTGAGAACAGGGTAGGATTGTTTTGAGGATTAAGTACTCATGCACTAAATTCTATACATGAACTATTATTTTTTAAATATTTGGCCAGGCATGGTGGCTCACACCTTTAATCCCAGCATTTGGGAGGCAGAGGTAGGAGGATCACCGTGAGTTCAAGACCACCCTGAGACTCATAGTAAATTCCAGGTCAGCTTGAGCTAGAGTGAGACCTTACATCAGAAAAAAAAAAAAAAAAAAAGATTTATGAGAGCCAGAGAGTCAGATAAAGAGAAACTGGGTGTGCCAGGGCCTCTAGCCACGGCAAATGAACTCTAGATGCATGCGCCACCTTGTGCATCAGGCTTTATGTGTGTACTGGGGAATCGAACCTGTGTCCTTTGGTTTTGTTGGCAAGCACCTTAGTTGCTAAGTCATCTCTCCAACCCATGAACTATTATTTGAAAATTTTTAAATTTATTTACAAGGAGAGAGAGAATGTGTGTGCCAGGACCTCTAACCACTGCAAATGAACTCCATATGCATACACTACTTTGTGCATCTTGCTTTACATGGGTACTGAGAAATCGAACCTGGGCCATTAGACATTGCAGGCAAGCACCTTAACTGCTGAGCTATCTCTCTAGACCTCAAATGTTTATGTATTTACTTATTTATTTATGAAAGATAAAGAGGCAGACAAACAGAAAGTGAATGTGGGTATACCAGGGCCTCCTGCCACTGTAAATGAACTCCAAATGCATGCGCCACTTTGTGCATCTGGCTTTCCTTGGGTACTATGGAATTAAACCCAGGCCATCAGGTTTTGTAAACAAGCATCTTTGACTGCTGAGCCATTTCCCCAGCCCTTTATTATTATGTTTTTGAGAGAGAAGGAGAGTGAGATAGTGAGTGTGGATGTACCATGACCTCCTGCCACTGTAAACGAACTCCAAATGCATGTACTGCTTTGTGCATCTGCCTTTACATGGGTACTGGGACTTCGAACCGAAGCCATAAGGCTTTGCAAGCAAGCACTTTTGACTGCTGAGCCACCTTCCCAGCCCTGCACTATTACTGTTATAAAACCTTACCATCTGTCCAGCATCACCCCACCTGTTACATCTGTTAGCTACATATGTTTATGACAGCCTGCGGGTGGGTCCAAGTGGTGACTCACCCTTCAGATGAGCAAACTGAAGTTCAGGAAAGTGCTTCACCAAAGAGGACCAGGTCTCCAAGTCAAGATGCTTTGGCTGGGTGTGGCGATCCACACCTTTAACCCCAACACTCAGGAGGCCGAAGTGAGAGGATTACTGTGAGTTCGAGGCCAGCCTGAAACTGTATAGTGAATTCCAGATCAGCCTGGGCTAGACTGAGACCCTACTTTAAAAAAAAAAAAAAAAAAGCAAATAAAGATGCTCTGGTTCCTGGGCTGAAGAGATGGCTTAGCGGTTAAGGCGTTTGCCTGCAAAGCCAAAGGATCCCGGTTCGATTCTCCAGGATCAACGTAAGCCAGATGCACAAGAGGGGCCCATGCATCTGGAGTTCGTTTGCAGCTGGCTGGAGCCCTGACATGCCCGTTCTCTCTCTCTCTCTCTCCCTCTCTCTCTCTCTCTCCCTCTTTCTCTCTCAAATAAATAAATATTTTTTTAAAAGATGCTCTGATTCCTGAGCCTACATTTTCCCCCTTTCCCCTTTGGGACTTGTACCATTTAAGAGAAGGGAAATCTTTACTATGAGAGGACGGCATATCAGACTGATTCCCTCAGTATTTGGGGGCAGGAGAGTAGACAGGTTCAGGTAGTAAAAGGGGAGGAATTTGGAAATTTCTGGGACTGGCCAGAAATTTTGTCTGGACTTGCCAGGGGGAGAACTCCTTGTGTTAAGTTGGAGGGTGTGTGCCCCTGACACATCTCTCTCTCTCTCCCTCTCTCTCTCTCTCTCTCTCTCCTGTCATTTGAACACAGCCCACTGAGCAGATAGGCCTGCCTAAGCGGAACAATGGGGACTGAGCAGTGATCGTGCTGCCAGGACCTGCCTGCTATGACGGGAACAGTCCCGTGGGCTCTGGGTTCAGCTTGGACTATCAGGCCTCAGACCGGGACAGCGGTGAGGACGAATAGGGGACAGGTGCTAGAATGGGCTCCCAGCTGTGGCTCTGGGCTCCTGGGCCTGGGTGCCTGCAGTCAGTTCTGAGCTGGGTCTGTGTTATAGTGACAGAGCGGGGACCCCCCCCCCCACCCAGCAGAGTGAGCCATCAGAAGGCTATGGAGGCCTCGGCTTCTGGCAGACTGGTGTTGATGATGAATTTCCAAAGTGCAATCAAGGATGTTTGGCCTTGTTCAAGCCGCGTGAGCTCTCCCAGCTCAGCTTCCCTGTGAAATGGGAATTGTGACCCAGGAATCTGCACTCCTTACTACCTGCTATGGAAACTTATCTGGCATACCTGGGGCCTATGAGTCCACGGACTGAGGGGCAGACGAGTGAGTGAGTAAATGGCAGGAAGCATCACTGGGCTGGAGAGATGGCTCACTGCTTAAAGGAACTTGCTTGCAAAGCCTAGTGGCCTGGGATCAACTCCCCAGTCCCCACCTAAAGCCAGATGCACAAAGTAGCGCATGCATCTGGAGTACATTAGCAGTGGCAAGAGGCCCTAGTGAGCACATTCTCTCTCTCTCTCTCCCTATCTGCAAATCAGTAAATAAAAATATTATTTTAAATATTTTATTTACTTGAGAGAGAGAGAGAGAAAGAGAGAGAGACATAGAGAGAGAATAGAGAGAACGTGCCAGGGCCCCTAGCCACTGCAAATGATGCATGCACCACCTTGTGCATTTGGCTTTATGTGGGTATTGGGGAATTTAACCTGGGTCTTTGGCTTTTGGCCAGCAAGCACCTTAACCACTAAGCCTTCTCTCCAGCCCCCTATGATTTTTTAAAATATTTATTTATTTGCAAGCAGGGAGAGACAGGGAGAAGAGAGACAGACAAAGAGAATGAGAATGGGCACACCAGGGCCTCCAGCCTCTGCAAATGAACTCCAGATGCATGTGCCACCTGTGCATCTGGTTTATGTGGGTACTGGGGAATTGAACCTGGGTCCTTAGGATTTCTAGACAAGCGCCTCAACCACTAAGCCATCTCTCCAGCCCTAACTTTTTTTTTTTAATTAAAAAAAAAAAAGCCGTATGTGGTGACGCACGTCTTTAACCCCAGCACTCGGGAGGCAGAGGTAGGAGGATCATCACTCTGAGACTACATAGTGAATTCCAGGTCAGCCTAGGTTAGAGTGAGACCCTACCTCAAAAAAAAAAAAAAAAAATTAAAAAAAAAAAAAGAGGAAATGCAAATTCTCACAGAGCATGGAGCTTGGCTTGGGGATATCTGCTATTGTGGGCAAGGCTGGGTACCAAGGCTACAGTAATTATGTTATGTTATGTTATGTTATGTTATGTTATGTTATGTTATGTTATTTATTTATTTATTTGAGAAAAAAGAAGAGGCAGATAGAGAGTGGTTATGCCAGGGCCTCTAGCCACCGCAAATGAACTCCAGACACATGCACCACCTTGTACATCTGGGCTTACGTGGGTACTGGTGAATCAAACCCAGGTTCCTTGGCTTTGCAGGCCTGGAACTCACTCTGTAGCTGCAGGCAGCCTTGGACTCATGGTGATCCTCCTACCTCAGCCCCCCAGTGAGTGCTGGGATTAAAGGCCCGCGCCACCACACCGGGCAGGGCTGAGCTCTTAGGGCAGATGAGGGCAAGAGACACACAGGGTGGGCTTTTGCATGCCTTCCTTCAGTGAGAAGGGTCCAGGTATCAATCCTTGGAAGGGACCCTGGAGCACAGCGAGGAGGGGCTGCGGGGGGACCCTCCTTACCAACTCTGGGCCTACAGAAGGCTCTGCCGCTTGCAGAGGGGGCTGAGGTGGGAGATGGGCTGCCGGCGGATCTCCTCCAAGGGCTTCCAGAGCTCGTGATCACACGGAAGCCGTCATCGTCGTCAGGGTGAGCCCGAACCCCTCTCACCCCACCCTGGCTGTAACCTGGCACACGGCCAAGAAAAGCTGCCTGCTGGGAGCTGGACAGGCTAGTCAGAGCCCCGCGGTGCCCGGTGGGAAGAAGCCTAGACAATGAGCCCTTGTTCCCTGTCCTCAGGCCCAGGGCCAGCAGCTCAGGCTATCAGCCGGCAGCCTGCCATCCTCAGCACCCTCGGGGCACTTGCCACAAGGGGGAGGCCGGACCAGGCCCCTGGAGGGAGCCCTGCTCCACAGCCGCCAGCCCCAGGGAATAGGAACACAGGCCAGGTCAGCATGTTTGTTGTTCTTCGAGCTACACGGTGCCCGTGGGGCCTGGGTCCGGGCTGACGGGGCTGGGGCTGCAGTTTTCAGTGCCCCCCCACATCTGGCTTCTCTCTTGGTCTTGAGTCCTAGCAGAGGCCCGGCTCGGGGCAGAAGACAAGGTGCTTTCCACCCAGCTGGCACTGAGCACGCTCCCCTGCCCGGAACGCTCTTTTATACCGTCCCTGTTAGCAGCCCCCAGAGCACGTGATGCCCGCCGTGACAGCAGATCTGACTGTAGAAGCTGTGGGCTAGCCAGCTGTGCGCCGACGTGGGGGTTCAGGGCTGGCAGAGGCTACAATAGACGTCCTTATTTCATGTGCAGGAGTCACTGTGTCCTGGGTCCAAGGGTTGGTGGCTGGCCACAGACATACAGATCCCAGCTGTGTCCATGCTTATAATCACTGTCAGAACAGGGCATGGAGGGGGCTGGAGAGATGTCTCAGTGGTTCGACGCTCTTGCTTATAAAGCCTAACAGCCCAGGTTCGATTCCCCGCCATGCACATAAAGCCAGGTGCACAAAGCGGCGCATGCATCTGGAGTTTATTTGTAATGGCAGGAAGGCCTGGTACTCCATTCTCCCTCCCTCTCTCTCTCTCTCTTTCTCAAATCAATAAGTAAAAATATTAGGGCTGGGGAGATTGCTCAGCAATTAAAGGTGCTTGCTTGCAAAGCCTGCTGGCCCAGGTTCGATTCCCCAGGACCCGTGTAAAGACAGCTGCACAACATGGCACAAATGTTGAGTTCATTTGCAGTGCTAAGAGGCCCTGGCTGGCCCATACTCTCTCTCTCTTAAATAAGTAAATAAATTTTTAAAAAGGACATGGAGGGATGGCTTAGCGGTTAAGGCATTTGCCTGCGAAGCCAAAGGACCGAGGTTTGATTCCCCAGGACTCACGTTAGCCAGATGCACAAGGGGCACATGCGTCTGGAGTTTGTTTGCAGTGGCTGGAGGCCCTGGCACACCCATTCTGTCTTTCTGCTTGTCTCTCTTCTATCTCTCTCCCTCTGCTTGCAAATAAATAAATAAATTTTTTAAAAAGAATGATATTTTTAAAAAAATTAAAAAGATCACGGTGCAGGGAGATGAAGGCTGCAGGCAGCAGACTCTGGCTTAACATGAGGAGGGGCTGCTTATGGTCCGAGCAGCGGTGCGGGGGGGGGGTCGCAGTGAGCCCCAACTCACGAAGGTCCAAGCAGGGTGGAGACCATCCGGCAGCCCCCCTCCCCAGGGCAGCTCTCTCCTGACCCAGGAACAATGCTTCTTCCACGTGGGAAACACACGGCCTGGTCTCCACCCAATGCATAACTTGGCAAAGCACCAGCCACACCTGTTCCCGAAGGCTGGTCTGAAAGAGGACTGGTGACCACCTGAGACCACCATGGCAAGCGGCAGGAGAGAGAAGCCCGGCTTCTCGCGCCTGTCAAGCACACCGTCCAACCCGGGGCCGGGGCCGGGGTCTGCTGCCCTCATCTTCTTGGCCATGTCTGCCAGCAGGGCACGGGAGGTGGGGTGCCCACCAGCTTGAGGAAGGCCGGGTCTTTGTAGAGGACGTCAGTGAGGACGGTCCACTTGAGACCCAGGTCCTGCGGGTGGTGGAGCAGTAGATGATGTAGCCACGGACTGGGGCTTTCCGTCTGCAGGCCAGCCAGACGCACCGCTCACTGGTTCCTTCCTTCCTTCCCTCCCTCCTTCCCTCCCTCCTTCCTTCCTTCCTTCCCTTCTTCCCTCCCTCCCTCCTTTCTTTCTTTGAGACAGAGAGAAGGAGAAAGAGAGAGAGAAAGAGAATGGGCATGCCAGGGCCTCCAGCCACTGCAAACGAACTCCAGACACTTGCGCCCCCTTGTGCATCTGGCTTACTTGGGTCCTGGGGAATTGAACCTCGGTCCTTTGGCTTCGCAGGCAAATGCCTTAACCACTAAGCCATCTCTCCAGCCCCCTTTCTTCCTTTTTTTTTTTTTTTTGGTTTTTCGAGGTAGGGTCTCACTCTAGCTCACGCTGACCTGGAATTCACTATGTAGCCTCAGGGTGGCCTCGAACTCGTGGTGATCCTCCTACCTCTGCCTCCCGAGTGCTGGGATTAAAGGCATGTGCCACCACGCCCGGCTTCTTTCTTTTTTATTTTTTTTCAAGGCAGGGTCTCACTGTAGTCCAGGCTGACCTGAAACTCCCTCTGTAGTCTCAGGGTGGCCGTGAACTCAAGCAGTCCTCCTTGCTTTGGCTCCAGAGTGCTAGGATTAAAGGTGTGTGCCACCATGTCTGGCTCTTTTTTCTTTTCTTTCTTTCTTTTTTTTCTTTTTTTGAGGGAGAGTCTTGCTGTAGACCAGGCTGACCTGGAATTCACTATGTAGTCTCAAAGTGGCCTCAAATTCAGGGCAGTCCTCCTACCTTGGCCTCCCAAGTGCTGGGATTAAAGGTGTGTATCACTTTGCCCAGATCTTTTTTCTTTTAATGTAAACTTTTTTTTTTTTGGTGTTCCAGGGCAGGGTCTTGCTCTAGCTCAGCTGACCTAGAATTCACTATGTAGTCTTAGGCTGGCCTTGAACTCACAGCTATCCTACCTCTGCCTCCCAAGTGCTGGGATTAAAGTTATGTGGCACCACACCCGGAAAACTATTTCTTTTTAAAAAAATATTTTATTTGTATTTATTTTATTTTTAAAATAAAAAAAAATTAAAGTATTTTAGAGAGAGAGAATTGGAGCACCAAGGCCTCAGCCACTGCAATTAACTCCAGACATTTGTGCCACTTACTGGGCATGTGTGACCTTGTGCTTGCCTCACCTTTGTGCATCTGGCTTACTTGGGATGTGGGAGAGTCGAACATGGGTCTTTAAGCTTCACAGTAAAGTCATCTCTCTAGCCCTAAAATGTATTTTAGACCTGGGCTTGGTGGTGCACGCCTTAAGTCTCAGCACTCAGGAGGCGGAGGTAGGAGGACTGCAATGAATTGGAGGCCACCCTGAGACTACATAGTGAATTCTAGATTGGCATGGGCTAGAGTGAGAACTTACCTCAAAAAATCCAAATAAATAAATAAATAAATAAATAATATTTTATTAATTAACTAATTTATTTATTTGAGAGAGAGAGAGAGAGAAAGGAAGATAGAGAGAATGGGCATGCTAGGGCCTCCTGCCACTGCAAACAAACTCCAGATGTATGTGCCACCTTGTGCATCTGGCTTATGTGGGTACTGGGGACTCGAACCTGGGTCCTGAGACTTTGCAGGCAAGTGCCTTTAACCACTGAGCAATCTCTCCAGCCCTATTTCTTTCTTTCTTTCTTTTTAAATTTTATTTATTTCTTTGAGACAAAGAGGCAAAGAGAGAGAAAGATTGAGAGAGAGAGAGAGAGAGAGAGAGAGAGAGAGAGAATGGGTGCGCCAGGGCCTCCAGCCACTGCAAACAAACCACAGATGCATACACCCCCTTGTGCATCTGGCTTACGTGGGTCCTGGGGGATCGAACCTGGGTCCTTTGCAGGTAAACTCCTTAACCACTAAGCCATCTCTTTGGCCCTCTTTCTTTCTTTTCTTTTCTTTCTTTCTTTTTTTTTTTTTTTGCTTTTGTGTGGTGCTGGAGAGCCAACCCAGGGCCTTGGGTATGCTGGGCAAACATTCTACCACTGAGTTATATATACTCAGTAAGTTTAAAAAAATATTTTGTTTATTTGAGAGAGTGGGTATGGGCACATCAAGGCCTCTTGCCACTGCAAATGAACTCCAGACACATGAGACACTTTGTGCCTCTGGCTTTACATGGGTACTAGGGAATTGAACCCAGGCTGTCAGGCTTTGCTTGCAAGCACCTTTAACCTCTGAGCCATTTCTCCAGCCATATTTTTTTTAAACAGCAAAGGAGATTTATTGGAGGAAAAAAAAAAAGAGAAAGGTTTAAAAAAAAATCCAAAGTGTCAAGGCAAGCAAGCCTTGGATTTCAGCTGGTGTCCAAAGAAGAGAAAAAAATTGAGGAAAGTTATGCCTTTTTAAAAAATATTTTTAAATATTTATTTATTTTATTTATTTGAGAGAGAAAGAACAAGAGAGAGAGAGCACATCGGCATGCCAGGACCTTCAGCTGCTGTAAACATACTCTAGACGCATGTGCCACCTTGTGCATCTAGCTCACATGGGTCCTGGGGAATTGAACCTGGGTCCTTTGGCTTCACAGGCAAATGTCTTAACTGTTAAGCCATCTCTCCAGCCCAGGTTATGCCTTTTGAATTAGAACTAACAGGCAGGATCAGCAGCGAGAGTCTAGTTGAGAGCAACTGTCTGGTTCCTGCTTTCCTATCTCCTTCCTTGAGGCTTATTGGAACCTCTCTACAGGTGTGAGAGAGTGGCACGGCCAGGGCCTCAGGTAACTCAGAGCGACACCTTGCTTCTCTGATGACCCTGAACGCTGATGTCCTTAGTATTCCCTTTGGGTCTTCTGTCTTCTTCCTGTCCCTGAAGTCTCCTGAGATGTGTCACCATCTCTTTGCCTGTGGGAGTGAGATATCTCTTTTACTTTTTAAAGATTAATTAATTTATTATTAGTTTTTCGAGGTAAGGTCTCACTGTAGCCCAGGCTAACCTAGAATTCACTATGTTGTGCTAGGGTGGTCTTGAACTCATGGCGATCCTCCTACCTCTGTCTACACAGTGCTGGGACTAAAGGCGTGCGCCACCACGCCCGGCTAACTCAGATGCCTTTGAAAGGCAGTTCAGACCTGGGCCTGTTCATCTGCTCTGCCTAACTCAGTACAGGGGCCTCACCATGCCCACCTTCCCAAGAATCACCCGGCACTCTTGCCTCTCCCTCTCTCCCCAATTCACCTACTGGCTCCCCTTCTTCCTCCTGGCCGCTGCTGCCAAGGTTCAGGTCTTACACCCCAGCAGCCTCTTCCCTTCCATGCCCACCATCTACAAAACGTGCCTGGACTTGACCCTTTACCCAGTTGACACAGACAGTCCTGACACTAGAAGTCAGGTGCCATCAGACACTAACATAGTTCGCAGATTTGTACTCACTCCCTGGGCTTGACCACTGCCTCGTCCCCAGCCCGGCAGCCTTCTCTCCTGTCAGGGTCAGGATCCTGTGTGGCATTCCTGCCTTCGTTCCCTGGTCTTCTCCTGTCCATACGCACAGGCTTCGTATGAGAGCTGAACATCCTCCCACGGGGTCAATTTAGAAGACAAATGACACCTTAGTTGCATACCCTCTGTGTACCCTCTCCAAGCCAAAGAGTGACATGTCCTGTTCATAAGACACCCCCACCCCCACCCCACCCCGCACCCAGGAAGTCAGGCCAGGCGGGAGAACCTCGCACTGAAGTCACAGAGCGTCTGCAGGTTATAAGGCCGGATCAACTCCTGGATATACTTCAAATCCCAACCTCTGGGACACAAGAGGGTGGACTAGCTGGTCTTTGAAGGCATTTCCCTTCTGATGTTTCCAGGGAAAATACCAGAAAATGTCAGCCAGCGCCTTGGACTCCAGACATCCTCCCAGATAGGAATCTACGCCTCTGGGCCATCCGCCTGGCCAGGCCATACTCTGCTGTTTGTATTTTCTACATGGTTCTAAACCACAGATGCTAGCCAGGGGCATCCAGAAGGAGAAAGGGTGGCTGGTGAGTCTGAGCAGGCTCAGACAGAGCCCCAGACTGCAGTCTGCCTCGCCCCCGGTGGTCTGGTCAACTCCTCTTAAAGGGCCAGGTCCACCTTTCCAGACTGCTGAGCCCTGGGAGAGGAAACCAGTGAGAGGGGGAATAGGCAGACCGGAAGGTTGGGCTCTGGCTGAGTTCCCTCTCTCTGTTATTTATTTATTTATTTATTATTAATCTTACTTGTTTTGGTTTTTCGAGGTAGGGTCTCGCTCTAGTCCAGGCTGACCTAAAATTCACTATGTAGTCTCAGGGTGGCCTCGAACTCGCAGCAATCCTCTTACCTCTGTCTCCCAAGTGCTGGGATTAAAGGCGTGCGTCACCACGCCTGGCCTCTCTCTGTTTTTGTTTCCTTTTTCATTCTTTTCTTTTTTTTCTCTTTTTCTTCCTTCCTTGTTTCCTTTCTCCCTTCTTCGTCTCCATCTCTCTTCTCTTTTCTAGCTCAGGCTAGTCTTGAATTCACAGTGTGGCTGAGAAGGTGGCCTGATCCTCCTGCCTCCCCCTGCCAAGGGCTGGAGATGCCAGACATGCAGGTGCCACCGTGCCCAGTTCACCCTCTCTTCTTTGCTGGAGATAGAACCCAGGCCTCCCAGATGCTAGGTGAGAGCACTGTACACCCCTACCCTCCTGTCTGTTCTCTCTGTGGGCCTTGGCTTACTCCGTCTCCCTGTGCCTCAGTTTCCCCATCGATAAGTATCTACCTTCGACATGCCCAACACCTGCAGGGCTGTTTTCAGCTCACCTGATGGGGCAGGTGTGAGCAACTACTGCGGGTAAGGAGGCAGCGTGGGAAGCAACTTGCCCAGGAGCGGAGCTGGGAAAGATATCTATCTATGTCTCCTGGCATCAGGGTTCAGGCTCCCTGGCTAGGATACCAACTAAGTGTGACTCCCACCCGCCCACATATGTGGCGGTGATGTGCAGACAGGGTCGTGTGTCCTCAGTGGACCAGGGCTGTCAAGCTAAGACGGATGATGTGAGCCCTGTGGTTTTGACCGGTGCACCACAGATCAGCAGGGCTGTGTCTGCCAGGATCTTCGCTTCCGGTGCTTCCCCTCTTCCTGTAGGAGGTGGGGAGCTGCCTTCTTCTCGTTGCCCTTCTGTACAAGATGTTCCATATCCAACTCTCCTTCTCTCATGCGAAGGCTTGAGTGAGCGGGACACCCCCTCCCTCTGCACCCTGGCACTAGGCCTCAAATCCCATAGCCTGGACCAACCATCTTCCTCTGCTGCATATAGTCCCCAGGCCACCACTCAAGCCAGCGCCCTCCGTCCACAGCGTCTGCAAAGCCCATCCATCGTCCATCCACCGTGCGCTGGGAAACCACCTGCGCCCCGCAGCCGTCAGCCTGCACCGCCCCGGGCTCCTCCGCATCCGCCCGCACTTCCCTCCCCTGTTGGGAGCGTGGCCTGGGTCTTGCGCAAGGCTCAAGGTCCCTTCTTGGGCCCTGACAGCGCGCACGCTGGCTGGCGCAAGGCGGATGGAGATGGATGGAGATGGACGGGCTGCCTGCCCCGCCCACCCGCCCCGAGCCAGCCTGGGATGGGGATGCCCCGGAGTGGGCAGTGCCAGGTCCAAGACTGTGCGCCCAGTCGTTGACGGCCAGCGTGGAGGTCTGGGGTGGGGTGGGTGGTCCTCTTTGGCAAGGGGTCTCTCTGAGGAAGGGCCCTGCCTGCCTGTGTTGGATTTAGTGCCGGAACTCCTCCGGAGGACCTCAGGGGAAACTGCTGAGCCAGGCCTTAGGCGAGCGAGGTGGCCCTTGGCACCTCTTAACCATCTGGCTCTAGCACTGACTGGGAGAGGGGTCATCCTGACCATACAAAGAGGACTTCGGGCAGCTGGGCAGGGGCCTTAAGATAATGCCAGCACCTGCTTTCAGGAGCACAGTTGGATCTGAACAGTTCACCCTGAGTGATGCTTACTAGCCTTGGCAAACGTGTGTGTGTGTGTGTGTGTGTGTGTGTGTGTTTCAAATGAGGGAGGGAGACCGAGAGAGAACGGGCATGTCAGGGCCTCAGCCACTGCAATCAATCCCCAGACACTTGTGCCACCTAGTAGGCATGTGAGACCTTGCACTTGTCTTATTGTGTGTCTGGCTTACGTAGGATCTGGAGAGTTGAACATGGATCCTTAGGCTTCACAGAAAAGCGCCTTAACCGCTAAGCCCGTGTGTGTGTGTGTAAATTTTATTATTTATTTTATGGGAGAGAGGGAGGGGAGGGAATTGGCTGCCAGGGGCTCCAGCCACTGCAATCCAATTCCAGACACGTGGGCCATCTTGTGGGCATGTGCCACCTTGTGCTCAAGTGTCTGGCTTAAGTAGCTTCTGGGGAGTTGAACCTGGGCCCTTAGGCTTCACAGGCAAGCGCCTTAACTGCTAAGCCATCTCTCCAGCCTTGTGTTATTGTTTTAAAATTAAGACTTTTTAAATATTTTATTTATTTATTTAGTTGAGAGAAGCAGATAGAGAGAATGGGTGTGCCAGGGTCTTTAGCCACTGTAAACGGACCCCAGACACATGCGCCTCCTTGTGCATCTGGCTTATGTGGGTCCTGGGGAATCGAACTGGGGTCCTTTGGCTTCTCAGATAAACAGCTTATTCACTAAGCCATTTCACCAGCCCTAAATTAATTTTTATTATTTTATTATGTTATTTATTACAGAGAGAGAGATACAAAAAGAGAGAATGGGCATGCCAGAGCCTCTAGACACCGCAAATGAACGCCAGACCCATGGGCCACCATGTGCATCTGGCTTATCGAACCTGGGTCTTTAGGTCTAGCAGACAAGTGCCTTAACCACTAAGCCATCTCTCTAGCCCTTTATTTTATTTTATTTTATTTATTGTTTTTATTTATTTTGAGGTAGGGTTTCATTCTAGTCTAGGCTGACCTAGAATTCATTCTGTATTCTCAGGTGGCCTCGAACTCACAGCGATCCTCCTACCTCTGCCTCCTGAGTGCTGGTATTAAAGGCGTGCACCACTACGCCTGGCTCTATTTTATTTTATTTTTTTATATTTGATTTTGAGATAGAGTATTGCTGTAACCCATGCAGGCATGGAATTCACTATGTAGTCTCAGGCTGGCCTCAAACTCACGATGATCCTCCTACCTCTGCCTCCCGAGTGCTGGAATTGAAGGTGTGCGCCATCGTGCCCAGCAGCCTTGGCAAATCTTGAATGGATTCCCTGTTTGGCCAGGAGCAGTGTTAGGTGTGATCTGCTCAGTACCCCCAACCCCTCCACTGCCTGGGAAACGAGCCGGTTATATACTCAGCTCCGGACAGCTAGACATCAGGCCCTGCATATGACCCTGAATCGAGTTTTCCTTCCTGACAAGGGGCAGTGAATAGTATGAGGAGGAGGTCCCTGGCTCCTCCAAGGACCGGGTTTGAACTCTGGACCACGCAGCTCTCATGGGACCCCTGCATCCCGGGACTCCTTCAGCAGTCCCTGTTGGAGGCCCATGTCCCCTCTGAAGCCCCCCACCCCCAGTACTGGACTTCTCACATCACCTCGGAGGGGCCGTTTGTGGTTCGGGGCTCCGGCCCATGCTCACAGGCAAGAGGCACTGGGGGTATGAATGCCCAGGCTGGCAGCAGCATGTGACGGGAGACCTGTCCCCGGGCACTTAGTGAGGGGTGTCAGCCAGGATCTCTCCTCTGGGTCAAGAATCGCCTCGCCCAGATGCTGGGGATGGAGGTGTGGGACAAGATGCCAGGCTTTGTGGTCCCCTGAGGTAAGACCCTTAGACAAGGCAGGGGACAACAGAATCTATAACCCCTCGACCACTCACTGATATCCACCCCCAGCTCTTTTTTTTTCGAGCTGGTTCCTGGCCCCCCTCTTTTTTTTTTTTTTTATAACAGCCTCCCATCCCTTCCATTGCAGCCAGTATTATCCCGGGGCCACCTTGGCACAGCAAGTTTCCTCCTTGGCAAACCTGTATGACTGCCCGGCCTACCCTCCTCCAGGGCCAAGACGGTGTTGCTGCGTTGACACTGCGTTGGGGGCCAGAGCTGTGAGCAACAGTCCTAGTGCCCCCAGGGACCTCTGAGAACCGACCCCCCCACGCACACCTACTGTTGGCAGCCAGGTAAGCCCCCCGCATCCTCCCCTGCATCCTCAGGGCTGCAGTCAGACTTGGATGGCTCCCACATCCTGACCACGGTATTCCTGGAGGCTAAGCCAGGTCTGGGCATCATCCTCCCGAGAGTGAGACGACGGAGGTGAGGGGGAGGAGGGGGAGGGAAGGGGGGGCCGAGCATGGGGCAGCATAGGAGAGAGCTGAGCAGTGGCCTAGGGGGGATTCCCAGAGTTCAGTCCTGTGGCAAGCAGAGAACTGCCCCCAGGTCCCCCCCACCCCCCACCCACAGTCTTTCCCTGGTTGAGAGATTCTTGGAGGACTTTCTTTCTTTCTCTCTCTCTTTCTCTCTCTCTCTCTCTATTTTTTTTTTTTTTCCAGGAAAGGAGAGAGTGTGGTATCTGAGCCCAGATCCTTGGACAAACTTCCCTTAGCCTGCTGCCAGGGTCCTAGGGTGAGCTGGCTCTTGGGAACTATTTTTGGCTTAGTGTGACTTGGGCAGGAGTCCCCAGATGTGATTGTCCCCTCAGGAGTGGAGACATTAATTCACCTCAGCAGCCTCCATGAGTACTTAACTAAAGTCTGCTGGCTCCTCTCCTTAGCGTTTCCCTGGACATCAAGGTCTGTGGCAAGCCCAGAGGGGAAGGGTGTCCAGTCTTGTCTTTCAGCCCCCAGGGACAAATATGGGGCTCAGGAGGTTGACCTGGGTCCTTCAAGGCAGCCCTGCCAGCCCTGGACAGCTAGTGGGGTGGGATACGGTAGGGTCAGCAAGTCAGAAAGGAAGGGCACGGCCACAAGCCAAGCCTTCACAGGGGCAGATAAGACCCCACGTGGGATCTATCAGGAGACAGGTATTGGTGACAGCCGCACCTGTGTGTTCCAAGCCTCTGGCCTCCCATGTGATGGTCCATTTGGGGTGAGAGGTGCCGAGGTCTGGGTGGCCCAGCAAGTGCGATGAAGCACAGTGTCTGGGTGTGGAACTGGACCGGCCTCCACCTTTGGGCCCTTTCCTCCATCCACCCAACAGGATGAGGTCCAAGCCCCAGAGGACAAAGACCAACTCAGGGCTGATGCTATCTCAGCATGAAGCCCAGGGACCGAGGACTTCCTGGTGGCCTTGGGGAAGGACCCAGATTTTGTTCTGTTCTGTTCTGTTTTTCAAGGCAGGGTCTCACTCTAGCCCAGGCTGACCCAAAACTCACTCTGTGGTCCCAGGCTGGCCTCAAACTACCTCTGCCTCCCAAGTGCTGGGACTAAAGGTGTGCACCACCATGTCTGACTTTTATTTTTTTTTTGAATTAAACTACATTGTGCGCTTTTAAAAAATGAATTTTTTTTATTTTTAAATATTTAAAAATATTTTTATTTATTTGGGGCTGGAGAGATGGCTTAGTGGTTAAGTGCTTGCCTGTGAAGCCTAAGGACCCCGGTTCGAGGCTCGATTCCCCAGGACCCACGTTAGCCAGATGCATAAGGGGGCGCATGTGTCTGGAGTTTGTTTGCAGTGGCTGGAGGCCCTGGCACGCCCATTCTCTCTCTCTCTCTCTCTCTCTCTCTATCTGCCTCTTTCTCTCTCTGTCTGTTGCTCTCAAATAAATAAATAAAAATAAACAAAAAATTTTAAAAATATATTTTTATTTATTTATCTGAAAGAGAGTGGGGGGTGGGGAGAGCAAGGCAGACAGAAAGAGAGGAAGTATGACTGCACCAGGGCCTCCTGCCACTGCAAACAAGCTCCATATACATTCACCACCTCCTGCGTCTGGACTTACGTGAGAACTTGGAGAACTGAATCTGGGCCATCAGCTTTGCAAGAGAACCACCAACCCATCTCTCCAGCCCTAATATTTTTTATTTAAAAGCAGAGAGGAGAAAGAAAAGGAAGGAGAAATGGGCACTCCCAGGCCTCCCTCCACCGATACCAAACTCCAGATGCATGCACTTCTCTGTATATCTGGCTTTATGTATATACTGAGGCATCGAACCCAGGTCATCAGGCCTTACAATCACCCCTTAACCAATGAGCCATCTCACTAGTCCCACTAATGACATTTTTCCTATGACTTTTGTTTTTCTGGTACTGGGGTTTGAACCCAGGGCTTTGTGCATGCCAGGTAATCACTTTACCTCTGAGCCGCACCTCAGCCTCTCCTTATGCCCATCCAGCCACCACCCACAGTGGACATTCATCCACTCAGGGATGAGGAAACACTGTGGAGGCTCCGAAGACCAAGGCAGAGGAAATGAGGAGGTAAAAGCTTGCCCACGCAGTGGGGGAGCTAAGGCGGGCCAAAGAATATATTTAACAAATATTTATTTATTTATTTGACAGAGAGAGAGAGAATGGGCATGCCAGGGCCTCCAGCCACTGCAAACGAATTCTAGATGCATGCGCCCCCTTGTACATCTGGCTAATGTAGGTCCTAGGAAATCGAACCAGGGTCCTTTGGCTTTGCAGGCAAATGCCTTGACTGCTAAGCCATTCCTCCAGCCCCCAAACAATATTTTTCTTTGCAAACACACACACACAGACAGAGAGAGAGAGAGAGAGAGAGGGAGAGAAGAGAGACAGAGAGAGAGAGAATGGACGCACCAGGGCCTCAAACCACTGCAAACAAACTCCAGACACATGCACCACCTTGTGTGTCTGGCTTTACATGGGTACTGGGGAATAGAACCTGGGTGCCTAGGCTTCACAGGCAAGCGCCTTAACCACTAAGCCATCTCTCTAGCCCTCAAACAAGGTTTTGTTTTGTTTTTTGGTTTTTAGAGGTAGGGTCTCACTCTATCTCAGGCTGACCTGGAATTCACTATGTAGTCTCAGGGTAGCCTCGAACTCACAGCGATCGTCCTACCTCTGCCTCCCGAGTGCTGGGATTAAAGGTGTGCGCCACCATGCTCGTTTTTTAAAAGATACATTGAGGTTAGGGTCTGAAGAAAGAGTGCTTCCGACTAAGGCAGTAGCCTAGAAAATGTCCTGGTGGGAGCATTGAGTGTAGAAGGATGGGTAGGTGGCAGCAAGACAAGAACTTCTCTGCAGGGCACAGGGGGCCTTCGAAGGGTATTGGGGGGGGGGATGTGCTCCAGTTTACATGCTGAGCACTGAAGATACATTAAGGAAACAGCAGCAGGGTTTGTAACCTATGACTGGACATCCCCCGGGGGTGGTAGGAGAGTGGCCCATGGGAGCTTGGTGGGGGAGGGGTCGGGTGTCAGATGTGGACCAGAGGAGGACAGAGCACTTACAGGAAGGGACCGGTGAGAATACAGGGGTGGCCGCTGCCAGGGGCTGGACTCCTGTGGCTGGCACAGGTCTAGGGAGGGCAGTTGCCTAGCTCAGGTTTGGGCATGTCGACTTGGGGCACCTGACACGGCCGGTGGCTCAGAGTTTTAGACTCATGCAGAACGTAACAGCCCAGCACCCGAGAGGTAAGGGGAGCCGAGGGGTTACTGTGAGGAGGCGGGAGCTCGGGAAGTCCGGGTGAGACAAGCTAGCGGCGGCGAAGATGGGGAGGGGGTGGTTCTCCCGGAGGCCAGGCCATGTGACGGGGTCGAGACTAGACCGTGGACCACATAGCCTTTCTTTGCAGCTCTCTGGAGCTCTCTGGCATCGCAGATAATTGCTGGGTGTTACGATAAATGCCACCTGGAGAGTGCCGTGGGCAGGAGGGCAGGATGGCAAGGAGAAGGATGTTTTGGGCCTCTGTTTGATTTGTTCATCAAGCAGGACAAAGAAGGCGTCAGACCTGGGTGTCAGAGCCCGGCCAGCACTGAGCCTTTGGGGAGTTTGGGTGCGTCACGCAGTCTGTATCCTTCCGTCTCAGAGAATCTTTTAGTTACCTCTGCTCTTCACAGAGGAAGCTGAAGCCAGAAAGTAAAGTCACCCATATTTCTGAACCATCAGTCACTGGGGTCAGGTTTGAACCTGGGGACTCTAACGAGGGTCCCCACGCCCGTGCCATTCTGGCCTCTGAGTTTGGGAACTGGACTCGATCTGCCGGGTCTCGCTGCCGGACGCTCCCGGGCATTAACGAGCTGACAATTCTGGAGGCCCACACAGTTGGCAGAGCCCCAGGCTCCGTCTTCACATCAAAGGTGGGTGCTGGGATGGGGAACGGTGCCAGGGGAGCCTGGAGGCGCAGGAACTCTTCCCACGCTGTGGTAAGCTAGGGCTTACCCCCTCGCCACTGGGTAGCACCAGCCCCTTCATTTGAGCTGGCCTCTTTCCTCTGACCCTCCAGTATGGTCTGTGTAGTTCCGAAAGGCTGTGGTCAGGTAGCCACAGGGTATAGGTGGTCCCTCCCTCTCTGTGAGTTCAGATGTGAGCAGGGTTTGAGACCGGGCCCACCACAAACGGGCTGGTTCTTGTAGCGTAAAGAAGGCATCACCAAGTGGCAAGCTGGGGCTCGATCTGGGGAGCCACTTGCCAACCACCAGCCTTTAGAGGGGATGGGCCTCCCCACTGGGGCAGATGTGTGAGCAGACATTAGTGGGATGCTAGAAGGTCAGAGTAAACGGTTGAGATTCTGTGATTAAGTTGTGATTAAAGTTGATTAAGATGCTATGATGAACCTGACGTGGTGGCGCGCATACCTTTAACCCCAGCACGTGGGTAGGCAGAGGTAGGAGGATCTCTGTGAGTTCGAGGCCAGCCTGGAGCTACAATGTGAGTTCCAGGTCAGCATGGGCTACATGAATACAAAAAAAAAAAAAAAAAAAGATGCTATGATGCTTGGATGTGAAGTGGATTTCATACCACCGGTTTACTATAGCGGGGATACCAATCACTCCGGGGGGTATCAGGTTTCTACTCTCAGTTCTGGGGCGTGGGGAAGGTGTGGCTGTTTCCATTGGACCCACCCACTCTGCTGACATTGAATCTGCAGTTCAGGACGTCACAGCTGAAAGCTTGCCCACCCGGGACTCAAGTCTTGCCCAGCTCTTGGTGGCATGCGAGGGCAGTCGGCTTCCTGGACAGTGAGGTGGGGCCAGGTGGAAGCTGCAGTGACAAGACAGTTTCAGGAAGTGGTTGGCACAGCCCTCCCTCTGTCATAGGTCCTTGTTCTGCTGGGTAGCTGTGGGCAAACCCCCCACCCCACCCCGCCCCGCCCCTGCTGCCACATCCCTACCCCAGCATGCAGTCTCCAGTTCTGAGAGCTCACATCTTGCCCAACAGGCACCTCGTTTGCCTGGACGGGAGGTGGAGGGACACGCCCTTTGGAACAGAAAAGGCTTGGTGGCCACCATGAGCCCCTTTCTCTGCTGGGGATTTGGAAGAGGTCACCCCTTAAATGGGTCCCTTGAGCCTCCTTGTCTGGCCGAGGACACGGAAGCGCCATGGCTGTTAGCACAGAAGGAGTGGTTAGAACATGAAAGGTACTGGGATGGTGGCATGGGACCCCATAGGCCCTCCTGACACAGCCAAGTGGCCGCAGGGACAAGGACACAGAAAGCCCAGTTCAGGCCGGGCGTGGTGGCGCACGCCTCTAATCCCAGCACTCGGGAGGCAGAGGTAGGAGGATCACCGTGAGTTCGAGGCCACCCTGAGACTACATAGTGGATTCCAGGTCAGCCTGGGCTAGAGTGAGACCCTACCTCGAAAAACAAAAATAAAACAAAACAAAAACCCCAGAAAGTCCAGTTCAGCCAGTCCCCACCAACACTCCCTTCTCCCCATGGCTGCCCTCCGCCCGCCCGGCTCCCAGAGCTGACAGAAGCGGGAAGGAGAATTCAACAGGGTCTTAATGAGCAATCCAAGGTTAATGGGTTACCCAACATGGTGACATATTCACCAGCCCCGGGGCTTTCAAAGTCCAGACTGGCCTGGCCTTCAAGGTCTAGGCTTGGCCACCACCTCCTTTTCCATTTTCTTGACGCCTCGGGGCTCACAGAGGGCCCCCTGGAAAGTCAAGAGGTCGCTGGAGCTCTCACTCCCTCTGGAAGCCTCCAGTTCCACCCTCCAGGCTCACTGAGTTCCTTCCTCCAGCTTGGACCCATTCCCAAGGTCACCAATCCAGTATCTTCCCAGCCCTTAAAAGCTCTGGCTTCCCCCTCCTCGGTTGACAGACCTATCTTATCTCCAGATTGGAGGAAGAATCCGGAAGGGCCAGGAGTAGATATGCATGAATGAATGAATGAATGAGTCTAAACCCAAGTCATGCTAATGGTAGCAACTCTAGCTGGCTAGATGCCCTGGTGTGGATCTCCATCTGAGGCGATGCTGGCAACTAGAGGCTTGGGCTTGCCCACTGTGGGAGCACTCACCCTTTCTCATTCAATTGGTGCCCCCTCCAGCAGGTGAGGGTATAAGTGGAATGGTCCTCACCCTCACTCCCACTACCAAATACCCACCATCGCCTGACTACCCACACCCTAGGAAGTTAGAGATTAGGAAAGCCCTTAACCTAAGTCAGGAGACGACTTTGACCTTGGTGACCAGAAACCTGAGATGGTAGTCCTCCCCTCACCTGTGGTCCAGGGAGTTTGAAGAGCCATTTTCTACCCTTAGATACTTGCACCTGATGCAGACCCCCCCCCCAACGCTGGTCTAGAGGCATTTGGCTACACCCTAGCTCTGTGTGACCCCTCTTTAAACACGATGGGAGGGGGGCTTAAGAGATGGTTTGGTGTTAGGTCGCTTGCCTGCAAAGCTTGATGACCCTGGTTCGAATCCCCAGCACTCACATAAAGCCAGATGCACAAAGTGGCACATGCATCTGGAGTTGGTTTGCAGTGGCTAGAGGCCCTGGTGGGCCTATTCTGTCTGTCTGTCTCTCTTCTGTCTCTCTCCCCTCTGCTTGCAAATAAATAAGATAAAAATGAACAGACATGATGGGGGAATGGCTCCCTTCTTCCCAGGAGCCTTTAGCCTGCCCTGCCCCCAGCCCCCATCCGAAATGCAACCTCACTCGCCCCCACCTCGGCCCTCCAGGCTCAGCTCTGTCACTCAGAACCTCCGCAGCCTCTGAGAAGAGGCTTGCTGCTGTTGCAAGCTGCTTGCTCTAGGGAAAGCCCTCTTGGTACCTGGAACCGTTTCTGTACCTTTAAAGCCTCCTCCCATCCCAGGCCAGCAGGGGGAGGGAGGGGAGGAGCTGGGTCACAGCTGGACGTGGGGACACAGACTTCTGCGGGTGTGGGACCCGGAGTCAGGTGAGTCCAGCACGTGTCTGGCTGTACCCCAGCAGCTGTGTGACCCTGAAGCCCTCCTCACCCTCTCTGAGCTCCTGGATATCGTAGGTGGGGCAATTCAGGCTCGGGGCTCCTCCAGGGTGTGTGTGTGTGTGTGTGTGTGTAAAACCTGGTTCTACCTCTCGCCTTTACCATGTGCTCCAGGGGGACAGTCTCCCAGTCTCTGTTTAGGCATCTGCTGGTGTGGCAGCAGTGCCAGCCCTTCTGGGTAAGGCGCCACAGCAGCCTACCGTGCACGGGTCCCCGCAGCCATAGCCCTAATCTAATCTAGTGGGTTCGACCCAGCCTGCTCAGGCTTTCCAACCTACTCTGCTACAGGTGCGGGGTGGGTGTCAGAGGACTGGAGTGAAAGCCCCCCGAATTCTCAAACCAAGTCCTTGACACCTGACTCCCAGGAAGTGGACTTGGAACTCAGAGGGAGGGATGCAGCGCGGGGAAACTGAGGCCCAGGAGGATCTGGCCACCCCAGAAGGGGTGATGATCGGCTTTGGAGTGGAGCCAGAGCTGGGGAGGGACAGGAGGTGCCGTGTCCTCTAGCTGCCCCTTCCCTTCTCTGGGCTCTGGTTGTGGGTGGAGGTGGGGGAGGGACCATTGTGCAATGGGTCATTACCCAACTCTAGGGGGCTCTGCCACCTCAAGGCCCCTGCCCTAGGCACATGAGCTCTTTCAGCGGGGTTTCCAGCGGCGTAGCAGTTTCTATGTCTGAGGAGGGTGAAGGTTTTTTTGTTTTTTTGCTTTTGTTCTGTTTTGTTGTCTCACTCTTTATCCTGTGTCACCACCAGGTTGGGCAGCAAGGGAGGCATAGTCCAACTTCAGGTCTGGGGAGCAGTTAAGGGTCCTCGCCAGGGTACAGTCAGGGCTGGGAAACCACAGAGGTCTGTGTTCTCATACCAGGCAGAGGTGACTTCACCAGCATGTGGGGTGGGGTGGGTCCTGGGCCCCCCTGTGGTCTTCCAAGAACCAGCTGATCATAGGCAAATTACTTTTGCCTAAGCCTCAGTTTCCTGCCTGTGGATGGATTAGGTCCGCACCTGGGGATTTCATTACAGCTTTGTAGTTCTGGTGACAGATTAGTAGAGAAATACCGATCTGGCTGTTTGTCTGTCTGTCTTGTACACTCATCTTTACTGCGGCTTGGGAACCTGCTTTGCTCAACCCAGACTCAGCTCAAGTGTGCGAGGATTCAGGGTGTGTGGGGAGGGGCAGTGCTGACAGAAGTCAACATTTCTGGTTGTTGAGAACAGCAAGCTCACCGCCCCTATGTGTTTCGAAGGAAACATGATTCAGGGAGCTCCTCCACAGATGAGGGCCACGAGACAATGAGAAACTGTCCACAGCCCCTCAGACCAGGCCAACCACTGCTTCTAACTGTGACTTCCTTGGTGAACTGGTTAGGGACGTACAGCATCTTGGGGAAGGTACTAAGGAGGGTGGCAGGATTGCCCTGTCTTTCCAGGCCATTCAGGTAACCGTGTGGCTCTGTGGTGCCAATGTTACTTGGTTGGTATTTGAGCCAGTCTGCACACCGAAGCCTCAGGCCATGTTCTAGGGACACATCTCTGGTGCTGGCGTGGTGAGGTCTTTTAGGTGTGGGCTGTGGGCTGGTACCCAGAGGAACCTTCCTCTGCTGCCTCAGGAACACCTCAGAGACACCATGTCTGCCTCTGAACACATAGCTCTAAACAGGAACAGCACAAGCCACAGGGAGACCCAACCAGGGTTAACTGGAAGGGCTTACCAGTGACCTCTGCTCTTCAGAGGGAAGCCCCTTTCCCAGGCTCTTAGCACCTCCCACCTCCCCGCCTGGGGCCCTTTTTGGGGCTGCATGAACTTTAGTCACCTGGTGACAAGCCTAATCTCTGCGCCTCCTTGTTGCTGTGACGTCAGCACTGCTGACCATCCTCCCCGCCTGGCTGGACCTCTCGCAGAGGACTGCCTCTACTACACCCTACTCAGACGTCTCTAGTTGCCCTTCTAGGATGCTGGGCACCCACTGGCTGGCCTCTTGTCCACTCTGGGACTAGGTAAGCACACGGGTCCTTGGTCAGTATTGTCCGTGTCCTGCTTCTGCCCTGAGGAGTTGCCCAACTCCAGATCCTGACCCCAATCAAGGGAGGGGGGGGGCCTGAGTAGCTCTGCAAGAGTTACAGGCATGGCTCTGGCTGCTTCTGGGGTACAGCCAGTTCTGTGGCTAGGACTTCCCAGGTGGACCCCATGTGCCTCTTCCTCCTCAGCCCAGAACTGAGTTCTGAGCAAGCATGGGCTCTCTCCTGGGCCCCCACTGTTCCCTAGGTCGCAGGTAAACCCACCAGGGTTACAAGGAGGGAGGGGTCTGAGTTTGAGACTCAGGGCCATGTTCTACCCATTCTCTGGCCTCAGTTTCCCTTCTCGACACTGATGTGGAGGAAAGCCAGGCTTGTGGGCTTGGATATTCTTTTAGTGAGTCTTTGAGAAACCTCGGCGGTGGAGGGGTGGGAAATGGAAGCCCGGGCCTCCAGCAGGGTGCCTTCCGCTTGGTTGGGAACATCTGCCTGCAGGAGGCTGGGCCAACCCTCCCTGTCACACTGTCCCAGGAGGAGGGGACAGGGGTCAGGGCGGTCCCCTTCCCTCTTCAGGCATCCTACTAGCGGGAGTTCTGCTGGATGCCTTTACTTGGGCCTTTGGATGGATGGATGGGTGACAGGGCAGGCTGCAACATGCATGTTGTGGGGTTGTGGATAGATCATCTCAGAACCCTGAGAATAGTTTTAGCTCACAATCCCAAACCTGGGAGAAGTGAGGCACAAGGTGCCCGCAGTGGACCAGGGCGACACGAAGCCAGGGAGGAGAACCCCATCCAGGCCCCCTCCCTGCTGTGCCACAGAGAATGGGAGTGTTCTGTTTCCGCAGCAGGTGATGCCACACTTTGGTGGCCCAACTCCTAAGGCCCCTTTGAAACCCTACTGTGACTTTCCCACCAGAAAACTTAGACCCTGACCCAGGCTCACCCCAGAGCCCAGGATGTCTGTGTACCCAGAAGTCTGTCAGGCCTGGAAAAGAGTACAGACTATTCCTTGGGCAAGGAGGGTGGGGCCCAGGTGGCATTTTGGACCAAAGAAGCCTTCTGGCTGCGTTTTGGAGGACGGAGCTAGCAGGAGGGAGCGTTGGGAGAAAGCTGTGTCTCCAGGTTAGAGTTGGTGCCCAGGCTGGAATGCTCAAGTTGGAGGGGTGGGCTGTTGGGGTTACCACCGGGGATGTGGGGGAAGTCATGCGCTGTATGTCTGCCCTCCGGGCCCCTTTGCTCTGGGCCTGATTCCCCACATAAGATGAGAAGCCATCACCTCTCACCCAGCAAGCCCTGCCAGGTTGGGATCTGTAATGCCCTCTGCGGGTGTGGGGAAGGGGCAAGGACTCCATCTCTGGGACACCATGTTTGGGTCTGAGTTCAGATGCTCTGAACAGGGACAGAGAGCCACGGGGAGGGGAGGGGCGCAGCCTGGGCTTCATAGAGGTGCCCCCTAGGGGATTGTTCCCATTGGAGATGGGCAATGGAGGCTGGGAGAAGAATACCCCCTGCCTCTATCACTCTCTTGCTCCCTTCTGTTGGGGTCACAGCCACAGGGCCTCTGGAGACAGCGGCTGTTCCCTACAGAGCCTAGAAGGAAAGTAGCAGGTGACGTGACAGCAAGAAGCCTGCTTTATTTATTTATTTTATCTTACTTATTTGAGAGAGAGATGGAAAGAGGGAGGGAGAGAGAGAGAAAATGGGCACACCAGGGCCTTCATCCACTATAAATGAACTCCAGATGCGTGCGACACCTTGTGCATCTGGCTTACGAGGGACCTGGGGAATCAAACCTGGGTCCTTTGGCTTTGCAGGCAAATGCTTTAAGTGCTAAAAGCCATCTCTCCAGCCCAGGCCTGCTGTCTTGGTTTAATGGGACAGGGCCTCACACTATAGCGCAGGTTGGCTTAGGACTCATTAGGTAGTCCAGGCTGACCTCAAGTTCACGGCAGACTTTCTGCTCTAGCTTCCTGCCTGCTGGGATTCTGGGTGTGAAGCACCCTTCAGGCTTGGTTTCATGCTTCACACATTCTTACCTAATTCACAGCACCCTGGAGTGAGGCCAGTACCGGACAGAGAAGCCCCACAGCAGGTGAGCTGCTAGTCCAGTCTCAGATAGGGGCAGGCTGGCACCGGCCCCTTGATCCCCTTAGTCATGTGATACACTCACCACCAGATCCTGGGTTTGTGCGTAAACACCCGGGCCCCTCCCTGTCCTGTTCTACGACCCCTTCCTGGGTAGTGTCTGGGAGAAGTCATGCATACGTGCACAAGGCTGGCAGCCTCTTTGACTCCAGAGTTCAAAAGGAAACAGAGCCAGGCAGAGGCAGAGGGAGGTCATATCGAGCCCCCTCAACAGGGCTGGCCCTACTTCAGGACCACCCTTGTGATTTTTAGGAAAGCAAGGAGACTGCCTGCTCAGGGGATTCTCTAGAGAAGATTGTGTGGCATCTGGCTCCTGAAGAGAGTGAGGAAGACCCCCTTTAGTTTCTCCAGCTGTTTTCAGCCAAACCCCTGCTTTTTTGAGGCCACCTCTCCAGACAAGGCTTGGGCCTCCTCCCCGCTGCTGGACGGTAAGTCCTGGCCTCGCACGGCCGCTCTGCTGATTTCAGAAGGAAAGGCTGTAGCGTGCCTCTTTCTGGGGTATAATAGATGCTCAACCCCATGCCCTGTGGGGGAGCTACTCTGAGGGCCCTGGGACAGTGGCAGACTCTGGGCTGGGTTGGGCTTGGGCTTGGGGAATGACACCACGTAAGGAAGCTAGGTTTGTCCTTCCTGGACCCTGTTGGGCACTGGCAGCCAGCCGTTGTGAAGAGACACACACGCAGGGTGTGGAAAAAATCTCCCAGCAAGAGGCTCTGTGGGAAATGAGGTCTGTACTAAGACGATCGCTGAAGTTAGGCAGGGAAGACGTGAGTGGCCGGGATGGGGTTCGGAGCACCTGGCAGAGACCACGGCCTGGCCAAAGGTCTAGGGGGCTGGCCAGCCCGCCCATGTCCTAGGAGATGGAAGGAGACACAGGGTGGGGTCTGTATCTTAGAGGCTTGACTTTAGACTGTGCCCTGTGGGGGATGGTCTGGAAGCACCCAAGGCTGAGACCTAGCCCCATCTCGTCTCTCCACCCTGAGCAGCAGAGCCATGAAGAATCGGTTTGTGGTCCTTGGCCTCTTGGCTGTGGTTCTGGTCCTTGTCATCGTTGGTCTCTGCATCTGGCTACCCGCCACCTCCAAGACGCCTGACCATGTGTACTCCAGGGCAGCTGTGGCCACGGATGCCAAACGCTGCTCGGAGATTGGAAGGTAAGTGGGATGCCCAAGGTAGGGCGTGGGCACCCACAGGCCCTTGGCACATAGCCAGTGAGTGGATCTGGGCAAAATTCAGTTTCCCTACCTGCAAATAGGTTGCCTGGAAAAGGAGTGGCCCATGGGGCATGGAACTGCTTGTCCTGTTCCTGGACTCTCTGAAGGCCATCCACGTGCTCAGGGAGAAGGGACAGTGACCCTGAGAGCGGGTGTGACTCCGGCTACAGCAAGCTTGAGCCCTCTTCTCAGCTCTGTCTCTGAATAAATGCCACTGTCCTGTTCATTTTAGATCCGTCTCACATCATACACACAGAAAGAAATGCTATTGATTAAAAAAGACTTTCCTTTTTTTCCCCAATTAAATCATGCACATTTTTTTCACTGCATTCCTCTCTCTCTCATTCTCTCTCTCTTTCTCTCTCTCTGAGGTAGGGTCTCACTCTAGCCCAGGCTGCCCTAAAATTCACTATGTAGTCTCAGGGTGGCCTTGAACTCATTACATTCTGCCTACCTCTGCCTCCCGAGTGCTGGGATTAAAGGTGTGTGCCACCATGCCCGGATCCTTTCTCTCTCTTTTTTTTTAATTATTGAAAACTTCCATAATTATAAACAATAAACCATGAAAATTCCCCCCCCCCACACACTTTCTCCTTCACAACTCCATTCTTCATATCCTCTCGCCTTCTCCATCAGTCTCTCTTTTATTTTGATGACTTCATCCTTTCCTCCTATTATGATGGTCTTGTGTAAGAGGTGCCAGGCACTGCAAGGTCATGGATATCCAGGCCATTTTGTGTCTGGAAGAGCGCCTTGTAAGCAGTCCTACCCTTCCTTTGGCTCTTACATTCTTTCTGCTATCTCTTCCGCAATAAATCATGTATATATATATATTTCTTTGCTTGGAAAAGAAGAAAAACTTCAAAAAACAAAACCTTGAGCTGGGCATGCTGACACACTCCTTTAATCCCAGCACTCAGGAGGCAGAAGTAGGAGGATCCTTGTGAGTTCGAGGCCAGCCTGAGACTACAGCCTGGGCTAGAGTGAGACCCTACCTCGAAAAAAAAAAACACCAAACAAACTTTACCTGTAATTCCATCATCTGAACCTTGTCTCAAAAATCTGAAACTGCAACAAAAACAACAATAAACTTGGCATAGCTGGGCTTGTTGGCTCACGCCTGCAATGCCAACGCTTGGGAGGCTGAGGAAAGAGGATTTCTGAGTTTGACGACAGCCCAGGCAGCACAATAAGTTCAGCACAGTGTAAGATTTTTATCTCAAAACAAGACAAATAAACAAAAGACCTGGCACAGACTCCTTTTCTGTCTTCCCCTGGGCAAGATGGCCAGCAAGGTGGCAGAGCAGGCTCGGGGGACCGTGGAACCCCTAGGCCCTCCTCCCTGTGTCCCCTGCAGGGACATGCTTCAGGAGGGCGGCTCGGCAGTCGATGCGGCCATCGCAAGCCTGCTGTGCATGGGGCTCATGAACGCGCACAGCATGGGCATTGGGGGCGGCCTGTTCCTCACCATCTACGACAGCACCACACGTGAGTGGCCCGAGCCATCGGGGCGGACTTGGGCGGCGGGGCGTCACAGCGTTACGGCCTCCTCCGCTGGTGGCAGTAGTTGGGGTTGGTTCAGTCTGCTAACCGGGTTCTCCTTCTAGGAAAAGTTGAGGTTATCAATGCTCGTGAAGTGGCTCCCAGGCTGGCCTATGCCGACATGTTCAACAGCTCTAAGCAGTCTGAGGAAGGTAAGCTGCCACAGAGGCCCTGGGCGTGGGTTCGGAGCCACAGTGGGAGATGGGGAAGGTTTCTCACCTGTGAGAGCGTACCCTTTTCCAGGGCCTGGGGACAGCGGTGGTACCCTTCTGGTCCCTCCAAGGTCTCATTACCTGCAGCCCTAATGAATGGTCAGACAATGATCACCAAGGAAGAGACAAGTGCTTGTCATTTCTGCTGAGTCATGGAGAGGGACATCACCGTCATTCTTGCTGTTCATGGGGTCCTGGTCACAGAGTCAACCTACCTCAGATAGTAGATATTTGGGAAGGGGGCTGGGGAGATGCCTCAGTGGTTAAAACCAAGAATAAAATACAAAAAAAAAAAAATTAAAAAGCAGAAACAAGGAAAACATTTGGAAACAGATGAATTACAAGGGCTGGGGAGATGGCTCAGAGGGTAAAAGTGATCTCTGTGCCAGCCTGAGGACCTGAATCCAGGTTCCCTGAACTCCCGTGAGCCTCACACAGTAGCGCACGGCTGTAGTCCAAGTCTCTGGCACGATGGAGGTGGAGATAGGAGAATTCCTGGAAGCTTGTGGGCCAGCTAGCCTGGCAAACCTGGTGAACAAGACACATGTACAGAGAGAGAGAGAGAGAGAGAGAGAGAGATTTTTTTCCTCTTTGGTTTTTTTGTTGTTGTTGTTTTTTGTTTTTTGTTTTTTTGAAGTAGGGTCTCGCTCTAGTCTAGGCTGACCTGGAATTCACTATGTAATCTCAGGGTGGCCTTGAACTCATGGCGATCCACTTACCTCTGCCTCCCAAGTGCTGGGATTAAAGGTGTGTGCCAACACACCTGGCTCTTTTGGGGGTTTTCAAGGTAGGGTCTCACTGTAGCCCAGGCAGACCTAGAATTCACTCTGTATTCTCAGGGTGGCCTTGAACTCATGGCAATCCTCCTACCTCTGCTTCCTGGGTGCTGGGATTAAAGGCATGCGCCACCATGCCCAGCGTTTTTGTTTTTGTTTTTTTCTTTTAAAGAGAGGAGAGAATTGGCACACCAGGGCTTCAGTCACTGCAATCCAACTCCAGGTGCCTGTGCCACCTAGTGGGCATGTGCAACCTTGTACTTACCTCAGCTTTGTGCATCTGTGTAATGTGGGATCTGGAGAGTCCAACATGGATCTTTAGGTTTTGCAGGCAAGCACCTTAACCACTAAGCCTGGCTGGAGAGAGAGATTTTATTTATTTATTTATTTACTTAGTTTTTTTTTTTTTTTTTTTTTTTTTCAGGGCAGGGTTTTACTGTAGCACAGAATGGCCTGGAACTCACCGTAGTCCTCCTACCACAACCTCCCAAGTGCTGGGATTAAAGGCATGTGCCACCATGTTCAGCAAATATTTTTATTTATTCGAGAGAGAGGGAGAATGGTCACATCAGGGCCTCCTGCCACTGCAAATGAACTCTATATGCGTGCACCACGTTGTGCATCTGGCTTTACATGTGGGTCCTGGGGAATTGAACCTGGGCTGTCAGACTTTGCAAGCAAGAGCCTTTAACCGTTGAGCCATCTCTCCAGCCCACAAAGAATTTTTTAATAATGAATTACATCTGTGTTGAATATGTGTGGACCTTTCGCCTTGTCCTGACCCCTGAGCAATGTAGTGTGTTCCTACGCAGCAGTTACATTGGAGTAGATCGCCTAAGTAATTAAGAGGTAATTGAAAGCGCATGCAGGATACTTTATAAGGCACTTGAGCGTCCATGGGTTTTGGTATTCTTGCGGGGGGGGGAGTGGAGGGGATGGGGTTCTGCAACTAATCCCCCTGGGTAGTGAGAGATGACTGACATCTCAGGGGTCACTGGGGCCGTCGGGCCACCCTGTTGCTCAGTGGGTTTTTCTCATGAGCTCCTTGTATCATCCCTGTACCCTCGGAGCTGGGGAGAGGATGCTGTGTCCATTCTATTCTAGAGGTGGGGTTTCTGAAGCCCAGAGGGGTAATACAAACTGATTGAGGTCACACAGCTATGTGGCAAATGATAAAGTTGGAATTGAACCCAGGCTATCTAAATCCTATGTGTTTAGCAGGCATTCAGTTCAATTCAACTCAGTTCATTCAGTTAGTTGTTAGTTCATTTGTGTGGGTGGAGTCACTCTTTTTTGTTTGTTTGTTTGTTTGTTTTGTTTTTTTGAGGTAGGGTCTCACTTTAGCCCAGGCTGACCTGGAACTCACCATGTAGTTCCAGACTGGCTTCAAACTCACAGTGATCCTTTTTTTATTCCAGTGCTGGGAGACAAACTAGGTGATCACTAAGCATAGCCCTTTCTCTTTCTCTTTCTCTTTCTCTTTCTCTTTCTCTCTCTCTCTCTCTCTCTCTCTCTCTCTCTCTCTCTCCTTTCTCTTGATTTTTCAAGGTAGGGTCTCACTTAGTCTCAGGGTGGCCTCAAACTCATGGCGATCTCCTACCTCTGCCTCCCAAGTGCTAGGATTGAAGGCGTGCGCTACTACACCCTGCTGCCCTGTTTTGATTTTGAGACAAGTTCTTAAATTACTCAGGCTGACCTTGAGCTTCCTTGGTAGCCCAGGTAGCCCTTGAACTCAAAACTCCTCCCACCTCCTGAGTAGCTGGAATTATAAGGCCAGCCATTAACTCACGCCCCGCTCTCTTTCTCTCCTCTCCTCTCTCTCTTCTCTGTCCCTTCTTCCATTTCCAGGTGGCTTGTCAGTGGCAGTCCCCGGCGAGCTCCGTGGCTATGAGCTGGCACACCAGCGGCATGGACGGCTGCCCTGGGCTCGACTTTTCCAACCCAGCATTGAGCTGGCCCGCCATGGCTTCCCTGTGGGCAAGGGCTTGGCAGGAGCCCTGGACAGAAAACGGGACAGCATTGAGCAGACACCTGCCCTGTGGTAGGCGGCCTCAGCTTGCTGTAGCCCAGCTGGGGAGGAACTTGTGGAACTGTGCTTTGCTGGGGAGACTGAAGTGGAGGACACATATCCTTCCCACTGTGTGTGCGCGCGCATGCGCACGCACTCTGAGCCCGGTTTGGGGGTCACAGCAGTCACCGTGCTGGCTGTATGAAACACTGTGGGCTGTTTGTGGACAGGTTCTGAATGTGTGTATGTGTATTTTAAAGATAAAAGTTTTTTTAAAATATTTCATTTATTTATTTATTTGAGAGAAAGAGAGAGAGAGAGAGAGAGGGAGAATGGGTCCACCAGGGCCTCTAACCACTGTAAACAAACTCCAGATGCATGCACCACCTTGTGCATCTGGCTTAACATGGGTACTGGGGAATCGAACCTGGGTCCCTTAGGCTTCACAGGCAAGCGCCTTAACTGCCCAGCCATTTCTCCAGGCCTTGATTATATTTTGTTCTCTGTACCCTGAGGACAAAAGGGAGCTAACTTAGGGTGAGAGGTACGCGTAGGTGAGCGCCGGGCATGGTCCGCCCACCCAGCCTGTCATATGTGTGCGTTCCTGTGAATCCTCTCTGCCCCCAGTGAGGTTTTCTGCCGCAACGGGAAGGTGCTACGGGAAGGAGAGTGGATCACAATGCCAAGGCTGGCTGACACGCTCCAGACGCTGGCCCAGGAGGGTGCCAAGGCCTTCTACAATGGGAGCCTCACGGACCAGATTGTGAAGGACATCCAGGAGGCTGGTGAGTGGGCCTGAGCGAGCAGACCTGAGAAAGGGCCACACCTTGAGGCCCTCCGTGCCCGAGCCCGTCTCTCGGGGAGCTGCTTTTGGTAGGGGAGGCTAGACGTGGGTCACCTGGCTTCCATAGTTCTCGGTTTGGTCAGAGAGGCCGAGGACCAGGCAGCCCAGGAAAGAAAGTGCTTAGGGAGAGAAAGTAGGTATATGACAGGAGCTGGGCTGGGAAAGTGCTAGAATGCCGGCTAAAGATCTGGGAGGATTTCCTGTGAGAGTCTGACTTTGTCAGGCAGAGGAGGGGGTTCTGACAAGAGAGAATAGCTTGGGCTAAGGGAAGAAGGGGTTTTGAGTCACTGGAAGGGTCACAAGGTCTGAGGATGGGCTTGTGAGGGAGGCCCAAGACGGGTGTTGTGGGGCAGCCAGAGGCCTTAATTTGGCCTCTTATTTATTTATTTATTATTATTTTTTTTTTCAAGGTAGGCTGACCTGGGATTCACTATAAAGTCTCAGGGTGACCTCGAACTCGTGGCATTCCTCCTACCTCTGCTTCCCGAGTGCTAGGATTAAGGGCATGCACCACCATGCCCGGATATTTTGTTTTTTTGAGGTAGGGTCTCTCTGGTCCAGGCTGACCTGGAATTCACTATGTCGATCCACCTATTCTGCCTCCCAAGTGCTGGGATTAAAGGCATGTGCCACCACTTTAAAAGGCCACTGATTGATTGTGGCCTTTTATTGAGAGAGCAAGAGAGGGAAAGAGGCAGACACACACACACACACACACAGAGAGAGAGAGAGAGAAAATGGGCATGCCAGGGCCTCCAGCCACTGCAAATGAATGCCAGATGCATGTGCCACCTTGTGCATCTGGCTTACGTGGGTCCTGGGGAATCCAACCTGGATCTTTTGGCTTTGCAGGCTAGCACCTTAACCACTAAGCCGTCTATCCAGCCCCATGCATTTTTTTTTTTTTTTAGAGCCAACTCCCTAAAGAATTAGGAGCCTTCATCCATCCACCCATTCAAGAAGGGAGGAGGGAGTGGGCAGGGGAGATGGAAGCAGGATTCTCTACTTAGAATAGAGCCTCTGGTTGTAGAGCTGGTTGGCCGTGAGTGCCAAGCGTCGTTAAGAAGGACAGAGTGCCTGGGACTCAAGGACACCAGTTTGGTGGTTCTGTAGCTATTTCTCATGGTGTAGCCCATTGCGTCACTATGGTGCAACCCCTAGTTACCTTCTCCATGGACAGCCCTGACCTCAATAGCACACCCTAGCTTCCCCCCCTTTAAAAATTTATTTATTTATTTATTTGGCAGAGGAAGAGGGAGAGAGAGAGAATGAATGGGCGCACCAGGGCCTCCAGACACTGCAAACGAACTCCAGATGTGTACGCCCCCTTGTGCATCTGGCTAACTTGGGTCTTGAGGAATCGAACCTGGGTCCTTAGGCTTTGCAGGCAAACACCTTAACTGCTAAGCCATTCCTCCAGCCCCTTTTATTTATTTGATACAGAGAAAGAGGCAAAGAGAGAGAAAGAGCGAGGGAGAGAATGGATGCACCAGGGCCTCCAGTCACTGTAAACGAACTCCAGATGCATGTGCCCTCTTGTGCATCTGGCTTATGTGGATCCTGGAGAATCGAACTGGGATCCTTTATCTTTTGCAGGCAAATGCCTTAACCACTAAGCCATCTTTCTAGCCCTCCCCCTTTTAAAAATATTTTATTTATTAGGGAGAGTGCGAATGGGCATGCCAGGGCCTCTAGCCGCTACAAACTCCAGATGCATGCACCACCTTGTGTATCTAGCTTAACATGGGTATTGGGGAATCCTTCGGTTTTGCAGGCGAGCACCTTAGCCACTAAGCCATCTCTCCAGCCCTAGCTTCCCTTCTCAGTTTAACCCTGTTGGGTTTAATCCCACCCAAATGGTGAACCCAGTCCCACAGGATGTACCCCTGCCCCCCAGCACGGTGAACCCCACCCCGCATCCACCAAGCCACTGTCCCGTCCCAGGGGGCATCATAACGGCGGAAGACCTGAACAACTACCGCGCTGAGCTGATCGAGAACCCGATGAGCATGAGCTTCGGGGACTCGGTGCTGTACGTGCCCAATGCCCCGCTCAGCGGGCCTGTGCTGATTCTCATCCTGAACATCCTCAAAGGTGAGCCATCCCACCCCAGCTCCCTAAGGACCAGCAGCACAGCTCCTCTCTCCCAGCGTTCCGTCTCTACTGGGCCTCCCCACCCTGCCTGTCTCCATCAGTGAACTGGCAAGCACGCCCTCCCTGACTCCCAACTCCAGCCCTCCTGGAGGCCGTGTGGAGTGGCCAGGGCTCTAGGCGTATGTGTGTGTGTGTGTGGGGGGGGGGTGCTCAGCAACTAAGATGGAGAGAGGGCTTCAGGGCAGGGAGTCTGGTCCAGAGGGTACTTGTGCGCAGTCTGGTAGCCATTCGCAACGTCATAGATGCCACAGCCCTCAGGCTGCACCTGCGATGCCCAGGGTAGTGAGTTACTGTCCTAAGCACAGCTTTCTGAAATGGCCACTGCTGTCGGTTATTAAATATTTCCCTTCCTCCTGGGCGTGGTGGCGCACACCTTTAATCCCAGCACTCGGGAGGCAGAGGTAGGAGGATCACCGTGAGTTCGAGGCCACCCTGAGACCACACAGTGAATTCCAGGCCAGCCTGGGCTAGAGTGAGACCCTATCTTGAAAAAGCACCCTCCCCAAATATTTCCCTTCTTGAGGCAATGTATGGGGGGGTGGGGTGGGCGCTGGCTCAGGAATGTGCTAACCCTTTGAGTGCCAGCATGCCTCTGATCACGCAGGGTATAACTTCTCACCGGAGAGCGTGTCAACCCCAGAGAAGAAGGGCCTGACCTACCATCGCATCGTGGAGGCCTTTCGGTTTGCCTACGCCAAGAGGACCCTGCTTGGTGACCCCAAGTTTGTTGATATGACTCAGGTAAGGGGCTGGACTACCATGGATGGCGGGAACCAGCTATGGGAGTGTGGTGTGCGCTTCTTAGAGCCGCCCAGCCTCATGCACGCTTTCTGAGCCCATTTCTACCTGCTCCCCCCCCGACACACACTCAGTTTGACTGCATTGCAGGAATAGACTTGTTATATGGCGCTCATAGTGTGGAGAGGGCTCAGGAAAACGGACTTGACAACGGGCAATGAATACCTTGCCCTCGGGCTAAATTTCTGTCTCAGTGCCCTTGCACGTGCTATACCTTGCTTGGCCTGGAAGGTTTTGGAGCACAAGGGAGGAATGCATGAGAGTGTTGCAGCCTTCAGGAAGGATGGGAAGGGTTGAGAATTAGGTGGACAGAGAGCCTTACTCTGCAGTCCAGTCTGGCCTAGAACAAGAAAGGACTGTCCTGCCTCAGCCTCCTGAGGTCCCACCGTGTCTGGCCCCACTTTCCTTCACTAAAAATAAATAAATAAATAAATAAAATCTCAGCCTGGCTTGGTGGCGCACGCCTTTAATATCAGCACTTGGGAGGTAGAGGTAGGAGGATCACTGAGAGTTTGAGGCCAGCCTGAGACTACATAGTGAATTACAGGCCAGCCTGAGCTAGAGTGAGACCCTACCTAGAAAAGCAAACAAACAACAAAAAAATCTCAAGGGCTGGAGAGATGGCTCAGTGGTTAAGGTGCTTTCCTGCAAAGCCTAACAACAGCGGTTTGATTCCCCAGGACCCATGTAAAGCCAGATGCACAGTGGCACGTGCGTCTGTAGTTAGTGTGCAGCGGCTGGAGGCCCTGGTGCACATATTCTTCTCTCTCTCTCTCTCTCTCTGTCTCTACTTGCAAATAAATAAATAAAAATTAAAACAAAAATCTCAAGTCTACAAAATATAAAGCATACAAAAATAAATCTAAAACATCAATTCACACCCATTTTCTTGCCCCAGAGCCCCCAACTGAGAACAAACTGCCACATGTCTTTCCTCTGTCTCCACCCTCCACCATCCATATATTTCCCCATGCCATACTTCAAGGTGTATTTCTTCCCCCCCCCCCCACCCGGTTTTTTGAGGTAGGGTCTCACTCTAGCCCAGGCTGACCTGGAATTCACTATATCGTCTCAGGCTGGCCTTGAACTCACGGCAATCCTCCTCCCTCCGCCTCCTGAGTACTGGGATTAAAGGCGTGCACCACCATGCCCAGCTCCAAGGTGTGTTTCTTAAGAATGAAGGTTTTCACACACCACGGCAGTGAAAAACCCAGTATCAAGGCCACATGACCCCATTAGCCACTGACGTTGGAACCTCCACCCCAGGGCCTTTTAGGTGTAGTATCCCTCAAATCACACTTTGCAATTTAGCCAGAATGCCTTTTGTGTTAGACCACATCATTGCTATGATAAACACCCCAAAGGAACCACTTAAAGAGAAGAAAAATGTATTTTGGCTCATGGTTTCGAGGTTTCCACCGCTGTTCCTGAGCCTGCGGTGAGGCAGAACACCAAGACAGGAGAGTGTGAGGGGCAGAGCCGACCTCACTGTGGCCTGGAAGCAGACCAAGAGCAGGAAGGGGCCGGGACCAAGTGCGTGCCTCACCAGCACACCCCCAGCAGCCGTCCCACTTTCCACAACGAGGCCCCCATCTTCCACATTTCACCACCTCCCAATAGTCCATTTAAATTCCGAACCTGGGCTGGAGAGGTGGCTGAGCGGTTAAAGGTGCTTGTTTGCAAAGCCTGATGGCCTGTGTTCGATTCCCCAGTAGCCATGTGAAGCCACATGCACAAAATGACCCATTGGTCTGGAGTTTGTTTACAGTAGTCGGAGGTCCTGGTGCACCCATACTTTCTCTCTCTCTCTCTGTTTTCCTCTTTCTCTCTGTCCTTTGACTAGAATAAATAAATAAATAAAAATATTTTAAGCCAGGTGTGGTGGCACACGCCTTTAATCCCAGCACTTGGGCGGCAGAGGTAGGAGGATCGTCGTGAGTTTGAGGCCACCCTGAGACTACATAGTGAATTCCTGGTCAGCCTAGGCTAGAGTGAGACCCTACCTCAAAAAAAATAAGCAAACAAACAAAAAAATGAAATTCTCTGGGCTTGAGAGATTGCTCAGTGGTTAAGGCACTTGCAAAGCCTGACAACTGGAGTTTGACTCCCCAGCACCCACGTAAAGTCAGATGCTCAAAGTGGCACATGCATCTGGAGTTTGTTTGCAGTGGCTGGAGGCCCTGGCGTGCCCACTCTCTCTATCTCTCTCTGCTTGAAAATAAACTTTAAACTATTTAAATTCTCAATCCAAGCCAGACATGTTGGCTCAGATCTGTAATCCCAGCATTTAGGAGGCCAAGGCAGGAGGATTGTATGTTCAAGACCAGACTCAGCTGCATTAAACTGATTAGGTCTGAGCCATCATGATCTAATAATAGTCCCTGGTAAACAGACATGTGTAGAAATGCGCTTTATGGGCTGGAGGGATGGCTTAGCAGTTAAGGCATTTGCCTGCAAAGCCAAAGGACCCAGGTTTGATTCCCCGGGACCCACATTAGCCAGATGCACAAGGTGGCGCATGTGTGTGGAGTTTGTTTGCAGTGGCTGGAGGCCCTGGTGCATCCATTCTCTCTCTCTCTCTCTCTCTCCCTCTTTCTCTGTCAAATAAATAAATAGAAATGCACTTTACCAATCTCCTGGGCACCTCTCAATCTGATCAGATGGGCAGTCAGGATTAGCCATCAGGCAGCCGTAGTCTCTTAATTTAGAAAAGAACTGCTATGTCATTGCTTTCTGAAGCTTGGTTGTCTGACAGCATGGCCCACAGTCTGGTACTACATTTATTTATTTATTATTTTAAAGTAGGGTCTTGCTCTAGCCCAGGCTGACCTGGAATTCACTATTTAGCCTCAGGGTGGCCTCCAGCTGACAGTGATTCTCCTACCTCTGCCTTCGGAGTACTGAGATCAAGGCGTGCGCCACCACACCCGCGGAGGCATTTTCTTTTTGAGGCCTCCACTGGGGTTTTTTCCCTCCTGGCTGCACCTTCGTCACCTCTTTCCCTCCCTGTCTTCCTTTGCCACCACCCTGGGGACCTCAGCCAGCCTCAAGTCTACCTTAACCATTAACCATCAAATCCAACCTTAACCATTAAGCCATCTCTCCAGAAGCCCCCCCCCCACTTTTTTTTTTTTTTTGAGGTAGGGTCTTGCTGTAGCCCATGCTAACCCGGAATTCACTATGTAGTCTCTGGCTGGCCTCACACTCACATCAGTCCTCCTACCTCTGCCTCCCGAGTGCTAGGATTAAAAGCATTGAGTGGGCTGGAGAGATGGCTTAGCAGTTAAGGTGCTTGCCCGCAAGGCCAAAGGACCCAGGTTCGACTCCCCAGGACCTACATTAGCCAGATGCACAAGGTGGCGCATGCATCTGGAATTTGTTTGCAGTGGCTGGAGGCCCTGGCATGCCCATTCTCTCTCTCTCTCTCAAATAAATAAATAAAAATAAAATATTTTTTAAAAAATTCTTGCCGGGCGTGGTGGCGCACGCCTTTAATCCCAGCACTCGGGAGGCAGAGGTAGGAGGATCGCCGTGAGTTCAAGGCCACCCTGAGACTCCATAGTGAATTCCAGGTCAGCCTGGGCTAGAGTGAGACCCTACCTCGAAAAACCAAAAAAAAAAAAAAAAAAAAAAAAAAAAAATTCTTAAAAAAAAAGCATCGGCCAACATACCCAGCTGTGATCTAGTTTTTAAAAAAAAACATATTTTATTTATTTATTTGAGAAATAGAAAGAGGCAGAGAGAGAGAGAATGGACATACCAGAGCCTCCAGACACTGCAGAGGAACTCCAGATGCATGCGCTACCTTGTGCATCTGGCTTACACGGATCCTGGAGAGTCGAACTGGGATCCTTTGGCTTTGCAGGCAAATGCCTTAACCGCTAAGCCATCTCTCCAGCTTGTGATCTAGTTTTTTATAGCCTGCTCCTGGTCCCCAACATGACCCCAGCAGGGACCCTGTGAAAATGTTTCCCATCCTCCATCCCAAGCTTGTGTGTGGCTTGGAGCAGAAGCCAAAGACCCGTGAGGCCTTCCGGGATTAATGGGCCCTTAGCACCTTCAGTGTCCTCTTGCCTCATTCCATGCACTCTCTGCTTGCTACACCAAGCCCTGCATCACTTGTCCCAGGGCCTCTGAATTATCCTTGAGGCCTCATTCTGATGTCACTGCCTCTAAGATACCTTCTCTGACCACTCTACCCACAGCACCCCCTCCGTTGCCCATCTCCTGGCCACGTACTGTGGTGCTTTCCTTCTAGCTGATGTGCAGCCAGAGACGCGTGTGTCTGTTCGCTGATGACTCCTCAGCTGCAGGCATGTAGCACAGGTTCTAGAAATAATTACACAATGACTGATTGTGGCGAGAGTCTGGAGCTCAACAGGACATGGGGGATAGGACGCTGGAGCCTGTCCCTTGGGTCTGGGGAGCGCCAGCTTATGAATCGAGGTAACCTATGGTTAAGGCTTTCTAAAAAAATATTTATTTCTTTGAGAAAGAGAGAAAGAGGCAGAGAGAGAGAGAGAGAGAGAGAGAGAGAGAGAGAGAATGGGCACATCAGGGCCTCCAGCCACTGCAAATGAACTCCAGGCACATGCGCCACCTTGTGCATCTGGCATACATGGGTCCTGGGGAATCGAACCTGGGTCCTTTGGCTTCCCAGACAAATGCCTTAAGCACTCTCTCTAGCCGTAGTTCAGGCTTTCTGAAACATGCTTGGGACAACCCTGTGCCCCCTTCCCCGCCCTCCCTCCTCACCCACCTCAGGCCAGCTCTGGGGTCTCGGCAGGTGATCCGCAACATGAGCTCCCAGTTCTTCGCTGACCAGCTTCGCGCCCGTATCTCTGACGACACTACTCATCCACCCTCCTACTACGAGCCTGAATTCTACAGTCCCAACGACAGCGGCACGGCCCATCTGTCCTTGGTTTCAGAGGACGGCAGTGCTGTGTCTGCGACCAGCACCATCAATCTCTAGTAGGGCTGCCCGGCTGCGAGCGGGGTCAGGGGTGCTGGGCCAGGGGCTGCCTTCATTGTCCATAAGGGGGCTCCCACTTTCAGAATGGGAAACTGAGACCTCCTCTTGGGAGCATGCATGCCCCGGGTGGGTCTCTCAGATAGTGTTCTTGGGCCAGAGTGAGTGGGTGGGTGGGGGACAGGCAGGGCATGACTGGGTTGCACATTACCATCTGACCGGGCCCATTCGCAGCTTTGGCTCCAAGGTCCTTTCCCGGGTCAGCGGCATCCTGTTTAATGATGAGATGGATGACTTCAGTTCCCCCAACTTCATCAACCAGTTTGGGGTGGCCCCCTCACCAGCCAATTTCATCAAACCAGGTACAGAGTGTTGTGGGGGGAGTGGAGGGGAGTGGACCTGGGGAACAGGGATTGAGTTGGGAGTGGGCTGGTGTCCTGAGCAGACAGGTGAGCGGCATGTCTGTCCCCTCCTGTGGGCCACAGGGAAACAGCCACTCTCGTCCATGTGTCCCTCAATCATTGTGGATCGGGACGGCAAGGTGCGGATGGTGGTCGGAGCCTCCGGGGGCACGCAGATCACCACGTCCACTGCGCTGGTACGTGTCGTCTGCTTCCTTCCTCTGTTCCTCCCTGTCCGTGGCCCCTGCGCTCTGCTGACGCTGTGCTACCCGCCTCCTCCCCAGGCCATCATCCATAGCCTGTGGTTTGGCTACGACGTGAAGCGGGCAGTGGAGGAGCCCCGGGTACACAACCAGCTCCTACCCAACATCACAACAGTGGAGAAGAACATTGATCAGGTGGGTCGGGAGATGGGAAAACTTAAGTCACAGTGTGGGGCTGGGGGGCATCCTAGACCGGAGGCCCATCTTCCAAGGCAGATGGTCCCCACATCCACAGCCTGGACCATCCTGAGCCCATGCGTGATGAGTGCCGAGTAACCTTCGCCTATGAAAGCCTGTAGGCCCAGGTGCCCTTAGCTTGTTCTTCCTAGTCACTTGGCCAGACATGATGACATCTGGGGCCAGGAGAGGGGGCTCAGCAGTTAAGGCGCTTGCCTGCAAAGCCTAAGGACCCAGGTTCAATTCGTCAGTACCCATGTAAAGCCAGATGCACAAGGTGGTACATGCATCTGGAGTTTGTTTGCAGTGACTAGAGGTCCTGGTATGCCCATTCTCTCTCTCTCTCTCTTTCAAATAACTAAACAAAAGAATTAATTAATTTTGGGGCTGGAGAGATGGCTCAACAGTTAAGCAGCTTGCCTGAAAAGCCTAAGGACCCAGCTTCAGTTCACCAGTACCCATGTAAAATCAGATGCACAGAGTAGCACATGCATTTGGAGTTCATTCACAGTGGCTACAGGCCCTGGCATGCCCATCTTCTCTATCTATCTATCTATCTATCTATCTATCTATCTATCTATCTGCCTCTTTCTCTCTACCTCTCCGTCAAATGAATTATATCCATATACATGTATATATATACATATACATACATATGAAATGGTGCCATCTGGATTTGTGAGTTCATGGACATACAGGAGTGGCTCAAGCCAAATCCATGGCCCTGCTATAAGCCTACCTCTGCCCCCTCTTCACCCCCCCCCCCCCAGGCAGTGGCTTCAGGCTTGAAGACCCGGAACCATCATACAGAAGTCACTTCCACCTACATCGCTGTGGTGCAGGCCGTTGTCCAGTCAGCCAGCGGCTGGGCAGCTGCCTCGGACTCCAGGAAAGGCGGGGAGCCAGCTGGTTACTGAGTGCTCACGAAGGACAAGGCTGATCTGGAATCTAGGGACGTGATACTTACCACAGCCAGGCGTGGGACTTTGGAGGACGTGATGTCCCTGAGTGGGACAGAGAGGCATAATAAATGGGGACCTCTGCCAGACCTCAAGAAGCCTTGCTGGCTGGGATATCCCCTCCCAACACACACACACACACACACACACACACACACACACACACACACACACACACACACACACAGTCTCTCTCTCTGGGCTTCTGAGTCCTGTGTATGAAATGGAGCCATCTGGCTGAGACTACAGCAAGGTCCTACGTCTTCCCATTCACAGTGCTGATACCAGCCTCAGCTTTTTAGTGAGGGGATCCCAGGGTGTGGGCGAGTGGAGTGGGGTCGGGGCAAGCCTTGGTCAAGCCCTGTCCCTCATCCCAAGCCCCAGGCCCAGAAGCAATGAAGTCCCTTCTCTGGCCTTGGCAGCGACACTTCCTAGGATTAACCACCAGGGGGAGCCCTGGCCTCGGTTTTTGACTGGGATAGACTCAAGTCTGTGGAGGCTGCAAAACTAGGTGATTCCTCACACCCTGGGGAGAGGCTGGTGCTCCTGCCAATGCCGGAAACATGGGGAGGAGAAACTGAGGTCCAGGTCCAGCCCAGGCGTGGCAGCGCACGCCCTTAATCCCGGCCCTCGGGAGGCAGAGGTAGGAGGATCGCCATGAGTTCGAGGCCAGCCTGAGACTACATAGTGAGTTCCAGGTGAGCTTGGGCTAGAGCGAGACCCTACCTCAAAAAACGAAACAAAACAGGTTCAAGAAGTAATGATTGTGCAAGAGGCACAAACAAGGCACCTCGGCCACAGCGACACCTGAGCAGCACTGAATCAGTGAAAACTGGGCTTGTCACCAGCTGTCTCAGGAGACACGGTTCTCAGGGAACAACAGGGCCGACAAGCTGGGGTGGGGGGGGGGGGGTCCCTGAGGGGAAGGCAGCTCAAAGGAGTGGGCCCCGAATAGCTCCACTAGGCTCAAGTTCCTCAGGCAGGGCTGCGTCTCCAGTCCTCTCTGGAGGGCCTGTTAACTCATCCTTCACACACAGTTGTAAGCCTGAGGTAAAAGTAGTGACTTCAACCTGGGTCACATGTGAGGGCCCCTGAGGACAGGGGTTCAGGGGCTGAACGAGAGGCCCAGGAAGTTGGAAAACCTGCTATTTCCAAAGTGCCCATAGGGAAGTGGAGGATTTTTTTGTTTTCCTTTTGTGAGAGAGACAGAGAGAGACAGGGTCCGCCAGGGCCTCAGCCACTGCAATCGAACTCCGGGCGCCTGCGCCACCTAGTGGGCATGTGCGACCTTGCGCTTGCCTCACCTTTGTGCGTCTGGCTTACGTGGGATCTGGAGAGTCGAACATGGGTCCTCAGGCTTCGCAGGCAAGAGCCTTAACCGCCAAGCCATCTCTCCAGCCCAGGAAGTGGAGTTTTGTACCTGTAGGTATGTCCCAAGCCTGAACCTATGTCTGAGGTTCTCTGGAAAAGAGACTGGACAGTAGGGAGTGGCAGTGATCCCTCTGTCCTTATTTTAGCCTGAGAGGACAGGCCATGGCCCTGGTTGCAGGAGAGGAGGCTTGCCCCCTCTGGGCTCCATGTGCTGGATACCCCAGTCTCCCAGGTCTCACAAGCCCTCATCCCAGCGTTGTTTCAGCGCCTGAGTCCTCTTTCATGTCCGCCATCCTCTCCCCATTACCTCCTGGATAATGACCTCCGGGGCCTCTCCAGTTAGGCTTCTCTGGCCACCTCTGACCAAGCCCAGCGTGATACCAGTTCTTTCCCTGAGCCTTTGCTCCCTCTGCCTGTCCGGGGACAGCTGGGGAGAGGAGAGAAGATGTCCCACATTCATATGACCTTGCTGTCCTTGCGGGGGGGCCCCCCCCACTGCCTTGGCCTCGGAACTCCGAGGACTGTGGTGGGTGGGTGTGCTGGCTTGCACCCAGGAATGCACTTTGCGTCCTAGTTGAGCAATGTCGTGGCAGTGTGGGGACAGTTAGGGGAAGGGATGGCCGTGGGAACCGAACTACAGTCAACAACCTCACTGGCCCAGGCTTAGCGGGGGTTCGGGACCCAGGATCTGGAAGACTGCATGGCCAGGACAATTACTCCCTCTGTGGGCCCATTTCTTGACTAAACCAGGGAGTGTGGGGGAAAAGGGGAGGCTTGTGCTTGGGCGGAAAGGGAGAGGGATGGATGTAAGTGGGTGAGGGAGTTAGAATCATGAGAGTGGGAGCCCAGCCCGGGCTCTTCTGCCTGGTACCCTTATTAAGTCTGCTCAAGTGGATCCTCCCAGCTGTGTCCCAGCTGGATACCCTGAGGCCAAGGGAAGACAAGACTCCCAACAGTGGCCCCAGAGGAGGAGACGCAGCATCATGGAAATATCCCTAAGCACCGATGGACACGCTGAGGCACACACAGAGCCAGGGGGGTTGGAGCTACAGAGAAAGCAAGAGCGCCCAGGCAAGGCAGCCTTACTCCTCAGAGGCCCAGGCTTGGGTTTCTTAAGTCGCCAGATTCCGGGCCTGGATAACCCAGGTGGTCCTGAGAGACTCTGCCAGCAGGGACTGAGGGGTGGGGAGTGGAGCTCCACCCTGAAGAGGGAAGGAGGGGAAGCTCTCTGACCCTTCCCGTTTGCCTTACGCTTTTGGGCACCAGGGAAATGGCAAGAGAGTTCCTGCGAGCCCTGAACTCCAGTTCCCCTGGGTGCATGCAGCAAGATACAAGTTCTCAAACACACTGGGATGAAGAGGACCCCCCCCCCCACCCACCGGGTCCACAGGAGGGGCCTTGGGACCAGCTGGCAGTGAGAGCGCTGACGTCAGCAGCTCGCCGCGCTCTGAAAGGGCAAAACTTCCCTTAGATGCCTGGCCTGACGCCAGGGCCGAGCGCAGGAGCTGAAAACTGGAAGTTCAGGCGTGTGGCCGGACCTGCCTCCAGAGCAAGTCCTTGAGAAGGGCGCAGTGCAGCCTCTGAGCGCGTCCGTGCGCCCGTCCGTGAGCCTGTCTGTCTGCCCACCTGTCCAACTCTCTCCAGTTGTCTGGCCTGCCTGTCTCCGGCCCCGTCAGTCTCTCCAAACACCTGAGTCCACCTGTGCCTCTACTTGTCCATCCATCCGTCTGTCCCCCTGTCTATCAACTCTTCTGTCTGCCTCTCCGCTCTCACTGGGCCATGGCCTGGGGCCGCGGGGCCACAGTCAGCCTGGTTCTGCTGGCTCTGGGCCTGGGGCTGGCCATCACTGTGCTAGCTGTGGTCCTGTCCCGCCACCACGTCCCCTGTGGTCCCGAGGCCTTCGCCCATGCTGCTGTAGCTGCCGACTCCAAAGTGTGCTCAGACATTGGACGGTGAGTAAGAGATGGGTGGGAGCCAGGCCGGCCCTTGGCAGCCGGCTGCTCCTGGAGACTGTGTGAGGTTATGGAGAAGGCACTAGTGGGGTCATGTGGGTTTGGGTTCCAGCCCTGGCCCCAGGGCCCTTGCACAGAACAGGTGACGGGTGTGCCCAGAGGGCAGACAAGCATCTATGGGGCAGTGGTCATGCTGTAAATGGAGTGTTGGTTCTTGGGCTCAAAAAAGACCCTCTGAAGCCAGGCATGGTGGTGCACGTCTTTAATGCCCAGCACTCGAGAGGCAGAGGTAGGCCACCCTGAGACCTACCTTAGAAAACCAACAACGAGAGCCGGGCGTGGTGGTGCACGCCTTTAATCCGAGCACTGCGGAGGCAGAGGTAAGAGGATCACTGTGAGTTTGAAGCTACCCTGAGACTACATAGTGAGTTCCAGGTCAGCCTGGGCCAGAGAGAGACCCTACCTCGAAAAACAAACAAAAAACAACAAAAAGACCCTGTGTGGTCCCTGACTTGGACTGTTCAAGACTGGGCTTTTCTGGGGGCTGGGCAATGGGCTTCAGCATTCCCTCTGTGGCCTGTCAGCTGCACACACATTGTTGTGGTCTCTCCCCTGGCCTGGGCTACATACATCTCCAAGTCTCTCAGACGGTAGCACCCTTTACCTGGACTGGTGCCACGTCCCTCAGGGTCCCATACCACAAGCTGAGCCCGATGGACAGACTGATGTGTTTTGGGTGGGTGGGCTGGGATGAGGGGGTGACAGAGAGAGGCCCCAGTTAGTGTTTCCTGACTTTCTTCCAGGAAGCCCAGCCCATAGGAAACCTGTGACCCCAGCCACACGGCCGCAGGGCAGGACACGGCAGGAAGCCCTTGCTGACCCCCTGCCTCCCTCGGGGCCTCCAGAAGCCCAGGGAAGCACACCCAACTTCTCGGAATATCTGCCTGTCAGGCCTCTGTGAGGAGCCCGGGGCTGGGGCCTGCATCGGGGAGCATGGTGGTCCTGGCCCTAGACAGTTTCCAGAGGGGCTCTTGACCCTACTTCCAGGCTTTGGCACTCCAATGTGCTTTTCTCCCCCTTCTTTCTTTTTCTTTTTGCTTTTTTCTTTCAAGGTAGGGTCTCACTTTAGTCCAGGCTGACGTGGAACTCACTCTATTGTCCCAGGCAGGGCCTTGAACTCATGGTGATCCTCCTACCTCTGCCTCCCAAATGCTAGGATTAATGATGTGCACCTGGGCACCATCATGCTCAGCTTTTATTTTATTTTATTTTATTTTTTGGTGTTTTAAAAAGATATTTTATTTTTATTTATTTATTTGACAGAGAAAGAGAGAGAATGGGTGCATCAGGGCCTCCAGCCACTGCAAATGAACTCCAGACGCTTGTGCCCCCTTGTGCATCTGGCTAACGTGGGTCCTGGGGAATCAAATCAGGGTCCTTTGGCTTTGCAGGCAAAGGCCTTAACCACTAAGACATCCCTCCAGTCACACCCCCACCCCCCGGCTTTTCTTTTCTTTTCTTTTCTTTTTTTTTTTTTTTTTTTTTTTTGAGGTAGGGTCTCACTCTAGCTCAAGCTGACCTGGAATTCACTATGTAGTCTCAGGCTGTCCTTGAACTCACAGTGATCCTCCTACCTCTGGCTCACAAGTGCTGGGATTAAAGATGTGTGCCACCACACCTGCCTTTCTTTCTTTTTGTCTTTTTCTTTTATTTTCTTATCTTTTTTTTCCTTCTTTCTTCCTTTAATATTTTTATTTATTTGCAAGGAGAGAGTGAATGCATAGAAACTCCAGATGCATGTGCCATTTTGTACATCTGGCTTTACGTGGGTACTGGAGAATTGAACTAGGGCCATCAGGTTTTGCAAATAAGTGCCTTTAACCACCGAGTCATCTTTCTAGCCCTCTTTTTTTTTTTTTTTTTTTTTTTTGATTTTATGTTGAAGCAGGGTCTCACTCTATTCCAAGCTGACCTGGAACTTACTCTGCAGCCCAGGCTGCCTTGAACTCATAGTGATCCTCCTACCTCAGCCTCCCAAGTGCTTGGATTAAAGGCATGCACCACCATGCCTGGCCTACCAGCCCCTTTTTAAATATAATATTTTATTTATTTATTTGAGAGAGAAAGAGGTAGAGAGAGAGAAAGAGAGAGGGAGAAATGGGGGCATCAGGGCCTCCAGATGCTACAAATGAACTCCAGATGCATACGCCCCCTTGTGCATCTGGCTTACGTGGGTACTGGGGAATCAAACCGGGATCCTTTGGCTTTGCCGGCAAACACCTTAACTGCTAAGCCATCTTTCCAGCCCTATTTTTATTTTTTATTTTAGAGATAGTGAGAGGAGGGAGAGAGAGAATTGGCGGTCCAGGGCCTCAGCCACTGCAATGGAACTCCAGATGCTTGGGCCACACAGTGGTCGTGTGCGACCCTGTGGTTGCCTCACCTTTGTGTGACTGGCTTACATGGGGTCTGGAGAATCAAACATGGGTCCTTAGGCTTCGCAGGCAAGCACCTTAACAGCTAAGCCATTTCTCCAGCCCCCCGTTTATTTTTGTGAGGTAGGGTCTCACTCTAGCCCAGGCTGACCTGGAATTCACTATGTCGTCTCAGGGTGGCCTCAAACTCCTGGCGATCCTCCTACCTCTGCCTCCCAAGTGCTGGGATTAAAGGCGTGCGCCACCACGCCTGGCTCTTTATTATTATTAATTATTATTATTAATTTAAAAAAATTATTTGCAAGAGGGAGATAAGGTGTGTGTATGGGCGTGCCAGTGCCTCTTACCACTGCAAAGGAACTCCAGACACATGAGCCACTTCGTGCATCTGGCTTTCCATGCATAGTGGAGAACAGAACCCAGACTGTCAGGTTTTGCAAGTCTATAACCATTGAGCCATCTCACCAGCCACTTGCTTCCTTTTGCTGTTCTTGCACTCATCCACTATTTTATTCACTTCGTCCTCATGTCCATCCGTCCATCCACCCTGCTCAGCTCCACTGACTGGCATCAGCTCCTGCTGTGGCTGAGCTGGTCTGTGGCTTTCTGCCTCTTCCTTCTCGTCTGCATGTAACACGGCAGTGGCTAAGAATGGCAGCTCAGGGGTGAGGAGAGGCAGTCATGTTTACTCCTCGGGGTGCGCCCAGGAGACGTGAGAGAGCGAGGCCAAGTGCTGCCTCGTCACGTGAGCTATAGAGCATCAAGTAAGCAATATGCAAATGAAGCGGGGGCATCAGGCCCCAGAGGGGACCAGGTAGAAATGGGAGTCTGCTGTGTCTCCATGAGCTTTGGTCCAGATCTCTGTGCAGTGCCCTGCTTTTTTTTTTTTTTTTTAAGATTTATTTTATTTTATTTTATTTATTTGCCAGCAGAGAGAGAGAGAGAGATACAGAGAGGAGACAGTCAGGGAGAGAATGGGCTCCCCAGGGCCTCCAGCCACTGCAAACGAACTCCAGATGCATGTGCCCCCTTGTGCATCTGGCGTACGTGCATACTGGGGAATCGAACCTGGGTCCTTTGGCTTCACAGGCAAACGTCTTACAGCCAAGCCATCTGTCCAGCCCCAGTAGCCTACTTTTGTACAGGAGGGCTATCCAAACTCTCTCAGGCTCTCCCTTGTTGAAGAACGGATGTGGTTTCACCCCAGTGTTTTCTCAATCAGCTCTGTTTCCTGTTCTGGTTTTAAGAAGCCAAGAGTAGGAGGGAGCCTGAGGCCCCAGCTGCTGCTGCAGAAGGGCCAGTGACCATGTCTGAGTGGGGCCTCAGGAAGATGCCTGCCACAGCGGCCCCTGATCAAGCGCCGTCCATCTGACTGGGGTGCCAATTAGGCCTGCCTGTGGGATCAGGTCTACCTGGTGTCCCAGCGGCAGGGACTGACATCGCTCCGGGCTGCTGCCTTGCAGGGGATGGAAGGGCTGTGGGAGGTTCATTCTTCCTGGAGTCTCTCACCCTCCTCCTGGGACCTCAGTCCTTGCCCAGTCCAGGGCTGGGCCCATGATGGGCATAGCTTTCTTAGCACAGCCAAACGGGCAATGACAGATGGCAGGCACTGGGCTCTCTCTGTAGCCTCAGGCTGGCCTTGGAACTCAAAACTCCTCCAAGTGCTAGGACCAAGGGCATGGGCCACTAGGTCTGGCTACAGATTTTTATTAAATTTTTTGTTGTTTTTAATTTTTGTTTTTTCAAGGCAAGGTCTTCCTGTAGCCCAGGCTGACCTGGAATTCTCTATGTAGTCTCAGGCTGGCCTCAAACTCACAGCAACCCTCTTACCTTGGCTTCTCAAATGCTAGGATTAAAGGCATGAGCCACCATGCCAGGCATTTTATTACTTTAAAAAAATTTATTTATTTATTTATTTGCAAGGACAGAGATAAAGAGGGAGAAGGAGAGAATAAGTATGGGTGCACCAGGGTTTCTTGCCACTGCAAGTAAACCCCAGATGCATGCATTACTTTGTGCACCTGGCTTTACGTGGGCACTGGGCAATCAAACTCAGGCTGTTAGGCTTTGCAAGCAAGCACCTTTAACTGATAAGCCATTTTCCCAACCTCAGAATTTTTATTACTTTTTTTAAATAATATTTTATTCATTTATTTATTTGCAAAGAGTGAGAAAGAGAAAGGGAATGGGTGGGCCGGGGCCTCTAGCCACTACAAATGAACTCTAGATGCATGCACTACTTTGTGCATCTGGCTTTACATGGGTACCAGGTAATTGAACAAGGTAGCTAAGCCTTGCAGGCAAGCGCCTTAACTGCCGAGCCATGTCTCCAGCCCAGTTTCTATTACTTTTGAATGTCTACCTCATCCTTGGGTTGGTCCTCTGTAGCACAGGCTCTCAGTCCCAGGCCACACCATTTCTGGGCCTGTGATTGGATTCCCCTTCCCCCACCCCCACTGCCGTGGTCTGCGTCCTGCCCTGGTCCATGAAGGGGGAGAGCCAAAACCGATGTTTTCCTAGAAAAAATGAAAACCTTGTGGAGGAGATCCAAGCCTATTGTCATCCTGTCCTCCCGGGGAACAGGGCAGGGCTGTGGAAATTGGGAGGCTGGGGGCTGGGACCTGAGTGACATCTTGTTCTCCCTGGTCACCACTCCGTCCCACCCCCACCCTGAAGCCCTCCCCCACCCCCAAGATTCCAGGCTGCTCAGTTTCACTCCTGTGACAGAACTGAGGAAGGCCAGGTTCAGGAAGTGACGCTGCTTGCCCAGCACCACGCACTGGCCAGCATAGCCACCCCAGCCCCAGGCTCACACGAGCGTGTTTGCGCAGTGATGCGCCGATGGACACCCACGGGTGCGTGTTTCCTTCTCTATCTGCAGCCGCCCCACCTGGACCTCCTGCCACTGCAAACGAACTTCAGACACCTGTGCCGCTTTGGGCATCTGGCTTTACGTGGGTATTAGGGAACTGAAGCCTGGCTGGAAGGCTTTGCAAACAAACCCTTTTAACCACTGAGCCATCTCCTCAGCTCCTGTCTTCTCCTCCTCCTCCTCTTTTTCTTCTTCTCTTGGTTTTTCGAGGTAGGGTTTCACTCTAGCCCAGGCTGACCTGGGATTCACTATGGAGTCTCAGGGTGGCCTCGAACTCACGGCGATCCTCCTACCTCTGCCTCCCGAGTGCTGGGATTGAAGGCGTGTGCCACCACACCCAGCTCCCTATCTTCTTTCTTTGATGTTGTTACTTTCTCATTGCTAGAACAAAACACCTAAATGAGAGAAAGAGAGAGAGAATGGACACACTTGGACCTCTTGCCACTTCAAATGAACTCCAGATGCATGCAATACTTTGTACATTTGGCTTTAAGTGGGCCCTGGGGAATCAAAGCCCGGCCATCAGGCTTTGCACGCAAGTGCCTGTAAACTTGGAGTCATCTCTCCAGGCCCCTCCCCACTGATAGTCTTTATCAGTTCTAGGCATGTTCAAAAGTCCAGGGTGCAAGGTCTCATCTGAGAGTCAAAACAGTCTCTTTACTGTGAGCCCCATCTAATCAAAACAGAAGTTAGGGCTGGAGAGATGGCTTAGTGGTTAAGGCGCTTGCCTCGAGGCCTAAGGACCCAGATTCGATTCTCCAGGTCCCACGTAAGCCAGATGCATGCGTTTGGGTGCATGGTGCATGCATCTGGAGCTTGTTTGCAGTGGCTAAAGGCCCTAGTATGCCCATTCTCTCTCTCTCTCTCTCCTCCTTCTCTCTGTCTCAAATAAATTAAATTAAGTAAAACAGAAGTTACCTGTTTCTAACACATGAATGCAAAGAATAAAGATTCCCATTCCAAAATGACGAATAGGGACATGGCAAGGAAAGAGCGGACCAAGGCGAGATGGGAAACTAGCAGGACAAACATCAGGTTCCACAGCTCCAGGCCTGGCATCTGGGCCTTAGGAAATCACCCGGGCTCAAATAAATAAATAAACAAAAAAAATAAATAAATAAATAAATAACAAAAAAACTTGAGCCCTCGGGCTCCTCCGGCTGAGCTGCTCGCGGCCCGGGGGGACCCACCCTGAGCCGGCAGCTTTCCCTCGCAGCCCTCCCGTCGTCCCAGCCTCTCCACGATCCCGGGACATGCGCTGCGGCCCGCGGCTCCTCTTCACAGCGCCATGCCATGGCCATCGTGCGGGGACGCTGACCCAGCTCGCATCACCTCGCTTCCATCTCCACAACCCAGTTGCAATCCACGACCCTCTGTTCTCTGCATCTGTCACGCTTCCAAAGCCACGTACGCGATACCGCCAGTTTCCTCAGTCCAGGGTGGGAGATGAAGCCCGAGTTGAGGAGGAGCAGGGCACTCCTTCATCACACTTCCTCCTTTGAAAAGAATCAGCAGTCCTCCTCTTGTCCCCAGGCAGGGGAGCTGGCCCGGCCGCAGTGGCATAAACTCTTAATTAATTGCAGCCTATGTGGCCGCATTCTCTGTGACCTGAAAGTAGTTCACACATCCCCTGACACCAAAATTCACACTTTTTCTTTTTTCTTTCTTTCTTCTCTTTTTTTTTTTTTTTTTTTTTTGGTTTTTGGTTTTTTCAAGATAGGGTCTCGCTCTTGCCCAGGCTGACCTAGAATTCACTATGTAGTCTCAGGGTGGCCTCGAACTCATGGCGATCCTCCTACGCCTCCCGAGTGCTGGGATGAAAGGCACGCGCCACCATGCCTGACTGAAATTCACATTTCCCCCATCTTTCTGCTCTTGCACCAAACACCCCCGTCCATTACGCTTAAGTCCAGCTTTGCTCGCGTCTTCAGGACACGAACAGAACACAGCCAGGAATCACAGGAGCTGCCTCTAGCCCCATCCTGCAAAGCCCCCTTCCTCTCGGAACGCTCATAAACTGACCTCCCTCCACAGTGCACGTTTCTCTTCTCTTCACATTTTGGCCTCTCTCTCTCTCTCTTTCTCTCTCTCTCTTTCTTTTTGGTTTTTCTGAGATGGGGTCCCACTGTATCCCAGGCTGATCTAGAACTCACTCTGTAGTCCCAGGCTGGCCTCGAACTCACAACAATCCTACTATCGCTGCCTCCCCCCAGGAGCTGAGATTTAAGGTGGTACATCACCACACCTGGCACATTTTGGCCTTTCAAATTCTCACCAGAATAGCCATTAAGCTCTGCTTATAGCACCGTAAGCCTTCTGTAGTCCAAAGTACCAAATCCTTCCACATTCCTCCCACAAGTCCGTTGCAAAAGACTGAAAACCATACGGTCAGGCTTATTTCGAGAACGACCCCACTTCTAGGTGCCAATGTTCCTCTGTGGTTACCTTCTCATTGCTGAGACAGAACCCCCGAACAGAAGCAGTGTGTGGAAGGAAAGGGTTTCCTTGCAGTTTCCAGTTCCCAGGGAAAGCTTCATCACGGCAGGAAAGGGAAGGCGTGAGCAGAAAGCCAGGTGTCACATCTTGCCGCCTTAGCAGGGAGGCAGCAATAAGAGTGGTGGGGCACGCCTTTAATCCCAGCACTCGGGAGGCAGAGGTAGGAGGATCGCTGTGAGTTCGAGGCCAGCCTGAGACTCCATGGTGAATTCCAGGTCAGCCTGGGCCAGAGTGAATCCCTACCTCGAAAAACCACACACACACAAAAAGAGCAAGTTCTGAATACCCATTGGGGCTGGACTAATAAGCCTCAGGACTTGCCCCCAGGGCACACTTCCACCCCTCTCCCAAGGCTTCATAAACTGGTCACTGGGTGAGGCTCACTCACAAACACATAAGGCTGTGAGGAACGCTCCCCTGTGCATGCACCTCCATATCTGCTCATTTACTATCTCATTGTCTCCAGCTCTGAACGCCAGGATTGCAGATGTGTGCTGTTATACATGGCTTCTGTTTTAAATTTTATTTATTTATTTGCAAGGAGGGAGGGAGAGAGAGAGAAGAGGAGAGGAGAGGAGAGGAGAGGAGAGGAGAGGAGAGGAGAGAAGAGAAGAGAAGAGAAGAGAAGAGAAGAGAAGAGAAGAGAAGAGAAGAGAAGAGAAGAGAAGCAGGCAGAGAGAGAATGGGCGCGCCAAGGCCTCCAGCCACTGCAAACAAACTCCAGATGCGTGTGTCCCTTGTGCATCTGGTTTTTGTGGGTCCTGGAGAACCGAACCTGGGTCCTTTTGCTTTGCATGCAAGCTCCTTAACTACTGAGCCATTTCTCCAGCCCATGTCTTCTGTTTTCAGTGTGTTGTTTGTTTGCTTGGGACTTTAAAATATTTATTTAGACAATTTCATACATGTATATAATGTACTGTGATCCTGTTCACTCCCATTACCATCTTTTGTCCCTCCCACCAAATGCTGAACCCCTTCCTCTTCCCAGTTAATCCCCCTTCTACATTCATAGTCTGTTAGTTTATTTGTAAGCAGAACTGGGCATGGTGGCACATGTCTTTAATCCCAGTACTTGGGAGGCAGAGGTAGGAGGATCTGAGGCCACCCTGAGACTACATAGTGAATTCCAGGTCAGACTGGGCTAGAGTGAGACCCTACCTCAAAAAAATAAAAAAGAAAATTGATTGGACCGGGGAGATGGCTCAGAGATTAAAGGCACCTGTTTACAAGCCTGATGGCCTGAGCTCGATTCTTCAGTACCCACGGAAAGCCAGACACACGAAGTGGCGTAAGCATCTGGAGTTTGTCGGCAGTCTTGTTTCATGCCTGGTTCTGACATCCTACTCTCCTTCCTGCCCCAAGATGACATGTGTACACGAGGTTCCACATAGACCTGCCTTCGGGTCTGGAGCAGGGCCCGTGGCTCCGGAGCTGGGCTGGATTAGCGTCCAGAATGAGGGTGATGGGCGGATTGGGAAGGCGCTGGCGTCAGAGCTCCCGTGGCGTGGGAGGAAGGGACCCTGGTCCACCCCCTCTGTGAGTCTTCGTTTCTCTTTTAGTCACTGGAGTGAGGGGCTGGGTAGGGTTTCTGAGCGTGAGAGGGAGGGTGCAGCCTTTTGTGAGCCATGCAGGGCTGTTCCCCAAGATAGCATTTGCTGGGACTCGGGCCAGTCTGACCAACCACTTCAGAGCTGAAGGATCTACCTCTTGGAAGGATGAGGAGACTAAAGCCAGAGAGCATTGTTGTTGACTTGGGGCCCCAGGAGAAGCTATGGGACCCATCAGTCCAAACCCTGGACCGTGAAGATGGGGCAGGGCCCTGGGGGGGGGGTGGAGCCAGTCACCAAAGGCCAGTCTGAAGAGTGGAGTCCCAGAGTGGGTTTCGGAGGATAGCCCAGGCCTGACTCTACCTCTTGCAATAAGCTGCGGCTACTGGGAGCTCCTAGGGAAGGACCGCAGGAGAAGCACTTTGCAAACCAAAAAGCACCCCGTATATGGCAAAGAGAAGGGTCATCGTCGTCACACTGGCCCCCTGCTGAGTGTGACGGGCCAGGGAGCAGCTCGATTTGATGGAGCCCCTCGGTGCCTTTTCCGAACTGAGCCCGGGTTTGGGGTCAGCAGACGGGTCACTATCGCAGTCAGCTCCACGCTGCTGGGATGAACCTCCAAACCAGACACAGTTTATGGGAGAAATGGGATTTACGTCAGGCTTACAGGTCCAGGGGAAGTTCCATAACGGTGCGAGAAGCTGGTCGGCTTTCATGGGTCGGCGCAGAGAGGAGAACCACTCATGCCACAAGCGAGCACCAAACCCAACAGCAGAACGGCAGGGAACAGCAAGTAGCTGGAAATCCAAGTCACAGCTTCCTTTTTCTTTCTTTCTTCCTTTTTTTTTTTCAAGGTGGGGGTCCCACTCTAGCCGAGACTGACCTGGAATTCACTATGCAGTCTCAGGGTGGCCTCGAACTCACAGCCATCCTCTTACCTCTGCCTCCCAAGGGCTGGGATTAAAGGCGTGCGCCACCACACCCAGCTTTCTTTTTCTTAAAAAAAAATTATTTATTTTATGTATTTGAGAGAGAGGCAGATAGAGAGTGAGAGAGAATGGGCACACCAGGGCCTTCAGCCACTTCAGACAAACTCCAGAAGCATGCGCCATTTTGTACATCTGGCTTTACGTGGGTCCTGGGGAGTTGAACCTGGGTCCTCTGATTTGCAGGCAAGTGCCTTAACCACTAAGACATCTCTCCAGCAACCCCTCCCCCTTCTTTTTTTGTTTTTTCGAGGTAGGATCTCGCTGTACCCCATGATGACCTGGAATTCACTATGTATTCTCAGGGTGGCCTTGAAGTCCTGGTGATCCTCCTACCTCTGCCTCCCGAGTGCTGGGATTAGAGGCGTGCGCCACCATGCCCAGCCCAAGTTACACCTTTAATAAAACATTTGAGTCTATTGGGGGACGTGAATTCAAACTACCACAGTCACCAGTCTGTCTCCATTTCCCAGTAGGCCAAACACGCCCAGGTGGAGAGGGTGGGACAGGGGAGGCAGCCAGCGATTCCGTGTCGTGTCCCCCAGAGCCGTCCTCCAGCAGCAGGGCTCGCCCGTGGACGCTGCCATAGCCGCGCTGGTCTGCACTGGTGTGGTCAACCCTCAGAGCATGGGCCTAGGCGGAGGGGTCATCTTTACCATCTACAATGCGACGACAGGTGGGCCCCTGCCTGATGCCCTCACGCGGGCCGGGGGAATACTTCTCCGTTAACAACTGGCTTTATGGAGTGTCTTCCTGTGCATTTTTCTGGGTGTTCTGGGGACCCCCTTGTCCTTGTCCTTTTGCTTCTGCTGCGCAAAGCCCTGGTGGTAAGCCCTGTCTCAAGGGTGAGCACTGAGAGGGAAACAGAGCCCCACCTGACTTGGGCCATCACCCCTCGTGCCCCATCTCCAGGGAAGGTGGAGGTCATCAATGCTCGGGAGACGGTGCCAGCCAGCCATGCCCGGGGCCTACTGGACCAGTGTGAAAAGGCCCTGCCACTGGGCACAGGTGAGGCCCCGGGAGCGGGTCCCCCACCCCACCTAATTCACCCAACTGTGGGCGCTGTCTAGAATACCCTGCTAAGGGAAGGTATGTCTCATGGACAGACTGTGACATCCTGCCACTGGAGATGGCTGTAGTGGCATGGGGAAAGCGTGGAGCCTCTGTCTTCTGAGTGGGAGGGCCTCTCTGAGCAAGGGGGTGATCTAAGTAGAGGACCAGACTGGGGACCCTCATTGGAGAGGGGTTGGCAGGACAGGGATCTTGAAGCCAGCTTGTTTGCGGTGATCCTATTTATTTTATTTTATTAATTTTTTTAAAATAAATTTTATTTATTCATTTGCAAGCAGAGAGAGATAGAGAGAAGAGAGACAAACAGATTAGAGAATGGGCACACCAGGGCCTCTAGCCACTGCAGACGAACTGCAGACGCATGTGCCCCTTGTACATCTGGCTTATATGAGTCCTGGGGAATTGAACCTGGGTCCTTTGGCTTCGCAGGCAAATACTTTAACCACTAAGCCATCTCTCCAGCACTATCTATTTTATTATTTATTTATTTATTCACTTAAGAGAGAGAAAGAGAATGAATGGGTGCACCAGGACCTCTAGCCGCCGCAAATTCCAGATGCGTGCACTACCGTGTGCATCTGGCTTCCATGGGTTCTGGGGAGGCAAACCTTGGCAGGCAAGCATCTTAATGGCTAAGCCATCTCTCCAGGCCCTTTTATGCAGACTTTGTCTGGAAGGCAGCAGGAGCCACCAGGCGTGTGTGGTGGGGAGACATGGCCAGGCACGGGTTCCAGAATCTTGCTCTGGCTGCCGTAGGTGGGAGATCAAGTGGGGGTGAGAGGAAAGCGCGGGCTGAGGGCAGGGGCGTGCGGTGCAGGAGCCCAGTGGATCGGGGTTCCTGGGGAGCTCCGTGGCTATGCTGAGGCCCACCGTCGCCATGGCCGCCTGCCTTGGGCACAGCTATTCCTGCCCACCATCGCACTGCTCCGAAAGGGCCTCCACACGCCCGTCGTCCTCAGCCAGTTCCTCAACAGCAGCTTCCTGCGACCCTCCTTGTACGCCTCCAGCTTGAGGTGAGTACCATTCGGTGACCTTGGGCTCAAGGCCATCTGCTACCTGAGCCCCGGCCCGGGACAGCAGTGCCGAGGTCCCCCTTGCGCCTGAAGGGTGCCCTCCAAGGTGCCGGGACCCGTATGGGCAAGACGGCCGGTGCTCTCTGCCTCCGCTCCGAACCCAGCCTAGGCCGGGAGGAGTTTGCCCCTTAGCTCCGGGCTTCCTTCTCATTCTTTGGGGTGGCTGGTAGGAAGGTTCTGCCTTCCTGTCTAGCTCACTGGGAAGTGCTCCCCGTGGGTGGAGCTGATGGCAGGGGTGGATATAGACCCACTGGGAAGGGGTCAGGGCCAGGAGTGAGGTTGAACCAGGACAGGGGATGTCCACCTGCTTCTAAAGGGCCAACCCTCCAGTGCCTTGGGTACCAAGCCAGGGCTGTTCCCCCCCCCAAGAAGAATCCCATCTCTCCAGAGCCCAGCAGACACGTGACTATCCGATAGGACCGGGGCTCCACCCTGAAGTCGCTCCCCGCCCCCCCCCCACCATACCAGGCAGCTCTTCTTCAACGGGACAGAACCCCTGAAGCCTCAGGACCCATTGCCTTGGCCAGCACTGGCCACCACCCTGGAGAAGGTGGCCACAGAGGGAGCAGAGGTCTTTTACACAGGCACGCTGGGCCACATGCTGCTGGAGGACATTGCCAAGGAAGGTTAGCCATGCTGACTTTCCAACGTCTGTGGCAGCCAGAGAAAGAGCCAAGTTCTGGGTGGTGGTGCGGGGGGAGGGCGTGGTGGGGAAGGCAGGCCTTTCTGGGGACTCAGAGATGCCAGATCTTCACGCAGCACAGCCCCTTGTGGTCCAGGGTCCTGGGCAGAACTCTTACAAGTCAAGGCCAAGGGAGAGACTATGACAGGCCCAGGTGGTTAAGCTGGTCACCTTCCGATTCCTCTTTCCATTTTGCCTCCCTCTGGTCTCTATCCACCTACCCCACACCACTGCCCACATACCCACCAATGCCGTCTGGAGCTATACAGCTAGCCTGCAAGAGGAACCCCCTCCCCATCTGTACATGAACTTCTGTCTGCCTCACCCCAGGGAGCCAGCTCACTCTGCAAGACCTGGCTGCCTTCCAGCCTGAGGTGGTGGATGCCCTGGAGATGCCCTTGGGAAACTACACCCTGTACTCACCACCACCGCCTGCAGGGGGCGCCATTCTTAGCTTCATTCTCAACGTGCTGAGAGGTAAGACCTTCCCAAGCCTCCTCCTTCCAAATATATATATATAATACATATATATATGTATTATATATATATATTATGTATATATACAATATATATACACACACATACATACATACATATATATACACACACACATACACACATACATACGTACCTACGTACATATATATATACATACACACACACATATACACACACACATACATATGTACATATGTATATATATATATATATATATATATATATATATATTTTTTTTTTGGTTTCTTTTCGGGGTAGGGTCTCACTCTGGCCCAGGCTGAACTGGAATTCACTATGTAGTCTCAGGGTGGCCTCAAACCCAAGGCAATCCTCCTGCTTCCCGAGTGCTGGAATTAAAGGCGTGCGCCACCACACCTGGCCATACATATATTTTTTTAATTAATTAATTATTTATTTACTTATTTGTGTGTGTGTGAGAGAGAGAGAGAGAGAAAGAGAGAAAGAGGAAGAGGCAGATAGAGAGAGAAATAATGGGCATGCCAGGGCCTCCAGCCACTGCAAATGAATACCAGATGCATGTGTCACCTTGGGCATCTGGTTTATGTGGGTACTAGGGAGTCAAATCTGAGTTCTTAGGTTTTGCAGGCAAGTGCCTTAACCACTAAGCCATCTCTCCAGCCCCCAAAATCTATTTTTAAAATATTTTTATTTATTTACTTGAGAGAAAGAGAGATAAAATTATGGGCATGCTACTGCAAACAAACCCTTGTGCATCTGGCTTTATGGGGGTCCTGGGGAATTGAACCCTGGCCATCAGACTTTGCAAGCCCCTTTAACCGATGAGGCCCATTTCCTCAGCCCCACCTCAAAGTCTTTAACAAATTTTACCATATAAGGTGATATTCACTCTTGTGCTGTATAAAAATATTCATGGAGGCTGGAGAGATGGCATAGTGGTTAAGGCATTTGCCTGCAAAGCCTAAGGACCCAGGTGTGATTTCACAGGACCCACATAAGCCAGATGCACAAGATGGCACATGCATCTGGAGTTCATTTGCAGTAGCTAGAGGCCTTGATGAGCCCATTCCCTCTGTAGCTCTTTCTCTCTAAATAAATAAATAAATAAATGAAAGAGAGACTGATTGAGGGTGGAGGGGATATGATGGAGAGTGGAGTTTCAAATGGGAAAGTGGGGGGAGGGAAGGAATTACCATGGGATGTTGTTTACAATTATGGAAGTCGTCAATAAAGAATTAAAATTAAAATAAATAAATAAATAAAATGAATGAATAAATAAACAAATAAAACATTTTTAAAAATTCATGGGTTCTGGGGGAAAGAACATGGATGAATTTTTCCAGTAACCAACATTCGCCTCACTACCCAGAGTGACCCCCACCCCACCTGTGTCCCACCCCTCTCTAGGGTTCAACTTCTCCGCAGAATTGGTGGCCCAGCCTGAAGGGAAAGTGGACATGTACCATCATCTTGTGGAGACGCTCAAGTTTGCAGCGGGACAGAGGTGGCGCCTGTGGGACCCTCGCAGCCACCCAGGCACCCAGGTGAAGTTCCCTGAAGCTGCAGGGACGCCTCTTTCCTGTCCTCGGATTGAGGTCAGGCCTGGCAAGGGGAGGCTGGAGAGATTTCTTGGTAGCTCTAGGCAAGGATAACCTGACAGTGGCCTTGAGGACCGGAAGGACTTTAGAGTGATAGGTATAGGGGCGGGGTCTGAGCAAGAGTGGTGAGCCCAGTGGGGGATCTTTCAGGGCCCTTGGTGGTACCAGACTCCAGCAAGCTCGAGGACCCCACCTGGCCCCTCACTGACCCTGCCACCTGTCCGCTTATCCCAGAATGCCTCCCAGGACCTGCTGGGAGAGGCTCTGGCCCAGCACGTCCGCCAGCAGATTGACGGCCGCGGTGACCACCAGCTCAGCCACTACAACCTGTCCAGAGACTGGGACCACAGGATGGGCACCTCCCACGTGTCTGTGCTGGGACAGGATGGTAGCGCCGTGGCCGCCACCAGCACCATCAACACGCCGTGCGTGGGACCCATGGTGGGGGCAGGAGCAGGCAGGGCCCAGGGGCAGATGGACAGACCCCTCTTCTTTGTCTCCAGGACCTAAGTCCCCTCCACCCCAGCTTGGTCTCCACGCCCTGCCCTGCTCTTTCTTGACCCTGAGGACAAAGCACTTTGCCTTTTCTGTCAAAAAAGACAAAGGAGCTGGAGAGATGGCTTAGCGGTTAAGGCACTTGCCTGCAAAGCCTAAGGACCCAGGTTTGATTCCCCAGTGCCCATGTAAGCCAGGTGCACAAGGTGGCACATGCATCTGGAGTTTGTTTGCAGTGGCTAGAGGCCCTGGTGTGCCCATTCTCTCTCTCATAAATAAATAAAACATTAAAACAGAAAAGGACATAGCATGGCTGGAGAGATGGTTTAACAGTTAAGGCGTTTGCCTGCAAAGCCTAAGGATCCAGGTTTGATTTCCCACAACCCATGTAAGCCAGATATACAAAATGGTGCATGCATCTGGAGTTTGTTTGCAGTGGCTAGACACCCTGGTGTGCCTATTTTCTCTTTCTCTCTCTAATAAATAAACTATATATATATATATATATATATATATATATATATATGTATATGTATATTGAGGTAGGGTCTCACTCTAGCTCAGGCTGACCTGAAATTCACTATGTAATCTCAGGCTGGCCTCAAACTCACGGCGATCCTCCTAGCTCTGCCTCCCGAGTGCTGGGATTAAAGGCGTGCGCCACCACGCCCGGCAAATAAAATATTTTTTTAAACAGGACATAGCACCAGGGACATCTTTGTTTGAAAAGGCTGCTTCTGGGTGGCCCTGAGCCAGATCCTGCCAGGGGAGGGCCTTACTGAAACCAGTTGTCCTGATGGGAGCCCGAGGAGAGTCAGGGGTGCCGGGTTCCAGCATGCCGACAGGCAGCTATGATCGGGACCCAGTGAGGCTGGAACCCCGTGCTCGTGGCGGCTGAGGCCCCGAGCTCAGACCCCGCTCCCTCCGCGTGCAGCTTCGGGGCAATGGTTTACTCGCCACGCACGGGCATCCTCTTCAACAACGAGCTGCTGGACTTGTGCTGGAGACGCTCGCCAGGTTCCAGCGTCACCCCCCCGCCCGGTGAGGACGGTGGGTAGCTGTGTGCCAGCCCCCAGCGTGGGTTGATTGCTCCTGTTGCTGCTGAGTCAGTTGGCTCAACAGGCACTTGGAGGTGGGGTGGTGGGTAGCACCGACTGGACGATGTGGGTGATGTTTGCTGGCCCCAGTTCCAGGTGAGCGGCCACCTTCCTCTATGGTACCCTCCATCTTGGTGGACAAAGCCCGGGGGTCGAAGCTGGTGATTGGCGGGGCTGGCGGGGAGCTCATCATCTCTGCTGTGGTCCAGGTGAGTGTGACAGCTCGCGGCTAGAGAGAGTCTCCTCTGGAATGCTCTCTGGGGGCGACAGCGTCCCTCGGGTGTGGCTTCCAGCGCTCTTCCCTCCGTCTTCTCTCTCCCAGACCATCGTGAATAAACTGTGGCTTGGCTCTACTCTGCAAGACGCAGTGGCAGCCCCCATCCTACATGTCAACAGTGAGGGCCACGTGGAGTTCGAGCCCAACTTCAGCCAGGTGAGGCCCAGGTCCAAGCTAGCTTCTCCTCAAGTCTAGACCCTGGGAAGAACTCAGCTACCTTTGGGGGTCACGAGGAGGTGGGACTCTTAGCTGGGGGAGACTAGACCTATCCTGTGGCCTCCAGATCAGAGACAGCATGCTGCCTAAGTTTCTTCCAGGCTAAGGACCTCAGCACGTTGGTCTGTTTATGTCATTTCTTCTCTCCTCCCTTTCTCTCTCTCTCTCTCTCTCTCTCTCTCTCTCTGACTTTTTCCCCCTTGTATAGTTTGCAGCTCATCTTTGGGAATTCATCCACCAGAGAAATTATTTTTTCTTGTGGGACTCTGCAGTGTGGTTATGCTCTGGACCTTGGTGTTAGTCTCTCAAACATTTTACTTTTTTCCACATACACAAAAAAAGGCCCTGGTATAGGTCCAGGGGCTGAATTCTCTTGGCCGACTACCACCTCCCTTCCCAGATGGAGAGTTCACTTCCTTGGGGTTTCTGAAGCTGGAGAATGCCCTTGGTGAGAGCTCATGTAAAGACCTGCTGCTCTCTGCTGCGCATGGTGGCGCACGCCTTTAATCCCAGCACTTGGGAGGCAGAGGTAGGAGGATCGCAGTGAGTTCGAGGCCACCCTGAGACTACATAGTGAATTCCAGGTCAGCCTGGGCTAGAAAGAAGCCCCACCTTGAAAAACCAAATAATGATGATGATGATGATAATAATAATAATATAAACAAACACTAGCAGCCTTTTTGTGCACCTGGCTTTCAGAGTGTACTGGTGATATGAATGCAGGCTGGCTTTGCAGTTAAGCACCTTTAACCCATGAGCTATCTCCCTAGCCCCCAACTAGCAGCCTTTTTAAGCAGCAAACTTTACGCCCAGGATCATTTCAACCAGCTGTGGTTCAAGATTCTTACAGCCTCCTCTCTTGGTCCCTAAGGCCTCCTTCCAGGTCCCCTGGGACTTCTAGACTTTTTTGCGGACTTTTAGTGAAAGGGGAGAGGCATATAGGGATGGTCCTCTACTCATGACAGTTTGATTTAAGGAGTTTTCAACTTTGCAGAGGTACAAAAGTCATGTGCAGGGTTGGGGGTGTAGGTTTATTAGTAGAGTGCTTGCTTAACATCTGCAAAGCCATGGGTTTGATCCTAGCACTACAAAAGAAAAAGAAAGGAAGGAAGGGAGGGAGGGAGGGAGGAAGGAAGGAAGGAAGGAAGGAAGGAAGGAAGGAAGGAAGGAAGGAAAGAAGGAAGAAAAGAAAGAAGGGAGGGAGGAAGGAAGGAAGGAAGGAAAGAAAGAAAGAAAGAAGGAAGAAAGGTAGCGGTGGGCTGGGGAGATGACTCACAGGTTAAAGACACTTATTTGCAAAGTCTGCTGACCCAGGTCAATTCCCCAGAACCCATATACAGCCAGAAAAGGGAAAGCCATATGTATTCATTAGAAGCCATACTTGAAGCGGGGCATGGTGGCGCACTCCTTTAACACCAGCACTCAGAAGGCAGAGGTAAGAGGAGCTCTGTGAGTTCAAGGCCACCCTGAGACTACATAGTGAATTCCAGGTCAGCCTGGACTAGAGTGAGACCCTACCTTGATAACACAAAGAAAAAAAGAAAAGAAAACGGCAAAAATGCTTTAGCCAAACGTGGCAGCACATACTTTTAAACCCAGCACTCAGGAGGCTGAGGCAGGAGGATCACCATGAATTTGAGGTCAGCCTGCGGTTACAGAGTGAGTTCTAGGTCAACTTGGTCTAGAGTAAGACCCTGCCTCATGTACATACACAGGCACACATGCACAAACACATACAGAGAGAGAGAGAGAGAGAGAGAGAGAGAGAGAGAGAGAGAGAGAGACAAGAAACCAGCCAGGTGTGGTGGCGCACGCCTTTAATCCCACCACTTAAGAGGCAAAGGTAGGAGGATCCTGTGAGTTCGAGGCCAACCTGAGGCTACGTAGTAAATTCCAGGTCAGCCTGGGCTAGAGTGAGACCCTACCTGGACAAACAAAAACAAATAAACAAAAAAACTCATACTTTACTGTACATTACATACTCATGGTAAGTGCTCTTATAACCATTCTATTTTTCACTTTCAATTCAGTATTTCATAAGTTACATGATACTTCACACTTTATGCTAAAATAATCTTTGTGTCAGATGATTTTTCATATCAAACTGTAGGCTAACGTAAGTGTTCTGAACACATTTAAAGCAGGCTAAGCTAATTTCTGATGTTTTATAGGTTCCAGATGTATTCTATAATTTTTTAAAAATATTTTATTTATTTATTTATTTGCAAGCAGACAAAGACAGAGAAGAGAGAGAAAGAGAGAGAGAGAATGGGCATGCCAGGGCATCTAGCCACTACAAACAAACTCCAGACGCATGTGTCACTTTTTTACATGGGTAGTGGGGAAGCAAGCAAGCTCAGGTTATTAGGTTTTTTAGGCAAGCATCATATGTAACCACTAAACCGTTTCTCCACCCCTTGATGAATTTTTTTTAATTTATTTATTTATTTATTTGAGAGTGACAGACAGAGAGAGACAGAGGCAGATAGAGAGAGAATGGGCGCGCCAGGGCTTCCAGCCACTGCAAATGAACTCCAGACACATGCGCCCCCTTGTGCATCTGGCTAACGTGGGTCCTGGGGAATTGAGCCTCGAACCGGGGTCCTTAGGCTTCATAGGCAAGCGCTTAACCGCTAAGCCATCTCTCCAGCCCCCTTGATGAATTTTTGACATGGTATTTTCCAACTAGGATGGATTTGTTGGGACATAGCCCCACCCTAAGTTAAGGAACATCTCTGGTACTGAGAACCTTGGTATTCAGATCATGAGACTCAGGACTTCAACTTTAATTTGTTGGGCTCAAATTCCTGGCATCTAAGGTGCCCCCTCATGGTACAGGGTCCTCCCAGTGACCTTGAATCATCTCTCAGGGCACCAGGTCCAGGGAACTGAGGTCAGAATATGCAGGATCCAAGCCACATTCTTTTTATTTTTATTTTTTTTATTTTTTGAGGTAGGGTCTACTCTAGTCCAGGCTGACCTGGAATTCACTATGTAGTCTCAGGGTGGCCTCGAACTCACAGCGATCCTCCTACCTCTGCCTCCTGAGTGCTGGGGTTAAAGGCATGCACCACCATGCCCCATTTTTTGGCACATTCTTTTTTTAAAAAATGTATTATTTATTAATTTGCTAGAGGCAGAGAAGGAGAGAGAAAGAGATGGGCATATCAGAGCCTCTAGCCACTACAAACAAATTCCAGCTGCATATGCCATGTGCACCTGGCTTACATGGGATCTGGACAATCGAACCTGGGTCCTTAGGCTTTGCAGGCAAGCAACTTAACCACTGAGCCACCCCTCCAGCCCAAGGCACATTCTTTTAAGACCTTGCCCTTGATTCCTGGCTCTTACTCTGTACTAACTTGTCCTTTCTCTACAAATATCAATCCTCCGACCTGGCGGCACCCTCAGGACCTTAGACTTTGAGAATTTAGGAGACGACAATCTGGGCCTGGGGTCAGTGGAATCCCAGAACTCATGAAGCCAAGGTCTCAGCTGCCTTGGGGGAAGTTGACTGTCTATTATGCAGATCTAGAGCTTTCCGTGGAGGAAATCAGAAACCCTGGACTGGAGACCTCAAGTCTCCAAGGACTTTCATAGGCAAAGCTGTGACAGAAGCAAGGAGTCTCCTGGAATTTGGCCACTCAATTCTAAGAAATGGGCCCTCTTGATGATTAAAGTGTAGCTTTGACATCAGCTGTGGTCTCATATTTCAACACTGAAAATATTGGGCAAGGCACAAAGAGATGACTCAGGTCACCCGATGGACTCAGTAGAAAGCCCTAGTCCTGAGGACTGCAGACACATTTTTTGTTTTGTTCTTTTCATTTTTGATCTTTTTAAAAAATCTTTTTTAAGTTTTATTTATTTGAGAGAGAGAGAGACAGAGACAGAAAGAATGAGCGCACCAGGACCTCCAGCTGCTGCAAACAAACTCCAGATGCATGTGTCACCTTGTGCATCTGGCTTACGTGGGTCCTGGGTAATTGAACCTGAGTCCTTTGGCTTTGAAGGCAAATGCCTTAACCACTAAGCCATCCCTACAGCCCTCCCCCCTTTTTAATCTTTTTCTTTTGGTTTTTCAAGGTAGGGTTTCACTCTAGTCCAGGCTGACCTGGAATTCACTACGCAGTCTCAGGGTGGCCTCAAACTCACAGTGATCCTCCTACCTCTGCCTCCCGAGTGCTGGGATTAAAGATGTATGCCACTACGCCCCGACTTGATCTTTTATATATTTTTTATTAAAAATTTATTATTTATTTATTTATTTGATAGAGAAAGAGGGAGAGAGAGAGAGAGAATGGGCACGCCAGGGCCTCCAGCCACTGCAAATGAATTCCAGACTCGTGTGCCCCCTTGTGCATCTGGCTAACGTGGGTCCTGGGGAATCGAACCTGGCTCCTTTGGCTTTGCAGGCAAATGCCTTAACCACGAAGCCATCCCTCCAGCCCTAAAAATATTTTTATTTATTTGTAAGCAGAGAGGGATCACCAAAACCTCTAGCCACTCCAGATGCATGCTCCACCTTGCGCGTCCGGATCACGTGGGTACTGGGGGGATTATACCCTGGTCTTTAGGCTCCGGAGACAAGTGTCTTAACTGCTGAGCTATATCCCCAGCCCCGTTTCTTATCTTTTTGAGGTAGGGTCTCACTATAGTCTAGACTGACCCAGAACTCACTATGCAGCTCCAAGCTGGCCTCAGGTTTGTGGCGTTCCTCCTGCCCAGCCTCCCACGTGCTGGAACTACAGCTGTGGCCGCCACACCCTGGCTTCTACAGCTCTCTCGCCCTCTCCCGCACTTTGTTTTTTTAGTTTTGATTTTTCAAGGTAGGGTCTCGCTCTAGCCCAAGCTGACCTGGAATTCACTATGTAGTCTCAGGGTGGCCTCGAAAGTAACGGCGATCCTCCTACCTCTGCCTCCCGAGTGCTGGGATTAAAGGCATGCGCCACCACGCCCGGCAACAGCGATATCTTAATACCTGGAAATTTCTGTAATATTTGTCTCTGATGGGCAAACCATTAATCTGAAATAGTACGTGGAAACGCGAGGCTGAAGAAAGCTCAGATCTAGGATGTTTTTAAGGCGTGCACCACCATGCGTAGCTGTTTATTTGAGAGAGAGAGAAAGAAAGAGAGGGAGAGAGAGAATGGGTACACCAGAGCCTCTAGCTACTGTGAAAGAACTCCAGATATATGTGCCACCTTCTGCATCTGGCTTTACGTCAGTCCTGGGGAATCAAACCTGGGTCTTTAGGTCACTAAGCCATCTCTTCAGCCCAGATCTAGGATTTTTGCTCCTTTATAACCTGACTAATAGGGAGAGGCAGTTATGTTTTGGGACAAGGTACTTAACATTGTAGAAGTCAGCTCTTTTAGCTGGGCATGGAGGTGCACAACCTTACTCGGGAGGCAGAGGCAGGAGGATCACCACGAGTTCGAGGCCAACCTGAGACTACTTAGTGAATTTCAGGTCGTCCTAGGCTAGAATGAGAGCCTACCTTGAAAAACAAAACAAACCACAACCAAAACCAGCAATCTGCACTTTAGGACTTCGCTCATGGTACCTTGGATCTAAGTCCACTTAGGAACCTACACCCTGAGTGTCTCTCACTCTGGGACCACTAGTATCTTCAGGGCGCTATGTGTGTGTAAGTGTGTTTGTTTGCTTGTTTGATTGTTTCTGAGACAGGGTCTTGCCTAGGCTGAGCTCAGGCTTGCTACATAGCCCAGGTCTTGAATTCACAGCCCTCCTGCCTCTGCCTCCTGAGTGCTGGGATCCAGGGGTATGCAACCACATCTGGTTTGATACATGGGTGTTCTGAGCAAAGGAAATCTTGAGTTCTGGACCCTACTGGATAAGGCTTCCACCCACAGGATCCTCCAGGTCCCAAGGAGTTCAGCTGCTGTGTTCCCAAATGTCTAAGGCCTTAAGCTCACACCTGTATATGGCGATCATAGCCTTGCATGGTAAGCCAGTCCTCAAGTTGGTGTGCCTGAGCACCAAGTATCCAGCACTTTGTCCCCTAGAGGACTTAGCCTTCAAGAGACTCAAAGTTGGGGGCCTCTCAGCCTAAGCCCTCTAAAACTGCCTCCTCCATGGAAGGCCCTAATTGCCTCACATTTACCCTCTGAGGCCCTGGGGAGTCAGATCCAGGAGTGAAAGGAACTCGCATTTCCTTGTGAGTAATGTCCTTCTGCGTAGTCCCTAGAGTTCGTGTGGACCCCTTTGAAGTCTCTCTGGTATTTGTTTTGTTTTGATTTTCCAAGGTAGGGTTTCACTCTAGCCCAGGCGGACCTGGAAAGCACTCTGTAGTCCCAGGCTGGCCCCGAAATTCACACTGATTCTCTTACCTCTGCCTCCTGAGTGTTGGGATTAAAGGCATGCGCCAACACTCCTGGCAGCCCTCTGATATTTTTTTTAAACTTTGTTTTTTATTTTTTTTAATTTTTATTTATTTATTAGAGACAGAGAGAGGGATGGGGAAGAGGGGGAGAGAGAGAGAGAGAGAATAGGTACACCAGGGCCTCTAGCCCCTGCAAACGAACTCCAGATGCATGTGCTACCTTGTGCATCTGGCTTTACATGGGTCCTGGGGAACTGAACCTGGGTTCTTTGACTTCTTTCTGGGGGTGGATCAAGCTCCCCTCCCCATGAATGTTCCTTTATTTCTCCAGGAGGTGCAGAAGGGGCTCCAGGATCGTGGCCAGAGCCAGAGCCAGAGGCGCTTTTTCCTGAACGCGGTCCAGGCGGTGTCCCAGGAGGGGGCATGTGCGTATGCAGCATCTGACCCGAGGAAAGCCGGAGAGGCCGCGGGGTACTAAGATCACCTCGTCCAGGGCCACCTGCAGCCTTGTGCCTCTGCTAGACCAGGCTGGGGGACTTTCCCTTTCTCAACTAGATAAAAATAAATAAAGTACTTTTAAAATTTATTTATTTAGTTGAGAGAAAGAAAGAGGCAGCTATATATGTAGAGAGAATGGGCATGCCAGAACCTCCAGCCACTGCAAATTAACTCCAGATGCATGTGCCACCTTGTGCATCTGGCTTTACATGGATACTGCGGAACTGAACCCGAGTCCTTAGGCTTTGCAGGCAAGTGCCTTAACTGCTGAGCCATCTCTCCAGCCCATGAAATGATTTCTTGTTGCAAGGAGCTGTCCCCACATTGTAGGATGCTGACCAGCACCCCTTGTCTCTGCCTGCTCAGTGCAATAGCACCCCCACCACACACACCCAGGTGTGCGTGACAATCCAAACTGTCCCGAGACAGTGTCACGTCATGTCCAGCTCAGAGATGCCGCTCCAGGCCGATGCGAGGCTTCCCTGGATGGCTTTGCCAGCTGCCAGGTGAGCTGGCCATGCTGGAGGCACCTGGGTATCTTGTATCATGTTAATTCCTGGGAGCACCCTGTTACCCCAAAGGTTCTTCAGGAGCCGCTTTAGAAAATGCAGGTTGCTATGACAAAAATACCATAAAGTAGGTAGCTTATGCACTTGGACGGAATTCGTTGCCATAATTCTGGAGGCTGGGGAGCCTGAGGTGAAAGTGTCAGCAGACTTGATGTTTGGCGAGGGCCCATTTCCTCACAGATGGTACCCCGAATGGTGGAAGGAGCTAGATACTCTCTAGGGCCACTTTTTTTTTTCTTTTTTGGTTTTTCGAGGTAGGGTCTCACTCTAGTTCAGGCTGACCTGGTATTCACTCTGTAGTTTCAGGGTGGCCTTGAACTCACGGTGATCCTCCTACCTCTGCCTCCCAAGTGCTAGGATTAACGGCATGCGCCACCACGCCCAGTTTAGGGCCACTTTTATAAGACACTAAAGTCATCCCTCAGTAACCATGAAAGATTAGTTCCAGGAGCCCTCACAGACACTCAGCTCTCTGCCTGCTCAAGTCCCTTACATAAATATAAAATGGAGCAGCATTCACATATAATGAACACATGTCCTCCTACACTTTCTTCTCCTCCTCTCCTCCTTCTTCCAAGGAACGGTCTCACTCTAGCCCAGGCTAACTTGGAATTCACTCTGTAGTCCCAGGCTGGCTTCAAACTCACAGCGATCTTCCCACCTCTGCTTCCTGAGTGCTGGGATTAAAGGTGTGCACCACCGCACCCAGCTAAATAAAATTTTTTTGTGTTTTATTTTTTATTTTACTTTTATTTATGTGACAGAGATAAAGAGGTAGAGAGAGAGAGGGTGAGAGAGAAAGGGGGTGGGTGGCCTTGACCTCATGGTGATCCTCCTACCTCTGCCGTCCGAGTGCTGGGATTAAAGGCATGCGCCACCATGCCCGGCAAATAAAATATTTTTGGGGGGGAGGGTTTCTTTTCCAAGGTAAGGTCTCACTCTAGCCCAGGCTGACCTGGAATTCACTATGTAGTCTCAGGGTGACCTCAAACTCATGGTGATCCTCCTACCTCTGCCTCCCAAGTGCTGGGATTAAATGCGTGCGCCACTACACCCGGCTAAAATATTTTTTTAAAAAGGAAATCTCACTGAAAGGAAGGAAGAAAGGGAGGGAGGAAGGTAGGTCACTACACCTGAGCTGAGGACAGCTCTCCAAGGTAGAGTCTGCATGTGCGAGGCCCCGGCTGCAATCCTCTGCACCGTAAAATAATAAAAATAAGCTGGGGAGATGGCTCAGTGGGTAAAAGCGCTTGCCATGCAAATACGGGGGCTCGAGAGAGGCCAGTTCTCCCCTGAGTTTGACTCCCCAGCACCCACGTAGACATCTGGGTGTGGCCACACATGCCTGTAAGCCCAGCTCTGTGCAGACGGAGACCAGACAACTGCAGCGGTTCTTGAAACTCTCAGCTCTGGGTTCAGAGCAGGACGCAGAGGACAAGGCAGCGAGTGATAGAGGAAGATGACACTCCACATCCCACGCGGCCTCTGCGTGCGTGTGCACAGGACACACACGTGTGCATCCACCCCACACCTCACACACCGCCACCCCTTGAACACATAGTACACCAGGGTTCCATTCCCCAGTTCCAACATAAAGCCAGATGCACAAGGTGGCACACGTGTCTGGAGTTGGTTTGCAGTGGCTAGAGGTCCCAGCGTGCCCATTCCTCCCCTCCCCTGCATGGTGGCACACACCTTTAATTCCCAGCACCCGGGAGACAGAGGTCACCTTGAGACTACATAGTGAGTTTCAGGTCAGCCTGGGCTAGAGTGAGACCCTACCTTGAAAATCCCCCCCCGCAAAATTTTTTTTTTTCAAAATATTCTCAGGAACATGACTCATTTGCCCACAGAAAGAGAACTTAGAATAGCTGCTTCAAAATGCAAAATGCTACTGAGCCTCATTCATAAATAAGCATTGCCAGTTAAAACAGTGAGATCCCAGAAGGACAAAGTAAACAACTGCAGGCCCAGAAGGCTTCTCGCTGAATTCTTGCAAACACTAAGAGAAGAACAGAAGGTGCAGCCCACACAGACTTCCAGACAACAGAAAGAGGAAGGAAACTCTGGCCAACTTCCTAAAAAAGGCCAGCATGGCTTTTTTGTTTTGTTTTTTTGAGGTAGGGTCTCACTCTAGCCCACACTGACCTGGAATTTACTGTGTAGTCTCAGGCTGGCCTCAAACTTAGTGATCTTCCTACCTCTGCCTGCCGAGTGCTGGGATTAAAGGTGTGCACCACCATGCCCAGCTTAATATATATATATATATATAATGTGTAATATATTGTATATAAATATATATATTATAATATATATAAATACATTTATTTGCAGAGAGAGAGAGAGGTACACCAAGGACCTCTAGTCACTGCAAACAAACTCCAGATGCATGCACCACTTTGCACGTCTGGATTTACATGGGTATTCTGAGACTACATAGTGAATTCCAGGTCAGCCTGGACTGAAGCAAAACCCTACCTCAAAAAAAACAGAATCAGGGTTGGAGAGATGGTTTAGCAGTTAAGCGCTTGCCTGTGAAGCCTAAGGACCCCAGTTCAAGGCTCAATTCCCCAGGACCCACGTTAGCCAGATGCACAACGTGGCACATGCATCTGGAGTTCGTTTGCAGTAGTTGGAGGCCCAGGTGCCCTCATTCTCTCTCTCTCTCTCTCTGCCTCTTTCTCTCTCTGTCTGTCTGTTACTCTCAAATAAATAAATAAAAATAAACAAAAATTTAAAAAAATCCGAAACAAACAAACAAACAAAAACCAGGATGGGTCTGGAACAGATTATGCTAAGTGAGATAACCCAGGCCCAGAAAGCCAAACACCACATGTTTTCTCTCTCATACGTGGATTTTAGCTACACATGCTTAGACTTGTATGTGAGTTGGAATAAAAGTTGATAGCAGAGTCCAGTAAGCTAGAAAGGGGCCATAAGGGAGGGAGGAGAGGGGAGGACTTAAGTGGATGGTATTGTATATATGTAAGTAGATGAACAGATTATTGGGGGTGGGATGGCCTAAGTGAGGTCAGAGGAAGAGATTGAGTAAAGGAAGGGTGTGGGAAGGGTTAATCAAAATCTAAGATGTTATGAATAGACCATATGGAAGCCTACTTTTTGGGATAGTGGCACACCCAGAAGCCATAGATTGTTACTAGAAAATTTTTAGTGCTAGGGATGGGATACCTTCCAGTAAGTTTTTGGCCAGGGAGGTCCCTGATGCCCCCAAAACATTACAGGCCATTGCTGAGACTCTTGGTTTCCCACCATAAATAGATGGTAAGACCCTATTGCTGAAGACTCCACATGCTTGGGCTGCAAGGTCACTGAGAAATCCTGCTGGAGCTTAGTTGAAAACCTCCTCCATGTAGACCAGCTGACAGAAAGCTGGGAAAAGCTACACTGCATGCAGTTCAATGGGAGAGAGAAGTCATCAGTGGAGATAATAAAATAGTGAACACTGCAAGCTTTAAGTTTGGCCAGCCAGGCCAAATGACCCAGTGGTGCAATAGTGGCATGTCTGTTATGGGGAAAACCAACCACTCTCTCATTGGACTGGAGGCCCGCTCCATGGGAGGGAATACATGCCTGGTACTGGAAACTTAGTCAAAAGCCTATGGCTGGGAGGTCATGAGTCCTAGGGGTGTAACACCTGCTACTGTCTGGCTAAATATATATATATTATGCTCACCAAACTTCCCTGTAAGCACTCTTCTTAATGTTCATACCCATATATTAATGCTACTCTCATTTTTGGTTAGAGAAGTTTCTCTTTTCAGATTGTGGTGACCACTGGGATGACCCAAAAGGCACCATGGTGCTGAGAAGAAGTGACAGAGGAGTGCTCAGCACTGAAACATCTCTATTACACCTTCCAAGGCTCAGGGTCCATTGCGGAAGAGGTGGCGGAAAGAATGTAAGAGCCAAAGGAAGGGTAGGACTCCTTACAATGTGCTCTTCCAGGCACAAATTGGCCTGGATATCCATGACCTCACAGTACCTAATACCACCTATTCAAGACCCCCATAATAGGAGGAAAAGATGATGACATCAAAATAGGAGAGACTGAGTGACAGGGGGAGGGGATACGATGACGAGTGGATTTGTGAAGGGGAAAGTGGGGGAGGGGAGGGAATTATCATGGTTTATTGTATATAGTTATAGGAGTTGCCAATAAAAAGTTTAAAAACGGGCTGGAGAGATGGCTTAGTGGTTAAGGAGCATGCCTATGAAGCCTAAGGACCCAAGTTCGATTCTCCAGGTCCCATGTAAGCCAGATGCACACGGTAGCACATGCATCTGGAATTCGTTTGCAGTGTCTAGAGTCCCTGGTGTGCCCATTCTCACTCTCTCTCCCTCTGTCTCTCTCTCTCTCTTTCTCTCTCTCTCTCTAATACATAGATAAATAAAAATAAAATCTTTAAAAAAAAAAGTTTAAAAACAAGCCAGGCATGGTAGCACACGCTTTTAATGCCAGCACTTGGGAGGCAGAGCTAGAAGGATCACCATGAGCTCAAGACCACCCTGAGACCACATAGTGAATTCCAGGTCAGCCTGGGCTAGAGTGAAAAACAAAAACAAAAACAAGATTTAAAACCAAAGAAACACACAAACATAAAAAGCCTTGATTTTTGATACTAGTATCATGATAAAAAAAATCACTCCCTTTCATTATTTCCTTTCAATAGCATAGGAAACATTGTAGCAGATTGGGCCAGGCGTGGTGGTGCATGCCTTTAATCCCAGCACTCGGGAGGCAGAGGTAGGAGCATCGTCATGAGTTCGAGGCCACCCTGAGACTACAGAGTGAATTCCATCCAGGTCAGCTTGGACTACAGTGAAATCCTACCTCGAAAAAACAAAACAAACAAACAAAAATGAATTGGAAAGGAGAATATGTGGGCTCAGTGGTATAGTGCCTGACCGGCATCCTGAAGTCACCCTAAACAAAGCGCTACGTACTTGCGTACATACATACACACGTACAAACATGCACCGACAGCAAGGGGAAACCGCCGTGCCAGACCGAAGACCAAGACGCCGTGATTAAGTGGATGTGGCGTTGGGACAAGGATAAAGGGGCTGGCCAGCAGAGCGGAGCCACCTGACCTCTAATGCAGAGGGCACAGGGCACAGCAGGGGAGGGCAGAGTGCACTGCGGAGTCACCCGGACACTGCACCAGGCACCACACAAAAGCATGCTCTAGACTGCTTGCAAATCTAATTATGAAATATTAAGCAATAAAGCAGTTACAGGGGAGGGAGTTATCGTGGCTTATTGTCTACAATTATGGAAGCTGTCGATAATAAAAATAAAAAAAATTAGGGCCAGAGAGATGGCTTAGAGGTTAAGGCACATGCCTACGAAGCCTAAGGACCCAGGTTCGATTGTCCAGGTCCCACGTAAGCCAGATACACATGGTGGCACGTGCGTCTGGAGTTCATTTGCAGTGGCTAGAGGCCCTGGTGCGCCCATTCTCACACTCTCTCCCTCTCTGTGTCTCTAATAAATAAATAAAAATAAAATCTTAAAAGTTTTTTTTTTTAATTTATTTATAGGAAGGTCGGGTGTGGTAGCGCACACCTTTAATCCTAGTGCTTGGGAGGCAGAGATAGAAGGATTGCTGTGAGTTCGAGGCCAGCCTGGGATTACAGAGTGAGTGCCAGGTCAGCCAGGGCTAGAGTGAAAGTGTACTTTGAAGGGCGGGGGGGGGGGGGGGCGCACAGAAAACTTCATGAAGTCGTTATTAACGCAGTGGGACATGGGAATCAGGGTACCCTAAGTCTGTGTTCCCGGGCCATAGTCACTCACATTCGGGTCCAGAATAAAGCATGTCTTCTTCTCTTTGAGGTGAGAGCTGTGTGTTTTGCTGGGCTTTTTTTTTTTTTTTTTTTTGGCTTTTTGTCCCCTAGGCTGCTTTGGCGCGGTTCCTACGGGGAAGTCGTCAAGAGCTGTGTGTTTTGACAGTTTACAGTACCCAGCATGGGGCCCCAAGGACAAGGCACTTCCCCTGGTGAAGTTATGTGGCTCACAGGCAGGTGCCAGCCTGAGCCCTTTGTGCCCTGCCATCTGGTGGTGTCTCCTCAGGCGCAGACTGGTGAGTTCTTTGGGGAGGAGGGGGCTTGGACCCCCCCCCCTTGACTTGGATGATGGCCCACTTGTTTGGATCTTATCTTGTCTGTCTACTCCTTCGCTGCCGAGATGCTGGGTTTCAGGTACCCGTCGTGTTGTTGGCTTTGAAAGCATTTGGTTCCTCACGGTTCAGCTGGCTCCTGTCTGCTTTCAGATCGTGGAGGGCAGTGCAGCTCCTGACTGTTCGCTTTGCTCAGTCGACCAGCATTCAGCTTGCGGCTTTTCTTGTCGCTCTTCCAAGATTTAAGGCAAGGAAGTAGGAAATGTCATAACACACACACACACACATGCGCGCGCGCACACACACACACACACGCACAACTACCATTTGGTGTTCCAGATGGTTTTATGTTTGACAATGGTATTAACTCAACTTGCAACTATTTGAGAAAAATAGGGAAATCTGACTTAAATATAAATTATGTTTCCCATAATAAGGAATGTTTGATCCTAAACCGAGGTTCATTTTTATTTTTTTGGCATGCTAAAATAGAGACCTACTCAATAGAATTCTAAAAACATCATATTTCATTTTTACAAACTTTATTTCTATTTATTTATTTATTTTTTATTTTAGAGAGAGAGAGACAGACAGAGAATTGGCACACCAGGGCCTCAGCCACTGCAGTTGAACTCCAGATGCTTGCACCACCATGTGCATCTGGCTTATGTGGGTACTGGGGAGTCAAACTTGGGTCCTTAAGTTTTGCAGGCAAGTGCCTTAACCACTAAGCAATCTCTCCAGCCTGAGAAATCTTTCTTTTTTTTTCATCTTTTTTTTTTTTTTTTTGAGGTAGGGTTTTGCTCTACACCAGACTGACTTGGAATTCACTATGTAGTCTCAGGGTGGCCTCAAGCTCATGGCAATGCTCTTCCCTCTGCCTCCCAATGCTGAGATTAAAGGTGTGATCCACCACGCCCAGCCTGAGAAATCTTTTAAATTTATTTATATTTATATTTATTTACTTGACACACACAGAGAGAATGGGCATGCCACGCCTTCCAGCCACTGCAAACGAACTCCAGATGCATGCACCACGTTGTGTATCTGGCTTATGTGGGTCCTGGGGAATCGAACTGAGGTCCTTTGGCTTTGCAGGCAAGTGCCTTAACTGCTAAGCCACTTCTCCAGTCCCAAGAAATCTTTTTAAAAAAATATTTTTATTTACTTATTTGAGAGAGAAACAGAGACAGATTGACAGGTATGGATGCACTAGGGCCGCTTGCCACTGCAAATGAATTCCAGATGCACGCGCCACACCATACATCTAGCTTTACATGAGTATTAGGAATCAAAATCAGGCCAGCAGGCTTTGCAAGCAAGTGCCTTTAACTGCTGAGCCATCTCCCCAGCCTCTGAGAAATCTATTCTCAACTTCCTTTCTCATGCACCCTTCTCTGACCTTGTCTCTTCCTTCTCTATGTCCAAGAAGGAAAGGTTATCGTGACGTATTGTAAGATGAAACTTAGAGAGGAAAAAGAGATCCCTATACTTGGTTTGGATATAGCTTTCTTTGAAAAACCCAAAAATAAATAAAATAAGATAAAATCATCAATTCTGCTTCATACTGACTTTTCTTCCTGAAATCCCATGAATCTTGGGTTTAACCTGACTTGAGGTCCCTAAAAGTTTAGGGGAACCCCTCAGGCTGTTGAGGGTGACAATGCGGAGCTGTCTCAGGCCCCTCACTGTCGACAGTTTGGGGGCTGGCACAAGATCCCTCAAGGCATTGTTGGTGCGTCTCCAGAGCGATCCCTTCGGCTCAGCTGTGTTCTTAGAGGCTTGCATGTTAATCTTGGTGTCTTTGTTTCCGTTTTGCTGGCCCCAAACCTGTATTGTATTTAATGAGAGCCACTGGCACTGAAGACAGAAATCCCCTAGACATCCACCCATAACCTGTTCCTAGGTCAGATGTAACAGTCATCACCATAAGGGATGAACCCTTACAATGTCCTAAGCCACTCTCTTGCTTCCAAAAGGGCGACCCAGACACAGTTTCAAGAATTGCTACAGGAAGCAGCACATTCATTCCAGATCCAAAAACAGAAAAAAAATGAGCCAGGTGTGGTGGTACATACCTTTAATCCCAGCACTCCCAGCACTTGGGAGGCAGAGGTAGGAAGATCGTCGTGAGTTCGAGGCCACTCCGAGACTACATAGTGAATTCCAGGTCAACCTGGGCTAGAGTTAAGAGTTAGATGCTACCTCAAAAAAAAAAAAAAAAAAAAAAAAAAAAAAAAAAAAAAACATTGTGAGCTGGAGAGATGGCTTAGTGGTTTAGGCACCTGTCTACAAAGGCTAAGGACCCAGGTTCGAGTCTCCAGGATCCACGTAAGCCAGATGCACAAGATGGCGCATACGTCTGGAGTTCGTTTGCACTGGCTGGAGGCCCTGGCATACCCATTCTCTCTCTCTCCCTCTTTCATAAATAAATAAATAAATAAATAAATAAATAAATAAAATATATTTAAATAAATAAATAAAATGCTTTAAAAAACTGTGAGAGTCAGAGCATGGTGGTAGGGAGACCCAGTGTATAAAGAAGCAAAGGCAGTACGCCCAGCTAAGGCCTCGTGCAGTAAACTGCTTCTTCAAAAATGTATTTATTTGAGAGACAGAGGGAAAGAGAGTGAGTATGGGCAAGCCAGGATCTACCGCCACTGTAGATGAAACTCCAGACGCATGAGCCACTTTGTGCATCTGGCTTTACATGGGTACTGGAATCGAACCTGGGCCAGTTGACTATAAGCAAGCGCCTTTAGCCACTGAGCCAGCCCATAAATTGCTTCTTAACTGGTTCAGACTGTTTTAACTCTGCTCACCTTGATTATACTTACTGATTTATGTTTGTTCAAGATAGGGTCTCACTCAGCCTGGTGTGGTAGCGCACACCTTTAATCCCAGCACTCGGGAGGCAGAGGTAGGAGGATCACCTTGTGTTCGAGGCCACCCTGAGACTACATAGTGAATTCCAGGTCAGCCTGCACTAGAGCGAGGCCCTACCTAAAAAAAAAAAAAAAAAAAAAAAAAAGGATAGGGTCTCTCACTCCTGCATAAGCTGACGTGGAATTCACTGTAGTACCAGGCTGGCCTTGAGTGTATGAAGATCCCCCTACCTCAGCCTCCCAAGTGCTGGGATTAAAAGTGTGTGCCACCATGCTTGGCAAATATTTTGTTTTATTTAAGAGAGAGGCAAAGAGTAGGCATGCCAGGGCCTCTTGCTGTTGCAAATAAACTCCAGGCACATGTTCCGTGTTGTGCATCTGGCTTTATGTGAGTACTGGGGAATTGAACTTGGGCCAGCCAACTTTGCAAGCCTTTAACCACTGAGCCGTCTCCCCAGCCCCTGTGTTTCCAATGCTAATGAAAATGCAAGGTCATTTTTTCGCACCTCTGACTCTACTGCATCTCTGGTTAATTTATTAGTTAGCTAATTACTTTTGCGGAGACAGAGCCAGTCTCGCTACACATAGTCCAAGCCTTGAACCCATGATCCTCCTGCCTCGGTCAGTCTTGGGTGCTGGAATTACAGGCACTGGCCACCACACCTGGCTGCTGCAAACTCCAGAAGCATGTGCCATTTTTTGCATCTGGCTTTATGTGAGTGCTGGGGAATTGAACCCGGGGCAGTCAGGCTTTACAAGCAAGAGCCTTTAACCATGGCTGCAGTCCCATACCTGAATTTCTGGTGTATCTGAAGAGGGGTGTTCTACTGCAATAAATTGCACTCCCCTCCCTGCGACAGTGCACATGGCTGAATCACAAAACTTTATTTCTTGTTCCCAGAGTACTTACAGGATGGCTGAACACACTGACACTTGTGTGGGCAGGTCCCCTCTTCCATGCTGGGACCCAGGTTGGCATGAGACCCGGCTATCATCGCAGAGCCTAGAGTGATGTTAATGGAAAGAATTTATGAAGAAGCCCGTGGTGGCGCACACCTTTAATCCCAGCACTCGGGAGGCAGAGGTGGGAGGATCGCTGTGAGTTCAAGGCCAGCCTGAGACTACACAGTGAATTCCAGGTCAGCCTAGGCTACAGTGAGACCCTACCTGGAAATAAATAAATACATAAATAAATAAAAGGGGCTGGAGAGATGGCTTAGCGTTTAAGGCACTTGCCTGCAAAGCCAAAAGACCTCAGTTCGATTCCCCAGGACCCATGTAAACCAGATACACAACGTGTATCTCTCTCTCTCTCTCTCCCCCTCCCCTCCCTCTACCTCTTTCCCTCTCTCAAATAAATAAATAAAAATAAAATAGTTTTGAAAAATTAAAAAAAAAAAGAATTTTTGCATTGGCTAGACATTGTCACGTGACCACTGCAGCTGTAAGGCAAGCTGGGAAATAAAAGGGTGTGGTTGGCTGGAAGGTGGGTCTACAGAGCCCAGAGCAGGCACTTGCTCAATCTCCCTTCCCCAGTGCTTATCTGAAGAGCCAGACCCCTTCAAGAAGCCCCACCTAGGCCAGGCGTGGTGGTGCACACCTTTAATCCCAGCACCTGGGAGGCAGAGCTAGGAGGATCGCCATGAGTTCGAGGCCACCCTGAGACTACAGAGGGAGTTCCAGGTCAGCCTGGGCTAGAGTGAGACCCTATCTCAAAAAAAAAGAGGGGGCATTACCATAGAATTTTTTTTTTTTTTTTTTTTTGGTTTTTCGAGGTAGGGTCTCACTCTGGCCCAGGCTGACCTGGAATTCACTATGGAGTCTCAGGGTAGCCTCGAACTCATGGCGATCCTCTTACCTGTGCCTCCCGAGTGCTGGGATTAAAGGCGTGCCCCACCACGCCCGGCTTCATGGAGTACTTTTTATGATCATGGAAGTTGTTAATAAAAAAAATTGAAACAAACAAAAAAAAAGAAAGCAAGCATGTCATGTATGTGCCATAACATGCCGCACTCACCACTCTCTTGTCCCCTCAGGCAGCACTGGACCTGGGGACAGGGGTCCTCCAGCCCGGCAGAACCAGTTCCCCCACTGACCCTCAGCTTACCCAGGATGTCAGCATCAAAGGGTGGAGGTCCCACCTTCCCCCATCATGTCCGCTCCTCCCAACTGTTCTCACTCAGCAGCCCCAGTGAGAGGCTGCGAGACAGCAGCGAGCCTCCCCTGGGCCGCAGGGGTTGGGGGGTCTGCAGTGAGACTGTTGTGTGGACTCTGGCTGGGTAGTGCCACATGGCCCGTGAGTTTCCTGCGTCCTGCGAGCACCCAGGCCCCATTTGCCCCAGGGGCACACATCCTCCACACCCCACTGTCCAAAGGTGGAATTAGGATCCTGTGGATTCTTCACTGGCTCCTATTTGATCCCTGGGCTCACCTGTCACCTGTTTCTAAGTCCCTGCATCACTGTCTCTCCTTCTCCTGTGGGGACAAGGGCTTCTGAGATTTGGCCCACCTGTCGTTCCAGCCTGAGGTGGGCACATCTACAGGCTCCCAGGGCTGCTCTTTGAAGGCCACCTCCCCAGGGCCAAGGTCCCTGCCTCTGGGGTGTCCGCAGGGTCTGACCTTGTGCTGGTGCCTTCTGTCTTCACGCCGTCCCGGCAGCACCTGTCTGCTCTGGGCCCCTGAGAAACCCTGTCAAGTGGGGTTTCCCAGGCTGTCCTGTCCCTGGAAGTAAGAATATCAGCTGTCTAGGGCCAAGGCCTATTTCCTCTTATGCGGGTAAGTCTAGAGCCCTACGGGGTGGGAGAGCCCAGGACCTGACTAAGTCATGCTTCACTCCAGAGGAAGTGAGAAATGCCTTTGTCTAGCAGGGGAGGCCGCCTTGGCTGGTCCTCCACCGGCCCACCCGCAGCGTTCCTCAGCACTGCGACTCCCCATCTCTCTCTCTCAGCCTTGCTCAGGCAGCTCAGACAGCCCAACTTTCTTTTCTTTTTTTTGGTTATTTGAGGTAGGGTCTCACTCTAGCCCAGGCTGACCTAGAATTCACTCTGTAGTCTCAGGGTGGCCTCGAACCCACGACCATCCTCCTACCTCTGCCCGCCACCCCCAGTGCTGGGAATAAAGGCGTGCGCCACCACGCCCGGCTCCGAACATTTTCTTTTAAAGAGATAGGAACGTCTCTATGGTGCCCAGGCTAGCCCCAAACCCCTGAGCTCAAGCAGTCCTGCCTCAAGCCGGAACTACAGGTTCATGCCACCCCAGCCGGCCTCCAGCTTACTTTGTGGCCCTGACATGGGCTTTTCCTGCGGTGTCCGTCCTCTGCTAGACCTACAGAGCTGTGCAGTTTGCCCTCCTTGGACCCAGGCGTTATCCAGAAAGCTAACCTCCCATTCACTGCTGGGTGCTCGGCCTGGCCCAGCTCTGGCTCAGGGGCACACTGGGGGCCTCAGGAACTGGGAGGTGTGCCCTGTTTTACTTCATCTTCAGAGGAAAGTCCCAGCTTTGTGGCCAAAGCGCTGGCCCTCAGCCTCACCCCATCTCCTAGGTACCCCATCCTCCCACCCCTACCCCATCCTACAATCCCTCCAGGAAACCCTCCAGGCCCTCCCTGCCAGTTCTGCCTCTGGCGGGGACCTGCCCCAGCGCTTGCTGTTCCTGTCATCTGCTGCCCCCATGTGGTCACATGCAGAACTGCAGCTCACACTAATGCCATTGGCTCACCTTCAGTGGGCGCCCAGGCCCTCCTGTCTCAAGAGCTCAGGTGCAAATCTGACCTCACCCTGCTGTTGCCTAGGCCCTACGCAACCCTTTCAACGGCCTTTACACAAAGGAATTTAGGGCTCTTTAGTCCTCCAACCCACTCCTAGGTCTGTGCTTCCACTGAATTCTCCCCATACTTGGTCCCCAGAGGAGGGGCAGATAAGGAGGTGCTCATTGTGGGCAAGAGCAGCATGAGGCCTGGTTCTGTGACCAGCATCTTGACATTCCTGGACCAAGAAATGCCAACCTATCCGTGTGAGAATTTAGGCATAGAGATGCCACTTGCAGGGCAGTGCCAAAAACAGAGCCAGGGGCTCCAGCCACATTGTGCCAGCTTGCTATGGGGCAGCAGCTCCTCTCAGGAAACAGCAGGGCAAGACACTGCTCTTCCTACGGTGCAGTATCACATAGGCACCGGTGACCGGCACCTCCACAGCCAGTCTTCCCAACGGTGCTGCCCAGGCACCTTGGCTGGGGGTAGCCAGATGGGACCGGTCCAGTCCATCTACTGAGTACCAGTGTGACCCCACTGAGCCCTTTGTAGATGTCACCCTTCTTCCCCTGACCCTCGCTGTCCTTGATCCATGCTACGCGTGGAGAGGCCTGGTAGTGACCGTGCCAGGTGAGCCTGGGATGGAGGAAGCAGGCAGGACTCTTGACACTGGCCTATTAGTGGGGGGAAGGGGCTCACAGGGTGACTGTGGTCCCCAAAGCATGAGGCACGAGCAGCAGAATAGGAACGAGACACTGAGAGCTTGTTTTCTCTTTGTACAGACAGCCAGAGGCGTTCCCAAAGGAGGTCCAGAGAGGTAGAAACGTAAGTGCCGACGGTGATGTCCAAACTCGCCCTTCGCTCCTGCTGAGTCCTCTCCTCACCCTGAGGCTGGGCCCAGGCTACAGGCACCCAGGCAGCTCACATCCCCACGGGAGGCGGGGCAGAAGCCTATCAGGCTCTGGGGAGTGAGGGACGGACTGGAATGTGAGTTTCCAGTGCAGGAGTATTAGGCTTGGGACACGGTTACAACATTTCCAAGGGGGTGGGGGGGGACAGGGAGGACGTCCGTCAGGTCTGAGGAATTACAGCCATGAGCAAGTAATATAGGAACAGGCATGGATTATCAATGGCAGAGAACTCAGGAGTCAGAACGCCTGCCGTCACACCTTGGATCAGAGGTGATGGAGTAGGCGTCAGCATTCAGTCCACGGCATTGGAGACACGGGTCTGCGATGTGGGGAGTCATGGGACTAGGGTGCGTGACATCTGGAATTCGCTTGGGAGGCTAGGTCTTGGCAGCCTCCATGGCCCAGTACTGGTGATCAGTTATGCTCCCGTTTCAGGGCTGTGAGCTCCACATGTCCCTGGTAACAGAGATAGAGTTTGGAGTGGCATGGGGGCCCCATGCTCTAGGATCCCAAGAAAACTGAAGAGGGCGGGGCAGAGATGAGGGTCCTTGGGGGAGGCCCTCGCCTGAGTGGGGTCTCACCTGCTGCCCTTCCTGCGCCTGTGCAGCAACACGTAGACAACAGCGACCAGTGCCGCCACGGCCAGGCCTCCAAAGATGATGCCTAACAGCACGGCGTGGCTCCGTCCTGCAAGGGCGGGGGGGGGGGAGCGGTGAGTGAGGTCTAGGGCACGTGGGTGTGCAGAGACGAGAGGAGGCATGGGAGGGAAGGGCTCACCTGACTGGCACTCTGGGGTAGGTGTGGACCAGGTCCCATCAGCTTGGCAGACGCTGGTCTCCGCCCCGGTCATGCTGTAGCCACTGTCGCAGTAGAAGTGGACAGAGGAGCCCACCAGGTACCTGAGGCCTTTCTTAAACCCATTGGAAGGGGGGGCCAGCCAGCCGCAGGACACCACTAAGGTGGGGGGGGAAGCGGCACAGAGGACAGGCCTGAGCTGTGGGGAGCCCTTCCCTCCAACCGCTGCCCTGGCTAGCCCTCCTTCACTCTCACCAGGCTGTAGGCTCCTCAGGCGATGCTGGTGCATCTGGTGGGCAGCCCACGTGGCATTGCCCACGCTCTGGCTCCCTGTGGCTTCCACGTCCAGCATGCAGAAAGGGTCGCCCCCGCAGAGTCGAGCCACCTCTTCTGCCTGGCTCGGGCTGAGGGTGGTCTCGTTGGGGAAGAGCGGCTTGAAGTTGAGGTCATGCTTGTCTTGGTTCAGGAAGTTGTCGACCAAAAACCGAGAGTCGTATGTGAACAGGGAGGTTCGCACAGCCCCTGGGGGAGACGGATGGCAGTCCTAGGTGGGAATAGCTTCCCCGCGGCAGCCAAGGCCCTCCCCGTTGGTCTACGGACCCCGCTGATGCCCTTCTCCCCACTCCGGGCCCTATCCAGTCTGTCCAGCACATTTCACGGGGTCACTCACAGTCGGCTCCAAACTGAAACACGTGCTGAGCACTGGCATTCCGAGGCAGGACCTGCCCATCGCGCAGGGTGAAGTCATCCGTGGGGTCATTGTTCAGTGTCCCAAGGAGACCTTGGTGTGGGTCAGGAACTTTTCAGGTAGCAGGATGGCCACATTCAGGAAAGGACCTTGTATAGTGACCTCCAGGCCAGCCCCCGACGACAACATAACTGATGCCTTATCCTCAGAGGCCACTGATAAGAACATGCCTGGCACAGGTAGAAATGGGTCAGGGTTTCCTACCGGGCTCTGGGTCCTGCCCTCCAATGTCTGACACAGCCCCAAAATGGGGTCGAGGTCACCCGCAGGGAAGTGGGGAGATATTCCCAGAGCCATCCTGCTGGCTATGGCCTGCTACCATGTCCCCTGATCCCTAGGACTAAAGTTTCATGGAGTGGTTATTTTCTGGCGGAGCTCTAGCAGCCTGCCACACTTCCGACCTTCCTAAGGGACCTTATACGCACACACTCCTCCCGGAGTCATTTCGCTTGTTCAGGTCCCTGAGACAGCGCCACCTAGCGGCAAGGGAGTTGGATGTTGGGGCTGCAACCCCGTGCCGCCACTGTTTTTATTTATTTGTTTGCTTATTTAAGAGACAGAGAATGGGCGCTCCAGGGTCTCCTAGCCACTGCAAACGAACTCCAGAAGCATGTGCCACCTTGTGCATCTGGCTTTATATGGGTACCGGGAAATCGAACCTGGGTCCTTTGGCTTTGCAGGCAAATGCCTTAACTGCTAAGCCCCTGGCTGCTACTTCTGGGCTGCATCCTTACACTTGGCCGGTGTCCTTCCCGTGGGTTTTGGAGATGGAACTAGTGTGTCTGACCACAACATGACGGAGAATCCCATTATGATGGCTTCTGGGCTCTGGTGGCCCATAGAGAGGACCTATGCCCCCAGTCCTGGCCTCCCGGGACTCTGAGCAGACCCTGCAAGGTTTGGCACCAGGCACCTTCGTGGGTGTGAGGAGGTGAGAGCGGGCCTCAGGCTGGGAATGGGCACAGACTCACCTACCTGGCCATGCTGGTCAGAGAAGCCTGTGTCTTTGCACTTGAGCCCCGAATCTCACTTCAGCCTCAGGCCAGGGCTGGGGATAGCCTGAAACCCCTGCTGACCATGCTTGGCCGTGCCACTCACCCTTCAGGTCCATCCAGCTCTGTTCAGAGAAGTTGAGAACCTCCTGATTCAGCAACACTTCCAGGGCCCGGGAACCATCAGCCAGCCGCACCTCCAAGACATCCGAGTTACCCTCTTGGAGGACCACTGCTGTCAGCCCCGTGCCGCGGGCCTGTGTGCCTGGTGGTGGTGGTGGGGGGGACAGGCGCAGAACAAATTCCCTCTTGGCTCTGGCCTCCTCTGCATGATCCCGTTACCCTCCTTCCCCCTCCCCCAGAGCCCACAAGGCCCCAGACTCACCGTTGGGCATCCTTCCGGGCTGGGCTCGCCCTTGCACCCGCAGGTCGGTCAGGGCGGCCTCCAGCAGCACGTACTCGCCCCGCCCGCTGAACGAGAAGCTGGAGCCATCGAAGGTGACGAAGTGGGGGTCTCCGAAGACGGAAGCTGTGGGGAGAGCGGAGGGGCTACGTGATCCTTCCCAGCCCTTCCCCACCCTCGCCTGGCTCCTCCCTCTGTGAGCCAGGGCCCCAAGCTCGGCACCCACCCAGGCGCGGGGGCCGGTAGGTGCGGCAGTCGCTGGAGGGTCGCCGCCTCATGTAGCGGGGGCACTCGGGTGCCCAGAGGCAGCAGTAATAGAAGCTGATGACATCGTAGAGCCAGTGAGACATGCCGGGCACCCGGGGTGGCGTGCGGTACGGGGGCGCACCCCAGTCGTGGCCGCGGTCCGGAGTGCTGCCGCCCGTGGAGTCCGCCGTCAGGAGCTGGGACCCGTCTTTGGTGTAACAACACTGCTGCCCCGAACCGTACCTGGGGCTGGGGGCGGGGGGAGGGGTGGGGAGGGGCAAGAGCGGGTCATGGGCGCTGTTGGCAGCTGCTCCGGCCCCCTGCCCAGCCCCTGCCTGCCCGGTTGGATGGCTCACCTGGCCTGCACGGAGCGCACGCAGTGCACGGCCCCCGGGTGGTAGGTACAAACACTGCCGTGCTCAATGTCACAGCCGTAGTCGGTCTGCAGGGCGGCCAGAGGCTATCACCTAGGGATTTGCTTCCCAGCCCTTCCTGAGGACCAACCCCAGCACGGGGGGGTGGGGTGGGGTGGGGGGTGGGGGTAGGTTCAGATCCCACCTCACCACCTGAGGGCTTCTTATCTACTTGCGGTGGGGGAGGCTGGCCCTGCCTGTCATCCTCCCCCACCTCCGGGTCCCTAACGGGTGCAGAGGCTTACAAAGAAGCGGCCAGAGTCGGCTCTGGCCTGGGCCAAGGTGCACGGGCAGTCGGGCAGCTCGTTCAGGAAGTTGGGCAGCTTATCCTCCAGGGCCTCCCAGGCTAGGCACTGTGCGCGGGCCCAGGCCACAGAATCTGTCCGGAAGTCATCGCCCAGGTGCCAGGCCAGTGCGTGATCATTGGTCCAGATGGCCAGCACATCTCTGCCCACAGAGAGGACATACCAGCTAAGTGCTGTGTCCACCATGTCCCCAGACTGGGGCTGCCCCCCACCTCCTCCCGGACAGCAGCCCTGAAGCCTCCAAGCGGGCAGCTCCAGTCCAGCCTCTCTGCCCAAGGCCCTCACTTCTCTCCCGCGTAATTCTTGCTGCTGACGATCCGCAGAGCGCCCACTTTCCACCTCTGGAAGTTGGCAGGTGCAGGTTTGGGATAAAGGTGAAGAAACCAGAGTTGGGTATGCCTGTGGCCAGCGGGTACAGATAGGACCACTGCGCGGTCCAGTTTTCGGAGTAGGGCATCCCTGAGGGAGAGAAGGGCCTTGTTCAGCCCCAGGAGCTCTCTGAGGACCCCTAGCTCCGGTTTCTGACACACCGAGAGCCTGACAGATGGAAAGAATGAATCAATGAACAGATAAATGGACCCCCCCATGAAAGAGTAGGCCTCCAGCAGGGTCTCTGGCTTGTGTGAGCGGCGGGGTCCCGGACCACGGAAAACTCAAAGAGGCGGCAAAGTCAGCTGCTTATGGGTCTGAGGTTCAGAGCGCCCACATTCCTACTAGACCTGCCCCCCCCCCGGGACCCAGTGTTGCCAGAAGTAACGTAATGTCCGCTCCTTCCTCCCCCCCCCCCCAATCCGAGCATGGAATGCCCTTCCTTGCTTCCCACCTGCAAACTCCCTCTCCCACTGTCCTCTGCCGCCCACGCCTGGGGCTCCCTTTCCTTATCTCTGGGAACCCGCTCATTCCCGAAGCCTCCACCGAGCCCTCACCTGTCTCTTCATAGCCCCACAGCTCAATGGTGACGGCTGCGGTGGGCAGCACCGAGGAGTTCCAGGTGAGGCTCAGGTTTCCCGTGATGTCCGAGGTGCCGTAATATTGCCAGCGCGTCTCATTCACCAGTTGGCCCTTTTCCAAGTCTGACACTTTGTAGGGGTGTGCTAGGTAGGGGTGATAAGCACTGAGTGAAGGCCTGGGTGGCATACAGGGGGACACTGGGGCTCTGAGGGCTGTGAGGACCCCTCCCCAGGACCAAACACCGCAGCAGCTGGGTTGTGGTCTCCTTCAGACCCTCTTGGAAGGGCACGAAGGCCAGGAGGGGGGTGGGTGGGTCTGGCCTGCAGAGTTTCACCGAGGCAAGCCCTGACCTACCTCACTAGGAAACCCCACAGCCCAAACTCCCCATGGGCTTGGACTCCAATCAGGATACCAGGGGTGGCGTAATGAACCAGCCCAAAAGACTGGTTCAGCCAGAGCAGCAGGTAGGCGGAATGGATAAGGTCTTGTTGTGCATAGATCAACACTGAGGAAAGTCCCATGGGCTTGGGTTGCAGGTGGGAACTAGGGCCCGTGGAGGGTGGGGTGTGGGGCCCGTAGCCTAGCCGGGATCGGTGGGATGAGGAGCTCACCAGCTAGCCAGGTGCCCTTGTAAGGGAAGGAATTGCCATTGTCCATGGAGATAGTGAAGGGGATGCGGCCACTCTCGTAGAGCAGGGGGGACACACAGTGCACCTGCCTCGTGAGGTCAACATAGCCAAGGGTCTGGATGCTGTCCTTAAACCTGCGGGACAGAGATGGCAGGAGAGACTGGCCTACTGTGAGCTGCGGGGCCCAAAGCCCCACACCGTGAGCTCTTCAGGGAACAGGCCTAGCAAAATGTCCCTGCCTTTGGTTCCAGCTTAACCACTGGGTGGGGCTTGGCTTCCCTCCATGTTTGGAGGCTGGAAGTGTGTGGGGAAGCCCTGGTGGCCCAACCCCTTAGTTTCCCTACCTGCAAATGACACCTTCATTGGTGTTGGGCCACTTCAAATGCTGTACCACGAAGTCCTTGCCACCCATCATAGAGCCCGAGTACGGTGAGACTTCCAGGCAGTAGTTCCGGAAGTCACTGCAGCAAGTGTTGAGGCCCAAGCAGGTTGGGTGGCAGGAGCAGAACCCATTTTGCTCACCACAGCGCTGGGAGCAGCTCTCCTGGGCACCTGGAGAAGAAGGCCTTGATGTTTTGGCCTTGGGCACATGCCGGGCCAATCATCCTGTATTGAGAGCCTGTCCCCGGGGAATTCGCAAGATCCGCATGCGCAGCAAATGCTCGCTGGGAGCCGTCTTTGCCCGGATACTGGAGTGGCCACCCTGGGGCTCCACAGCTAGAAGACCCTCATTTGCTTCGGCTGGGGGTCTGTGCGGATATGGCCATTAGGAGTCTAATTCAGTGTCTGGAGGGGACCGGTACGTGCACTGGGCCCTGCCCCATCTCATTCCGTCAAGGGGCAACAATTCAATCCCAAAGGGTCCCACTCTCCAAGATAACCAGGGGTGTTTCCTTCCTTTTAGGGGACGGCAGGGACATGTCCAGTGAGGATTCCAGCAGTCGGCAGAAGGTAGTTAGGAGTGCACCACAGAAAGCGTGGGTGTCGTGACCAAGCGTTCCCCTGTGGGCCGTGAAGACCTGTGGCAGGGCCGAATTTCAACCCTTTGTGCCCCAGCCCTGACTCCCCAGAGCTGGAGGGTGAAGACTGGGTGGGGTGCAAGCACCCGGGGCCAGGTCATACCTCCCACCAGACCTTGTCCAGCATCGCTCAAGAGCCAGGCCAGACCTGGGTCTGAGCCACTGCCCCCGCTTCACTAAGAGCGCAGGGCCTGTGTTCAGATGCAGCAATAAATATTTATTGTCCAAGGAGGTGATGACTCCTAAGGGGTGTGGGGAAGAGGCTTCAGGGTGTCATGAGGTAAAAGTGGCGGCAGGGTAGTGATGCCACCCTGCAGGGGAAGAAGGTGGGGTGAGGTGGAGGGCTGTGGGTTGGTGATACCCAGCTCAGCGTGGGCCTGGCCATGGCTCTCTTTCTGATAGATTTTCTTGGTTCAGTTTCGACCTGAGGAAGACCAGCAGTTCTGGCTGGACAGGATTCCCTGTATGTGACAGGAGGCTGGAGGATCCCCTTGATGGGTTCATGCCCTCCATTGGGGGTTGGGGTGCAGGTCAAGGGGCTCTTCTGGTATCCCACTTTTCTCCCGGGTCGCCATGGCTTTCCAGCACCCAGTTAAAAGGCAAGATAGGCTTGGCTCAGCTTTCCCATCTTTGCCAGAGGCCCCCTCCATGGCAGAGCCTCACAATTTCTTACCACCAACCCCCCAGGCAAGGCCACAGATGGTTCACCAGATGGACAGAAGCTGAGCCCAGTGGGATGTCCGCTTCAGGCCTGGCTACTCAGGCAGATGGACAAGAGACAGGGGGTCAGGAGGGTACGTATGGGAGGGCATACCTGCTATGGGCCTGCGTCCTGGGCCGGGGGCCGTCGCCAGCAGCAGCAGGACCCAAGGCAGGAGGACCAGCTTCATGGCAAGGCCAGTGTCTGGAGCCAGCAGAACGGCACAGTGGCTGAGGCTCACTCCCGCTGGTCTGGCCCCGCCCGATGGCCCGCCCAGCGCTATGCAGCGCCACCCCGCCCCGCCCCTCCCTCCCTCCCAGTCCCCTTTCAAAGTCCACAGGTGCCAGTGTGGACCATCGGGAGCCCCACCTGCCTTGTTAGCACATTCCTGTCCTGTCAGTGAGAGAAAAGGCCCTGGGCGGCGGGTCTCAGCCCCAGGACCCTGGGGGAGGAGGCTGTAGTCTTCTGCGGCGGGACCTTTGGCACGTGACTAACCGGATGTCTAAAGGCTGCAGCTCAGACCCTGGGTCCCAGCCCAGTCCAGCAGACTGGGCCTGCGGGGCGGGGCTTCTGCAGGGGATGGGATGCTGCAGGGTGGGTGAGGCGGCCGTGTTTGAAACTGGCACGCTCCCAGCCCCCGAGTGCCCTCTGGGCAGATCCGGACCTGGGTTCCCAGAGGGAGGTGTTACTAAGCCTCCCTCTCGCCCAGGCTGGCCAGGGAGGGAGGGAGCCGGGCTCATCCCGAGGCAGGCTCCTGAGACTCTCCAACCCAGCAGAGGAGCCCGCGGACAAGGCCAGGCCAGGCTAGTCACCTCCCCAGGGCAGTCGCTGGGAGTTTGTGTAATCTCCTCGGGGTTCTGCTCCCTCGTCCTGCAGGGGAGCAAAGGAGCCCCTTGGTGATCTGCAGGGCCCCAGTTAGGCCCCAGATAGCTTCGGGAGCCCCTGAAGCTAGGGTGGGCCTGGGACCCTCACTCAAGGTTCAGGGGTGCAAGCTGTGGTCGCTCAGTGAGGCCATCTGGACTGTGAGATGCCACCTCAGGTCCTGGGGGTTCAGTGAGCCCCCACTGCTCTCTGGGTCCTGTCCCCTCTAGCTTAGTGTGTGATCTCTCAGAACCAGTCCACGTTGTCAGCCACTTGTGGGGTGTCCGTGGTCCTACTAAGTGTCAGAGAAAGCCAATGGTGGGGGAGAGGGAGCAGAGTGACTCCTGGGATAGCCTGATTCCCTCTTTATCTGTACCCCACAGATTTGGTAAAGTCTCCAAGGTGTTTACCTTCCATGGGGGAGAAAGCCCCTTAAGCCACAGGTTCTCCTGTGGGTGGGTGCCCGCGGTAGTCTGAATGCATGGCCCCGTAGACTCAGGTGTTTTATTAAAATTGAGTTTGCTTTTGGTTAGAGAAGCTTCTCTTTTCAGATGGCGGTGACCTCTGGGATGACTCACAAGGCACCGTAGTGCTGAGAAGAAGTGACAGAGGAGTGCTCAGCACTGAGACATCTCTATCACACCTACCAAAGTTCAGGGTCCACTGTGGAAGAGGTGGCAGAAAGAATGTAAGAGCCAAGAGAAGGACATGACTCCTTACAATACTCTTCCAGACACAAAATGGCCTGGATGCCCATGACCTTGCAGTGCCTGGCACTACCTACACAAGACCCTCATAATAGCAGATGAAAAAATTGAGTTTGCAAGTTCAGCCCCCAGTAGGCAAATTCCTGCTACTGGGTGGTAGTGGGGGATGTCACGGGGGGGGGGGGGGCAGATCTGAATTCCAGCCCAAAGATGTAGAGAGCAGTTCGAACTTGGGCTGTGCGTGCTTGTTTGTTTTGGTTTTACTGGCTGTTTGGTTTTTTCTCTCTCCGCTTGGATCTGTGAAAGGGAGCTGGCTTCTAACACCCCTAGACCTGTAAACTGAAATAAATCCCTCAACGTGAAGCTGACGACAAGACCTGCCCCGTGGCCTCATCCCGAGCCCAGTGCTTGCAGTGATCCCCACTGCGTGGGCAGGGCATGGGCAGGGCGGAGGCGCTGGCTAGCCCACCGCAGGTCCAGCAAGGGTTCACTGCACCTCCCTGTCTCTAGCTGTACAGGGTTTGGCCTGGGGACCCGGAGTCGCATAGTGCTCTCCTGGGAGGGGGGAGTCACGTACCCAGCTGATGAGAAGCAAAGGGCAGCAAAGAGGCACTCCCTGTCCATCCTGGCCCCAGACTCAGGGGGCACTCGGGGCTCTGAGGCGCTGGAAGTGACAGTCATGAGAGAAGTATAGGCCCTGGAATCGCAGGACGTGGAGTCCAGGAGGGCAGGCCAACGCCATGGGCTTCTTTAGGGCTCCTTGTGGTCTTAATTTTTTTTTTTTTTTTTGAGGTAGGGTCTCACTGTAGCTCAGGCTGACCTGGAATTCACTATGCAGTCTCAGGATGGCCTCGAACTCATGGTGATCCTCCTACCTGTGCCTCCCGAGTGCTGGGATTAAAGGTGTGTGGCACCACATCAGGCTTAAAAGTCTCTTTAGCCAGGTGTGGTGGCACATGTCTGTAGTCTTAGCTACTCAGGAGGCTGCCTGGGTTACATAGTAAGACTGTCTCAACATGGCCCCATCTCAGTAAAAATCTTAATTTCTGAACAAGAGGCCCAGATGCCCATTTTGTGCTTGGTTCCACAACTTGTGTAGCTGGTGCTGCGCGGGAGGGGGAGGTGTGACGGGAGGTGAGCCCTTACTTACCCTGAGGAGCCGGCGACTCCTCAGGCACCTGTGCCCTCCCTACCACCTGTACTCCAGGCTCTGGTATGCCCAGTTCCCCTTCACACCCAGTTCCAGCCTCATCCGGAGGGGTCTGCCCTCCTCCCCAACCTCTAGACCCTCAGACTGCCAGTTCCCAAGGTGCCCAGGGAAGAAGTGCAGAAACTTCCAGGTCAGTAATCCTCCTACAGAGGCTCCAGATCCTGCCCCAAGCGCCCTTTGCAGTGAGCAAAGAAGCAAAGACCGTTGCTTCAACTTTATTAGAAAAGAAAGCAAGTAAAAAGGGCGAGGGAGGAGCCAGGCCCCAGGGAGAGAACTCCACCAGGACCCAAGCAGAACCTGACTTGCCCCAGGGCCAAACTGGACAGGTAGGCTGGACTGGGCAGGGGCCTGTTAAAAAGTCAACATTTTATAGAAAAGGGAGCCAGCTCTGCTGTGCAGACCATGTCCAGTCCATTGCCCTCTGGACGACCACGCTGTGGGTGGGGCAGGGTGCTGTGAGGAGGGGGCTGGGTAGAGGGGACCCTCCAGGCCAGGCTGGTCCCCGGGATGAGAAGGCGGGGCTCTGGATGGGCTTCTTCATATGTCCATATCGTCGTCGTCCTCATCTGTCTCGCTCTCCAACGAGGACTCCTGGCTGGATGTTTCCAGAACCTCCAGGGCCGGCTGACACAAGCTCTCCTTCCTCACGTTGGCAGCCGATTGGGCAGAAAGGATAGCCGACTGCAGACAGGGCAGGATGGTGGTCAGGGGTGCCCAGCCCTGTCCTGATCTTCTCAACCTTTATCCAAACCCCCACTCAGTGCCCCCACAAATCCTGTCCCTCAATCAGGCCCCCAAAACCCGAGCCCCTGTCCAGCCCTGTCCTGATCTTCTCAACCTTTATCCAAACCCCCACTCAGTGACCCCAGCAATCCCACCCCTGAACCCGGTCCCCAATCACCTGAGCCCCTGCCCAGGCCCCCAGGGTCACCTTCAACTTCTGCTTGGTCTCCTCGGAGACGCTGCCTTTGGGGGAGAGCAGGGTTGGAGTGGGTGGCGTGACGGTGATCTCAGGGGGGAACTTGGTGGTGGCCGAGGGGATCACTAGCTTTGGCATGTTGGGCAGCAGGCGAGATTTGGCCTTGCTGGACTCAGCCTTGCTTGGATGGCTCTCCGGTGGCTGGGCACTTCCACTGCTGGGCACCTTGCTGCTGCTGCTGGCTGTTGGAGACCTTAGGGTTTGAGTTTCACCCACAGCCTCCAGAGTCTGCCTGTCCCTCCCCGGCTATGGACTCGGTTTCCCCTCTGAAAGACAGAGGGGCCCAGACCATGCGTGCCCGGATCTATCTGTCCTCCTGCCCGTGACTGTGGGGACCCTGGGTCTCCACCACGGCAGCTGCTAGCTCAGGCCGCAGACTCAACTCCAGGCGCACCCACGAGCACCCTAAGCTTTCCCACGGACTCTGAGGGCTCCCCAGGCACCGTGCTTGCACTCGGCCGTTCTGGACGCATGTTGTGGGGTCCTTCCCCAGGGAGGACACTGAGGCTCAGAGGTGCTCTCACACAGGTGTGGTCACAAGCTGGCACCAGTGCCAGGACGAGCGATGGGACGTGTCAACCCGGAGCCTGGAGCCTGGAGGCAGCGGGGACTCTGGGAGCTGACAGCCTCCAGGGAGCTGCATGAACTGGGAGCCACCGAGCTGCCCTGGCAGGGCTCCACATTCCTTCAGGCCCATAGCTTTAAAAGGAATGGGGACTAACTCAAAGCCCCACCCGGTCCTCGTGGACTGGTGCCAAGTCCTGCCTCCCGGAGTGGTCCTTGGGAGGCTCAGCTAGGAGGACTTCCTAAGGGGCCCGCTGGGTAGGCTGTTGGTGGGAAGTCAGGAGGGACCAGGCCTGGGCCGTCTCCACTGCCCACAGGGAGCTCGGTGACAGAGCTCGAGCTCGCCCTGGTCACGCCCGTCCCTCCCCTGACCCAGCTGGACTCCGTAGTGCCATGAAGCCCAAGAATGACTCTTGCTCTTGGTAGGATGCCTCTAATCCCGCCAGGGCTCTTCCCTCACTCTCCACACTGCCCGCCCTTCCTCCGCTGACCGCTGACCGGGAGCCCTCCGCGGCCGCCAAATGAGCAACGCAGTGGAAGCTGGTGTGGCGCCGCGACCTCGACTCACCTTGGCTGCAGGTGGGCTCGGCACCTGTCCGGGGCTCAGACTCTGGCGTCCAGCAGTGTGGCTCGGCTGGGGGACCTGTGGGGGCCGCCTTCACCTGCTGACCGCACCGTGGCTCCTGGGATGGCAATCCGGCACCCTCTGCCACTCCTGCCAGCTCTTCTCCCTCTATGGAGATACAGGCCAGCTATAGATGGCCTACCCCATGGGCCAGGGGCCCCTCCCCAGGCACCTGTACATCTGTGCTAGGCCCTGTGGGTCTAGGCTGTGACCTGGGACACTTAGCAGGTGAGTGACTGACGAGGGCCCTGGGCTAAGGTGGCTGTCTACCCCAGGAGCAACCTAGGTACCAGCAGGTTGGTACTACAAGGGACAACTACAAGGAGGGGCCAGGTAGGGACGTTTTAGGAAACTCCTCACCCTCCAGTGGACACTGGGGCCCGGAGGGGCTCCCCATGTTGGGCAACTGTATGCCTGACAGAGTAGAACTTGAACTGAACAGCCTATGGAGCCACGTAAGACAACCACACGGCCACGTGAGGGGACTTCCACTCTCCTCTGCTCACAGGAGTGCACTCAAGTGGAATTAGGACCAGGGCCAAAGCTACTACGACCAAACACACAAGGGCACTGTGACCGCCCCCCACCCCCCGCCCCCGCCGAGGTAGGGTCTCAGTGTAGCCCAGGCTGACCTCGAATTCACTATGGAGTCTCAGGCTGGCCTTGAACAGTGAGCCTCCTGTCTCTGCCTCCCGAGTGCTGGGATTTAAGGTGTGTGCCACCATGCTGGGCAAACTGTGCCCTTTTGACAAGCCAAACCCCTCCCTTCTAGGCACAAGGTATGGGCTGGCAACTGGCCAGTTAAGGCCATTAATGAGCCTGTGTTGTGGAAGCCCTGGAGACCCCAAGTGCCTAAGACCCTACTTCTTGCCTCCAGCAGCAGTTCAGTCCCCTGGGTGGCTCCCTCCGTTCTACACACTCAGACACACTGCCTGTCCATCCTTCACCTCACCCCCTAGGTTTCCTCCAGAATAGCCACCCCCTTCTTCTAGCAGAAAAAGCTAGATCCCTTTCTTGGCCAGGTGGGAAAGAAAGCTTCTAGGACAGCAGCAGAGGCCTCATGGTCACCCAGATGCCCTTCCTAGGTCTCTGCAGAGCTGCTCCAGGGTCAGGAGGTCTTCCTTTCCTTTCCCTTCTCCCTCCCCTCATCTTAAAAAAAATATTTTAGGGGCTGGAGAGATGGCTTAGCGGTTAAGGCCTTTGCCTGCAAAGCCAAAGGACCCTGATTTGATTCCCCAGGATCCAAGTTAGCCATATGCACAAGGGGGCGCAAGCGTCGGGAGTTCGTTTGCAGTGGCTGGAGGCCCTGGTGTGCCCATTCTCTCTCTCTCTCTCTCTCTCTCTCTGCCTCTTTATCTCTCGGTCTCTCAAATAAATAAATAAAATTTCAAAAAAACTTAAAAAATATTTTAAATATATCATTTTATTATAACAAGTTATACACTTCCATTATCCTGTGGGATCCTCCCCAGTGGGGTCATGGTATCCACTGTGGGGTCATGAAGGCCTCAGTCAATCCTATGGTGTATTCCTACCCATTCTTTGGCTCTCACAATCTTTCCACCCCTTCTTCGACAAGTTCCCTGAGCCATGGCAGGCCTGCTGGCAGTGTTGAGTTCTCTGTAGCCTCTGGATTTCTGCTTTGATGGGTTTTGATTGGTCACTGTGTCTGTCACCACCTCATCTCTTTCCTTCAACTCAATTCTTGCTATGTAGCCTAGGCTGGGCTCAAGGGACTGTCTTGCCTCAGTCTCCCTAAAAAGCTATGTGGCATGAAAAGGCCTTATCTCCCCTGACCTGGGCCACCCCCTCTCTTGGTCTTAATACTGGGTGATTCAGGTCTGAGGCCAGCACCAAGGCTGATAGCAAGAAGCACCTCAGGGGTCTCCTCCTGCAGGGTGGGGTGTTGGGTACACACCCAGCACGCTGGCCCTCCCTGGCCCCAGCCCAAGGTCATGCCCTTCCACAGGGGCATGGCTGGTTGCTTCCCTTAATTCAGCAAGGGCTCCCCAGGCGGCACACAGGTAGAATTAGACCTGGTGACCTATATCATGATCTCAACACTTGGGAGGTGGAGGCAGGAGGACTGTCATAAACTCGAGGCTAGCCTGAGCTGCATGGTGAGTTACAGTCCAGCCTGGGCTACATGTGACCTTGCCTCAAACACCAAAACCAAAACCAAACCAAACAAACAAAAACCAAAATGTGTCTGGCGTTTTTGCCTATACAGGTCTAACAGGACTGACTATGGTGAGGTGGGGCCCGGTACACGCAGGATAGGGCCTCCTCCCACCCTGACATGGGTGTGGAATGCCCTCAGGGTGGCCAGGTGTGAAGGTGGTTAGCTCTTCCACTCCTGTACATAACAGCCCCAGGTGTATCCACCTGTCCCAGCCTCTTTCTACAGAGTGGGGACCAGAATGGGGAAGGACAGCTCTGGGTGGTGTCCAGCAGAGACTTAGACATGTGGGAAGGTGCTCCTGGGCCAGGTGGCCTCCTCCCCTCACTAGGGATATGTTGGCCATCCAGGATGCCATAAGGAAAACATGCCAGCTCCCACGGCAGACTCACAGCCTGGGTCAGGTCTGAGCTGGCTGTCCTGGGAGGCCCTGGGCTTGGCCCTACCATGCTGCCCAGGCCCCTGACCTGGCTCTGCACAGCAGGCACGTGTTCCCCAGGGAGCTTTGTGTAGGTCAGGGTTCTGAGCTCTTGTCTCGTCTCTGCGGGGAGACAGGCGAGTGGAGGCCAGCCTCTGTCATACGGGTCACTGTGCTTGTGTTCCAGACGCCCTGTGCTCCCCGGGCCAGGACCTGGCTGTGTGTAGGTCCCCAGGGCTTACTCTCCGCCACTGGCATGAAAGGTGCGGGCGTTGGGCTTTGTTGAGGGCCATTAAGGGAGAGCTACCTCCTCCTGGGCAAGGCCAGAATCTGAGCCCCAGCACAGGCCCTGGGAGGACACATGACATTCTCAGCTACCCCAAAACAGATTATAAGAGTTGATCCAACCGGGCCCTTAAGACATACATACTAAGGAAATGGGAAGAATGGTTATCCCTTAATGAAATAACGTGCTTACACATTCGCTGATCCCAACCCTTACTGCTAAGCCTCTTGGCTTTTCTGAGTTCTAACTCAAAAAGTGTAACTTCCTTTTCTATGTCTTTAAATATTTTTATGTAAAAGTATGCAAGAGAAAGAAGCAGATAGAGAATGGGCATGCCATGGCCTCCAGCCACTGCAAACGAACTCCAGACACATGCGCCAACTTGTGACATCTGGCTTACGTGGGTACTGGGGAATTGAACCTGGGTCCTTAGGCTTTGCAGGAAAGCACCTTAACTGCTAAGTCATCTCTCCTGCCCCTCCTTTTCTATCTTTTCAATGTGGGCCAAAACCCTATGCCCTGACCCCTCTGGGTTTTCTCACTGTTTCTCTGAAGTCCTTCCCAACCCCTATCCCCAGCAGCAGCTTCACACAGACCTCCTTTGCTGATCTTAACTCAAAAGTCATGATCTTCTTTTCTCTATTCCTCTCCTCCCAGCAGCTGCTGAGTTTACAGCTTGCCTGCCCTGGTGGTTTTTCTCTCAAGCTCTAAGAAAATAGTCCTCAGGTTTCCTCTGAGTCCATTTTTTGTTTGTTTGTTTTTCAAGGTAGGGTCTCACTCGGGCCCAGGCTGTCCTGGAATTCACTGTGTTGTCTCAGGGTGGCCTCGAACACAGGGCGATCCTCCTACCCGCCTCCTGAGTGCCGGGATTAAAGGCGTGCACCACCATGGCCGGTCTCTGAGTCCATTTTTAAATCATGTTATCATGTGTGACTAGGAATCTGCAAAAGGGAACTCAGACACCCCAGTAGTGTGTGTCTTGCCACAGAGCCAGCGACGTGCCTGCAGCAGACAAGAGGGCGCCTCCCCTCCCCGTCTAAGCACTGGCTTGCGCTGCTGCCTCACCCCCTCCTTCCAGGTCCAGGCCTGCCTGCTCGACTGGCCACCCTGCCTGCAAGCTGCCCTTCCACGGATGCTGGTGTTCAGAAGGAACAAGGGCTCCTGCTGATGGAGGTGGCCAGGCTCTGCACCACCTACATCCCATCTGCCTCTTCTCTTCACAAACCACTGGCCTGAGCTGGCTCTCATCTTGACTACTTTCTGTCCGGTTCTGTCTATCTTGCCTACAGGGGACAGATCTGGTGTCCAGAGACTACTGAGGCCAAGTGCCAGGGGCCTCAAAGTATGCCAGGCTCCAGATTCTTCCACAGGAGGCTTGGTCTGTACTAGTTCCCCTCTTCCAGGGCTATGTGTGTGTACTGTGCATTTAAGAACGTACATGTGTGCATGTGGAGGCAGACACTGGGTTTCTTCCTCAATTGCTCTCCATCTCTCTCTCTCTCTCTCTCTTTTTTTTTTTTTTTTCAAGGTAGGGTCTTGCTCTAGCCCAGGCTAACCTGGAACTCACTATGTAGTCTCAGGGTGGCCTCAAACTCATGATGATCCAATTTGGCTAGACTAGTGAGCTAATACGGCTGGTGAGCTAACAAGACCTTCGAGCTAACAAGGCCCAGGGACCTTCCTGGCTCTTCCCCCGCAGTGCTGGGACTACAGGTATCTGCCACCACACATGGGTGCTGGGGGGCCTCCTGTGCGGTAAGTACTCTACCCTCGGATCCGTCTCTCTGGCCCACTCGCTGCTGTTGATTGCTGAGCTCTGTGGGGGAGACCAGCACCGCAGCAAACGCGTCGTGTCAACGGTGTTGCTGGCTCAGCCCCTCCCCAGCCCTCAAAGACAAGAGGGAAGCACACAGGGTAGACAGAGGCGGTGCCAACTGGACTGGCAGCTGCCTGCCCCGTGGATCACCCAGGCTGCAGGCTGACCCACCTCTTCCTTGGCCTACACTCTACCCAGGAAAAGGGATTCGTAGCACCCGGACATGGGGATGCACGCTGCCACGGGGACTGGGAAGGCTCTTACCTAAATCCACAGAGGTCATGCTGGGCGTGGTGTCGAGCCTGTGTAGCTGGGGAGTTCCGGGGTCCATGGACATGTCTGGGGTGGAGACTAATGTTGAGGGAGGGCAGCTGATAACAGCGGTGGCAGTAGCCGATACAGTTCGAGGCTTCGCATGGGGGTCGCCTGGCCGCTGGAGAGCATCGGTTGGCATGGGGTCAGGTGCTATAGGGGTCACTGCTGTAGGAAAGAAGTTCTCTCGACTGTCCTTGAGGTGTTTCGGGGTGGTGGGGGTGTCCCCCGAGGCCTGTGAGGGCAGAGGGGAAGAGATGAAGGTTGGAGGGCCAGGCCCCTAGCCCATACAATCATACCCCAAACTGGCCCAATCCAGTCCCATAGAACACTTCGTCTGGACTTTGGACGCGAGTGCTACACAATGTGTCCAGCGAGATCCACAGGCATTCCTCCAGGGCGCTGACACCGCACACAGTCGGGGCCCAGGTCCCTTCCCCAGAGGATGTCCAGTCCATACTGGTGGGGCCCCAGTGAGGAACTCATGGCTGCATCTTCATCTGAGTCGCTAGGAATGGGGTATAAGGCTCAGCTGTGGACTGTAGGAATGGGTGGTCAGCTTGGGAGAACCACTTCCCAAGGGCCCCTAGTGGAACAGTCTCAAAGGGAAAATCCCAGAGTCCACACCCCAACCCAGGTGCCTGGCATCAGAACTGTCACACCCCTACCACAGCCCTTTGATTCCCGGAACAGGGCCCTCAGGGGCTCGTTCTAGGCTGCTGCAGTGTCAGGGGCACGGGGTCTCCCTTTGCGGAGTCTTTGCACACGGCCGCTCTGCCCCGAAGCCCAGCCCTTCTTCAGCATGGTGCGCGGTCCACAGAGACTGACAGTGCACTTTGAAGGCAGGCGAGGCGCCTCTCACAGCAGAACTGAGGGCTCAGCCCCAAGCCCCTTCCTCGCAGACTCACTCCAGGGCAGTCGGAGTGTGGGCGTTATGAGCCTACAGGTGGCGCCTGGGTGCTCAGGGGTCGCTTTCCTTCTACAGTGACTTGTCTGTCCTAATGATCTGATTGAAATGCCTCCACGTGGAAGCCGTGAGCCTGTGGCTTCTCTTACAACAGGGTGTATGGAGAAGCACCGTGATGAGCTGGGCCTGGTGGGAGGATAGGGCAAGACAGAGCTGGCTTCTGGCCACAGGGGTCCACGTGCTGAGATGGCACAGCCCCGGTGCAGGTGTGGCAGACACCGGGGAGGGTGAGTTCTGTACCGCTGTCCTCTCTCAGGAGCAGCCTCAGCCACAGCCAATTGTACAGACCCTCTATTGATGTCCCCGGATGTGTGCAGGGCCGCCATGGCAACTGCAACAGCTGAGAAAAAGGGACAATCCCAGAGGAGCAGCAGCGGCTGGCTAAGAGGGCCCGGGGCTCACCCTCGCCCTAGTCAGCAGTGGGCCCTGCACAGCCCTCACAGGGTCCTGTTTTTCCCAAAGTGGAAGCTATCGGGTCCTGTGGAGAAGGAGGAGCAGGTATGGTGGCTCTGGAGAAGACCCTGAGACAGCAGCCACCAAGATGGACATGGGACACTGGGGGGGGGGGGGGACAGGGGAGTCCACCAAGATGGACACGGGACAATGGGGGAGGACAGGGACGTCTACTGGGGGACTTACAGAGAGCTTCCTAGGTGGCTTTCCTAGGAGGAAGGGGTGAAGCATGGAAAGAGATGAGGAGCAGGAAATGCCTCCCCAGGACTGGACTCAAGGCAGGTGAAGGCCAGGGGAGAGCAGCTGGCTCTCAGAAGTACCATACGGGCCAGGCCCCAGAGGGGCTGCAGGCTACATCAGTGTAAGAGGGCCTTCAGACCCCAGTCGGCTCTAAGAAGTGGTGGCAGGTCAGAACATTAATGGGGAGGCCCAGAGGACCACTGGGCTGGCGCTCTACATCTGTCTCTCCACCCCACGGGGGGACAAGAGCCTGCCCCGACAGTGCCCAGCAGCGGACAACCTCAAAGTACGGCTCCATCGCTCAGCTCTGGCTCCCTCACCAGCCAGCCTGGGTCTTTCAAGGGCTCCTGACAGCAGCGTGAGCCCACGAATCCCGGTGGTGCTGACAGATGCAGGTCTTGGCAGCAGGTGGCCCTCTTCAGCTTCGGTCTTCTTGTCCTCAAGAAGTGAGACTCTGACCTGCCATCAGCCCTGGCCGGCCCAGTACCAGTGAAGGGGCCAGGGGACAGAGCTTGGAAGCTCTCATGGGAGTCTGTGACTTAAGCCTCTTCCAGGTCAGACAAACTGGATATAGTAGCTCATACTAGAACGCTACCACTCAAAAGGCCGAGGCAGGAGAATTGCCATGAGTTAAAGGCCAAACCCAGGCTAGGGAGTACCAGGATAGCCAGACTACAGAGCAAGACTGCCTCAACAAAAACAAAACGCCTCCCTCCTGTTAGGGGGCCCCAGGTACTAGCACGTGCCTACCTTCCCAGTGGCGATGGTGCAGGCCCCAGGTGTAAGCACTCTGTTTATGTAGGCAAAAATCAAGTGTTGAGGACTGCTGGCTGGTGGTTCAGTCCTGCAAAGGCCTCTGGCCTTCACCTGAGGCTGGCCCACAGTCCCTATGCTTTCCAAGGCTAACTCCTTGCCTTTCTTAGACCTGAGTCTGTGTTGGTGGCCTTATGCTGCAATTCTGCCAAGACCAAATCTGTCTGGACCCCCAAGATGGCCACAAGCCAACTGCTAGGACCCTTGCGAAGAGGAACCTGGACTCCCCCTGGGGATAAGAGGCTGGATCTACTCAAAGGCAGGTCACTGCTCTGACCTGCGAGCTCTTCCATCTGCCCGGCTCACCTCTCCCTCCTTCCCTCTCGCTGCAAGCTGTTCTCTTGCCAAGACTCGGCGGAACCCAGTCATGATCCCGGTGAGGTTCTCTACGACCACCGCAGGAAGGCCTCACTCCCACCTCCATCCTGCCAGACCAGTCCTCATCTCCCTTCTCCCCCGACCCCTCCTCCCTCAATCCTCTCCTCGCCATCCACCAGTTACACTGGACTCCCATCTCCTCCTGGACCTCGCAGCACGCACCTGCACCTCCTGAGCTTGGGACAAACCCCGGCCCCCACCACTCACCCTCCCTTCAGTGGCTCCTACACAGATTCTGCCTCCACCCCAAGCTCCCCGGCCGCTTTAAGTCCCATCAGCCTGCCTGTCACATCTCTGCCTCTGTGCAAGTTAAGGCCTTTCTGGCTGGGGCCAGCTGGCGAGGTGCTGTCCTTCCTGCCGCCCCTCCAGCTTACAGGCTCAGACACCTTCTGCTCCTCTCCCCTCGACTATGCTGACAACAAGCACAGACGCGTGGCACCCTTGCTCTGGGCTCGCAGTTTTAGTGTGGGGCAGGCTGGGCGCGTCTTACCTGTCTCTGGGTAGCAGCCCCGAGGTGCACTTGACAGAACTTCACAGCCTGCTCCAGAGCAGCCTCCTCATCCACCTGAGCACGGAGATACCTGTGGTCAGAGGGCTGGGCCGCCGGACTCAGCCTGCTTCCAGCCCAGTCCCTAGACCAGCCCCTGAAGGGGAACCCCCACTCCTGTGCAGAACCCTCATCACAACCAGACCACCCGAGCCCAGCGCTCAGATGGGGATGCCGGCCAAGGGTTGAGGCCCAGCACCCTCTGGCCACATCGAATTGATTTCTATGTCCTGCACACACAGGCGGGCAGGGAGCCTCAGCTCTCAACCAAGCCTTCAAATTCAGCTGAGAGGGTTGAAGAGATGGCTTAGTGGTTAAGATGCTTGTCTGCAAAACCAAAGGACCCAGGTTTGATTCCCCAGGACCCACATAAGCCAGATGCACAAGGTGGTACATGCGTCTGGAGTTCGTTTGCAGTGGCTGGAGGTCCTGGCACATCCATTCTCTCTCCCCAGAATCTTTCTCTCTCAAGTAAATAAAATAAAAACGAAGCCAGGCATGGTAGTGCATGCCTCCCAACACTCAGGAGGCAGAGGTAGGAGGATCACCATGATTTCAAGGCCACCCTGAGACTACATAGTGAATTCCAGATCAGCCTGGGCTACAGTGAGACCCTACCTCGAAAAACCAAATAAATAAATAATAAAATAAAAAAATTAATAAAATGTTTTAAAAAATTCAGCTGAGAGCTGGGCATGGTGGTACATACTCATAACACCAGCGGTGGGGGGGGGGGCAAGATTGAGTGTCCCAGACCAGCCTGAGTTGCCAATCAAGACCTTGCCTGAAAACAAGTAAGCAAGCAAAAAACCCAAACACGTGAGAGAGCTCACCCCAAGTAGGGAGCAAGGAGGGCTGGGAGGGGCTTCTTAGAAGCCCAGGTTGGACGATGACATTCTGGGCCATGCCAAGTGTGTCCCACAGACCAAGAGCCCAAAGCATGGGGTGGGGTCACTGTGGACAAGCAGCAGGTGAGGCCACACACTGCCAAGCCAGGACAGGAGTGGAACAGGGCCTAGGAAAGGAGGGGAGCCGGAGCCCTGGGATCAGCCCCGAGGAACTTACACCAGAGACACATGCCCTCGATGCTGCTGAGGTTGAGAAGGGTGGTACTTTGATTCAGGTGTCCCCCATAAACTTATGGGTTCATGCTAGGTCTCCAGCTGGTGGCAATTTGGGAATTGGAACCTCCTGGAGGCGGTGTATTATTGGGGGCGGGCTTATAGGTGTTATAGCCATTTTCCCCTTGCCAGTGTTTGGCACACTCTCCTACTGCTGTTGTCCATCTGATGTTGGCTAGGAGGTGATGTCCACCCTCTGTTCATGCCATCATTTCCCCTGCCATCATGGAGCTTCCCCTTGAGTCTGCAAGCCACAACAAACCTTTTCTCCCACCACTGCTTTTTCTGTTTGTCTGTTTTTTTTCAAAGCAGGGTCTCACTCTAGCCTAGGCTGACCTGGAATTCATTATAATTCTCCTACCTCTGCCTCCTGAGTGCTGGGATTAAAGGCATGCACCACCATGCCCAGCTCCCCATAAGACGCTCCTGGTGGGGTGTTTCCAGCCAGTCATTTGAAATGGCTACAACAAGAAGCAATCCTGGAGGGGCCCTGCAAACTGACACTACTTGGGAAAAAACTGTGACCACCAAGGACAGTCACCCTACTATTTGATAAGTCACTGAAATTCTGGGGATTCTTCCTATGGGAATAATTATAAATAGAGGAAGTCGGGTGACTATCCATTGTGGGGTATGTGGGGGTGGAGGCAGACCACAGCCTCTTTGGGCCACTGTGCTCAGCTTTCTCCCAGGCCTGTTTCTTAGGTGGGCACCACAGTCACTTGTAGATGACAGCCCAGAAGAAGTACCCCAAACGCATTCGGAGGCCTGTCCTCATCTTCCTGCACTGGACCTCCAGCATAGTTTCAGCTTCCTCACATGATTCACACTTCGTTTTACTGACTCTAAACTTGTGGCCTACCCTCTGGAGAAAATCTCAAAAAAAAAAAACCAAAAAAAAAAAAACACCAAACTAAGACACAGTTGGCATGGCAGAGAGATGATACCTCTGCTCACCCCAGGGGCAGATCGTGGCATAAGTGGGCCCAGGGAGCCTCTTGGAGAAACAAAGGCCTAAGCCAGGAGGAGTCTGTGAACAAGCCCAGCCCCGGCCCACCTGCTTGATGAGCATGTAGGTTTCCGACATGATCTTCTCGATGCGGCCCAGGTCATAGGCCACCCCCTTCTGGCCCTGCTGCCACACGCGGTAGGCATCCAGCAGGAGCGTCTTGCCTGACTCTGTGTCCTCTAGGAGCTTCCTCTTGCGACTGGGCCTAGGGGGTGGCTCCTCGGGATGGCCACCTCCCCTCGCCCCCGTGGCAGTGATGGGAGCAGCAGTGGCCATAGGGGCTGGCACGGGTGGAGTGGGCAGCTGCCGGGCGCTGATGCTCAGCTCCTCCAGGGACAGTTCCGTGGAGCGGCTGTCAGGGCCCCGGTCTCTCAGGGGGCGGCCTGGCTGCGGAGGTGGGCTCCTCTCCAAGTCGAGGCGGCGAGCGCTAGCCTCGCTGGTGTCCATGGGCTCCGTGGGCCCCACCCGGGGGCTCTCCTTGTCCCTCTGCTCTACAACCTGGTCTGTGCTGTCCTTTGTGTCTGTGGCCACTGGGAGGTGACTGACAGAGCCCACTTTGCACCCTGGCTCGGGCCCTGGCCCTGAGCCATCAGCCAGGGGTGGCTTTTTGGAGTGGGGGAGGCTCTCCTGTCCATCTTCGGGACTGGCCTTGTGTGAGACATCGGTGGTCATTCTGGCTCCTGGGAGGCCACAGGCCTTGGGTCCTGGGTGTTCCGATCCCTACAAGGACACCGACAAGACAAGACACTAGTATCCCCCCTGCACCAGCCCCCCCCCCCCCCAGGTACCCCTACTGCCTCTCTGGCAGCTAGATAGGGCCAACCCCAGTCATTAGAGGAGGTTCTGGGCCTAGACCCAAGTCCCCTGCTTCTCTGGCTGAAGAAGAGGTAGCTTAGCTTGGGGCACTCAGTTGTGCTACTGGGGTCCTGCACCACTGTCTGGAGGCTGGCAAGGGAGAGTGCACACAGTGTTCCCACAGGTCTGGCTCAGTCTGCTGGGGAAGACTTGAAACCCACTCTACACAGGGCAAGTTGCAGGTCATTCTAAGCAAACACCCAGTTTGTTTGGGCTGACCCTCCCTGCCTGGGGGTGTGGGGACAGAACGGGTGTTACTGCAGAGGTGGGCTCCTCTCCAAGTCGAGGGAACTCGAGGATCTGCTCAACGGGGTACCAATGATGGGGAAGGACCTGGGAGTGTGCCCATGAGCCCAGTGGGTGCACACACCTCCGCGAGCTCACTCAGCGTGTCCTCCAGCACCTTCACCGTGAGGATGAAGGCCCGCTGTGCCAGGACCTGGCGGTCGGCATCTCGCAGATATTTCCTATGGTCATGTGGGGTGGGTGGGGGGAAAAATGGACAGCATCAGAAACCATGCGCTGCTGCTAGGTGGTGGCACCCCACCCCAATGCTGGTTTGTCACTGCGTCCCACCTACTGAAGTCTGCCTGTCTAAAAGCGTCCCCGGGGCTCCTCCCTCCATACTCAACACACCTCTGACCGGGTCCCGGCTGGCTGTGCCGGGCCAGCCCTGACTGCTAGCTCAAGAAAGGTTGGGTGAAAGGTTCCTTTCCTTGGGGGCTTTTCCCAGGGCACCCTACCTGAGGCTTCATGGCCAGGCCAGGCCTTGAGTGCACTGCACTTCCTGGAACAGGGCCCCAACCCCTACACGTGGCAGCTGCCTACCACCCTGCTGGCACTACCTCTGACAGCCCCAGGCTGGGGGAAGGGCGGGCCTCCGCGTGGACACCAAGGTCACTGCAGAGAGCCTGTGTTGGTCCCAGGGGGCAAAGGCGGCACACCCTGAGTCTGGAGGCTGGGACAGAGGGCTCTGAGAAGGCGAGGGGAGGGTGCGGCCCGGTGGCTCACTCACTTGCCCTGGTCTGGTGTGCGCTGCAGCATGGAAGAGATCTTCAGCAGGGTGCTGTGGTCCCGCAGCTGGGCCAGAACCCTGAGCAGCAGCACGATGGAGCGGTTCATGTGCCAGGCAAAGCTGCCTGGTCGGTCAATCTCATCCACAGGAATCCGCCAGATGCCCTGCGGGGTGGGTGCAAACAGGCTGAGGGCTGCTCCACCACGCCCCAGAGTGTCAGGGACACCCCTGGAACCTGCCACCGTCCCAAAGCACACTGCCTAGCCAGGAGCTTCTCAGCCCCTCCACGCAGAGGACGACACAAGTCAGGCTGCCTCCACCCAGTCCCTCACCAGTGGCAGAAGGCAGTGTACACATGAGGAGCCGCACATCCACTTCTGGTTTTCCCTAGGCACGGTCCTGCTATGTAGCCCAGGCTGGCCTCAGACCCATGATCCTCTTGCCTCAGCATCCCAAGTCCTGAGATTACAGCTGTGTACCACCATCACACCTTTTTTTGTTTGTTTGTTTGGTTGTTTTTTCGAGGTAGGGTCTTACTGTAGCCCAGGCTGACCTGAAATTCACTATGGAGTCTCAGGGTGGCCTCGAACTCATAGCAATCCTCCTACCTCTGCCTCCCGAGAGCTGGGATTAAAAGTGTGCGACACCATGCCCGGCCATTACACCTCTCTTTTTTAAAATATATTTTTATCTATTCGCAAGCAGAGAGATATAAGAGATGAGAGAACGGGTGCACGTGGACCTCCAGCCACTTTACATGGCTTTATGTGGGTACTGGGGAATCGAACTCAGGTTATGTGGTTACGTGATTATGTGGCTTACGTGGATCCTGGAGCATAGAAACAGGGTCCTTTGGCTTTGCAGGCAACTGCCTTAGCCACTGAGCCATCTCTCCAGCCCGGCTCCTCTTTCGTATGGCTATCACCACATGCCATCTGTTCCCGATGGCAGCACTCAAGTGGGGCACACAACTCTGTGCAGGTGCTGGCACTAGAGGGAATGCTGGGCAAAGGGATCCTGGTGACACACTGGTAGCTGCTGTTGCTGGACGGGCTCTGGCATAGACTCACTTTCTTGCATCCCTTCCTCACTGGCACCCAGTAGCTGTAGCTCCAAAAATGCCCAGGCCGCACTGCCCCAGTCACAGCTGTGTCCTGGGAGACGGGTGTTGGACGCCCCCCCCCAGGGCACCCCTACTTGCAACACTCAGAATATCTCCCAGGGCTGTTTTGGGGGTGGGCATGCCTTCCAAAGCATGCATTCTACTTCCCTGGCCTGCTGGGGCTGGGCTCCCGTCCTGACCTCTGACCTTGTCATTCCCTACTGCACTAGTCTGGGGAGTGGAGACCAAGTTACTTTCAGGACTTCCTGGTATGGGGTGCAGGAAAAGGCAAGGGTAGGGCCAGGAGGACCCAGCCCTCTGGTGACCTCACAGCAGGTGGTGGCCACAGAAGCAAGCTATACGAAAGAAAACTATACGAAATCTGAGTTCTTTTTCCGAGGTAGGGTCTCACTCTAGCTCAGGATGTCCTGGAATTCACTCTGTAGTCTCAGGGTGGCCTCAGACTTTCGGAGATCCTCCTACCTCTGCCTCCCCAGTACTGGGATTAAAGGCATGCGCCACCACGCCTGGCCCAAAACCCATTTTTTTTATAAAATATATTTTATTTATTTATTTGAGAGGGGGAGAGAAAGAGGTAGAGAGAGAAAGAGAGAGAGAGAGAGAAGGGGCACACCAGGGCTTCCAGCCACTGCAAACTCCAGACGCATGCACCCCCTTGTGCATCTGGCTTACGTGGGTCCTGGGGAATAGAAACAGGGTCCTTTGGCTTTGCAGGCAAACACCTTAACTGCTAAGCCATCTCCCCACCCCAAAACCTGAGTTCTTAAGGGCCAGATCTCCCTGGGCAGCACGGCTTGCTGGGGCTCTCATCTCAGCACCTCCCAGAGAACCTAGAGGTTGGCCCTTGCGTGGGTAGAGGCCACTGCAGCCCAGCACATAGTTTAGCCCCCTTTCTCCCTTCTGTCTCCTCTCTCCAACTTTAGAAAGAATGAGGGAGCAAGCCCAGGGGTGAGCAGAGGGGCCTGAAGAGGACCCCCGGAGGCTGCAGAGCACTCTCTGCTTGGCTTTGGTGTCACTGTGGCTGCGTGGCCCTTTCTTGGTGGTTGCGTGCTGCAAGACCCTGGCTGGGCGGTCGCCTGGTGCCCTGCTCGCTCACTCACGGCTTCATGGTTTACATGCTACCTGGGGCTCCTGTCCTGCTAGCAAGGCTGGACCTTCTGTCCTGACCAGCCACTGGCAGCCATGAGCACACAGGCAATTCCAGGAGGCTCCCCTCTACTAGCAAGGAGTTTGGGAATACCTCTTGGGCCCCTTTGTGCTATGTGCAGATGGAGGCTAGCCCTAAGGGGATTCCTGAGGCCATGAGACAGCTGGTCTTTGAAAAAAGAAGACTCCTTTTGCCTGAGCTAAGCACAGCCTGGCTTCTGTTTGCAGCTCTAGGATGGACAGGGACTGGCCCCTACACAGGGCAGAGGGACTGGCTAGAGTGAACTTCTCCTTGCCTGCCCCCCACACACCACTGCTGTAGGGGTGAGAAGACAGACACCCAGCAAGCGAAGGCACCTGCTGTTTTGTCTCCCTCACCATGGGCCATATGGGAGGAGGTGTGAAGCTAAGCAAAGACCCCACCACAGCCAGCTACAGCTCACAGGCACAGGCATGGGATTCAGGGAGAGCTCAGTGGGGTGATGGGCGAAGGAGGCCAGCACAGGGGGCTGACACCCACAAAGAATTGGAGGCTGGAGCAGAACTACGCAACAGGAGTGGGACCCTGTGAGAGCGGGGGAGAGGGAGAGAGACCGAGAGAGGAGAGATGAGGGCAGGAGCCATTCCGGAAACCCCTCCACCCACAATGTGGTCACCAGTACTGGCTCTGTCAGCCCACCTGGAACTGGACAGGGCTGGGGCTGTGCTCCAGGTCAGGGGCCATCACATCCTTGCTGAACTGAGGTCATGCCCTGGGAGATGGGGGTGCGCGCCCACCTCTTCAGGGACATGTGCGGCCGCCTTCAGATCTGTCTCATTTGATTCCGAGTTGTAGCATGACCAGAGTGTGCTCCCCAGTGCCCACCTGGAACCCCGTGCTGCAGACAGCCAGGAGCCCTCGCTGGCAGCCTCGGAGCGCTCCCAAACACCAGGATTCTGTTCGAGCTTCTGCATGCCAAGTGCCTCATCGCAAGCATCTTGGCCCACCTCCGTCCCCTCGGAATGGCTGCGGGTTCCTTTGTGACGGATGAAGTCACCGTGTACACTCTAATACCCTGAATAATTTATGGTGCCCAGACTGTGGGCTGAGGGCTTGGTACAAGTTCTCGAACCCTCTCACAACCCTGAGTGTCCTCCCACCACTGTGGAGGCAATGGGGCTCCAGGAGCCGCACTCCACGGTGGGGCATACAGTATGGGGGCACAAGGAGGATGCGCATGATCCCACATGCTAGGGATCCCCAGAACCTTTCCCAGGGGAGTGGAGGTGACAGGACTCTGGGCCAGCCTATACTAAGTTGCTCAAGGGTGCTTATCCACTCAGCACAGGGCTTGAAAACAGGGCAGGTCTGGCAGGGAGGCTTTGCCTTACACGAATGGCAATCCTGGTGGGAGGCGCCCTGGAGAGTGGCAGGCGGCACGGCTTCAGCAAGCATGGGACACTTTGATTCCTGTGCACTGTGCTCTACGGAGAACTTATTCTTGGCAGACCTGGGCTCCTCTTTTGCCACACCAATGACTTAGTAGCCTTCCCATACTCCCTAAGGGCCTTGGTGTGGGCTGGAAGGACTCACCCATACACACTCCTGGCCCTCAGGCCCTGCACGCCAGGCTGCTGGACGCAGCCTCTTAGCCCAGCAGCAGGCCAAGGACACAGAGTCAAATCGAAATGAGCAGGCCTTGCAGTCCCTCACTGGGTCACTGCTCAAGATATTTGCTTTGCTTTGTTTGGAGAAAAGGGTATGCAGGGTATGCTATGGAACCTTCAATCCCTCTGCCTCAGCCTCCCTAGTGCTGCTACTACAGATATGCACCACCACCTCTAGCTCTCAGGCCACTTTTGACAGAACAGCCCATAGCCATCCTGGGATTCCTAGCCCCATCTGCCATCTTTGCAGACCCCCCTTTTAGTCTCTGCCAGAGCCTCTTCCTCTTCAAGGCACAGGCCAAGTCCTCCCCCTACTACCAAAAGTGTTGAGGAATACGCCTCTGGAAATGCCAGAGCAGGAAAAAAGGGAGGGCATGGGCTGTGACCTGGTTAGAGCTACACTAAATCAGGAGGGGATGCAAGAGACTCATTCTTTCCCTACAGTGGCAGGGATATCCAAAAGTGTGTACCCAACCCACACTTGGTAACCGAGTTCAGACGACCTCCTCAAGACTGTCCAGTGACAAGAGGACGAGGGTGCTGGGACGAGGCCCCACACCTCCGGACCCTCCCCAGGCCCCCACTCCAACACTCCCAAAGACAGAAGCTGGTGGTGTTTTGAGCCAGGTGCTTAAGGCCTGCAATGCCAGTGCAGGGCAGGCTGGGCCTGGAAGGTCTGCCCTCAGACAGGGTGGCTGTGGCCAGTGTCTTCCACTAGCAGCCCTGCAGAGGGCCATGATGAAGTACTGTGGGCCACTACAGGAGATGGCCTCCAGCCTTAAGACAGGGCTTAGCTGTCCTCCTCCACAGGACTCAGATGGGACCCACGTCCAGGGTCACGCTGGGTAGGGCACCAGGCAGGCAGGAGACAAGAGGGGGGATCTCATGTGGGAGGTCCAAGAAGGCTGTGGAGGAGCCATCTGGGCACCACACAGAGATTCTGAGGAGGAAATTCAGCTTGACGGGTGAGTGGGTTGCTGGGCACGTGGCAGTGAGCTTGCCCCTCTCCACCTCACCCAGGCTCCCCATTCAAGGAGCCCGACCCAAGTGAGTCTTCCTGGGCCACCTGGCCAGCTCAGGAAGTGCTCACAATGCAGCCTCCCGCTCTCGACCTGGGCCATCGGTGCATCAGCCTGAGCCCTGATGAACAGCTGGCCTGCTCACATCAGCCCTTTGGTAGGGCCTGGCCTCTTGGGGAGCTTCTGGTTTGTGGGTGACATGAGATAAAGCCTCAAGGAGCTCCCAGATTCGCCCTCCCCAATGCGGTGGGCAGGAAGGGAAGCCCACAGGGCATGAGAACAGGACACACGGACAGCACGCCGGCCTAACTGTCTGTGAAGCCTGCCTGCACACTGCCCAGAAAGGACAATTCCAGGTCGAAACCACAAGCCCTGGCCTTCAACCTGCTTCCAGTCATTCAGGAGAGAGGCTGGTATAAGGGATAATGAGCCAAGAATGCAGGGGCTCAGAGGGGTGTTTGGGGAAAGCCAGGGAAAGTGGGAGAGAGATGCCTCTGCTGAGCAGGTGGAAAACGGAAACGAGCAGCTGAGCCAGAAGGCAGCAGCGACTTCCCTAGAGGCAACCCCGCTACTCAGGGTGTCCTGAGCAGGAGCCTATGAGCTCCACCTGCATTTTAAACTCAGTGCACAGGTATCTTCCTAGTCATCAAACACGTCTTTCCAGCAACCAGAGCCCTTTGCACCACAGTACAGTGGGCTACTGGCTGGAGGACCTGATATTATGAAGAATGCTGGGCTGGACAAGGAAGTAGGAAGGAGGCAGCAGGATGGTCCCGTGGAGGTGGGACGGATGCTTGAGCTGGCACAGCAGGGGACAAGCCACGTAAGATAGGTGAGCAAGGGTTCCTGGAGCAGCTCCGCTCCAGCAGCACTGCTGAGTACCCAAGAGAGAGCCCATTCCCCTGGCAGAGGGATTCCTGTGACCCCTCCTGACACGGGCACCCTGGTGCGGTGGTAAGGGCAGAGTCTATTGGCAGCCCATTCTCAGGAGCAGAGGCCACTGGGTAGGAACAGCTTGCTGTTAGTAAGGATCAGGTGCCAATCAGTGGTGCAGCTGGAGCAGTGCTGCTTCAGCAAGGGGCAGGAGGTCAGAGCTCAGGAGACCTGCTGCTGACTCCAGGACGGCCTCAGAGATAACCACCAGGAGTGGTAGAGTCTGATGACCATCTTTGCCGGTCAGGAGCGGCTATGGGGTGGAAAAAATTCCAGAATCCCCTGGGGAAAGAAAGTCATCATGAGATACAAAGCCCCCAAAGGAGACAGCTTGGAGAGGGCGCGGTGCAGAGGGAAGCCCTGGTCGTGATTCAACCTGGCCCTGACTGCATCTCTTAGGGCCAACTATCCCCAGGCGCCCGCCCGCCCAGTTTCTTGCTCGCAACTTCACTTCCCACTTGCTGGGACAGACTAGTTCCCAGGTGGATCAGCGAGCAGCAGGGAGCTGAAGCTCCCGGCATAAACCATCCTACGTGCCCGCAGAAAGAGAAGGCACCAAGGATGCGTCCAGACCAGTCGGGTGGCACCTCAGTAGGCGCCTGGGCCCCTCCTGCTCAAGAGTCCTGGCATCTTAAAGGGACCAGGAGCGCTTCCAGCCCCTCCTCTTTATGATGCCTCGAGGAGCTAAGCGGGGACGCTGCCCCTCCGGTAGCACTTCTTGCCTAAGGTGGAGGGGAACCCCAGAAGCCAGCCCTGGGGTCCTAAGTTCCAGCAGGTCTACCGCAGAGCCCTGCGGGAGGAGGGCCTCCGTGGCCCCAGGGCCCTCCCCCACGCGGCCCCGGCTGTCCAGGCGGTGCTTCTGAGGGCAAGGGATTCCCCGTGCCACTGCAGGTAATGAGTCCTCGAGCGACTCACGCAGGGGCCGGGGAAGCCTGCAATTTGCCGGCAGCTGGCACCCGCCGTTACAAGCCTCTTCTGCCAAATGAGGAGCGGCGCGCACCAGGTCCCCTCCCCTCCCCCTCCCGGGAAAGCAGAGCAGACAAACAAGCGCGGGAGGAGAGCGCGGCGGCCGGCCCCGCCTCCACGTGCTAGCCCACGCCGCGCGCCCGCCGGCCCGCGACCCCACCCCACCCCACCTCACCCGACCCGATCCGCGAGCTGCCCTCTCCCCACCCCGGGAGCCGAGGGCCCCGGCGCAGAGCTCGGGGCGGGCTTGCACTCGCACAGCCGGGGCACCGTCCTCCCGCCCCCGCAAAGCCGCTATTTATAGCCCGGGAAGCACCGCGCCGGGGCGCCGCTGCCCATCCCGCCGGGCGGCCCGCTCACCATCCCCGGGAGCAGCACCACGCAGCTTCCCATCGGCGGGCGCCTTCGGCTGCCAAGTTGCTGGAGCGAGTGGCTTTCGTTTTCGCGCGGCGCGGGGCGGCGCTGCCCGGCGCTCACCCCGCCCGCAAACCCGGGCGCCGGCTGGGCTCGCGGCGCGCGGGCGGGCGCGGTCCAGCCCCGGGCTCCGCCAGCGCCGGCCGCCCCCGCCTAGGCCGCTCGAGTCGCCCACCTGACGCCGAGGGGCCCGCCGGCCCGGGCACGGGGGCGCCGCTCCCACCGCCGGCGACTTCCTCCGCAGAGGCGCCGGGGAAACCGCGGCCCGCGGGCTTCCTGCTGCGCCCGGGGCGGGGGCAGCCGCCCGAGCCCACCCGGGGAGAAGTGAGCGGAGAAGAGCGAGCCGGGGAAGGGCAAGGTGAGGTGGTCGTGCAACCCGGCTCCGATCCCCGCCCTCGGCCGAAGGCAAGTTCCTACCCTCCGGCTCCCCGGTGGCATCAGTGCTGGAGAGCTAGGGCGGGCGCAGGGCCATGGCCGCGGATGCTCGCTCGCTCCTCGCTCACTCGTGGCGGGCCGGGCCGGGCCGGGCCGGGGCGGGGCAGGCAGAGCCGGACGGGCCCCGGCGGTCGGTCGCTTGGAAGCCGGCCCAGCAGCGCAACTGACTTTGGCCGGCCAATCGCGGCGGGGTCCTTCGGCCTGGCTGCCGGCGCAGCAGCGGTGGGCTGGTGACCCACGGCGGGGCAACTTGGGCACAGCCCCCAGCGCAGGAAGCTGTGGGACGGGGGAGGCCCCCACCGACCCGGCCAGCAGGGGCCAGGAATTCGGAAGGCAGGATGGCAGCGGCCAACGGGACGCAAGGGCTGTCTTCCTCTCGCTTGGGTTCCTCTGTGCACGGCGCCCCTCCCCCTCCCCGAGTTGTGCCACGCACTGCCTTGTGGTGGACAGTTGTTTAAGTGGGTGGGTTAAAAACAGCCACACACAACCTGTCAGTTGGGCCTGGAGTGAAGACTTCTGGAGTAACATTCTCAAGGGGAGGGGGAGGCAGAACCGAGAAGCTAGGAAGGGTCTGAGCTTTCAGATGCTGGCGGCCTCCATCCTGGAAGGGCAGGATTCTCCCCACCCCTGCATGCCAAGAACAGCAGGCATCTCCTCTCCCTGGGAGAGAGCAGGTCCGCAGAGCCCAGGAACCACAGAGGCGACTTTCTTGCTGCAAGGCCTCTCAGGTTGGTCTACAGAAGCACAAACCTCTCCTGGTGTATAAGGACAGGGTTCAAATGATTGCTCCCCAAGACCGGATCTCAAGGAATTCTCAATCTGGCCACTACTCAACTCAACCTCTCACGTTCCCTTGCGCTGACAGACACCACCACATGTGGGAAGAGGTTCAGAGAGCCTGCTACAGCGCGCAGCAACGAGACTGGAACCCGCCACTAGGACCTGGCCAGCTCCAGTGCTTCGGTCTCTCCTTGCACTGCCCTCAGTTGCTGAGGCACACACCATGACCAGGTGCCAAAGTGTCACTTGCACCTCGCATAGCTCATGACATCACTTCATACCTTTCCTACTTCCTGTAAGATCAAGTCAGACCAAAGGAAGCTGAAAACATGTGCTTATCACTCCCAGGACAGGAAGGAGCTGTGCTGTGAGTGACCTGTGTGGTGGCCTGGAAATCAGTGCCCTCCATCTAGGCAGCTTCCAGGCCCACTAGCAGCGCCCACAAACACTGTGGTAAAGGAGCCTTCTGGCCTATCAGCTGGGAGAGCTTGGGGTTTTTGTGCTAGGCTCCCACCAAAGCCTCCAGAGGAGTATTCCTGGGAAACAATCTGTTCACAGATGGGCTCTGAGGCACCCGGACTGCCCCTTTTCCTCCCCCTTAATGAGACAGGGCCTCATTCTCCCCCCTCCCCCCGCAAAAAAAAGGGTCTCACTCTGTAACACAATTCATGACAACCATCTTACTTCTGCCCCTGGACTGCTGGAATTACAGGAGTGAGCTGCCTTGACCCTACTTCTGCCCACGGAATGCCCTGCACCCTAAACCCTAGTTTATGTCAGCCCTCTCCAGAGGCCCATGAAAGACATCATTTCACACACAGGACAAATAGGAGGTTTCTCACAGGATGAGGATCACCCTCCTTACCTCCTCACCCACAGAAAAAATGAGTACACAATGGAGCCTCCTGTGGGACCCCTGTGATAGACTGGGAGGCCGCCTGCCACGTATCCTTGAGCGCTCCTTGGGCGCCAAAGAGCTTTGAGCTTCCTGGTACCTGCTAGCACCCTAAGCAGGAGTCTTAGCTGCTCACAAAGCACTTACATGTGCAAAGATGCAGGCCTCTGCCACTGTTCTGAAGAGGCAGCCACTCATTAACTTCAAGGCATCCTGAAGGCCCAAGAGGAGGCCCAAGGGACTCCACCCTCCTGTGGGCTGGTAGGAGTCCCTTGAGTGCTCACAGGCCTCCTGGACCACAGGCATGGCCTCTGGCACATCTGGCCAGTGAGGTATTAAGGACTCTTATGGTCCTCGTGGTGGTAGGCTTCTGGCCTTGTGACACCAAGATCCAGTTGCCAGAGCTGGGCTGTCAAAGGAGCTGCTGGCTGAGCTGCCCAGTGGTATTCTGCAGCTCTCTCTTCTCAAGTCCTGAGCCCTCACAGACCTGTGCAGGTTACTCTTGGTTCCTTTCCTGCAGACTTTCTATTTGCAAGCACAGAGAGCAGGCATACCAGAGCCTCCAGCCATTGCAAGTAGACTCCAAAATGCGTGTGCTACTGTGTCTGGCTTTACGTGGCTACTGGCGAGTCAAACCTGGGTTGTTACGCTTTGCAGCCACGCACCTTAACTGTTACGCCATCTCTCCAGCTCTCTAGTAGACTGTTTGTTTTGTTTTGTTTTCTTGAGGTTGGGTCTTGCTCTAGCCCAGGCTGACCTAGAATTCACTATATAGTCTCAGGTTGGCCTCTTAACTCACAATGATCTTCCTACCTCAGCCTCTGGAGTGCTGGGATTAAAGGTGTACACCACCACTCCTGGCTCTTGTAAAAAAAATTTTTAAGTATTTTTTTCATTTTCAAGCAGGAGGGGGAATGGGTGTGCACACTCAAGCCCACTTGCCATTGCAAACGAACTTCAGATACATGTGCCACTTTGGGCATCTGGCTTTACATGGGTACAGGGGCATCAAACTCAGGACATCAGGCTTTGCAAGTAAGTGTGCTTAACTATGGAGCCATCTCTCCAGTAGCCCTATCGTGTAGACTTTTTACTTTAACTCCCTGAAAGTGAACCTTGTTTCCTATGCTGGTCGAATACTGTGTAAGAATGTTCTTTAAATTCCTAATTCCCAGCCCTGCCACCACTCACCTGCCTACCTCCCTGCTGTAGGACACAGGATCCATGTGGCATGTGATCTGACAACTTGCCTTCAGAGTGTGACAGCCGGAGTGTGCCGGGCTTCACAGCTCCACACCAGCCAGTTTCTTCCCCTCCCCGCACAGTCCAGACAGGGTGAAGCAAGCCTCTTCTCCCTAGGCATGTAGCCATGCACCCCAGATGCCCGGGGCCCCTCTTGATGCTCTTGAACTAGAGTTGTCTGTCCTCAGAAGCTGTCCAGCCCACACTGCACAGCTGTGAAGTACCTTTAGATGTCACTGTGCCCAACTGTTCTAAATGATGAGAGAAATGAGCCGCCTGAGGAACACGTCCAGGCTGCCACAGGAGGGCTTTACTCAAAGACTCCTGTGCCTCACTGTAGGGCTGTACCCACTTGGGCAGACAGCTGTGCTGTATCACTTGAATCCACTGGGACACGAGGTCCTGGCACAGGTGTGAACACCTGGTGTGCGTATTTCTGAAAGGAAAGGAGGGTCCCTTGCCACCAGAAAATAAAGCCATGATCTCAGCCATGAGCTCTAGGGCTCGAGTGTAGCAGCAGCAGAGTATGACTGCTCGGCTTACCTGGCACCTTCCCAGCTGCACAGCAGACCACAGGGAGAATGCCAAGGGGGGGGGGCAGGGCAGCTTCTGGGGAGAGAGATGGCAAGCAGGTCTGCTGGGTGGGGAGGGCCTAGAGATTCCCTGTGCATGGAAGGGACCAAGTAGAGACGCAGTGCCCACTGGAGGATGGTGCTAGCCAGGGTCGGGTTCCTGTGGAAGGCAAGGGTGCTTACAGTGTGTGGTGAGCTGCGTGTGGCAAGAGCCATCCCACTCTGGCAGTGGGTATCCCGTGTGGAAAAGGAGGCGCTGTAAGGGGTTAGAACAAGAGGCCAGGAGAGGAGGTCAACAGACTGACCTGCTGGGTGACGCCCACCTTGACCATGTGCTCCCTGCCTGGCAGCCTGTGGTGGCCCACCACTGAGGACACACCTCGCTTGCTGACAGCAGTGGTCCATTCCTTCCTCCCCACTGGCATATCGCCTGCCCATGAGGGCCCTCATCTCGCACACTGCCTCCCTAGGTGTGAGTCAGGGCCCTTAAGTACTGCCCCAAGCACCAGGGCACTTACTGTGGGTCTCCTCTTGGCCTGCCCACTCTCTGCTTCATCTAGCAGGGGAGCCCGGGCCCCAGGAAAGCCCTGTCTGGTCTGCAAGCGTTCTGAGAAAACTGGGACAACCTGAGCATCTCCCGACCCTGGCCCGAAAAAATGGCTTTTGTGGGCTTGGGGGCTCTGGGTCCTCCAGCTGAGCTAAGTACGCGCGCGCGTGTGTGTGTGTGTGTGTGTGTGTGTGTGTGTGGAGGGGGGCTGTCTTGGGGAAGCAATGGGGAAGAGCACCTTCTGTGGGAGAGGCCCTGGCCCTCTGGACACAGGCTGGCCTGACTGCAAGCAGAGGGAAGGGCTTAAGCAGACCTGGCACCTTCAACCCAAGTCGGCTCATGGCCCATTATGTCCTGCTTGTTCCACAGCCACAGGGAGGAACCCAGTGTAACCTTGGCTACCAGAGGTAGGACAGGACATGCACCACAGAGATAGGGGTGGGTCTCTCTCTCTCCCTCCCCCCCCCCCCTCTCCTTGGCTTCCTCCTCCAGGCAGCTCCTGGCCCCTAGGGGCATTTGTGGGCCAGAGCCTGTCACCATGGTAACCAGGCAGGGGCTTCAGGACTTCAAACCCCTCTCTCTCAGAAGCAGCGGAGCAACATGGTCAAACTTTCCAAGTGGGAAAAGCAAGAAAAGGAGAGGAAGGAAGAGAGAGAGGAAAGGGGCAGGGAGATGAGAAAAGGGGGAGAGACTAAAGCCACCTCAGAATGGAGGCCTGGCCACTTGAGGTAAGAAGAGACACTGGGCAGACTAGGAGCCGGTGGACCTGCTGGGCGCAGGGCAAGCCCCTTTGGGCATGCACCCCTCCTGCTCAGGAACCTGGGCTCACAGGGTGCAGCCAAGTGGGTGGGGCCTGGCCTTCCTGCCTCTGCTGGAGCAGCTGCCTGCTCATATGTTTTCCATCGGCTATGTGAAAAGGGTTCTTTTGGAAAAAGGACTGGAAAACCACTGACCTCATCCAACTGGCCCACCTTTGGAGATGGAGACACTAAGGTCAAGGGGGCCAGGGACAGGGCCAGGCAGCCAACAGGCAGAGCAGTCAGTCTTTCCAGAGTAGGCACACTGGGAGACTTCCAGCCATTCCTGTCAAACACAACCACCTATAAAGCCTCCTGGCTGGAAGCCCTGATTCAGAGCAATGCTGGTGGCATGCACACCAAGGGACCAAGCCCTCAGGCCAGGCCGTACTCTTTAAACCTGCGGCTTGAAGGCCAACCAGAGCCCTAGAGAGCGCTGGGCACCTTGGGCCCTCTGATGGCATGGACACTCTGACCACAAGCTCAACATGGTGGCCTATAACCCACTGTGAGGACAAGGCAATAGTGGGCGGGCCACAGGAGGTACCGTTGAGAGCCCTCACTTGCCTTCCATGGCCAATGCCCACCTAGGAGCACATGCCCAGTACTCCAGGGCTCAGTGAACAAGAGAGGCTAGCACTGTCATGACTCCCCTTCCCAGAGAGTGCATTATCTTAATTTACTTATTTGTGAGGAGAGCGAGTAAGAGACTGTATATGTGTAAGAAAGAGAGAGGAGAGAAAGGAAGTAAGGGCATGCCAGGGCCTCTGGCACTAAAAATCAACACCAGATGCATGTGCCACTTCGTGCATCTGGGTATACGCGGTACTGAGGAAATGAACCCAGGCCAGCAGGCCTTGAAAGCAAGTGTCTTTAACTGCAGAGCCATCTCCCCCAGCCCAAGGTTCATTCTTGTAGTGCTCCCCCTTTCTGTGTGCCTGCAGATGGGGGTTCCTAGCTCCTGCCCCTTAACCCCTCAACAGTCAGCTTCTCCGCCTTTGCTCAGACCACCTGCCTTGCCCCTCGTTCCAGAGCCTTTTTGAGGATTCCCATGTACCTGCCAAGCAGCCGAAGAGATGGCCTGGTGCTGCCCCCACCCCCGGGAAGCACACTGGAGTGTGGAGCGTTGCCCTGGGGTAATAAAACAGAGTGCAAGGTTCTGCCCAAGCTGAGACTGTCATCTGTGTGTGTCAGAAAGACAGCGAGGGCCACTTATTCCACAAGTAAATCTCCGGAAAATAATTTGCAGTGGGAGACAAAAAAAAAAAAAAAAAAAAAAAAACAAATCTATGTTAAAATGTTCTCCAGGGATGTTAAAACAGTGAGTTATTAACTGAACACCCTGAGCAGAGCAGCTGGGGGTAAAGGGGCCTGGACTGAGGTGGAGCTGGATGTATACACACAAGCACTGCTGTCCCTCTGGGGGAAAATAGTGGTGCAAACGGTGGTGTTCCTGAGCAGCTGTGCAGAAACTGGCATGGATCCCAGCCCGCGGGACATGGACTTCCTGGCCCTGCCTATGTTCTGCACTCTGCCACTTTCTGGTTGTGTGACCTTGGGCACAGGGCTACACCACCACCTAAAAGAGAGTTTTGTACCCTCTTCCAAGACCGTCCTAAGTGGGACCATGAATATTAAGGGGCGAAGAGATTATCTTCCTATGTCCAAGAACCTTGGCTTTGCCACAATTCTGAATACATCTAGAGGTAAAAACTGCTCTGGTAGCCAGAGAAGAACGACCCCCAGGGAAGACAAGCTAAACACTGCTTACAGTTTTGTTGTTGTTTCAAAGAAGAGGGACGAAGGCAGCAGCCTGGCTTGGTAAGACTTCTGCTGTGCCACATCCTAACTGGGTCTGGGCCTGGGCATCCTGTGGCAATGGGGTTCCCCCTGTGCCTTGTTCCTGCTTGCTACCGTGCTTCCTCATGCAGGCTGGAAGTCTCAAGAGTCTCACTGTACCTGCTGCCTGGGGCTCAGCTCCTTCCCAGACAGGACAGCAGGAATGACAGAGGAGCTCTGGCACTTGCCCCAGCGGAACCTGGGCTAATCAACCTGAGCCATGAAGTTCTACAAAGCCCACGAGCTCTGGATGTGGGAAGGATGCAGAGGTCAGGGGTAGGCTCAGACTCCACACAAGGGTGCTACCCTTTTAGGATTCTCAGGAACAGGGCTTTTCTCCCCGGAGAACGTGAAGTGTTTCTTGTGTTTACTCTGCCTGAACACTTGGCCCACAGAGCATCTCAGCAGTGCTAAAAATAGTACTATTGCAGCAGTTCTCACTCCAGCCAAGAAGCTTCCATCTCCTCAACTGAAGCCCTCCTTTCCCCGCCATTCCCATTGTAGTAGAGCCCTGCTGTACGCCGTAGGTCACCCTGTGGCGCGGAAACAGCTCCACCAGCTAACTGACCTGCAAGAGTCACGGCCACCAAGGAAGGGCCAGGATTGGTGAAGCCAGCTGGGTTCCTTACCAGCCAGGGCTACTGTGAACCTTGTCAGGCTGGGATGCTGCAATGCAGCGGCCAGGGGGCAACCTTTCACTGCTGCCTCTCCCAGCTTTGGGGGTCGCAGCCCTTGGATGCGGCTGGGTGAGGGGCGATCACAGAGAGCTGCCACAACCCAACTATCAAGCCCCTTGGACCACACCCAAGTCAGCCAACAGTACAGTCCTTCGCCTCCCTTGCTAGGGCACAGCTGGGTGACCATGTGCTCTTGCCTGATGCTCCCCTATCCTCCCCTTCTAGCCAGTGGGTAGCTCTCCCACCTGAGGCTGTTGAGCTGAGCTCCGCAAAGGTAGCAGCAGCCCTCTGGCTTGCATTCTTCTGAGTGAGGCTGTTGGCCTCTACTTACAGGCTTCAGTGCTAGACAGAGAGAGGCTCACGGCCCTTCTTCTGCACAGACCAGCCATAGCTCAAGACCCTTTACCTACTGGCAGGGAATAGGGACTTGTAGGTTGGCTTGTGGATCTGCACCCTGTTGATGATGTGGCAGGCCCAGGATCTGACACCCAGCAGGGTAGCTGTGGGCTGATGTGCTCCTTCGAAGTGTGGGCATGGGGACAAGCAGGCGTGTCAGAGACCATGGTCACAGCTGGTCCTGGAGGGAAGAAGGTGCTGTGGGACAGAGCTGAGGAAGCGCTGTGCTGCTACGAGCCGCCTCTTCCTGCCTCGACACGCCTGGGTCCTGACAGGTGTGAAGGCCCCATGCTGATGCTCACAGGGCTTAACATGCCAGCTGCCGGGACTAGTGTGGGGGCATTAGGGATTGGGCAGAGATCAACAACTCTTCCCTAGGTTGGGCCTTAGTCTTTACTGTGTCCACCCACAAGAAACTTGAAACTGGGGGCTGGGATTGTCAATAGGCCCATGTGGCATAATTCCTTTTAGGAACCTGTGGTGGTTTGAATGGATGTCCCCAATCGATTCGGGAGTTTATTAAAGCTTCTAACATTAGCTCTCCTGCTGCCTGGCTGGAGGAGGTGTCACTGTGGGGGATCTAGGGGTCCTGTCCTAAGGTGTGTTTGGAGGCGGATATGTTTCCAGCCTAAGGCCTCAGAGCGTCAGAGCTCGGCCTGGGCTTCCTGAGTGAGCCTGCTTGTGGTGGCTTCTCTCTGCATGAAGGGGTCGGCTTCTTCCGCCATTATGGAACTTCTCCTGGATCTGTAAGCTTCAATAAATCCCGTTCCTCTCATAAATTGTGCCTGGTTTGGAGGTTCATCCCAGCAACGTGGAGCTGACTGTGACAGAACCCGAGGGATGAAGAATGTGATGGTCTATGTGGACTGTCTACCTGACAGGACCTAGAACCACTAGTAAGGGGAATCTCAATTCTGGACACGTTCGTAAGTGATCCTCTTGATGAGGTTGATGGAGGAGAAGATTCACCTTAGCTATAGGCGGCACCACTTCTTGGGCCAGGATCTTGAACTATATAAAAAAGAGAGACTGGCTGGGCATGGCGGCATACATCTTTGATCCCAGCCCTTGGGAGGCAGAGGTAGGAGGATCGCCGTGAGTTTGAGGCCCCCCTGAGACTACATAGTGAATTCCAGGTCAGTCTGAGCTAGAGTGAGACCCTATCTTGAAAAACCAAACAAACACATAAGTAAACAGCAGAGTGGCTGAGCAGCAGCATCCACCTCTCCGCTTCTCACTGGGGACGGAATGAGCAGCTGCCTCCCGCCCCGCTGCCATGATTTCTTGGCTGCGATGGACTGTGACCTGGAGCTGTAAGCTGAAGTAAACCTTCCTGCCTCACGCTGACTTCTGTCAGGCATCTGTCCAAGCAACAAGAAGTGAATTAGTACAGGGGTAGAGCCAAGGGGCATGCCTCCCTGTGCTGATGAGGGGAGGCAGCTCTGGAACTGGTCCTGCAACAGGAGACAGACCCTGAGGCCTGGCCATGCTGCATTCCTGGGACTGGGAGCCGGGATATATGTCTGTCCCATGTTCTGGGGCTCCTGGTTACCAGCTGTTCACCACAGGTAAGTTTACAGGGTAAGGCACCCATGGTGACCAGGCCTATCCCACCTACTGTGCACTGAGCCAATCACAGTAATTTTACAGGGTAAATTTTACACACCCGTGGTGACTAGGCCTGTCCCTGTCTGTTGTGCACTGAGCCATGGGAGGTGCTAGGAGTGCAATTGCAATGCAATGCTGTTTTAAGGTCTTCTGGGCTCCAGAGGCTATGCCCTGCCTGGTCCCACTGGCACCCATTTGACACTAGCTCTATGATGGTGGGCATTGGTTGAGGCATGAAAGGTAGGCATCTCATCTCCTCGGTCTATAGAACCAACAGGTGGCAGCTAGAGTAAAATGAGTATGACTGATCTTTGCTATGAAGAATGGAGTGAAACCCTTCTCCTTCCCCATCCCTGGCAGATGGCCATTGTCCCCACACCACATCAAGGTCCTTGTTGAACACTTGGCCCCAGGGCCAGGGACAACCCAGCACAAACCTTAAAACAAAGAGGGCTCACAATGGCTCTCCCTCTCACTGGTTTCCGCTACAAGGACAACAGATGCACCTGGGCATATGTGGGGGCTGGCCAGAAGAAGAGAGAGCACAGAGCCTGGGCAGACTAAAGGACGGGCTCAGCCTCTAGTCACCTGGGAAACAGATCGGAAACAACTCAGTTTCCTCACCACACCCCACAGATGGACCATCTGTGGCAGAGGGCTGGGAGGCACAGGGCAAAGCTGAGGGAGGGAACCTGGCTCCATGCTGGGAAACCATCTGGCAGTATGTAAAGAACTGGACACAGAGGACCTGATGCTGGCCTTCGCTTGCAGGCATCTGTCTGGAGACAGGCCCTCCAGGGCGGCAGCAAAGAGGCAGGTTTTGTAATGGAGAACACCTGTCTACTTCCAGGGTGAGGGCACACTAAGACATCAGTAAAGGCAGGCAGTGAAGCACTATGTAGCTGTGGCCAAGAAAGAGGGAGCACAACCTGTACCTCCAGGCACCAAGTGACCTCAGGCTGTTCTGCTGGAGCCAGGGCAGGGCCTCCATTACCCCCACTTCCATCCTGTCCCTTCTGGAAGGAGCACTGGCCTCAGGGTTAGAGGGGCACCTTTGGGATCCAAAGGGCACTCTCTAGGTGTGCCCCTCTCTCCCAAGGATGAGCTCTGTGCTGTGCTGTATGGGGGACTGTCATCCATCCACCTGTTGAGAACACCCTTCCCAGGGCGGCTCTTGTACTTTGGGTGCGGCCAACAAATGGTGGGGGCCAAGCCTACTTGTGCCCAAAGTTTACACTTTTCTCAGTGCCACTGAGAGCCAGGAGCTGCTAGTTTGATGAAGCAGGCAGGCTGCCAATTTGGGCAGGAGTGTGGCTGCTACCCACCTGCAGTTCTCTTTGCTTAGTTCATAGAAGATGGATGAAACAGAGGGGGGAAAAAAAAAACCCTGCCTGCTAAAATCAGCAAATATTTTTGGGAAGATGAGAGAGAGAGATCTCTGATTCTGTTACCATGGGAACACTTCAGAATCCACTATGGGATGGGAGAGGTCTCACCCTGGACAAAGCAGCCAGGCTCCAGCGCATGCAGGCCCCTCTGCCTGCCCAGAAGTGTGTGTGTGCGCATGCACACAAAGTCCCGGAAGCACCCAGGAACAATTCCCTAGATGCTGTGGATTGGCAGCACCTATTTTGGGGTAGCTCCTGCCTTCACTCGCTATAGCCCTCAGGCCTGGTTCAGGAGGGTCTGTCCTATGCCTGTAGACCCAGTCCAACAGCGCCAAGTCCACCCCAGTGAGCAATGCCTAAAAACTCGCAGCTCTCTTTGGGCATAGACAAGTGTCTTCTGCTGGGACAAGAGGACTGGGGCAATGTGGGCCATGTGCTAGGTACCAGCCTTCCTTGCTGCATAAGCCTCAGCTGAGGAGCTTTGACCCCCATGAACAGTGATTTTCCACAAAAGAAGTAGGGTGACAAGAGGTTAGGGCAGAGAGCTGTGTGAGACTAGATTGGTACCAAGTTCATTCCTCCTTTCCTAATCTGTGGGTCCAACCATACCACTGGGGCATGCCAGCTGTGAGATAGACGTAGGAGCTCCATGTGTAGGAGATCTGGCATTGTAACCCAAGGTCCCATCTGCCCATGACCATTAGTACTCACTTTTCCCCCTGCCCCTTCACACTCCCCATGAAGGCTCAGTCACCTGCCTCAGGGAAGGCCCAGCCTAAGAAATCCTCCTTTCTAACCTTCCCACCTGCTTCCTAGCTGAGCACTCTAGCCTGCCAGCAGGAGCCTGACTCCCTGCACCCCTCCCCACCCCATATGCCCTGCAGTATCCTCTGGCGATCCTGAACAAAGATGTGCATGGGGGACTCTAAGGCAAGTCATCTGTGTCCTATCTCCCACAATTCCAGCACTGAATAGACTGAAAGGTTGTGGTTGGAGTCATCTATGAAAGGAAAAGGATGACTGGGGTCAACCCACAAGTGTGCAGTGAGCGCCTCCTCTAACCAGGCTGGGCCAGACCAGCTGCAAATAAAAAGTTCTCCAGGGGTAGCCGGGCACGGTGACGCATGCCTTTAATCCCAGCACTTGGGAGGCAGAGGTAGGAGGATCGCCATGAGTTCGAGGCCACTCTGAAACTACATAGTGAATTCCAGGTCAGCCTGGACTAGAGCGAGACCCTACCTCAAAAAACCAAAAACCAAAAACCAAAAAAAAAAAAAAAAAAAGTTCTCCAGTCTCCAGGGTTTAGTGTCAGTGAGAAGTACACATTGATTGCTGAGGAGCATACACATTGTGGCACTCGCACATACATGGACATGCTTATTTTAAAAAATAGGACACAGAGGCACCTCTGAGAGGGTGCAGTGCCTGAGATGGGGACACAAGGGAGTCAAGGCCTGCTCTATGTCTGAACTGCTGGCAGTGACATGATGGTCCCATAAGACTCATGTAGCTTTAAAAATAAAAGGGACTGGAGAGATGGTTTAGTGGTTAAGGCACTTGCCTACAAAGCCTAAGGACCCAGGTTCAATGCTCCAGTACCCACATAAGCCAGATGCACAAGGAGTTCGCCTATAGTGGCTAGAGGTTCTGGCGTGCCCACTCTCTCTCTTAATCTGCTTCGTTCTTTCTCTCTCTGTCGCAAATAAATAAATAATAAAAGGAATATTCCCTACTTAGGCCCTGAAGATAAAGGGGCTTCCCAAACTGTTGGATCACTGACACAAGGTTAGTCAGCATGTATGTCCCAGGGCCTGCAGGAATAGTAGGGTAAGGTGTCGTGATCTTGCTTTCACCCACACCCTCTATTTCCAAAACAAAACCCCAGTGTACAGTAGCAGGGAGTAAGCCAGGCTGCTCAGCCTACCTACACCCTACACCCCTGCCTGTCTCAGAGGCAACTCAGTCATGAGCTGGCTAAGGGCCACCCTGAAAACTGTCCTCCTACAGCGTGCTGGTAAGCACCTTCCTCACCTTTGGTATAGAATGCATGCTCAGTGGTCAGGGTCTGCCAGGTACTTACTGCCATGCTGGGTATGGCCTGACTCAAGGAAGCCAAAGAGCCCAAGACAGCAGAAGAAGCCAGCAGGAACCCCTTCTCACCCATAGTAAGAGCAACAGGTTGCTGGAAGAAGGAGCAACTGGCCCAGCAGAGGCCAAGCCACACAAAGAGCAGCAGGTTTATGCAGACTTTTGCCTGCAAGAGAGGCACTATCTACACATGACTCTCCCAGCATTCCTGCTCACACAGTTAGAATCCAGGAATTTTTTTATAGGACTCACTTTATGGAAGAGGCGGTCCAAGAACCACAGGAGACACTGCGCAGGGAGAACCCTGAAAGAGCAGGTCCCAGAACCACAGGAGACACTGCGGGGGGAGAACCCTGGAAGAGCAGGTCCCAGAACCACAGGAGACACTGCAGGGGCCAGAACCCAATGTGTAAGGGCTGGAAGCATCTGGCTCCAGCTCCCATGTGCTGCAGAGAGCAACAGGCACCTAAGGGTGCTTCTTTCACTTCAGCTTTAGCAAGGTTGTGAGCCTCACCCATGAGACAGGATTAGACTTGGCATCCCCTTCTATCCCTGCACTGTTATTTTTTTCATATGTATGTATAAAATATCTTATTTTATATATTTGACAGAGAAAGGGGGAGAGAGAGAGAGAGAGAGAGAGAGAATGGGTATGCTGGGGCCTTCAGCCACTGCAGACTCACTCCACATGCATACACTCCCTTGCGCACATGTATGACATTGCACGCTTGTGTCACTGTGCATCTGGCTTACGTGGGACCTGGAGATTTGGACATGAATGTTTAGGCTTCGCAGGCAAGCTCTTTACCCACACAGGCAATCCTCCAGCTCCACGTACTGTTTTTAAGGGCAAAAGGTAAAGAGTAGGGGAATGTGATAGTTAATTTTAATTGCCAACTTGATGGGATTTAGAATCACCATGGAAACTAACCTCTGGGCATGTCTGTGAGAAACTTCTAGAATAGGTTAAGTGAGGTGGTAAGACCCATCATAAATGTGGACAGCACTATCCCATGGGCTGGGGTCTGGAACACACTGAGCTGAGCACCAGCACTCGTCTTCTTCCTCAGGTCTAATGGCAAATGTGACCAGCTGCTTCAAGCTCCTGCCATGCACCCCTCCTGCCACGACAGACAGCACCAGCACCTGTCTCTGCTTCCTTAGGTTTATGGCAAATGTGACCAGCTGCTTCAAGCTCCTGCCATGCACCCCTCCTGCCACGACAGACAGCACCAGCACCCGTCTCTACTTCCTTAGGTTTATGGCAAATGTGACCAGCTGCTTCAAGCTCCTGCCATGCACCCCTCCTGCCACGACAGACAGCACCAGCACCCGTCTCTACTTCCTTAGGTTTATGGCAAATGTGACCAGCTGCTTCATGCTCCTACCATGTGCCCCTTATGCCACTATGCCATGATGGACTATAGTCCCTAGAACTGTGAACCAAATTAAACTTCCTCTCCCTTGAAGTTGCTTCTTGCCAGAAGCAGCAAGAGAAAAGCTAACTAAAGCAGGGAAGAAAAAAAGGAAGGAAGTCATATTCCTGAGCACCTACCATGTCTCAGAAACTGTTAGGGACACTAAGTACCCCATGACCTAACTTGGCTCCTACAAGAAGCCCTTTTTATTTGTCTGAAACAGTCTCACTATATAGCCTAACAATCCGGTCTCAGCCTCCAAAGTGCAGGATTATAGGTATGCACCACCATGCCTGGCATCCTACCATTACTCTTCCAGGCAGGTAACCCACTTCATGAGGTTATGAGTAACCAAAGAGCTTAAACAACTCACTTGACTGTAGGTTTAGTCTTGCAACTGCAGAAAAACAGGCTTCCAAAAGGGTACATTCATTAATACAGAGTTCTTATAAAACAACCAATTAATCCAACGGAAAATGAACATGAATAGAACCAGCACACAGGTTGAAAGTGTTGGGCTGGGCATAGATAGCTCAGCAGAGTGCTTGCCTAGCATGAGGCACCACGAAAAATACATAAACAGGGCTGGAAAGATGGCGCAGTGGTGAAGGCATTTGACTGCAAAGACCCAGGTTCAGTCTTATAGTTCTCACATAAATAAAGCCAGATGCACAATGTGGTGCACACAACTGGAAAAATAAATAAATAAATAAGGCTGAAGAGATGGCTTAGTGGTTAAGGCACTTGCCTATGAAGCCTAAGGACCCAGGCTCAATTCCCCAGAACCCACGTAAGCCAGATGCACATGGTGGCCCATGCATCTGGAGTTCATTTGCAGTGGCTAGAGGCTCTGGAGCACCCATTCTCTCCCTCTCTCTCTCTGCTTCTTTCTCTCTCCCTCAAATAAATAAGAATTAAAAGTATTTTTTAAAAATAATAAAACTGTCAACACTGCTGTTACCTAATCTCATTCATAATGAATCAAAGATTTCTATCTCTTACTAAAAAGCAAATATTCACTAAGGAGACTGAGAAAAGAGGATGAGTTTGAGGTCAGACTGGGCTATATAACGACCCTGTAAAAAATATTATAATGCATAACACTAAAGGTGGGAATGTGGGCCAGATCTTTGGAGAGTGGAGACTTTGAAGGTACCACAAATACTTTGAACCGGGAATTCTATTTCTAGGATTCTGTCTATAAATAGACTCCAACAAATGTTAACTATATGAAGTGTTGTTTGTAGTAACAAAGACTGGAAATAACCTAAACAGCCATCTGGGTGATGGGCAGATGAATTCTAGGACATTTAGATGTTGAGAGTTGGCTGCTATAAAAAACTCTGATCAGGGCTGGAGAGGTGACTCAGTGGTTAAAGGAACTTGTTTGCAAACTCTCACGGCCTGGGTTTGATTACCCAGTACCCACATAAAGTCAGATGCACAAAGTGGTGGATGCATCTGGAGTTTACTTGCAGTTGCAGAAGACCTTGGCACGTGCGTGCTCGCCCTCGCGCTCTCTCTCTCTCTGTCTCTTTGTCTCTTTCTCAAATAAATAAGTTAAAAAATATTTTTTAAAACTCCATTTATTTATTTGAGAGAGAAAGAGGGAAAGAGAGAGGGAGAGATTTGACACGCCAGGGCCTCTAGTCACTGTAAACGAACTCTAGACACATGTGTCACCTTGTGCATCTGCCTTACGTGGGACCTGGGGAATTGAACCTGGGTCCTTTGGCTTTGCAGGCAAGTGCCTTAACTGCCAGGCTATCCCTCCAGCCCCAGTTAAAAAAAAAATTAAATACTGATCAAGGCTAGGCACATGGGAGTATATCTATAATGTAGCACTTGGAACATTGCAAATTTGAGGCCAATTTAGGCTATACAGTTAGATCCTATCTCAAGACAGGCATGGTAGTTCACACCTTTAATCTCAACACTTGACAAACTGAGGTTAAAGTAGGAAGATTGCCATGAGTTTGAGGTCACCCTGAGACTACATGGTGAATTCTGGGTCACCCTGGGCTAGAGTGAAACTCTACCTCAAAAAAACAAAAAAAGGAAAGCCAGATGTGGTGGCACACACCTTTAATCCCACCACTCGGGAGGCAGAGGGAGGAGGATCGCTAAGAGTTCGAGGCCACCCTGAGATGCTATAGTAAATTCCAGGTCAGCCTGGGCTACAGTGAGATCCTACCTCAAAAAACCAAAAAATAAAAGAAAAAAGCAGCCCTGGGCTCCCTTCACAGCACTGTGACAGATAAAATGAGCAAGTTCTAAAATATTCTTTCAAGAGATGCTGTTAATTGAAACAAACAAACAAAACTAAGTGTAGAAACGTACTTTATACTTCCTGTTCTTCGTGTGTGTCTGTGCACACTGGGGTGACGGCAGGCGGCCACTGGGAAGACACACGGCACAGGACAGCGCCTGCGGTGGGGCACTGACCATGCTCTGGGGATGTGGGCAGGGGGAGGGTACTTCTCCTTCACAGCAAACCCCTCACTGCCACCATGTACACTGTCTAAAACTACTACAGCCAGACAGTGTCTCAGGCGTGAGGCCTTGCTGCCCTCAAAGTCAGCCTAGGTGAAAGGAAAATCAGGAACTGGACACTCTGGCTCGCTCTCATGAGGGCCCTGCCTACCAGGCACCTCAAGCACCAGCTTCTAGTACACTCCCCCTGCCCAGGCTGACCTGGAATTCACTATGTAGTTTCAGGGCGGCCTAGAAGCAATCCTCCTACCTCTGCCTTCTGAGTGCTGGGATTAAAAGCGTGCCCACCGAGCCCAGCCACAAACTTATTTTTTAAGTAGTAAAATCAGCTACAACTAAGAGGCCCTCAATGCCCAAGACCACACAAGAGAGGCAGAGCTGCTCCACTGGGGGTGGCGGGGGGAGGCAGAACAATGAGCTTGGAGCCCCTCACCACTGCCCATGGTCTCCAAACACTTGGGACATCAGAGGACATATCAACAAGCTTGGGACCCCTCTCCACTGCCCATGGTCCCCGAACACTTGGGACATCAGAGGACATATCAACAAGCTTGGGACCCCTCTCCACTGCCCATGGTCCCCGAACACTTGGGACATCAGAGGACATATCAACAAGCTTGGGGCCCCTCTCCACTGCCCATGGTCCCCGAACACTTGGGACATCAGAGGACATATCAACAAGCTTGGGGCCCCTCTCCACTGCCCATGGTCCCCGAACACTTGGGACATCAGGGGACATATCAACAAGCTTGGGACCCCTCTCCACTGCCCATGGTCCCCGAACACTTGGGACATCAGGGGACATATCAACAAGCTTGGGACCCCTCTCCACTGCCCATGGTCCCTGAACACTTGGGACATCAGAGGACATATCAACAAGCTTGGGACCCCTCTCCACTGCCCATGGTCCCCGAACACTTGGGACATCAGAGGACATATCAACAAGCGTGGGACCCCTCTCCACTGCCCACATGGTCCCCGAACACTTGGGACAACAGAGGACATATCAACAAGCTTGGGACCCCTCTCCACTGCCCACATGGTCCCCGAACACTTGGGACATCAGAGGACATATCAACAAGCTTGGGACCCCTCTCCACTGCCCATGGTCCCCGAACACTTGGGACATTAGGGGACATATCAACAAGCTTGGGACCCCTCTCCACTGCCCACATGGTCCCCGAACACTTGGGACATCAGAGGACATATCAACAAGCTTGGGACCCCTCTCCACTGCCCACATGGTCCCCGAACACTTGGGACATCAGGGGACATATCAACAAGCTTGGGACCCCTCTCCACTGCCCACATGGTCCCCGAACACTTGGGACATCAGAGGACATATCAACAAGCGTGGGACCCCTCTCCACTGCCCACATGGTCCCCGAACACTTGGGACATCAGAGGACATATCAACAAGCGTGGGACCCCTCTCCACTGCCCACATGGTCCCCGAACACTTGGGACATCAGAGGACATATCAACAAGCTTGGGACCCCTCTCCACTGCCCACATGGTCCCCGAACACTTGGGACATCAGAGGACATATCAACAAGCGTGGGACCCCTCTCCACTGCCCACATGGTCCCCGAACACTTGGGACATCAGGGGACATATCAACAAGCGTGGGACCCCTCTCCACTGCCCACATGGTCCCCGAACACTTGGGACATCAGAGGACATATCAACAAGCGTGGGACCCCTCTCCACTGCCCACATGGTCCCCGAACACTTGGGACATCAGAGGACATATCAACAAGCGTGGGACCCCTCTCCACTGCCCACATGGTCCCCGAACACTTGGGACATCAGAGGACATATCAACAAGCTTGGGACCCCTCTCCACTGCCCACATGGTCCCCGAACACTTGGGACATCAGAGGACATATCAACAAGCGTGGGACCCCTCTCCACTGCCCACATGGTCCCCGAACACTTGGGACATCAGAGGACATATCAACAAGCGTGGGACCCCTCTCCACTGCCCACATGGTCCCCGAACACTTGGGACATCAGAGGACATATCAACAAGCGTGGGACCCCTCTCCACTGCCCATGGTCCCCGAACACTTGGGACATCAGAGGACATATCAACAAGCTTGGGACCCCTCTCCACTGCCCATGGTCCCCGAACACTTGGGACATCAGGGGACATATCAACAAGCTTGGGACCCCTCTCCACTGCCCATGGTCCCCGAACACTTGGGACATCAGAGGACATATCAACAAGCTTGGGACCCCTCACCAGTGCCCACATAGTCCCTGAACACTTGGGACATCAGAGGACATATCAACAAGCTTAGAGACCCTCACCATTGCCCTCATGGTCCCTGAACATTTGAGACATCAGAGGACATATCAAACTTATCTGTGTTTCATCCTGTAGAGGGCAATCCAGTGCCCAGAGAGGGCAGTGGCTCGCCAGCAGTGGCAACCACAGCCCCATGTCAGTCTTGCATACTCTCACCTACACTACTCTGCTTGTCACAAACCTGTGGCTGCAAATACCTGCCCAGGGAGTCAGTGCACATGCTTTCAGTGAGAGGCAGTGGCAGCAAGCAGCCTCAGAAATCAACAAGGCAAAGTACTCACGTTGAAGAAATTGGTCTTGTTCCTCTCACAGAAGAGCCCCTGTGCCGGCATGTGCTGCAGTTGTTGCCACGGGATACTGCTGCCTAGCAACACATCGCGGGCCCACTGGAGGTTCTGGGGAAACAAGAAGTAGGTTGGAAGTGAGTGTGTGGGCTGCTTAGGGCGCCCATGGGAAGCAGGTGGTCCCCTCCTTCCTGGCTGCACTGGCAAGCTGCAATAACAGGTCTGCACACACTGATCCTAAAGCTCCAGGAGGCTCTGGCCAAGGGCTTTGATCACTGGGCTGTGGAATGATTTCTGGAACTGATTTCTTGCCCACTACAGCTGACTCAGGAATGTGGCCTCAGACTGCATAAGGTGTGACACAGGGTGGCCCTTTACCTTGCCCAAGCCTGCAAAGCTGCTATGCAGACCCAATGCCCTGCTACTGGAGACCCCTCGACCCTTGTAAATCCCACAGGCAGTGGGACAGTGCTCTGAGACTCATGACTGGGCTGCAAGCTCTCCTGACAATGGTGCTTCTTGGTGGGACCCAGGTAGGGTTGTGAGGCAGGGAAGAGGAGAGCCAACCTAGCTCCTCGGCCACTACAGTGGCTGTGCAGCAGGAACCAGGCCCCTGGCACGCCCCCAGCTGTCATACTTCAAGTGAGGGGCAGAACTGGCTCTAGACCCTCCATCCTTCCCTACAGCACCCACCCTGTCTGGCCATTCAGTTCTCCCTTCTCGAGCCCCTGGCTCATCTCTGGACTCAGCCCTTCTCACCTCACATCCCAGCTGTTCAGCACCCTCACCTCTCCCCTGTGAGCCTGTCCCACCTGCACCCACTGCGCTCTCCCACTGCCACATTAGGCAGCAAGTACAAAACATGTGGCTAGCCTCTGAGCTCCTTACAGGCTGCTCCCCAGCGCTGAGCAGGACGCTGCAGCCATGGGTGGGGACACACAAGAATGAAGGTCCCTTAGGGATGGGTGCAGGTGAGCCTCAAGCACACATTCCTGGAGTACAAGTACACACTTGAGGCAGAAAACAGCAGGCTGTCCCATGTTCTCATGGAAAAGAGGCTCTTTCCACGGGAAGGCTGGAGGTTAGCTCAGCACTGATTGTACGGCCAGTTTCTGCAGGACTAGGCCTGGCTCTTAGAATGGCTTCCTGAAGGCTAAGGTCCCAGAAAGTCAAGACTGTTCTGACCAAGCACAACTAGTCTTGTCTGATCTTACCCAATATGCAGTTAGGGGCAAGAAAGCCATGGCAGCCCAGCATGCCAGGAGGGCACAGCTAGCCTCAGTTGGGACACAGGGTGCTCTGCTCACATGGCCCTTGGAAGCCTAGGAGGTATAGGTGGCTCTAGCTGAACCCACTTTGGGTCTTGAGGCCTACTGTGACATGAGCCTGACATACTGAGAGCAGGCACAAGAAAAACTCCAACTGTGTTTGTTAAAAATGAGACAAGCAGGCTGGGCGTGGTGGCGCACGCCTTTAATCCCAGCACTCGGGAGGCAGAGGTAGGAGAATCACCATGAGTTTGAGGTCAGCCTGAGACTACATAGTGAATTCCAGGTCAGCTTGGGCTACAGTGAGACCCTACCTGGCGGGGGTGGGGGGGGGTGGGGGGGTGGTGGTGATGAGACGAGGAAGCCAGGTATGTTGGCACATGCCTTTGCTGAGGTAGGAGGATCGTCATGTATTCAAGGCTAGCCTGGGGCTAGAGTGAGACCCTGCCTTGAGAAAAAGAGAAGGGGATGATGGAGAGAAAAAGATTGGAGAGATGGCTCAGCAGTTGAAGGCACTTGCTTAAAAGGCTGTTGACCCAGGTTCAGCTCCTCAGTACTCACGTAAAGCCAGATACAAAAAGCGGTGCATGCATCTGAAGTTTGTTTGCAGTGGCAAGAGGCCCTGGTGGGTAGACACACACACTCCCTCTCTCTCCCTCTCTCAATAAATAAATAAATAATAAAAATAAAATATTTTTTTTTAAAAATTAAAGTACGAAAACTCTCGAACAACAAATTCCACCAGGACAATGTGGAGACCACAGAGGCTTAGCTGCTGTATGAGTGAACCTTGAGGCAGCCACTGTCTGCTAAGATGCTTTCCCATCTAGCACTCATTCACAGGCCTTTCCAGGGCTAAGAGCCAAGGGCTCTATCCCTTCATGGTGAAAGGGTGGGGTTCCTCACTACAAACAGACAGAAGATGGGCTACCAGGATAGCATAGTGTTCAATCAGACCCCCGAGCTAGACCCTCAGATCAGAAACAGAGCCCACACTGCTCCACAGTCCCAGAGCAAAGCAAAGCACCCAGTCGTGGAGTCACTTCTAAGCTTCGGAACTCCAGGCATGGGGGTCCGCATCCAAGTGCGCTGTGATACTCAGCAGCCAGGTTCTGAGGACCCGCTTCCCCGGCCTGCACTTAGGAACCTTCTGAGCTGGTTCCAAGACCCACCCAGCCTAACGCCTTCCCCTCCATACTCCACCAAGTCCCCAGGCAACCACAAGGGAACTGGGAGCTGAGAGACAAGGCAAGTCCGTACACTTAAATGAATAAAGGCCAAGATCAGCCCAGCGGACGTCAAGGCTGTGAGGAGAAAAAGCAAGAGACCTGCACATAGCAGTGCTCATCCAATACCCCAGGGAACGCCAACTTCTTCAGTGTCTCCCATGAGGGGAAGCTTAGAGGCTTATTTTGGGTTGTGCCCATGCCTATTCAATCAGCTGTGGGTAGGCATTTACAGAAGAGGGCATGGGACAGGATAATACTTTTCCCCTTCCGTGACAGGGACTGAATCCAGAGTCTTGCACATAGTAGGTGTTGCAGTCAGGTTCGCATTGCTAGCAGAAATCACCCAACCAAGAACAGTTTTTTTTTGGGGGGGGGGAGGAAAAAGGTTTATTTTGGCTTAGAGACTCAAGGAAAAGCTCCATGATGGCAGGGGGAAACGGCATGAACAGAGGGTGGTCACCACCCCATGGCCAACAGAAACAGGAGAATGTGCCAAAAACTGGCAAGGGAAACTGGCTACAATACCCATAAGCTTGCCCTCAACAATACAGGGACTTCAGGCGGCATTAATTCCCAAATCTCCATCAGCTGGGAACCCAGCATTCAGAACACCTAAGTTTATTGGGGACACCTGAATCAAACCACCACATTCTGCCCCTGGCCCCCATAAACTGATATCCACATATGATGTAAAATACAATACATTCTTCCAACTTTAAAAGTTCCCATAGTTTTTATCAATCATAATGATGTTCAAACATCACCATAATCCAAGGTCTTTTGACTGAGCCATGATACCAGAAAAAATCCCCCCAAAACCAATAATGGCACAGAATAAACATTCACACTGAAAATGATGGCATTGGGCATAGCAAAGAAATATTCAACCAACGCAAGATTTAAAACAACGAGAGCAAACACCAAATTCTGTAGCTTCAAGTCCAACAACTCTAGTCAGTGACAAATCAACAAGTCCAATAATTCTAACCAGCAACAAGTCTCTGGAGTTCCAATTCTGCCCCTCCAGCTAGGCTACTCACAATCCTGGAAAACTTCATCCAGGGCCAGCAGCTCTCCTTAGCAGCCATCTCATGGTCCCCGGCATCTCCACTGGGTCTCCACTGCAATCCACGGTTCATCCTCATGGTTCCATTGGGTCTCCATGCAGGCATCCAGCAAACCTGCTTCACACTGCCCATGACCATTTCCAAAACACAAGACCGTGTTGCAAACTCAATGACCCTCTCTTTCCTGCACTTCTTATGCTCCACAATACCAGGTGGGGTGCCAATTTGTTAATCCAGGAAGTAATAAAACAGACTTTGAAGAACAGGACACTCTTTGAGCACTCAGGCCCCTTCTAAAAGAGTCTACATTCTTCCTGTTGCCCTAGTGCAGGTCAGCTGATCCAATCTCAAATGTTATAATCTCTCATATAATTGCAACTGAATGGACAGAAGTTTCAGCCCAAAGATTTCATTTTTTCTGTGTCATGTCCCTCTGCTCACACCATTCCATTTCTACATAATGCAACCCTGCACAAGTTCTCAGGACATGGGCACAACAGCAAGCCTCTCACACAAACTGCTTCTAGCCCAGTCCAGGCAAAGCTCTTTCTCACCCTCATAAGCCAAACCTCACAGTTCATAGTTCTTACTGCATTTAGATCTTTCAACTCTGACCAGAATAGTCCATCACGCTGTACTTACAGCACTGCAAGGCATCTCTTAGGCCAAGGTTTCAAATCCTTCCACATTCCTCTTGAAATCAGCTCCAAAAGGCCAAAGCCACACAGTCAGGTGTCTAGCAGCAACACCATTCTTGGTACCAACTTTACTGTTGCAGTCAGGTTCGCACTGCTGGCAGAAATCACCTGACCAAGAGCAGCTTTTGGGAAAAAAGGGTTTATTTTGGCTTACAGGCTCAAAGGAAAGCTCCATGATGGCAGGGGAAAATGATGGCATGAGCAGAGGATGGACATCATCTCCTGACCAATATAAAGTGGTCAACAGAAACAGGAGAGTGTGCCAAAAACTGTCAAGGTAAACTGGCTATAACACCCATAAGCCTACCCCCAACAATACAGTGCCTCTAGGAGGCATTACTTCGCAAATCCCCATCAGCTGGGACCTAGCATTCAGAACACCTAAGTTGATGGGACACCTGAATCAAACCACAGAAGGCAAGCACTCTACCACTGGGCTGTATACTTCCATCCTAGGTGCTGTGCCTGCCCATCTATTATATTATTATTACTATTATTATTATTATTATTGCAGTGGGGATTGATTAGCACCTCAGGCATGCTAAGCTAGTGCTCTACCCCTGACCTCAACCTCAGGCCTCACCTGTACTTCTGACACCTCAGGTGAGACCACCTGACCATGGAAGTTGGGCATAAAGGAAGCCTGCCTCTGACCCAGCCTGAGAAGGTCAAGGCAGACTCCAAAAGGTGACATCTTGGTTATGGTTTGCATAAGACAGGGGGTTCAGAAGGGTTGGGGGGGCAGCTTTCTCTCCTGTGTAAGTGACTCCAGGAGACCCAGGGCATAAATCTGGTCTGTGCTACAAAGGTTTGGGAAAGATTACCTTAAAGTGCTTCTAGGGCTCCAGAGGGACCAGCCAGTAGTGTGCAATGACTTGTAAAGCAGCAGCATTCGGAGGTGGGAAGGAGGGGAACATGGCTACAAGAAGCATCTCCGCAGGAGCCACCATTTCCAGAAATCCAAGGACAGGTGTCCTGGCCAGGGACATGAGAAAGGAGCACTGGTGCCAGGGTAGGAAGGAGGAGACCGCCTCCCAGGCTGAGATGCTGAAGGCCTCTGTGGTTGTGGGGTGTGGACCTACATTCTTCCCTGGCTCATAAGCTTGCTAGGACAGCAGAAAGTACTTGCTGCCAAACCGGACCTGAATTACAGCTTGGTCTGTGCAGACTCGGCCCCTGTGCTCTGGTGGAGACCACATTTCCCAGTGGTCTCCAGGCCGCCAAAGAAACAACAGGAGCTCAGATTGATGGCTAAGCACACAGTGCTCAAAGGCTGATGGAAGGCCCAGATAGGAGCTGGAGCTTGTCAGGCGTTTGGTGAGTGCTATTCTGATGGGAGACTGTGGGGCCCTTGCTGTGCCTTCACCAGAAGAAGAGATCCTGCAGCTTCACCGTCATGTCTCTCAAGGTGAGGTGAGGTGAGGTGACACTGGCGCCCAGTCTGACCACAGTACCACAATTCCTTACCAGGTATACACCCACCAGTTTACCAATGAGGAAACCAACACTGAGAGAGGCTCAAGAGCTTGCCCAAGCTTCCAGGACCAGGGCCAGGAAGTGGCAGAGCTGGGCTCGGCACTCCAGACCAGAGAGACATCAAGGCCCACACTCTTTCCTTGCCCACCACAAACAGCAAGTCATGTGGCAAACCCGCCTGGGCATGTTGTGAGCCAGCCACTGAGAGCAGCTGTTGTGGCCAGCTTTCCCTCAAGTCTTGTGCAACCTGTCACGATGCCTTTAGAAATGAGAAAAGCCCACGGGGCCACTCACCACATGATGCCATACATCCTGGGCTGTGGCCTGTGCACAGACCCTACTCTGACAGAGCGGGCAGAGGGCTGAGGTGTGTTGAGGCAGGAAAAAGAATCCTAGAAACATGCAAGCCCCGCAGTGCCCCTCTCCCCGACCACGTCATCTGAACCACCCCTGTTCGAAGCAGGAGCAAAGGATTGATGTCCTCTGCCTGAAACCTTTGGGGACATCTTCCTCAGAGTGAGGGCCAGACCTGTGCCTCAGCTTGCCCAGCTACACAGCAGCTCACTTCCTCCTTGTGCTCCTGATCCATGGCCGCCCATGCTCACTTAACTCAGCTCCCACCTTGGTTCCTACAGGTTCCTTAGCCTGGACACCTTGCTTGGCACACACATAGTCCCCACAACTGTGACCCACAGCTCCACTGCCACCTCTAACAGCCTCCTCACCAGTGGCTTTGCTGTCTGCTCCCCCTTCTCCAACAGCCCCATAGAGGCAGAGACATGGGCTGACTTGTTCACAGCGACCCTCGGAGGACGAGCCCAGTCAGGAGCCCACAGGAGAGACATCACAGGTATTTGTGGGAACACAAGGCAAGTCGAAGCCTCCACACACAAGCCTGAAGGCACAAAGAGAGCCATGAGGATAGCACAGGGCTGCCTGGGCTGCCTGGAAGGCCCATGTGCCAACCTTCAGCTTAACAGGGCCAGCCAAGCATGCTAGACCATGTCCTTAGGGCTTATCTCAATTTCCTTGTCTGCCTGCTAAATTCCACCACAGTGCCATCAATCATCTTTATATACCACATTTCAGACTGACTGCCAATTGCTGGGAGTTTCTTAGACTCCCTCTTAGTACAGGAAGCTAAGCCTTTGGGTGGGGTTTGGCAATGCTTAGTGGCCAAAGATGGGAAAAGAGGGTTACCATCCCTGGGTTCCCAAGACAGTCAAGGGAGGGAGGGAGATCTGAACCCAGGCATCATTTACCACTGCTATATGGATGGCCAGGATAATGTGCTCTGCCTGGACCTCTGCCCCTCGGGGCTCTTTTCTGTCACAGTCAATAACAATGGTTCACTCAACAATTAACTACCACCTCCCTCACAAAAATCCACAAGAAAAAAAAAAAAGAGTTCCAGGTCATCCTGGGCTACAGTGAGACTCTGCCTCAGAAAAATAAATAGAAAAAAAAGAAAAAGACTGAAAGGAAACATTCCCATTATCCCTGGGGTTGTCTCAGGAGGGAGATGCCATCTGCTCCACCAGCTATGGCTGGTCGAAGGCACAGCACTCCTTCTCCCTCACGGGTTCCTATCCAGTCCTGTCTCAAGACGGGTATGCTGGCCAGGCCATCTACCTCCAAGCCTCTCCCTCTGAGCTCCTCATGGCTGAGGACCCCACTGTCTGACTCAGGTCTTGGGAATCACTAAGGGCCAGTAGGTGTGCTTTTCCTGTCCAACTCCTGCCACGCGCACCCGAGGGCTGGTTGTGATCCCCAGCTCTTCCACAACACAACTGCTCGGCAGACAGCTGATGAAGGAAGGAAGCTGTGGAGGCACAGAAAACATGCCAGAAGAAACATGCTAAAACACACCAACGCTGCCACAGCGATGGGTCGTGGGAAAATGAGGTGCGCAGCCTCCTTCTGTTTTCCACGCTTAGAGCAGGGGCTGCTGGCCAAGCGTCAAGTCTCCTCCAAAGATCGCATCTGCTTGGCCTTGTGGGTGTGAGAAGCAGGCAATAGCACACGTCTGTCTGTCTCGCCTCCTCTGGCCCCCAAAGGCCCAGCAGAACAGCAGAATCTTCAAACCAGGAGCAGACAGGCTGAGTACAGAATCAAGACTCCCAACCTGCGCAGGGAGTGCTGTAATCCCAACGCTCGAGAGGCTGAGGCAGGAGGGCTATCACGAGTTTGAAGCCAGCATGCGTGGAAGGGCAGCTGCGGACCTTGGCTGGGCTCAGCCTTTCACCTGACTCCTAAACCACCCCACACAGGGAGACGAGAGTTAAATAAAACCCAGAGCTCTCGCTCTGCAACTACACTGCATGTGACAGGATTTCCTTCCCTTTAAAGGGCTGAACAATATTCCACCTGTTTTGGTGACTGTAAATTAATACTACATTGTGAAAGTGGGAAGTGCATCACATTTATGATCTTTTAAAATTTTTATTTATTTATTTAACAGACAGCGAGTGAGAGAGAGAGAGAGAGAGAGAGAGAGAGAGAGAGAGGTGCACCAGGGCCTCCAGCTGCTGCAAATGAACCAAATGAACTCTAGACACATGCGCCACCTTGTGCATCTGGCTTACATGGGTTCTGGAGAATTGAACCTGGATCCTTTGACTTCGCAGACAGGGGCCTTAACTGCTAAGCCATCTCTCCAGCCCACTTGTATGTTTTTTATTTGGCTGTTTAGTTCCAGAACCTATTTCATCAGCCCCTCAGCCCTGGACTCCTTACAATAGTTGTAGAGGAAGATGGGAGGACCTCGGTTCCAGGACAACAGGAAGATGAGGCCAGGCCTCCTCCTTCTTCCAGATCTCTCTTTTATTTAAAAATAGTTTTAAAAAGCCGGGCGTAGTGGTGCACACCTTTAATCCCAGCACTCAGGAGGCAGAGATAGGAGGATTGCCTTGGGTTCAAGGCCACCCTGAGACTACATAGTGAATTCCAGGTCAGCCTGGGCTAAAGTGAAACCCTACCTTGAAATACTTAAAAAAACAAATTTTTTATTTATATTTGTAAGGACAGAGAGAGAGAATGAGTATGCCAGGTCTCCTGCCACAGCAAACATACTCCAGACGCACGCAACACTTTGTGCACATGGCTTTACATGGATACTGACGAAGTGAACCTGGGCCAGCAGGCTTTGCAAACAAGTGCTTCTAACCACTGAGCCGTCTCCTCAGCCCAAGACCTTTTCAATGAAGGCCAGAAACATGAGGTGTCCTGTTGTCACATGTCCTCTTGGCCTGGGCTGCCCACATGGGCTCAGAGAGCCTACTTTTTTGGAGTGTAAAGTGACAACTCACACCTTGATGTCTTGGTGGAGCCTGATCCTGAAGATGAGCGATGGTGGCTATCATCATATATAATCTTCTGTCCAGGAGCCCTAAGGGCTTGGACTCCTTGGCCTTCAGTGCAGCCCAGAAGGAACCCACCTTGCCCTGGTCCCCATACAGCAAAGCCAAACTTGGGTGGGAGGACAGCCCCGGGGAGTGTCCTTAGAAGGCCTGGTGGAGGGCCAGGAGTCATGGAGATGCAAAAACAGAGCAAGCGGGTCTTGCTAGGAGGGCTGTTGGCTCACCTTATTATCATGACTCTACATGCACATCGCCATCATTCTCATTCAACAGAAAACCCCTGAGCCTTCAAGAGTTCCCAGCAACAGAGCCTGGGTCTGAACTGAGGAGTTCCCTACCCCAGAACCCCAGTGAAGCAATGACACAATGATGCCTCACCTGAGGGTATGTGTGACAGACCTAAGGAGTCAGGGGCCAACCAGTCAGGGTCCCCACTCCGCCTGCTGGCTCCTACTGAACACATGGAGACCTGACCCTGCAGTTGGCTGTTAAGCCACAAGATAGCAACAGGAAAATGTCACCACTAAGCCTACAGGCATATTAAAAGAAATGTGCTGTTGTCAAACACACACAGTGGGGAGTGTTTGCTACCAGACAGCTGTGTGGAAAGCAGTCGGTGCCAGTTAATGGTTCCGAGTTAGTCAGCTACAAAGAGCTCTGCTCCCAGACTCAGGACAGGTGGCTCCAGCAGAGCTGGCAGCCAGGAACCATGCCTGGAACAGAGGTAAGCCCCGAGTAGCACCAGGAAGGTATTAACTTGGACTCAACACTAATAACCTGCCTTCCAAACAGTGGCTGGCAACTGGTGCTCAGAAAAGGTCTCTGGATAAAACCCACAGAACAAGCAGTGGGAGGCAGCCCAGGCAACCACTCTGGGTCTAGGGCATGATTAGCACCCCGGAGACCATATGAGGCGAACCTGACCCTATACAGGGCTGGCAGTAGGGGTCTGGTAGTGAGGCAGGAGCACCCGCCCCAGAAGGAGGCTCTCCAAGACTCAGGTCAACATTCCATCCCCACTGCCAGGTCCCACAAGAGACCTTAACCAGGGATGTAATAACAGAAGAGCAGAGGACCTGTCGACTGACGGGGAGGGCTGGGGCCGACCAGGCCCACCCGCCTCTCAGACCACCAAAGAGTGACCAAAATGAAAGAAAGAAAGAAAAAAACAGATAAGCATACTGAGAGTGGACATACTTACCAGTGGAGAAACTAGAGCAACTGGCCCCTGGGTGAGGCCACTAGGCCAGTGCCTGGCTCTGGCACTAAGCATGTAACTGCACCTAACTATGGCTCCCAGAGGTAAAATGGAGGGGACTGGGCTTGAAGCTCTGGGTGTCTCAGAAGTACACAACGAACAGTTCATGTACGAAAGCCAGGAGAAATATCAGACACAAGGCAGGAGAATTTTAGGATTGGAGAGATGTGGTTGTCGCCCTAAGTTTTGTTTTTTCCCGCCCTTTTCCCTTCCTTTCATTAAGGTGGGTAACTGTTTCTTTCCTTATGTCTTCTTTTCTCGCTCCCTCCCTGTATCCCGTTTTCTCTATTTGTCTGAGATGCAGTCTTGTAGCCCAGGCTGCCTCAGACTTACCATGTGGTTGGGGCTGGCCTTGAGCTCATGATCTTCTTTCCTCCACCTCTCAAGTGCTGGGATATGACAGTGTACCACATGCCTGATTTGTATTTTAATTTTTCCTTTCTTTTTTTTTTTTTTTTTGAGGTAGGGTCTTGCTCTAGCCCAGGCTGACCTGGAATTCACAATGTAGTCTCAGGGTGACCTTGAATTCAAGGTGATCTTCCCACCTCTGCCTCCGGAGTGCTGGGATTAAAGGCGTGTGCCATCATGCCCAGCTCTTTTAATTTTGACACAAGTACACTTTTCTGCTTTGATAGTCCTCATTGATCAAGGGAGACAAGCTGTCACCACTGCAACTTATGCCAGGTACGGTGCTAAGCACTCCCTGTTCACTGGCTTCCTCGGGGTCAAAAGAAAACAAAATAAACTTTTAGCAAGACATAGAAACTGATCCTGGCTTCATGAAGCCTGCATCGAAACTCAAACTCTCCTCCCACCCAATCCTGCATCCTCATCCTCCTCTCCTCCCTTCCACAGGTGCTAATGCTACCATCTTGCACCCTGCGTTCCATTCCAGCCCTGCTCTCGGGAAGGCACAGGCAGCAGCATGGGCAGCATGGGGAGGGGCCCGAGCTCAGCTGGGAAGTGCTGTGTCATGGTCTCAGCTGAGACCGCTGCAAGGCTGCACAGCCACATGGGGCAGGAGGAGGAGTGGATAGTGGTTGCTGGTCTCTTCCACTCCCAAAGTAGGAAGGGAAGAAAGTTCCCAACGCAGTGGGATGTGGGGAAGACGCTTTGGCAGTGAGGACAGTAACGGCTGAGGTTTACTGACACCCACCTTCTGAGCAGCCAAGGGCAGGCCAGGCAGCGAGTCGTGCCGCAGCAGCACTGGAGGTCGAGAAGCCAGGCTGCCGGGGTCCGCTGTCCTTTGCTAGCACACACCCCACGGAGACCAACACCCCAAGGGTGACAGGGCCTCCTCCCTCCCAAGCCTGCTGCAGCCCATTCTACCTCTCAAGAACAGGCCAAGCCACACGAGTGTGTCAGTCTCCGTGGGGACAAGGCATAACACTTCTTGCCCTGCACCCAGGGCCCCAGAGTTCTGTGAGATAACCAGCCAAGGTCAATCTCTTGGGCCAAAAGCCCTTCCGGATTCTTCAAATATCCACAGAGAAAGTGGTAGGGGCTAGAATGGGGATGAAAAGACAATCTGGCAGAACTGGGAGAGCCAGACAAAGACAGGTCTCACAATAAAACCCCAGAGGTCACCCGGCTCACCTGCCCACTCCAGTCGCGAGACCCCCACCCATACACTTTCCTGAGCTGCTGGTCCTGGATGGACACTCTCCCTTGCCTCCTGCCTGCTGGCACCCTCTACTCTCAGCACAGGCCTCAGCCTTCACAAAGCCACAGCAGCACCCTGACCCTCTGCACACCTGTCACGCTCCTCTGCAGCACTAATCACAGTGGGGACGGCTGGGCTTGCATGCCTCTCCTCTGCCTCCCACTTACAAATCCTTCCTGAGTAAGGACGAGCTGAAAGAAGAGAAGGCCAGCCCAGTCCTCCACAAGTGCTCAGAGCCAGCAGAAGGGGTTTGGCTGGGAAGCCCATGGGCCTTGGGCCTCCAGCACAGCTGCTGCTTTTCAACAAGAGCCTCCTCAGCTCCTCACTCAAGCCCATGGAGCAGGAGCTGTGGACATGGTTCTGGCGGTGGGCCCAGAGCATGCTAGCTCCCACTTTGGACTGGCCCTGTTTCTGTAGCTCTTTCTCATCCTTCCCAGGTGAATCGCTCAAGCCCTGTCCCACAGCTCCAAGTCTACCTGGGAAAAAGTTCCAAGCCCTCACTTAGGCCCTGCTCACCCGGTGGGTCTTGCTGTAGGTGTAGAGGAAGGCCAGGCGGTAGAGACTCTTGTAGTGCTGGGGGAAGCGGCTCAGGCACAGGCGGAAGGAGGAGATGCACTGCTCCGTGAGGAACTGGCGCTGCTCTTCAGCTCCTGCTGGAAGCCCCTGGGGGAAGGCCACTGGCTCCCCTAGCAGGTCACCTCTCTTCTTTCCCTCCCACAAAGCAGGTGTGGACGCTGGAGGCTTGCTGGGGATGCAAATGGAGGCTGGGAGGTCTACTACAGGCTTTTGGGCCCCTTGTTCTGCAGTCCGGAAGCCCTCTGTGCTCTCCAAGGACTCCTCAGTTTTTCCTACAGTTGGGAAGGAAAAGAAAGTCACTGACTTCTGAGCTCAGTCCATGTATTATTATTACTATATTTTATTTTTAGTGACAGCGAAAGAGAGACAGAGAGAATTGGTGCTCCAGGGACTCAGCCACTGAAATTGAATTCCAAACACTTGCGCCATCCAGGGGCCATGTGTGACCTTGCGCTTGCCTCACCTTTGAGTCTGGCTTACATGGGATCTGGAGAAGGATCAAACATGGGTCCTTTGGCTTTGCAGGCAAGTGCCTTAACTGCTAAGCCATCTCTCCAGCCCTTTATTATTATTTTTTATCAGACTGTGAGTGAGTGAAAGATAGAAAATTAGCATGCCAAGGCCTCCAGCCATGATAATCAAACTCCAGACGTGTATGCCATCATGGACACATGTGCTACCTTGTGTGCTTGCGTCACATTATGCAGCTGGCTTACATGGGACCCAGAGAGTCAAACTCTGGGCTTTGCAGGCAAGCACCTTAACCACTAAGCCATCTCTCCAGGCCCAGTGTAGTGTTTGTTAAATATTTTATTTATTCATTTATGAATGGGGGGGGGGAGAGAACAAGTGTGCCAGAGTCTCTACTACAAACAAATTCCAGATGCAGGCACCAACTTGTGCATCTGGCTTTACGTGGGTCCTGAGGAATTTAACCTGGGTCCTTTGGTTTTGTAGGCAAGTGCCTTAACCACTAAGCCATCCCTCCAGCCCTCCCCCACCATGTAGCATTTTGTTAGTGACAGAAAACCCCTCAGTGAAGTGATGGACAGTTGGGTGGGTACACCCTATAGATGGACACTAGAGCCAGCAGTGGGAGACTCGATGGAGGTAATGGTTCTGTCTCCACTGGCTGAAACCTCTGTGACCATGTGGGTTCCTGTACTATGAAAACAGGAGGTCGTCCCAGCTAGCACTCTGCAGAGGGTCCAGAGGATAGAGCAAGCAGTTCCAAGTTGAGCTCTGGCTCCAACTTGCTGAGGGTGACATAGGCTGTCCCACCTTGTGACATGGGAAGGTAGCTCATAGAGGGTGGGTGTCGTCGCCACCGCCACTCAGCCAGGACAAGGCCAGGGAAGAACTTTACTGGCAGCACAGTGCCTCAGCTGATAGCCTGCCAATGTCCTTTTAAAGTGCTTTTCATGGACCTACGCCTCTGGGGACCCCCAGAGCCAGGCAGCATGGTAGAGCACAGGATTAGGACCCAGGATGACAGTGGCTGGGTGACCTCTAGTGTGCCTGAGGTGTGGACACCTTGGCTGCCTAGAGAGGAGGCTGTCTGGCCCAGGAGGGAGACCTCTGGCCTGTGGATCCTGAGGCACTCAAGAGTTTGGCGTACCTTGCACAGCCTGCCTGGAGGCTAAAAAGACGGTGTGTACCACCCACTCCAAAAGCAGCTATACTCTGAGCGGATCCTTGTCTACCTTCTTTCTACTGCACGAGAGGCCTGGAGGCAGCTGCTGCCTGCTGAGTCAGGGCCACAGGGACAAGGACTAAACCTCTACCTCCAAGTTGTCTCATTCCAAATACTGCACAAACACGAGCCATGTGGCAAGGAAGACTGTCTTTTTGTCAAGGAAAACACTCAACAGTCACTCTGTTCCCCTCAGCCACCTGCTATCCCAGGCTTCTCAGATGATCTTTTTCACTGCTGGTCCTTTTCCTAGACGTGCACGTAGCTGGTCCCCTGCCTTAACCTCATGTTCACAGCACTCAGACTCTTCTCACTGCTGCCTCTCCTGGGCTTCCCCATCCTAGGGTGGTTTGTGGGAAAAGTAGTGGCACTTGGGAAGCTGACGTAGGGAGAATGCTATGAGTTTGATGCTAGCCTGGGCTACAGAGTGAGTTCCAGGCCAACTGGGGCTAGAGTGAGACCCTACTTCAAAACAACAACAACAAAGAAAGAAGGGAAGGAAGGAAGGAAAGGTGGGAGGGAGGAAGGAAAGGCGAAGACAGGGAAGGAGGAAGGGAAGGGATCCCCCAGAGACATACCGCCCAGGGCTGCTGTCCGTCTACTGGGAGTCGGGGGAAGGCATGCCACAGACTGACCACGGACAAGTCTGGAGGAGCACTCAGCACCTGGAGCTGCATGCTGGGAGTGGGCGCAGAACACGCCCCATCATTTCATCATTAAAGTACCACTGCAGTTACCAGGAAATTCAGATCATTTCAGGGCTACCAGCCACTGTGATGATCTCTCGTTCTACCCCAACTCTCTTGCTCTCTCTTCTTTTGTGTGTATATGTATGTGGGGTGTATGTGTGTATGCATGTTGATGTGTGTGCAGATGCACATGTGTGCACATGCATGTGGAGGCCAAAGGTCCACTTGATTGCTCTGCACATTATATTTTTTTGAGGCAAGGTCTCACTCTAGTCCAGGCTAACCTAAAACTCACTTTGCAGTTCAGGCTGGCCTTGAGCTCATGGTGATCCTCCTACCTCAGCCTTTCCAGTGCTGGATTAAAGACATGCACCACCGTATGTTACTTTTTGAGATGGTCCCTCACGGAGCCAAGCTCACTGACTGGGCTAAACAAGCTAACCAGCAAGCCCTGGGGATCCACCCATCTCTACCTCCCCAGTTCTAGGTACACTGCTATGTCTGGCATTTTATGTGGCTGCTGGGGGTCTGAACTCAGGTTTCTCAGGGGTCTGAACTCAGGTTTCTCATGCTTGTGTGGGAAGTGCTTTACCGGAGATGGGGCCTACCTGGAGGAAGTGGGATACTAAGGAGTGGGCTTTCCTTTGAGAGTTGCAGCCACACCTTGGTTCTGGCCCCAGTTTCCTGGTTCCTGATCTGCCGAGCTGTAACCTGCCTTGCCACAGTTCCTAACGCACTGGACGGAGCTCTAGCTTCTGCACCCTATGGCCCTTCCAACTGAACCAAAAGAAATCTCGCCTCCTTTAGCTTGTGTCAGGTGCTCTGCCGAGGCCCATGATGCCTGCCACACCCACAACAGACCACAGATGATGTTTTGAAGAATGGAAACGCTGTATTAGGGTGCTACCCCCCCCCCATTCTGCATTCCTGCAGTGTTTCTTCCACAGGACAAGGCAGCACTCTGACTGCTGAGGTGGGGCAGTGGTTATCCCCTCTCGGCTCTCATTCTGCTTTTCTGACTGCTGAGGTGGGGCAGTGGTTATCCCCTCTTGGCTCTCATTCTGCTTTTCTGATTGCTGAGGTGGGGCAGTGGTTATCCCCTCTCAGCTCTCATTCTTCTTTTCTGATTGCTGAGGTGGGGCAGTGGTTATCCCCTCTCAGCTCTCATTCTGCTTTTCTGACACAGGGTCCTGCCATCCAGCCAGGCTGGCCTGGAACGACCTACCCTCTGAGATTCTCTGTCCCTGGCCTTTGTGAGGATGGGATGAGCTATGGTCTACCATGCCTGGATTTACCCTGGTATCTTAATGGGGACCAGGCACAGGTAAATGTATACCATCTCCTGTTCTGTGCATTCTTACCTAATCCTACCTGGGGCATTTTCTTTTATTGGCAGAGACGTGGTCTCATCCCTCCTAAGGCCAGCCAGAGGAAGCTAGTAGGGACAAAAGAGCTTGGAGAGGCCTATCCTCTGAAAATGGCTCTGGTGCCATTGCCACATCCACAGGTGAACTCCAAGCTCTTCTCATCCAGCACAATGACTGGCTGAGGTTAGACACGGGCCCACAAGTATGCAGGTTACCTGCTATCCAGCCCACCCAGAGGCAACATGGTATGGTGGCTAAGGTTGACCTGACCACATTTCTGACCCTCTTTGAACCTCAGGCTCTTCATGTGGAGAGAGGAAGTCAGTGCTTTCCTCAGGTGGTTGACAGGACCAAGTGAGAAGGCAGTGTCTGGTCCAGGACCACTGGACCTGGGTCTGGTTGTTTCAAGTATATGTGTGTGGCTCTGCCAAGAGTGGTAAAGCTTTCAAGATGACTAACCAGCTGTAGCCTGTGCATGGCACCAAGAACACCCTTGCCTGGCTGCAGTCTTCCTGCCAGCTCGGAGGTGGGCTCTGTATACTGACTGCTATAAAGGAGGCCTATGGAACTCCAGGGAGCTGAGTGTATCCTAGGCTTAGATCAAGGCTCTGGGCCAAAAGAGGGAGATCTCCCAAGAAGCCTAATGTAATTCAGACTGAAAAGAAATGACATTTGTGACATTTACAGCCCTAGGGCTTTTTCCAATAACCATTTACCAAGGGAAACAGGGCACAGGACATCGTGGACAGGGCTTTCCCAGACTGGGCTGTGGGGGTCACTAAGCAGGTTGGGTATACCAGGCTCTGTGCCAGTACCTTCAGGGGTTGCCTTGTTTAATCCTCAACATCCCTGGGGGTGGGCACTCAGGTCCTTCCCACCCTATGGGACAACAGAGGCCCAGCACACAGCGCTCCTCCCAGGGTAGAAGCAAGAAGCATGAGGAGCAGTCAACCAGGCCTCAGCATCTCCTGGGCCCGCGTCCTCAGCCCTGCCTAGACTGCCCCAGGACAGCCAAACACATCCAATCCACCAAGTTGGGCTTCCTACCTCTTTCCTCTGTGGCCACCAGAAGGTCTTTACCAGTTGGCCCTGCTTGGGCACTGAACCCAGACAGCCTCTTCTCTGTGAAGGGCTTCCGAGAGCCCTCCAGTGAGCTCGTGGGCTCGTTAAAGAAGTCCTGTGTCGAGCTGGAGTCTGAGAGTGCCACAGCTGTGCTGTCCTGGCTTCGGTCTGAAGGAAGGAGGGAGAGAAGGCAAGAGCATGAACTCACACCACTGCCAGCATGGAGGGGCCTCCTAGGGCAAGGCTCCTGTGTGGCCTGTGGACTGCCCTACAGTGGAGGTGACCTCCATATAACCACTGTGACCCTGCCGAACCTAACCCATCCTGGAGGCCCTGAGCCACTCACCACAGGCTCTTCATCACCACGTCAACCTTCTTGGGTTCTCCCCAAGTGGTGGTGGTGTGACAAATACTCCAGCAACCAGCTGCTGGGGAAATAAGCCCTGATGAGCAGTGTGTACTGTGAGGAAATCCCACCATAGCCAATTTCAAGCTACCAGCATGCTAGAGGTGGATGTGGAGTTGGGAAGAGATGCACAGTAGCCACCTTTATGTCGTGTTGCTGTCATATCTATGTATATATGCAATATATCATACATATACGGGGAACAGAAGTGGCAAAGAATTCAGCTAATGTATTTAACTGTTGTTAATGGCCAGGTGTGTGGTCTGGAATGAAGAGTCCAGATTCCCAGGAGTCTCAGAAACAAAGAAGTACTCCCTGGCTGCTCTACTCAGGTCTCCATGGGCATTTTGGGAGAAAGACAAGGGGTAGGGCAGGGAGGAGGCTTAGAGAGGCCTGGCAGTGAAGGTGAGAGGAGGGGTGGTGCTGCAAAAGATCTGAAGCTCGCAGGACCCTTCACCCTAAGGAACAAAGCTTTCAGCGGTGGGAAAAGGACAGCAAACCTGCTGCTTCCTGGACTGGGGAAGAGGACAGACTCATCCTGGGTTAGGGGAGAGGAGAGACTCTTCTTCCCTAAGGCAGAAAACCCACCACTGTGGAGGAACAGGCTCATGAAGAATGCTGCACCCCTGAGACATAGACACAGGGTCCCCCTAAGTCAAGGCTGGATCAACAGGCTAGCTAAGTACCCACGAGCAAGCAGAGCGGCTGACTGCAGAGGGCCAAGGCAGCAGGAGGAGCCTCCCACAGGTGCACTCAGGACTGCGGCAGAGGGGAACTCAAACACTGACAGAAGTCTGGTGGCATGCTAGTTCTATTCTCAGCACAAAACAGAGGAGAAATAAGAAGCTGGTGGTGCACTGAAAGTAACCAAGGCAACAACAGATTCCAACCCAGCTCAAAGGCCAGGAAGCAGCCAGGCACGGTGGCACACGCCTGTAACCCTAGCCCTTGAGAGAGAGGCAGAGGTAGGAGGATCACCATGAGTTCGAGGCCACCCTGAAACTACACAGTGAATTCCAGGTTAGTCTGGGCTGGAGTAAAACCCTACCTTGAAAAACAAAACAAAACAAAACAAACAAAGGCCAGGAAGCACAAGAAGCAGGCCCTTTCCAGGTGTGTGACTAATTCCAGTTGGTTGCTTTGGCACTACACATGATATCTGGTGTCACTGTGAAAATATACAAATTACAGGACATACTCATATACCAAGGAAGAAGAAGAAAAAAGTATATTATCAAGAGATAAAGCAACCAACAGAATTAGAATCAGTAATGCCCCAGATATCACTACTACCTAAAGGGGAATTTAACATACCTAAGATCAGTATGTTTCAGAGATACAACTAGAACGTTCAGAATGTGGTAGAAAACCCAATAGCATCCACAAACATGGTGAACTTCAGGAGTGAGATGAAACTTATAAACAGAGGTAAATAGGGATGCTAGAAACAAACAAAAAAAACAAACAAACAGAGATAAGGCTCCTGCCAGGCTTCTCAGCAGACTGGCTGGGATGGGAGATTAAAATTTGAAATTAGCCAGGAGTAGTGGCACACACCTTTAACCTCAGCGTGTGGCATATGACAGCACGTGTACAGTGTGTGGTATGGGCGTGTGGTGTATGAGGGCACGTGTACAGTGTGTGGTATGGGCGTGTGGCGTATGACGGCACGTGTACAGTGTGTGGTATGGGCGTGTGGTGTACGACGGCACGTGTACAGTGTGTGGTATGGCCGTGTGGTGTATGACAGCACGTGTACAGTGTGTGGTATGGCCGTGTGGCGTATGACGGCACGTGTACAGTGTGTGGTATGGCTGTGTGGTGTACGACAGCACGTGTACAGTGTGTGGTATGGCCGTGTGGTGTATGAGGGCACGTGTACAGTGTGTGGTATGGGCGTGTGGTGTATGACAGCACGTGTACAGTGTGTGGTATGGGCGTGTGGTGTACGACAGCACGTGTACAGTGTGTGGTACGGGTGTGTGGTGTATGACGAGGATGTGTACCGTGTGTGGTGTGTGCTGTATGGTGTGTATGCACTCAGTGTGCATCCATGCAGAGAGTATACAGTGTCCTCCTCTATTGTTCTTCTGTCTTATTTTCCTTGAAGCAAAGTCTCACTGAACCTGGTACCCACTGTTTCTTAGATTGGCTGCAGGGAGCTCCAATAATCTTCCTGTCTCCCACTTCCTCAACAGTGGGGTTATAACCATATATGGCCATGCCTGGCTTTTTATAATTTATTTATTTGCACATCTGTCTGTCCATGTATGGATTGGCGCCAGGGCCTTTTACCACTTCAAATGAATACCAGACCCCTGTGTCACTTTGTGCATATGGTTTTTTGTGGATAGCTGTGGAGTTGAACCCAGGCTCACAGGCTTTGCAAGCAAGCGCCTTTAACTGCTGTATGTGGGTATGGGGATCAAACTCTGATCCTCACGCATATACAGCAAGCTCTGCTACATGCTGAGCCATCTCCCAGACCAACAAAAAATTCTTTTTTTCAGTAAAAATAACTTTCTAAAGGGCAAGAATAACAAAGGCTTTTTTCAGATAGGCAAAACATGAGTAGGTCCATTACCAGTAAATCTGAGTTACAAGAATTGTTATGGTGAACATAAGCCTAGATAGAAGCCTAGATCTATACAAATAAACTCATAGAAATGGTCATCATGATGGTAAATATAGAAGATCTTGTTGCCAGATGTTGTGGTGTATGCCTGTAATCTCAGCACTGGGGAGGCACAGGAGAGCAAGACCCTGTTTCGAAAATAACAAGAATAGGGCTGCCTGGAGAGATGGCTTGGCAGTTAAGGTGCTTGCTTGCCTGTGAAGCCTAAGGACCCAGGTTCCACTCTCCAGGTCCCATGTAAGCAAGACACACAAGGTGATGCAAGTGCGCAAGGTCGCACATGTGCACAAGGTGGCGCATACATCTGGAGTCCAATTGCAGGGGCTGGAGGCCCTGGTATGCCAATTCTCTCTCTCTCTCATAAAAAAAAAAAAGAAGAAAATAGCAGCAATGGATTGTGAGCTTGTAACATATGTAAAAGTAAAATGAATAACAAAAGCACAAAAGCCAAGAGGCTGTGAAGCAGTACAGGAAGCTGTGATCACAGACACATCTTGCTAGCTCTAAGGTAAACCTACACTGAAATAATAAATGAGTAATGAGTAAAGCAGTCTGAAGGTGAACTAGGAACCAAACAGCCCAATTCAAGTCCCTCTATGTCACACACCACTTGTGCCTGCCCTACATGTCCTCTCAGGTCAGTCTCACAGTGGAGCGTCTCACAGGAGAGGCAGACACAGTTCCTCAAGGCCTTTGGATTCTACCCTCAGTGCCTTAGAAATCCAATCTGGGCCGGGCATGGTGGCACATGCCTTTAATCCCAGCACTCGAGAGGCAGAGGTAGGAGGATCGCCATGAGTTCGAGGCCACCCTGAGACTGCATAGTGAATTCCAGTCAGCCTGGGCTAGAGTGAGACCCTACCTAAAAAAAAAGAAAAGAGAAAGAAAGAAACCCAATCTGGGCTGATATTATGAGTGTCTACTAGATAATGCTGGGAGTCACAAAGGGTCCCTGCATGAGCCACTTGGTAGGTAAAGCCGCAACCATATGGAATTGTTTGCACACAGTGGAAAGCCTGGCAGACAGAGGTGAAATGTGCCCATCCACTTCCTCCTCAGATGGCCCAGGCACATGGCCACCAGTATCTGTACTTGACTTCCCTGCGTGTAGAGCTGCGATACACAGGTTTGCTTCACAAAGTTGCCATAATGACCACATAGGTCACACACACATGCACGAACAGGTGCCTACCACAGTAGAAAGGTCCGATCATTCATAATTATGTCTAAGGTTGGATAGGACTTATCAGTGATGTCTCAAACTTACCACTAGTCGTCATTTCAACTGTTTTGCTGACGCCACACTGCACAGGGTGGTAGTAACCAGTACCCAGATGCTGTCCCCAAGCAGGCTGGCACACACAGACGAACACTGAGCACAAGGTCTGTGCTCCAATGCCTGCCCTATTGCTCTGGCCTCTCGACCAAGGTATCACCGAACACCAGGGTCTGGGGACAGCACAGTGCACGTGCACAGCCCTTCCTTCATGGCTGCTGTAGCAATGTCCACTGCCAGTGACTGATGGGTCCATTACAAGAATGGGACTTGGCCGGGCGTGGTGGCGCACGCCTTTGATCCCAGCACTCGGGAGGCAGAGGTAGGAGGATCGCTGTGAGTTTCGAGGCCATCCTGAGACCACATAGTGAATCCCAGGTCAGCCTGGGCCAGAGTAAGACCCTACCTTGAAAAACCAAACAAAAGAAAAAGAACAGGATTGGTGCATGGATGAGATCTCAAGCTGGAGAGTGGGGAGCTGAATGGACACCCTCTTTCATCACTTTCAAGCCCTGGGGGACAGACCTGCTGTACTCAGAAGACATTCCAAACCCAAGCCACCAGTGTGAAAGGATCACTTCTCCCTCTGCTGAGGCCAAGCAGCCTCTTCACTGCCCCGTAGAAAGGGAGGCGTGGCAACAGAGACCTCAACTTCTGGGAATCTTACAAAATCATAGGAGGAACTCTGGGGTCTCAGGTCCACATTCCAATGCCAGATCTACATTTATAAGCTAGGTAAACTTGGCCAAATGATCTTGCAGCCTTTAGCCTCCACTTTACATGTCACTTGTTTGTTCTGAGGCAGAGCCTCTCTCCAGCCTGGGCTGGCCTTAACCTCCCGGCGATCCTCCTACCTCAGCCTCCCAAGTGCTGGGATTAGTGGCAGGCACCTCCACATCCAGCAGGACTTACTGGGTTTGAACATAAAAGTCACTGTCTCCCTTCCTCTGCTTCTGACTCTGGGATCCCCACAACAGCCTGGCTTACTGGTGGAGCACTTGACTAACAGGCCGAAATGCCCTCTGTCCTGCAGCACTCACTCTGGCCCTGAAAGAGAGGCTCAATGACTTGGGCAATGCTTGAGAGGCCTCGGAGCCTCCAGAAGATGGCAGGCCAGGGCCAGCCCACTGCAAGCCAAGCGGCATGTCCTGCAGCAAGCTCCAGGAAGCAAGCCCAGCCAGGATGATTTCACTCACTGGCAGGCTGCCCCACCAGCTCTCTGGCTCCCAAGTGACTGGCGCTGAGCCTAAAGGAATTGCCAGTTTGGTGGAATCCCAACTGTGCTTATTATGAAAACTGAGGATTGACTTGAGCGAATAGGTATTTAATCCTAATGTGTTAATACCCTCTCGATGCTTCAATGTGAGGAGACCACAGAGCCACCAGTGATTCGGGGCCGACCGTCAGACCGCACCTCTAATGACCTCTCGATGCTTCAATGTGAGGGGACCACAGAGCCACCAGTGATTCAGGCTGACCGTCAGACCGCACCATTAACAGCGTGGACAGGACAGGATAGTCTTCTGTGCTGTGAAGGCCTCAGCTTCACTGAGGAACACCAGCCAATTGGCTGGGAACCCTCTTGAGCATCTTAAAATAGCACCCCAGTGGTGGGGCCAGGGACCAAGGAAGGACAAGCCTGTTCACTGCGCTTTCCCAGGCCCTTCCCAGAGCCTTCCATACATGTGAGAACCCAGCCAAGCAGATCTTCTGAGAGCTGCAGAGCCGAGGCTGGCCATGGCCCTGGGACAGAACCGGCAACTCCAGTTCTCTTCTCAGGAAAGAGAACAGCACCAAAGTGGCCCTGAGGAAGGCACTCCTAATAGGCCAGAACCAGCACAGTGGCACCACCTGCAGGTCACAGTGCTGGGCAGAGCAAGAGCTATGTACAAGGATGTGGCAGCTGGGAAGCAAGAGTATGATGTGGGGCCACGCTATTCAAGACCCCCACTCCCTTCTTTATAGGAGGGACTCTAGGGGCTTTCGTGACTTAGAAACAGGTAGTGCCCTCTTCTACTCTTCTCTTCCTAGGATATAGGGTCTCACTATGTAGCCTAGGCTGGCCTTGAACTTGCGGTCCTCCTACCTTCGGCTCCTCAGTGCTGGGATTACAGACATTGAATTTCCACACCCAGCTTAAGTGCATCTCTTCAAATAAGAGCCACTAGTGGGACTTAGAGCCCAGGGTCTGTTTTCTTTCAGCTCCTCTCAGGTCCTATGAGGCTGACAGAGCAGACAATTTAAATACTCAGAAGTAACCCAAAGCTTCACTGAGAAACCGAAGTCACGTTTCATCTCTTTGATGTCAATAAGGAAATAAAGATGAGTGAAAAATTCTTAAAGACCCAGGCGTGGTGGCGCATGCCTTTAATCCCAGCACTCGGGAGGCAGAGGTAGGAGGATCACTGTGGTTCAAGGCCACCCTGAGATTACATAGAGATTCCAGGTCAGCCTGGGCTAGAGCAAGACCCTACCTTGAAAAACCAAAACCAAAACCAAAACAAAAACAAAAACAAACAAACAAAATAAAACAAACAAAATCTTAAAGAATGGCTGTTAGGACATGTAACTCAGTTAGCAGACTGCTTGCCTGGAATGCATAAGGCCCTGGATTTGAGCCCCAGGACTACATTAAAATTACACCTGTAACCCCAGCATTTGGGAGGCTCAGGCAGGAGGATTACTGGGAGCTCCAGACCAGCCTGGGCTCCAAACATTAAGCAAATGAACAAATAAAAAGGCTTTATCTGCTAGGCATGGTACCACCCCCTCCATCTTTACTTCCCTGAGAAATCCAACCTCGTCTAGTACCGCTGACTAAAGACCTCAGGGGCGCCACAGACAGACCAACAGATGGCAGGGGAACTTTCCCAGAAGCATCACAGACCATAAGAAAAGGGCCCTCTTCCTACCACCAGCTGAGGAAGGGGTCCAGCTCAGGGACTAGGTGAGGTAGGCCAGGGAGACACAGGCCAGAGAGAGGCTTCCCATGATCCTAACCACAGCAAGTGAGCAGCCCGCTCTGGACACTGCCAGAAGCAGAGGAGCAGCGCCACCAGGCAAGCTGGAGGCCCACATCCACCCGGGAGCCTCATGGGAAGAGCAGATAAGGAGGACAGCCTGCTTGGCTGGAGGCAGAGAGGGGCCCTGTGACCCTCCTACTGTTGCCTACAGGACAGAGCCTCACGTTTGGGGCCCAGCTGCTCTCCCATGCTCATTCCTTACAAAGTCTCTTTTACATCCACCCTGGCACTCAGTATCCAGGCAAACAGGACTCTAACACCCATATCTTTGTCTCCATTCTCCCCCCCTCCACCTGCAAAATTCTACCTACTTAGTCTGCAGCCCTCTCTGAAGGCCAGACTCCTCCAGGAAGTCACCCCAACCCACCAACCCAAGTTTGCTCCTTCCTGGCAGCTTATGGCACCAACCACTGCCCCAAGACACCACCTAGGGTCACACAGGTCCAAGCACCGCAGGGATTAGAGCAATCTCATTATGGTTTTCCTTAATGGAGCCCTCTTCCATGCCTGACACACAGCAGAGCTTTCAACAAACACCTTCACCAGCAATGGCCTGTAGTCCTCAAAAAGGTCAACACTATGAGAGGAGAGCCAAAGCAGGCCGGCTTCGTCCTCAAAGGCTCCGAAGCCTGGCCCCTGGGGGCACCTAAGGCAGCACAGCCCAAATTCCCCTAGGCGTCTCTGCACTTGGCACAGATCTGTGTACAGGAGTGCAGAGCTGCTACACAGACTGAGCCTCCCTGAGCCTGGGAGGCAGACCTCTGGTGGAGACCAGGCTCAGGACTAGGTGCAGGTTCAGTGGCAGCCCTTGGTCCCTCAGTAGCTAGGCCACTGTGGACTACAGCCACGGGCCCACCTCTGAGTTTGAACTATTGTACATAAGCTACAGTTTTATACCTGCCCTTGGCAGAAATTTTGGTATCTTAGAGTCTGTTGCTTTTTGTTGTTGTTGTTGTTGTTATTGTTTAAGAAACAAAAGAGCAAAGCAATGGAAATACAGGACTGAGTCACCTGCTAGGCAGGAGGACAGGAGAGCAGTGGGGGACAGGCAACCACTGCCTCTGCCTCTGGCCAGAACTGGGAAGACGGGCCATTGGCAGACGGTCAGCACATCAGACGCACACTCCAAATCACAGGACCAGCGGACATGAAAGTGCTTCTGGTCACAGGGAAGCAGGGAGCCGGACTGAGGGTGGAGCATGCGGTCTGCACTGGTCCCTGAAGCGAGCCGTGACCGTGACCGGTGCGAGCAGAAAGACAAAGCCTGGAGGACAGAGTGTGCTCGGGTTAGGGCAGCACGGGCAATGTTGGTGGAAGCACTGTGCGGTGAGCAGGCAGGGATGAGCACGACGCACACACAGACGATGACAACATGGTGGTGAGGATGGGTGGCGTGAGGGAGGGCATGATGCCCTAGACTCTCGAGGAAAACCCACACTTTACAACACGGGGTTTCTTGGTAGCTCTGCTTACACTGCCATGGGCCTGGGCAGGCACATCTGCAGCCATGGACAACAGATCCCCAGGGTCCTGCTCTTACTCCCTCTTCCACAACACAGACCTCGGACTTGGCTGACCTTGTCCCTAGCTAAGCCAGGTCTTGGGGACACATGCAAACTCATCTCTCTGGCACTGGCCTAGGTTCACATTAACCCTCAGCAGTGTGATGGTCTGACCTAAGCCTGCCTCCTCTAACCCTACTGCAGGGCTCAGGGCTGTTCTCTGCATCTGGCACGGTGAAGCTAGAATACCTTGCATGGAAGTGGTCACAAGCAGGTAAAGAACTGCAGACCAACCACAGGGAACTGGGGCCTCAGGCCCTCTCTGGCTGTGGCAGCCTGAGGCAACACGGAGCACAGCAGGCAGGACCAGGCTCTCCGTTCAAGAGCTGCTAAGGGCAGAGCAAGCGGAGGCCCACACTCTGCTCCCCGGGCTCTCCTCTGAGGCCCCGTGAACCAAGAGGGGCATGCGCACACCGGACCTGTCAAGGCAGCCTCCCAGCTGGCTGGGAGAAGGACCATGCTTTCCTTCATCTCTGTCCAACTAGCAGGAAGCCCTGCCTGCCCTCACTTTGGTTTATTTTCAGGGAAAGAAGGACATAGCCAAGCCTGAAGGGGGTTGTAAAGAAGGACCTGGCACTGAAGCAACAGAGCTACATGTAAGGGCTTAATTACGCACACACACTTAAATGTGTGCACACACCTGCACCAACACTGAATGTGAGGAAGGGCCAGAATCCACACAGGCACCACCTTTGCTATTTGATGTGCACACAGCCATCATTGGGAGCCTTGTAAAGGTCGCAATGTGTTCCTTATGTCACTTGAGAAAGCTTCAACATGAAGTGTTTCAGCACTATAAACCAATTCCAAGAGACTGGAGAAGCTAGTTGAGTGGGGAGGGCAGCTAGGCCAGCTGGACAGCCTGTGTCTCTCAGCTTGGTGAGCTGAGGGAGCCCTGAGAAGGACTAGCTTTGATGGCTGGCCATCGAGAGGCCTGAAGGGCCAATTACAAAGGCTTTTGCCACACGTGGATGGGCTGTAGGAGTGTCACCCCTAATGCAGGTGGCATAAGGTTGCAGGTGGAAACACTTTGGAAACTGAAGATGTGTCTTCAGAAGCGAGGTCTTGGCAAGCTACCTGTTATCATCCTAGAACTATTTTTCTAAATCTCGCACCAACTGAGGATGGACCCTAGCTGACTGCTACATGTGAGGCGAAGGCACAGTGCGTGGGAAGGTGGCCCGTGCCGGCTCTCCTGGCCACATTCAGGGTATGTCCTGCTGCTGGGCTACCCGTCCCACTGGGCGTGCATCCATCACCTCCGAGGCTCTGTGAGGTGGGAAATGAGGATCTAGAAAGCACAATGTCACACTGAACCAGGGGCTGGTGGCTCACCTGGCACTGCCTGGCCCTCTTTTGGCTGGATCACTGAGGTACCAATCAAGAACAACGGACCCCAGGGCTTGGATCTTCACTCTATGTACTGTTACCCGGTTCTCATACCAGCCTTGGAGACAAGCTGAGCCACACTCAGGAGGAGGCCAGGCTCAGCAACGCTTAACTTCCATGAGGCAGAACAAGCGCAGGCCCTTGTCTGAGGACGCTGAGCACACAGGCAACAGGTCAGGACTTGCATTCAGCTCAGGGACTGCTCTGCTCTTGCCCCCCCCCCCCCCCCGAGCAGCTTCCTGGCCCAGTGGCATGAGGGTAAAAGCACCCATCACCTTCCTTCAGTGGAGGGCTTGGCTGCAGCTGCACGAAGGGCCCACATCCCCGTCCTCCCCACTGGAAGCCCAAGGCTGGTCCCAGGCTTTCACGCTGAGTAGCAAGCAGGAGCTACAGGACCCCTTCTCGGGTCAGGCTGGGAAGCAGGAGTGACAATGAATACTATGGTTTCAGCCTACCAGCGAATCCCTAACTCACCAATCTGCTGTTTCTGCCTCGGCTCTGGGCCTTTCCTCAGGAAGCAGAGCAGCTGCTGGAAGGGCTGTCACAGCAGCCACAGAGCAGTGCCATTTCAGCCCCCAACACCTTCCTGCCGCACACACAGCTTTCCTGAGGAGGTGCTGAGGGTTCTGAAAAGTATTGTGCCTCCTCACACATCAGGGCTGGGACTGGACAACAGTGGGCTGTGGGAAGCCCTGAGTCCATGCTCCTGACAGGAATCTGTGGAACCACCAAAAGTGGATCTGAAGTCACTCGTTCTTCGCTCCCATGCCAGTGCTCAGCTGCCGCACTCGGCAGCGGCTCCCTCACAGCGCCAGGCAAGGTTTTCAAGGCCGGGTGGAGCCTGACCCCCCCCCCCCCAGGCACTCTTTCCTGGTGCTGAAAGCACACTCAGCCTGTGGGCTGGCCGTCAAGCCTGCAGTCTGAAATGGCTGGGGTCAGCCCAGGAGCACACGACAAGGCCACACGCAGACACGCAAAGGCACTCCTCTTCCCTGACACCCAACATGTGCTGATCCTCAGCACAGGCACCAGGCAGCAGCCAGCTCTTAGAGCAAGGGTTTACGTGCTCACGTTTCTCATGTCCTAGAGAGTGAAAGCTTAGAACAGGGGGTTCCCCATACTGAGCCTCAGCCTCTCTTTCAACACATGCTGCACTCAAACCAACCCTAGGAGGGGTGCGGCAAGTCTCCTTCTAGGAGACCTCCAAACCCCACCTCCAGAGCTGCAGAGCCTTGGCCACTGTAGCCCTTCACCAGTGGAGGCCCTATGCCCTCAGCTCAACGCTGGATCTCAACACCGAGGCTACTATAGTGCCCAAGAGCTCACCCTACCTCCAAGAAGCCATCTACAAAGGACAACTGGCAGGGGGTATAGCCCTGGGGTTAATCCTACCCATCTAAGGGTGTCCCATCAGAGCAAGGCCTGCTTCCCCGTAGCCCAGAGGAGATGGGCAACATGGGAGTGGGGTCCAGGTCTTTCAGCTTGATCAGCACCTCTCAGGGGCTCCACTTTAATGACCCTCCAAATCCATCAATTTGCTTAACCTAGCAAGTACTTTGTAGTCAGCTTGTCACTGCAAAGGTGAGATTATGAAACATTAAGCTATAGGCAAGCATGCAGCCTCCTGAGGTTAGTAAGGAATGAGGTTGAACAGTCGCCACCTGCCTCATCCCACAGGAAATGACCTTGCTAATGGTCCCAGCTGGCCCCACCAATGTTCTTTCTGGATCTTAGCATTAGTCATGGCCTACCCACAGCAATCCAAGGACAGAGCCATTAACAATGTGCTGACTGGCATGGGCTACACCAGGCAGATGGTGCCAAGAGTCAGTCTAGGGAGCCTCCAGAGTCTTCCAAATGCCCTTCAGAGGAGATGTCAGCACCCAATTTTGCAGGTGAGAAAATAGAGGCTCAAAGAAGCGAGGCTGCCTCAACCTGGCCTGCCTCTCCCCTGGCTCCCTGGTGGGCACGCTGGCAGGTGGCGACCTGAGCATGTCTTGAAAGCACACAAAGCACCGTGAGTCCATGACGTGAATGATCAGCTGCAACATTGCCCGTGTCACCACAGACCCAGCACCCCCTCACCAAAAGAAAGCGACAAAACAAAGTCGCTCGAGCACCCCCCCATGACGGGCGCGCCGCCCGGGCTGGCAGTAGGAGAACAGGGACTGTACCGTCCGGCGTCGCCTGCTGGTGGGGGTTTTTACATTTGACGTAATCGTGGTCAATCGGAGTGGCTGTGTAAGGTGGGGATGTCAGACCTGGGCCAGAGGAGGGGAGGGAGGCTCCGGGGCCCGGCAGTGTCCCGGCTGAAGAGTGGGAGTCCTCGTCCACCAGGCAGGCCTTCTCCCTGTGAGGACACAAGGTGGGGGGCACAGGGCAGAGTCTCCTCATTATGATGAAACGGACGTGCGCTAATGGCCAGCACCCTTCCCAGGGTCTGCTGCTCCCACACTCCTCTGGTGCTCCTGGGAGCTGACCCCATGGCATCCACACAAACAGGGTGCTATCTAACTTTCAGGCTAGGCTCTGACAGCATCTCCGTTCTCGGACCCAGGGCATTCTGCCTGGAGGTGGCAAGCTTTTCAGAAGCACCTGAGCACAAGTCAGAGCCCTTCTGTGTGACAGCCAACATGTCCATTCCCTGACAGGCAGGCACTCAGAGACGCGTGTTCATTAGTGCAGACACACCCATGTGTAAGAGTGTCTGCTGCAACATGGGGGAACAAAAAACAAAAAAAGATAAAACCCCATGTCCATGAAAATGGTCACACAAAACACAGTTCTACCAACCACACTATGTAACAATAGGTACAAAATAGAAAAAGTGGGGGGGAAGGTACCCTGGGTAAGAAGAAACATGAAAAGCAGTCCCCTGCAGTGCTCTGCACAGCACAGTCCTCTCCACTGGAGCACAAGGGAAAGGCTGGCTTCTCCCCAGGGAGGGAGGTGCAGCAATGGGCGTGGCCACAGAGCAAGAGGTCTAAGGGTGTCACACATCCTCTCTTCAGTTCCAGAGACACCCTGTGCTCCACTTCACCCAGCAGCCCTCCTTCTGAGCACAACCACGGCCCACACACCACCACAGCCCGTGAGTCACCCCGGGTCACTGCAAGCCAGCACTCACTTTTCTGAAGCTTTGGGGGTACTCTTCTCCTCGCCCCTGGCAAAGGGTCCTTCTGCTGCCTCCTTCATGAAGCTGACCAGGACCTCTGCGCCAACCCCCGAATCAGGTTTGCCCAGGAGCTTCAGGATGGAAGCATGGAGCCGGAAGTACACCTGGAACGACACCTCAAGTGTGAGCAGCCCCCCCTCACAGGTGAGCAGCCAGGCTGGACTCGGCCCCTGTTGACAGCAACAGGCTGCCACACGTCACCTGTCTTCGTTAGCTTTTAATCCCCCAGCCCATAACTAATCCACAATGAGCCCTGAAAACTAAAATGGGTTCTGCAAGCATCGCAGTGCTCGTTGTAGCCAGTCATCCAAGCAGACCTGCGGTGGGGAGAGAGCCGCGCAGCCGTGAGCTACTTCCTGGACGCCGCTCCTGCCGTGCTCCCCGTGCTGTTCAGGGACTCAAAACCGAGCCTTCACACCTGTCTCGCTGCGCTGTGGACACCCTGAGTGTCAGGGAGGATATGGCTGAAGGCCGGTCCCTGGGAAGAGGGGTGTCTTGAGAGCTCGGCTAGGTGAGCAGGCAGAGCAGTGCATCAGGCAGGACCTGCGCTCTCCACCCCATCAGCAATGGGGTCCCGTGAGCACCGCCAGTAGAGGCCAGGGCAGGGATGGCTCAGCCAGAATGCCCCGATGTCTACATTCTACTGCTCCCTGCACATGCCACATCGCAAGCACCTCCACCAGCGGCTGGACCTGATCTTCCTCCAGGTCCCACCTGGACCACCTGCACCCATGAAGGGTACGTGGAGTATCTTGGGGCTGAGAAGTGCTGGGCCCTCAAGCCCTGCCCAGCAAGCCCCCCAGTCACACAGCACACATAGCTCTCTAGGTGATTTGCTGCTGGCCCAGGCCTGGGCAGCATGCTCAAGGAGGCAGTCCAAACGGAGGGGCTCACTCCACTTTAACATGTAGGAAACCGTCCACATATACTCAGGCGCCATACTTGCAGGAGGGAAAGCATTCAACTGGTAAAGACCACCCAGGTGCCAGGTAAGGTACATGAATTCAGGCCCCCATCAGAAAACAAGCCATCTCATTCTCAGGAGGGCAGGGGAAAGCCTTCAAAGGAACATCAGGACGTGAACTCTGCGCACCTGCGCTCCTTCAGGCTAGCACAGGAGCAAGGGCAGGCAGACCACACCTCTGAGCCCTCACTTCCTTGTCTGAAAGCCCCTCGGTCTTCTAAGGCCACCATTCTTGCTCTTTATGGCTCTGCCGGGCAACAGCAGAGGCCAAAGCCCAAAGAAAAACCCACAGGTTTGATATATCTTTTTGAGGGCCAGGTCACCTCCCATGATACACAGGGTCACTGTTGTCCAGAGGTGCTGTAAGTGAGGCTCTGGTTCAGTAGAGTCTGACCCAGCTCCCCTCTCTTCCTGCTGATAACTCAGATTAGACCACAACTCTCTCTGGGATTGTCTCATCCCCAAAGCATACAACCCCAAGTGGATGGCCTGGAAAACTGACCAGAAAGGAACTGATACCTCAGCCTACTATGAAAAACATTTGATAAGATGTACTTCCAAACTTCTGCACAAATGCCCAAAATCTGGCAGACAATAGCAGATTGCCTCATGTAGCTCAGGTTGGCCTCAAGCTTGTTATATAGCTGAGGATGACTTTGAAGTACTGATTCTCCTGCCAACACCTCTTAAGTGTGATTTTTCATTCTCAACGTTGGCAAGTGTTAAAAGGGCAGTTTGGGGCTGGAGAGTTTTGGGCTCAACGGTTAAGGTGCTTCCTTTCAAAGCCTGGGTTCAATTCCCTAGTACCCACATAAAGCCAGATACACAAAGTGGCACATGCATCTGACATTCATTTGCAGTGGCAAGAGGCCCTGGTACACCCATTCATATTCTCTCTGTTCTTGCAAATAAATAAAAATACTAAAAGAACAGTCTTAGCACAGTCGGAAGAAGCAGACATTATCAGTACAATCACCAATACAATCTCTCAGGGCAACTAAAAGCTGTAGGTCAAAAGGGTAAATGGCCAGCAACTCCACCTTTTAAGTTTTAGCACTTGGAAATGCAAATACAGAAACATGTACTGCCTATACCCTGTCATGGCCAAGAGGTACAAGAAGAGGCCACGCTCATGAAGAAGGGCTGTGCTCACAAACACTCAGCCCAACTCAAAGCCACTGGGACAGTTGGGAAGTGCACATGCCTTCCACTATATCTTGTTCAATGAAAAGACAAGCTGCAGAAGCCTGACACAATATTTTACATATGTGAGTAGTAACAGGGAAAACAACCTAGACAAAGAAAGCTGTAGTCAACATATTAGTGGAGATTATGGGGAGGGTTGCGAGAATAACTGGGAATTCTCATATTTTTATGTTTTTGAATTGTTTGACTCTGTAAAAAAAAAAAAAAAAGAATAAATGGGCTGGAGGGATGGCTTAGTGGTTAAGGTGTTAGCCTGCAAAGCCAAAGGACCCGGGTTAGATTCCCCAGGACCCACGTTAGCCAGATACACAAAGGGACACACGCATCTGGAGTTCGTTTGCAGTGGCTGGAAGCCCTGGGGTGCCCACATGCCCAGTCTCTCTCTCTCTCCCCCCAACTTTCTCTATCAAATAAAAAATATATTTCCAAAAACGAGTAAACACTGTTATAATCAAATACATACACACACACGCAAACACGCACACACGAAGGTAGGAAAACAAGAAGCAATCAGCAGATTCTGCCCAAACTCCAAGAACTTTACTGGCATGCAGGTTTGGTGGACAGTGGGCTTTGAGCCTCAAGGAAGGGGATGCTAGCATGGTCATGGTCAGAGCCTTGGGAAGCTGAGTCTTGGCCCAGTCAAGCCTGCCTGACTCTGCACCTATGTCCTTTGTTTCCTTGCCTGCAAAATACACCGGCTCTAGCTTTGCAGCCTGCCCCTCAGGAATGGGGCACAGTGTGAGTGTCCATCAAAAGTACTCTAGAAATAGATAAAAGAGATGGCTTAGCAGTTAAGGCACTTGCCTATGAAGCCTAAGGACCTAAGTTAGATTCCCTAGTACCCATGTGAACCAGATGCACATGATAGTGCATGCATCTAGAGTTCGTTTGCAGTGACTAGAGGCCCTGGCACACCCATTCTCTCACTCTCTCTCTCATTCTGCCTCTCTTTCTCAAATAAATAAATAAACATAAGAAAAATTGAAAAAAGAAAAAGAAAATCTCAGCAATACAAGCACCGCTGTCACCTGGAGCAGCAGCGGGACAACCGCCATGGGTGGAGAACACCCTGCCGCAGTCAACCTTGATGAGCCGGCTGTCCCAGGCATGGGGCAAGGCCTGCGTGGACCCTGGAGACTATCTGCACCCTAGGGACAAGGGTGGCCGCCCACCCTCCTGCCAGGTGATAGGTGTGACTGCCTGCACACAGGCAGATGCTGCCCTGCAGAATCAGTGAGAATCGGTGTGCTGGACAGAAACGTCGTTTCCTCTAAGAAAGCAGAACAAACTGCTCACTCTCCCTCCAAGAATGACGAGCAGCAGCTGCTCAACACAAGGCTGTTACTACCTGTTACTACCAGCTTGCAGGACTACAAGGGAGTCGCTGGGGTCAGGAGTCCCACCTCCAAGGAGAAGTGAAGCCCCTCTTGCCCTGCCTCGTGCCGGCCTGCTCGCTCTTACCTCCAGGGCCTCCATGGCCAGCTCGGGTGGGTTGTGGTAGTGGATCTTCTTGGGGTAGCGGGCGGCCTCCTCGTGCAAGTAGTGGCTGGCCTGTCGGTAGTGCTGCAGGTACACGGCCGGGGGCTGCTGCTGCTTCTCGGCCACCTTGCCCAGCATGTAGTGGATGAGCCACTCCTCCTCATCGCCATCGCCCTCACAATGGGCTGCAGAGGTGAAGCAGTGCCTGGCTGTCTCCAGCATGCTGTCCCGCCGGTCCTCCATCTGTAATAAGACTTCAAGCTCACGGGCTGGCCTTAGGTACAAGACTTGCAGCTGGCCGGTGTCATGTGTCTCCCTAAACTGGCTGACTCACTCATAGATTATACTCCTTCAACAAACCTGAGGCTAGAACCACTGCCACCAGTTCAAAGCTGGGGACAAAGAGAAGAGGACTGGGACTTCTCAGAGTATACAAGTGAGGTCCAAAACCTGATTCCAACTCAGTCACCTCTTGTCACACCAAGTCCTTTCCTCTCCCTTCAACTCAGTCACCTCCAGTCCATGCAAAGTCCTTTCCTCTCCCTTCTCCTGGAGTGGGACCCAACAGTTCATGAAGGACTACAATCTGTGGACTTCAGGAAGGACCTGTACTCACCAGCAGGCTGGTGGAACTCTGCTACCAAGATTTAAAATCAAGCCAGGCATGGTGGTGCACACCTTTAATCCCAGCACTCAGGAGGCAGAGGTAGGAGGATCGCCACAAGTTTGAGGCCAGCCTGAGACTATATAATGAATTCCAGGTCAGCCTGAGCTAGAGTGAGACCCTACCTCAAAAAAAAAAAAAAAAAAAAAAGATTTAAAATCAGTCATCCATGTTAGATGAGCCTCCTTTGAGGGAAATAAGCACCCTACTCCTACCTTCTCGCTGGATTAGCCAAGCACAGCAAGCAAGGCTGCTCACCTGCTGAACAAGGTATGCACCTCTGGGATGGAAAGAAAGGTACGTAACTCTACTATCATAGATTTGTGAAGGCGGGCAGGATGTTGAGACCCATGGAAGAAACACTGACTAGGAGTCTGAGTTTACATCAATTGCCTCCAGCCAATAGCAGTGATGGCGGGTCAACTTTCAAGGAACCTTCCAACAACAGCTGCCCATTTCTAGTCTGTCAGTTAACTGTCAAGCATGCATGTGTGCACACACACGTTCTTTCATTCCACAGCTCTGGAACTGGGGATAGAAGGAAGTCTGTCATGTGAAGACCCAGAGGCAGCTGCTCTGGGCATCCCAGGTTTCTGGCCTCACTTCAATGTGCTCAGTGGCAGGGAGGTTATAGCCTCTTCCTGGCCCTCCTCAGGGGACCAGAGCAAGGGGTGCTGCTGTGGCCATGCATACCTCCTCATGACCCTGTCCTACATGGGCACACCTGTCCTACTCCCGCTTGTGAAAGTCTCCTGTAGTAATGACTGGCTTTGGGGGCCATGTGCTACTCAGGTACTCTGCCAGTCACGGCTCTGTAAATAAAATGCTCCCCCACCCCCGGAACTACAAGTCCATCATGAAATGAAATCCAATAGGCAGCATCACAGCACAGGGCGAAGCATGGCACAAGTCCACCAAGTCCATCACACCACTCCAAAACAGGGCTGGCTCTGCAAAGTCTGAGGCCAGCACTGCTGGCCTGACCAGCATGCTGCTTTCCTTGGAGACTGTTCTGAGCCGTGGCATCTCATCTTGCCCTTCCGGCCCAACTGCGTCAGTGTGAGCAGTGTGGGGGGAGCTCAGTGGCAGCACATGCTTACCATGTGCAGGACCCACAGTCTGATCTCCAGGACCCCTCCCAAAACAAACGAAAAGAAGCCCCAAAACATGTCGGCATGATTCTATCACTTCCTCTCAAGGGCTGCCCTGCTGAGCAGTGACCTCAGGCCAAACTGTCCTACAGTAGCGGAATGTCACATACTGAGAGACTTTGAAAATCCCAAAGACCTTCACCACAGCCCCAAAAGTTCTTCTTTTTAAAAAATGTATTTAGGGGGCTGGAGAGATGGCTTAATGGTTAAGCGCTTGCCTTAAAGCCTAAGGACCCCAGTTCGAGGCTCCATTCCCCAGGACCCAGGTAAGCCAGATGCATAAGGTGGCACATGCATCTGGAGTTTGTTTGCAGTGGCTGGAGGCCCTGGCACGCCCATTCATTCTCTCTCTTTCTCTCTCTCTGCCGCTCTCAAATAAATAAATAAAAATAAATTTTAAAAAGTTGTTAAAAAAATGTATTTAGGGCTGGAAAAATGGCTTAGCAGTTAAGGTGTTTGCCTGTGAAACCTAAGGACCTAGGTTCGATACCTCAGTACCCATGTAAGCCAGATGCACATAGTGGTGCATGTGTCTAGAGTTTGTGGGCAGTGGCTAGAAACCCTGGTGTGCCCATTCTCTCTATCTATCTACCTCTCTCTCTCTCTCTCTCAAATAAATAAACAAATAATATTTTTTAAAAATAATAAAAAAATTAAAAATGTATTTATTCAGGCTGGGCATGGTGGCACATACATTTAATTCCAGCACTAGGAAGCAGAGGTAGGAAGATCATTATGAGTTTGAAGTCAGCCTGAGACTATAGACAGCCTACCTCAAAAAAAAAAAAAGTATTTATTCATTTGCACGTGTGTGTTTGTAGATGCACCAGGCCTCTTGCCACTAAAAATAAATGCCTGAGGCTTGTGTCACTTTTTGCATCTGGCTTACATGGGTGGCCCAGGGATTGAACGCAGGTTGGCAGGCTTTGCAAGCAAGCGTCTTTAACTGCTAAGCCATCTTCCCAGGCCCCCAAAAGTTCTTCTGGGAGAATAGGGAAGAGGTACCATCTACTTCAGATGGCCAACACCCCTCTCCTGCCACTCAACTATGTTAAAACTAATGGCTACCCAATCAGGTCATAAAAGCCTGTCCTTGAACTTGCCTGTGCTGGACTGGGTGTCCAAAGACCAAGGTCCAAGGTTACAGCTTGTGTCTCCCGAGGAGACTCATCCACGAACAAAACACAGATGGCACAGAATTCTGCAGACACACGGACAGTAAGTCCAACAGAAGGGTGGCAGGGCCCTCTGTGGTGCCCTCCTCACCTGCTGCACAAGCTCAGGGGGCAGCTCAGCCCTCCACTGCTTCAGCTGGCGCGATGCGAACGAGTGTAAGGCGTAGGACATGGTGCCATACTCGATCCACAGGGACAGGTTAGAGCTGTCGATCTCGAGGGCCCGCCGAAAGCAGTTCAGAACAGGTGTGGCATGCTTCCAGATGGGTCCATCGCTTTTCAGCTCATTGGAGTTCAGCTTGTCCTGAATGCGGCTGGCCCGGGCCAGAGCCATGCCTGCCCAGGAATCAAACCTGCGGTAAGGACAAAAGCACCCGCTGAAAGCATGCCGTCCTGCCGGCACGACGACACCACAGCCCGCATGCTGCTCCCACACCAATGCATAGAGCCCAGGACGGCCACTCCGCTTGTGAGGACCATGACCTGGACCAGCTCTGAGCCTTGGTCCCTATGTCATGACACAGCTAGGAAGGCCGACTTCAAGAGCAAGAGGTATGGGCACTAAGAAGCACCACACAGCTACTCAAGGACTGCTGACTGGAGGACTCCACCCCCGCACTGAAGGGCTGCCCATGGTGCTGCTCTGCTGGATAGGAACAGGATGCACCCCAAGTCACCCTCCTGGGCTGGAAGGGCCTGCCATCAATACATTCACCAAGCAAGGGCACAGAAAGAGAGCCCTGGGGTCACCGCCACTCAGCTTCTTCCTGTCCTCTCTGGACCTGTTCTCCTGGCTCCGTTCCCAGCAGTAGAACAAAGAGTGAGAGAACAGGTGAAGGCTGGCCTCCACCACTGAGATTGCCTGAAACACACTGAGGCGAGAACTCACAAAATTCTGGGAAAGGATGACCACTGACACCAAGACCAAGACAATTTTTGGGCTACTACAGAGACAGGTTTTCTAAGTGCCAGTACAGAAAACACTAACAGCAGCAACCAAAAAGGCAGACACCACCCTCCATATGCCACCAACTGTTAACCTAGCACAGCGAAAGCTAGCTACCCTCTACATACCACTGACTCTTGGCACAACACTGCTAAAACTAGTGCAACTAGCCACCCATATGCCACCAATTCTTAGAGCAGCACCGCTTAGCTGCCGTGAGTTCAGTACTGGTTGACTGGCTTCTTGAACTGTTTGGCTGTCCAGGAGGTGGCGAACGCAAAGAGGCCACGTGAGGCTCAAATGTGCTTAGCACTTCACCAGCACCAGTGACAGGCTCCTGTGAACAAAGGGGCTGGAAAGAAGGCGAAGGCTCAACGGAGACAGGAAGACTGGAAATACGCAGGCCCCGGCCCTCGTGTGCGGAGCTTCTGAGAGCAGCCTTAGGGGCCTGGTGGCCCAAAGCCATCTCTCCCCAGGCTATGCTGGGGTCACCTTGTAGAGAACAGTGGGGTCTGTGGTAAACACTTTTTTCACCTGGGCCAGTTCACAGTAGGTTCCCTTCATTTTCCAGCCTTACCTGCATTTGCCCCTACCTTGAGGAACCCCATCAGAGCAGTGCCCATACAGCTTCCTGAAAACCACTGTCCCCATACACGAAGCAGAAAGGCGTCATGGTGACTGCTGAGCATGCCTGTGACCCACCAACAGTCACTGAGAACAGTGACTGGTCCAGGCAGAGCAGCATATAATCTGGAAGGCTCTGTGGGCCCATAACAATGGACGCTCAGGAGCAGAGGTGTTCTGAGCCCATGTGGGCTCAGAGTTGTTTCCTAAATGGTAGTGATAAACTGGACTAGATCCTATCCTAACCCACCACCCCCAAATGGATTCAGTGAAATGCTTGGCCAACACAAGGGAAGGCAACCTCACAGTTTCCCCACAGGAACCTCCAATAGTGAAATCAAGACACTGCTGGGCAGGGCTCAGCTCCAAAGCAGCAAAGTCCTTCCTGGTCCTTTCAGAAGCCTCTGCCTCGGCACCCACTGAGCTGGGTCAGATGGGCTCATATCCTCAAAACAGACGGTGTGGAGGTTAGAGAGACACCTAGTTGAACCTGTGGGTCCCCATTCCATTGACTGAGAGGCAGCAAGGTGAAATGATGCCAGGTGCCAACCACCCCATAGACTCTGGGTTTCATCCCTCTCTGTTTTAGAAGAGGGAAGAGGAAGCCGAGCATGGTGGCGCACGCCTTTAATCCCAGCACTCGGGAGGCAGAGGTAGGAGGATCGCCATGAGTTCGAGGCCACCCTGAGACTCCATAGTGAATTCCAGGTCAGCCTGGGCTAGAGTGAGACCCTACCACAAAAAAAAAAAAAAAAAAAAAAAAAGAGGGAAGAGGAGAGCATGATGCCCAGGGTGTCATACAGCGCACACTCAGGCTGCCTGAACGCTGGTCTGTGCCACCAAACTAGTACAATAATTCCACAGAGAACAACCAGAGCTCTGAACACATGGCTGCCAGCCTGGAAGAAACCACAGGTTGAGCAAGAGGGAGGCCTATGAACTATAAAATCTTACATTCTGGTTTCTCCACTCAGAGTATGGTCCCTTCTTCCCATAGCTACATGGATCCTGGAAAGGTGAATTCTCTGGTTTCTTGTGGGAAAGTGGTTCTGTGATCACTCATGGTCCAAGAGCAGCCACCATGGGCTAGCCCTGTGTCCTTCTAGAAAGACGGCCTACAGCTCTGAACCTTCGGAGTCAGGTTGGCCACAGAAGGTGCCCTCACTCTAACCATGCCCAAGGCTTACATCTTCAGTAAGTCAGCCATAAAGACACTCTCTCTCAATCAAGCACATCAACTTCACAAGAATGCTCAAGCCAGCCACTCCATGGCAGGAGAAAGCTCAGCAGGGCTCGCGGGCAGGGAAGCACAGGCCTCGCACAGGCGCTCTGGCACAGATCCTCAGGAGGGACTCACCGGTGTGCTGCATTGCACAAGGAAAGGGACTTCAGTGCTCCTCCCTAAGACAAGTGCCTGCAGCAATCTACCAAGAGCCCACAGACTCCTGGGTCCCACAGCCAGGAGAGAAGGCAGCACAAGGGGTGGGGCTAGATGTGCCTCCTCCCTCTGCAAGACCACCTGGCACCTTCACTGACCCAAAGCTCCTCCTACCTTCTCCTTTGCCCTTCTTTTTATGGAGAACATGACTGTCTAAGGACCACAGAATGCTAAGCCATTTCCTCGTTCGTTTTTCCTGATCTGGCTGGACTAGCCACCCAGCCTTCACAGCCTGGCTTCATGTCATACCACCCACCTGTTGGGGCAGATGCAGATGTCATGCATGTAGAACTTGATGGCTTTGGACTGCTCCTTGTTTTTGAAGTGATAGTCAGCCAGGAGGTAGTAGAGCTCATTCACCACTGGAGGGGAAGGGTCTGCCCCTTCTGGGAGGCAAGGCACCTGGCATAGGAGAGGGCAGGTTTAGGAGAGGAGGTGAAGTCAAGGATGCAGGTGCGACCTATGACCCCAGGACTGTGCTTCACATCACAGAGGACAAAGTGCTTGCCTCTCCTGGCCCAGCACCTTGCGTAGAGCAGAAAAGAAGCCAGATGTGAATGCAGCACTGCTGGGAAGGAAGGGCTCTGACCCAGTCTCATCACCCCACCGCCTGTGTCCATCCACGGAGCCCACCTCAGCTGACGCTCCCTCTATGTAGGCAGAGACCTTCTCCATGCTCAAAGCCGGCTTCTCCGTGCGGGGCACAATGGTAGCAATTCTTTTCAGCAGGTTAGCCAAGTCAGCAGATACAGTGCTGGTCTTATAGCTATCAAATTCAGGAAGGGTCTTGGGCTTAAAATACTCAAACATAAACAGGGCGTCCTCCCATATAAGATCCACCTTAAAAAAAACATAAACAGGGCGTCCTCCCATATAAGATCCACCTTAAAAAAAGGGCAGAAGGCAGAGTCAGAGTACACGCAGGGTAAGGAAGAAGTTGTTCCTCTAGAGAAACACACTGTGTTTGATGTAAGTAAACTCACAATATGCTGAAGACCCTAAAACAAATTCCCATTACCTTTCTCAAAAGTCTGCAGGGTCAGGTTGGAGAATGGCTCAGGGGTTAAGGCACTTGCCTGCAATGCCTAACAACCTGGATTCAATTCCCTAGTACCCACGTAAAGCCAAATGCACAAAGTGGTGCATGCATCTGGTGTTCCTTTGCAGTGGCTAGAGACCCTGGAATGCCCATTCTGTCTGTCTTCTACTTCTCTCTGCTTGCAATTTTTTTTTTTTTTTTTTTGAGGCAAGCCCAACAGATTGGCTTTAAGCAAGAGAGCAAGAGAGAGAGAGAGAGAACTGGTGCGCCAGGGCCTCCAGCCACCATAATCAAACTCTAGATGTGTCCGCCTTGGGCACATGTGCAACCTTGCACACTTATGTCACTTTGTGCATCTGGCTTACATGGGACCTGAAGAATCGAACATGAGTCCTTAGGCTTCAGAGGCAAGCGCCTTAACCACTAAGCCATCTCTCCAGCCCCCCCCCCAAGTATTTTTTAAACTTCCTTATTCATTTATTTATGAGAAAGAGGCTGAGTGAGCAAGAAAGAGAGACAGAGAGAAACAGAGAGAAGAGAGACAGATAAGAGAATGGACACACCAGGGCCTCCAGCCACTGCAAACAAACTCCAGATACATGTGCCCCCTTGTGCATCTGGCTTACATGGGTACTAGGGAATAGAACCAAGGTCCTTTGGCTTTGCATGCAAGTGCCTTAACCGCTAAGCCATCTCTCCAGCCCCCCAAAATATTTTTTTTAAACTCTGTTGGGTTGATGTGTTCCTCAAACCTAAGTGTCCGAGAAATAGAAGCCTAGTCTTTTCTGTTTGGTGGGAGGAATCATTCATCCTAGAATTAATTTCAAAGTCTTGAGCTCTCCAAGGATGCCACCACACAAAATTATAATAATGCTGTTAATGTTCAAGTTATAAGCCTCAATCATTCAAAAATATTTAAACAACATTTAGTAACATTTTGTTAGTGAGCATAATGCAAATTATAAAGATAACTCTGTGTTAAATATTACATATTTTTGGTATAGACTTTTACTCAAGAATTTTTGTTTGTTTGTTTGTTTTTATTGTTTGTTTGAGGCTGGGTCTCATTCTAGCCTAGACTGACCTAGAACTCACTCTGTAGCCTAACCTGGCCTTGAACTCAAAGTGATCCTCGTACCTCTGCCTCCTGGGTGGCATGAGTCATCATGCCAGACAAAAAAAAATCATTTCAAGAAACTAATACATAAAATCCAAGTATTGTACGTTAAAATTAGAATTTTTTTTTCTTTTGTTGAGGTAGGGTTTCACTCTAGCCTAGGCTGACCTGGAATTCCCTATGTAGTCTTAGGGTGGCCTCAAATTCATGGTGATCTTCCTACCTCTGCCTCTCAAGTGCTAGGATTAAAGGCAGGCGCCACCACGCCCAGCTAGAATTATTTTTTTTAAAAGTAGTTGACAATGGCCAAGTGTGGGGCCACACACCTTTAATCCCAGCACTTGAGAGGCTGAGGTAGGATCACTGTGAGTTCAAAGCTACATAGTGCATTCCAGGTCAGCCTGGGCTACAGCAAGACCCTACCTTGAAAAACCAAAAATAAATAAACAAAATAAAAGTAGATGACAATAAAAAGTCTAGGATCTAACTTTCAGTATCTAATATAATGATCTACATATACATACATATATATACAGAATTAATTTGGGTCTCATGTAGCCCAAATTTGCCTCAAGTTTGTGTAGTCAAGAATGGTCTCAACTCCTGAAGCTCCTGTCTCTATCTCCCAAGTGCTGGGATTACAAGCATGTGCCATCACGCACGTGCCATCACACCTAGTTATGCCAAGTGTTTATAAAAACAAATGTTAGCCGGGCATGGTGGCACACGTCTTTAATCCCAGCACTTGGGAGGCAGAGGTAGGAGGATCGCCGAGAGTTCGAGGCCACCCTGAGACTACATAGTGAATTCCAGGTCAGCCTGGACTAGAGTGAGACCCTACCTCAAAAAAAAAAAAAAAAAAAAAAATGTTACAGGCACATGCCACCATGCTTGGTTATACTAAGTCTCTATAATGACAAAGGCTGGAGACTCAGCACTGTGCTGAGATCATGTGATAGTCAGGCAGACAGTGGGCCAATCATGAATGGGAACTAGAGTTTCAGACCTCAGCTCCCCCTTCAATCATTAAGCTGACTAAAACTGACCAAGTGCTAACTCTGAGCCAAACAAATTTATAGTTTGAAGGATGGAATTCCTAGGTTTGGAGAATGGTTGACTGTATTGAGGGGTCGTGAGATAACATACCCAATATGGTGCTTTGAAAACAAAACAAAACAAAGAAAGAAAAAGGTCTAAGGAATTATGTATGTCACCCTCATTACAAAGCAATGTGTGGACAACTGCCATCTATGCTGCATTCTGAATCACTGGTCAACCATCATGAAGTTATGTTTTCACAGGGAAAATCCTGTCCTTCGGCCAGACAATAGCAGACCTTCTCCTTGCCCCTTCTGATACAATTTACACTGAGATTGTGGGGCCTCTGTGTTAAAAAAAAAAAAAAAAAAAAAAGGCATTCCTTGGCAGCGCCTCCTGCTTCCTGAAGCCCCGCTCGGGAGTTGTGCTCGTCAGGCCTGTGGCATCACCTCACCTGCTGGGCCGAGTGCTCCTCCAGGTACCTGGCCTTGCTCTTCTTGCTGGGGAAGCTGTACAGGCAATAGAAACACTGCTCCAAGGCCGTCTCCAGCTCCTCCTTGTAGGGGTGCGTGTCTTCAGAGGTGGATGCAGAAAGCTCCTTCTGGAGAACTTGCACCTATGGTAGGTGAGAAGAAATGCCTGAGCAGAGGGTTTAAAGCCACAGTCTGTGTCAGAGCAGGACTGCAGAGAGAACACCACTATAAACACCTTTAACTTGAGTAGGCCATGACTAGAGTCTCGATACAGCTCTCGATTACCAAAAGCCCATTTCATGGGAAAGGTTTGTTATCTTGTAGAGGTGACTGTGGGTGACTGCCTCCTTCCAGCTCATGCATCCAGTTTCAACCAGCTACCAGAAGATATTCTATGCCCCAGGTAACTTCTTCACTCATTATTTAGCCATCATTTACTAAGTGAATATTACCTGAGCACCTGCGTTTACTAGGCACAGTGTGACATAGTCCTTGTTGCACCTATGTTTACTAGGCACAGTGTGACATAGTCCTTGCTTTTTTTTTTTTTTTCCCCCCCGAGGTAGGGTCTCACTCTTGCCCAGGCTGACCTGGAATTCACTATGTACTCTCAGGCTGGCCTCGAACTCATGGTGATCCTCCTACCTCTGCTTCCCAAGTCCTGGGATTAAAGGTTCACCACAAATAAGGCACAGAGCAGGGCACGCCAGCAAGCTTTCTAAAGGCCACAGAGCAGATATTGTAAGCCTTGCGGTCTGCACAGACTCAGACATTTGGCCCCTCCACTTTATGGTAAAAGCAGCCACAAGCTGCTATGCATCCAAGTGGGCATGGCTATATTCTGCCAAATAAAACTATATTAGCAGACACTACAGGCTAGGTTGGGTGCCTCTCCCTTGGCACATCCAGAAAACTTGGTACTATGTAATTTATCTGATGCTGTCTGACCTGCCACCCAACAGAGAGCTTTGGGAACAAGGTTTATGCTGCTTAGCCCCAGTAAGCCCAGAGACATACTACCAACCAATCAGTCATGGTTGGCAAGTTCCAGGAAGCTTGTTTATGGTCACCAAAGACCTGCTGAATGAGTGAAGGCAATAGCTACTGATGAGCAGTTATAAGCCAGCAGAATGAGTGGTGCTTGGCAAACAGGACTTAATAGAAGTCGAGGGTGATGAGAATATAGATTCCTGCTGGAATTGTGATTTGGGCCTAGCCCTGTGCCTGCCCAACACTCTGGAACACCATGGAACCAAATCCACCTGTGTGTAAGACCAAGTCCAGAGCAGTAGCTGCACAAAAGAATTGTGAGGTGCGGGTTTTGTTGTTATTTGGTTGGTTGGTTGGTTTTGGTTTTGTTTGCTTGAGACTGGACTAACCTGGAACTCATTCTAGCCCATCCGACCTAACCTGGTGATGCTATCCAGCCTCCAGGCATAAGCCACCACACCCAGATTTTTTTTTTTTAATTTTATTTACTTATTTGCAAGCAGAGAGAGAGAGAAACAGAGAGAAGAGAGACAGGTAGAGAGAGAATGGGCACGCCAGGGCCTCCAGCCACTGCAAATGCACTCCAGACTCGATGTGCCCCTTGTGCATCTGGCTTACATGGGTCCTGGGAAATTGAACTTTGGTCCTTTGGCTTCGCAGGCAAACACCTTAACCACTAAGCAATCTCTCCAGCCCTGTTTGTTTGTTTGTTTGTTTTGTGAGGTAGGGTCTCACTCTAGCCCAGGCTGACCTGGTATTCACTATGTAGTCTCAAGATGGCCTTGAACTCAGGGCGATCCTCCTACCTCTGCCTCCCAAGTGCTGGGATTAAAGGCGTGCGCCACCAGGCCCGGCTATGTTTGTTTGTTTTTGATAGTCCTGATGTGTAGCCCAGACTGGCCTTGGATTCTCAATCTTTCTACCTCAGCCTTCAGAGTACCAGAATTACAGGCGGAACTGAGGCAAGAAACATTTTATGCTATGTAATCACAAAGATATGTAGAAACAAAGAGATACAGGTTGGCCATGGTACATTGCAGAGGACCATCCCACTCCTTAGGTAACAGTAAACACCTGCACTGCACAGAGAACCAAAATAATTTCAAGTCAACTGTCTCAGGTATGTTGTCACAGTAGCAGGAGGCTAACTATCAGGAAGCAAGCCCAGATGTTTCTGGCAAGTTTCAGCAGTCACATATTCACTCACAGTTAGGTCAAAGAAGCAGAACCCTCATGGTCCACCCCAACCCTGAACAACCAAAGCCCCAACGAGCCACCATGGCTCTACTCTTGTCTCATGCCAGCCTTGCACTGGCAGCCCAAGGGTTACTCACGTAGAATCGCAGCAGAGCCCCATCTGAATTGCAGCACCAGGACCTCCTGCCCAAGTACTCGTGAGCTGTATTGAGCAGCATGAGAGAAGACGGCAGCAAGGGCATCTCCGACATCCCTGGGGAAGGCCAGACCATGGACAGTTAGTGGGAGCATGTGCACCCCAGGAGGACTACAAGGCACAGTGTGTCTGAGAGCTTTTCTATCTTTATCACTGCAACCACAGACTTGCTTTTCTTGCCTTTTTTGTTTCAAAATAAGCAATTACTCAGCTGGCTTTACTAAAGCAACATGTTTGTCAAAAAGTAACTGAAATCATACAAAAAAGCATAAAGGAATGCTTCACCCACCAGTACCACTGGCCAAGCCCCTGGGAAACAACGCCAACACATATGGTGACCATCACATTTCTCAAGAGGACAAACAGATTACATGATGGAATCCATGCTACACATGCCACTTCTCTCACTAATGTTACTTGAATATTATAGGAAGAAGAGGAGGAGGAAAAAGAACAACTGAATTTCTTTTACTTTTTGGTTTTTCCAGGCAGTCTCGCTCTAGCCCAGGCTGACCTGGAATTAACTATGTAGTCTCAGGGTGGCCTCGAACTCATGGCGATCTTCCTACCTCTGCCTCCCGAGTGCTGTCATTGAAGGCATATGCCACCATGTCCAACAGAACTACTGAATTTCAACCAAACATCTTTCACTACTAGAATTATTATTAGTTCCTTGAAGATCTTCAGTATTTTTTTAAAACTTTGGGCCATGAAATACTAGTGGCTCATAACCAGCATTTCTTGAGTAAATTAAGACAGAACAGAAAATGCCAGAAGGCAGCACCCATAGCCAAAGTAAAGTCTCTTTCATGAACTCTGTTTTACTACTGGTTAGTTCCAGCCAAAAAAGTGTAAGTACTGGTTCTACCAAAAAAAAAAAAAAAAAAAGCTGGGCATGGTGGCACACACCTTTAGTCCCAGCACTCGGGAGGCAGAGATTGCTGTGAGTGTTCAAGGCCACTCTGTGACTCCATAGTGAATTCCAGGTCAGCCTGGGCTAGAGCGAGATCCTACCTCGAAAAACAAAACAAACAAAGTACCTATTAAGAAGCACTTGAGTTTTCTTTTTCTTTTTCAGTTTTATTTGTCTGTGTATGGGCACAGCAGGGTCTCTTGCTGCTACACACACCAGCCTAGCACACGCAGGCTTGCTGGCTTCAGCCTCTGCGAGCCTTTTTGCGATGTGCGCAAGTGCCCCACCTGCAAGTGACTGTTCCCAAACAGTCACAAACAAGCTGAGAATGGATGCAACAAAGCTCTACTGCTATGGAGAAGTCTGAACAATCTGGAATGTCTTCTTTTCTTATCCCATGAAGACATAAATTGCTTGTTTGGCTTAGAAACCTAACTAATCCTTACTCTTACAGGGTATGTTAAGTAGCATGTATCTGGCAGATAGGTGGGTGTTCACTTCTCTGGATGTCTGGGGCACACTTGGATCTGCAAGTTCTGCTTTTACTGGGCACAGATGTGCCCCATGTGAAGCTGAGGTGGCTGCTCTCTCTTCCGTCAAGGGCACCACTTGTTCTCCATCATCTTCCGCCAGCACACTGAGCTCTCCACTGCTGGCTCATCACACTGCTCTGCTCCTGCTGCCTGAGTCCCTATCTTTATCACGGTGACATCTTGCTTGCAATTTTCCTTTTCATTTCATTCTGTTTATCAGCTCAAAAATGTTAATGTAGGACTTTTTTTCTTTTTGTGATTTTTTTTGAGGTAGGGTCTCACTCTAGCCTAGGCTAACCTGGAATTAGTCTCACACTGGCATCAAACTCACAGCAATCCTCCTACCTCTGCCTCCCAAGCACTAAGATTAAAGATGTGCGCCACCACACAGGGCAATGCACGACTTTCTTGTGTCAGCCATTAACAGGGGCTTTGCTCATCTTCCTGGGTATTGTTTTCTTCCAGGCTGAGTTCCTCCTTCTTGTACGATTCAGTCCCTCTTTCCTTTTGTTGTCTTCCTCCCCCACCATGGGGGACTGCTACAATGCTGTCATGTTTACCGGGTCACTTCCTTATCCCTACACTTGCCTGGGCAGTTTCTCTACTCCCTAGGTGCTGTGACAGGTCATGAACTTTCTGGGGCATTCTCCTCCATGGGTGTCTTTTCTTGAAACTGCACGTTCAGTTTGCCTGTCTGCAGAGGTGGAAGCAAGGGCTTGGGTTTTCTCTCCTGAGACCTGCTCTCTCCAGAAGTCAGTTCCTCCAGGGTTGTGGCTACAGGACTCACCTCACCAGAGGTCACGTACCTCCTAGCAGACTCACATCAGCTGACTAAATGAGGTGGGAGGAGAAAAGCTTGGCTGTCAGTCCAACACAGTAGGACAGCTCTGGTAGGCAACTGTCACTCAGAGCTCTCTGCCAGGCTAGCCAAGGCTTTCCAAGCCTTGTATCACAGTTCAAGAAGTCAAGAAGTGACATGCTGTAGAGCCTGTGCTTGTGCCTTGGGAACTAGAGGCACTGGCAGTAAGGGACAAAGCTTCTTAAAGCACTCGCCTCAGTCATTCCCTCATGCAACCACCCACACCCAACGTGCCACAGCTCACAAGCCCACACCTCCTGTGCCATTACACAATGAGCTTCCCAAGGGAAGACACAGGGAAGCCTTTGCTTCCATCCCACTGAGCCCCAGCCATTCACAGTCCTGAAGGAGCCGAGGGATTCCCGCACAGAGGACAGGGCTAAGCAAAGGTGCACCAGGGTCCATCTCACACACCCACTGCCAGCGCACCTTCATCTGCCGGGCTCTGGAGCTGCTGCTGCTGGCACAGGGAGCGGAATGTGTCCTCCTCCTGCCAGATGACCCTGTGCAGGATAATCCAGGGCAGCACTGAGGAGACCTGGGGCTCCTTGGGTTCCTCCTGCACGGCCATGCTGCAGTCAATGACCTAGGAGGGGACACCAGACTGTCATGACAAGGACTGGCTCTTTCCCGGCCCTCCTGAAATGAGCTCACATTGCAATGCCTCTGAAGAGCTGCAGCACGCTGCCTGCTCACCTCTTCCACTCTAATGGAGGAAAGAATGAGCTAGCAGTATCCCAGCTGACCACTAGTCAAAGTTGACAGCTTCCAGTGACAGTCACGTGCCCCTCCCTCACGCCACATGCAGTCACTGAACATGGCGTGGGGGAGAGCACCGTGAAGAAGATGCACGGCTGCTGTAATGAGCAGACACAGAACATGCAGTCTGGGGCACAGTGCATAAGCCTTTGAGGGGAGGATTCCAGGTGAGCGCTGCGGGGTGCTCAACACCCAGAGAGGACAGGGCATGAGGGCAAAGGACAACTCACAGCAGGGACCTTGGAAGGCAGAGCAGCACACCACGGCTGCAGGTACGTAGGTGGAAGAGGGGAGAGCAGGAAGCACCACCCAGAGGTACTGGGAGGGTTTAAGCAAGGGAGGAGACAGTGGTGTTTCCGTTTTGGAAAGGTGCCTCTGTGGCAGGGTGGTGGCTGGGCTGGAAAGATGTGTGCTGTCACAGTTCATTTGATAGATGGCAGTGACCTGGACTGTGGCAGAACAGGGAAGGTGGTGGGAGAAACAAAAGGCAGAGGAGGAAAGGATATGTTTTAGCAGGAGCTGCTGATGGCTAGACAGGTAGGAAGGTTCTCTGCCTTTAAGACTGCCGCGATGTGAAGTGCTGTGGCTAACCACGGCTGGAAGTGTGTGATGTCTGTGACATGGGGAGTTACGGATAGCCCTCAGGAAATTCAAGGTGCCTGAACAGATGTGGGCTGCTGTGGGCACTCCTCAGCTGGAAGTGTAAGAGAGGTATGGGGGAGGGGCAGTGGAGAAGCCTGGCAGGAAGCCAGGTCTGGGTCTCTGCTTCTTGTTCACTGAGGGCGGACAGGACCTCCTCTGAGCCCATTTCTGCCCCTCTGGGACAGGAGGTCTGGGGGAACCTGTCACACCATGTGCTACATCCTCTCGAACCTTCAGATCAACCGGCCCCCAGGAGGTTTGTAGTCTGTACACAGCTACCTTCTCAGACCCCAGAGTTCCAGCCAGAGAGGCCAATATGTGCCCTTTGACATCCACAGTAGACAGTGGATGTCAGTAAACCAGAGCAGAAGGGGTGACAAAGAGGCACAGTGTGGGGCAGGGCAGGGCCAGGCAAGAGCCAGTAGTTACCTGAATGAGGTTGTTGGTGAGCCGGACAAGGCCAGTGGTGGAGGAGGCCTCCTTCAGGATGCTGCCAGTGCTGTCTGCGGACAGCGCCTGCTCAATGCCCATCAGCAGCTGGGTCACTGTGGCCACCCACTCCTCCTTGGCTGCAGGCTCACTCGAGTTCACCATCTGCTGGACAGCCTCGTTCAGAGCCACATCGGAGCATTCAAAGCACTGCTGGTGGTCATTCAGACGGAGCAAGGAGTCCTGAGCACAGAAAAAGAGAGGTGCAAGGTATGCCGGAAGCCCTATGCCCCGGGTCTCGGGCCGGCATTCGGGAAAGCAGCAGTAGGGTGAAGGTCAGTGCAAAAGAAAGGCAAAACAGCCCTCCCCAGTGGACAGGGGCTCATGCAGCCTGGAGGCATCTGTGTCTCAAGGCCTGTGTGCAATGGTGGGATGACCGGCGAGCTTTGAGAAGGGCACTGCACCTTTGTGCCTTGCCTTCCCCAGTCATAAAGCTTGAACCCTAAGAGTGAGGCCACAGGGTCAGTGAGCAGCAAGGGTGATACTGGGGACCTCTAATACCTGTCACCTCTTCCCTAATGCATCACGTCCTTCACTGCCAGGGCTCTGGTGGGCCTCAGGTCAGGGTGAGGCAGTATGCCAGGGAGAAGTGTCTTAGCAAAGAAGAGCACAAGCTGAGGCCACAGCATGGACAAGTGGACAGGCAATGCTGAAGTCATCATTCTGTTGGCCCCATCTTCCCCAGGGCCCAGGTAGGGCCAAGGTGCTGAGCCTCGCAGCCTCAGCCACAGCACCACCCAGCAGTGCCTAGCACACGGCAGACTCCACACACCACACAGAGCTGTTGCCTCTATTTTAAAACCTCTTCTTCAGAACCATTGGCTTTCTGTAAGCTCCTGGGGGCGGGGCTGGAGTACACGCCAGGAGAGTCCCGGAACATCAGCTTTTCCAGCAGTGGCTGGTGAACTGGGTGCAGCTTGCCAGTGAGCTCACAGACAAGAGCACCAGGAAGCACCTACTTCCTGTGCAGGCTCTGACCTCCCCAGCGCCCGGCCTGGCAATGGCTCTTGCCCATCTCAACATTTTTAGCTGTCATTCTCTGAGGTGACACAACAAGCGTAGGCACAGGATCCTCCAAATGTCTCTGGAATGTGCTCCACCATCTAAACACAGATCAAAACCGTCCCTCAAGTTACAAGCCCTAATGGTCAAGAAAATGGAGCCTTGTGTCTCTAGAAAGCACGCTTCTTACACAGGAGGCCTCTGAGGCAGGAGGCACCAGAGTACAGCTGTGGGGTTCCAAATCCAGGCTGGCCTCTCTGGATGAAAATGCCCGGAAGCAGCAGATGAAGACGATGGGCCTCACAGCCACACTGCAGGAAAGTGAGGCGAAGACAAGGACCCCAGGCAATGCTGCAGACACACAATCCCTGGTCCTTTCAGAGCAGCCTTCCTGTGACTACTACCAGGTGGCCTGGAGGGGTTCAAGCTATGTACGTACAGTAAGTGGGGGCTGGAGAGATGGCTTAGTGGTTATGGTGCTTGCCTGTGAAGCCTGAGGACCCAGGTTCAGTACCCACATAAAGCCAGATGGAATTAAGTGAGTAGATAGATGAGTGCTTTTGCAGCTTGGGGAAGGCTATCTAAACCTAAGAAACAAAACCATTTGAAAGCTGGATGTGGTGGCACACATCTTTAATCCCAGCACTCATGAAGCAGAGGTTGGAGGATCATCATGAGTTCGAGACCACCCTAAGACTACATACTGAATTCCAAGTCAGCCTGGGTTAGAGTGAGACCCCACATCAATAAACAAAAACAAAAAATGAAAACATGAAAATGGTTGTGGTGGCATCACCTTTAATCCCAGCACTTGAGAGGCTGAGGTAGGAGGATCACTGTGAGTCTGGGCACAGCTTAAGGCTACAGAGTGAGTTCCAGGTCAGCCTAAGCTAGAATGAGACCCTATCTTGAAAAGAAAAAAAATAAATAATGGCCTCATGTAATGTGAACAGAAAGCTGGCTATGACTGAACTCTTTCCAAACTGAAAGGGAAGGGCTCAGTAAGGTCATGTATATAATGTTGATCAGTGCATGAACCACAAGGGACCAGAGACTGTAGATCAGTCAATGACACCATGAACATGACTATCAGCCATGTCTGTCTCTCTGTCAATCCAACCCATGGTGGTGGTAACGGGCACCTCCATGGTCGCTTACTACATGCCAGGCACAGTGTCAATCAATATACAGTAACTTGAGCAATTCCACCTCAGGCCTGTGAAATACTAACTGTGACCACCCTCATTCTACAGATGAGACACCGAGGCTCAGAGAGGTTGGGTAATGGGAATGAGAGCTCAGCTCCTTCCAGCTTTCCAGCAGACTCCCCAGCAGCATGGACTTATGGAAGAATAGAAACACAGAGGGGGCAGGAAAGCACGTGTACATCCAACCTCACCACTGCGGCAAGTGTGTAATCTAAACAGCAGCTCCTCCCCACTGAAGGAGCTTCCCGCCACATCTAGTCGTTGATAATGTCTGTCACTGACAGAAATAAGATAATATCTGAGCATTAATGTCATTCTACATAATGGACAGACTATCTTTTTACCTCCTTCTTGCCCCTAGCCCTTCCTGGGGTACACAGAGCTCTCCCTCCACACACTGCCATACTGGGTCACCCTGCAGCCTGACGTGGTAACTGAAGTCAGACACAGCTCATGATGTCTCAGTGTGGGCTTGCCTGACTTTCTCAGGCCTCTCTACTTAAACTAACGCTTTCCTTTCCTCCCAAGCCTTTTCTTACAGTCTTTTCCCAGTTTAACAATGTTAATGATTAAAATGCTACATGTTGGGCTGAAGAGATGGCTTAGTGGTTAAGTGCTTGCCTGTGAAGCCTAAGGACCCTGGTTCGAGACTCAATTCCCCAGGACCCACATAAGCCAGATGCATAAGGTGGCGCATGTATGTGGAGTTCGTTTGCAGTGGCTAGAGGCCTTGGTGTGCCCATTCTCTCTCTATCTATCTGCCTCTTTCTCTCTGTCTGTCACTCTCAAATAAATAAAAACAAACAAAAATAAATTTTAAAAAATGCTACATGTTGCTCGGTGTGGTGGCACATGGGTTTAATCCCAACATTTGGGAGGCAGAAGTAGGAGAATCACTGTGAGTTTGAGGCCAGTGAGGAACTACAGAGTGAGTTCCAGGTCAGCCTGGGCTAGAGTGAGACCCTATCTTGAAAAGAAAAAAAATAAATAATGGCCTCATGTAATGTGAACAGAAAGCTGGCTATGACTGAACTCTTTCCAAACTGAAAGGGAAGGGCTCAGTAAGGTCATGTATATAATGTGATCAGTGCATGAACCACAAGGGACCAGAGACTGTAGATCAGTCAATGACACCATGAACATGACTATCAGCCATGTCTGTCTCTCTGTCAATCCAACCCATGGTGGTGGTAACGGGCACCTCCATGGTGCTTACTACATGCCAGGCACAGTGTCAATCAATATACAGTAACTTGAGCAATTCCCACCTCAGGCCTGTGAAATACTAACTGTGACCACCCTCATTCTACAGATGAGACACCGAGGCTCAGAGAGGTTGGGTAATGGGAATGAGAGCTCAGCTCCTTCCAGCTTTCCAGCAGACTCCCCAGCAGCATGGACTTATGGAAGAATAGAAACACAGAGGGGGCAGGAAAGCACGTGTACATCCAACCTGAAGCGGGGAGTTTCTGCTTCAGCTACGTGCTTACATACAGGTCTGTGCTGCCTTGATTCTTCACAGCGTACAAATATCTTATCCATGGTATGTCTATTCAAAGTCAAGTAAGAAGAAATGAAACCAGATGGATGAACATCTAGGTAGATGTTCACATCATGATCATTCCTTCTTCCTGTGCCACACAGAGAAGCTAAGTGTGGACTCACCTTGAGCCACACATAATATTAGACTCTGGGGCTGGAGAGATGGCTTAGTGGTTAAGCGCTTGCCTGTGAAGCCTAAGGACCCCGGTTCAAGGCTCAATTCCCCAGGACCCACGTTAGCCAGATGCACAAGGGGGCACATGCGTCTGGAGTTTGTTTGCAGTGGCTGGAAGCCCTGGAGTGCCCATTCTCTCTCCTTCCCTCCCTCCTTCTGTCTGATAAATAAAAATTAAAAATTAAAAAATTAAAAAAATATATTAGACTTTGTACTCCTACATGCTAATGTCCATACACTTGTCTACTAGACCTGCACTTCTGTGTTCTAACATCCCCCATCTAACCTATCTTCTGTTGAGTCTTCCTGCAATAATCTAGACTCTCACTTTCTTAAGTATGTGTCTCAAGGGCTACCTCACAGCCTGTGCAGAACACAGAGGTAAGGCTCGGATACTGGGTGTGGGGACCCGGCTGGAGCACACGCACCTGCAGCAGAAGCAGCTGGGCTGGCCTCTCGGGAATGGAAGTCATAAACTCCAGGTGTTTGGCCCGGTCAAAGCCACTGGTGCACAAAGTGGGGCGGAGCAGATGCACAACAGCCTTGTAGTCGCCAGCCTCAAACAGCCGCTGAATCTCCTCCAAGGACTGGCACCGTTCCAGTGACTTGAGGTTCTTATCAATCTAAGAAAGGTACAGAAATGCTGTCTGGTGACAAGCTCCTCACCTGGTCCCCCCAGTGTACAGACTCCTCCTTAAAACATCAGTGTGCACACCAAATGTGTGTTTCCTCAACAGTGTGTATATCAAGGGCAAGGCATTCAATTGTCTAAGATCAACACACTCAACCTCAAACCCACTGCGGAAGTGGAGCTTCCAGATGGCATATGACAAAATAATGTGACAGCTTCCCAGTCATAGTTCAGCAAAACAGACTTAGAGAACCACAGAGCACAAAAGCTGCCACAGACACAAAGATGGGACCAGAGGTTGGCACATGCTGAGCCATACGGTTCCTTCCTCACATGGAACCTAATGCAGCCTGGCGCACAGACCCCCAAGCACTGTACCTGGTCTTACCCTGAAGTGAGTCAAAGGCTACTTTGAGCCATGTGGATGGAAACTCCACAAATGCAAACTGCAGTGGAGCTGAGTGAATGAAAGAATGCCACCCAGATGTACAGCACTGTGCCAGTCCCAAAGCCCGATCGACACTGCTGTGCACCAGCTGGCAGTTCCCTGCAGTTCTGCTAGGACTGCCACCACACACAGCAGAGCTGAGCAGTACCCACTTCAACATTATGACAGCTGAAGCTCCCACAGCTGCCACGTGGACGAGCTTTCCGTAAGGGCAGTCTGTGGAGCCCTAGCGCGCGGCAGATCACTCCCCTGCCTCTTCTGCCCAGCTTCCAGCAGCTCTGCTCAGCGTGTGGACAGCTCCTGTTCCTCAGGCACAGGTCAGGCCTGGACTGACAGCACCAATTCAGAAAAAGCTTCAGCCAAGACAACACTATGAACAACTTGTGCTCACTCACCTCCTCCAGGGACACAACAGAGTCATTGTGAAGGTTGGGCAGCCGGATCACAATGTCCCTCTGCTCGGCCCCGGCCTCCCCGTGCATGGCGCTGGAGTTCTGGAGCATTTCTGTGCAGATGTCATAGTTCTCCAAGGCCTGCTCCATGTCTCCCTGGTCAGAAGGAAAACCAGTAAAGGGCAAAAGGCAGGAATTAATTATGTTGTGCCAGGGTCCTTATATTCCTGATCTCACTAGACAGCGGTTGCCTTTAGGGTAGTTTTTTTGTTTGGTCATTTGAGACAGGGCCACATAGCCCAAGCAGATCTAGTACTTAATATGTAGGAGGCCTTAGTTTTAAAAATCCTCCTGCCTCATCCTCCCAAGTACTGTGATTACAGATGTCCCACCAAGCCCAGCAGAATAAGCTTTTAATCCTATTATTGCCATATACCATGCCCAAAAAAGACTTAGCACATAACTGAGGCTCAACAAATATTTGTTAAAGGGCTGCTAAGTGAAGGAGTGAGCAGCCCGCACTACAACTCTGTGAGAAGTATTAGCCACGTGTTACAGGTGAGACACTGATGCCATGTATCTGGAAGAACCAGGACTAAAGCCAAGGCCCATCCTGATGCTAGAAGTGATGTTCTTCACACTGAGCTGTTGTTGGCACCTGGACCATCTCTGCCTCATCCCAGCAGTGTATCAAGTACCACCAGGAAGGTCTTAGGGAACAACCAGTCCACCCCGTCCTTCCCAAACAGGCTCTAAGGAGAACCTCACCTACAATTCTCCAGAAATAGGTGGGAATTTCCCTCTGGGAAACTCTGATCCAACTGGTGTACTGCCTGGCTTTCTCAGGAAAATGTAAGGACCCAGAACAGCAGCCCTTAGTGGGGGTCACGAGGAGGCACAGGACATTCTCTCCCAGAGCTCCAATGGGGGCCCCAAGGAGCGTCACAGCCTGGTGGTCATGGTTGGACTTCTGACATGCTGATAACAGCCTGCCACGTCCCACTTCAGCATGCCAAACCCAGTGCCTAGGTACGTGTTATGCGCATGTCCTCAGTGTGGTTACTGTTCTGCCCTTCCTCTCTGTCAGGGGCCAGGGCATGCTCTGACCACAGAACCAACCTGTAGTGCCAAGAAACGAGCCTTCAGCCAGTAAACACGGACGACGAACTGCAGCCAGCCGTCCTCGAACAGGTCACGCTGGGACGAGGCGAAGGACAGCTGCAGGAGGTCACCCAGGCAGTGCGCTCCGGGGAAGTCAGGCCCAAACCTGCCCGTCACCACACCAGCAGGGCAGTTCCGGGGAGACACTAAAATCCATCAGGCCGATACATGAAGCATCCAAATGTTTTCCTGCCCCCCAGATGCTACCTTCAGCCCTTAGTCTACATGGTTAGGTACCCCAAACCCGTCAGAGTCGGCTTACAGCCCCAAGCAGCAGGCAACAGGAAATGGACCGCTCAGGCACAGGGGCAGAGGGCCTGAGAGCTTGTGGAAAGAGGGCTACTGCTTCCACAGGCTCAACATGGAGCTTGTCTGCATGCTACCAGGTGGGGTTTAGAAGAATCATCCGTATCTGCTGACATCCCACTTCCTTTAACCCCAAGCAGTAGCAAAAGCACATAGACAGTGACCTTCTGAACGTCAGGGGGGTTTCTCTGAGACACTGACAAGCTAAAAGGTGCCCACTGAATTCCATGGCTCAGCCTTCCCGCACTGGTTTCCACCCACCCAAGAACAGATTTCCCTTTACCTGTAGAGCTCCTGCCTTTGGTCAGTATCCACTGGTCCAGCTGGAGCTCCATGCAGGACAGAGACATCAGCATCATGTCCTACAGGAAAGCCAGGAGCAAAATCACAAAGTTGCCAAAGCATTTGGAGGTGGTGAGCTAACCTACAATTTACTTTTTTCTTCTGGAGCCAGGGTCTCATGTATTCCAGGCTGGCCTTGAACTCACTATGTAGCCAAGGATGACCATGAATTTCTGATCCTCCTGCTGCTCGTACCAAAATGCTGGAATTACAAGTGTAATTACAAGGCAGGCTCTGGAATAAGTAAAAGATTCCACTGCAAGGTTAAAAATGGGGATGAGTGGGCTGTAGAGATGGCTCAGTTGTTAAAGGTGCTTGTTTATAGGACCTGCAGGCCTGAGTTCAATTTCCCAGTACCTATGTAAAGTCAAATGCGCAAACTGGCACATGCATCTGGAGTTCATCTGCAGTGGCAACAGGACCTGGTATGCCTAATTATCTTTTCTCTTTCTCCTTCCTTCTCTGTCTCTCTCCCTGTGTCTGTTCAAATACCACACACACCATACCACACCTACTATACCACACATACTATGCAAATACAAAATGAGACCACCAGTCCTACCAGTCCTTGGCACATCAAATACAAGCAAATGCTTTCTCCCAGCTGTCTCTGTGGCTCTCCTACCTCAGCAGATGAGAGTAGAGGCTTCCCTATGACTTACAGCTCCTCATATCCTGTCAGTTCTGCCTCCACAACCTCAACTCCACTGTCACTCCATACTCTACTCAGCCACCAGGGGTCTTGGGGACACAAATCAAGTCCTGTGACTTCCTGAGTCAAACTCTCCAGTGGCCTAGGTTCTGAGCCCACAAGCACATACAGCCAATGGACAGTACACCTGAGCCCCATCCCCGCAGACCCCTGCCGCTGGTCCCACACTGACCAGCCCTGGCGAGGCCCTGACCTTGATGTGCTTATTGCTGCAGTCCCTCAGCAGGGGGTTGGGAAGGCTGGTGCTGTGCCTTCTCCAGCTGTGGTAGACGCTGAGCACGACCTCCGCCAGGCCCGGTGGCCACCTCAGCAGAAATTTGTGGCCCATGCCCTTCAGGTAGCGCATCATCAGCTCCAGGATGCCCCCATTGGTCAGGTTCTCCAGCAGGAACTCATGAACATCCTGTTTCTCTGCCCAGGAAGGGAGAACAACCTAACTGGATGAAAAGGACCCCCTGTGCCCAGCCTCCCTTCATCACTCAATCCAGGTTAACGTTCGACACTACAGGGACGAGGCCAGGACACCAGGACTCAGAGCCTGGCTCCAGCCCTGACCAATAATGTGCAAGCCTCTTGAAATGGCCATGCACGTAAGGCATCAAAAGGGCTGACCTCTACATTCTGCCACGTGCACTGAACAAGATCATGCACACAAAGCACAATGTCTGTCACAACAGCTGCGGTCACACCGATCCAACCTGCAAAACCAAGCCCCTGAACCCAGCCCTAAGAGACAGCCTCAGAAGCATAAGCAGGGACCTGGACATCTCATGGCCTCCCAGCTGACCAGAAAGCCCCTTGGAACACCTCAGAGCCATGCTGCAGAGAAAAGTCTGGAGGCCATATGACAGTGCCAGGCCACACTACTAACTCCTACCAGATTCCATGAAGGTGGCTGAGTCAAAGGAGAGCCGATGCGGCCCCACACTTGAGAAGCTCTCCAGCTTGGCTTCTGACTGAACTTCATAGTTATTAAAAGGATCATCTTCCTCCTCGGGGTCCAATTTTCTTAACCTGCAAGGAATATGCCAGTCACAAAAGCAACAAAATTTGCGTTGGCACACATTCGAACTGCTCCTAGCAGAGGAAACCTGAGCCAAGATGAAGGAGATACGACATGGGTGACAAGGTCCAGAGCCAAGGTCTCCAGGAGATGCTTCCTCTCACTAGACTTCACAGGAGAAGTACCACAGACTGCCCACGGGAAGCCTGCCTCCTCACAGGAGAAGTGGACAGTAAGCAGATGCTTCAACAAAAACAACCCAAGTAAGGATCAACCTGTCTCAAGTGGTTGCTGAGAGCAAGTCACAAGGGCCCTGCCTTAGAGAGAATCTGAGGAGGTGGTCTTCAGGGTGTCAGCAGAGAAGGGTGTCATGCAAAGGAGCACAAGAATGGGTGTGTGTAGTCCTCAAGGCTGTCCAGTGAGCCAAAAGAAAGGGGGTTGTTGATCAAAGTGTATGACAAATTAAGCCCACCTGACCTTGGTCTCCATGGATCCTCTTGCTTCTTTGGGACAGGGAAGGCCTCCCTTAGAAGGACCACTTTTCTGATTCCTCTCAAGGACAAGGATGTTTTGGCCTTCCTTGTGGCTTTCCCTCAACCAGTACCTCCACAGCACAAATGTTCAAGGCACCCATAAATGTCTTGATGCACTTGTACACACACTACTGGAGACTCTATCCATCACGCTATCAGACATTATTCTTGTCTGGCCCCGTGAAGAAGCATTAAAACCCCACAGAAAGCAACAACTCAAAGTAGAAATAACTCCATGTCAAGAGGGCTAGGAAATAAGACCTCGGAGTAGCACAGCAGGGCTATGGGGAAGACAGGGTCACTCCACTACAGCACAGTCCCCGCTCTTCCAAGGGGAAATTTCTATGCCACATGTCAGGAGAAACCCACTGGAAGGCACTGCACTGTCACCCGATGTTATACTGGCTACGGACTGAGAACAGCTTTACTCTAACAATTTCACCTTCACGGGAGGAAAGAGGGAGAGAGATTAAAAATCCTGTTGGGAAATGGATGTGTAATTCTGCTATAGCTCTTCCTGGCCTTTGGTGAAGTCATCACTGAAAGAAACTGTTACTAGACAAAATGTCAGCTCAATACTCCTGATCTCAGGGCTGGAGAGATGGCTTAGCGTTTAAGGTGCTTGACTGCAAAGCCAAAGGACCCAGGTTCAATTCCCCAGGACCCACGTAAGCCAGATACACAAGGTAGCACATGCATCTGGAGTTTGTTTGCAGCAACTGGAGTCCCTGGTGCATGTGTGTGCCTTCTCCCTCACTCTCTCTCTCATTCATAAATAAATAAATAAATAAATAATAACAATAATAATAAACTCCTGATCTCTTGTTGGGATCTGATCATACACGTTACCTCCCAAGCAGCACCTACTCCAGTCACTGTGATGGAAGAAAACCTCACAAAGACACAGGAGAAAGGAGAGAACAACTCAGCAAAAAAAAAAAAAAAAAAAAAAAAAGCGGGGGGAGGAGGTGCTAGAGAGATGGCTTAGCGGTTAAAGTGCTTGCCTTCGAAGTCTAAGGACCCAGGGTCCATTGTCCAGGTCCTATATAAGCCAGATATACAAGGTAGTGCATGCATCTGGGGTTCATTTGCAGTGGCTAGAGGCCCTGGCATGCCCACACACACTCACTCAATCACTCTCTCTCTCTCTCTCTCTTTCTGTCTCAAATAAAAATAATTTGTAAGGGCTGGAGAGATGGCTTAGAGGTTAAGGTGCTTGCCTGCAAAGCCTAAGGACCTAGGTTCAATTCCCTAGTACCCACGTAAGCCGTATGTACAAGGTTCTCTGCCTCTCTCAAATAAGTAAATATTTTTTTAAAAAAATCAAGTTTTGGGGCTCGAGAGATGGCTTAGCAGTTAAGTGCTTGCCTGTGAAGCCTAAGGACCCTGGTTCGAGGCTTGATTCCCCAGGACCCACATAAGCCAGATGCACAAGGTGGCGCATGTATCTGGGGTTCATTTGCAGTGGCTGGAGGCCCTGCCATGCCCATTCTCTCTCTCTGCCTCTTTCTCTCTCTGTCACTCTCAAATAAATAAATAAAAACAAAAAATTTTAAATATAAAATATATATATATTAAAAAAATTAAGTTTTTAAAAAGGTTCCAACCAGATGTCAGAAGGGAGAAAGACAATGTACTACAGCAATGCCTTGCCCTTCTCCACAGCTAAGAGTGGAGAAAGGAGCACCAGAAGCCCTCCCAAGAAGGCTCGGGGTACAAGGCTCTGTGGCCTCTGAAAGAGAGGGCAAAGGCCAAAAGGAGGAGGAAGGTGAGGACTCAGGTCAGGAGCAGGGGCCCATGTCCCTCCTGGCTCTGGAGGCCAGCACCTTCTCCCCTAGGGTCTCTGAGGAACATGAAGAACCAGGGAACTCGGAGCAAGCTCCTGTCCATGTTCTCAGAGGCGTGTCAAGCACACAGGAGGTAGAGCAGGCACACGGGCACTGAGCAGATGGGACGCTCCCTTCACGGGGATTCCCAAGAGCCAGGCAACTGTGAGCAGAAGCCTCCATCCCCAGCCAAGAGGTGGGTGTCCTGGCCGTGCTGCTTCTACCTGAGCCCAGAAGAGGTAGAAACTGCAAGATCCCAGTCTGGTGCCATCTGTGCCAACACTCACACAAAGGTTACAAGGGGTAGGTGAGACACAAAGAAGGAAGGGTGATGACAGACAGAAGAGTAAAGACAGGTGGGAAGGCAATTTTTACGCTTGCCTCCTCTTGCAAATCAGAACCCAGTGAATGTACAGGGCACCTGGATGGAAGAAACTTCACCAGGAGCTCTTGGAAGTCTACTTTCTCTTCTTTTTTGCATTTAGTGTTTCGGACACGGGCAGACCTCCGCTTTGCTGTCTCTCCACTCTCGTCTGCAATCTTCTTACGCTTTACCCCTTTTTTGGATTTATCACCTCCAGAAACATCACCTTTACAAAGAACATGAATTAAAATCTTAGACGATAGCAGGGGTTAAAAAAAAAAAAAAGAAAACACACACATAGACACACCAGTCCCCTGCTTTTATAATCCTACAGCCTGAACTCCACAACTCATGAACTCTCTTCAATAACTACAGAATCTTGAGTAAACTTAATTTTAAACAACTTAACTCTCACATCCTTCTCAAGATGACAAGACTCACAAGCCAGTGCTCAGAACATTCCAATCCCAATACTGAGGCAGTGGAATCCTCGAAGAGCCTCTGGGGTCTCAGTCAGTGTGCCTGGGATGGGCAGTGAGCTGCACTGAACTCAGGCAGGACTCACTCAACACCCAGTGACACGAAAAGAACAGGAGAACTGAATGATCTAGGCAGCTGAGGAATGTCTTATTGCTGGAAGATAAACAACCATTCCTTGTATGACCATGGTTGTGCACAGTTACTCAGAAACTTCCCAACTGCCAGATACTCTTGTTTATAGTGACAGAGAAATCAAGAAAATACAGGGGAGTTTTGTAAAACTTTTACAACTCCAATGGTAATAAAAAATAAACAAAAAAGGTCTGGACAGATTTCTCAGTGGTTAAGGAGCTTGCCTGCAAAGCCTAAGAACCCAGATTTGATTCCTCAGAATCCACCTAAACCAGATGCACATGAGTCTGGAATCCATCTGCAGTGGCTAGAGGCCCTGACACACCCATTCTCTTTCTCTCATAAATAAATAAACAAACAAACAAACAAACTAAACAGCTAGGTGTAGTGGCGCACATCTTTAATCTCAGCACTCAGGAAGTAAAGGTAGGAGGATCACTGAGTTCGAGGCCACCCTGAGACTATAGTGAATTCCAGATCAGCCTGGGCAAGAACAAGACTCTACCTCAAAAAATCAAAATTAAAAAAGAATTTTTAAAAAGCAGGATGAGCAGTGAGGACCTTCCAGGATGATATCAGGAAGGTTACAGGGGCTGGAGAGATGATTCTGCAGTTAAGGCACTAGCTTGCAAAGCCTAACAAGCTGGGTTTGATCCAAGTACCCATGTAAAGCTAGATGCACAAAGTGGCACATGAATCTGGAATTTGTTTGCAATAGCTAAACGTCCTGGCGTGCCCATTCTCCTCTGTGTCTCTCTGCTTGTAAATAAATTAAAAATGTAGGCCAGGAGTGGTGGTGCACACCTTTAGTCCCAGCACTTGGGAGGCTGAAGTAGGAGGATCGTCATGAGTGCAAGGCCACCTTGAGACTACATAGTGAATTTAAAGGTCATCTTGGGCTAGAGCAAGAGCCTACCCTAAAAGAAAAAAAAAAATCAAAGAAGGGGTAGAGGGCCTTGTGTGTCATGATGTAGCTGCTGGGAGGGGCTGTCAACGAGCAGCAAGGAGTTGTATCCAGAGCCCCTGCCTGCCAAGCAAGGGTTGTACTGCTGCAGTGCTGGCCCTGAGGCTAGGCTAACCAGTTCCCTGTAAGTCTGCAGACTTCACTTTAACTCAGAACAGCATGATTCATGTCTCTGGAAAGACCAGACACACTAGCCCACTCATTCTTGCTGGATTCAGCAAATGGACGCTATTCAGAAAGCCACTCCCCAAGGCCTGCTCACCCCCAGCAGGGCCTGCGTCAAGCAGGCCAGGACTATGCAGTGGGAAGCTGGCAGTGGCCACGGAGGTGTAGGAGAGGAAGGGCTCAGCCACAGCTACAGCTGGGCTGGTGCTGACAGGGCTTGGCTGGATCACGTTGACAGGCATCACCATGACGGAGGGTGCTAGTAGCTGGCTGGGGTCCTGGTAGTCAGACAAGTCAATCCTCTTGCCAAGGCTGGGTCTTGGGGGCTCACAGGTGGTAAGGTGGTTGTACATGGCCAGCAAGCTCTCTCCAAGGCACTTCCACCTGCAAAAATGGGCCACCAGACCTGGTCATCATCCTGCCACAGAGGTCAACTAGCCTACGGAGTCAGCAGAACTGCTCTCAGAGCTGTGACCTCAGCTGGGGTGGGCTAAGGCGCTCAGGATTTTATCACTGTCATCACTGACAAAATCGTGACTCAAATCTGAAGGCAGAGCAGCCCCCAGCTGCAGTGACATGGTGTTCCCGTCCACCAACAAAAGTCCTAATGCCCACCCCAAGACAAGGATGCTGCTTCCAGCTTTTAAGAAATATATGTGGGGTGGGGCTTCAAGGTAGGCTAAATTTAAAGACTCAAGATGCAATGACATGATGCGTGTGCATGTGTGTATGCATGCATGTGCTTCTATGAGACAGGGTGTCGTTATGTAGCCCTGGAGAGCCCAAAAGCCACAAAGAGGACATGCATAGCCTTAAACACTCAGAAATCCACCAGCCTTCTGAGTACTGGGACTACAGACATGAGCCACCATGCCTGCAATGCCAGATTTTTTTTTTAACTTTTTGTGACAACCTCCATACATACATACAACACAAGACACCATGATCACAATCCCCTTCTATCACTCTCCATTTTCCCCCTCCCATTTTTTCTTTCCAGCTAGTTCCTGTTCTATTTTGATGTCCTCATTTTTCTGCCTCCTATTATGCAAGTCTTGTGTAGGTAGCATCAGCCACTGTGAGGTCATGAACTGAATGCCACAACCACTTTGTATCTGGAAGATAGCCTTCCTTTGGCTCTTACATTCTTTCTGCATTCTCTTCCTAAAGCCAGATTTTTTTTTTAATTAATTAATTTATTTATTTATTTATTTTTGTTTTTCAAGGTGGGTCTCACTCTATACCAGGCTGACCTGGAATTCACTATGTGGTCTCAGGGTGACCTCAGTGATCAGTGTTACCTCTGCCTCCCAAGTGCTGGGATTAAAGGCATGTGCCACTACGCCCAGCTAAAGCCAGAATTTTTAAAGCACACATTGAATTCCAGAGCTCAGTAAGGACTAAACTGACCCATTTCAGTGGGCCACCAACCCCTGCTTGCTTTCTAGGAAGGAAAAGGCCTCTCAAACATCACTGGGCTCACAGGGCTGTGCTGAGTGAACCCATACCTGGGCCCAACTCCAGGCTTCCAGGTTTCTGCTGGGTGCACAATGGCAAAAGCCAAAAGCCACTAAGACCAAGGGTGCTGAGAGCTGAGCTGCTTGTCAGCAGGAGTCTACAGCAGGGCCCTGGCACCAGCATTCTGGTCAGGATGCACCAGCCCTACCCCAGCCCCAGCCCCCACCCCCCAGCCTAGCCTGGAGTTTCTCTCCTGGACAAAGCATCACCCCACCAGGCAGCCCAGCGCTCCCAGAGACAGCGCGTGACGCACGTGAAGAAGGGGAGGGGCTGCACCAGTTTCAGGTCCGGCTCTTTCTCCCGCGCAGTCAGGGCTCGCCTCTTCCTCCGCAGCCCCAGGGCCTCATCTACAATGGCCTGTGTCTCAGCTGCGCTCACGGACACCTCATGAATGGACATGTCACTAAGAGTGTGCAAGACACGAAGAAAGTACAATGTTAGAGCCACAGCCAAGCTGGAACTTTACACACAGGGATGGATATATTTAACGTAACACTCTTTAATCTGTGCTGATTCTTCCCAAACATGATACAACCACTTGAGTCTGGTTTCAACGAGTAGTACTGAGCATCTTTAATAGCCACCTACACCGGAAATGACCAATGTTCTTTGTTCTTTTGAGTTCACAAACAAGTGAGGTAAAGAGCTTTTATGTACATTAACAATATTAACTCAATGTCAGAGAAGCCACAGAAAAAAAATCCATCCCAACAAAAATCATTAGACTAATTGCGCTCAGCAAAATCAATGGTGGCTCTAAAAATACAGAAAAGGGGATTTTGAGGCCTCAGATGCTCTCCTACAGGTCATTCTGCCTAAGGTGACACACAGCTGTCCTCCTTCCCAAGCTGTCCCAATGCCACCAGCAGCACCACCCACACAGCCACTGAAGCACTTAACTACCTCCCCCAAGAGCATTAGTTCCCTCAAGACAAGTATCTAAGCTCGTGGGGGATGCACACTGTGGCAAATGAACTCTAACTCCAACAGGTGAGTTCCAAGGAAAACCAGTGGATTTAGCACAGCTGGAAGACTGGGGCAGGGGCGCCACCTGGGAGTAGAGGGTGAAGAAGGAGCAACACAGGATGTGGCAGGAAAGGAGAGACTGAGGGAAGGGCCGTGCAGGAGCGCCTGTGCCAAGGGCCTGAGGCAGCTCTGATAAAAGGAGGGAAAGCAGCTGAGGAGGGAGAAGCAGGGTCCGGCTGCAAAGCACTCTTGGGTGAGGTGCCAGGGAATGAGTAGGAGGGAGAAGCAGGGTCCGGCTGCAAAGCACTCTTGGGTGAGGTGCCAGGGAATGAGCTGTGCAGGAAGCAAGGAAGCAGTGGCACAAAAACCAGAGGCACATGTGGGATACAGAACTGAACTTAGGCAGTCAATGTTGAGGGCAAGACCATGGCAGGGGGAATAGCCCTGGGTTCAATCCCTAGTAACTACCCACCCTTTCCCCTCCAAAACATCCAGGCAGGTCAAGAAGCTCAGGGGTTGAAAGGCTGAAGCAGGAAAGGAAGCCCTGCAGTTAGCTCATGGGTTCCAGGGCCAGATGTCAGGATCCAGGAGAATGAAACCCATTCCTGATGCTCACCAGTCACACACAGATGGGGGAGAGGCACCACGTGACAAAAGTAGGTCTTACCATTTGAGGAACATTCGAAGTGAGTCCTTCCGGAGACAAGGCTGCTCTTCAAAGATCCTCTCCTTGAGGACCAGGCCCTTGCTGTAGCGGCAGTCCTTCTCCAGTGCCTTGCGGATGAAGTACAAGCAGGCTGGCAGGGAGAGAGGCAGGTTAGGACCTAAGACTGCAGGCTGGCAGGAAGAGAGACAGGTTAGGACCTGAGACCACACAAGCTCTGCCCTTGCCAGTTAACACCAGGAATACGTTCCCACTCTGGAATCAAAGAAATGCACAGTAATAATGAGATAACACCTTAGCCAAGTCAACCAGAAAAGATTTTTGAGTCCATAACAGCCTGAGTAGATGGGACACTGGCTGTAGGGTGAACAGATCCAGGCAATGCAGGTCTGGCAACCTTGACCCAGTGGCTCCACATGTGATTAGCCATTGGCTAACTGGAAAGTCTATAGGACTCACAGTGATTCTTCATGGTGATTAGCCATTGGCTAACTAAAAGTCTGTAGGACTCATGGTGATTAGCCACTGGCCAACTAGAAAATGATCATCAAAATATTTGGCAATTAGCCAGACGTGGTGCCACATGCCTTTAATCCCAGCATGTGGGAGGCCAAGGTAGGAGGATCACAGTGAGTTTAAGGCCAGCCTGAGACCACATCATGAATTCCATATAGAATTTATCAGGGATCTCAAGGGACTCTCAGAGGTAACCCTAACAGTATAGTCCCCTCCAAAACTGAAAAATAAGTTTTCTTTTGTTTAAGCCACTCAGTCTATAGTATTTTATTATAACTCAAGCTAAGATGGGGCAATGTGGCTAGCAGGCATGGTGGCACACACCTATAATCCCAGCACTGGGAAGGCTGAGGCAAGAGGATTAAGAATTTTAGGACAGCATAGGCTATACAGGAACCTGTCTCAAAAACCAAAAAAAAAAAGGGCTGGAGAGATGGCTTAGTGATTAAGTGCTTGCCTGTGAAGCCTAAGGACCCCGGTTTGAGGCTCGATTTCCCAGGACCCACGTGAGCCAGACGTACAAGGGGGCGCACATATCTGGAGTTCCTTTGTAGTGGCTGGAAGCCCTGACATGCCCATTCTCTCTCTCTCTCTCTTGTTCTCTCTCTCTCTCTGCCTCTTTCTCTCTCTGTCTGTTGCTCTCAAATAAATAAACAAAAAAATTTAAAACAAAAAACACTGACAACACACAAATAAAATGAAATCAAGGGGAAGGTCACTTAAAGAGAGCACACTACTTATTACTACAAAGTACCAATCAAGAGAAGCAGAACAAAGCAAGGCTATCAAAACATTTCCTGGGCTGGAGAGTTGGCTTAGTGGTTAAGGTGCTTACCAGCAAAGCCTAACGACCCATGTTCAACTTTCCAGGTCCCACGTAAGCCAGACGCACAAGGTGATACAAGTGCACTCAAGGTCCCACATGCACACAAGGTGGCACATGCATCTGGAGTTCAATTGCAGTGGCTGGAGGCCCTAGCACAACAATTCTCTCTCATTAAAAAAAAAACTTTTTTCCCCATGTTTCCTGACATTTTGGCAGAAAGCTTAGCTGTGTCAACTCTGGCTACCAGCTGACCCAAGCCACCTCCCTCTTCTGTCCTGACTCACTTGTGTAATCACTGAGGGTGTACAAGACAGTGATGAGGTTGTCCAAGCAGGGCCAGTGGTCAGGATTGCACCGAAGCCCTTCCTCAAAAGCATGGCGAGCGAGGGGGAGCCGGATGAGTCTCAGGGCTACGTGTCCGATTTTATACCAGAGGTTGACGTCCGTGGAATCCAGCATCACTGCCTGCAAGCAGCATAAGCAAAGGGACACACACTGACTGGTTGGATTTGTCACTGCAGGCACCCTAGAGACAAGAGGGACAGCTCACTTTCCCAGAATCATTTTTCCAAGAAATGACACATGAAGAGTTACAAGCTGGAAAGCTGACTCAGCGGTTATAGGCACTAGACGTCTGGTTCAATTCTCCATCCACGAACAGCCATATAGCTGTACATAGAGTGGTGCGTGCATCACTGTGAACCCAACACACCTGCAAGCATGGGAGGCAGAACCAGGAGTATCCCAAGCTCACAGGCCAGACAGTCTGACGTTCTGTTGCAATCTAAGTATATTTACAGCCACAACAGACCCTGTCTCAAAGAAGGGAGGGCACAGACACCTCAAAGTTGTCCTCTGACCTCCAACATGTGCACTGTGGCAAACGCATCCGCATACTTACACACACAAGAAATAATGTTAAAGTACTATAGAGAGGCTAGGGAGATGGCTGTTAATAAAGTGCTTGCTACACAAGCATGAAGACCGAGTTCAGACCCCAAGCACCCGCAGTAAAGGTGGACACGGCAGCACACGCCTGTGCTTGGCAGGCAGAGACAGGAGGAGGCGCAGGCTTGCTAGCCAGCTGCTCGAGCTAAATCAGTGCGCAGCCCTGTCTCAAAACATAAAGTGGCAAGTGGATGGAGGAAGGTAGGTGATCCGTGTCAACCGCTGGCCTCTACACACACATGTACATGCACACATACAAGCGTGCACACCAGACACACACAAAATGTTACACAGACCAGGGTGTGGTGACTCACACCCCTAATTCCAATAATCTGAAAGATGAGGCAGGAGAATCACAAGTTCCAAGAAGCCTAGACTATCTGCTAAAACCCTCTCAAAAAAAAAGAAGAAAAGAAAAACCCGAGGGGCTAGGGAGATGCTCAGTGGGTAAAGCGCCTGCCATTCAAGCCTGCGTAGCATAGTTGGGACCTCCCCAGCCACCACATAAGAGCCAAAGCGTAAGAATGAGTGTAGTGTAGATGGCTAAACGATTCTTACTCAGTGTGATGTACAGTACAACAGGGACTCTTGTAAATTGTCACATGCCAGTAAAATGTCATGTGGTTAAAAAAAAAAAAAGCCAAAAGCATGCCATGCCTGGCAGCACACACCTTTAATCACAGCGCAGGCAGCACAGCACTCGGGAGGTGTCGGGAGCTGCAGCTACTCTTTGACTTCGGCAGCCACAGGTGGTCTCTAATCTCTTAACACAAAGGCCTTATCAATAAGGCCCCAGATACAAAGGCATTATTTAACATACAGCCTAGGTGAAGTGGGCGTCAGACACAGAGGCATTAACATACTGGCCCTGGTGAAGCTGACCTTAGGCACATAGGCATTGTTTTATCTTCTGTATATAAGCTTGTGTCTGCCTGAATAAACCTGAGCCTTGATCAGAACTTGTCTTGGCTCCATTCCTTGTGCTCTTGTCTCAGATTCATTCCCACTCCCTCCTTCAAGGCCTGTTTCGACTTTCGTGCCTCAGGCCAGCACAGGGATGCAGAGGTAGGAGGGTCGCCGTGAGTTCAAGGCCACTCTGAGACTATATAGTGAATTCCAGGTCAGCCTGGGCTACAGTGAAATCCTACCTTGAAAACAAAAACCCAAAAGCTTTGGCAGGCTTCTGTAATCCCAACAAGCTGATGGTGAGATGGGAGGCAGAGATAGTAGAATTTCCTAGAAATTCAGGCCAATGTGGCAAAAAGGACAGAGTGTGATCCAGGGAGAAGCACTGCCTCAACTGAGGTAGAAAAGTAAGAATCCACCTGAAAGTTGTCCTCTGACCTCCACACGTGTGCTATAGACGCACACACACGTGACTACATGTGCATTCGTGCACACACAAATAAAAAAGCAAACACAAGTTACATAATAAGCTGGGTATAGTGACGCGTGCCTGCAATCCCAGCACTTGGGAGGTGGAGGCAGGAGGATCAGAAATTCAGGGTCATCCCTGACTACATAGTGAGTTCAAGGCCAGTCTGAGATACATGAGAACCGGTGTCAAAACCAAACAAAAATAATTATTTAACTCGGACCATTTTCTCGACATAAGCGTTAGTGCAACATTCGCAGGTAAAGAAGTAGGGTGAAAAGAAACACGGAGCCCTGCAGGGCTCTTAAAAGATTCCAGGGTTTGGAGACCACGGGTCACATCCTGCTCTAACAGTACTTAGCAGAATGACCCCAAGCTGGTTTCTTGGCATAAGAATGCATGGAAAGCAATTAGCACAGCATTTGGCATGTTGCAGGTGCCCACAAAGGTGGGTAGCAGAGACAATGGCAAGATTAGTGAACTACAAGTGCACTGTTCTCCACACTTGAACACATGCCTATTCACCCCAGACTTGCTATGTAGCCTGGACAGCCTCACAATCATGATCCTCCTGTCTAGCCTTCCCACTGTTCAGATTATAAACATGTGCCACCATGCCTATGTCCACAGGGTGTAGACACAGAAGCACCAAGAGATTAGGTAACTCTCCTACAGTCACAAGCACACTAGATGGCAGAACTCGTATGCAGCCCTCTGCCCTCAAGTCCACCCCTAGGCCTTACCCTGCTCTCCAGTATGTCCATACTCATTACCGCCACCACTGAGCAGGGAGGGCCTGGGGCACAGTAGCCTGGAAAGACAGCACTACAGGCTCTTCCTTGTGGGTGACAAGATCACTCTTGGCCCTCCCCCAGCACTTCGAGAGAGCAGAGCAGAGCGCCACCAGCACCTCACCTCCAAGTAGAACTCCATGGCCGTCTCCAGATCCTCCCTCTGGCCTGCCAGCTGAGCCAGGTTCTTATAGGTGGAATACTTCAGGATCAGTCCCGGGTGTTTCAAGCCCTCTTTCTCATCTCCAGATGAAACTGCCTGCAAACACAGCAAAGCAAAGCAGGACTGACACCCAGTCCCTGAGACCTCAGTGGGCAGTCAGCAGGAGAGCTGGTTTCTGGGCCAGCACTGCTTAAGCCTGTCTCCTCCCCGCCTCCCCCGGGAAATGCAGATGTTCTTCTCACCCCTCCAGGTCCAATCACACCACCATAAAGCAACTACAGAACTGTGGTCACCAAGGGACCCTTCCCCATCACTGCCCCAACATGTGGGGGCTTACCCTTGATGACATTTACCAGCATTAGAAAGTCAGCTTGGCCAGCCCCTTCTCCCATGATTCAGGATTAAGGTGAGAGGCTTCCTGGGTTAGCAGAAAGGGTCCAAAGCCTCACACCAGGGACCTCTGAATTAAAAGGCAAGAGGCTGAGCCCTGTAACTCACTGCATGGCCATCCATAGCTATTCCATTATATATTTGGTGTCTTCAGGCTCTCTAATAGGACAGTGATGCCTCACCCTATCACAGGTGAACACAAGATGAAAGAGCGTAGGATGTAAACATCTTCAATATCCAGTTACTTTAGGGCTAGGGCGACGGCCCGGTGGTTAAAAGTGCTTGCTGTACAAGCCTGATGACCAGAGTTCAGATCTCTGGAACCCACACAAAACTGGATGCAAGTAGCAGATGTGTCTGTGATCCCAAGGAGCCTCCGGCAATGGGAAGCAGAGTCAGGAGAATCCCAAAGTTCGTGGCCAGGTAGATCTGGTGTTCACAGCACCGAGCTACATGAACAACCTGGTCTCAACAAGGCAACAGAAGAGGACTGACAACCCACGGCTGTCCTCCGACCTCCACAAGCTCTGTGACGTACAAGCACCCAGACACACACAGAGAAACAAATTACTTTACTACCACTTCTACAAAAACGTTAAATCTCCTAAGAAATTACTGAGCAGACACCAGCTGTGTTATGCCTGCTAGGCTGTTCAGTACTGTCAATGGGACACAAGAGCTTTTATGCTCACTGAGAACAATCCTCGCAGTTGTTCACTTCTTCATTCACAAGGCACCTGCGTCTATAGATCTATCAATTAACTGACTCCTGACATGGTATGTAGCCCTGTGCCAAACTGAAATATAATTAAAGGCAGGAGCTTTATAATTCATGCACGTATTCCCCTTTAGCAACTTGCAAAGGTTTTCTGGTCATGAAAAATGCACCTTTTTAAATCAATGCCAGGTTGACACCAACTTCTAAACTTCCTGGTGGCATCTCCATGACTCAGTTAACTCAGAGTGGAGCTCATTCATCACTAGCAAGGTCCCAATGCTGGGACTAGCTCCTGTCCTGTCTGGCCCTCCCTGCTGTTCCCAGTGCTACCAACCTTTTCTCCAGCTATGCTTAAGAGGCCAAGGCCTCCTTACATAGACCACCTGAACTCCTGGACCGCCATCCATGGCCAAAAGGTGCTGGCCACAGAATCATTAGGGATTAAGAAGCCATGAGCTTCAGGCTGGAGAAATGGCTTACCGGTTAAAGAGCTTGCTTGCAAAACCGAAGGACCCATATTGTACTCTCCAGGTCCCATGTAAGCCAGACATACAAGGTGACACAAGTGCACAAGGTTCTGGAGTTCCATTACAGTGGCTGGAGGCCCTGGCACCCCAATTTTCTCCTCCCCCCAACCCGCCTAAAAAAAAAAAGCCAGCCTGTTGGGCTTGCCTCAAAAACACACACACACACACAGAAAAAAAAAAAAAAAACATGAGCCTGGATTGGAGAGATGGCTTAGCAGTTAAGATGCTTGCTGGCAAAGCCAAAGGACCCAGGTTCAATTCCCCATTACTCAAGTAAAGTCAGATGCACAAGGTGGTGAATGCAGATGGAGTTCATTTGCAGTGGCTGGACACCTTAGCATGCCAATTCTCTCTCTGTATCTCTATCTCAAATGAATAAATAAAATATTTAAAAAAACAAAAACCATGGGCTCCAATTGTGACTGCAATGGTTCACTTATGGGAGTGGTTATGAGCCACTAACACCTTCCTGAGCCTCAGTCTCCACATGTGTAAAATGAGGAGTGCCCCCGCCCCTGCCTCGTAAGCACAGCAGCTGTGAAGATCAGTAAGAACAGTGGCTGGCACTTCTGGAGAATTGTCTGCACACGATGAGGTAGGTGCCCTAAAGCTGAGGAAACTAAGGTCCCAGGAATGCCCAATCAAGAGTGGGAGTGATACCAACCCGGCTCAAGAGCTCGTTTCTATCCACTTCACGTGAAGCCTGGCCTGCCAGAGCCTTACCTCCCGCAGCAGGTGCGCCTCCAGGAGCTCATGGTAGGCCTTGGCAGACTCCTCAAACCTGTCATGTTTCTGCAGATCCAAGGCTTTATGGTACAAGGCGAAAGCTTCTGCTTCCTGCAAACCAAGACAGGAGACCCTTTCACCGGGCCAAAGGAACACAGAGAATCCAAGAGATGTGCACAGCATCATAAGAAGTATATTTGTGGGGCTGGAAAGATGGCTTAGCGGTGAAAGTGCTTGCCTGAGAAGCCTAAAGTCACATGTTCAACTCTCCAAATCCCACATAAGCCAAACGCATGAGGTGAGGCACATGCAAGGTCACACATGTGCACAAGATGGCACATGCATCTGCATCTGGAGTTCAATTACTGTGGCTAGAGGCCCTGGTACGCCAATTCTCCCCCCGCCCCATTCTCTCATAAAAAAAAAAAAAAGTAGTATATATGCTGGGTGTGGTGGTGCACACCTTTAATCCCAGCACTCAGGAGGCAGAGGTAGGAGGATCACCATCAATTCGAAGCCACCCTGAGACTACATAGTGAATTCCAGGTCAGCCTGAGTTAGAGAGAGACCCAACCTCAAAAAACCAAAAATAAAAATAAAAAAATAGAGCCGGGCGTGGTGGTGCACGCCTTTAATCCCAGCACTCGGGAGGCAGAGGTAGGAGGATCGCCATGAGTTCGAGGCCACCCTGAGACTCCATAGTGAATTCCAGGTCAGCCTGGGCTAGAGTGAAACCCTACCTCGAAAAACCAAAAAAACAAACAAACAAAAAAATAAAAAAATAAAAAAATAAAGGAGGGGGGAGGAAGAGTGGAAAAGCGTTTAGAATTTCCTGAGTGACAGGGTGATATTAGCATTTTCTGGTATTCCTAAAAAGCCCCTTTCTACTGCATCTGAGTCTATGCTAATAAGATGATAGGGACTGAGGCCCGTAGACAGCTTTAGGGTAGGGCTGGTAGCTGCACGAACCACCATTAAGGGGTTAGGGTTTCCAGGTCGCCCACACCACCGCAGCCTTCAGGAAGAGGAAGGGACTGGAAATTGGGCTCATCACCAGTGGCCTACAAAATCTCCATGAAAAACTCCCAAGCGTGGTGCTGAGAGGGGTGCACCCATCACATCTTGTCCTATGCACTTCTTCCTGAGCCGTGTGGAAACTGAACACAGGGCCTCGTATATCTAAATACAAGCTCCACCACTGAGCCTGAGGAGAGTGACATCCTTCTCCAACACTCCCACTCTACCTAGTGACATTCCTCACAGACTGGGACAGGTGGCAAGGAGACTTCTAAAAGAGAGAGCTCTGGAACTGTTCTGGTTTCTTCCATAAAAGGAGGCAGAAGTGGGTAGGCATGTTTATTGCAGATAAAACAAACACAGGAGCAAATTCTTGTTACACCAGGGTAAAACATAGGTGTAAAGACAGGAGGGAGGGAGCGGGGAGGGGAGAAGAAAGAAAGGCAGGAGAGAGGGAAAATGAAATCAGAGAGTCACCAGGCAATACAGCAGACAGATATGATCAATACCTTAGGAAGATGAAGCTGGATCATGCACACGGGGGGGGGGGGGGGGGGGGGGGAGGGAATCCTAGAGCAAGAGCAGATCGCCACCAGCTGCTCTCCAGGTCTCATTCACTGTAAGCAAAGGTGCTGGCCACTAACATCCCACTACTTCCTGGAGACATGGACTTCCAGGGCCTCCACACAGCACGGGTGCACAGAAAGCTGGCCCCAGCTGGAGAAGTACGTCCTGCCATGGAACAGGCCTCACGTATTCTTAGAAGATACTGAACTCTCTTCAGTGTAACTGTCTCCTGAGTCAAACAGGTTCAACATGAGATGGAGAACCAGTCACCCCTCAAACTGGAATTTCCCCCTAGCATCCCAGTGAGGAAATATGAATGCACTTAACCTGAGCCTCCACCTACAGAAGAAAGAAGCCAAGTCTAAGTCAAAGGAAGACCTTGAGTACATACCTGAGCCTCCTTTGTCTGGGTTTTGTGACTTTTAAAGCTTCCTTCGTGGTCATCCTCCACTGTGGAGCTGGCATTTAGGGCGGCAATTCGAATCTAGAAGGGGGTTCAGAGGCAGAGCAGTGGTGCTATCAGATGATACCATTCTGCCCGAGCACACGCCCTATCCTACCTTGAGAAGTCACAGGTGAAACATCGCAAATAATCATCTAGGAAAGGGTGCAAGCATGTCTGGTGGTGAGAACATGCCAACCTGTGTGGGAAGTGCACCCCGGGTGTTGCCGACTATTAAGAAACAGAGAGAGGCTGGAACACCCCAGCAATCAGTCAACACGACACGGAGGAAGGATACTGAGGCCACCAGGAAAAGGCCCTCACCGCACCACGCTGTACTGGCAAAGCAGTCAAGTGTCAGTCCTTACCATACTCAGAGACTCAGCACCACCATGGAGAGTCACTTCCCATCACTGGTAGAGGCTGTCCCCGTCTACAAACCCCTAAAGACAGACGGAAGGGTCCAAGCAGAGCGAAAAACACCACAGCGCCAAGGTCCTACCTGGGTTTTAGAAACAGAATGGGAAAAAAAGCACATTTAGAAGTACATGGGCCAGTGTGAAGGCTGCAAAAGACAGGACTAGAGAACGTAGAGAAGTGAAAACTCTGGGTTGCTCTCAGGAAGGAAAACTGGATATCTATATGTAAAAAGATTATTAGATCCTTGTCTTTCTCCATGCACAAGAAGCAAATCCAAGTGGATCAGGGACCTTAATATCAGACCTGAAACTTTGAAATTGCTAGAGGAAAAGGTAGGGAAAACCCTTCAACATACTGGCATAAGTAATGACTTTCTGAATATAACCCCAACTGCTCAGAAAATAAAACCACTAATAAACCACTGGGATCTCATGAAATTACAAAGCTTTTGTACAGCAAAGGACACTGTTAATAGAGCAAAGAGGCAACCTACAGAATGGGAGAAAATCTTTGCCAGCTACACATCTAACAGGGGATTAATATCCAGAATATACAAAAAACTCAAAAAACAGAACAATAAGAAATCAAACAACCCAATTAAAAAAAAGGGCTATGGAACTAAATAGAGAGTTCTCATTAGAAGAAATACAGATTGCATATAAACATCTAAAACAGTGTTCTACATCCTTAGCCATCAGGGAAATGCAAATTAAAACTACCTTGAGATTCCATCTCTCTCCTGTCAGAATGGCTACCATCAAGAAAACAAATGACCATAAATGGTGGCGAGGATGTGAAAAAAGAGGAACCCTTCTACACTGTTGGTGGGAATGTAGTCTGGTCCAGCCTCTGTGGAAATCAGTGTGAACGGTCTTGAGATAGCTAAAAATAGACTTACCATATGATCCAGCTGTAGCACTCCTAGGCATATATCTTAATGATTCTCACTACCTTAGGGATATTTGCACAACCACGTTCATTGCTGCTCTATTCACAATAGCTAGGAAATGGAACCAGCCTAGATGTCCATCCACACATTAATGGATAATAAAGATGTGGTACATTTACACAATGGAGTTCTATTCAGCAGTAAAGAAAAATGAAATTATGAAATTGGCAGGGAGATGGATGGATCTGGAAAGGATTATACTAAGTGAGGTAACCCAGGCCCAGAAAGCCAAACATCGCATGTTCTCTCTCATATGTGGATCCTAGCTACAAATGTGTAGACTTGTGTGTGAGCTGGAACCAAAAATCAGTAACAGAGGCCCATAGCTAGAAAAAGGCTATAAGGGAGGGAGGAGAGGGAAGGACTTAAGAGGATGGTATTGTATATATGTAAGTAGAAGAACAAATTACAGGGAGTGGAATGTCCAAACTGAGGTCAGGGGAAGAGATTGTATAAAAGAACGGGGGAGGGTCAATCAAACTTCAAGATATTCTAAATAAGACATATGAAAATCTACTTTTTTGGATAATGACACATCCAGAAGCCATAGATTATTAGTAGAAAATTTTCAGTGCCAGGAATGAGATACCTTCCAGTGAGTTGTTGGCCAGGGAGGTCTCTCTTGCCTCCAAAACATTATAGGCTATTGCCAAGGCCCTTGGTTTCCCATGAAAAAGAGATGATAAGACCCTATTGCTGAAGACTTCACGTGCCTGAGCAGCAAAGTCACTGAGAAATCAAGCTCATGCTGAGCAGAAAACCTTCTCCCTGTAGCCCAGCCAACTGAAAGCTGGAAAAAGCTGCACTGTACACAGCCTTATGGGAGACAGAAGTCATCAGCGGTGAAAACAGTGAACACCGGAAACCTCAAGTTTGGCCAGACAGGCCAAATGACCAAACAGGTGCAATAGTGGCATGTCTGCTCTGGGGAAACCAACTGCTCTCTACTGTAGGCCCGCTCTATGGGAGGGAATACATGCCTGGTACTGAAAAACTAATCAAAAGCCTACGGCAGGGGAGGTCATGAGCCTTAGAGGTATAAAGCCTGCTCTTGTCTGGATAAATGCATATATTACTCTCACCAAATTGCCCTGAAAGCACTACACTTAGTGTTCATACTCATATATTAATGCTAATCTCACTTCTGGTTAGAGAAGCTTCTCTTTTCAGATGGCAATAACCACTGGGGTGACCCAAAAGGCAACATAGTGCTGAGAAGGGATGGAGGAGTGTCCAGCACTGAAACATCTCTATCACACCCTCCAAGGCTCAGGGTCCATTGTGGAAGAGGTGGCAGAAAGAATGTAAGAGCCAAAGGAGGGTGTGGTGGTTTGATTAAGGTGTCCCCATAAACTTAGCTGTTCTGAATGCTAGGTTCCCAGCTGATGGAGTTTTGGGAATTAATGCCTGCTGGAGGTAGTGTATTGTTAGGGGCAGGCTTATGGGTGTTATAGCCAGTTTCTCCTTGCCAGTGTTGGCACACTCTCCTGTTGCTATTGTCCACCTCTGTAGCAGACAGCTTCAGGTTCGCTGAGATGAAATTCCAGACCAGGCAGTTATGGAGGAAGGGATTTATTGAAGCTTACAGATCCAGGGGAAGTTCCATAATGGCAGAAGAAACTGGCCTGCCTTCACAGGCCCAAGCAGAGAGAGAGCAGTACAAGTCTAAAGGTCAAAAGCCAGAGCACACTTCAGGAACTCCAGCTAGGCACACTTTGCATATCTTTAGATTGAAATCTCAAACCCACCACCACACCTTAAGATCCACACAATGGCATTGCCTTCAGCCAGATGGCTAGAGATGCAAACTACAAACAAATAAACAACTGAATATATTGGGGGGCCATCTATTCTATTCAAACCACCACAACCTCATACCTTCGTTTTCCCTGCCATCATGGAGCTTCCCCCTCAAGCCTGTAAACCAAAATAAACCTCTTGTTTCTCACAAGCAGCTCTTGCTTGGGTGATTTCTACCAGCAGTGGGAACATGACTGCAACAGAAGGATACCACACCTCACATACAACTGTCCAGACAGAAATTGGCCTCGATATCCAAGACCTCACAGTGCCTAGCAATACCTACACAAGGCCCTCATAGTAGGAGAAAAAGATGATAACGTCAAATTAAAAGACAGACTAATGGAGAGAGGGAGGAGATATGACAGAGAGCAGAGTTATGAAGGGAAAAGCCAGGGAGGGGAGGAAAATAACATGGTTTGTTGTCTGTAAGTATAAAGTTGTCAGTAAAACAAATATATATATTTTTTAAAGAAAAAAAAAAAAACAGTGCAGCCCTCCCTCCAGATAACAATCTGACCACTCCTCAGATAAAACTAGCATGTATGATCTGAAGTTCCACTCCTATGGGTCTGCTCAAAACAAAGATGTACCCACCAAATCTTGCTCACGGGGAGCGGGGGTGCTGGAGAGATGGCACAGTGGTTAAGATGTTTGCTTGCAAAGCCTAAAAAACCTAGGTTTGATTCCCTGGTACCCACATAAATCCAGATGCACATAAATCCAGTTGCACAAGGTGGCACGTGTCTAGAGTTTGTTTGCAGTGGCTAGAGGCCCTGATGCACCCATTATCTCTATCTGCCTCTTTCTCTTTCATAAATAAATAAATAAATATTTAAAAAAACCAGCACCAGACATGGTAATGCACACCTTTAATCCCAACATGTGGGGGACAGAGGTGGGAGGATCACTGTGAGTTCAAGGCCTGCCTGAAACTATACAGTAAATTCCAGGTTAGCATGGGCTAGAGAGAAACCCTACCTCAGGGGGAAGAAAAAAAAAGCAGCTACAAAATAAAGATGACACGGACTGGGAAGACGGTTCAGTGGTTAAAGGCACTTGCATGCAAAGTCTGCCAGCCCAGGTTCAGTTCCAGAGTACCCACCTACAGCCAGATGCACAAAGTGTGCGTCTGGAGTTCAGGTGCATATTCACCACTTTTAAGCTCCTAAGTTCGCCATCTCAAAGCACACGTGATGAAGAAAAGCAACTGAGGCCAGCAGCACGCTGGCGCCATGACACACAGTAGTGACTGCTGGCCTACTCCGGTGTAAGAGTCCAGAAGGTGAAGTCTACGTTAAGCTGTGGCCGGACCTGGCTGTGTGACGAACCTGATGTAGGTGTCCCTCACCAGCTCCCTTTCCTCTTCCATGATAAGTTTCAGACTAGTCAAGGTAGCCCACTGCAAGAGCAAAGGATGGGGGATGGGTGTTTGTTTTTGTTTGTTCAACATCAGGTCTCGCTGTAGCCCAGGCTGACCTAGAACTCGCTCTGTAGTCCCAGGCTGGCCTTGAACTCACAGTACTCCACCTAGCTCTGCCTCTCGAGTGCTGGGATTAAAAGTGTACACCACCACACCAGGCTAAAGGATGGTTTTATTTATTTATTTGGATTTTTCAAGACAGGGTCTCACTCTAGCCCAGGCAGACCTGGAGTGCACACTGTAGTTCCAGGCTGGCCTCGAACTCACAGTGATCATCCTACCTCTATCTCCTGAGTTCTAGGACTAAAGGCATGGGTCTTGGGAAACTTTTCCCCTAGGGAGACATGGACACATGTCTTTACTCCAAATATGGCTCAGATGGCACACCAAAGTAAAATTACACCAATGCCAGTTCAGTAAACCAGTGAATTTATTGGAGGTCACTTACAGAACATGAAGAAGGGTTACTTACAGGAACGTGGGGCCCGCAAAGCTGCTACTTTGATGGAGCTTACGGTGTCAAAATTATTACTCCGGTGCTCCTCCCTTGGGATGAGGGCTAACTTTCAGAGCATTGGGACCCCAGAGCAGCCACACCACAGAGAAGTTTCATTCCACCCTGTGGCCACTTCTAGAAGCTCCCTGCCCCTGTCCAGGAGTATGAGACCCCAGAGCAGCCCTTCAGTGGGGCTGACTAAATCAGGATTACAAGGATGCTCCTCCCTCAGCCTCGGGGTGAGAGCTTACTTAGCGAGCACAGAGACTCAAAGAAACCACTGAGATGGAGTTCACTGTTCCTCGATCTTTTTATTTTATTTTATTTTTTAGTTTTTCGAGGTAGGGTCTCACGGTGATCCTCCTACCTCTGCCACCCAAGTGCTGGGATTAAAGGCGTGAGCCACCACACCCAGCTTTTTAAAATATTTTATTTGAGAGAGATAGGCAGACAATGGGTGTGCCAGGGCCTCCAGCCACTGCAAACAAACTCCAGGCGCATACACCACCTTGTGCATCTGGTTTACCTGGGTACTGGGAAATTGAACCTGGGTCCTTAGGTTTCTCAGGCAAGCGCCTTACCAGGCTGAGCCATCTCTCCAGGCCCTCTTTATTTACTTGAGAGAGACAGTAAGTATGGTTCCGCATGAACTTGACACATGTGCCAGCACTCTGTGCGTGTGACTTTACTGTGGGTACTGAGGATTCGAACCCAGGCTATCAGGCTTTGCAAGTAAGCACCTCTCACCGCTGGGCCATCTCCCCAGCCCGCTATAATTCTATTTGTAAACCACTGCAAATGAACCCCACACAAGAAACTTTGGCCCCACGGAATCTCTGTCCCCACTTATGACCTGTAAGAAAACAAGGTCTTAGCCGGGGCGTGGTGGCAACTCGGGGGGCAGAGGTAGGAGGATCGCCGTGAGTTCGAGACCACGCTGAGACTACATAGTCAATTCCATCCAGGTCAGCCTGGGCTAGAGCGAGACCCTACTTCCGAAAACCAAAAAAGAAAAAAAAACAAAAAAAAAACGCAAAACAGATCCTGCAGAGTTAAGTGTCGTCGTCCCCCCCATCCCAGCCCCGCACACACCAACCCACCCGCGCGGACAGTGTTTGGAGTCTATCGTAAGCCGGTGCCCGGGGCGGAGGGGCAGCAGAATGGTCAGGATGCTCGGATCCGCATAAAGCCTCTGGGGCGACCTGAAGCAGATCGCTCAAAGCTCCCCTGGGCCGCGGCGTCCGCCCCGACCCAGCACCACCCTCACCTGGCAAGGGACGCGGCGGGCGAAGGCCGCGACCGCAGCGCCCACCCCTGGACCACTCGCGGGCCGCAGCCCACCCCCGGGGGGGGGGGCACCAGGAGCAAGGGGCACGTGACCCGAGCCCCCACACACCCCCCCCCCCCAGCTCCCCAAACCTTCCCTTCCGCCCAGGAACACTCACCGGGCATCTCCACGGCAACCTGCCCCATCCAGTCCAGTCCAGACCTTCCTGCGCCGGCCGGCGGCGCGCACGACAACAAGGAGCGTTCCCATTGGCTGCCGTGCCGGAGCCGATAGCCAATCAACGCTCCCATTGGCTGGCGTGCTGGAGCCGATAGCCAATCATCAGCGTCCCCATGCAGGTTCACAGCGCCCCCTTGCGGGCGGCGAGCTCAAACTGCCGGGCGCCGAGATCTGACAGCTGCGGGTTCCCCACACCCACCACCGCGCCACGACTGGGCATTTGGGGCATTTGTTTGATGTAAACCAGGCTGCTGGCCTTCAGTTCGCAGGAACGCTGCCCCAGGCTCCCTTTGGCTGGGATTAGAAGCGCTCCGCCACATCTGGCTACTTGAAGCACCTGTGAAGGCACAAGAGTGGACACTGTCCCCCAGTAGTTCTTAAATGAGATGTTGTACTATTTTGCTTTAACTAAGTGACTTTTGTCACTTATTTATTTATACTTATTTATTTATTTGTTTGCGAACAGAGAGAGAGAAAGAGGCGAGAGAGGAAGAAAGCGGGAGGGAGAGGATGGGCACGCCAGGGCTTCCAGCCACTAAAAACGAACTCCAGATGCATGCACCACCTTGTGCATCTGGCTTTAAGTGGGACCTGGGGAATCGAACCCAGGCCGTTAGGCTTTGTAGGCAAGCGCCTAAGCCACTGACTCATCCTACCAGCCCTCTTTTATTTATTTATTTGCAAACAGAAGAGGAAGATCTAGAGTGACAGAGTATGTATGCGGCAGGGCCCTGCAAAGGAACTCCAGATGCATCCACCACTTTGTACATTTGGCTTTGCAAGTGCCTCAGCTGGAGAGTCAACTCCCCAGACCCCTCTTTAAACTTTATATTGACAGCCTCCATACATATACACAGCGTACCCTGATCATAATCCCTTTTCCCCTACCTTCCCTGGTCCCTTCTCACATATCCCCCCCCACACACACACTGGCGGGGTTCTGCTCTAAGCCCGGGCTGACTTGGAATTCACTATGTAGTCTCAGGGTGGCCTCAAAGTCACCACGATCCTCCTCACTTCTCCTTTTTTTTTTAAGTATTTTTAAATTTTAATTTATTATTATTATTGTTATTTGGTTTTTCGAGGTAGGGTCTTGCTCTAGCCCAGGTTGGCCTCGACTCATGTTGATCCTCCTACCTCTGCCTTCCAAGGGCTGGTATTAAAGGCGTGTGCCACCACACCTGGTGCTCCTTTAAAAAATAAAACACTTGAGCCGGGCGCATGTTGGCCCATGCCTTCAATCCCAGCACTGGGGAAGCAGAGGTAGGAGGATTGCTGTGAGTTCGAGGCCAGCCTGAGACTATATAGTGATTTCAGTGTCCCCAAGCGCTCCCCCCTCCCCCATCCTTTGGCTCTGACATTTTTTCCCACCACCTCTTAGCAATGGTCCCTGAGCCTTGGAGAGTGTAATGGAGATGTCTCTCAGTGCCAAGCGCACTCCACTGTCACCTCTCAACAGTTTGATGACTTTCTAGTCTCCCCAGTGGTCCCTGCCAAGTGAAAAGAGTAGCTGGCTGCATTCTCGCTCAGAACCCGGGGCAGATATTCGGAAGGCAGTGGAAACATACGGTAGTGTAAGAGGCAAAGGAAGTGGCGGGGAGTGATTACAATGCTGTGTTCCACACACAAAGTGGCTGCAGTATTCATGACATCACAGTGGCTTATGCCACCTACAAAAAGTAACAAATTGAACCAAAGCATTTTGCAGAACTTATTATAAATTGCTATAAAAACTGCCTTCGGGCTGGAGGGGTGGCTTAGCGGTTAAGACACTTGCCTGCAAAGCCTAATGAACCCAGGTTCGATTCCCCAGTATCACGTAAGCTAGATGCACAAGGTAGTGCATGTGTCTGAAGCTCATTTGCAGAGGCTGAAGGCTCTGGTGCGCCCATTCTCTTCCTCTCTCTCTCTCTCTCTCTCTCTCTCTCTCTCTCTCTCTCTGTCTCTCGTCTTTATCTCTCTCTCTCTCAAAAAAAAAAAAAAAAAAAAACCTGCCTTTGGGGCCGGGCGTGGTGGCACACGCCTTTAATCCCAGCACTTGGGAGGCAGAGGTAGGAGGATTGCCGTAAATTCAAGGCCACCCTGAGACTACATAGTTAATTCCCAGGTCAGCCTGGACCAGAGTGAGACCCTACCTCAACAAAACAAAACAAAACAAAAAAATGCCTTTGGGCTGGAAAGAAGGCTTAGCGGTTAAGGCATTTGCCTACGAAGCCAAAGACCTAGGTTCGATTCTCTAGGACCCACGTAAGCCAGATGCACAAGGGTCTGGAGTTGATTTGCAGTGGCTAGAGACCCCAGCACACCCATTTTCTCTGTGTCTCTCTCCTTGCAAATAAATTAATTAATCTTGAAAACTGCCTTCACTTAAGTTCTCCTATGTTCAGCAAGACAACTGGGCATGAGATTGACTCTGCATGGACGACACACAGACTAGAATCTTCAAACACTTCATCAGCCTCCTGAAGGGCACCATTGGCTGAGCTTTGAAAGTTCAGGTTGCTTCTGAAATCCTTCCTTGACGTCCTTTCCCGCCAATTTCTGGAAAGGCGGGTTCAGGATAAGAGATGCCTCCAACAGACCTCGCCCCAGCTCGGCGGTCCAGTGAAGTTTCTTCACTCCGCCGCCAGTGGGCGCGCCCTGCCGGCACGCTTGGGTGGCTGGTTGCGAGATGGAGCAGGGCACTTTGTTTGCTTGCTGACCTTGGAGCATTTCTGCTTCGTTCTAAGTCACTTTACTCGTTTCTGACTGCCAGCAGCTGTCCCCCAAAAAAGGGAACTGAAGTCGCCAAGTAAAGGAACGATTAAACTGTTCTGTCATCAGTCTTTTCTTTGTAAGCTCTTCTCCTGAGCTTCCATCCATCCAAACCCTTCCACACACAGAAATGAAGCAGTTACTGAAATATCTCCTTAATTATCTCTAATTTGACTCATTCTTAATTTTGTTTTTGTTTTTCGAGGTAGGGTATCACTCTAGCCCAGACTGACCTGGAATTCACTATATAATCTCAGGCTGGTGGCAAACTCACGGCGATCCTGTGTCTCCCACTCCAGGGCTGGGATTCAAGGCGTTCGCCCACAGTGACCGTCTTATCCCAGCCTGGGGGATTTGTTAAAATACAAGTGGTATGAGCTGGAGAGACAGCTTAGCGGTTAAAGCGCTTACCTGCGAAGCCTAAGGACCCAGGTTCGATTCTCCAGGACCCACATAAACCAGAGGCACAAGGTGGCACATGCCTCTGGAGTTCGTTTGCAGTGGCTAGAGGCCCTGGCACACCCATTCTCTTTCTCTCCCTCTATCTCTAATAAATAAATTTAAAAATAAAAAAAAATTTTAAATACAAGTGGTATGACAAGTTTTCCTCTCACCACCAAAAGAGTCTTCCCTGTACCACCCCCTTCTGCCTCTCTCCTCACCAAGAACCCACTCTTTTGGTCAGCACCCCAAGTGCTGGTCAACCTCATGACTTTCACTCTCACTTTGACGTTCCCAACACGCTTTCCAGTTCCTGGCACTTCTGCCCTGCAGGTCCCTGCCCAGATGCCACCCTCAGGGGACCTCCTCTAAACGTCCCACTCAAAATACTGCCGCACAAAACCTGCTTGTCACTTCCACAGCACCCTCCACCTGTTCGCGTGGCTTGTGAGATGCGAGTTCCCCTGGGGGATCAGACTGTGCTTCGCTCGAGCCCCAAGGCCAGGCAGTGACCCGGGTGCTGGGGATGCTCAGCAGGTGACAGCTTTGGGGTCCCTGGGGAAGCAGCACTACAGGTACACTTGTCAGTTCGGTCTCTTCAGTGGGCTCTAGTCTTGCGCCTCTGGTCTCTTTTAATATCCTGGGGGGTCAGGGCAGGGGCAGAACCAGGCCCTTCTGACCAGACTGAAAGACCTGCTATCTAAACCCTAAGTGTTTTTATCTGCAAAACACCTGGGCAGAAGAAATGTGTACAGAAACAACTCCAAGGTCCAGCTTTCTTCAAAATTTTATTTATTTGAGAGGAAGAGGAAAAAAACTAAAAAAGAGAGGGAGGGGGAGAGGAAAGAGAATGAATGAATATGGGCACAACAGGGGCTCTCACCACTGGAAACAAACTTGGCACACGTGGCTTTATGTGGGTAGTCGAAAACTGAACCCAGGCCAACAGGTTTTGCAAGCAAGTGCCTTTAACTGTTAAGTCTCCTCCCCAGCCCCAAGGTCTAGATTCTAATGAGGCCTCATCAGCATCAAGTATAAACACAGTAGGCATTAGCAAATTCCACTGGAAATTAACTTTATTAGCTATGTAGGCTACACAGAACGCAAAGTCCAAGTTGATGTTTCATAAAGGTGTCATCAAACATCTAACCATAAAGAGACTCAGCACTGGCCAGTGCCTGAGGGGCACGAGCTGGAAACTGCAGGAGTGTCTGTAAAGGAAGAGACGGACTTCCTTCGGGCTTCTCATCCCACCCGTACAGCCCGAAATGCGAAGGCGTGTAGACGGCGGAGGGACCAGCATGCCTTCGGCTTCTGGGGTGGCCACTGTGTTTCCATGCTTGGCATGCTGGCGGACATGTCATCTCCCGTGTCGGACACAGGTTCTGCAAAGTAGGCAGCTCCGGTGGCAGACGTCTCAAGGCGTGAGGTATAAAGTGAAGGCCAGGGAAGGTTCTTGAAATGCAGCTGGCCCCATTCCCCAGGCTGGCACAGCAGGCACCGGTGATGACCCAGGCCACCCCGGGCTGAGGTCAGGATTTTCGAGATATCAGCAGAATGAGTGTGCAGGAAGTTCCAGGCCAGGCCAGCTGACCCCATGTCCCCATGTCGCACACATAGGTACAGATAGCAGACCTTCCAGGCTGAGCCCGTAACCTCAGATTCCAGCCCTGTGAAACCTCAAACAGCAACCACACAAGCAGGCAACAGCCCATCCTTTTTCCTCATGAGCCAACCCTGCTGTCTGGTATCCACACTACCAGGGAGGAGGTTACAGAAGTAAAGACGTCATGATGAGGTGATGTTCTCAACGTTTATTTGACATGAGGCCAAGGAAGAGGACAACAGTGAGGTGAAGCGACATCATGTGTCTGTGGAAGGGGCACCTGGAGCTGGCATCTACCAGGCCATGACTCTGCCAGAAGGCTCTGGAAAGAGCTGCAGGCTCCTAGATGCTTCGTGCCATTCACAGAAATGTCATGACTGTCCCTTTCTTTCCAATCTGCCAGGGCTCCAAGGGGAAGAAGCGGATAACTATCCTGGAAGAAGCAGAAAGAGATGTCAGCTCCTTGGCAAGCTCATCCTGCAAGGACCCTGCCCTGCCCATCACGGCCAGTGCAGGCTCTCAGGTCACATCAGCCCATGCCGGTCTACTCAGCCCAGCTAAGGATCCTCGGTTGACCCTGCTGAGATAGGACAGCCGATGGCTGCACAAGGCCATGGTTGACCCACGACACAACAGTGGCCTTGGCAGATATGCTGTGTGTTCAAACGTATCTCAGGATGTGGGCTCAAAGGGACAGTCCCCACCTCCCTGCTAAGTGCAGGCTCCTGAGGGCCAGGCTCACTACACCCCAACCTTCTCAAAGCCTGGCTCAAAGCTATGTGCAGGCAGACCCTGACTCAAGTCTGTGGAATGAATCAGTGTGCCCCTACCACAGAGGTCACAAGAAACCCCAGGTAACAGCCTAGCATGGGGGGCTGGAGTAATGGCTTAGCAGTTAAGGTGCTTGCCTGCAAAGCCAAAGGACCCAGGTTTCGTTCCCCAGAACCCACATGAGCCAGATGTCCATGGTGGCACATGCGTCTGGAGTTTGTTTGCAGAAGCCCTGGTGTGCCCATTCTCTCTCTCTCTCTTTTTACTCTCATACATAAATAAAGATAAAATATAGCCTAGCACAGAGTGTGGAGAGGGCTGACAGGCTTCGTTTTCCGTCTGTAAAGTCAGTCTAATGCAGACGTGCCCCTTGTGAAGATGGGCCATTTACACACAGGGGTCCTGGACAGGGCTTGTAGGATCCAGTGGGATTATGAGTGCAGACATCCCCGTACAATGCTGACAGTGAGCATGGACTCCCCAGCTTAACGACAAGGTCTGAGCAGCTATCATGACCAGGGGTTCTCCGCTCGTCTTCCTGGGACAACCAAGATCCATCCTGAAAGTGCTTTCAAAACCTCCCATACCCTGAGTTCCCCACAAGCATGAAGAATATGAAACTTTTTCATTTTTTAGTTTTTCCAGGCAGGGTTTCACTCTAGCTCAGGCTGACCTGGAATTCACTATGGAGTCTCAGGGTGGCCTCGAACTCACGGAGATCCTCCTACCTCTGCTTCCTGAGTGCTGCGATTAAAGGCATGCGCCACCATGTCCAGCAAGAATATGAAAGTTTAACCCTGCCCCAGGTGTCAGGTTTGAGGGTAAGGCTCTCTTGTGGGAGATGGGTCATTTAGCCTGACCCCTTTAGCTATAGAAGAGATGGTGAATTGAAAATGGTTTGTTTTCAGTTTTGTCTGTGATCTCTTAGAGGTGGTAGACTCAAAATCCAGGTGTTGGGCTGGACAGATGGCTCAGTGGTTAAGGCACTCGACTGCAAAGCCTAAGGATCTGAGTTCGATTCCCCAGTTCCCACATAAAGCCAGACGCACAAGGCGGCACATGCATCTAGAGTTCGTCTGCAGTGGCTAGGGGCCTTGGCATGCCCATTCTCTCTATCTACCTGCCTCTCAAATAAATAAATAAATAAATAAAATTAGATACAAGTAAATATCCAGCCGTCCAGTGCTCTTTTCACTACCCCTTGATGCCCTATCCCAGTCTCATCTGATCCAAAGGTCTCTCTGCCTCAGGGCATAACCAGATTCCCTCTGACCAGCCTGGGAACATTCTCCCCAGAGTCAGACACCCCGGCCCCTTCAGGTAAAACAGTTTCCTTCACCTTGCAAGGTGCCAAGGCAGGTGCAGTACCGGACCAAGGACACCCCCAATGACCCCCTGCAGTGCCCTAGTGTGTTTAAACAAGAACATTCCCAGCATACTGATGGAAAAACCAAGGTCCCCAAAGCCACACCCTACCCGAGTCTCACAAGGAAGACTGCAAAGGAAGAAACTAAAAATCCTACAGGCACTCTGCAGGCCCGCCCTCCATCCCAGTCAGTGCTGAAGGAGCAGACTACGAACCTCCCTGAGCTGGGCCCTGTGTGCTTCCTGGGCTGGGCAAGGAATGTAATTGTCCCTGACCTAACACAGGAACCTTGAATCAGGAGCACCACTCCCGTGGCACCAGCAGTCCCACATAGGTCCCTTCACTACCCATATACACCCACCGGTCCTGGCCTAAGGCCAGCTCCTTGGTGAGGAACTCGAAGAAGCGGGCACTGTGGTTGCGGTTCTGCTCAGCGGTGCCCACCACTCCAATGGAGGAGACCAGTAGCTGGACGCAGGGCTCCGTGGATCCGCCTACTGCCATGGCCAGGCCTGGTCGCACTGTAACACTCACTCGCTGTGGGAAAACACAGAAGTTAAATCCTGGGGTTGGGGAGATGACTCAATGGTTAAAGGCACTTGCTTGCAAGGCCTACAGGCCCAGGTTTGATTCCCCAGTACCCACGTAAAGTCAGGTGCACAAAGTGGTACGTGCGTCTGGAGTTTGTTTGCAGTGGCAAGAAGCCCCAACACACCCATATTCTCCATCGCCCCCCTCTCCCGCCTTTCTCTCTCTCTCTCTGCTTGCAAATAATTTTTTTCCCCTTAGGTAGGGTCCTGCTCTAGCCCAGGCTGACCTGGAATTTACTATGTAGTCTCAGGATGATCTTGAACTCATAGCAATCCTCCTACCTCTGCCTTCTGAGCACAGCAATTAAAGGCATACATCACTATGCCTGGCTGAATATATATATATATATGTATTTTTTAAGTTAAAGCCTGAGGCTGGAGGGGCGGTTCAGCAGTTGAAGTCACTTGCTTGCAAAGCCTGCAGGCCCAGGTTGGAGTCCCCAGTACCCACATAAAGCCACATAAAGATGCGAAAAGTGGCACATGCGTATGGACTTCATTTGCAGCGACAGGAAGACCTGGCCGCCCATTCTCTTTCTCTCTCATAGATACAGGATTAATAAGTAAATAAATAAATTTATTTTATTTTTTTTTAACAGTCAAACCCTGAAGCTGCCCAGGTGGAGATAGTATTAGGCAGTGGACACATGAGAATCTGGACGTGGAGTCCAGAGGGGTCAGAGCTCTGGTCACCCATGAAGGGTCCTTGGAGGTCAGGACCCTGTCATGCCTAGAGAGGATGACCAGATGCTACGGTATAGAGGGAGGGAGGAAGGATGGGGAGAGAGAGGTGAGAGAGGGGGAGGAGAGAGGGAAAGAAGGAGGGAGGGAGGGAGGAAGGGAGAGAGGAAGGGAGATAAGGAAGGAGGGAGGGAGGACGGGATCACGGGGCAATGGAAGGTCAGAGGTGAACGGCCGATGGGGTTCCGTGGGGAGGAAGAGTGAGTCACTGCGGGGAGGCGCCGCAGCCTCAGGCACCCCGCCGCCCCAGGGACACCGCCGCGGCCCTCACGTCCTCGGGCTTGTCCAGGATGGAGGCGGTGGCCGCGCACAGCCGCTTCTCCAGCCCCGCGGGCACGCTGCTGGCGGGCAGGTTCGTGTCCAGTTCAATGAACGGCATGTCGGCGACCGGCACACAGCGAGCGGACACCGGTCCCCGAGAGCCGCTCGGGGAGAAAGGGCGCCGGGCCGGGCACGCCCACAGCCAGCCTCCTCATTGGCTGACAAGAGCCAGCGCTCTCTGATTGGCTCCCGGGGATACGCCCCCTGACTGCTCTGATTGGATGCTGTGGCTACACCCCTAACTTCCAATTGGCTGTAAGGGCTAAGCACCCCCTAACTTATCTTATTGGCTGCGGGAGCTCCTGTGTCTCTCCTGATTGGCTGCTGAGGCTACCTTGACTAGCTGCCGGTGTTACTCCCCCAGTCACGTGTGCTGCCTCTAAATTTCTGAAGTCCAAGCTCCCAGCCCGCCCATGTTGAATACCCTCTATAGATTCATTTCTGTAAGGGATTTCACATAGGCTTTGAAAAAAAAAAATGTTTTTTTTGTTTTGTTTTTCGAGGCAGTGTCTCACTCTAGCCCAGGCAAACCTGGAATTCACTTTGTAGTCTGAGGGCGGCCTCGAACGCACTGCGATCCTCCTACCTCTGCCTCCCGAGTACTGGGATTAAAGGTGTGCGCCACCACATCCAGATTTTTTTTTTTTTTTAATGTCTGTGACTTGTGATCCTGACTCTTCTGTGGGTCAGTGAGAACCTACCATTTCCTGCTCTTAATTCTAGAACGACCATTTCTGCTTCTTATTCTGTTGCTTTTTTGTTTCGTTTTGAGGTTGAGTCTCACTCTACCAAGCCCAGGCCGACTTGGAACCCACTCTGTAGTCCCAGGCTGGCCTCGAACTCACAGCGAGCCTCCTGGTCTTAGGATTAAAGGCTTGGGACACCACAACTGGCAGGTTTTTTGTTTGTTTGTTTGTTTGTTTGTTTGTTTTGTTTTGTTTTTAAATCATTGCCGTTTCATATTCAACATGGAAATCTGTGCTTCCCTTAAACAATCTTGAGACCTGGAAATGTGTGGGGGAAGGTGGGCCTGGACAAGACTCTAGGGCAAAGGCATGTCCACCTGGTCCTTGAATGAACAGTCACTGTCCACCAGGGGTTGGGTGGTAGGGTTATTTATGACAAAAACAATTTGTCCAACTCAGCAGAGGAAATTCTGAGGGAGTCCTGGGGGTAAAGCAAGTAGACCAAAGATTCAGGCAACACCCTTCTTCTGTTGCTATAGCAGTTTATTGGATGGCGCACACAACAGAGGTCCTATGACATGAGATAAGTAGGTTGTGACAGTCATGAAGGTGACAAGCTTGGGACTGAGTGGGACGTGGAGAAGACAGTAGTCACGGTTAGGAGTGGGGTTGGGGCAGTAAGGCTGCTCAGCCGAACCTGGACAGAGTCAGGCTATCACCAGGGACTTCCCTCCCTTCAAAGAGGTTCATGAACTAGCCCTGCGCCCCACCTGCGGCAGACAGCATAGCCCCAGAGGGATGGGGAAAGGCCCAAGGTGCAGAGGCCGTTCCTGCACTAGTCAGCCCCCATCCGTGTGGTGCTCAGCCCCGGGGACACGGAGTCGGCTGCCCGTCAAGACTGAGGGAGGGAAGCCCTGCCCAGAGGGGTCAAGGTGAGAGCAGCTCTCAAATAAATGTAACCAGAAGGGTGTTAGCTTGGAGGGATGGGGTCATGTCTTCACTGCCAAGTTCAATGGCTTATACTTCAGGTCAGGGAAGTGAGGAACCACAAAAGGTTTCAAAAGAAGAGGGACAGAGCCCAAGTAAATGTTTACCAAAACTCTTCCCAGAGGACAGGTGAGAGCTGATGTTAGAACGCAGGTGGTGTGAGGGCATAGAAGGAATGCCCATGATGCCTGGAGGGAACTGGGGACCACAACCATGGGCACGTCCTCCTAACGGCCAAAGGGACCAGTCGCCCCATCTCTTCATATGGACAACCCGGTGTTTCCCTTCGTGGCTCCGTAGGCTCAGGCTTGGTCCTTCACTTCAGCAGACCCTGCAGTGAGTGCTTCAGTTTCTCCTTCACAGTGGGCTCCACCGGAGGCATGTCCTTGGCCTTCAGGACCACCTCGTGGGCCTCCTGGAAAAGGTCCTTACCTACTGCAGCCTCCACACGCCGGCGCCACGCAGCCAGCTTGGGTCGGCTTTCAAAGACTTGGCAGCCGGCGCTGACGGGCTACGGGGAGAGGGAACGAAGGGACGGGGTTAGGCTCCACCACGTACAAGGCAGCACAGAACGCTTTAGGGTTTCTGGAATGGATTTTCTTTTTCCACCCCCAAACGTGCAATTGGGGCCTCCCTATGCCCCTGCGGGAAGGGTGGGCAGCCTCCCTACGCCCCTGCGTAGAAAGACGCGGGAAGATTCACTATGAGGATGAGAGAAAGAAGTGGCTTGTCCAGGGTCCCACAGCCAGAGGGGTCAGCAATGGGCAGGGGGAGCAACTCTCTCCCCAGACTCGCCAGCGCGCTGCAGGCCACACTCACATGCATCAGCTCCGTGATGGCCACTAGGTCAGCCACAGAAATGTGGGCCCCCGTGAGGAAGGCCTGGTCTCGCAGAAACTTCTCCTCAAGCATCTGCAGGCATCTGTCCAGCTCAGCCAGACTGGCTGCCAACGTCTCAGGGGACACTGGCTGGCCCATAGCCACGGGAAACATTAGCTGGTGGGCCAGCAAGCGCACAGAGTCACACTTTGCCCTGAACCCATCATTCAGCCCACTTCCACCCACCTAAGTGCCACTCTGTGGGGTTCCCCTCGCCCGTCCCCTGCAAAAAGCCATTCATGAATCCCCACTGCTCTCAGGACCAACACTTCAACATAAAGCCTTTCCCGATGCAACAACCATCTTGTCTTCACTCCCTGTCCACCCGAGACCACACCTGAGATGATGTTTTTTTTTTTTTTTTTTTTCCTGTGGGACATGTGCATGAAAGTCTCTGGCGCCGGGCATGGTGGCACGTGCCTTTAATCCCAGCACTCGGGAGGCAGAGGTAGGAGGATCGCTGCTCGAGGCCACCCTGAGACTACATAGTGAATTCCAGGTCATCCTGGGCTAGAGTGAGACCCTACCTTGAACCCCCCCCATACACACACACACAAAAGTCTCTGGCATTTCAGGCTGATGTTCTAAGGTCCCAGGTCTAAATAGAACTTTCTGTTTTGTTATTTATTTATTTACTTATGTCGGTTTTCCAAGGTAGGATTTCACTCTAGCCCAGGATGACCTGGAATTCATTACGGAGTCTCAGGGTGGCCTTGAACTCACAGCCATCCTCCTACCTCTGCCTCCGGAGTGCTGGGATTAAAAGCGTGTGCGCCACCACGCCCGGCTTGTTTTGTTATTTAAACAGAAAGCACCACCCTGGCCTCTGTCCCTGGCTCTGTGGCAGCACAGCTTACCTTCTGCCACATGACCCTGGTGCAACAACTCCTCAGGGCCGTGTGCTGCCAAGACAGGTACTCGTCCACGCGGGCTCTGGCCTGTAGATCCTGGGGGTACCAGTGGTCAGGGGCTTTGTACTTTCGGCTCAGATACAGCAAGATGGCTACACTGGAAGAATACGGAGTGGTAGAGGACATCCCCGGGTCACTTTTCGGTCACTTAGTGGGGCATTTTCACTACCCACGTGGTGGCTAGAGGAGGAAACAAGGCTAAGAGAGGTTAGATGACTGCCCAGGAGCACACAGTATGCATTAGGCAATCCTTTCATCTGAGCTTGGAGTGTCAAAGAAAAAAAAAAACACCTCACAGATTCCAGAAGGAGCCAGGAGCTCAGGGAAGGCTTACAGATGAAAGAACCCTCAGGCTGATCTTGAAGGATGAGAGCAACTTGGGAATCATCCTCTACTATCTCCGAAGGGTGGAGAGAGCCCACAGCAAGGCTACTGTCTCCCTCACACTACCCTGGGATGGAAGCGTCCTCCCAGGTGGTTTGAGGGAACTTTACTGTCCCTTCTCCTTTCCATCTGCTCAGAGCATCGGGCCATCTCCTCCAGGAAGCCCTCCCTGACCACCCCTCACTCCACTTCCGGTCTGTGAAACCAGACCCCAGTGTGCATGCCCGTGAGTGTGCTCTGAGTAGGAACCTGGCTTTTTACTCTGTGGTCTCAGTAAAGAACATCCCCCTGTCCACCCCTTCCCCGCAATACAGCCACAGGCTGGAGACCCTTCTTGGCTCCCAGCGTATACACGCCCGTGGCTGATCCTTCTGAAAACGCGCTGTTTGACCTTCGGGAGTACTCAGAGCCGCTCATTCCCCATTCTGTCCCACTGCCGCCTTGGTCTGGAGCCACAGTGTCGTGTGCCTGAATTCCCGCGAGGCCTTCTCACCCAGCCAAGGAACCCTTTCAAATACAAGGGGGATTGCAGCTCTCCTCGGCTCCAGGCCTCCAGCAGCCCTGCCTGTACACAGGAAAGGCCAAAGCCTCCCCCAGGCTACAGGTGCTCCTCTGCCTCCCCTCCCTCACCCCAGCAGTACTGCTCCCAGCTCTGAGCCTACTCCCCAACACGGGCCCACCTCCTGGCCTTCACCCCGCCCTACCCTCCAGCCAGAAGATACTTCCCATGCACCTCGCACCTAGGTTCTACTGAGGTGCTATGAACTCAGCAAGAGAGGGAGAATGGCAAGGGCTTTCTGGAAAGGGCTCCAGTGGCATGTGCCAAGAATTGACAAATGGGATTACATGAAATTAAGAAGGCACCATAGTGCTGAGAAGTGACAGAGAGTGCTCAGCACCGAAACATCTCTATTACACCCTCCAAGGCTCAGGGTCCATTGCGAAAGAGGTGGCAGAAAGAATCTAAGAGCCAAAGGAAGGGTAGGACTCCTTACAACGTGCTCCTCCAGACACAAAATGGCCTGGATATCCATGACCTCACAGTGCCTGAAACTACCTACACAAGACCATCATAATAGGAGGAAAAGATGATGACATTAAAATAAAAGAGGTGGGCTGGAGAGATGGCTTAGCAATTAAGCACTTGCCTGTGAAGCCTAAGGACCCGGGTTCGAGGCTTGATTCTCCAGGACCCACGTTAGCCAGATACACAAGGGGCGCACGCGTCTGGAGTTCGTTTGCAGTGGCTGGAGGCCCTGGCGCGCCCATTCTCTCTCTTTCTATCTGCCTCTTCCTCTCTCTGTCACTCTCAAATAAATAAATAAAACTGAACAAAAAAATAAAATAAATAAAATAAAAGAGAGACTGATTGAGAGGAGGGTAGGGGATATGATGGCATTTCAAAGGGAAAAGTGGGGGAAGGGAGGGAATTACCATGGGATATTGTTTACAATCATGGAAGTTGTCGATAAAAAATTAATTAATTTAAAAAAATTTTTTTAAAAAAAGAAAAAAAAACTCACACCTTCCGTTCCCTATCTTCTCCACACACTCCCCACCACAGGACATTCTTAGCGTGGGCTCCTCCCTCTAGCCTAATCTGTCTAATGAGTCTAATCTGTGAGCTCCTTGGGGGCCCAGATTGTGCTCTGCTCAAGCCCCAGGGCCAAGACGCTAATGGGGACTTGAAAGTAGCCGGCCAGCCCTCCCTCCAGGACCGGTGGCAGAAGTGCTGGTCTCAGGGCCTGGTGTAGCTGCTGGAGCACTCAGCCCTCTCCTCCATGTGAGGACCAGGCTGGCAGGGAAGGGGCCCAGACGCAGGTTGGGCCCTCTCATATGCCAGCCTTGGTCTCCTGGTCTATGTAATGCGGGGGGGAGGGCATACCAACTGGGCGTGGTGATGCACCCCCTTTAACCCTAGCACTCTTGGAAGGCAGTAGGAGGAGGATCACCATGAGTTCAAAGCCGTCCCGAGACTACACAGTGAATTCCAGGTCAGCCTGGACTAGAGTGAAAACCTACCTCAAAAAAAACCAAAGGAAGGCTGGAGAAATGGCTTAGTGGTTAAGGCACATCACATGCCTGTGAAGCCTAAGGACCCAAGTTTGATTCTTCAGGTCCCACATAAGCCCGATGTACAAGGTGGCACATACATCTGGAGTTCATGTGCAGTGGCTAAGAGGCCCTGGCTTGTCCATTCTCACTCTCTCTGTCTCTCCCCCACCCATCTGTCTGACTCTAATAAATAAATAAAAATAAAAGTTTTTTTTTTTTTTAAAAAAACAAACAAAAAAAAAAAAGGAAGGCTGGAGAAATGGCTTAGTGGTTAAGGCATTTGACTGCAAAGCCAAAGGACCCAGGTTCAATTTCCCAGTACCCACGTAAGCCAGATGCACAAGGGGGCGCACACATCTGGAGCTCATTTACAGTGGCTGGAGGCGCAAGTGAGTCCATTCTCTCCCTCTCCCTCTCTCTTTCTCCCTGCCTATTTCTCTCTCTCTCTCAAATAAATAAAGAAAAATAAAATATTTAAAAAAGAAAAGGAAAAGCAGGGTGTGGTGGTGCACGTCTTTAATCCAAGAATTTGGGAGGCAGAGGTAAGAGGATCACCATGAGTTCAAGGCCACCCTGAGACTACATAGTGAATTCCAGATCAGCCTGAACTAGATTGAGACCATACTTCGAAAAACCAAAAAAAAAAAAAAAAAAAAAAAACCAAAGGGAAAAAAAAGCCCCTCCCAGCCCTAGGCTACCTGTGCTGGTTTAGCCCACCCTCCGCCCCAGGACACACAAATCATGATCCAAGCTGTCAACAGTGGATCAGACAGGTGATGTGTCCCGTGAGAGGGACCCCAGTACCTCTCAGCCAAGGTGAAGTCCCCATCCTTCAAGGCTGGCACCTTCCTCAGCGGGTTCACCTGGGCAAAGGCATCCGTGTAATGCTGTCCTGTGGAGAGATGCGGGAAGAGACCCTGAGCCTCCTCCTCTCCATCCAGGCACCAACTTTTCTGTAGGGAGCCTCAGGGATGAGGAAGTTATTGTGCTGGTTAGTGGATCACAGATGCTGACTCTGTTGGAAGTCCACCTGTCTGTCGTATGCGTGCCCCCCACTTCAGTCTGAGGAGGAAGGTGATTCTGGGGAGCTGTAGTGACCCACAACCACCCATGTGCAGACAGCCCTATCTTCTCCCTGGGCATGCCCTGTGACCCATCTTCCTATCAAGGGGAGAGTGCAGGTCCTAGTCACCAGGCTGGGTGACCTGTGGACACTCAAGAGCTCTATTACCCAGCCCCCATGACATTCCCAGGTCTCAGCCCAACACCTGCCCCACTGAGCCATCCGGGATGTATCTTAATGCTTCTTCCTTTCCAGTGCCAAGCTCTCAGAGGTCCCTCCTCGGTGGAGGTTCCCCAGCCTGACTCATTGCCACCCCTGCCACCAGACCAGTTTCAGCGAGTACATAATGTGCCTCGTCAATGTGAGTAGAGTGGAAGGGACTTGGTGGGAGCCAGGCTCAGTCTGACCACAAGCTCACCTGCGAGTCCCTTTTGCTTCTACTGAATGGACCCCATCACCCAGGTCCATTCATTTCCCACCAGCTGCCTGTGTGCATCCTCTGTCCTGCTGCAGAGGACCCTACCTGGAGGTACCAAAGGCAGCCAGTGAGAGGTGCCTTCCCCTGGCCTGCTTAGAGGGCTCTGGAACCTGTGCTTATACCCCGGTTCCAAGCTGTGTCTTTCCAGGCCAGCCAGAAAGGCAACGTCTCAGTGATAGTGCTGGTCTCCCCCTACTGCCTTCTCACGGAGCCCCCTAGCTTGCTGGAAACGCCCAAGGGACCCCAAAAAATTAGAAACAAGAAAAAACAAAAATGAAGCCAGGCCTAGTAGGTCTGTAATCCCAGTTACTTGGGAATCTGTGGCAAATGGATCACAAATCCAAGGCCTGATTGGGCTACAGAGTGTGATGCCTGGGTCACTTGGTGAGTTTCTATCTCCAGTAGTAAAATGAGGGCTAGGAAGGTGCCTCAGCTTGCTTGCAAAACTTGCCAGACAGGGTTCCGTTACCCAAAACCCATGTAAAAACAGATATACAAAGTGGCACAATACATCTGGAGTTTGTTTACAGTGGCAAGAGGCCCTGGCATGTCTCTCCCCAGACCCTGCAAATAATTTTTAAAAAATTAAAAGGAGCTGGGCATGGTGGTGCACACCTTTAATCCCAGCACTCGGGAGGCAGAGGTAGGAGGATCGCCGTGAGTTTGAGGACATCCTGAGAATACAGAGTAAATTCCAGCTTGGGCCAGAGTGAGACCCTAACTTGAAAAAAAAAAAATAAACAGGGCCGGAGAGATGACTCAGAGGTTTCAGAGATTAAGGTGCTTGCTTCCAAAGCCTAACAGCCTGGATTCAATTCCCCAGTATCCACATAAATGCTGCACAAAGTGGCAAATCTGGAGTTCGTTTGCAGTGGCTGGAAGCCCTGGCACACCCATTCTCATTCTCTCTCTCTCCAAATGAATGAATAAAATTTTTTTTTAAGAAAAATTAGCCAAGCATGGTGGCACATGCCTTTAATCCCAGCACTTGGGAGTCAGAGGTAGGAGGACACCATGAGTTCAAGGCTACATAGTGAATTCCAGGTCAGCCTGGGCTAGAATGAGACCCTACCTCAAAAAAAAAAAAAAAAATTTAAACAAGGGCTGGAGGGATGCATTTGCCTACAAAGCCAAAGGACAACAGTTTAATTTCCCAAGACCCAGCTAAGCCAGATGCAAGGTGGCACATGTGTCTGGAGTTTGTTTGCAATGGCTAGAGGCCCTGGTGTGCCCATTTTCTCTCTTTCTCTCTCTCCCCTTCTGTCTCTTTCGCATATAAATAAATAAAAATAATATATTTTTTAAAAATTAAACAAGCCATGTGTGGTTGCACACAACTTTAATCCCAGCACTTGGGAAGCAGAGGTAGGAGGATTGCCATGAGTTTGAGGCCACCCTGAGACTACATAGTGAATTCCAGGTCAGCCTGAGCTAAAGCTAGACCCTACCTCAAAAAAAAAAAAAAAAAGCAGGGGCTGGAGTGATGGCTTAGTGGTTAAGGTACTCGCCTGTAAAGCCAAAGGCCCCAGGTTCTATTCCCTAGGACCCACATAAGCCAAATGCGCAAGCTAGTGCATGTGTCTGAAGTTCATTTGCTGTGGCTGAAGGCCCTGGCACAACCATTCTCTCTCCATTACCGAGGATCTTGGTTTCCCACCAGGAATAGATGTTGGACCCTATTGCTGAAGACTCGGACTGCAAGATCACTGAGAAATCCTGCTGGAGCTGAGCTGAAAACCTCCTCCATGTAGACCAGCTGACAGAAAGCTGGAAAAAGCTACACTGCATGCAGTTCAATGGGAGAGACAGAAATCACCAACTGGAGCTACTCAATAGTGGACACTGCTAGCCTTAAATTTGGCCAGCCAGGCCAAATGAGCCAATGGGTGCAATAGTGGCATGTCTGTTATGGGGGAAACCAACCGCTCTCTACCTGGACTGGAGGCTCACTCCATGGGAGGGAATACATCCCTGATACTGAAAACTTAAAACAGGGATAGTCATGAGCCCTAAGGGTGTAAGGTCTGCTGGTGTCTGGCAAATGTATATACTATGCTCACCAAACTGTCTGGTAAACAGTTCTCTTAATGTTCACACCCATATATTAATGCTACTCTCACTTTTGTTTAGAGAACCTTCTTTTTTCAGGTGGCAGTGACCTAGGGATGGCTCAGAAGACACCATGGTACTAAGAAGAAGTGACAGAGGAGTGCTTAGCACTGAAATATCTCTATCACACCTTCCAAGGCTCAGGGTCTATTGCGGAAGAGGTGGCGGAAAGAATGTAAGAGCCAAAGGAAGGGTAGGACTCCTTACAATGTGCTCCTCCAGACACAAAATGGCCTGGATATCCATGACCCTACAGTGTCTGACACTACCTACACAAGACCATCATAATAGGAGGAAAAGATCATGACATCAAAATAAAAAAGAGACTGATTGAGAGGGGAAAGGGGTATAATGGAGAGTGGAGTTTCAAAGGGAAAAGTGGGGGGAGGGAGGGAGGGAATTACCATGAGATATTATTTACAATTATGGAAGTTGTCAATAAAAAATAAATTAAAATTTAAAAATTAGCTCTTTCCTTTCGGCCGGCGCCATGCTGTCTAGACTGAGGAAGACCCGGAAACTTCGGGGCCAGGGGCCATGTGAGCCACGGCCACGGCTGCATCGGCAAGCACCGGAAGCACCCAGGAGGCCGGGGTAATGCTGGTGGCATGCAGCGCCACGGGATCAACTTTGACAAATATCACCCAGGTTACTTTGGGAAAGTTGGTATGAGGCATTGCCAGTTAAAGAGGAACCAGAGCTTCTGCCCCGCTGTCAACCTTGACAAACTGTGGGCACTGGTCAGTGAACAGACCAGGGTAAATGCTGCCAAAAACAAGACCGGAGTTGCCCCCATCATTGATGTTGTGCGGTCGGGTTGCTACAAAGTTCTGGGGAAAGGAAAGCTCCCTAAGCAACCTGTCATCGTGAAGGCCAAATTTTTCAGCAGAAGAGCTGAGGAGAAGATAAAGGGTGTTGGGGACGCCTGCGTCCTGGTGACTTGAAGGCACCCAATGAGGTTCATTAAATGCTAGAAAGTGCTTTTCCAAAAAAAAAAAAAAATTTTTAAACAATAGCTGGAGGGATGGCTTAATGGTTAAGGTGCTTGCCTGCAATGCCAAAGAACCTCAGTTCGATTCCCCAGGACCCACGTAAGCCAGATGCACAAGGTGGCACATGTGTCTGGAGTTCATTTGCAGTGGCTGGAGTCCCTAGTATGCCCATTCTCTCTCTCTCTTTCTCTCTCTTCCTGTGTCTTCTTCTCTCAAATATATATATATATATATATATATATATATATATATATATATATATTTAAAAAATTAAACAAGCCAGGCATGGTGGTACACAACTTTAATGATCCCAGCACTCGGGAAGCAGAGGTAGGAGGGTCGTCATGAGTTCAAGACCACCCTGAGACTACATAGTGAATTCCAGGTCAGCCTGAGCTAGAACGATACTCTACCTCAAAAAACCAATAATAATAATAATAATAATAATAATAGAAATAAAACAATAAAATTAAACAAGGGCTGGAGGGATGGCTTAGTGGTTAAGGCACTTGCCTGCAAAGCCAAAGGACCCAGGTTTAATTCCCCAGGACCCACGTAAGCCAAATGCGCAACGTAGTGCATGCGTCTGGAATTCATTTGCTGTGGCTGAAGGCCCTGGCACACTCATTCTCTTTTCCCCTATCTGCCTCTTTCCCTCTCTCTCTCTCTCAAATAAAATAAAAAACAATTAAACAAGAGTTGGTTTTTGGGGGGGAACTACAAAAGCGGAAGGCTGAGTGGATCAACAGTTAAAAGTGCTTGTTTGCAAAACCTACCAGCCTGGGTTCAATTCCCCAGTGTCCACATAAAGCCCGACACACAAGGTGGCATACGTATCTGGAGTTTGCAGCAGCAAAAGGCCATGGTGTACCCATACACTCTCTCTCAAATAAAAATATTTAAAAATAAAAATAAAAAGCAAAAAGGGGCCTAGGGGCTCAGTCACCAGTATGGGGAGGGGGATTTTGAAAAAGCCAAAGTGAACAACGCAGGCCGTGCTTTGGAAGGGGAGGATCTTGCGAGAGGGGGCAGTTCTATACACCCAGGTAATGAAACCCTCTTCTCCGGGATGCAGACATGCCAGATGGGGTTACTCCACTTAGGAAATGAGACAGTGCAACTGTTTTCTCCAACGCTGGAGGTGGGGATTCTCAAGCCTTTGCTTCACTTCCCTCCAGACTCCCCGCTCTGGTCCACCCACCCCATTCCACCCCAATGTCCTCTCCTCCCTTCTGTCCTGTGTTTGGAAGGATGTCTCCTGGCCACTTAGACAAAGGTTCTTTAAAATCCACAGCTGCAAGCCAGGTGTGGTGGCTCATGCCTTTAATTCCAGCACTTGGGAGGCAGAGGTAGGAGGATCACCATGAGTTCGAGGCCACCCTGAGACTACATAGTGAATTCCAGGTCAGCCTGAGCTAGACTGAAACCCTACCTTGAAAAACCAAAAAAAAAAAAAAAAAAAAAAAAAAAAAAATTAAAATCCACAGCTGCAGCACTCGGGGAGGCAGAGGTAAGAGGATCGCAGTGAGTTCAAAGCCACCCTGAGACTCCATAGTGAATTCCAGGTCAGCCTGGGCTAGAGTGAGACCCTACCTCGAAAAACCAAGTAAGTGCATAGGATCCGGGGCTGCTAACTGACGCAACGGCTCGCCCACTGGCACAGTTGGTGTCCCTCTGCACACCTGCCTGGCCTGACCACTCCCGGGCAGCAGGGGTCCACCTGCACTCGGGACCCCCCGGCCTCCCCAGCCCGTCCTCCGGGCCCACCCTTGAGCAGCTCCACGGGGCGCAGCTGGAAGGGGATGCCGTTCTTCTTGGCGAAGATGTAGATGGCGCGGCAGGGCTGGGACAGCAGGTCCAGGTAGAGCTCCAGGCCCATGGCGGGGGTGGGGGTCGGGGAGGGGCGGCGACAACTAGCCAAGACCTAGGAGACAGGACTCGGGAGCAGCCTCCTGCGGCAACGGCAGGCAGGAACGGCTGGGTCCGGATCAGGACTCCGAGCCGGGACCAGAACCTTCATCCACAACCTCTGCACCCATTGGATGCTCCGGGAGGACTTCGGGCCAATCAGTGGAGAGCTGCGGGTTAGCAGCTCAGCCTGGGCTGCGAGGAGGTCGGGCTCCTTCGCTGGACCTCGGGTCCATCTCGGTTAAGTGGAGCGGGAGGGTGGACATGGGAAACGAGAAGCGAAGGACGATTCTGGCAAAGAGCGTTGGTGACTTTAGGGGAGAAAACCAGTGCTGTCTGTGGCCAGCCCCACCATCCCCCCCCCTCGCCCCCGCCTCCACCCAGGACAGAAGGCTGAGGGAGGAGTGGCTCCCGAAGCCCTGAACACAGAAAGTGTTTCAAAAAAAGAAAAAGAAAAAGAAAAAGGAAAAAGGAAAGGAAAAGGAAAAGGAAAAAGAAGAAGAAGAAGAAAAAGAAAAAGAAAAAGAAAAAGAAAAAAAAGAAAAGGCCAGACGTGGTGGCGCACACCTTTAGTCCCAGCACTCGGGAGGCACAGGTAGGAGGATCGCCGTGAGTTCGAGGCCACCCTGAGACTACATAGTGAATTCCAGGTCAGCCTGGGCTAGAGTGAAACCCTACTGCGAAAAAAAAAAAAAAAATGTTGAGACATTTAGGGGTTGGAAAGATTGGAACGGTTTCTTCGCAGCTAAAGGCACTTGTCTGAAAAGCCTGCCTGCCTGGGCTTTTATTCCTCAGAACCCACATAAGGCACTAAGTGGTGAATGCATCTGGAGTTTGTTTGCCACGGCAAGAGGCCCTGGGGCACCCATGTTCCCTCTCTCTCTCTCTCTCTCTCTTCCTCTTTGCAAATAAATTTATTTATGTATGTATTAGAAGAGAGAATGAGCTCGCTAGGGCCTTCAGCCACTGTGAAACAACTCCAGGCGCATGCACCACTTTGTGCATTTGGCTTTACATGGGTAGTGGGGAATGGAACCCGGGTCATTAGGCTTTGCAGACAAGCACCTTAACAACTGGCCATCTCTCCAGCTCTAAAATATGTTTTTCTTTTTCTTTTTCTTTTTCTTTTTTCCTTCTAGAGGCCTTGGCATGCCAATTCTCTTTCTCCCACTCTTGATCTCTCACATAAAAAAACAGTCAGTCTGTGGGTTTGCCTCAAAAATAAATAAATATAATAAAAATATAACAAAAAATAAAATAAATAAATTTACCGCCCTCCTTGTTCCTTAGATATTAGTTGTCATCTCAAAGTACAGCATTCCTCTGGTAGGTGTTATGCAGACATTTGATAGGCAACAGGTTAAAGTTTTGAAAGGATAATATGGAGTAAAAATTACATTAACATGAGAACTCCCATTTACATAATAGTTTAAAGCCATGAACTGAAGCCTGCATGTAACCAACTAACCAAACCAAATGACCATGAGGCACTGGGCAAGACCCGTGTGGCCATATGACTGCCTCTCTTATTTCATGTAACTGGATCTCAACTTCCCCAAAGGCATTTAATCCAGGTATAGGGTGTACCATTAACACACATTGGATTGTTCAGCTAACAGATAATCAATAGCAACTCTCTAATACTACCTTAGCAAAGGAAATCAAAGAATGTTGTTAGCTCAAGACCACCCTGAGACCACATAGTGAATTCCAGGTCAGCCTGGGCTAGAGTGACACCCTACCTCAAAAAACAAAAAAGGGGGGCAGGGGACTGGAGAGGTGGCTTAGCGATTAAGGCACTTGCCTGCAAAACTTAGGGACCCAGGTTCAACTCCCCACAGCTCATGTAAGCTAGATACACATGGTGGTGTGTGCATCTGAAGTTCCTTTGCAGTGGCTAGAGTTCCTGGCACACCCATTCTCTCTCACTCTGTACCTCTCTCTCTCTCTCTAAATAAATAAATAAATAAATAAAAATTTTAAGGGGATAGATAGATAGCTTAGTGGTTAAGGCACTTGCCTTCAAAGTCAAAGCACCCAGGTTTGATTCCCCAGTACCCACATAAGGCAGATGCACAAGGGAGCACATGTGTCTGGAGTTCATTTGCAGTGGCTGGAGGCCCTGCCATGTCCATTTTATCCCTCTCTCTGTCTGTTTCTCTCTCTTTCTCTGTACCTACCTGTTTGTCTCTCTCTCTTTCTTTCTCAAATAATAAAAATTAAATATTTTTTAAACTTTTTAAAAACCAAAATAAAGTTTCATTTATTTGCAAGCAATGACCGAGAGGAGGGGAGAGAATGTATATGGGTGTACCTGATCCTCTTGCTGCTGCAAACAAACTGCAAATGTGCCAGGCATGATGGTGCATGCCTTTAATCTCAGCACTTGTGAGGCTGAGGTATAAGGATTGCTGTGAGTCTAAGGCCACTCTGAACTGTAGGGTGAACTCCAGACCAGCCTGGGCTAGAGCAAAAACTTACCTAAAATAAATAAATAAATGAACAAATTCCAGATGCATGCATCATTTTATGCATCCAGCTTTTTTGGTGGGTTTCTGGGAAATTGAATCTGAGCTATCAGGCTTTGCAAGCAAGCGCCTTTAATCATTGAGTTATTTCCCCAACCCTATATTCTTTTGTCTTAATATTTCATTTTTATTGATTTATTTGAGACAGAGAGAGAGAGAATGGGCACACTAGGGCCTCCAGCCTCTGCAACTGAACTCCAGACACATGCTCTGCCTTGTGCATCTGTCTTACATAGATCCTGGGGAATCAAACATGGCTCTTTAGGCTTTTCAGGCAAGTGCCTTAACCACTAAGCCATCTATCCAGCCCTCTATATACATGTATATATATATATGTATATATATATATATATATATTTTTTTTTTTTGAGATAGGGTCTCACTCTAGTCCAGGCTGACCTGGAATTCACTATTGTAGTCTCAGCGTGGCCTCAAACTCTTGGCGATCCTCCTACCTCTGCCTCCTGAGTGCTGAGATTAAAGGCATGAGCCACCACGCCCGGCTCTATATTCTTTTTTTTTTTTTCACATTTTATTTTTGTTTATTTGTGAGAGAGGAGAGAAAGAATGGGTGTGCCAGGGCCTCCAGCCACTGCAAACGAACTCCAAATGCCTGTGTGCCACCATGTGCCTCTGACTTGGTGACATGGGTACTGGGGAATCGAACCTGGGTCCTTAGGCTTTATAGGCAAATGCCTTAAGTGCTAAACCATCTCTCCAGCCCCCCTTATTCTTTTTATTTTTATTTTTTTTTTGAGGTAGGGTCTCACTGTATCTCAGGCTGACCTGGAATTCACTATGTAGTCTCAGGGTGGCCTCAAACTCATGGCGATCCTCCTACCTCTGCCTCCTGAGTACTGGGATTAAAGGCGTGTGCCACCACGCCTGGCCCCTATATTTTCTTTTCTTTTTTTTTTTTTAATGCTTTTATTTCTTGTTGGACGTGGTGGCATACGCCTTTAATCCCAGCACTCGGGAGGCAGAGGTAGGAGGATCATCAGGAGTTTGAGGCCACCCCGAGACTACATAGTGAATTCCAGATCAGCCTGAAAGAGTGAGACCCTACCTTGAAAAAACAAAATAAAAAAAATTATTTCTTTCTTTGGAAATAGAGATAAAGAAAAGAGAGACAGACAATGGGTGTGCCAGAGCCTCCAACAGCTACAAACAAACTCCAGATACATGTGCCACTTTGTGCCTCTGGCTTTGCCTGGGTACTAGAGAATCAAAACCCTCTTGTTATGCTTTGTAAGAAAGCACCTTAACCGCTGAGCCATCCTTCCATCCCCCTATATTCTTTGTGAAAACCAAGAACCTGTGACTATCACCTGCTCCCACGTGAGTCCTCTGCTTACATCAACTACCCTTGACCCAGCAGACACCACAATGGTTGTAGTTCTTTATCGGGAAAGGGACAGAGTTGTTTCTTAGTGTCTGGACTGAGCCAGCCAAGCCCCAAAGGATGAGTTGCCTCTGGTGTCACTTCAACTTCTGCAGAAAGTCACTGATCCTCTCCTTGACGGACGGGTCCAACGTCGAGCAGTCCCATTCTACCAGCTTCACCAGCCGGTCGTGGGCCTCCCAGAAGAGGCCAGAGCCGATGTTCAGCTCCACCCGCATGCGCCATTCAGCCAGCTTGGAGCTCCCGAGGAAGACGTTGTAATTCCCACCCATGGGCTGTGGACAGATAAAAAGGAAAATGTGCTCAGCATGGGTGGGGACCGACCTGTTGCAGTCAGGTTCGCATTGCTGGTAGAAATCACCCAGCCAAGAGCAACTTATGGGAAAAAGAGGTTTATTTTGGCTTATAGGCTCGAGGGGACCCTCCATAAAGGCAGGGAAAACGATAGCATGAGCAGAGGGTGGACATCACCTCCTGGCCAACATCAAGTGGACAGTAGCAACAGCAGAGTGTGCGAAACACTTGCATGGGGAAACACCCATAAGCCTGCCCCCAACAATACACTCCCTCCAGGAGGCGTTAATTCCCAAATCTCCATCAGCTGGGAACCTCAGAACACCTAAGTTTATGGGGGCCACCTGAATCAAACCACCACACGACCCCTTTCTGGGCCATCTCCATCTGTCACTGCAAAAAGGGAGCCACAGTGGTTAAGGAACTTGCATGCAAAGCCTAACAGCCTGGGTTCAGTTCCCCAGTACCCACGTAAAGCCAGATGCACAAAGTGGTGTGTGCATCTGGAATTTATTTGCAGTAGCAAGAGGCCCTGGCACACCCACTGTCGCACATACACACTCTCTCCTTGCAAATAAATGAATTAAAATATTTTTTTAAAGTTCTATATTTTATTTTTATTCATTTGAGAGAGATAGAAATAGGCAGGGAGAGAGAGAGAGAATGGGTGCACCAGGGCCTCTAGCCACAGCAAATGAATTCTAGATGTGTGCGCCCCCTTGTGTATCTGGCTTATGCGGGTCCTAGGGAGTTGAGCCTGAGTCCTTTGGCTTTGCAGGCAAGCTCGTTAGCCACTAAGCCATCTCTTGAGCCCTAAAAATGTTCTTTTATTTATTTTATTATTAGAGACAGGGAGGGGGAGAAAAAAGAGAGAGAATGGTCATGCCAGAGCTTCTAGCCACTGCAAAGAACTCCAGATGCATGCACCACCATGTTCATCTGACTTACATGTGACCTGGAGAATTGAACCTGGGTCCTTAGGCTTCGCAGGCAAGCACCTTAACTGCTAAGCCATCTGTGGTGGTTTCATTCAGCTGTCCCCCATAAACTTAGTTGTTCTGAATGCTAGGTTCCCAGCTAATGGAGATTTGGGAATTAATGCCTTCTGTAGGCAGTGTATTGTTGGGAGCGGACTTATGGGTGTTACAGCCAGTTTCCCCATGCCAGTGTTTGCAACATTCTCCTGTTGCTATGGTCCACCTTATGTTGGCCAGGGGGTGATGTCCATCCTCTGCTCATGTCGTCATTTCCCCTGCCATTGTGGAGCTTCCCCTCGAGCCTGTAAGCCAAAATAAACCTCTTTTGTCCCACAAGCTGCTCTTAGTTGGGTGATTTCTACCAGCAATGTGAACCTGACTGCACCAGTAAAGTGGTACCAGGAGTGGGGTTGCTGCTAGACAACCTGACTGTGTGGCTTTAGCCTTTTGGAGCTGATTTTCAAGAGAAATGTGGAAGGATTTGAAAATTTGGCTTAAGACATGCCTTGAAGTGCTGTAAGTACAACTTGATGGACTATTCTGATCAGAGTTGAAAGACCTGAATGCAGTAAGAACTATGGAGTGCGAGGTTTGGCTTATGAGGGTGAGAAAGAGCTTGACTTGGACTGGGCTAGAGGCAAGTTGTGAGTAAAGCTTGCTGTTATGCCCATGTCCTGAGAAGTTGTGCAGGGTTGCTTTGCATAGAAATGAACTGGTGTGGGCAGAGGGATATAGCACAGAAAGAAAAATCTTTGGATGAACTGCTGCCCGTTCAGCTGCAATTGAGAGATTACAACCTTTGAGATTGGGCCATCTGACCTGCACTGGGGCAACAGGAAGAATGTAGACTCTTTTGGAGGGGCCTGAGTGTTCAGAGTGTCCTGTTTTTCAAAGTCTGCTTTATTCTCCCCTGAGTTAACAAATTGACAGCCTACCTGGTATTATGAAGTATAAGAAATGCAGGAAAGGGAGGGTCATTGAGTTTGCAACATGGTCTTGTGTTTTGGAAATGGCCATGGGCAGTGTGAAGCAGGTTTGATGGATGCCAGCATGACCTGGGGGCCATGAGGATGAACCGTGGATTGCAATAGAGACCCAGTGGAGATGCCGGGACCACGAGATGGCTGCTAAGGAGAGCTGCCAGCCCCAGATGAAGTTTTCCACAACTAACTGGAGGGGTGGAATTGGAACTCCAGAGACTTGTCACTGGCTAGAGTTGTTGGACTTGGAGCTACAGAGTTTGGTGTTTGCCCTGTTTAAACCGTGTATTACTTGATTATTTCTTTACTATGCCCAATGCCATCTTTTGCCTCCAAGGCACAGTGTATAACGCTCAGACCCAGCCAGGACAGCTGTCCTACAACCTACAGACTGGAGCTCTGGGAAAGAGGTTAGGCCAGGGTGACACTTCAGGAGCCTCTCCCTGCTCTCCAGCAGGGGCAGGAGGCATCTGGGACCCTCACAAACACACTGCACACTGCCATGTTGTCTTCTGCACCCACTGCTCCCCTCTAAGTTCTCCCCAAACCGGTGGGACCCTTACCCAACGAGCGCATGCTTCTCCCTGATTCAAAACCTTCTGGGGGGCTGGAGAGATGCTTAGCGGTTAAGGCAGTTGCCTGTGAAGCCTAAGGACCCGGGTTCGATTCTCCAGGTCCCACGTAAGCCAGATGAACAAAGTGGCACATGCATATGGAGTTCATTTGCAATGGCTAGAGGCCCTGGCGTGCCCATTCTCTCTCTCTCTCCCTCTCTGTCTCAATTAAAAATAAATTAATTAAAAGATATTTAAGCCGAGGGCTGGAGAGATGGCTTAGCGGTTAAGCGCTTGCCTGTGAAGCCTAAGGACCCCGGTTCGAGGCTCGATTCCCCAGGACCCACGTTAGCCAGATGCACAAGGGGGCGCACGCGTTTGGAGTTCGTTTGCAGTGGCTGGAAGCCCTGGCGCACCCATTCTCTCTCTTCCTCTCTGTATCTGCCTCTTTCTCTCTGTCTGTCACTCTCAAATAAATAAATAAAAATAAACAAAAAAAAATATTTAAGCCGGGTGTGGTGGCACATGCCTTTAATCTCAGCACTCAGGAGGCAGAGGTAGGAGGATCACCGTGAGTTCAAGGCCACCCTGAGACTACATAGTGAATTCCAGGTCAGCCTGGACCAGAGTGAGAACGTACCTCAGAAAAAAAACAAACAAAAAATAATAATAATAAAATAAACAAACAAACAACAAAAAAAAAAACACCTTCTGGGGCCAAGCGTGGTGGCGCGCTCTAATCCCGGCACTCGGGAGACATAGGTAGGAGGATGGCTGTGAGTTTGAGGCCATCCTGATACTACATAGTGAATTCCAGGTCAGCCTGGGCTCGAGTGAGACCCTACCTCAAAACAAACAAACAAACAAACCTTCATGGGCCAGGCGTGGTGGCGCACACCTTTAATCCCAGCACTTGGGAGGCAGAGGAGGAGGATCGCCGTGAGTTCGAGGACACCCTGAGACTACATAGTGAATTCCAGGTCAGCCTGGGCTAGAAAAAAACCCTTCTGGGCTTTCTTCCGGTGGCCCAGACACCCAGACCTAGCTCCCACGCCCTCAGGGGGTCCTTGTCTGCCTCTGCCCTCAAGCTGAGGCACCTCAGAACACAGCAGCACCCTAGGCTTGCTGTCCAGGCTCGCACCCGCCCCCCCCACACACACACACCTGCATCATCTCCACCAGGGCCACCAAGTCAGCCAGGGAGATGTGGTCCCCGGTAATGAAGAGCTTGTCCTGCAGGAACTTCTCCTCGAAATACTGCAGGTTTTTGTTCACCTCCTCCATGATGTTGTTTGTCTGCTCTTCAGGAACCTCCTCCCCTGTGATCATGGGGATTAACAACTGACCGTAGGGAAGAGGAGGGAAGGAAGTGAAGGGTATACCTCCGGTCCACCCACCGCCCCTCCAGACCTCCACGTCCTCACCTGCCAGGGCAGCCCCTACCTCCCCTCTCCGCAGTTCTGTTGCCTAGGGCCATGTGTGCAGGAGGATCTTGAGGAAGGACCAAGTCTGTGGTTTTCCTGGGGCTCACACCCACTGAAGGTTCACATGTTGAAGCCTAGTCTCAAGCATAGTGACGCGAGAGGTACCGGAATCTTTAGGAGGCAAGAGCCTAGCAGGAGGTTATTGGAGGCACTGCCCTCGGTGGGGGACTGAGGGGCCCGGAGAGATAGCTAAATTGGTAAAGCGCAATGAATCATGAAGACCTGAGCTTGATCCCCAACACCCATATAAAACCTGCGTGTGGGGCTGGAGAAATTGCTTAGTGGTTAAGGCACTTGCCTGCGAGGCCTGACACCCAGGTTCAATTCCCCAGTACCCAGATGCACGAGGTGGCACATGTATCTGGAGTCCATTTGCAGTGGTTAGAGGTCCTGGTGCACTCATTCTCTCTCTCTCTCTCTCTCTCTCTCTCTCTCTCTCTCTCGGCCTCGCTCTTTCTTTGTCTCTCAAATAAGTAAGTAAATTAATTAACTAATTAATTAATTTTAAAAACCTGCATGTAGCCGGATGTGGTGGCGCACGCCTTTAATCCCAGCACTCAGGAGGCAGAGGTAGGCAGATCGCTGTGAGTTCGAGGCCACTTTGAGACTACATAGTGAATTCCAGATCAGCCTGGGCTAGAGCGAGACCCTGCCTGGAAAATAATAATAATCGCCAGGCGTGGTGGCACATGCCTTCATAATCCCAGCACTCGGGAGGCAGAGGTAGGAGGATCGCCTTGAGTTCGAGGCCACCCTGAGACTCCATAGTGAATTCCAGGTCAGCCTGGGCTAGAGTGAGACCCTACCTCGAAAAACCAAAACCAAACAAACAAAAAAGAAAATAATAATAATAACAACTTACTTTTTTTTATTATTGAGGTAGGGTCTCCCTCTAGCCCAGGCTGACCTGGAATTTACTCTGTAGTCCCAAGATGGCCTCAGTGATCCTCCTACTTCTGCTTCCTGAGTGCTGGAATTAAAGGTATAGCCACCGTGCCTGGTCTGTATTTTATCTTTTAATTTATGAAGGGTGGAAGAATCTCTCCCTCTGGCCTAAAGCTCAGGCATAGGATTAAAAGTATGCACACAGGTACTGGTTATCTGTTATGTACAAATTTACTGATCTCTGATGTTGTCTAGTTCAGAATGAAAGTTCCAGAATCCTGTCCTGGCTGGAGTCATATCAGCTGCTCTTGGGGGGGGAGGGGCGGGGGGCTTGTGTTAACATTCTTTTCTACCCAGTGGTTCCTTCCACACTCCCAGCAGCTAGCTCTGTCCGACAGGCAGCACAGGAAGCAGGGGAAATGCGGCTCTGAGAGGGAGACTTGCTCCACGGGACTCCAAGCTTTCTGACTCCTTGGTTCTCTCTGTCCCTGAGCCCCAAACACAGCCCTGCTCACCTTGATCCAGAGTAGCTTGTTCATGGGTAGCTGGATAGCCGAATGCTGCCAGGCCAGGAACTCATCGACCCGGGCCCGTGTGTGCAGGTCCGGCGGGTACCAGTGTGAAGGCGCGCTGTACTTGCGGCACAGGTAGAAGAGAATGGCCACACTGTAGAGAGGGCAGGCGAGAAAAAGAAAGAAAGAGAGAGAGAGAGAGGAAGGAAGGAAAGAAGAAAGGGGGGATCAGATAGGAGCCACTGCTCTTACCTTCCAAAGGACCTCACGCTAACCACCAAGGCCTAGGCCCGATTGCTGGGGTGTCTCTAGCCACAGGCAGGCTCTAGATGCTGAGATTCTTCCAGAAGGAGGAGCCCAAAGCCCCAGGAAAGGCCTCCCACAAAGCGGTCATGTTATTCCAGTAGTCGGCAAAGGTAGGGAGAGAGACCAAAACGATGGCAGGAGTTGGTACGGAAGAATGGGTGGTTCACAGGGACCTATCTGCACAAGGATGGATCCCTCTTCGTCCCATCATGGGTAGGGGAGGGGCTCGTTCCTCCTAGCTGTGGGCAGTTCATGGTTATTGAGGGAGGGGGTGTCAGTTCTTCAGTGGTGTAACCCTCTGACGAGTCACCCATACACCAGTTAAAATAACCCCCCACCTATGCTCATGCCCGCAACCCTGATTCACCCCTGCTTGATTTGTTATTTATTTATTTATTTATTTTTGAGGTAGGGTCTCACTCTAGCTCACGCTGACCTGGAATTCACTATGTAGTCTCAGGTGGCCTCAAACTCATGGTGATCCTCCTACCTCTGCTTCCAGAGTTCTGGAATTAAAGGTCTGCGCCACCATACCCGCCTGGCTTTGATTTTTTTAAAGGTATTTTTTGGTGGCCTGAAGAGATGTTTCAGCGGTTAAGGAACTTGCCTGCAAAGTCTAATGACCCAGGTTACCCACATAAAAGCAGAGGCCCTGGCACACCCATTCTCATTCTCTCTCTCCTTGCAAATAAATAAAATTAAATTAGAAGGCACTTTTACGACAGGCGCGGTGGCGCACGCCTTTAATCCCAGCACTTGGGAGGCAGAGGCAGGAAGATCCCTGTGAGTTCAAAACTACCCTGAGACAAAATAGTGAATTCTAGGTCAACCTGTGCTACAGCGAGACCCTACCTCAAACCCCACCCAAAAAGGGGGGAGCATTTTTATTATAAGTATTAAGAGAGAGAGAGAATGTGTGCACCAGGGCCTCTAGCCTCTGCAATCAAACTCCAGATGCATGCATCACCTTGTACATCTGGCTTTACATGGGTACTGGGGAACTGAACCTAGGTCCTTTGGCTTGGCAGGCAAGCTCCTTAACTACTAAGCCATCTCTCCAGCCCCTTTTGATTTTTTTTTTTTTTTTTTTTTTTTTTTTTTTTTTTTTGCTTTTCGAGGTAGGGTCTTGTTCTGGCCCACGGCTGACCTGGAATTCATAATGTAGTCTCAGGGTGGCCTTGAACTCACAGATTTTTTGACTCAGGATCTCACTAGAGCCCAGGCTGGCCTTGAACTCATAGAGATCCTCCTCTCTTACTTCAGCATCTGGTATGCTGGGATTATAGGCATGTGCCGCCATGCCCAGCTCAAGAGTTCGTATTTCTTAGAGGCACATAGGTACACATTTACAGGTGACATAGTGGGGCATCTGAAAGGAGGGCACAGACTGGTGTATAGATGATACAAAATGTACAGTCATGAGAGCTAAGAGATGGGCGTGCCGGGTTGGCTAAGCTCCTTAGCATCCGCCCTCCTTTAAAGCGGCTATGAGATTTCCCATAGTTGGGAAATCAATGCCCGCAGGTCCATTCCTGAGAGTCCAGGAGGTGCAGAGACTGATGGCGACAGGGCCCTTACCTTTCAGATAAGATGAATTTTCCGTCTTTGAGGCTGGGCAGCTTCCTCAGGGGATTGATCTCGATGTATTCTTTGCTGTGGTGGTGACCTGAGAGGGCCAGGGAAGAGAGAACTGGGGCTTCCAGAGACAGAAGTGCCTTCCTTTCTGTTTTTTCTTTATTTTTTAGAGAGATTGAGAGAGAGGGAATGGGTGTGCCAGGGCCTTTCAGCTGCTGCGAACCAACTCCAGATGTGTGCGCCCCCTTGTGGACATATGTGGCATTGCATGCTTTTCATCACTGCTGCATCTGCTTATATGTGGGATCTAGATCTAGAGGATTTGAACAGGAGTCCTTAGGCTTTGCAGGCAAGTGCCTTAACTGCTAAGCCATCTCTCTAGCCCTTCTTTCTGTTTTAACCAGAAGGGAGAAACTGAGGCCTCAAGGAGAGCATGGCTTGTCCCAGGTCTCAGGGCAGCTTACAGGCAAACCAGGGACCAGGATCAAGACTCCTGCCTCCCAGTCTCTCACACCCCAGTCCTTCCCTATTTATTTATTTATTTATTTAGTTGTGGCTTTTTGAGGTAGGGTCTCACTCTAGCCCAGGCTGACCTGGAATTCACCATGTAGTCTCAGGGTGGCCTCAAACTCAAGACGATCGTCCTACCTCTGCCTCCTGAGTGCTGAGATTAAAGGCGTGCGCCTTCACTCCCGTCATGATGACTTTTTTTTTTTGACCAAAACAACCCTTTGACTCAGAAGCTGGAGGTCTCCAGACCCCATACCCCAAGCCCGAAGCCACAGCCTGTGAATTAAGGTCAGCCCTAAGGGCCTGGGTCTCACCTCCACTCCAGTCACTCTGTTTCCCCCGCTGAGGGAACTCTCGGGCCGGTACACAGCTGGAAGTGCACAGGAGAGCCCCTCCAAGGAAAGCGGTGTCTACAGAGAGCGCTGCGGGAGGCAAGCAGCCTAACTGCCTGACACGCTGTTTGCAGGCGGAAACAGTTCTGGAGGCCCGACCGTAGCGCATTCCCTTCCGCATCCCTCACGTCGTCTGGACAGAATAGAGGATGCTCCTGTCTCTGTGAGCTGAGCTTTGAAGAGACTTCTCTGAGGCTTGGTGCCTGATCTACTATCCCTCAGTCGGGGCATGGGGTCTGTGTAAGCCTGGGAAAGTATGATTTCTATCATCTGTGTCTATTTATTACTTATATGTCTATATATCTATAACTATGTCTATATAGCTGTCTGTACCTATAACTGTGTATCTATATGTACAGCCATATCTATATTTATATAGGGGAGCCGTAGACAGATGGCAGGGGACTGAATCAGCCCAGCCGAGCAGGTAGTAGGGTGTGTGGCATCGGTACCGTCCCTGTGGGGTGTGAGTCTGACCCTTCACCAGCCTGACTGCTCGGTACTACAGATAACAAGATGAGAGACGTGACGGCAAGAGCCCTGGCAGGGAGCACAGAGAAGCCCTAGTGACCTTCCTCAAACTTTTCCCTCAAAATTCCTGTTTATCGGGCCGGGCGTGGTGGCGCACGCCTTTAATCCCAGCACTCAGGAGGCAGAGGTAGGAGGATCGCCGTGAGCTTGAGGCCACCCTGAGACTACAGAGTGAATTCCAGGTCAGCCTGGGCTAGAGTGAGACCCTACCTCGAAAAACCAAAATTAAAAAAAAAAATTTAAGTTTATTCGTATGCAGGCATGGTAGCTCACACCTTTAATCCCAGCACCCGGAAGGCAGAGGTAGGAAGATCACCATGAGTTCGAGGCCACTCGGAGACCACATAGTAAATTCCAGGTCAGCCTGGGCTACAGCAAGACCCTTAAAACTTAAAAAAAAACTTAAAAAAAATCCTGTTTATCACCTGGTGTGGTGGCACACAACTTTAATCCCAGGCAGAGGTAGGAGGATCACTGTGATTTCAAGGCCAGTCTGAGACTACATAATGAATTCCAGGTCAACCTGGGCTAGAGTGACACCCTACCTCGAAAAAACAAGGAAAAAAAAAAGATTCTTGCCGGGTATGGTGGCTCACATCTTTAACCCCAGCACTCAGGAGGCAGATGTAGCAGGACTGCTGTGAGTTCGAGGCCACCCTGAGACTACATAGTGAATTCCAGGTCAGCCTGTACCAGAGCGAGACCCTACCTCGAAAAACCAAATATATATATATCTCAGTTATCTGACATCTTTGACAGCTTTGCTTTCCTTGTCGATGTTTGCGTCTATCGCCTTGGTCTGTCTCCATGCCTCAGAAACAACCCTATCTGGGGCCTCTGGTAGTGCTTCCCACCATTGCCCTGGCTTCCCGGGCAGCCATGGGGACTCACCTTTCAACAGGTCCACAAACTGAAAGTCAAAAGGGATGCTATTCTTCCTGGCGAAGATGTAGACGGCGCGGCAGGGCGCCGACAGCAGGTCCATGTAGAGCTCCACGCCCATGCTGAGACCCTTGCTGGGATGCCTGGCTGCCTGCGGGCTGGCTCCTCACGTACCTGAGCCTGCGTCCCACCCAAGTCCCTGGTTCTGTGTCCTTCCCAACCTGAGCCTGGGGCCCCACGTTCTGGAACTTGCTTCTCTTGGTGTTGTCAGAGGCCAGGCAACCTGGAATTCTCATGCCACCAAAGGATTCTGAGGAGACCTAAGATGATGAGAGATGGTGAGAGGCCCTGGAGAGGCTGAGGCAGGCGTGTGTGTGTGTGTGGTGTGTGTGTGTGTGTGTGTGTGTTCCTCATGGTTCTACCTCACAGACACAATTCTGAGAAGGGCTCACGTGTGAACATTTCCAGGGAGAACAAGACAAAAGGGGCTTTGCATGGATCCGTAAATAGAAAGAAACAATGAGAATTAAGCCTGTAAGGCCCAAAGTGGGGACTGGAGTATCCACAGGTGTCCCTTGAAATGTGGCTAGAAAAAGATTGGAAGAAGCTGGCCTTCACAGTTTGAATCTTGACTGTCCCCAGATGGCCCATATGTTAAAGGTACAGTCCCCTGAGCAGTCTTGGGAGGGGGCTAGGGCCTTAGAAGGTGGGTCCTAGAGTTTGCAATGTAGCCCATTGATAGAATGCTCCCTTAGTATTTGAGAGGCCCTGGGTTCAATCCCCAGTATTATAGGTGAAAAAAAAAATTTTTTTTTTTAGAAAGAGAAAATTGGCACAACAGGGCCTCAGCCACAGCAATCAAACTCAAGACACTTGCACCACCTAGTGGGCATGTGCTACCTTGTGCTTGCCTCACCTTTGTGCTTATGTTGGAGAGTGGAACATGGGTCCTTAGAATTTGCAGGCAAGTGCCTTAACCACTAAGCCATCTCTCCAGCCCATAGGGGGTTTGACAACTTCCATAATTACAGAGAATAAACTATGATAATTCTCTTCCTTCCCCCACTTTGCTCTTCATAAACCACTCTCTCTCCATTAGTCTCTCTTTTATTTTGTTGTCATCATCTTTTCCTCCTATTATGAGGGTCATGGATATCCAGGCCAATTTCTGTCTGAACAAGTGCATTGTAAGTAGTCCTACCCTTCCTTTGGCTCTTAAATTCTTTCCGCTACCTCTTCCACAATGGACCCTGAACCTTGTAAGATATGCTGGAGATATTTCTTTTATTTATTTATTTATTTATTTATTTATTTTGGTTTTTCGAGGTAGGGTCTCACTCTAGCCCAGGCTGACCTGGAATTCACTATGGAGTCTCAGGGTGGCCTCAAACTCACGGCGATCCTCCTACCTCTGCCTCCCGAGTGCTGGGATTAAAGGCGTGCGCCACCACGCCCGGCTATGATGGAGATATTTCAATGCTAAATACTCCTCTGTTACTTCTCAGCACTATGGTGCCTTTTGGCTCATCCAAGTGGACATCACCATCTGAAAAAAGAAGCTTCTCTAACCAAAAGTGAGAGTAGCATTAACATATGGGTATGAACATTAAGTAAAGTGCTTACAGGGCAGTTTGGTGGCCCATACTATATGCATCTAGCAAGACAAGTGCAGGCGTTACACTCCTCGGGCTCATGACCTCATAGGCTTCTTTGTTTTCCTAGGTAGGGTCTCACTCTAGCCCAGGCTGACCTGGAATTCACTATGTAGTCTCAGGGTGCCCTTGAACACTTGGCAATCCTCCTACCTCTGCCTCCCGAGTGTTGGGGTTAAAGGCATGTGCCACCACAACCAGCTCTGCCATATTTTGATTAGGTTTGCAGTACCAGGCATATGTTCCCTCCCATGGAGTGGACCTTCAATCCAATTAGAAAGCGGTTGTTTTCCCCCATAACAGACATGCTACTATTGCACCCATTCAGTCATTTGGCCTGAATGGTCAAACTTGAGGCTTGCAGTGTCCACTGTTTTCACCAATGATGACTTCTGTCTCCTATAGGGCTGCATGTAGTGTGGCTTTTTCCAGCTTTCTGTCAGCTGGTCTACATGGAGGAGGTTTTCAGCTTAGCCCCAACAGGATTTCTCAGTGACCTTGCAGCCCAAGCATGTGCAGTCCTTAGCAATATGGTCTTACCATCTATTCGCAGTGGGAAAACAAGAGCCATAGCAATGGTCTGCAACGTTTTGGGGGCCAACAACTCACTGGAAGGTACCCCATCCTTGGAATGAAATTTTTCTGGTAACAGTCTGTGACTTCTAGGTGTGCCATTATCCAAAAAAGTAGGTTTCTGTATGGCTTATTTACGATATCTTGATTTTTTGTTTTCTGTATGGCTTATTTACGATATCTTGATTTTTTGTTTTAAATTTATTTTTTTAGCCGGGTGGTGGTGCACACCTTTAATCCCAGAACTCGGGAGGCAGAGAGGTAGGAGGATCACCAAGAGATCAAGGCCACCCTGAGAGTACATAGTGAATTCCAGGTGTAAGGGTCCGAGAATCACTGAAGAAAGACCCCGGACTCAAATAGTATATAAAATCAAAGAGCGTCTATTCTGCAGAATCAGCCAGCAAGTGGGGGTCAACCATTCATATAAAATGACGACCCTGAGAGGAGCACGCAGGCCCCTTTTAAGCACAGCTAGGGGAATTTTAGGAGGGTTAGGTCATCTTCTAATGCGATTGGTTAAACCAGCAACAGTTACATTTGTACAACTTTGATTGGCTGGCTGTGGCCCAGATTTTACCATCGTTGGACATGTTTAGACATGTTTTAGAGACTTTGCAGGAACTGACTCAGCCCTGGAGCCCCCTATCTCAGGCAAGTCCTGTTTTGGTCATAGTCCAGAGGTATTGCAGGAACTGACTCAGGCCCCTGGGCAGCTATTTTCCTCGGCCACATGTCAGGGTCACTGTTGATTAACAGCCCCTTTGTTCATGGTTTTCCCCAAAAGTCTTGCCTGCCTCTCCAGGAAACTGAAACTTAGGCCTAGCTGTAAACTGGAGCAAATTTGATCCTCACACAGGTCAGCCCAGCCTAGAGTGAGACCTTACCTCGAAAAAAAAAAAAAATTGACAATTACCATAATTGTAGACAATAACCCATGGTAATTCCCTCCCTCCCCCCATTTTCCCCTTTGCTACTCCTCCCACTCTTACTTTACTCAGTATTGTACCATGAACTCACTTAGGCCTTTCCACCCCCAGTAATCTGTTCATCTAGTTACATAGTGTGGTGGCTTGATTCAGGCGTCCCCCATAAACTTAGATGTTCTGAATGCTAGGTTCCCAGCTGATGGCGATTCGGGAATTAGCACCTCCTGGAGGCAGTGTATTTCTGGGGGCGGGCTTATGGGTATGATAGACAGTTTCCCCATGCCAGTGTTTGGCACACTCTCCTGTTGCTGTTGTCCACCTGATGTTGGCCAGGAGGTGATGTCCACCCTCTGCTCAAGCCATCACTTCCCCCTGCCATCGTGGAACTTCCCCTGAAGTCTGTAAGCCAAAATAAACCTTTTTCCCTACAAGCTGCTCTTGGTCAGGTGATTTCTGCCAGCAATACAAACCTGACTACAACACATATATACAATATATATACATGCACTTAAGTTCTCCCCTTTCCCCCCTTCCTTATAGCCCTTTTCTAGCTTATTGGCCTCTGCTACTCATTTTTATTCCAATGCACATACAAGCCTAAACATTTGTAGCTAGGATCCACATATGAGAGAGAACATGAGACATTTGCCTTTCTGGGCCTGGGTTACCTCAGTATAATCCTTTCCAGAACCATCTATTTCCCTGCAAATTTCATAATTTCATTTTTCCTTACCACTGAATAAAACTCCGATGTAGAAATGTACCACATTATTTTCCATTCATTGGTTGAGGGATATCTAGGCTGGTTCCATCTCCTAACTATTGTGAATAGAGTGGCAATAAACATGGTTGAGCAAGTATCTCTAAGGTAGTACAATGAAGAGAGAAAAATCAGATATCCATACACAGAAGTTAAAGAGGACCAGTAGAGACATGAATTTCTTCTTGGAGGCAGGGTTTGTATTTGATTTAGTGGGACGGCTTGAATTTGGTGTGAGATGGAAAGACCCTGGCAAGTCATGGCCAGCTGACAGAACTGTGTGCATAAGGTACGAGTTTTAGGGAGGGGCGGAACCTCAGATCATTTGCTGTGTCATGTTGTTGGAGAAAGTTATTAAGATCAGTGAGAATGTTGAAATCAAAAGTATTGGACTCTGGCCAGCGGTGGCCATTGTCCAGGGAATAGTGTTGCCAAATTTGAACAGAACGTTGGAGTTATTTTCTGGGTAGGAGTTCAGTTAGTCTGAGTTCCTTTAAACTAGTTCTGAGACATGCGAATGAAATGTCTTTTGGAATAGATAATTTAGAAGCCATTTTGGGGGACAAGGACTAAGTGGAGTGGCCGATGCTCCCACCAGGGACATCTCCAAGGCTTAGGGAAGGCACTGGGGAGTAACCCAAGAATTAGGAGGGAGCATCCCCTCACTCGTAATTCTTGGGGTGTCCAATGGAACAATAATTGTGCGGGACTCCCGGAGCCTCCAATCATCCATGGACAGCAGAGAGAGTGAGAAACTCCCGGAGTCTCTAGGGTCTGAGATGGGACACCTCCACCGCAGACTGAGAGTGGCCTTGTTCTGAGGGATGTGTTGAGGATGTGGATGGAGGTCAGTCAGGCAGCGAATGGCCTCTCCTCTGGAGTTCAAAAGTCTGCATGAGACGGGAGGGAGAGACTGAAGGAAGTGTGATGTGATGGATTACCCAAAGGGCTATTGAGATTTTGCTGAGCTGAGAGAAGGATTTTGGACATTCACTAGAGTGTAACCCTGGCCAGGATTCCTCATTATCTGCAAACAAGCCACCGAGCTCACGCAATCCAGGGCTCAGAGTGATAGGAAAAAGAAAAGGAAGAAGCTGTCAAGGTATCAAGCTGGGTTTACACCAATAAAGCCAATAAAATCCCTGAACCATGAGAGGTTAAATCCCTGCAAAAGACTGGAGGCCTCAGGTCACAACTGGCAGCTGTTTAGTCTGGAATAGTGACCACAGTGGGCATCTGTCCTCCAGAGAGAGTGAAACACTGGCAGGGAAGTAGAGAGAAAAGGAAAAAGAAGGAGGAGGCACACTGCCCTGAAGCCCCTGGGGTCTCCAACCCTAGTCACGGCACCAGAAATGTAAAGAAAGTGAGAAAGAAAAACATAGGACTTGATCTCAAACAGAGACTATTTATTGAAGCACAGTGGTGGGCCACAACCCTCCCATGGGATGGAGGCTGAAGCACTGGGATAGGCTAGGGTTTCAGCTTATAAGGGGGACCCTGAGGAAAACAGACAGGACCAGGTGCAGATCTAAGGGATGTTGGTAAAGAACTGTAGCTATTTGTGGCCTTGGTCTGAAAGAATGAGAGTAAGGGCTGGAGGGATGGCTTAGCAGTTAAGGCGTTTGCCTGCAAAGCCAAAGGACCCAGGTTCAATTCCCTAGGACCCATGTTAGCCAGATGCACAAGGGGGCGCTTGCAGTGGTTGGAAGCCCTGGCGTGCCCATTCCTCTCTCTCTCTCTCTCTCTCTCTCTCTCCCTCTTTCTCTGTCAAATAAATAAATGAATAAAATAAAGAATGAGAGTAAGCTCTTTTGGTGAGCTTGTCTATGGCAGGATGTCCCAGATGGTTTCTGTTCCTTCAAGGCTGTCTGAGTTAAGGGAAGTTTGGTAATCAGGGAAGTTGTCAACCTTGTCTGGGACTGAATGTCCTAAGACCTCCTAGTTTCAGGGACAGAAGTTCCCTCTAGTTTCAAGGAAAGTCATTAATCCCTTCACTGGAGGCCCTGGTCCCAATTTTCATTCACACACACTCACACACACTCTCTCTCTCTCTCTCTGATTGAAAATAAATACAAATATTTAAAATAATAATAGAAAAAAACTGTCCCAATTGCGAGCAAACAAGGAGAAGCAGAGTAAATCAAGAAGGCACAGGTTAAGCCAGGCATGGTGGCGCACGCCTTTAATCCCAGCTCTCGGGAGGCAGAGGTAGGAGGATCACTATGAGTTCAAGGCCACCCTGAGACTCCATAGTGAATTCCAGGCCAGCCTAGGCTAGAGTGAGACCCTACCTCGAAAAACAAAAACAAAACAAAACAAAACAAAACAAAACAAAGGCACAGGTTGACACTACTCTTCCCAACCCCCTGGGCAGAAAGTGTGTGTGGGAGTGAGGGAAAGGTCCAGAAAAGCTAGCTCTAGGGTGATCCCAAGAGCAGGAGTAACTGGGGAAGGGAAGAGGCAGCTAAAATGGGATCTAAGACAGCAGACATGGATTGGACACTATGGAGACATCAGCCAGGTTGACATCTCTCTCTCTCTCTCTCTCTTGGTTTTTCAAGGTTGGGTCTTTCTCTAGCCCAGGCTGACCTGGAATTCACTAAGCAGTCTCAGGGTGGCCTCTGTAGTGGGGTCCGGTGTCACACAAGTAAGAGCACTTAAGAGCACTGACTCACAATGTGCTGGGTGTGAACGGATACCACACCGACTTCGGAAAAAGAAAAAAAAAAAACAGCTGTGAAAACAGGATGGGAGTTAAACCATAAATCACAACTCACATGTTACAGTTACAGCCATAAAAGTAATTTTAGGCCGGGTGTGGTGGCGCACACCTTTAATCCCAGCACTCTGGAGGCAGAGGTAGGAGGATCGCCATGAGTTGGAGGCCACCCTGAGACTACATAGTTAATTCCAGGTCAGCCTGGGCTAGAGTGAGACCCTACCTTGAGAAAAACAAAGAAAAAAAAAGTAATTTTAAACATAAATGGGAATTAGGTGCATTATTCTTAGAATACAGGGAAGAAAAAACAAAAGGAACTTCTGAACAGGTCTGTTGGTTGTGAGGTAGGCCTGTGACCAAGAGTCCCCCTTATCTGCCCTTAAGGATTTCGTTCAACAGTGCAGGCCCAGGGTAATGCTATTCACACCAGCAGGGCATCCTGTTTACCATCCCCATCTGCTTAAGCAAGTGTTTCATTCCATTTTTTTATGAGCTCCTACAAGGAAGTGACTTCTACTTTTCTCTAAGCTGGCTATAAAGAAACGTAGAAAAACACAACATTTTGCTCTCTTTACAGCCTCGAAATCATGCTGATCCTCCTACCTCTGCCTCCTGAGTGCTGGGATTGCTTAGTGGTTAAGGCACGCTTGCCCAAGGACCCATGTTCGACACCCCATATCTCACATAAGCCAGACAAACACAGTGACACATTCGCAAGGTCGCAAATGAGCACGAGGTGGCACACACATCTGGAGTTCGGCTGAAGTGGCTGAAGGCCCTGGCATGCCAATTCTCTCTCTCTCTTTCACTTGCTCTTTCTCATAAAAAAAATATGGGCTGGAGAGATTGCTGAGCAGTTAAAGGCACTTGCTTACAAAGCCTGCTGAACTGGTTTGAGTACCCAGTACCCACATAAAGCCAGGTGTTAACCAGGCGTGGTTGCGCACGCCTTTAATCCCAGCACCCGGGAGGCAGTGGTAGGAGGGTCGCCATGAGTTCGAGGCCACCCTGAGACTACACGGTGAATTTCAGGTCAGCCTGAGCTAGAGTGAGAACCTGCCTTGAAAAAACAAAACAACAAGAAGAAGAAGCCAGGTGTTAAAATGACCACCTGTCTAGAATTTGTTTGCAGTGGCAAGAGACTCTGGTTTTCTCTCTGTGTGTATGTCTCTCTCCTCTCTCTCTCTCTCTCTCTGTGTCACAAATAAGTAAATAAATAAAATATTTGCAAAAAGGGCTGGAGAAGATGGCTTAGTGGTTAAGGCATTTGCCTGCAAAGCCAAAGGACCCCAGTTCAATCCCCCAGGTCCCATGTAAGCCAGATGCACAAGGGGGCGCATGCATCTGGAGTTAGTTGCAGTGGCTGGAGGCCCTGGTGCACCCATTCTCTCTCTCTCTCTCAATAAATAAATAACTAAAATACATTAAAAAATTTAAAAATATATTTGAAAAAGGAAAGAAATCTTTCAGGTGTTCTACACTTCAAAGACTGCCCCATGAAACATCGTCTGTAGTTTTTAACAGCTTGCAGTTCTCATGGGTCGTTTATTATTTTATTACCTTGATAATAGCTACATAGATTTGTTCCCTGTGAGATTTCTTTCTTTCTTTCTTTCTTTCTTTCTTTTTTTTTTTTTTTTTTTTTGGGGGGGGGTAGGGTCTCACTTGACCTGGAATTCACTACGTAGTCTCACAGTGGCCTCCAACTCATAGTGATCCTCCTACCTCTGCCTCCCAAGTGCTGGGATTAAAGGCGTGCGCCACCATGCCCGGCTCCCTGTGATATTTCTTTGGTTAACCATCTTGTTTACTGAGACATAATTTTTTTTCTTCCAAATTTTTATTAACAACTTCCATGATTATAAAAAATACCCCATGGTAATACCCTCCCTCCCCCCACTTTCCCCTTTGAAACTCCATTCTCCATCATACCCCCTCCCCATCTCAATCAGTCTCTCTTTTAATTCTGATGCTGAGACATAATCTTATCCCATAATTATAAAAGGATCATATAATAAAATCAATAACTGTTCCTCAAAACTTTCAGAATCTTTACTTATACTTAAAACACAGATGTTTGTCAATTTTACATTTTTTTATTTTCTTATTTTTCAATTTTACATTTATTTGTTGTTCTTCGTGTTATTGATTTTTAGGAGCTATGTATGTGTGTATGTATATGTATATACGTATGTCACCGACTGGTTCTGTTTGCTGCAGCTACAGAGCACCACCAAGGACCTGGGACCCCTCCTGTGCAGTGCTCCTCCCAGGGCAGACAAGGGACCCAGGCAAGGAAGTGGACACCACGGAGAGGATGAAGAGCCCAGTGACCGGAAGGCTCTTTATCGCTGATCGGACCACTCAGGGGATCTTAGTGAGACGAACCAACAACTTCTGCTGGGCCTCTGGAGGGGGCACTGGGAGTGCCTTTTTGCTAGCCTTGTCCAGGATGGTCAGGATGTCCCCACGGGCCTCCTGACACAGCTCGGCACCCAGGAAAGCCTCCACTCGCCCACGCCACGCTGCCAGTCGTGGATGTCTCTTAAACAGGTCGAAGCCCATCGCCGCAGGCTGTGGAGACAAGGAACGCTGAGACGCTTACTTAGGCCCTTCCCTGACCCCTATGGGACCCCAGGGCAGCGTGGGGCCTGACAGCAGCTAGGAGGAGACAGTCAGGCACAGGGTTCCTCTATGGTGGCCATCCCTGGCTTTTCCCAGGCCTCAGTGCTCCCATCTGACTTATGGGTACAAGGAGGGGGGTCCCACCCATAGCCCGTACCCCACCCACTGATCTCACACCTGTATCAGTTCCTCCAGTGCCATGAGGTCAGCCAGTGTCACCTGCTGGCCAGTGAGGAAGGCCTGATCCCCCAAGAACTTGTCCTGCAGCCACTGCAGAGCCTGGTTCATGTTAGCCTCGTTGCGTTCCACCTTCTCATCAGGGACCCTGGCCCCCAGGAGTGGTGCTATCACCTGCAGGGAAGTTGGTAAAATCCACGTGAGACCCTAATTCTTCCTAGGTCTCTGGGGAGGGTTCAGCCCTTCCCGGGAGGATCTGGCTCACCAGGGTCCACAGGGACACACCGAAGGTGCCGCGGATGTGGTCACTGTGCCAACCGAGGTACTCATGGACTCGGGCCCGGGCCTGCAGGTCAGCTGGGTACCAGTGGTCCGCCACCTTGTACTTGGAGCTCAGATAAATCAGGATGGCACTGCTGGGGAGCCGTGGACAAAGTGACTGTAAGGACCCTGGCTCTGGGCTTTTCTTCCCCAGCCATTCATTCCTCAGTGGTGCTGTTTGGTTGGGGGGTGGGGAGGGGAGGTTTGAGGTAGGGTCTCGCTTTAGCTCAGGCTGACCTGGAATTCACTCTGTAGTCTCAGGGTGGCCTCGAACTCACAGCGATCCTCCTACCTCTTACCTTCTGAGTGCTGGGATTAAAGGCAGTGCGCCACCACGGCAGGCCTCCGTGGTGCTTTTGAGTCTTCTCCAGTAACTCCCTTCTGCCCTCACCCCAAATCTCCATTTCCCCACTCCTTCCTTCCCCGAACCACACTCTCGGGGTTCTCCCTTTTCTTTTTTCTTTTTTTCTTTATTTAATTTTTAATGTTTTAATTTTTCGAGGTAGGGTCTCACTCAGCTCAGGCCAACCTGGAATTCACTATGGAGTCTCAGGGTGGCAATCCTCCTACCTCTGCCTCGCCTCAGCATTTCCGGTATCTCTTTTCTTTTGTTTGCTGAGCTGGGCGTGGAACCTGGAACCCTGGGCCCCAGGAATGCTCCAGCCCTGAGCTACCCCTCCAACCCTCTCTTTATTGTCTTAGACACAAACTCTTGGCTGACTTTTGACCTCACCTGTGTTCCCCGGCTGCCAATCTATGGAATACAGACTCTTGTGCATGTCAGAAAACTAAAGCTCAGGATGTGCGGCTCAGAAAAAAGCTCCCTGGGCAACCTGGGGCGGGCATCTAGTGGGTACTCAGTGGGATCCTTCGAATGTGCTGGAAGAGAAGCATGTCCTTGTGGCTCTTCGTACAGGTCCCCCTAACCATCACTGCTGTCACCACCTAACAAACCTCTCCCTGCCTGGTGGGAGAACCAATGCTGAGCCCTCAGGCCCTTCCCTGGCCTCCAGAGCCAGCCTGGACAGACTAGGCCAAGGAACATCTGAGAAGTCAGCAGAGACCCTTTCTGGCTTCCATTTATTGATTTTTTTTTTTTTTTTTTTTTTTTTTTTTTTTGGTTTTTCGAGGTAGGGTCTCACTCTGGTCCAGGCTGACCTGGAATTAACTCTGTCATCTCAGGGTGGCCTTGAACTCATGGCGATCCTCCTACCTCTGCCTCCCGAGTGCTGGGATTAAAGGCGTGCGCCACCACGCCCAGCTCCATTTATTGATTTTTTCAATGTAGGGTCTTGCTCTCACTCAAACTGACTTGGAATTCACTACGTAGGCAAAGGCTAGCCTCAAATTCATGGTGATCCTCCTACCTCTGCGACCCTCCCCCACCCCAAAGACATGCACCACCACACCGGCTTCTGGTTTCCTTTTATTGAGCATACTCTTTGTGCAACACTGGATAAAATGTCCCCTTAGGCTCTTTCCACACTCTTCAGTTGGGGTGCAGAGAGGCACAGGGGTCCAGCGGAGGCAAGAGGAGAGGGGCAAGGATATGCTGGCCAGCCCCTGGTCATCCTACACTCATTCCCAGGGGACCATCTCTGCCCTTACTGCCCTGAGGATCTGCCAGGGTCACTCCATGGGGGCCGTGGGTTTAGGAAGGTACCTTTCCGTCAAGACGAAGTCCCCGTCTTTGAGGACAGGTACCCTCTGCAGCACGTTGATGCTGGAGAACTCCTTAGTCATGTGCTGCCCTAGGAGAAAGAACGCAGGAAAGGGTTGGCCACGACGGGGTTGGGTCAGGACATGGAGGCACGTTGGGAGTCAGTTCTTTCTGTCTTCCCCCAAATCCTGGGGATTTAAAAGTATGCCTTAGAGCTGGGCATGGTGGTGCACGCCTTTAAATCCCAGCATTTGGGAGGAAGAGGTAGGAGGATCAATGTGAGTTCAAGGCCACTCTGAGACTTCACAGTGAATTCCAGGTCAGGCTGGGCTAGAGTGAGACCCTATCTCAAAAAAATAAAATAAAATAAAGTATGCCTTAGGGGCTGGAGAAATACTCAACATTTAAGGTGCTTGCTTGCAAAGCCTGATGTCCTGGGTTCAATTTCCCAGTGCCTATATAAAGCCAGGTGCACCAAGTGGAGCATGGGTCTGGAGTCATTTTTTTTTTCTCTCTCTCTCTCTCCTAGCAAGTGGATAAACTAGCTGCTTTTTAAAGAATATACAAATGAATGAATAAATAAATAGTGTGCCCTGAAGAGTAGGAACTCTGTAACTCTCCCTGACTCTCCAGGAAAGAGAATACAGTCCTATCCTTTCTGTAGAGCAGGAACTCAAGTTCATAGAGGGCTGAGACCTAAGGCCACTGAGAAGAAGATATTCTCATGGGCTGGACAGACGGTTTAGCAGTTAAGTCGTTTGCCTGTGAAGCCTAAGGACCCAGGTTCAACTCCCTAGTACCCACATAAGGCAGATGTAAGTCAGATGTACAAGGTGGGCGTGTGTCTGGAGTTCGTTTACAGTGAGTAAAGGCCCTGGTGTGCCCATTCTTTCTATCTGCTTCTCTCTGCCTCTTTCTCTCAAATAAGTAAAAGGAAAAAGAAAAGAGGACGAAGGGATGGGACAGAAATGGAATCTGTGGACAGCAGGGGAGTCCAGCCGGGGCCCACCTTTCATCAGCTCCACCGTGTGCAGCTGGAAGGGGATGCCGTTCTTCTTGGCGAAGATGTAGACGGCGCGGCAGGGCTGGGACAGCAGGTCCACGTAGAGCTCCAGGCCCATGGCGAGTTGGAGGAGGGGAGCTGCGGGGAACAAGCAGATGCAGTGGCAGGGGGCACTCCACCGATTAGGGGTCCAGCTGCACCCTGGTCAGCCCTGGCTGGACCGCTTTCCTGCCTGGCCAGCAGAGCCCTGTGGGAGGGTACTGCAGGAGGAGACTACGCGGATACATAAACAAGAGGCGGGGAGAAGACTTTGGCCTGTTTTCCTAGGCGCCCAGCCAGGAAGAAACCCAAGCCTCACCCTGTCCGGTCAATGGCCTGCCCCTGCTGTCCTGGACAGCTCCCAGCACCATAAACACCAGCGAGTACTTTGTCAACTCTGGAAGCCAGAAGGAGTGGCAGGAGAATGCATTGCTCACCTCACCTCCATTCAAGGGTGGCAGAGGCCTCTCTCCAGGTTATCTCCTTCAAGTGAAGCCTGTTGCAGGCTGGGGGGACGTGCGCATGAGCAAGTACCTGTCTGGTAACGTGTGGAGTCCTTAGGGTATATGCCAAGGAGAAAGAAAGGAAGAGGAACAGAAGAAAGAGAGAGAGAGAGGGAAACAGAAAAAAGAAAGCAAAAGAAAGAGGGAAAGAAGAAAGAAAAGGACTCCTCTCTTTTTGGCTTTCTGGTCGCACCTCACTTTCCCTTATCCTTCCACCTATACAAAGCATGCATCATGAGGACTTCACCAGTGGTGGCCCTAGACTATACTCTTGAGCCCCCAGGACTGTGAGATGAGCTTTGTTTCTTCTTCTTCCTCCTCCTCCTCCTTCTTCTACTTTTTTTTTTCCAAGGTAGGGTTTCACTCTAGCCCAGGCTGACCTGGAATTCACTACGTAGTCTCAGGGTGGCCTCAAACACAGCGATCCTCCTACCTCTGCCTCCCAAATTCTGGGATTAAAGGCATGTGCCACCACGCCTGGCTAGTTTCTTCTTTAAAAAAAAAAAAAAAAAAAGAGAAGAAAAGAAAAAGAAAAATTATTTGTTTGCAACCACAAAGAGAGAGAGAGAGAGAGAGAGAGAGAGAGAGAGATTAGGGAGACAGCCACTGCAAAGGGACTCCAGAGGCATGTGCCACTTTGTGCATCTGGCTTTAAGTGGGAACTGGGGAATTGAAGCCGGGCCTTACAGGTTTTACAAGCCAGTGACTTTAACTACTGATCCATCTCCCAGCCCTATAGCTCTTTTTTTTTTTTCATTGGGCTCCTCTTCACTTGGTTGACGGTTTCCTTTGCAGTACAGAAGCTTTTGACCTTCGTGAGGCCTCATTTGTTGGTTGTTGGCCTTATAGTATACGCTCTTAACATTGAGGTCCTTGATCCACTTCCAGTTGGTTTTTGTGCATGGTGAGAGATAAGGATCTATTCTTTGGAATGTCTATATCCAGTTTTCCCAGCATCAAACTTAATGGAGATGCTATCTTCTCTCCAGTATGTATTTTGGGCATCTTCGTCAAATATCAGATGGCTATAGTTGTGTGGATTGAGAGCTGAGGCCTCTATTCTTACCCCCCCCCCCCCCCCGCATAGGTAGGGTCTCATTCTAGCCCAGGCTAACCTGGAACTCACTCTGTAGTCCCAGGCTGGCTTCGAATTACATTCTCCTACCTCTGCCTCTTGAGTGCTAGAGTTAAAGGTGTGAAGCACTAAGCCTCAAGGGATGGCTTGGAGGTTAAGGCGCTTGCCTGCAAAGCCAAAGGACCCAGGTTTGATTCCCCAGGACCCAAGTAAGCCAGATGCACAAAGTGGCGCATGCATCTGGAGTTTGTATGCAGCAGTTGGTCTCTCGCAAATAAATATTTAAAAAATAATAAAAATTTTAAAAGGGAGGAGGGGCACGCCTTTAATCCCAGCACTTGGGAGGCTAGAGTGAGACTATATATTAAAAAAAAAAAAAAGAGGGGGGAGGAATGGGATTGGAGAGATGCCTCGGTGGTTAAGGCGCTTGCCTGCAAAGCCCAAGGAACCAGGTTCAATTCCCCAGGACCTACGTAAGCCAGATAGATGTACAAGGTGGTGTGCAAGTTCGTCTGCAGTGGCTGAGGTCCTGGTGCGCCCATTCTCTTTCCAATAAATAAATAAATACATACATAAACTTTTTTAAAAAGTGCTAGGAGTGCAACTCAATGGGAGAATGCACGCATCTGCGCACTGTCCAGCCCTTGGAGCTCCGCCCCGCAGTCTGAGCACGCTCAGGCTGCGGAAATCCCCCCTCCTCCGGGCTTCCTCCCTCAAAGCATGCTGGGAGTCACAGCTTCTCCCGCCCTCCTCCGCCTCCTACGCGCAGTGCATGCTGGGGGCTGTAGTATCTCCTCTTCCTCCCAGGAACGTTTCCTCTGTACGCCTTGGGGATGGGTTGACAAAGCGTTGTACAAACATCACGGGTCCACGCACGGTTTGTCGAGGATAATTTTGTTTATTCTGGGAGGCCTTTTTTGTTGTTGTTGTGTTTTGTTTTTCGAAGTAGGATCTCACTCTAGCCCACGCTGACCAGGAATTCACTATGTAACTCAGGGTGGCCTGGATCCTCCTACCTCTGCCTCTCAAGTGCTGTGATTAAAGGCGTGCACCACCATGCCAGGCCTTTTGTTGTTGTTGTTGTTTGTTTGTTATTCTGGGACTTTTGTGCTTCCATATGAATTTTAAAATTATTTTGTCACTTCTTTGAAGAATGTTACTGGAGTTTTAAATGGAATTGCATTGGCTCTGTAGATTGCCTTTGGTGGGATGGCCATCTTCATTGTACAGTTCTTTCCATCTTCTGGTGTATTCCTCAATTCCTTCAGCAGTTTGAGGACTTCACTGTACAGGTCTTTTACTTCCTCGGTTATAGATATTCTTGGATTTTTTTTTGGTGGTAGGGTTTCACTCTAGCTCAGGCTGACCTGGAATTCACTATGTAGTCTCAGGGTGGTCTCGAACTCACGGTCATCCTCCTACCTCTGCCTCCTGAGTGCTGGGATTAAGGGTGTGGCCACCACGCCCAGCATGGGATTATTTTTATGCCTCTTGTGAATAGGACTTTTTTCCTGATTGCTTTCTCAGTACGTTTATCATTGCTGTATATGAAGGTACAGGTTTCTTTTGTATTTATTATGTATTTATTTATTTTTTTAATTTTTTAAATATTTTTGTTTATTTTTATTTATTTATTTGAGAGCGACAGACAGAGAGAGAAAGAGGCAGAGAGAGACAGAAAGAGAGAATGGGCACGCCAGGGCCTCCAGCCACTGCAAATGAACTCCAGATGAGTGTGCCCCCTTGTGCATCTGGCTAACGTGGGTCCTGGGGAATTGAGCCTCGAACCGGGATCCTTAGGCTTCACAGGCAAGCGCTTAACCGCTAAGCCATCTCTCCAGCCCTGTATTTATTTTTTTAAGTATATATTAAGGGGCTGGAGGGATGGCTTAGCAGTCAAGGTGCTTGCTTGCAAAGCCAAAGGACCCAGGTTTGATTCTCCATTCAGTACCCACGTAAACCAGATGCGCAAGGTGACACATGTGTCTGGAGCTCCTTTGCAGTGGCTGAAGTCTCTGGTGCACCCATTCTCTGTCTCTCTCTCAAATAAATAAGTTTTTTTTTTTTATTAACAACTTCCATGGTTGTAAACAATATCTCATGGTAATACCCTCCCTCCCCCCACTTTCCCCTTTGAAACTCCATTCTCCATCATATCCCCTCCCCCTCTCAATCAGTCTCTCTTTTATTTTGATGTTATCATCTTTTCCTCCTATTATGATGGTCGTGTGTAGGTAGTGTCAGGCACTGTGAGGTCATGGAAAGCCAGGCCATTTTGTGTCTGGGGAGCACGTTGTAAGGAGTCCTATCCTTCCTTCCTGAGTTAGTGGAGTCTGTAGGGTCTCATATATATATCATTATAGATTCCTATCATCTGCAAATAAGCATAGTTTGACTTTTACTTTTCTAACCTTTAGCCCCCCCCCCTTTTTTTTTCCTCTTGCCATACACCCCTGGCAAAAAAAAAAAAAAAAAAAAAAAAAAAACTTCAAGTACTATATTGAATAGCAGTGAAAACAAAGGGCACCTTTGTCTTGCTCCAGATCTTGGGCAAGTTTTTTTTAGCTCCTTTCCACTTGAGGAGACCTAAGAGGGATGGTGAATTAAAACACAAACTGAGTCGGGTGTGGTGACGCACACCTTTAATCCCAGCACTTGGGAGGCAGAGGTAGGCGGATTGCTGTGAGTTTGATGCCACCCTGAAACTACATAGTGAATTCCAGGTCAGCCTGGGCTAGAGCAAGACCCTACCTTGAAAAACAACAACAACACATAAACTGGGCTGGAGAGATGGCTTAGTGATTAAGGTGTTTGCTAAGGACCTAGGTTTGATTCCCCAAGATCCAGTTGAGCCAGATACACAAGGTGGCATGTGTGTCTGGAGTTTAGAGGCCCTGATGTGCCCATTCTTTCTCTCAAATAAATGAATACTTTGTTGTTGTTATTTTTTGTTTTTTAAGGTAAGATCTCACTCTAGCCCAGGTTGACCTGGAATTCACTCTGTATTCTCAGTGTGGCCTCCAACTCACAGCAATTCTCCAACCTCTGCCTCCAGAGTGCTGGGATTAAAGGCATGTGTCACCACATCTGGCATAAATAAGTATTTTAAAAAAATAACAAAATGTTCACCTGCAAAGCCTAAGGACTCGGGTTTGATTACGCAATACCAATATAAAGCCAGATGCACAAGGCGGCACATGCGCCTGGAGTTCGTTTGCAATGGTTGGAGGCCCTAGTGCACCAATTCATTCTCTGTCTCTCCCTCTGCTGATGCGCTCTCTCAAATAAATAAATAGATAGATAGATAGATAGATAGATAGATAGATAAATAGTATGACTTTGTTTCTACCCACTACTAATAAACAGGGCTCAGACAAACAAAGATTACTACAAGCCCAGCTTGGCTTGTTAAATGACTTTCCTAGTGTTTATTCCTTATAGGAGGATGGGTGACTCATTGGTAACGGTACCCCCAGAAAAATCCCAACCCTGGCTGCACCCAAGCTCCTGTTTCTACAGGGTTGTAAAGGCTACAGCGGAGCTGCTGTACGTGTGGGCTGAGAGCGCCACCTAGTGTTAGTGCTGCAGAAGTGACTGCCCGCTCACACAACACAGAGCCCAGACCGGAGCACGCCAGGGAAGTTTCAATTCACGTGCCTCGCTGGTCTCTGTAATGGGGTGCCTGAGGTTTAGGAAAGTTCCTCGAACCCCAAACCTGAGGGTTGTTTCTAATTTTAATCCAAGAATTGAATAAAATAAGGCTGAGAAAGATAATTACTAAATTATTATTATTTTTTTATTGAGGTAAGTACAGAGCCGAGGAAAGGCATCCATGTGGTTAGAAATCCCATGTGGAAGGTCTGGATAAATAGCAGAAAGAGGGCTGAGGAAATGGCTTAGAGGTTAAGACATTTGCCTGTGAAGCCCAAGGACCCCGGTTCGATTCCCCAGGACACACATAAGCCAGATGCACAAGGTGGTGCATATACCTGGAATTCATTTGCAGTGGCTGGAGGCCCTGGTACTGCCATTCACTCTTTCTATCTGCTCTTGACTGTGGCCTGAGATCCAGCACCTTTAATGTCCTGGCGATGCAGGATTGAGAGCTCCGTGTGCAGCTCTGAAGAACACAGACTCCGAGGAGAGTAAATGAGGAACGCTATTTTAGGGAGAGTTAGGGTTAAGAGGGAAAGCAGCTGGGCGTGGTGGCACATGCCTTGAATCCCAGCACTCGGGAGGCAGAGGTAGGAGGATCACTGTCAGTTCAAGGCCACCCTGAGACTACAGACTGAATTCCAGGTCAGCTTGGGCTAGAGTGAGACTCTATCTCGAAAAACCAGAAAAAACAAACAAACAAAAAACAAAAAGAGGGAAAGCAAAGCAAGAAAGCCCAAGCCATGAGAAATCCTCTTCCTCTCCCTGGAAGAAGCCTCTGAGGAAGGGACTCACACCCAGGAGAAGCCCCCAGAGCAAAGCAGGAAGTGCCCAGACCAAAGGAATTCTCTGGGGGTGTGGTGGTGCCTGCCTTTAGTCTCAGCACTCGGGAGGCAGAGGTAGGAGGATCACTGTCAGTTCAAGGCCACCCTGAGACTACAGAGTGAATTCCATGTCAGCCTGGCTACAGCGAGACCCTACCTTGAAAAAATTAAAAAAAGGGGGACTGGAGAAATGGCTGAGTGGTTAAGGTGCTTCAGTGTTTCAGGCCCACACATCCAATTTGAATGAGCCTCATCACCAGACTGTGTGTAAGCCCCAGGAAACTAAGGAAGAAACAGCAAGCTGTGGTTGAGGAGCTCTTGCCTTCAGCCATCTTGGATCAGACTGGAGTTCTAGTCTTGCCATAGTAGGCAAGGTGGCATCTGTGCTTCTGTGGGCCAGTCCCTAGCGAGTTACCTACCAGGAAAAACAAAGGGGTGGGGGGTCGCTACCTGGCTCCTAATCTGTAAAAGGTCACCTGAAGTCTTTCCAGAATCATGAACCCCCCCCCCCCCGCCCTGGTGTTCTCAGGGAACCGCTCTGGTAGGGGAGGCTGAGGGGAGCAGAAGCCAGGCCGAGTTGGGGAGTGGGTAGAGTGGTACAAGGGGAAATCTACCTTCTGAGCACCTCTCCCACCAACACACCTGAGAAGTGTCCCCATATTCCAAAAGAAGCAATTTTCCATAGAAGAAACTGACTTGAGTGATTTTTTTTTTTTTTTTTTTTTAGGTAGGGTCTCACTCTAGCCCAGGAATTTACTCTGAAGACCCAGGATGGCCTCAAATTCATAGCAATCCTCCTACCTCTGCCTCCTAAATGCTGGGATTAAAGGTGTGGGCTACCACGCCCAGCCATTTAAAAATATATATATATATTTATTTGCAAGCAGAGAGAGAGAGAGAGAGTGAGTGAGAGACTGGATGTGCCACAGCCTCTAGCCACTGCAAACGAACTCCAGATGCATGTGCCACCTTTACATGGGTACTGGGGAATCGAACCCCGGTCATTGGGCTTTGCAGGCAAGAGCTTTTACCATTGAATGGTCTCCCCAACCCAACAAAGTTACTTTCTTTTTCAAAGTTTATTATTTACAGAGACAGTGAGCCTGCTAGGGTCTCTTGCCACCAAAAACTCCAGACACGTGTGCCACTCTGTGCATCTGGCTTTACATGGGCACTGGGGAATCAAACCCGGGCTGTCAGGCTTTGCAAGCAAGCTCCTTTACCACTCAATCACCTCTCCGGTCCCGACAAAGTGGCTCTTAAAGCGAGGGCTACCTGGCTTGCTCTGCTCATCTGGAATGTGGAGGGAAGTGGGGCTGAGAAAGATGCAGGCCGCGGCGATTATCTACCCTCCAGATCAACCTGACCTCTTCCATGCCAGCCAGTGTCAGGATTAGGAGCAAGGTAGTTTTGTCCTGAAAGGTAGTTAGCCACGGGCTGGCCCACAGAAACACGGATGCCCCCTACCTACCACAGCAGGGCTGGAACTAGCATTTTTTTTTTTTTTGTTTTATTTTTGCTTATTTATTTGAGAGCGACCGACAGACAGAAAGAGGCAGATAGAGAATGAGTGCGCCAGGCCCCCAGCCACTGCAAATGAACTCCAGATGCATGTGCCACCTTGTGCATCTGGCTTACGTGGGTCTCTCCAGCCCTTGATTCCTTGTGTCTTTCCTTTTTTTTTTTTTTTCCGAGATAGTTTTACTCTAGCCCATGTTGACCTGGAATTCACTATGTAGTCTTGGTAGCCTCCAACTCATGGCCATCCTCCTACCTCTGCCTCCCAAATGCTGGGATTAAAGATGTGCACCACCATGCCCGGCTGAAATTGTTCCCATTTTCCAGGCTTAACCCCCACAGGTAGGCCCTTCCTAAGTCAGTGGTCCTCTGGGGCCCACCAGGCAATCAGGTACTTCCCGTACACCTGAACCTGGTGATGAGGCGCACTCAGGCCTGAAATGTGTGTGTGCGTGCGCACCAAGCTTTCTTCCCTTCCCCAACGTGAGGGAGATTTTCACCTCCTCCTTCCCAGGACTCTGTTGGCTTAGGCACTTTCCCTATTTTTTTTTTTTTTTTTTTTTTTGAGGCAGATACCCTACTGTAGTCCAGACTGACCTGGAACTCACTCTGGCCTTGACTCACAGAAATCCTCCTTCTGCCTGCCCCTCCCCCACAGTGCTGAGATTAAAGGGTATATAATACATGAGCCAAGCCTGGTGGCTTTCCTTTTTTTTTTTTTTTCAAGGCAGGGTGACACTCTAGCCCAAGCTGCCCTGGAATTCACTATGTAGTCTCAGGGTGACCTCGAACTCATGGCGATCCCACCTCTCCCTCCAGAGTGCCAAGATCTGTGCCACCACACCTGGCCTTGGCTTTATTTTTTTTCAAATACTCATTTTATTATTTATTAGAGGTAGAATATAGGCACGCCAGGGCCTCTAGCCACTGCAGACAAATTTAGCTGCATGTGCCATCTGGTCTACATGGGTTCTGGGAAGTCGAACCTGGGTCCTTAGGCTTCGTGCAGCCAAGTGCTTTTAAACTGCTAAGGCATCTCTTCAGCCCCTACTTTCCCTCCTAACTCCCTAAAATAAATCTCATAATTTACCTTTCCTGAGTCCATTTTTTCAATTCTTTGCTAAGGTGAACTGCCCCATACTCGGAAGCTACTAGCGCGGGAGCTCTAATCGCACAGAGCTCTCTCTCATCACCACCAGTGGCCATTCGACTATGGATCCCAGCTCAGAGCAGAAAACCTGCTTCAGAAGGCAATGCTGACAACTGAGTTTGCCTGCTGGGTGCGTGGCCCCAGGCAAGACGCCAACCTCTCTTAGCTCCAGTGAAGCAAGAGTTGAAAAAGGCTCGGGGCAAAGGGATGGCACAATAGCAACCCACCCAAACCTCCCTGGCCTGGCTCTCGGGTCAAAGCCCCATCCCCTGCACCCGCTCTACAAGCCAAGGAAGCCGAGGCACTCGTGGTCTCAAAACCGTTTATTTCTCCCGACCGGAAGGATGGCATTGCGGGGAGTGGAAGAGCACGGACTGCCGTGGGAGGCACAGCAGTAAAAATCAGGCCGCTGCAGGCCTCAGGCGAAGGTGGAGCCGTTCCAGCCCACGTTGGCCGCGTTCATGTCGTAGTAGTTGATGTAGATCCTGCGAGGGATTGAAGAGGCGGGACTCAGCGGACCGTGAGGTCTCGGGGAGCCCCGCGCCGCCCTGGATCCCCCTCCCAGGCCCTCGCTCGCGGGCAGGGACCCCGCGCACCTGTCCTGGCTGATGCGCAGGCGGTCGGCCAGCAGGCCGCATAGCAGCTTGCTGTAGGTGCGGTTCTGCGGGCCGCCGATCTTGCCGATGCTGTGCAGGCTGCAGAGCGCGCACGGCTCGCTGGAGCCGCCGAAGGCCATGAGCTGGTCGGGGACCACGTGCACGGCGATGTACTGCGGAGGGCGGGACGCGGTCACCTCACGGGACCCGGAGCATCCACGTTGTGCCCCGGTCATCGATCTCCCCCCCAGTGGGCACCCTGGACCGCCTGCCCTCAGTGGGCTCAACCCATCCCTGGTCCACTTCCTCCCATGAGCACCCTGGACCACATGGGTCATTTCACACCCAGTGGGCACTCCCCCCCCCCAGCCCTGACCCACCACACCCAGTGAGTACCCTGGACCACCTGGGCCATCTTCCGCCAGGGACACCCTGGGTCATTTCCCACCCAGTGGGCACCCCAATCCCTGGCCCACCTTCCCCCACGGGCTCCCCCATCCCTGGCCCACCTCCCCCCGCGGGCTCCCCCATGCCTAGTCCACCAGCCCCGCGGGCACACCCTTGCAAACCTGGGCCGGCTTGCCGGTGGCCTGCGACAGCTGCTGAGTGAGCTCGGAGAGGAGGCCTTCCGGCACCGAGGCGCGGGGCACGTTGGTGTTGACCACGAACATCGGCATGATGGCGGAGGAACGGCGGGCCCGGGTCAGAAGCGCACGACAACACGCGACTCACTCTCCCCAAGCCCGGGAACCTGAGCTACGTGACCGACCGCCCAGCACCGCCCCGAGCGCAGCTGCAGCTCCGCCCCTCGTGACGCACAACGCCCGGCCCCCAGGAAGCGGATCCGCCCCTCTCTGACGTCACTCAGACCTCCGGCCCCGCCCCGGGCGGGAGAGGCTCCGCCCCTGAGTGACGTCACCGCAGGCCCAGGCTCCCCAGTGGCTCTCTCAGTGGTGCCTGGGCTGGTTTGTTTGCTCCTTTTTCTTTCTTTCTTTTCTTTCTTTCTTTCTTTCTTTCTTTCTTTCTTTCTTTCTTTCTTTCTTTCTTTCTTTCTTTCTTTCTTCCTTTCTTCCTTCCTTCCTTCCTTCCTTCCTTCCTTTCTCTCTTTTTCTTTCTTTCTCTCTCTCCCCCCCTCTCCCTTCCTCCCTCCCTCCTTTCTTCCTTCCTTTCTTTTTCTCTCCTTCCTTATTTCTTTCTCTCATTTTCCTTCCTTTCCTTTTCTTTCTCTTCCTTCCTTTCTTTCTTTCTTTCTTTTTTTTTTGCTGGATATTTCACTTGCTGGTGTTGACTGTCTTGCTGTGCCAGGAGTCCAGGTGGAAATTGATGGGGCAGCCGACCGCTTGCCTTCCCCGGTGCCCGTCCCAGATGAAGCCCAGTTCATGCCACCCATACTCAATGAGTCTTTGTGCATCCTGAGTCATCCAGGCCACGTGTCCCAAAGAGCTAGTCTTGTGCTCATAGGGGTGTGTGTGTGTGATAGAGAGACAAACCGGCCATGGTCCAGCTACTTTCCTGCAGCCCTGCTCTGCAAGGCAGATGAGGGTGCTTGGAGGCCTAGTGAGTGACAGGAAGCTGGAATTGAGCCCCCTCCTTCAGGCCTCAATGTGTACCCTAAACTGGGCAACTGCCCTTCTCCGGGAAGCTCCAGCAGGGGAGCCCTCTCCTAGAGCCCTGGGGGCCCTTTGTATGCCTTTTCTCACTGATAATGATAGGGGATCTTTGAAGTCCAGGGAGGGACTCAGTGGCAATAAAGGATGCAGGAGATTCCAGGTCTTTGCGCTTCAACTTGGGGTCTTTGTCCAAGTTATCAAAGAATTGAAAAATGCAGACTCAGGGAAGGGCCAATTATGAATTATGAGATTGGGGGCCATAGAGGCACATGCCTTTGATCCCAGTACTCAGGAAGCAAAGATAGGAGGATCACTGTGAGTTTGAGGTCAGCCTGAGACTACATAGTGAATTCCAGGTCAGCCTGGACTACAGTGAGACTCTACCTTGAAAAACCGAAAAAAGAAAAAGAAAAAGAAGGGCTGGAGAAGTGGCTTAGCCGTTAAAGTGCTTGCCTGTGAAGCCAAAGGACCCAGGCTCGGTTCCCTAGGAGCCACGTAAGCCAGATTCACAAGATGGCACATCTGTCTGGAGTTTGTTTACAGTGGCTGAAGGCCCTGGCACGTACATTCTCTCTCTCTATCTGACTCTCTTTCTCTCAAATAAATAAAGTTAAAAAATATATTTTATTTATTTCCTTATGGGGGAGAGAGAAAGAAAGAGGAAGATAGGGAATGGGTGTGCCAGAGCCCATAGCTACTGCAAATGAACTACAGACGCTTGCACCACCTTGTGCATCTGGCTCATGCGGGTTCTAGGGAGTCAAACCTAGATCCTTGGGCTTTCTTAACCGCTAAGCCATCTCTCTAACCCAGATTCAGTTTTATTAAAGCTTCTTGGATCTCCAGCCTTCTGGCTGGAGGAGGTGTCACTGTGGGCAGATTCTGGGGTCCATCATAAGGTGGATCTGAATTCCAGTCTAAACATATGCAAACTGCTTGCGTCCTCCCTGGATTCTGGGGTGTTTGCCCTTGCCAGTGGTGGCTGCCTTTCTCCATGTATGTGGACCTGTTAAAGGGGGCCAGCTTCTTGTGCCATTATGGAACTTTCCTGCATCTGAAAGCTTCAAGTAAATTCCATTCCTCCTATAGACTGTCTGAATTGGAGGTTCATCCCACAACATGAAGCTGACGGCTACAGAAGGCAACCAGGAGAGCCCAAGCCAAAAGTTCTCCTTAACACGAGAACACACAAACACACACCCCACACACACTGAAAATAAAGCAGGAAAACCCAAGCCAAAAGTTCTCCCCTAACACGAGAACACACCCACCCACCCACCTACACCCACCCACACACACACACTGAAAATAAGGCAGGAAGACCCAAGCCAAAAGTTCTCCCCTACATACAAGAACACACACACACACACACACACACACACACACACACTGAAAATAAAGCAGGAAGACCCAAGCCAAAGGACCCCTCCTACAGGGGTTCAGAGAAGACTAAGAGAGAGTAAGGACCCCGGGCTTAAAGAGAGATCATGCATGTAGCCCAGCAGGAAAGCCCCCCAAAACCCAAACAGGAAAGCGCTGGACAAAGAGAAGCCCTCCCCCTTTCAGGAAGGGGGAGGGTGTTCTAGTCAGCTCCATGTTGCTGGGATGGATGTCTCACCTGACACAGTTTCGGGGGGGAAGGGATTTATTCCAAGCTTGCACATCCAGGGGAAGTTCCATCAATGGCCGAAGAAACTGCTTCCTTTCATAGATCCAAGCAGAGAGAAAACAATAATCAAAACACTAACACCAGCAGACAGGAACCCACTAGATTCAAACTCTTCTCTCCACTCCTTTTCGCTGGAATTCAGATCTGCACCCCCCCCCCCCACTCCAGTGATACTCACCATTGTAGCAGAAATCCACCTGCTGGGGTGAAATCTACAAACTCAAGACTCTACCTCGAAAAAAAAAAATTAAACTGTACTGTCTTCAGGGTATGAATTTGTTATTGTATTAGTGGTTTCACGTTGAACAGGTGTGTGTTGGTTTATTTTCTGGCCCAAGGTCTGGGAAACTGTTATTACCAAGGAATTTGACCTTTATTCTCAAGCCTCTGTATTAGGGCCAGCTTGTCTCAGCACCTCTAGAACTTTATTAACCCTGCAATCAGCAAAGGCTGATCTTTGCTGGTAAGCAACTGGAAGATGGGCGTACTTGTGCTCGCTTCGGCAGCACATATACTAAAACTGGATGAAGGTGGGCGTACTTTGTCTGACAACAACATTCAAAAGGAGAAAAGGAGTCCACCCTTCATCTTGTGCTGAGATTTCGTGGTGGTGCTAAAAAAAAAAAAAAAAAAAAAAAAGGATGAAGTCTTATACCACTCACAAGAAAAATAAGCATGAGAGGAAAAAGTTAAGTTGGCTGTCCTGAAATATTACAAGGTGGATGAAAATGGCAAAATTAGTCACCTTCGCCGAGAGTGCCCTTCTGATGAGTGAGGGGCTGGAGTTTTTACGGCCAGCCACTTTGACAGACATTACTGTAGCAAATGTTGTCTGACTTACTGCTTCAACAAACCAGAAGACAAATGATTATCTGTATTAATTAGTAAAAGCCACAGACTTAAAAAAAAAAAAAAAAAAAAAAAACTTGCCCAGGCATGGTGTTGTATGCTTTTTGACACACACACACACAGACTACACACACACACACACACACACACACACACAGAGCACATACTACACACAGAGAGAGAGAGAGAGAGAGAGAGAGAGAAACACACACACAGAGAGAGAATGGAGGTGCCAGGGCCTTCAGCTACTGTAAACAAACTACGGGGAGCATGCGCCACCTTGTGCATCTGGTTTATGTGGGTCCTGGGGAATTGAACCTGGGCTCTTTGGCTTCTCAGGCAAGCGCCTTTACTGCTAAGCCATCTCTCCAGCACTCAGGAGGCAGTGGGTGGTAAGGAGGATCGATCGCCATTGAGTTTGAGGCCACCCTGAGACTACATAGTGAATTCCAGCTTGGGCGAGAGTGAAACCTGACCTTGACAAACCAAAAAGAAAAAAACAACAACAACAAAAAAAACCAAGGCTGGCCGTGGTGTGCACCTTTAATCCCAGCACTCTGGACACAGAGGTGGGAAGAGTACCGTGAGGTCAAGGCCACCCTGAGACTACTTAGTGAATTCCAGGTCAGCCAGGGCTACAGCGACCCAACTTGGAAAAACAAAACAAAAAGCCTCACCTATGCCTAGGCTCACAGGTTTAGGGAGCTTGTTTGCAAAGCCTGCTGGTGCGGGGTTCAATTCCCCAGCACCAACATAAGTAGTAGTAAGAGACTTTGGCATACACATGCACACACACACACACACACACATATATATACATATTGGTTTTTTGTTGTTGTTATTTTTATTTATTTGAGAGTGACAGACAGAGAGAGAAAGAGGCAGATAGATAGAAAATGGGCGCGCCAGGGCCTGCAGCCACTGCAAATGAACTGCAGATGTGTGCGTCACCTTGTGCATCTGGCTTACATGGGTCCTGGGGAATTGAGCCTCGAACCGAGGTCCTTAGGCTTCACAGGCAAGCGCTTAGCCACTAAGCCATCTCTCCAGCCCTTTGTTTTGTTTTTTTGAGGTAGAGTTTTGCTCTAGCCCAGGCTGACCTGGAATTCACTATGTAGTCTCAGGGTGGCCTCAAACTCATGGCAATCCTCCTACCTCTGCCTCCCAAGTGCTGACATTAAAGGCGTGTACTACCATGCCCAGCTTATTGCTTTTTGTTGTTGTTGTTTGTTTTGTTTTTAATTTTTATTTATTTTGAGAGAGCGAGAGAGAGAATGGGCATGCCAGCATTTGCAAACAAACTCCAGACGTATGCGCCACCTTGTACATCTGGTTTATGTGGGTCCTGGGGAATTGAACTTGGGTCCTTTGGCTTTCCAGGCAAATGCCTTAATTGCTAAGCCACCTCTCCAGCCCTGTTTTTTGTTTTTGTTTTTTTTTTTCAGGATAGGGTCTTGCTCTATCCCATGCTGATCTAGAATCCACTAGGTAGCCTCAGAGTGGCCTTGAACTCACAGTGATCCTCCTATCTCAGATTTCCAAGCGCTGGGATTAAAGGCGTGCACCACCATGCCTGGTGAAACACTAATTTTGTCCTGCCAAGGCAGGCACGGTGGCATTTGTGTTTCTTTGGGCCAGCCTATCAGGACAAAGCTACGTTGCTCTTAATCCATATCATAAAGCCCTCTGCGTTCAGGGTGTAGGGAAGGGCAAGGGCCTCACGGAGTCATTCCCACAGAGCTCCACCACACAGCTCTGCACCGCAAGGCTGGTCACCTGCCGCCGCCCACCAGGGCAGGATCCTGGGACAGCTGCCACAGGCGCCCAAGCTTGGAGGCCCCGGCACACAGACCGCTCCTCCTCCAGCTCTCCGCCGCCCTCGCCTGTCCCTCATGCTCTGCAGCCTCTGCCGGGCTAAGAAGGGGGAAGATGGGGGAAGGGGTGCTGAACTCTCCCTTCTCTCAGCTTGTCTTTGGTTTCCTGAAGGGAGCCTTCGACCTCACTCCAAATTAAGCTCTCTCTCTCTCTCTCTCTCTCTATCTCTCACAGAGACACATTTAAAAATTTTTTTAATTTAATTTAATTTTTTTTTTTTTTTTTTGGTTTTTCAAGGTAGGGTCTCACCCTAGCCCAGGCTGACCTGGAATTCACTATGCAGTCTCAGGGTGGCCTTGAACTCACGGCGATCCTCCTACCTCTGGCTCCCGAGTGTGCTGGGATTAAAGGCGTGCGCCACCACGCCCGGCTTGAGATACATCATTTTTGAACAAGTTGTGCCAGGTTGGACAAAAAAAAAGAGAAACAGTTTGAAAATAAAATGTTCTGTGTCCCAGCTCTTTCTGCAGATAGAAGGCCAGCTGGGAAATTCACTGGGATCCCTCAGAGAGCTCTTTTTCCAATGCCAGCGGGCAGCAGCAAGACCAGGAAGGGCAGCCGGAACCCCTCCCCTCCCAGGGGAGAGAGCCAAGGCTTGGTCGCGAAGGATTTCCTACCCTGAAGCCAAGGACAGCACAGGTTTGCAGGAGCTCATCAGAAGTGCTTTGACGGGGCTGGGAGATAGCTCAGCAGTTACAGGCACTTGTTTTCAAAGCCTGCTTGGGTTCATTTCCCCAGTACACACATTAAGCCAGATGCACAAAGTGGTGCACATGTCTGGAGTTTGCAGTAGAAGGCCCTGGTGAACCCATATGTTTTTTTTTAAAAAATATATTTTATTTATTTGATAGAAAGAGAGAGAGAATGGGCACATCAGGGCCTCCAGCCACTGCAAAGAAACTCCAGACGCATGTGCACCCTTGTGCATCTGGCTTATGTGGCTCCTGGAGAATCAAATGGGATCCTTTGGCTTTGCAGGCAAACAACTTAACCACTAAGCCATCTCTCCAGCCACCCCCCCCTTTTTTTTTTTTTGTTTTTTTTTTCGAGGTAGGGTCTCACTCTAGCCCAGGCTGACCTGGAATTCACTATGGAGTCTCAGGGTGGCCTCGAACTCATGGCAATCCTCCTACCTCTGCCTCCCGAGTGCTGGGATTAAAGGCGTGCGCCACCACGCCCGGCTAAGCCACCCCCTTTTTTGTTGTTGCTGTTTTTTTTCTCTCTCCCCTTGCAAATAAAATAAATAAAAATACTTTTAGGGGCTGGAGAGATGGCTTAGTAGGTAAGGTGCTTGCCTGCGAAGCCTAAAGATCCAGGTTTGATTCCCCAGTACCCACATAAGCCAGATGCACAAGGTAGCACATGCATCTGGAGTTTGTTTGGAGTGGCTGTGAAGGCCCTGGCACGCCCATTCTCTCCCTCCCTCCCTCCTTGTCTCTTTCTCTCTCTCTGCCTCTTTCTCTCAAATAAATACATAAAAATTTAAAAATATATTTTTTATAAAAGAAGTATTTTAGATTGGTGACTTGTGGGCCTTCTCACATGTCTCTCTTTCCCCTGTAGTGCTTCCTGCAGGTTGTGGGAGGAAAGGCCTGTCATTTCATCCCTGCTTTCTGTGTCAAGACAGGCACACAGAGGGCTGGAGAGATGGCTCGGCAGTTAAGGTGCTTGCCTGCACAGCCAAAGTACCCCAGTTAGAGGTTGAATTCCCCAGGACCCATGTAAGCCAGATGCACAAGCTGGCACATGCGTCTGGAATTTATTTGCAGAGGCTAAAGGCCCTGGTGTGCCCATTCTCTCTATCTGCCTCTTTTTATCTCTCTCAAATAAAAATAATAATAAAGGTAAAAAACCTTACAAAAGAAAGAAGAGAGAAAGATACACAGAGACCTACTGCAATCTTTAGATCAGAAGCCCAGGCCTGTGCCGTGGCTGGATGAGATGCTGCAGGTCCTGCCACGGCACTGAATATACCTTGCACAGGGCAGAGCTCAGCATGGTAGTGGTGGCTGTGATGGGAATAAAGATTACCTTCACAGGGGCTGGAGGGATGGCTTAGTGGTTAAGCCTGCAAAGCCAAAGGACCCAGGTTCAATTCCCCAGGACCCACATTAGCCAGATGCACAAGGGGGCACATGTGTCTGGAGTTTGTTTGCAGTGGCTGGAGGCCCTGGTGTGCCCATTCTCTCTGTCTCTCTCTCTCTCTCTCCCTCCCTCCTCTCTTTCAAATAAATAAATAAATAAATATAAATATTTTAAATATTTTTTGTTGTTACTTTTATTTATTTATTTGAGAGAGACAGACAGAGAGAGAAAGAGGCAGAGAGAGAGAATGGGTGCGCCAGGACCTCCAGCCACTGCAAACGAACTCCAGAGGCATGTGCCACCTTGTGCATCTGGCTAACGTGGGTCCTGGGGAATCCAGCCTCGAACCGGGGTCCTTAGGCTTCACAGGCAAGAATCCAGCCTCGAACCGGGGTCCTTAGGCTTCACAGGCAAGCAGTTAACCGCTAAGCCATCTATCCAGCCCCCAAATAAAATATTTTTTAAAAGATTACCTTCACAGGCCCTGGTCTCCACTCACTCTTTCCTAAGGGTAACTAAATCCATGTGCCATTGATTTTCTGACCCTGGGCCTGGGCTCAGCACCAGCTCAGTGGAATGTTACTGAGCACGGGGCTGGGGGAAGGGTTAAGAAAGCGCTGTGCAACCCAGGCTCTCTCATGTCTCCGCTGCCACTACACGAGAACATTCCTAGGCTAACTCAGTACCACCAGCCAGAGGAAACCCCTGACCTGTGCCAGCCCAGACCGGCTTCAACTGGTCATGATCCCCAGTGCCGTGAAACCACCCGGCTGAGGTCAGCAGAGTTACGCAGCCAGCCGAGTTAATGAGTAAAAGGTGTGGTGAATGATTGTTGTCTTAAGCCAGGGATGTTGGCACACGTATAATCCCAGCACTGAGGAGGCTGAAGCAAGAGGATGGTGAATTCTAACCAGGCTAGGATGTAGCAATGCCCTGTCTAAAAACAAACCCATGCCAGAGGTTCTGTAATTGTTCTTTGAGTACCTTTTACAATTTTTATTTTTATTTATTTTATTTTTTATTTTTTATTTTAGAGAGAGAGAGAATTGGCACACCATGGCCTCAGCCAGTGCACTCAAACTCCAGACGCTTGCGCCACCCAGTGGGCATGTGAGAACTTGCGCTTGCCTCACCTTTTGTGTGTCTGGGTTATGTGGGATCTGGAGAGAGATGGAACATGGGTCCTTAGGCTTTGCAGGCAAGTGCCTTCACCACTAAGCCATCTCTCCAGCCCTCTTTGGGTATCTTTATCATGGCCACAGTTAACTGATAAGACAGTTGTCACCCATTTGGCATCGGGCAGTGCGACCTTCACGGAGGTGTTTGTGTGCATGTGTGTGTTTCTTGGCACCTCTCTGGGTTTCCTAGCAGGAAGAGGCTGGGTCTAACCTATCCCACTGCCCTATAGTTCACAATATACCTTTTTCTTTTGTTTTTTTGAGGTAGGGTCTCACTCTAGCTCAGGCTGACCTGGAATTCACTATGTAGTCTCAGGCTGGCCTTGAACTCATGGCGATCCTCCTACCTCTGCCTCCCAAGTGCTGGGATTAGAGGCGTGCACCACCACACCTAGCTTTTTTAAAAAATATATTTATTTATTTTGCAGGCAGAGAGAGAAAGAGAAGAGAAACAGACCGAGAGAATGGGTGCACCAGGGCCTCCAGCCACTGCAAACGAACTCCAGATGCATGCACCACCTTGCGCATCTGGCTTTAAGTGGGTCCTGGGGAATTGAACCCTGGTCTTTAGGTTTTGCAGGCAAATGTCTTAACCACTGAGTCATTTTTCTGGCCCCAGGACAGCTTTTCTTTAATAATTAAACTTCAAAGCTGGGCGTGGTGGTGCACGCCTTTAATCCCAGCACTTGGGAGGCAGAGGTTGGAGGATCGCTGTGAGTTCAAGGCCACCCTGAGACTCCATAGTGAATTCCAGGTCAGCCTGGGCTAGAGTGAGACCCTACCTCAACAACAACAATAAAATAATAATAATTAAACTTCAAGAAAAACCAAGTCGGGCAAGGTGGCACACACCTTTAATCCCAGCACTTGGGAAGGCAGAGGTAGGAGTGTTGGCGTGAGTTCATCCTGAGACTACAGAGTGAATTCTAGGTCATCCTGGGTTGGAGTGAGCCCCTACCTTGAAAAACTAACAACAACAACAACAAAAACTAACTCAATAAATAAAACGACGATGCACCGTGAGATACACTTGACTGGTGCCCTTTTTGTGCATCTAACACATGGAGGTAGTCAGGCTTTTGATGCCTTTGTGCAAAGAAGCAATGCCTTAAGCCACTTGGTGGGTAGGGGAGAAATCTGAGTGAAGAGGTTTTTACTGGCATCCCTAAAGAAAGACGCAGAGGGAAAGCAAGCTTACCTGAGTCCAACCCCCTGTCACATCATGATCCCCAGGGCTGTGAAGATGACCCAGCTCCCTGGAGCTCCTTGGGAGCGCTCTCCGCCAGCGACAGGAGCTGGACATTCATGCTCACACTTGGAAATGTGTATTCAGTCACCGTGGTGTTTATCCCAAAGCCACCCAGCCTGGAGCCTGACACCAGGGACCACACTCACCCCCCACATTATGCGCAGTGAACAGGACCCCAGATCCATTCCTCAGGATTTAGAAGTCCTTTCTAGAGAAATCTTGCTCAGATCAGCCTCCAACCACCGCAGGTCCCCAGGTAAATACCACTCCCTGGACTCAGCAATTCTTGTCTAGGGGAAGCTCTTCATCGTATGCTCAAAAACTGCTTTTTTTTTTTTTTTTGGGGGGTTCTCATTCTAGCCCAGGCTGACCTGGAATTCACCCAGCAGTCTCAGGGTGGACTCTAACTCACGGTGATCCTTCCATCTCTGCCTCCTGAGTGCTGGGATTAAAGGCATGCACCACCACGACCGTCCAAAAACTGCTCTTTTTAGGGTTAAAGCCATACAGACAGCTCAGCGGATAAAGGCGCTTGCTTGCAAAGGCTGATGGCCCAAGTACCCACATAAAGCCAGATGCGCAAAGTGGGGTGTGTCGGGCCCTGCCTGGGAGACACCTCCAGCTCTCTTCTGGCTATTTCCCCCATGGCGCAGATACTTGCTCTGGTCACCAGAGGGCGACAGAGCTCGCATTTCGTAGCAGTCTTTATAGTAGACTCACTATAATTTCCCATTTCCATAGTCATTCACATTTTATCAGATATTTTATTGGATGTTTGAAGCTTCTGAAACAATTATTTTTTTTAATCTAGTTTTGTTTGTTTCTTTGGTCACTTGATTTTTTTAATGGCCATAACCTTATATGAAGTGATATTTTTACAATCATGGCTAACTGCTATACCTTGAAGTCTCCTTTCTTTTTAAATTAAATTAAATTAAATTTTTGTTTTATTTAATTTTTTAAAGATTTATTTTTATTTATTTATTATAGACAGAGAGGGAGAGACAGAGAGAGAGAGAGAATGGGCACATCAGGGCCTCTAGCCACTGCAAAGAACTTCAGACACATGTGCCACCATGTGCATCTGGCTTATGTGGGACCTGGAGAATCCAACCTGGGTCCTTAGGCTTCTCAGGCATGTGCCTTAACCACTAAGCCATCTCTCCAGCCCTTGTTTTTTTTTTTTTTTTCGAGGTAGGGTCTCACTCTGGCTCAGGCTGACCTAGAATTCACTATGTAGTCTCAGGGTGGCCTCAAACTCTCAGCAATCCTCCTACCTCTGCCTCCCTAGTGCTGGGATTAAAGGCGTGCGACACCACGCCCGGCTTGTTTTTGTTTTTATGACGTAGGGTCTTGCTCTAGTCCAGGCTGACCTGGAATTCACTAGGTAGTCTCAGGGTGGCCTCAAACTCAAAACAATTCTCTTACCTCTGCCTCTTGAGTGCTAGGATTAGATTAAAGGTTTGTGCCACCACACCTGGCAATAATTTCTTCTAATATTTTATTTAGGGCCAGAGATATGGCTTAGCGGTTAAGACACTTGCCTTTGAAGCCTAAGGACCTAGGTTCAGCTCCCCAGAACCCACGTAAGCCAAGTGCACAAGGTGGCACATGCACCTGGAGTTCTTTTCCAGTGTCTGGAGGCCCTGGAACACCCATTCATTCTTTCTGCCTCTCTCTCTTCCCAATAAATAAATAAAATATTAAAAATATATTTTATTTGCAAGGAGAAAAAAACGGGCACACAAACTCCAGATACATGCACCACTTTGTGTATCTGGCTTTAGGTGGGCACTGGGGAATCAAACTCCAGTCGTTAGGCTTTAAAGACAAGTGCCTTAACTGCTGTGTCATCTCTCCAGCCCTGGGTAAGACTTTTTATTTTATTTTTATTTCTTTTTTTTGTTGTTTTTTTAAAATATTTTTTGTTCACTTTTATTTATTTATTTGAGAGCAACAGAGAGAGAGAGAAAGAGGCAGATAGAGAGAGAGAGAGAGAGAATGGGCATGCCAGGGCCTCTAGCCACTGCAAACGAACTCCAGATGCGTGCGCCCCCTTGTGCATCTGGCTAACGTGGGTCCTGGGGAATCGAACTTCAAACCGGGGTCCTTAGGCTTCACAGGCAAGCGCTTAACCACTAAGCCATCTCTCCAGCCCTTTTTTTGGTTTTTCGAAGTTGGGTCTCGTTCTAGCTCAGGCTGACCTGGAATTCACTATGTAGTCTCAGGGTGGCCTTGAACTCACTGCGATCCTCCTACCTCTGCCTCCCGAGTGCTGGGATTAAAGGCGTGTGCCACCACGCCCGGCTCCTGGGTAAGATTTTTTTAATGGGAACTCAAGTTCCAGTTACCTAGCATCTCATCCAAGGTGGTCTGAGGGACTACTGCCTTTGGGCCTCAGCTCCCTCATCTACCTGTGGACTCTGTAGAGTCACCTGTTGCTTCAGGTGCAGAGTGAGTGCTCAGAGGCCCTCCTGCCTGCAGTCCTCCTCGTTCCCCTCACTGGGTCATGGCTCTGCCCTGCCCCAGAAGTCTTGTGGGAGAGTGACCAGGGCACCAGGAAGGCAGGGAGCTTCCCCTATGCACGGCGGGCCAGCCACAGGCCCGGCTGGAGCCAACACCAAGGGGGCTTCTGCAGCTCCGGTAGGCGGCGCTCTCTCTGTTCCTGGCCTCCGTTTGCTAACCAGTAAAATGGGGGCATTATGTAGCTGCCCGTCTCAGGGCATAGATGTTACGCCCTCTGGCACCTGCACAAAGCCTCCTGGACGGCTGACCACAGGCCCTCTTCATATCACACTTGTCCCAGGAGACTCTGGCCTCGGGCAGTCCAACAGGCTCGCCGGACACCTCCGCCCAGGTTGGGGACAGAGGTGGGCAAGCATGGCAGCAGCTCCGGACCCCAAATCATGTTCTACTGTACACGTGTTGGTTCAGCCTCTGAGTCTCATTTGCAACTTAATGTTTTGTTTTGTTTTGTTTTAAAAGAATTATAACAAACGCAGCCCTATTACTGACTGAGGGGCACCTCCTGGCTGTCCTTTGATATTTGAAGACTGAACAATGAGGTTGATTACTGGGGGAGATTTGAAACCATCTTAATTAGAAGGCAAGAATGTCTATGTGGTGGGCTGTTCTAAAAATAGAGCAGAGCCCACATCTGGAGGGGAAGGGTGGGGCACAGAGCCTGGGGACTGTGTGGTGACAGTTAGGCCCGTTTTTGTCTGAGGCCCTGCAGCCTGCAATCCTGGGAGAGGGGCGGGAGGTCAGTCCTCTCACCAGGGAGGCCAAAATGGACAGTGGCCCCCATCCTGGGCCACCTGTGACAGTGTGGCAGGGAAGTAAGGATGTGGAGAGAAAGACATCAAGATTAACATATGAAAGAAACCAGTTGGCAGAAAGATTGGAAATCACCTTCCATCAGAGCCACATGTAAGTGCTTGAAAAACCCGTTACATACAAACTCTGGAGAAGGTGGGTACTATGTAAATCACCTGTATAGAATCAGAACCCACATAGCACGAGTCTTTTAAAAAAACTTATTTGTTTACTCGAGAGAGAGAAAGAGAATGGGCAAGCCAGGGCCACTGCAAATGAACTCAAGGCACATGCACCACTTTGTGCATCTGGCTTCATGTGAGTATTAGGGAATCGAACCTGGGTCATCTGGCTTTGCAAGCAAGTGACTCACCACTGAGTCATTTCTTCAGCCTGGCACGGGGCTTATGAGTGTGTCTTTTCCCAACTCACTGGTCCACGTCCACCCTCAGGAGAACGCTTTTTCTTTTCTAATAAACCACCCCTATTTCTATCACTACTTGTGTATCCCAGATCCAATTTATTGTTCTGGGGCACAAGAGCATGGAAAGCTCAGCAGGTCCTCTCTGGGCTCAGATCTGTGTCTACAACACCCTTATGGGGTTGAGGCAGGATAGAGATGGAGATTTAAGGGGACATGGGAAGGGAAAGGAGACCCTAACACAGAATCTGCTTGAAGTCTCTTTCCACCCGAGAGTCAAGAATTCTAGCGCGATGAATGTTTACTATGAAGGTTGCCTGACACAGAGAGAAACGCTCGTTTGATATAGAGATATTTGAATTAAGAATGCTAAAATAGCAATGAACCAGCCAGGTGTGGTGGCATATGCCATTAATCCCAGCATTTAGGAGGCAGAAGGTAGGAGGATCGCCGTGAGTTCGAGGCCATCCTGAGACTACATAGTGAATTCAGGTCAGCCTGGGCTCAAGCGAGACCCTACCTTGAAAAACAAACAAACAACAACAAGAAAAAAACCAAAAACCTTCTAACATGAACTGACTTTGACTTCTCAGGGGAAAGTTTCACTGAATAAAGATTCTACAAGTCTGACCGACTGATTGCAACTGTGGGGACTGAGGAGAGCTAGAATGGAGCTGGCCTATGGCTCGATTATCTTGGGCTATCATTAAATATCTCAGCAGCCATCCCTCTATGTTTCACCTAACATCTGTCCTGGTGACTATTATTAGGTAAGTTCTTCTGGAATGTACAGACAGACCGTCAGCTCCCAGCAAACCGAAGACATTTGAAATGTCAGATTGGGGCTGGGGAGATAGCTTAGCGGTCAAGGTGCTTGCCTGCGAAGCACAAGGACCCAGGTTCCATTCCCCAGGACCCATGTGAGCCAAATGCGCTAGGTGGTGCATGCATCTGGAGTTCCTTTGCAGTGGCTGGAGGCCCTGGTGTGCCCATTCTCTCTCTCTCTCTCCCTCCTCCCCTCTCTATCTACCTCTTTCTTTCTCTCAAAAAAAAAAAAAAAAAAAAGAAAGAAAGAAAGAAAGAAAGAAAGGAAGGAAGGAAGGAAGGAAGGAAGGAAGGAAGAAAAGAAAAGAAGAAAGAAAGAAAGAAATGAAATGAAATGTCAGACTTCCCTGCTTTGCCATAACGGTTCCCCACCATAACCGAATGTCCCTACTGGTTCCCAGGCGGCAGTCCATCAGGTCCCCCTCAGACTCCGGTCACCTCAGGTTATTTCAGCCGTGGTCTCCAGGAGAGCTGAGGAGTACGTGACTCAGTTTCTGCACTTCCACAGCAGTCAGACTGATCTCGTCTGCCTCCATGTCCCACAGCCTCACAAGCCAGGCTGTGACCGGCTTTTTCAATGCTTAAGTCTTTTCCAGTTAAAGTAGTTCAGGGGTCAAATATTCCAATTATCATAGTGTCTTGTACTGAGCTGTTATTAAGGCCATTGTTGAATCCTGAATTTTCCCTTCATTTCTATTAAGGGGCTGACCAGAGGGCTATATTTTATCTTTTTATTTTTTTTTCTGAAGTAGGGTCTCAGTCTAGCCCAGGCTGACCTGGAATTCGCTATGGAGTCTCAGGTGGCCTCGAACTCACGGCGATCCTCCTACCTCTGCCTCCCGAGTGCTGGGATTAAAGGCATGCGCCACCACGCCTGGCTTTATCATTTTTTCTAGCTGTCTTTTCTCCTCACTATAAAATTCTTCCCATGGGTTCCATGTTTTCTTGGGTTCCAGGAAGGCCTCTCTAGCACGTGTCAGCTGTGCGTAGCACCCTACCACCCGTAAGAAACTGCAAGCCAACACCTCCATCTCACCCTCCTTGTTTTCCATCTTCCTTGGCAAGTCAGAGGAAGAATGTGGAGGCTGGCAACCACGTGTCCTGTCCCCTGGTAATTCCTCCCCTCTGAGGGCAAGTACTTTCTGGGAAGACAGCTGAGCCTCAGTCACATGTCTTGTCACCCACAACAAAGATGCAACTGACCCATGCACATGTGCCACTTCCAGGGATTGCAACACATCCTCTAGTCCATCAACCGTTTTATTGGTATTTATTGATTTATTAGAGACAACGAGAGAGGGGATTGGCACCCCAGGGCTTGTGGCCACTGCAAACGAACTTCAGATGCATACACCACCATCTACATCTGGCCGATGTGGGTTCTGGGAAATCGCAGCCTTGGCCTTGACTGCTAAGCCATCTCTCCAGCCCCCATCAACTGTTTTGAGGGCATCCCTGGACTCACAAGGCAGACCCCATTTATCAAGAAGGCATGCCACGTCATACCAGGTCAAGGAAGATGGCCACCCTGGGACTTCCCCTAAAGATGCTCCACTTGGTCAAGGTTGCAGTTCCTCTCGCCCTCCTCTGGGATCAATGTCACCACCACCGGAGCTAGGAGGTACACCATCCTATATCGCATGGGGAAGGGTGGCCACGTGGGGATTGTCCCCTGCAGGTGCGGCACGCTCACGTGGGCCCGCCGTGGTTGTGTGTCTCAGCCCCCGTGGCAGGGGCCATGCGATCAAGCCTCCCCGACTTATCCCTGGTGCTGTCAGTCGATGATTGAGTCACCATTTGTGTTATGTTAACTTTTCCTGGAAGAGACACAAACATCTTTTCACACTTGACCGGGCACCAACGGACCTAAGCAGTGATCACATCCATGGGCTGGAGAGATGGTTCAGTGGTTAAGGCGCTTGCCTGCATAACCTGAGGATCTGAGTTTGACTCCCTAGTACCCAGTAACCATGTAAAGCAAGATGCACAAAGTGGCACATGCGTCTGGAGTTCATTTGCAGTGGCAGGAGGCCCTGACATGCACATTCTCTCTCTCTCTCTCTGCCTCTTTCTCTCTTTCATTCTCTCTCAAATAAACAAATACAATTTGAAAAAGGCTGGGTGTGGTGGTGCATGCCTTTGATCTCAGCACACTCAGGAGGCAGAGGTAGGAGGGGTGGAGTGAGTACAAGGCACCCTGAGACTACATAGGGAATTCCAAGTCAGCCTGAGTTGGAGAGAGACCCTACCTCAAAAAAGAAAAAATAAAATAAATAAATAGATAAAAGAAAGAAAGAAAGAAAAAGGGAGGAAGAAAGAAAGAAATCTTATTCAAATCCAGTATAGTGAACTAATGAGTTCATTGGGGTTGCTTACAGGCTTATGGATGGCTCAAAAGCAGGAGCATCACCAAAGCCCACCCAGCACCCCAGCATGGGTGATGACTCATCAGAGCTACTCCCTGGAGCTCACTGTAACCATGACTCATCAAGGCTGCATCCCTGGAGCTCACTGTAACCATGACTCATCAAGGCTGCATCCCTGGAGCTCACTGTACCCACTTGCAGGTAGCTTACCAGAAGGGAGAGGTTCTCACTCTTCATATAACCCTGGGGAGGAGCCTTGAGAGTCTTGTAAGTTTCAGGAACTTCCTGTGACTTGTGAGTGGTCTATTTCCGGATCCTTGTAAATTTCACTTACTTCCTGAATCTGATCGCCATGAGTTCAAGGTCACCCTGAGACTACATAGTGGATTCCAGGTCAGTCTGGGCTAGAGTGAGACCCTACCTTTGAAAAAAGCAAAAAAAAAAAGCAGGGATGGCGAGAAATAAGCTATTTTTTGCTGTTCAAAGTTGCAGGCTGTGAGTAATCCGTGTGCAGACTATTCAAGGCTGTGAGGCTGCTTGTAATTTCGGGACAGTCTTTTGGCATCCAAAGTCTGTTTGCTGACTCCTTTACCGATTGTTAACCCCTTCAAGCGTGTTATCTGCTGAGCCATCTCCCCAGCTCACACTGCTTGATGACTGGGCCACTGGACAGCATGGGTCATAACCAGCAGTGAGTGACCGCACACTCCACCCCAGGACCGTGTCAGACCTCTAGCTGCATAAACTGTTTACAACCCCTTAGCATACAGACTGCCAGCAGACTCAGGAAGTCTTTTTATTTTTGGTTTTTTGAGGTAGGGTCTCGCTCTGGCTCAGGCTGACCTGGAATTCACTATGTAGTCTCAGGGTGGCCTCGAACTCACAGCGTTCTTCCTACCTCTGCCTCCCGAGTGCTGGGATTAAAGGAGTGCCCCACCATGCCTGGCACTTTATTTATATTTTTCCTGTGTGTGTGTGTGTGTGTACGTGTGTAGTACAGATTTCAAAAGCCCTTCCTTTCATCTCCATCCCTCTCTCCCTTGGCCTTGCGCTAACTCCAAGAGAAAGCTATCTTCTGTTATGGAAATTGAGGTTTCTCAGAGTTGTTTTTATCCCTACTTGTAAGTAAACTCAGGCTAAGTCTGGGCTCCTACAATCAACACCTTCTATTGTGGTCATTCCTGGGCCCTTCAGTACCAGAGTGAGAGGAATCAGCTCCTTCCTCAGAGCTAGGACCAGAAGAGCTCCCCCCCCCACAAAAAAAATGAGATCAAAAGCCCACCTCAGGGCTGGAGAGATGGTGTATTGGTTAAGGCACTTGCCTGCAAAACCAAGGGAGCCAGGTTCAATTCCCCAGGACCCATGTAAAGCCAGATGCACACGGTGGGAATGCATCTAGCGTTCCTTTGCAGTGGCTGAGGCTCTGATGTGCTCATTTTCTCTCTACCTGCCTCTTGTGTGTGTCTGTCTCTCCTCAAATAATTAAATATTTTTGAGGCAAGCCCAATAGACTGCCCCACCCTTTTCCTGGGGGGGGGTTGAGGCAGGGTCTCACTGTAGCTCAGGCTGACTTGGAATTCACTCTGTAGTCTCAGGGGCCCTCGAACTCACAGTGATCCTATCTCTGCCTCCCAAGTGCTGGGATTAAAGGTGTGCGCCACCACGCCCAGCTATCACCCCTTTTTTACTTTTATTTATTTGAGAGAGAGAGAGAGAGAGAGAGAGAGGCAGAGAGAGGTAGAGAGACAGAAAGAGAATGAATGGGAGTGTCAGGGTCTCCAGCCACTGCAAATGGACTCCAGATGCATGCAATACCAGTGCATCTGGCTTATGTGGGTCTTGGAGATCAAACCTGGGTCCTCTGGCTTTGCAGGCAAGCTCCTTAACGGCTAAACTGTCTCTCTGGCCCCTATAAAAATATTTTATTTATTTATTTATTTATTCATTTGCGAGAGAGAGAGGGAGGGAAGGAGAAGGAACGGGAGTGGATGCACGAGGGCCTCTAGCCAATGCAAACAAACATCAGATGCATGTGCCACGTTGTGCATTTGGATTATGTGGGTCCTGGGGAATCGAACCTTGGGTCCTTTGGCTTTGCAGGCAAGCACCTTAATGGCTGAGCCATCTGTCCAGCCCAAATGATGAGTTTTTGTTAGACATTCTTGCATATATCATGAACTTTGATCTTATCACCTCCCTCATACCCGTTTTTGTCCTCCCTCTCCCCCTTCTTTCCACTGTGCATCACGGGTTCAGTCCTGGGAATGAGCATCCCTTTGGTTGACTGCCAAGTCAATCAATCTGCTTCTCCCCAAACAGCCTGTGGCAGGAAGCCCAAAACAGCAGAAGGGCTCCCTCTCCCCAGGCTGTGGGCGGCCAGAGGTGGGTGGTGTTGACATTCCAGCACTGGCCACAGCAGGAAGTGGGCATTACCGACAATCGCTGAGGACCATGACAGCAGGGGCATGGGCTCTGCTCTGCCCGGCAGCCACGGAAGGTCCGAGATAATGAGAGACGCGCAGTCCCGAAGAGAACGGGCAGGTCCAAGCCACCGCACTGGCAAAAAGGATTTGCTTCCAAGCTGTGGTTAGAAAGAGCTAGTCTAAAAAAATAAAAAGAAAGAAAGAGAGAGAGAGCTAGTCTGGGTCTGGATATATGGTTCAGCAGTTAAAGGCACTTGCTTGCAAAGCTTGATGGCCCGTTTGATTTCCCAGTAACCCATATAAAGCCAGATGCACAAAGCGGTGTGCATGCATCTGGAGTTTGTTTGCAGTGGCAGGAGACCCTGGAACACTCATTTATTCATTCTCTCTCTCTCTCTTCTTGCAAATAAATAAATATTTAAAAAATGTAAAGCCAGGTGTGGAGGTGCACGCCTTTAATCCCAGCACTCCGGAGGCAGAGGTAGGAGGATTGACGCTGTGAATTCAAGGCCACCCTGAGACTACATAGCGAACTCCAGGTCAGCCTGAACTAGAGTGACACCCTACCTCGAAAAAAATACAAAAACCAAACAAACATAATAAAACCTTTGTGTGGCTTCCCAGTGCCCTTGAGACAGAGACCTCAGCTGACATGGCTCTGTGGGACCCCCTATTCTCCCTCACCTTGCATGTAACCCCTCTCTCTCCCAGAGCCCTGCCTTCTTTCAGCTTCTCCCTGCGCCCCGCGAATTGCTTCAGGGCCCTTGCAAGGCTTTTCCCCCTCTTTTGGTCTGACTGACGTTTTCCATCTTCTGACTGATTCTGCCTACACTCCCACCCGACCCCACTCATTCCTGGAAAGTGTGGGGCTGGCAACCCGACCCAGAGGGACCAGGCCCGCAGCTGGCTCTGCGGCCCAGGCCTGACACAGACCACCTCAACTGCAGGTTGTCGTCTGACCCCCGGCAGCGGCAGCTGCTACTGTGTAGCTTCAGAACTTGGTGTTAAAAACACACCATGTTAGAGAAGCTTCCCTCTTCACACGGTGGTGACCACTGGGGTGATGCAAAACTCACCCCAGTGCGGACAAGGCATGACAGTAGAGTGAGACATCTCTATCACACCCTCCAAGGCTCAAGGACCGTTGTGGAAGAGGTGGTGAAAAGAATGTAAGAGCCAGAGGAAGGGAGGAGTGCTTACAAAACAAAGTGGCCTTGACACGACCTCCACCTCGCAGTGCCTGACACTACCTACACAAGACCTGCATAACAGGAGGGAAAAAATGATGACATCAAGATGGAAGAGAGGGCTGGAGAGATGGCTCAGTGGTTAAAGGCGCTTGCTTGCAAAACCTGATGACCTGGGTTCAATTCCCCAGTACCCATGTAGAGCCAGACACACAAAGTGGCACACATGTCTGGTGTCTGTTTGCAGCAGTAAGAGGCCCTGGTGTGACCGTTCTTTCTCTCTCAAATTAACAAATAGCTGGATGTGGTGGCACACGCTTTTATTCCCAGCATTGAAAGGCTCAGGTAGGAGGATCGCCATGAGTTCAAGACCAGCCTGGGCTACAGAATGAGTTCCAGGTCAGCCTGGGCTAGAGTGAGACCCTACCTCAAAAAAACAAACAAACAAAAAAATTTTTTTAACAGATAAACAATAATAAAGCTTATGCTCAGAACTCTTTTCCACAATCTCTCCAGGTGCCTGAACAGGCCTGGGAGGGTGCAGAATGGGAAAAACCTGCTGAGGAACAATCTGAAAGGGCCCAGGATGGAGTTCTACCTGATGCCCTGCTCTGCTCCCATTCTGCCTCAGTTTCTTCACCTGAGACTATTCTAGATTCTGAGCAGGAAGTATCCGCAGTGGCACGTGGTGCTGCTCCTTTCAGGGCCTGCCCAACACCTTTCCACACAGGCTGACCACCCCTGCCAACTTTGGGCTCCAGACCCACAGGAATAATTTTCTCAGTCCCCCAATTCAGGTGTCTGCTTTATAGGTCCCCAATCTCAGTTTAATGGGAACATGGTGGTTCAGGAAAAGTCCTGGAACTCCAAACTCTGAATTCGTGTCTGTTTTTTCTTAAACTTGAGTTCTTTTTTAAAAATATTTTTATTTATTTATTTATTTGAGAGAGAAGAGAGAGAGAGAGAGAGAGAGAGAGAGAGAGAGAGAGAGAGAGAGAGAGAGAGAGAGAGAGAGAGAGAGAGAGAGAGAGAGAGAGAGGAGAGAGAGAGAGGAGAGAGAGAGAGAGAGAGAGAGAGAGAGAGAGAGAGAGAGGAGAGAGAGAGAGAGAGAGAGAGAGAGAGAGAGAGAGAGAGAGAGAGAGAGAGAGAGGAGAGAGAGAGAGAGAGAGAGGAGAGAGAGAGAGGAGAGAGAGAGAGAGAGAGGAGAGAGAGAGAGAGGAGAGAGAGAGAGGAGAGAGAGAGAGAGGAGAGAGAGAGAGAGAGAGAGAGAGAGAGAGAGAGAGAGGAGAGAGAGAGAGAGAGAGAGAGAGAGAGAGGAGAGAGAGAGAGAGAGAGGAGAGAGAGAGAGAGAGAGAGAGAGAGAGAGAGAGAGAGAGAGAGGAGAGAGAGAGAGAGAGAGAGAGAGAGGAGAGAGAGAGAGAGAGAGAGAGAGGAGAGAGAGAGAGAGAGAGAGAGAGAGAGAGAGAGAGAGAGAGAGAGAGAGAGAGAGAGAGAGAGAGAGAGAGAGAGAGGAGAGAGAGAGAGAGGAGAGAGAGAGAGAGAGAGGAGAGAGAGAGAGAGAGAGGAGAGAGAGAGAGGAGAGAGAGAGAGAGAGGAGAGAGAGAGAGAGAGAGAGAGGAGAGAGAGAGAGAGGAGAGAGAGAGAGGAGAGAGAGAGAGAGGAGAGAGAGAGAGGAGAGAGAGAGAGGAGAGAGAGAGAGGAGAGAGAGAGAGGAGAGAGAGAGAGGAGAGAGAGAGAGGAGAGAGAGAGAGAGAGGAGAGAGAGAGAGAGAGAGGAGAGAGAGAGAGGAGAGAGAGAGAGAGGAGAGAGAGAGAGAGAGAGAGGAGAGAGAGAGAGAGAGAGGAGAGAGAGAGAGGAGAGAGAGAGAGAGAGGAGAGAGAGAGAGAGGAGAGAGAGAGAGAGGAGAGAGAGAGAGAGAGAGGAGAGAGAGAGAGGAGAGAGAGAGAGAGGAGAGAGAGAGAGAGAGGAGAGAGAGAGAGGAGAGAGAGAGAGAGAGGAGAGAGAGAGAGGAGAGAGAGAGAGAGAGAGAGAGGAGAGAGAGAGAGAGGAGAGAGAGAGAGAGAGAGGAGAGAGAGAGAGAGAGAGAGAGAGGAGAGAGAGAGAGAGAGAGAGAGGAGAGAGAGAGAGAGAGAGAGAGGAGAGAGAGAGAGAGAGAGGAGAGAGAGAGAGAGAGAGAGGAGAGAGAGAGAGAGGAGAGAGAGAGAGAGGAGAGAGAGAGAGGAGAGAGAGAGAGGAGAGAGAGAGAGGAGAGAGAGAGAGAGAGAGAGAGAGAGAGGAGAGAGAGAGAGGAGAGAGAGAGAGGAGAGAGAGAGAGAGAGAGGAGAGAGAGAGAGGAGAGAGAGAGAGGAGAGAGAGAGAGGAGAGAGAGAGAGGAGAGAGAGAGAGAGAGAGAGAGAGAGAGGAGAGAGAGAGAGGAGAGAGAGAGAGGAGAGAGAGAGAGAGAGGAGAGAGAGAGAGAGAGAGAGAGAGAGAGAGAGAGAGAGAGAGAGAGGAGGGAGGGAGGGAGGGAGGCAGAGACAGGGGGAGAGAGGAAGAGAAAAAGAGAATGGGTGCACCAGGGCCTCCAACCACTGCAAAGGACTCCAGACACATGCACCTCCTTGTGCATCTGGTTTACATGGGTCCTGGGGAATTGAAGCTGGGTCCTTTGGCTTTGCAGGCAAGCACCTTAACTGCTAAGCTACCTCTCCAGCGCGCCCCCCCCCCTTTTTTTTTTTTGGTTTTTCGAGGTAGGATCTCACTCTCTCACTCTAGCCCAGGCTGACCTGGAATTCACAATGGCTTCTCAGGGTGGCCTCAAACTCATGGCGATCCTTCTACCTTTGCCTCCAAAATGCTGGGATTAAAGGCGTGCACCACCACGCCTGACTCCCTGTTTTTTTTTTGGGGGGGGGCGGTTTCGAGGGAGTGTTTCACTCTAGCTCACTGCTGACCTGGAATTCATCTGTAGTCTCATGGTAGCCTGAAACTCACAGTGATCCACCAGCTGAGAAGGATAATTTATAAACCATCACATTTTATTCGGAAATATCAGGGATATGAGGGAGTGGGAAGGTTCAAGAAGGGAGGAAGGGAAAGTGGACGCACCCACGTGGTCTGGGGAGAGGGAGAGTAGAGTTTGAAAACCGAGAATGGGAGAATGGGTACACCCATGTGGTCTAAAAGCCCATGTGAGAGAACAAACGTGGGCCCTGGAAACAAAAATGTGAAAAGGGATTTTCTATAAAGGCATGTGCTTTCAAAGAAACCGAAAGTCCATAAAAATAGTAACAATAACAACAAAATCCCTCCCCACGTGGGCAGCCAAGTGGGAAGCACACAGTCTTACCGAGGCAGCCCAGGCGCGGAGAAGATGCTTGCAGCCAAAGAGCAGGGAGAGAAATTCCCTTCTGCCCTTCTGTGAGCCCAGGCAGGAGATTTGGAGGCAGGGCTCCGGAAGAGGCTGGCACACCTGTATCAGGTGTGAAAGCCAATTGCCCTGGCTTCAGGGTTTATTGTCTATAATTATGGAAGTTATCAATAAAAAAATAATTAGTTTAAAAGCACATTAGGGCTTGAAAGATGGCTTAGTGGTTAAGGCGCTTGCCTGAGAAACCTAAGGACCTACGTTCAACTTCCTAGAGCCCACGTAAGCCAGATGCACAAGGTGGTGCAGGTGTCTGGAGTTGGAATGTGGTGGCTAGAGTCCCTGGTGTGCCAATTCTCTCTTTCAAAACAAACAACAAAAACCACAAATGGGGCGTGGTTGCATACACCTTTAATCCCAGCACCAGGGAGGCAGAGGTAGGAGGATCACCGTCAGTGCGAGGCCACCCTGAGACTACCTAGTGAATTCCAGTTCAGCCTGAGCTAGAGTGAGACCCTACCTCAAAGCCCCCCGCAAAAAAAAAAAAAAAAAAAAATTAATTAAAAAAAATCTTGCTCCTCTCCAGTCTGTCCATCTGCTGCAGCCTGCGCTGGGCCACCTGGGAACTCTAAGTCTGCAGCCGGGTCTTGTCCCCGAGGAAGACACCCAGAAGCCCACACACGTTAGCTGAACCCCTAGACTTTTGAAGGAAACTTGGGTACCCACTCCGAATCTCGCCTTTGCTTTGGTTCTCCAAAGCCAGCAAGAAGAGACACCTGCACCTCGGAGACCTGAGCCCCGCCCCTTTCCCTCCGGCCCAGTGGCCTGGCCACGCCCCCACGATGACTTCGTGGGTCCTCGCTACTGGCCCTTCGGCGAGACGCTGCGAGGCGCCCCCACTTCTGATTGGCCGCGTGTCCTCCCACGCCTCACCCACAGAAACAACAACCGCCACGTGCTGAGCCGTGGGGCTGCTTTATTGGCCGGCGTGGTCTGGGCACGCCCACTCGCCCTCTGCCCGCCTCCCGATTCCCGCTTCTTCTTTCTATTGGCTGGCTGAGCCCTTGGGCCCCGCCCTCCATCGCTTTCGCTCAGCCATCTCGGGCGTGGATTGGCCGGCAGAGCGAGGGGCAAGGCGGGGCTTGGAGGTGGGTTAAAGGGATGCGCGCCGCGGGGGCTCTCCGAGCTGGCAGTGCCCCCAGGCTGGCGCGGAAGCTAGGTTCCATGGCTTGGCGAGGCCTGGCCACCGAGTTCTCGCAGGTGCCCGCGGTGACGCGTGCCTACACCACGGCCTGCGTGCTCACTACAGCCGCCGTGGTGAGCGGGCCGGCCAGGCGGGCCATCGCCGTGGTTACAGCCCCTGGGCGTGCAAGGAGGTGATGGGGCATTGGGGTGGGACCCCTGGGGACCACACTCCTTGACCCGTCTGTCCCCTGGTCCCACAGCAGCTGGACATCCTCAGTCCGTTCCAGCTGTACTTCAACCCGCACCTGGTGTTCCGGAAGTTCCAGGTGAGGCCGCCCCTGACCCCCAGCACCTGTCGTTGGCCTTGGCCCTCACCCCCTCCCCACACTTCCAACCCCACCGCCTTGGTCCCCTCCACTCCTTTACAGGTCTGGAGGCTCGTCACTAGCTTCCTCTTCTTCGGTCACCTGGGATTCGGCTTCTTCTTCAACATGCTCTTTGTGTAGGCTGCTGGGATGGTGGGGCCTGGAGGGGGAGGTTGCTGGGTGGTAGGTGGCCTGGGAATGGGGAAACTGAGGCAACGCCCGTGTGGCATTTCCTGTACCAACCTTGCAGGTTCCGCTACTGTCGCATGCTGGAGGAAGGGTCCTTCCGGGGTCGCACAGCCGACTTTGTCTTCATGTTTTTCTTTGGCGGTGTCCTTATGACAGTATCCTTCTCGTGGGCCAAGGGACGCTTCGTTCTGGCCTGTCTTAGCCCCTGGGGGGCTGACGTGCGGTGCCCGGGCCCGGAGTGACAGGTGTTCAGGGCTTAGGATGTGTTGAGCAGTCATGCGTGCTCAGCTCTGGGCCCAGCGCTAGCGCTTCAGGGCCCAGGTAGAACACAACAGGGACAGCCAGGTCAGGTACCTGGGAGCTGAACCCCCAAATGCAAGTCGCTTGAAGAAACCGAGGCACAAGCATGGGCAGTGATTGGAACCCTGAGGACGGACCCGAGGGCCACAGAGCGAAGGGGAGTCAGGGAGGCCCTGTGGACTAAGCCGTGCTCCAGGAACCTTGACGCCGGCCCAGCTGTTGGGACTCCTGGGTAGCCTGTTCTTCCTGGGACAGGCCCTCATGGCCATGCTGGTGTACGTGTGGAGCCGACGCAGCCCTCTAGTGAGGGTCAATTTTTTTGGTTTACTCAACTTCCAGGCACCATTCCTGCCTTGGGCACTCCTGGGCTTCTCACTGCTGCTGGGCAACTCAGTCCTCACAGACCTGCTTGGTGAGCCTGCCTGCTGGCCCGCCGCACTTAACCCCGCCAGCTGTTTGTTCCCCGGAACTCTCGCCCCCGCGCTGGACCTCTCTTCCACCCCCACCCCCTCTTCCTGTCCTAGCTTCTGTTCTTTCGCTCCCCAAAAAAGTCTGCTGGTCCACAGGATTTGCATTTGTGGTGGTGACCTGCTGAAGACATGTTAGTTTCTACCCCACAGTGCCTGCTTCCCTGTTCTCAGGGCCCACCCTGTCTTCTGCTCCCCAAGTTCAGTCCATTTAAGTCCCTCCAGCTTGTCCTTCAAGGCCAGCCCTGGTAGACATTGAAGATATTCAGGCTGTTGGAGGGTGGCCTCTGCCAGCCTGTGACTCTCTCACAGGAATTGCTGTGGGCCATGTCTATTATTTCCTGGAAGATGTCTTCCCCAATCAGCCGGGAGGCAAGAGACTGCTACTGACCCCTGGCTTTCTGTGAGTGCTGGAGGTGACCCCCACCCCCCACCCCATGGAGGAATCCTGTGGTGGCCTCTGCTCAGTATGGGCCTCTCCTCACAGGAAGCTGCTACTGGATGCCCCTCAGGAGGACCCCAATTATCAGCCCCTTCCAGAGGAGCAGCCAGGACCCCATCTGCCACCCCCAGAGCAGTGAACCGGCTCTGGCCAGCCCAGGTCTCTGCTTCCCCTTCGCCTCTGCTGTAACTCAGTAGCTGTCCTGGGCCCTAGTTCTAACATGCCTTCTCTGTCTGACTAGGTGGCAGGACATGGGGCCCCGAGAGGGCCAATACTGCCCATGGATGCCCAGCAGAACTCTGATAGACTCCCTATTCTCATCCCCAGCCTGCTAGTGCCTTGATGGAGCCTCGGGGACAAGTGCTACCAAGCCCAGGCCTCTGTACCCCACCACGCAAACAGACCTCCAGCTGGGGCTAAGCCTGTGCCCAGTGGACAAGTATCTTGCCTAGGGTGCCTTTAAGCTAATGTCCTCCTGACCTGTATTCTCACCCACAGCCTCCCCAAGTGGGTCTTCCCTTCGTTTCCTATCAGGTGACCCCAAGGCCCCAGGCTCAGGTGCAGAGGACCAGGTCTGGATCCGCTGCTCTTCCTATGAGAAGCTCTGCCCTGGCAGTACCCTGTGCCTGGCAGACCTCTGGGAAGATTTTTGCCTTTCTGTCTCCCCACATGCAGTTCCCTGGTGTGTGAGCTGTGAGCATCAGACATGGCCAGCTTCCTCTTGGCTCCCGGCCTGTCAAAGTAGAGCTTACTCAATACCCAGCAGCATGGGAGTCCCCAGCCACAGCTCGTCACTTCCGTGGTGACAAAAAATGTTCGCTGTTGTCTGACCTCAGTTTTGTAGAGAAACACCGTAGCAGTAGCTCTGTTGCTGTAGAGGCTGGAGGGGCTTAAAGGGAACAGAAACCAGCAGGACAGAGCACCAACCTCCCCCCCAAACAGGTGACTTACCGCCACGCCTGCCTTGAGTGCGCGCACCCCTCGGCAAAGGAGCCCATTCGCTTCCAAGGTCAGCTTGGCTTGGACTCTTGTGTGTAGGATCTTCCATTAAAGCCCTGTGTGATCTCTGGTGGGTTCCATTCTCATGGGCAGAGGTCCTGAGAGCAAACCGTTGGGGTTCCTGGCCAGAGGGGTGGGCTGCCTACGTCAGACAACTGGGAGCCCCACAGGGCTCAAGGGGGAAGCTTTCTCCCTGGGAGGAGAGCAGCCTCTGCCCTCAGCCCTGCCCTTGCAAGAAGGACCTGCCCACGTGAGGGTGGCTACAGCCAGGACCAGGGCTCTGGGACCACTGTCGTAAGTCACATCCAGTTTGCCAAGCAGTGCTCTGCTCAGTGTAGACACCTGCCCCCTTCACGGAGCCCCACCTGTTCCTCATCACACACAAGGAAAGGGCTGTGGGGAAGGAAGGGCTTAGTAAAGGGCTAGGCCTCCTCTCCACACAACAGATGGGAGGGGGAGGGGGAGGCTGGCCCAGGCCACAGGTGGCGATGGGCCTGTTTGGGGGTGTAGCTGGATCTGGGACACACAAATGTCTACGTTCAGGCTAGTGATGTGCAGGCAGTATCCACTCAGGACCACCTCTCTGGAGGGAAGCCCACTGCAGCAAGACCCCTGGCTGGCGGCCTGTTGGGATGCAGCAGGGCTGGCTGGAGCAGAGGTGGGCTGTTCCTAAAAGCTAGGTGGGCCCACCCTGAGCCTCAGCCACACTCCTCCTTCCAAGGACTTGCTGCACCCATGTGGGAAGCTGGAAGGCTCAGGGATGAGCAAGAGCAGGCCTCGGGTTCAGAGGCCTCACTGTGCTGGACTGACAAGTGTGGAGACCCGCCGACTGTCCCCACCTAGCTGCCTGGGAGTCTGAAGCCGAGAAGGACCAGACTTGGCGCCTCGGCCTCGGCTTCACTTCCTCCAGACAGACCTCGCTCAGCCTCCAGCCTGGCCTCTCTCACTTTCATGCCACCACACTGAAGGAATTAAACACATTGACTTTTATTTGGAAAGTGATGCTAGCCCTGCCTGGGGCTCCTATACAAAAACATAATAACCCAAAATGAAGCTTCTTCCTGAATCCAAACTGGGATACAGAGCTGGGGGTGGGAGACAACTGGGGCTCAGTAACTGGACTGTGTGCCAAGGGAAGGCGGCCTGGAGGTCCCCACCAATGCCCCCCACGCCAGCTGTCCCTCAGGCTGGTACTGGCTGTCCCCTTGCATTTCTTGCAAGAGGAGGAAGGACAGGCAGTCCAATCTTCAGAGCTGCTCCGTGGGAGCTGAGCACGGGTGGCCTGGTCACCAGGCTGGGGCAGTGTTGGCGAGACGCCTCATTCGCCTAAAGGAGAACAGGTGGTCAGACGGGACTGTCCCAGCCCTGGGTGACCACCTCTTGCATGGTTCTCCAGAGTAGCCTACCCAGCAGGGATGGTCCCTAGCCAGTCTGCTACACAGGCTCTGCCCAGCTCTCATCGACAGTACCGCAGGGCTTGCTTTAGTTCTCTGGAGGGAAACCTACCCTGGTGCCCCAAATTCCCCACCAGCTGCCTCTGGAAGCTTAAGTTCTTTCTGCGGACCATGGTTCCCCGGGAAAGCCAGTGCCCATGGGCAGGTACCTTGTGTTCCGGTCCTGGTCTCGGATCTTCTTCTCCATCTCCGCGTCAGTCAAGGTCTCCAGCAGGGGGCACCACTGGTCAGCATCCCCTGTGTTCCGGATGGCAATCTCCACCGTGGGCAGGGGGTTCTCACTGGGGCCCAGGAGACAGGAAGAGGATAAAGGTCACCTCACAGAGCAGCAGCTACAAAGTCCCCAGAAACCACTGCTCTCTGGCCCACTGTTCCCCAGCAGACAGCCAGGGCATGGTGGAAGGCCCATTTCCATAGCCAGCCTTACTCCTGAGCCTCAACATAGCTGCTGGGTATGCCAGGACGTGCCCCACGAGACTGCTGCCCATGACCCGGGGCATCCCTTGAAAGCCAACCTTCAACAACTGACCCTTTGTCGGCCTCTTTGGTGCCTCTAGGGACAAGGGAGATGTCTGCTGTCTGGAGGTCGTTCCCATGACTCAACAGTGACTGGCCTAGACCACTGTTGCTGGGCTGCAGCCAAAGGCAGAGGCCTGTCTACCCCTCTCCAGGCAGGCCACATTAAGACCCAAATCAGGGAGATAACAGGAGCGAGTGGGAGGAAAACTCTGCCCAGAGCTTTGCTCTTCTCAAGGAAGCTGCTGGGCTGGCCTGCTTGAGGTTCCACACAGCTACCCTCAAGCCCATTCTGTGGGGTCCACACTATGCCCCACAGACCACCTGACTGACTCTCCCGTAGGGGGCCATCAGTTTGCTCTTCTGGTCAGATGGACACCAAAGTGGGAGTGGGTCAGCTTGGTCACAGGAGTGCTGGGGGAGGTGTGGCCAAGCCCACTACCTCTCCCAGTCTTGATTCCCCATCTTGCAGCAGGAAAGTACCCATGGAGAGCACACATCCATTTCAGAAGCTTCCTAGGAGCCAGGCACCTCATAACACAGCCTACCAAGCTTGTATGATTGGTAGGCTACAGAGAAGCATCCTCTAATGGATCTCACTATGGAGTCCACACCCATGACCATACCAAGTCAGTACACGCTGCACCAGACCTCACTGCAGAGTCCACACATCACCATACCAAGTCAGTATGCACTACACTGGATCTCACTGCAGAGTCTACACATCACCATACCAAGTCAGTACACACTGCACTGGATCTCACTGCAGAGTCCACACCCCACCGTACCAAGTCAGTACGCACTACACTGGATCTCACTGCAGAGTCCACACCCCACCATACCAAGTCAGTACGCACTGCACTGGATCTCACTGCAGAGCCCACACCTCACCATACCAAGTCAGTACGCACTGCACTGGACCTCACTGCAGAGTCCACACCTCAGCATACCAAGTCAGTACACACTGCAGCGGATCTCACTGCAGAGTCTACACCTCACCATACCAAGTCAGTACACACTGCACCAGACCTCACTGCAGTCAGTACGCACTGCACTGGATCTCACTGCAGAGCCCACACCTCACCATACCAAGTCAGTACGCACTGCACTGGACCTCACTGCAGAGTCCACACCTCAGCATACCAAGTCAGTACACACTGCAGCGGATCTCACTGCAGAGTCTACACCTCACCATACTAAGTCAGTACACACTGCACCAGACCTCACTGCAGAGCCCACACCTCAGCATACCAAGTCAGTACACACTGCACCAGACCTCACTGCAGGGTCCACACCTCACCATACCAAGTCAGTACACACTGCACCAGACCTCACTGCAGAGTCCAAGTCAGTACACGCTGCACCAGACCTCACTGCAGAGCCCACACATCACCATACCAAGTCAGTACACACTGCAGCGGATCTCACTGCAGAGTCTACACCTCACCATACCAAGTCAGTACACACTGCACCAGACCTCACTGCAGAGCCCACACCTCAGCATACCAAGTCAGTACACACTGCACCAGACCTCACTGCAGGGTCCACACCTCACCATACCAAGTCAATACACGCTGCACCAGACCTCACTGCAGAGTCCACACCTCACCATACCAAGTCAGTACACACTGCACTGGATCTCACTGCAGGGTCCACACCTCACCATACCAAGTCAGTACACACTGCACCAGACCTCACTGCAGAGCCCACACCTCACCATACCAAGTCAGTACACGCTGCACCGGATCTCACTGCAGAGTCCACCCATGACCATACCAAGTCAGTACGCACTGCACCGGATCTCACTGCAGAGTCCACACCTCACCATACCAAGTCAGTACATGCTGCACCAGACCTCACTGCAGGGTCCACACCTCACCATACCAAGTCAGTACACACTGCACCGGACCTCACTGCAGAGTCCACACCTCACCATACCAAGTCAGTACACGCTGCACCGGATCTCACTGCAGAGTCCACACCTCACCATACCAAGTCAGTACACGCTGCACCAGATCTCACTGCAGAGCCCACACATCACCATACCAAGTCAGTACACGCTGCACCGGATCTCACTGCAGAGTCCACCCATGACCATACCAAGTCAGTACGCACTGCACCGGATCTCACTGCAGAGTCCACACCTCACCATACCAAGTCAGTACATGCTGCACCAGACCTCACTGCAGAGTCCACACCTCACCATACCAAGTCAGTACACACTGCACCGGAGCTCACTGCAGAGTCCACCCATGACCATACCAAGTCAGTACACACTGCAGTGGATCTCACTGCAGAGTCCACCCATGACCATACCAAGTCAGTACACACTGCAGTGGATTTCACTGCAGAGTCCACACCCCATGACCATGCCAAGTCAGTACACACTGCACCAAACCTCACTGCAGAGTCTACATATCACCATACTGTCAGTACACACTGCACCAGATCTCACTGCAGAGTCCACACCCCATGACCATACCCAGTCAGTACACACTGCACCAGACCTCACTGCAGAATCCACACCCCCATCACCATACCAAGCCAGTACACGCTGCACCAGACCTCACTGCAGAATCCACACCCCATCACCATACCAAGTCAGTACATACTGCACCAGTAGCCGAGTCCAGTTGTGGTCCAGAAAGGCCAGGGTGCTGGCTGAGGCTGGCACCACAGACCAGGGCAGCCCTGACTTTTCACTACTGAAGCTCAGTCCACAACATTCACACTCGTGGGGCCCTCACGGCCTGGAAGACCAGGCATGTGCTGGTGACTCAGAAACTAGGGGCTAGTCAGCCCCCACTCCTGTGGTGTCCTGGGAATGACCCCTCCTCAGCAGTTTGATAATCCAGGAATAGTCTAGCCACAGACTCCCCCAAACATCATCTGCCACCTCCACTTTGCCTCCCATGGGAGAGCAGACATGAAAGACACCAAAGCCAGGCAAAGAGAAGCAAAACATGTTTTCTTCTGAATTTAAACAAGAGCTGCCGAGTAAGCCCAGAGGCTCCTTTGTTTACCTCCCCTTGACTCTGGAAGATTCCATTCCTGTGGGCTTGTTCTAAAATAAGCACTGCCTGAGACAGCCATGGGAGGATGGGCCTGAGACAGCCACAGGACGGCCTGAGACAGCCACAGGACAGCCTGAGGCAGCACTAGCAGCTGCTCTGGGTTGAGACGGGGCATAGGCAGAGAGACGACTATGAGTTTCAAGTTGGGGGCTGCTGGGGCCGGACACTTCTCACTCCTCCAAGGGGATCCTGACTCACAGGTTTTGAGGCCAGTAAGGCCCTTGGACGTTGCTACCAAATGCACAGGTGGGGACACAGACATCCAGGCAAAAGGGGTATCAGGTAACCATGGGAGCTGGGACTGAAGCTCATGGTGAATCTGCCCAAGGCTGCTCAGCCAGGATAAGAGCCAAGCACCACCACGTGACGTTTGCACCGTACACCTCCCGCACTTGAGGGCTCAGCTGTGACCCGGAACAGTCATCAGCTGACGCACACCTGTGTCAGAATGAAAACCGTGCTGCCGAGAACCCTGTCAGGAGAGGAAAACGGCAGGCACAGGACAGGCACACCTACCGAGGAATGTGTGTGTAGAACACAGAAACAATTCAGCCAGGCATGGCGGTGCACACTTACAACCCAGCACTTGGGAGGCTGAAGCAGAAGGATCATCGTTTGAGCTGCCCTGAGACTGAGCCTGGGCTACAGTGAGACCCAACCTGGAATCCTCCCCCCCCCAAAAAAAGATCATTGATTCTTTTTTGTCCCCATTTTTTTCTTGGCCCTGGGGTATCACTGTGGCACTAGTCTAGCTCTGTTTTTCTCTCAGGCTTCCCACCTGTCCCTGTGCCAAGCCTTTCCTTGTCCTGGTTCCCTTAATGCATGGGCACCATGGCCTTGCTCAAGCATGTCCTGTGACCAGTGGCTTGCTTGGCTGAACTGTCAGCAAAGCCAATGCCCATGCACTGGGGTGGGGCAAGGGAATTCTGGAAAGCTGGAGGGGGCAGGAATTGGCAGACTGGCTGGAGGGAATTTAGTGTGCTTCTAACATAAGATAATGGAAGTCTACAACTTAAAACTCTTTTAAAGGAGCCATGTGACTCAATACTTGTCCTGTTCTGTCCTTGGCACAGAGACCAGGCCAGGGCTCCTTCCCTCAAGAAGGGACTAGAGACCAGTAGGATAACAATGGTCTTCCTGGGAGAGTGGTTAAGAAGTCTCTAAGCTGGGTGTGGTGGTGCACGCCTTTAATCCCAGCACTCGGGAGGCAGAGGTAGGAGGATTGCCATGAGTTCAAGGCCACCCTGAGACTACAGAGTGATTTCCAGGTCAGCCTGAGCTAGAGTGAGACCCTACCTCGAAAAGCAAAAAAAAAAAAAAAAAAACAAAAAAAAAAGAAGTCTCTAGTTCCAAGTTCATGGGGTGTGGTGGTGCTGTGGGCAAGAATGCAGGGGGCATCAAGGGGCACAAGTTCTGGCACAGTGGGCTGGGCTTCTGCCTCTGGACTGTGACGTTTAAGAGGAGCTGGCCTTTGGCTCTCCTTTCCCTGGGCTGTCATCCTACCAGGTCTCTTCCTGTGTGGAACATCCCAGTTTCCCAAACTCGGCAGGACACACAGGACAGGCTTAAAGAGTTCACCAGGCTTGGTCAGCTGAGGAGACACGAGCACCCCTTCTTCATGCTAAAAATACATACTAGGGACACCTCCCAGGAACCCATAGTGGAGGGGACATGTGTGTGCCCCCAGCAGGATGGTCCCACTTTTACTCCTAAGCATTTGAAACTTGTACCAAGCACCAGAGACACAGCAGGACTGGGGTCCAAGCTGTGAGGGTCTGTACTTGTAATTCAGTCAGTGGTCCCTGGGTCCTGATGTGACACTGTCAGGGGCTTCCTGGGCTCTTAGAGACACTTTAGAACTGTAGGCAGTCAAGAGCTTTGCAAGAAATTGAGCTGATGGCATGGGCCCACCTGATAGCTGAGCAGACGGATGCTTCCAAGTACTGGCCACTGAGGGGAAAGAGGCCAGCAGCACCGTCACGAGCCTGACGCTGCATCTCTTCACCCCACCAGTCGTGCCAGTGGCAAGTGGATGGCTGACACTCAGCAACTGGCTGCTGGCAGCAGCAAGCTGTTACCTGCATGTGCAAGTCCTGAAAGTGGGTCCCACTGACTGACACCTGGGGGACGGGAGCTCAGTGTCAGCTACGTCCAGCACCTGCACAATGTTTCCAGGCGTCACAGAACCTCAGCTGCCTCCAGGGAGCAAGGCCACCCTGGACTTACTCAGGCCTGCTGGCCTTGGCTCTGTGCGGGGCGAATGGACACCTCGGCTGTGGCCACGGACAGTCCTCCTTCAAGATGGCGAAGTGTGAGCCAGACCCCAGGGCTGGAAGCAGAGCTGCTTAGCTGGTGGGCTGCTGGAGGGGTCACGGCAGGCGACTCATGTACTGGGGCTCAGAGTGTGTGGGGGGCCTGCACTCTGTGGGTGGGCCTCACTCTTTCTTTCCTGCTCAGGTTTACAGGAAGGCCTAAGGAAGATGGTTCTTGGGATGTCTGGGAACTACAGCCAAGCCACAAACCCACTAGCAGGCTCTGTGGATTGTCATGTCTTTGTCAAATGATGCCGGGCGTGGTGGCGCACACCTTTAATCCCAGCACTTGGGAGGCACAGGTAGGACTGCCTTGAGTTCAAGGCCACCCTGAGACTAAATAGTGAAATCCAGGTCAGCTTGGACTAGAGCAAAACCCTACCTCAAAAAAAAAAAAAAAAAAAAACCCACCTTAGTTCTCCCCCTCCTGAGCACTTTGGGCTGTCCTCAGAGTTAAGAGAGCATCGGGACTACGGCAGTCTTAAGGCACAACCAATCCTGGCACCCTGTTTTGACACATGGGTACTTGATGGCACCCAACCCCGCACATCACCCCAACAAGAAAAGCTCCCAGGAGACCGGGTAAAACCATGGGCTCCCACTCCCATGAGCCTGTGAGGCGAGCTGGCACAGAGGGTCTGGCTGGCAGGGTCTTGGGGTGAGGGAGATGGACTGCACGGCTCTGCTCATACTTTGGCCCACCGAGCCAGCCTGATGCTGCAGGCGGAGGTCAGGGTGACCTGCCTCTTCCTCTTCTGTGGTACCCAGTATGGTGTGACTGAACATAAGTATCCAAGGTAAGAGCTGTGGAGGACTCCTGAGGGCCCTTATTTAAGACTGATAAGGATCTAGGGGTGAGGGGAACCCTGACAGAACAGGCTGGATGAGTGCAAACACAGGAGCCAGGCATGGTGGTGCACGCCTTTAACCCCAGCACGTGGGAGGCAGAGGTAAGAGGACTGCTATGGGTTCAAGGCCAGCCTGAGACGACATAGTGAATTCCAGGTCAGCCTGGGCTACAGTAAAACCCTACCTCAAAAAAAAAAAAAAAAAAAAAAAAAGAATACAAACACCGGGTAGAGCTGTGTGTTGACTGGGGAGACACTGCCGAGGAAGGAGGGCCCCAGGGTGGCTGTGGGACACGGGGACATCACAGCCTCACCAGTGGTGCACTGAATCTGTGCCGGGCGCACGAGGCAGGAGGACAGACAACAGCCAGGTCACCAACAAACTTGAGAGAGTTGCTAAAGGCGGACAGCTCCACAGAGAAGTCCTTTCTCAAAGGGGCAAGGGGTTGGAACAGGAATACGGGGCAAAGTGTGTGTATGTGTGTGTGTGCGCGTGCACAAACACGCACCTGCGTGTGTATTCACGATCATCATACCTGAAGGCGTAGGTCTTCTGATGCCAGCTCAGCTGTCCCCGAATGCTGTATGCGATGGTGGTGACAAACTCCCCGCCCAGCCCCAGCTCTGAGCACAGCTTCAGGGCAAACTTCTCGGGTGAGTTCTCCTTCTCCGACATGTCCCACTCAAACTGGTCCACCAGGGAGATGTTTCCCACGTGAATGTTCAGCTGTGCAAGAGCCAATGCACACAAGTGAGGGCAGGAAGAACTGTTCCCAGCAGGGAGGCTGTGAGGAGGTGAGGACATGCCGCTCTGAGCTGCTAGGCCTCGTGGACCATAACTCATGAGCTGAGAACTCAGGCTGGCCCTTGTCCTTACTTTTGCAAAACAGTACAGATGCCACAAACCTCCCAGGCTGTCCCGAGAGGGTCTGGCTTCGGGCTTGGCACAATCCACCATACCTCTTTTTATTTTTCATTTTATTTTATTTTTGGTTTTTCGAGATAGGGTCTCACTCTAGCCCATGCTGACCTGGAATTCACTATGTAGTCTCAGGGTGGCCTTGAACTCTTGACGATCCTCCTACCTCTGCTTCCCAAGCGCTGGGATTAAAGGCGTGAGCCACCATGCCTGGCTTATTTTTTATTTTTTTGAGGCAGGGTCTCACTCTAGCCCATGCTGACCTGGAATTCACTATGTAGTCTCAGGGTGGCCTCCAACTCATGGTGATCCTCTTACCTCTGCTTCCCAACTGCTGGGATTAAAGGAGTGCACCACCACGTCTGGCTCACCATACCACTTTTTATTTATTTTATTTTAAAAAGTATTTTATTAATTCAGTTGAGAAAGTGAGAGAGAGGCAGATATGTATAGACAAAGAACAGGCATGCTAGGCTCTCCAGCCACTGAAATGAACTCCAGATGCAAGCACCACCTTGTGCATCTGGCTTTATGTGGGTACTGGAGAACTGAACTCAGGTCCTTATGCTTTGCAGACAAGCACGTTAACTGCTGAGCCATCTCTCCATCCCACCTTACCTCTTTTTCCATTCCCTTCCTACCCATGCTGCCCAGTAACTTTTCTGTCCTCCATTCCCAATCAATCCTCATGTGGCTCAGCTTGTGTGCCACTTGTCAGAGATTGGCCCCACCCTGTTTCAAACCAATCTTCACCTTGATTCCATTGCTTTACAGAGCTGGGCCCTCTGAGCAACTGTTCACCAATGAACTCACAGGGGTACCTGTCCCACCAACTCCTCACCCTCCGACAGGGTATGCTTATTTCCAAAGTGGGTATCACTGAATGCCCCAGGGTGGACCCTGCGGGCTTGCTTTGTTCCACAGTATGATGTTAAGAGACTCTTGCTTCAGAGTGGGACTGGAACGCTCCGCTGGGTGAGCAGGCCATGGATGTGCCCGCCCAGTCATGCTACTGTCCTTTGGTTTTGAGGAGGACCATAGTGGGCAGCGAGGCAGAGGCATGGCAAGCAGGCCACTGCTCTCAGCCCAGCCCTGGCCTACAACCCAGACACTTCTACTCCCGACAGACAACTGAGGGAGCCTTGGGCCCCGCCAATGTTTACAAAGTGCTGTGCTGCAGAGTCCTTCACCGCATGTGAAGGACTGGCTTCACTGGCTTTGGCCTGCATTCTAAGAAACACCTCAGGAAAGCTGGGTGACAGAGCATGTCAGAGTGACAAGGAGAAGGCACACGCTGACCCTAGCTCTTTGGAACCGTGCCGTTGAGCAGTTAACCCTGGTGGACCCTCATGGCAAGCAGACAAGTCCCAGGGCGGCCCTCCATGACCAGCAGCTACCTTGATCCGGGAGAGATGACACGCTGTAGCCTGCCAATACCCATCTCCCTCCCATTAAGTCCTCACTTTGCTGTTGATGATGATGTGTGTGTTCATGTGCAAATGCAGGCACCAGTGTGCTGTGGTGCACACGGACAGAGGTCAGAGGACAGCTGTCAGGTGTCAGGCTAGTTGCTTTCCAAGCTTCCGGGAAACCCGTGTCTGCCTCCCATCTTGCCACAGGCGTGCTGGGATCTCCGAAACCTGTTACAGCTTCCCGCTGTTTATTTTTAAAATATTTTTATTTATGAAAGAGAGCATGGGTATACCAGAGCCTCTAACTACTGCAAACAAACTCCAAATGCCGGCACCACTTTGTGTGTCTGGCTTTCCATGGGTACTGGGTCATTGAACCTGGGCCAGCAGGCTTTGGAAGCAAGTGCCTTTAACAGCGGAATCATCTCCCCAGCCCAGCTTCCGGGACTCCCACCTGCACTGCAGCACTTTCTCCAATTATTTTAGTATTTATTTGCAAAGGGTGACAGACAGACAGACAGACAGACACACACACACACACACACACACACACAGAGAGAGAGAGAGAGAGAGAGAGAGAGAGAGAGAATGGGCACACCAGGGCCTCTTGTGCAAATGAACTCCAGATGCACGCACTATTTTGTGCATATGCCTTTACATGGGTGCTTGGGAATTGAACCAGGTTGACAGACTTTGCAAGCAAGTGCCTTTAATAGCCAAGCCATGTCCCTAGACACTTCTTTCTTTCTCCCCCCCCACCCCTCCCCCAGGTAGGGTCTCACTCTAGCTCACGCTGACCTGGAATTCACTATGTAGTCTCAGGTGGCCTCCAACTCATGGTGATCCTCTTACCTCTGCCTCCCAAGTGCTGGGATTAAAGGTGTGCGCCACCATACCTAGCTTTCTTCCTTCTTAATAGTGTTCTTTTTCTGTTAGTTGGTTATAATATGTAATTGAGATTGGTTAGTGAAAACAAACTCACATTTCTGGCAAATGCATTTATTAGTAAGCAAACTGAATTAAATATCTGACCCACTGGGTAAAGTGCTTGCCACGCAAGCATGAGGCCCCGAGTTCAGATGCCCAGCACTGAGGAGGGAGAGACAGGGGCCGGGGAGTCTAGCCAAACTGGTGATCTCCAAGTTCAATGAGAAACCCTGTTTCAAAGAATCACGCCTTTAATCCCAACACTTGGGAGGCACAGGTAGGAGGATCACTGTGAGTTTGAGGCCCGCCTGTGGCTATATGGTAAATTACAGGTCATCCTGGGCCAGAGCCAGATATTGTCTTGAAAACCAAAGGGCAGGAGAAATGGCTTAGTGGTTAAGGCACTTGCCTGTGAAACCTAAGGACCCAGATTCAATTCTGCAGGTCCCACATAAGCCAGATGCACAAGTGCATGCGTCTGGAGTTTGTATGCAGTGGCTGAATACCCTGGCACACCTACTCTCCCTCTCTCTGTCTCTAATAAATAAATAAAAATAAAAAAACACAGTAATGAAAAACAACAACAAAACAAGAACCAAGTGGAGACTGTCCGAGGACAACACCCACGGCTGACATCTGACCTCCGCACATATTCACATGCATACGCACGCACGCACGCACGCAACAACAAAACACCTGAGAAGAAAACCTTCAAGCTGGTAGCTTCATTGTGGAGTCTGGCAAACCCTCCAGGAACGAACACCAAGACTTCTCAAACTCAAACTGAAGAGGGAAGTATTGCATAGCTGATGGCCCTCCTACCCACGTTAAACACTTCAAGGAAGGAAAACTACACACCAATATCCTTCATGAGCACATATTCAAAACTCTTCAACAAAAATCTAAAAGCCCGGGAGGTAGGCTACATGAGACTCAGTCTCAAAAAGTAGAAGGTGGGGCTGGAGAGGTGGCTTAGCGGTTAAGCACTTGCCTGTGAAGCCTAAGGACCCCGGTTCGAGGCTCGATTCGCCAGGACCCACATTAGCCAGATGCACAAGGGGGTGCACGTGTCTGGAGTTCATTTGCAGTGGCTGGGGGCCCTGGCGCGCCCATTCTCTCTCTCCCTCTGCCTCTTTCTCTCTGTCACTTTCAAATAAATAAATAAAATTAAACAACAACAACAAAAAAGTAAAAGGCGGCCTGGCATGGTGGCTCATGGGTGTAAGTTCAGCACTCGGGAGGCTGAGATAGGAGGACTGCTATGAGTTCAAGGACAGCATGGGCTACACAGTGAGGCCCCAGACAGCCTGAGACCCTGCCTCAAAACAAATAAATAAATAAGTTCGAGGCCACCCTAAGACTATATATAGAGAGCGAGACCCTACCTTGAAAAACCAAAAAAAAAAAAAAAAAAAATTCTAATAAGATATGTCAGGGCTGGGCAGATGGCCTGTCCCATAGCACAAGGCTCGTCTCAGCACCTACCTTGATGATGACCCGCTGGTCGGACTGGTCCTCCAGGATGCTGTCTGTGGGATAGGATTCAATCTGCTGTCTGATGGCAGAGGCGATGGCGGGCACAAATGCCAGTGGGTTCAGATCCAGGTCGTCACAAAGGATCTCTGAGAACATCTCTGGGGTCATGAGCTTCTCTGCGGTCACGGAAACAGAGCATCCCATCATGGGACTGACACCTGGCCAGGGCTCTCACCCGGTCCTCCCCCGCCGGACCTCCCCTCCCCCTTGTGCAGCTGGGGATGGCGGGAACAGGGAGCAGAGGACAAAACCCCTCCCTCCTGCCCACATCCTGCAAACACCCCTCAGCTTTACCAGGGTGCAATCTCACAACCAGGACCCTGGGCAGTCAAGACAGGACATGGCAGTCCCCATCCCTTTTGCACTGCCGCAGCCACACGCACTTCCCTGTCACCCGTCCTCCAACCCATGATACCCTTTTCTATCATTTCACCATTTCAAGAATGGAATTATGGGCTGGAGAGATGGCTTAGTGGTTAAGGCGTTTGCCTGCAAAGCTTAAGGACCCTGGTTTGATTCCTCAGAACCCATGTAAGCCAGATGCACAAGGTGGCACATGCGTCTGGAGTTTGATTGCACTGGCTAGAGGCCCTGGTGTGCCCAGTCTCTTTCAATCACTCTTGCTCTCTCATTACAAAAAAAAAAAAAAAAAAAACCAGAATGGAATCACTTACTATGCAACCTTTTTTTTCTGGTGGGGGGCAGGGTTTACTGTTTTCTACACAGAAAAATTCTCCAGAGGTTCATTCAGGTTGTCCTTTTCTTCTTTATTTTATTTATTTATTTTGGGTTTTTTTGAGATAGGGTCTCACTCTAGCCCAGGCAGACCTGGAATTCACTATGTAGTCTCAGGGTGGCTTTGAACTCAGTGATCCTCCTACCTCTGCCTCCCCAGTGCTGGGATTAAAGGTGTGTGCCACCACAGCTGGCCTGCTCTTTTCTTTTTTAAATTATTTTATTTTTATTTATTTGAGAAACAGAGAAAGAGGCAAATACAGAGAGAAAGGACACGCCAGTGCCTCTTGCCACTGGAAATAAACTCCAGATGCATGCACCACCTTGGGCATCCAGCTTTACAGGGGTATTGGGGAACTGAACTGGGGTCCTTTGGCTTTGTCAGCAAGTGCCACTGTTAAACCATCTCTCCAGCCATGTCCTTTGCTTTATATCAACAAGAAGCCTTCCACACTATGGGGAGATGTGTTCATTGCTCACCCAGTGAAGGGGACCTAGGCTGGTTCCAGGTTCTGGCTATTACGTATAAATCTGCTATGAGCATGTGTGTGCAGGTTTCAGTGTAAGCTGAAGTCTTCTCTCCTCCTGAACACATGCTCTGGAGTGCAACTACTGGGTATGTGGTAGCTGCATGTCTAGTTTGTTTGCTTTCTTTCTTTCTTTTCTCAAGGTAGTGTCTCACTCTAGCCCAGGCTGACCTGGAGTTAGTCTCAGGCTGCCTCAAACTTAAAGTGATCCTTCTACCTTGGCCTCCCAAGTGCTGGGATTAAAGGCGTGAGCCACCACACCCAGCCACATGTCTAGAAGAAAACACCTATTTTCCAGACCAGCTGACAGCTACAATACTACTAGAGTGTATGAGGGACTCCCCTCACCAGCATTTGATATTGTGACTACCTCTTTATAGGTAGGGTCTCAACCTGGCCTAGCCTGACCTGAAACTCACTGTGACCTATGTTGGCCTTGAGTTCATGGCGATCCTCCTACCTCAGCCTCCCCAATGCTGGGATTACAGGGTGAGCCACCAGGTCTGGCTCGATCACTGTTTTAGTTTTCCTTCACATTATGTATGTGTGGGTGTGCATGCCATGGGTGCGGGTGTAGTTCAGAAGACAATGAGGAGGCATGTATGCTCCGCCTTCTCTGGGACAGTCTCCTGCCACTGCAAAATGCCACTCTGCAAAGGAAGTTAGGCTAGTTGCTCTGGAGCTCTGGATCTTTTGTGGTCGGCGCACTGGGATCACAGATACCAGCTTAGGGAGCCACCCCGCCCCCACCTGCCCTCAGCACAGCCTCCGGGGACCGGGGACTGCTTGTGAATGTCCTCCGTACCAGCTAATGCCTGGGCCTGGAAGACAGGCACTTGGCTCTCAAGGCTAGGCACAGACCTGAAATGGCAGACGTCTGGTGATGAATAAAGGAAGGAGCCTAACCTTTCCAGAAAGTTCACAAGCAGTGGCTACCACCAACTACTTTGCACTCTCCACAGGAAATCCCCTCAGGGAGAAAAGTTCTGGGAACAAGTATGTCATCTACTGCAGAAGCCTAAACACGGGGGTTTCAGCAAAGCAAGGCACCTCAATGCAATAGAAATTCCACACCAATTATGAAGGTAAGAAATGAGAAAGCAGGGCTGGAGAAATGGCTTAGTGGTTAAGGCGCTTGCCTGCAAAGCTAAAGGATCCAGGTTCAATTCCCCAGGACCCATGTAAGCCAGATACACAAGGGGATGCATGCATCTGGAGTTTTGCAGCGGCTGAAGGCCCTGGCATGCCCATTCTCTCTCTCTCTCCCTGCCTATTTCTCTCTCTCTCTAAATAAATAAAGAAAAAATTAAAAAAAAAAAGAAAGAAAGAAACGAGGAAGCCGGCGTGGCGGTGACCCATGTGTGTACTCCCTGCATTCAGGAGGCGGAGGCAGGAGGACTGCGATAAGGCTTCGGAACAAGACTCTGCTTAGAAACAGTGGGAGACACTGATGTAAGAGGAAATGCAAACACAGAACCTGATGCTGGACTTTAATTACAACTGTGTTTCTATTTGCATATGGAAGAGATCAGAAGACAAAAAGGAAACCTGAACATACTCCTGGTGAGACGCTCCTCTCTCAGCTTTATCCATCTAAAGTGATGCTCCCTGCTCTCTAGCGGAATGCCAGTATGAATGTTGTTCAAAACCTGACAGAAGGCTGGGGAGGCAGCTCAGTGAAAGAACACTTCAGAGCATGTGCAGGGCTCCGGCTTCTGTCTCCAGCCATACTAGAGAAAAAACATCTGACAGATAAAGCTTTGGAAACAGGAAGAAAATAAAGGTGTGCATTAACTTCTTTCCCAGATGAGTCACTCTCGAGGTTTGAGAGCATGCGTCCCTCTAACCTGTCCACATTGGCATCCCAAGAGCGACTCTGGGACTGGACTTGGAGTGAGGTTGTCTGACATGGGTGTGGTGGCGCATGCCTGAGAAGCTGAGGTAGGAAGACTGCCATGAATTGGAGGTCTGACTTTGGAAATACATTTTCTTCTTTTTTAAAATATTTATTTTTTAAGAGAAAGAGACAGAGAGAGGGGGAGAGAGAAAATGGGTGTGTCAGGGCCTCTAGGCACTGCAAATGAACTCCAGACGCATGCGCCCCCTTGCACATCTGGTTTACTTGGGTACTGGGGAATCGAACCCGAGTCCTTTGGCTTTGCAGCCATCCCTCCAGCCTGGAACTGTAGTTTCTTCTTGAGGCTGGAAGCTTAAGCAAGGCAGCAGAGAGATATTCTCTGGTGAGCTCTCCTTCTTGTGGGAGGGCTTAACTACCACAGGCAGGCTGCCATTGAGCAAGGCCGCCCCCCGTTTTGCCTCAAATCACAAGTACCACTTCTGCGTCCACTTCTGGAAGTTGAAACATCAAGAGGCTTCACCAGAGGGTAACCTGAGGCAGTGGCCTGACCTTAAACTTTCTACCCTCCAGAACCACGAGCCAGAATAAATCTTTCTTTATAAATTACTCAGTCTCGGACATTCTGTCAGCAACAGAGAACAGCCTGAGGTCCTGCCTGGTCACAGCAACAGGGAGCAGCGCAGAAGCAGGGTGAACCCGGGGTTCACCACACCTTTACGAACCAAGCCAGGATGCTGAGGAGCAAGTCCAGAATGGACCTGGTGTGTTCCTAAGGCCCAGCCCAAATCAACAACCTACATACCATTCATGTTCCAGGTAAAAGCGTCACGCAGCTTTTGCCCGTCTATCTCCATGTCCAGCCGGATGGGAACCAGCACCTCCGGCTGGGATGCGTTCTCGTGGATGACAGCCGGGTCATGGTCATCAAAGCTGAAAGTGACACGGCAGCAGCAGTCAGGCAGGACCACGGGTCCCTGTGCCCAGGGCCCTGGAGGTTCAAGCTTGTAGCTTTCCTCTGCACTGCCAGTCATAGAGGCACGTAAGGGGGAAGGCCACCTCCCACTGTCACACAGCACTGGGGCAGCATGCGGCAGATCAGCAGAGTCCATGGCCAGTGTAACGGCAGTGGGTGGGACCGTAAGCGCTGGGCTGCAGCCTGTCTGTGTGAATTCTCCCACAGGACAAGACGGTGTGCTTCCTGGATACATGGGGAGGGGCTCAGTGCAGACTGCAGGGGGAGGTGAGCAGAGCCGCTACAAATACCAGTGAGACCTGGCAGGAAAGTGGCAGAGGGCAGCTCAATTCTGGAAACCCTTGAGAGCTGAACAAGCAGAGGTCTGATGAGACTCGATTTGGGGTGTGCAACGGAAGGAGTTGAGTTCAATGTTGGGCTTAAGGGAGGGGAGTGAGAAACAGACAGGCAACACATGGCTGAGGGCTTGAGGGGATCCCTCCTATGGTCTGGGCCTCCGGGAAGAAAATGTTTACCCCCAGACATCTATGTCCTAATCCCTAAAACCTGTGACCAATGCCTCATATGGCCCAAAAGAAGAGCCTGCAGATGTAAGTAAAAGACCCAAGCAGAGGCTGTGCAGATGGGCCTAAATTATAACACATTGTCTTAACAAGTACAGAGGAAGCCTTCACATGGACGGAGGAGCCCATGTGACCACTGAGGCAGACACTGGAGTGATGTGGCAGGCTAGAGCTGGAAGAGGTGAGTACCAGGTTTGGCCCGGAACCTCTGGAGGGAGCACAGTCCTGCCTACACCTTGGTTTGGGCCTGTGGACTCTAGTCTTCTCGAATGATGACAGAATCAATATGTGCTGTTGTAAGCCACCTAGCTCACGGTGGCTTGTTCTGGTAGCCACAGAGAGCAGGAGCCATGTGGACATTACCTGAAGTCTTAGAGTGGATCATGTGAAATAGGAGGAGGGGGAGAGGTGTTAAGGGCTGGTGCCCCCTCCCATCGCCCCAAGAACTGATGTGTCAAGGAAGTGAAGAGAAAAAAGTGACACAAGCCAGGTGTGGTGGCTCATGCCTTCGATCTCAGCACTCGGGAGGATCGCTGAGTTCGAGGCCAGCCTAGGCTAGAGTGAGACCCTAGCTCATAAGAAAAAAAAAATGAGAGACTACAGAGCCAATAAGGCTGGAGAAAGCAAGGGACAATGCTCCAGGGGCCAGGGGACATCTTGAGGAGGTGTCAGCAATAAGGTAGCAATTGGGTCACCACAGAGTGCTTCTCTGGGAAGGAGATCAAAAGGCGTTGGAGGACAGAGGAAGGACCTACGCAGAGGCCGGGTGGAGCAGCCGTCACTCACCACAGAGGAAAGGTTCTCTTCTTGTCTCGGCCCATGCGGTTCCTGTTGATGGTGGTGGAACATGGCACAGCGTCTAAATGGTGGGAGCTGTTGGGCAGGGTGGGTACCCACTGACTGTTCCGCTTGGCCTTCTGTTCCCTGGGAAGACACAGGGGAAAGCGCCTCCATCAGATGCGGAGTACAGTTCTGCCCACCAGGCCTCTACTTGTGCTCAGTGGATGCTTGCTGTGCCCATGGTGAGCTCCAAGCTCCCATGGAGACATCTGGGCACCTCTGACATTGGCACCTCAAGGTACCCTGGGGGTAAGGGTTAGGTGGGTGCTAAACACAGCCCAGGTGGAAGCTGCTTCTTCCCAGCGTCTGTGCGCTGCATTGGGCTCAAGCTGTCCTCCCTCTCACCTGAGCCTCTGCACTAGCTGGGACTACACGCCTGGCTGGCTGACTTTAGGCGCACTGAGCATTCTGAGATGCACTAGGCAGAGCTTCCAGAGCCATAGAGGTGAGGAAAACAGATGGCTGCCTATTTTCCACACAGTGCTACCCAAAGCAATGTAAGTAGCCCATGTCCCAAACTGCAGGCTGCTTTTACTACTGGCGAGTGCCCACAGCTATGCTGCCCCTGAAGCTGCAGTGCTGGGCCAGGCAGGGGAGAGCACGGAGTGCCCACAGGCGTGGCTCCCCAGTGAGCTCGTAACCACTGACAGGCCAGCAACTGCCCACACCGCTTCTGCAGTAACATCCACTAGAGCTCAGAGAAGTCACGACAACTGCTAGCAGCATCCTCTAAGGAGGGCGCTCGTGGGCCGGGGGGTACAGTCAGGCCTTTGGGCAGAGGCAGTGGCCTCTTTAGTCTTTTCTTCTAGCGTTGGGGCCCAGTCACCCAACTCCTGCAGTGCTAGGGTCTAGGAGCACCCTTGAGTGAGGGTGGAGCAGGGCGAGAGAGGCAGGACTGTCTGGCCAGCACTTCAGGTCTTCCTATGATCTCGTGACCTGCCTTCACCTGCAACAAGAAGGAAACGAAGGGCCAGGGAAACACACCAGCTCCCCCTCTCAGGCTCTCTGCGCAAATGGCTCAGGAAGAATGCAAAATTTTAAGTAGCAAATTCTTGAGCCCTGCCCAAGTGAAGTGAGTGCCCATCTCTGGGGAGGGCTGGCATTCTTGTACCTTCCACAAACAACTTCAGGACGGCCGGGCCTGCATTTAAAACTGCAGGTTCTCACTACCTTGTCTGCTCTCCTGGGTCTGATGCTCTCCCCACTCTGCGCCCTCCCCCAACCCTGCCCCACCTTGGTAGGAGCCTTCTCCTATGCACAAGTCCAGGCCACTCTGCCAGCCCCTCAACTATCAAGGCACGTATGTCAGAGACCAGACACAGTTACTGTCAACAACACACTTAGCCACACACAGAATGCAGTAATCTAAGTCAAGAAATCTGGTCATTGCTGAGAGGGTTGAGGATCACTGTAAGTTCAAGGCTAGAGGCCCTGCCTTAAAAAAAAAAAAAAAAAAAAAAAGGTAGGGGCTGGAGAGATAGCTTAGTGGTTCAGGTGCTTGCCTATGAAGCCTAAGGACCTGGGTTCGATTCCCCAGTACCCACATAAGCCATATGCACAAGGTGGTGCATGTGTCTGACAGAGTTTGTTTGCAGTGGCTAGAGGCCCTGGTGAGCCCATTCTCTTTCTCTCTCTCATTCATTAATAAAATATATTTTTTAAAAAATCCAGTTTTGCTCACACTCAAAGGTCTTTCCAATGGTGACAACCTGCCTCTGTCCACATGGTCCAGTGACTGGGTGGGTAGGCTGCCAGGTCCTTTGTCAGGCTGATGAGCAGTGTGGCTGCTTGTTTAGATTGCCTGACACCCCTGCCCCGTCATCTGACAGGATTCTGCTCCCTCAGCTGGTCCTCATATGACACCATCAAAAAATTGTTTACCACCTTATAAAAGATTCCCAGCCGACATGTGCAAACTTAAAAGTGCAGTTCATGTGTGCATCATTTCCTTCTGTGACTTCTCAAAAAGTCGAGCCATCCTGCATTCTTACCACATCCCTTAGGGGAATGAGAATCTGCAGAGCACACGTCTACAGCCCTTGCCGGGCTGGAAGCATGCCACCTTGCTTGGGGTTAGGGTTCTAGAAAAACATGCCAACAGCAAAGTTGAGAAAGCCTGGAACGAGCTTCCACAGTCATCACTGTACAACCCTTCCCCAGTGCTCCCAGGACTCTCACGTGGAAATGCATTCTTTTTCTTTCCTTTCTGAAATAAGGTCTCACTAAGTAGTCCAGGCTGCCCTGGACTTCCTACATGGCGCAGGCAGGCCTCGAACTAGAGATCCTCTTGCCTTCACTTCCCTGATGCTGGCATCAAAGGTATGGGATACACTGCCTGGCTGCCTGCTCTCTCTCTCTCTCTTTTTCTTTTTTGATTTGGTTTTTTGAGACAAGGTCTCATGTAGCCCAAGATGACCTCAAACTCACTCTGAGGTAGCTGAGGATGGCCTTGAACTCCAGATCTTCCTGCCTCCACCCTCTAAGTGCTGTGATTAAAGGCTATGTCACCACACCTGGCTCTGTGCCTGGCTTTTTAAAAACTCTGAATGTTTAAAGTTGTATCAGTGGCTGGGAATGTAGTTCAGTGGTAGAGCCTTAGCATGCAAGAGGCCTGGTTTCCATTCCACAGCTCCCAGCCTTCCCTGCCAAATGAAACAAAAGATTACACACTCGAGGACACACATTCTTCCTGTCTGCTTATCCCTTGTCTTCTCAGGTACAACGATCCTCTACCTAACTGTAAACTGGGGTCTAGCAATGTGGCTCAAGGGTAGAGCGCATGCTGTGGGAGACTGAGTTCAGCTTCTGGTGCGGCTGAAAAGAAAACCCCCTGCTCAATGCGGTGGGGCGCACCTTGAGTCTCAGCACTCAGGAGGCTGAGGTAGGAGAGCACTATGAGTTTAAGGTCAGCCTGAAGCTACAGAGCAAGTTCCAGGTCAGCTTGGGCTGGAGTGAGACCCTACCTCAGGAGGGAAAAAAAAAAAAAAAAAACCACAAGAAACAAATAAAAACAAAACAAAAAACAAACGAACTACTAGGGATTGAGCTTTTCTTACAAATATGGATGTATATAGACTCTAGATACAACATAGTAAGTCTCTAATTACTTGCCGTTTTGTTACCATAAATACTGTAAGAGTTTTACTGGGGCCAGGACATAGTTGAGTTGATGGAATGTCTGCCCAGCATGCTCACTGCTCTGAGTCCCACCTCTGCCCCTGCAGCCCATCAACTGAGCACTATGATGGACATTTAGAACCCCAGCACTTGGGAGGTGAAAACAAAGGAGTTCACGGTCATCCTCAGCTGTTCTAGCATCATCCTAGCAAGTTCCAGGTCAGTGGGGATACATGAAACCTTTCCTCAAAAAAAAAAAAAAAAAACGGCTGGAGAGATGGCTTAGTGGTTAAGAAGCCTGCCTGAGAAGTCTGAGAAGCCTAAGGACCCAGGTTTGATTCCCCAGTACCCATGAAAACCAGAGGCACAAGGTGACACATGTCTTGAGTACGTTTGCACTGGCTGAAGGCCTTGGCATGCCCATTTTCTCTCTCTCTGCCTTTTTCTCTCTCTCATAAATGAATGAATGAATGAATGAATGAATGAATAAATAAATAAAATATTTTGAAAAATAAGCTTAAAAGGGGCTGGAGAGCTGGCTTAGTGGTTAAGGCACTTTACCTGGGAAGCCTAAGGACTCATGTTTGACTCTCTGGGTCCCATATACGCCAGATGCACAGTGATGCAAGTGCCCAAAGTCTCACATGCCACAAGGGGGCGCACGCATCTGGAGCTCAATTGCAGTGGCTGGATGTCCTGGCACGCCAATTCTCTTTCTTTCTCACTCTTGCATTTAAATAATAATAATAATAATAATAATAATAATAATAATGGAGTCTGTTGCTCTTGCCTCAAAAAAAAAAAAAGGCTAAAAAAACTTTCAGTCTGTATACATTTACCCCTATTGCTTGTTTCTTTTGTGAGTTTATTTGAGCTACTAATTTTTCTGGCAAGTGAATGCCTCTTTGAAAGCATTCCTAGCTGCTCTCCAAAATTCGAGACTCGTTTCTTAGTAATTTCAAAGATACAGAAGAAACCCAGAAACCTGGAGCGGGCACTGAGCGCAGCGGGAAAAGCGCTCAGAGGACTTCAGATCTACCCCATCGTGGTCGGCTCTTCCGTGAGGCAAGCCCCACAGGGTCCCTGCAGCACACCCGGTCAGAAGGGGTACCTGAGGTAGGTGGGGGGCTCCGTGCTGATGGACACTGCCTTGTACTTCTCGTCATTGCCATCCAGAATCTCTTCTACCTCTGAGGCTTTCAACAGCGTCACACTGGTTGCGAGGGTGGTATACCCGTGATCTGTAAGGAGAGACCCCGCTGTGGTCACCCTGCTGGCACTGCACGTAGGCTGATAGTAGTCAGGTTGACATAGCACATGAGGTCCTCACATGCAGGGCGGGAAGCGAGGTGTCCAACTTATTACTGTTGAGTGCTAGCCTCTTCCAAAAGGGCATTTGGTCTGATGGACAAAGTCTCCAATGGGAGGAATTTGGACAAGCTTCCCTGGGGAACTGGCTTAGGGGCAGAGGAGAAGTTTGTTTGTGGAAGCCACAAGACTAAGGGCTGTCGGGGGCTCCAGAGTCACACCCCAGTGGGAAGAGGCCTGACACCACCACAATCCAGAACACAAGGCCAAGTGGGGAGACAGAATGAAAGATGAAGACCGCTTTTAAAACAAGAGCCTGGGGAAGTGGAAGGAGCCAGACCCAGTCTAGGTGTGCTGTCTAGAAAGCGGGACAGATTTTCGGCAAGGCGACCCCAGGTTCTTCTAGGAAACCTTGGTCGAGAGCTGCTCCTTATGTGCAGGCCTGGCCTGGCTTCCCTGAGGGAACAGCTTGCTGGTGGGGGAGGTAGATGTCTTGACACACAAGGCTGAAGGACCATGGAGATTTCCAGAGGGGCAAGCAAAGTGAGGGGGCCGCTGAGCTCCTTGTGGGGGTAGGGGATGGGGACACACACACACACACCACCAAGGAAACTGTTTTAGGCAAGTGAGTGGAGATGTCACAGTCATGGCTAAGAAGCAGCTCGGCTCCTGCATTAAAAGAACCCCCAGTTTGCACACAGTGGACAAAAACACATCAGCACCTACAGACGAAGCCAAACGGGACAGACTACAGGCGTGTGCCCAGGGCAGCTCTCTACAGGGTGCCACTGCCCAGCGGGAAGCAGTTTTGTCACCCACCAAATGGAGCACTGCACCCATAACCATGTGTTCCCAATGGAGCCCCAGAATGTACAACGTGCGTCTTCACCCTGCACAGAGCTGCCTGGCACAAGCACGAGGTTCACTAGTGTCCCGTGGCTCATCGAGCAAGCCCCAGGCACATGGTGGGCCACACAGAGGGGGGCATGCACAATGCTATGGGACACATGTGCTCTGGGAGGTAAGCAGTGAAAGCCCCTGAGGGGAGTGGGGGGCTGGGGCCCCACCCACCACGAGGGCCGCATGGAGGATGACTATGGCCACACACTCACGGCAGATGACAGGGCATCGCAGCATTCCTAAAACGTTTTGAGACCAGCTTGTCTTCACAGCACCTGCTGTTGCCCGGGCCCCGGCCCCCTCTCATGTCTACTCGTCCAGCTGGGAATAGTGACCGATGGACCACCAATGAGCCACACTGTCACCGAGCCATGTGTCATGCAGAGTGGCCCGCCCTTAGTGTGCTCCCTGCCCAGCTAAGGTCAGGCTGCCGTGAAGACACTGGAGTGAAAACGTTTTATCTTCAGGATATAAGCGAGTGGTTTTGAAACAGGTTTACAAACCCTCGTGAAGACGCACCCTTAGTGTTAGGTTTTGTTTTTTTACCATGTGACGATGCAACTATTTTCTTCCTCTCTTCCACAGTAGCTAGTCGCCTCCAGAGTGAGGGGTATCTCTTGTACAGAGAACCTCGGAACATACGGAGGTAGTTGCCCACCTATGAGTAAAGCAAGAAGGCTCATTATGAGGGTCGTATCTGTGCTGGAAGGGGACGGTCCCAGTACAGAGGGTCTGTGGGACCGAGTGTCACGTAAACAGGCCCAGAGGAGGCTCCCAGGCCCAGGCCCCAGGCGCCAGGGTTTCGGCATCAATAAAACACATTATGCTGACATCAAGGGTTCAAGAGCAGTGCACATCTGGCCCACATCTGGGCATCCTGACAAGAGAACCAAGTTCCAAAAAGCCTGACCAGATGTCTGCAGGAGAGGCCCCAGAGCTTTGTAAGCAGTTCACGGTGATTTTGATTCTGAACCAAGTCTCTCTGGCACTTTCCAGAAATGTAAGGCTTCTGTGACCTTCTTTTATCTTAAGAAGCCCTTTGATATTTTTACAATGTGATAAACACCAAAAAGGTCTTTTTTTAATTTTAGACAGATGCAAGGTAATTTGCCCCATGGCTTGTGTTGATAGGTTTAGTAACCAAACTCAAGCCAGGGACATCAAAGGAATTGCCTAGTGTCAAAAAACCACTTACTGGCAGACCCCAGAGTGACCAGCAATAGCTTCGGTTTGTTTACAGCAGGTACTGTAAGTATGACTTTGCTCATGAAGTCTAGTCCTAAGATTCTATAAAGATATCCCGTGGTCAGGGTCATGACCACTCCAGAGGCCCACTGTGGGAGACGGCCAGAGGACACAGTGCTGGGTGCCGCCTGCATCTGTGCGTCTCTTTATGCATTTGTCAAGCGCTCATCCACTCATGATCCACGAGGACCACTTCTACTATCACTCCCATTGCACTTACCAAGCACAGTGGACATTAGGCAAGCCAAAGTGGGCCCCTCACTTCTCATTAAGGAGAGATTTATACAATCAACAAACCGCCAGGGTCGACAAACCCAAGAGCAGACCAGCCTGCTACAGAGATGGCAAAGACCCCTTGTTACTATCTGACTTGTGGTTTTTCGAGGTAGGGTCTTGCTTGAGCCCAGGCTGACCTGGAATTTACTCTGTAGTCTCAAGGTGGCCTTGAACTCATGGCAATCTTCCTACCTTGGCTTCCAAAGTGCTGGGATTAAAGGTGTGCACCACCACGCCTGGCTTTTTTTTTTTTTCCAAGTATACTTTTCATTACGTTTTTGAAAAGAGCCCTAGGAAATACCGGCTGCTGTTGTCTAGCTAGACGCATATATTATGCCTGAACTGCTCTGTAGGCACTTTTCTTAATGTTTATGCCCATATATTAATGCTACTCTCACTTTTGGCTAAAAACGCTTCTCTTTTCAGATGATGGTGACAACTGGGATGACTCAAAAGTTACCACTGTGCTCAGAAGAAGCGACAGTAGAGTGTTCAGCACTGACACATCTCAGTCACACCTTCCAAGGCTCAGGGTCCACTGCAGAAGAGGTGGCAGAAAGAATGCAAGAACCATGGGCTGGAGGGATGGCTTAGTGGTTAAGGCGTTTGCCTGCAAAGCCAAAGGACCCAGGTCGATTCCCCAGGACCCACATAAGCCACATACACATGGTGGCACATGTGTCCGGAGTTCATTTGCAGTAGCTGGAGGCCCTGGAATGCCCATTCTCTCTCTCAAATAAATAAATATTTTTTAAAAAGAGAGACTGTAAGAGCCAAAGGAAATCTTCCAGACGCAAAATGGCCTGGATATCCTTTTTCGTTTGTTTGTTTTTCTAGGTAGGATCTCACTTTAGCCCAGGCTGATCTGGAATTTACTATGTACCCTCAGGATGGTCTTCAACTCATGGTGATCCTCCTACTTCTGCCTCCCGAGTGCGTGCTGGGTTTAAAGGCATGTGCCACCACTCACAGCTGATCATGTTTTTGAAAAGAAATTCATAACACTGTCTTCCATGGCTATCTTGAAGATCCTACAGGGCTCCTGCATCCTGGAGTCCTCCCAGAGTCCCTTCAGAACTTAGGACACTGAAGCCTGACTGACTGGCTTCCCTGAATCAGCCTCTGGATCAGGTATCCTGACTGGAAAATGAAGATGTGGGCTTGGGCATTTCTTCTGAGCTCCATGGCTCTGGCTTGGCAGCTGGTAGGATGAGAGTGGCACAAAGTCACAGCAATTGCAGATGCCCTTCCAAGATGGCACTGTGCATGCCCAGGATGCTGCCTTTGGTGCCAGGGCTGGCCCACCTAGCCTAGGGGCCGTCTATTCAATACTGTCCTGGGAGCTACAGACAGAAAGGCCCTGAAGCCTTCCCTGAACCCTAAAGCCAACACCCATCCGTTTGAGGGCCAAGAGTGAAGGGGCTGAAACAGAAGATTGTGGTTAGCATTCTAGAATTTACAATATGTTTGGAGGGAGATCTTAAGAGACCATCCAGTTTATGCATCCTATCATATACATGAGAAAAATGCAAACAGCTGGGACCACTTCTCAGTGGGAGAGCATGTTATGTGCCTAACCTGCACAAGGCCTTGGGTTCAGTTCCCAGCAAGAAACAAGAAAGGAAAGGAAGAATAAAAGATAAAAGAAAATGACTGAGGAGGCGGAGTGGGACAGTCACTGAGCTTCGAGGTTATTTTCACCCCAACGTGAGATGTCTCTGCCACCACTGAGAGATTTAACACCGCAGTCTGCCTTTTCATGTATTAGATCAAGTAAAGGCTTCTTTAAACAAAATGTTTGTGTTGAGCTAGACAGATGACTCAGCGGTTACGGTGCTCGCCTGCAAAGCCTAATGACCGAGGCTTGATTCCCCAGTACCCACGTAAAGCTAGATGCACCAAGTGGCGCATGCGTCTGGAGTTTGTAGCGGCTAGAAGCCCTGGCATGCCTGTTCTCTCCTTCTCTGTGTAAATAAATAAATAAAATTTTTAAAAGAAGTTTTGTGCTCCATGCTGAAACTTCTCAACTGCCCTTTGCATCCTGCATTTAATCAGATGCCTACTGGCCAACAAGGGCCATTCTGAGCTGTGACGGACAGACAGACAGGCACCGGCTCCACATCCTCGGCTCACGTCCTCGGTTCAGTTGTCTAGGACAGCAGCATTTAAGTGATGACAGGGACCTTTTTGTGCACCTTGTCCTTTTTGGTTAATGCACAACAGTCATAGTGGAAACGTTAAGGATCAGATGCTGATAGCAACATCGGTCACAGCGAAGACAAGAATCAGTCTGCAGTGTATCAAGGGGCTTCCTTCACCCTGCGACGCTAAACTGTCAGCGGTTAAAGGCACTTGCCTGCAATAGTGGCAGGCCTGCGTTCAATTCCCCAGTACCCACGCAAAGCCAGATGCACAAAGTGGTCTGGAGTTATTTGCAGAGGCAAAAAACAAACAAACACCACCAACAAAAACCCAAGGTCTACATGTTTTTAAAAAAATTCTTTCTCTCTCTCTCACACACACAAACACACAAATCAATAAATAAGTAACACTAACCAACTAATCCACCAATGAAATGGGACACTGAGAACTGCAAGGAGGTAACCCTTGGCATTATGAGCCGGCTCCAGCTCTCCATGGATGAGCATTTACCTCGTTACATGAGATTTTTGACTGACATTTGCACATCTAGATTTCATACTCATTTTATTTATTTTTAATTAATTAATTATTATTATTATCATCATTGGTTTTTCGCGGTAGGGTTTCACTCTAGCTCAGGCTGACCTGGAATTCACTATGTAGTCTCAGGGTGGCCTCCAACTCACAGCAATCCTCCTACCTCTGCCTCCTGAGTGCTGGGATTAAAGACGTGTGCCACCACGGCCGGCATAATTTTTAATTTTTTGAGGTAGGGTCTCGCTCTAACCCAGGCTGACCTGGAATTCACTATGTGAACTCATAGAGATCCTCCTACCTCAGCCTCCCACATGCTGGGTGGGATTAAAGGTGTGCACACCACGCCTTGCATTTTAAAAAATATTTTATTTATTTGGGAGAGAAAGAGAGAGTGAGAGGCAGAGAGAGAGAATTGGTGCGCCAGAGCCTCTAGCCACTGCAAATGTAACTCCAGACGCCTGTGCCACCTTGCACTTTATTTGGATACTGGGGAATAGAAGCTGGGTCCTTAGGCTGCGCAGGCAAGTGCCTTAAGGGCTAAGCCATCTCTCCAGGCCCTAGCCATTTTTTTTTTAAAGAGTAGTATAAACTAGTTGGGGGCTGCCATTAAACCAAAAAGGGTTACTTTGAGACAATCTGTAAAAACACGTTCAGGGCCGGTAGTAGTCGAACAGCTGATTCAACAAAGGACTTCCACCCCTGGTTAAGGCTTACACACGGAAGATCTTTCCCTTGTAATAAATACAGATATCCAAAGTGTCAACTGCTTCTAACGGGCTTAATGACTTAGCTTTCAAGCACAGGGCCTTAGCCACCCAAAAAGAGGCCAGGAACGCACAGGGGACGAGTTTCTTCCTTAAGCCTCAGGCTCACAGACGCTGGAGATTTCCATACCCCTGCAAAGCCAAGGGGGTAGGAGGGGGCGTGCAGGTGCGGTGGCCACAAGCCCGCCGAAAAAAAAAAAAAAAGGTTCAATCAAGGAGGCACAGCCACGACTGCACCCCCATCACCCAAGGGATACCGGAGCATCCATCACTTCGCAGCGGCTGGCGTTGTACCAGCTCAGCGAGGGCACCCCAGCGGCGCCCTAAAATGCAAGACCATCCAAGAGGCAGCGCTCGCTCTGGCCACGCCCACCAGGCCACGCCCACCCCGGGCGCGCGCCCGCCCGCCGCGGCCAGGATGAATGGAGGCGCGCGCGCCCGACGCGGAGACCCGCCCCGGGGTGATGTGGGGGGTTCCAGCCGGGCTGTGGGGGGGAGGGATGGGGGCGAACGGGACCCGGGGCCGGGGCCGCGGCCGGGGAGAGCCGAGAACGCGCCGCACCGCGGGCTACCTCGGAGCCGATCATGTAGAACTCGCCGTCGTCCTCCAGCTGGAACTTGACGGGCTTCTGCCCGAAGGTCTTGCTCAGCGCCATCATCATCATGGCGGCGGCGGACCCGGACTGAAGAAACAAAAGGAAGGCTGGCGCGGGGGCTCCAAGGGCTGCCGAGGCCGGGACGAAGCGAAGCAAAAGGCCAAGACACCACTGAGGGGATGGGGGGCGGGGGGGAAGGGAATCCTTCAAGTAACGCCGCAGACCCGGACCAGGCCGCCCTCCGTGCGCATGCGCGAGCGCCGTCGCTGACGTGCGCGCGGCCGCCCTAGACAAAAGGCCGGGCGCGTTCCCGTGCGTTCCTTAAAGGGACAGGATCAGTGTTTTTTTTTTTCTCTCTCTCTTTTTTCTTTTCTCTTCGCTTTCCGCCCCAGGCTGAGGCTTTCCCAGCTCTGGTCTTGAAGGCAAAGCTTCTCACGGACAAAAATAGCCCTGCTCGGTAGGCCCTGACTCAGGCTCAAGCGATGGCTTTCCCAGTCTCACGGCCAAGGCTGGCACTCCGCCCAATTGTGGAGACAAGAAATGAGACCCGAAGGGGAAGAGGAGGGTGGCTCCATCTGGAAGCATGTTTGCTTGACTCCAGGCTGGCGCCTCAGTTTCTCTGTCCGAAAACTATAGAGCAAACAGATACAAGTGCACCTACAATAGCTGGGCGTGGTGGCGCACGCTTTTAATCCCAAGACTCGGGAGGCAGAGGTAGGAGGATCGCCATGAGTTCAAGGCCACCCTGAGACTACATCGTGAATTCCACGTCAGCGAGACCCTACCTCAAAAAAAAAAAAAAAAATTGAACCCGGGTCCGTAGGCTTCGCAGGCAAGAATAGATGTCCCAGTTCTTCCAGCCGCACAGCTGTTACTGAGGCTGCGGGGATGGGCAGAATGACAATTCTGGGTGGGGGTTGGCTTGGACAAAGGTTCTAGGGTTTAACTGTATCAAAGGCCCTGGTGGTGTTTGGTTTGGCCTGCGCATCAGAAGAGCACTGGAGGGGAGGGACACCTGCATGCTCTCTCTGGCCCTGTAAGCATTGGGCCTATCCTAGCCAGTGGCTCTGTCCCTGGGGACTAACAGCCCAGCAGTCCCCTATCTGTTGAACAATGCAGTGACTCAGAAACACAGGTCAGCATATCACAGAGATACTTGCACATCAGAGTTTACTGCAGGCCTATTCACAATAGTAGCTCAGCTGTGGAACCATTCTAGATGTTCAATAGATACACTATGGAATTTTTTTTTTTTTCAGAGGTGGCTTAGCAGTTGAGGCGCTTGCCTGTGAAGCCTAAGGACCCAGGTAAGCCAGCTGACACATGGTTTGGAGTTTATTTGCAGTGGCTAGAGCAACTGGTGTGTCCATTCTCTCTATATATCTAAGTCTTTCTCTCCTTCCCCTCTCTTTCATCTAACTAAATTTTTTAAAAAATGTTTTATTTTTACTTATTAATTTGAGAGAGAGATACAGAAATAGGCAGGCTGAGAGAGAGAGAGAGAATGGGCGCACGAGGGCCATAGCCACTGCAAACGAACTCCAGATGCATGTGCCCCCCTTGTACATCTGGCTTACATGGGTCCTGGGGAATTGAACTTGGGTCCTTTGGCTTTGCAGGCAAGTGCCTTAACTGCTAAGCTATCTCTCCAGCCCTAAATATTTTTTTTTTCCAAGGTAGGGTCTCACTGTAGCCCAGGCTGACCTGGAATTCACTATGGAGTCTCAGGGTGGTCTCAAACTCACGGCAATCCTCCTACCTCTGCCTCCCGAGTGCTGGGATTAAAGGCGTGTGCCACCACGCCCAGCCCTAAATAATTTTTAATACGTTTTATTTATTTATTTGACAAAGAAAGAGGGAAAGAGATAGAATGGGTGCACCAGGGCCTCCAGTCACTGTAAACGAACTCCAGATGCGTGCACCCCCTTGTGCATCTAGCTTATGTGGGTCCTGGGGAATTGAACCTGGGTCTTTTAGCTTTGCAGGCAAACACCTTAACCGCTAAGCTATCCCTCCAGCCCTAATTTTTTTTTAAAGAAGTTATATGTCACTTACAGGAAAAGAGATGCAACTAGAGATTAATCATGTTAAGCGAATTAAGTCAGTTTCAAAAAGACTAATGTGTTTTCTCATGTGAGTCCTAGATTTTATACAGATCCATAAAATCATATGTGAATATATAACTTGTCTCAAGGGAAATGAAATTGTCTTGGGGAACAAAGGGGACGATCAGGAAGGGGAGGGGGTGAGAGAAGGAAGGGTTTGGGCCCAGCCCAGGAAACAGACTTGGGGCATGAGGGCTTTAACTCTGACTCTTAGAACTGGGGGGATCCAAGCCCCCTACTCCTTCCCACCGTGACTGCAATCACACAAAGACCAGACAAGGACTTAGAAACTTCTCAGGTTTAATGACAGTCCTCAGTAGGAAAACAAAACAAAACAACACAGTCTGTACACTCTACACACATTTACATGGCTTTGGAGGGTACCAATATCAGGATGAGGGCTCCCAGGAAGAACTGGCCTGGGACAAGGCCGTGAGGTATGTTGGGAACCTCCAGGGCTCAGGGTCTCCAGGAGGAAGCAGGCTGCGGACCTCTTGGCCCAGGTCTTAGATCTCTGGTTCCCTAGCCAGAAGGCAGAGCTTCTCCTCAGAGCTGACATTTCAGGAAAGAGCCCTGCTCCCCAAGGCCTCATTGTTTCACAGAAGGGTTAGAGAAAGGACACTGGCTCCCCCATCCCTGTCGAGGTTCTACCCTGAGGGACAGAAATGGAGGCCTTGGACAAGTTAGGTTTGACCACAGGTGGGGTATTGCTGGCCCAAGACCCCCCTCACTCTTAAGTAATGCCAAAGCCTCTGCCCAGTCCGAGACAGTCGCCAGTAGGTGACCACGACCCGCGTGGCCCTCCCTGCGGTTGTCATGGCGGTTGCGCCCCCACCCCAGCCCCCTGAGAAGACGTTGGTCTGTTCCGTGCCTGGTGCCCAGGGCCACAAAGATGGCTGTGGGTCTTTCCCTGGTAGAAGTGGTATGGCAGGGGTCACTGCCCCGAAGGCATCCATGCCATGGTCAGCCGTAGGTGTTGGCAGGCTCAGCACAGCCGAAGAAGTCAGGGCCCACGAGGCGGGGGAATCCCTCCAGAGCTTTCACCTTCACGGGGTCAAACTTCCAGTAGAGCTGGCCACGCAGGAAGTAGGCATAGCCTGAAGAGAGAAGGTCAGGCTGGGTGAACTGGACACTGAGTTTTGTGTCTACCTGTCAGTCTGGGCCTGGAGGTACAGGCCTTGCTGAGGCCTTTGAAAACTGCAAGCTCGGTGTGGTGGTGCATGCCTGTTCTCCCAGCACTGAGGAGGTAGAGGCAGGAGGATCAGTATTGCAAACCATTCTTGGGCCGGGCATGGTGGTGCACACCTTTAATCCCAGCACCTGGGAGGCAGAGGTAGGAGGATCACTGTGAGTTCCAGGCCAGCCTGGGTTAGAGCGAGACCCTACCTGGAAAAAAAAACAAACAAAAAATCCCTTGGCTATATATTGAATTTGAGGTCAGCTTGGGCTACATGAGATCCTATCTCAAAAATTAAAAAAAAAAAATTACAAGAAAGAAACATCTGGGCTGGAGAGATGGCTTAGCGGTTAAGGCGCTTGCCTGCAAAGCCCAAGGACCCAGGTTCGACTCGGCAGATCCTCTGTAAGCCAGATGCATACGGTGAAGCAAGTTGCAAGGTTGCCCGTGTGCACAAGATGGCGCACGTGTCTGGAGTTTCACTGCACTGTCTGGAGGCCCTGGAGTGCCAATTATCTCTAACGATGATGAAGAATAAAAATGTACAAGCTCTAGGGCTTGCCTACCAGAACCTCCTTTCCCTCTTGGGAGCCTTTCTGCCTGGTCCTACAGTCTGGTCCAGAAGGTGCCAGGAGCTTCAGCTCAATTATCACCTCTTAGGAAAGCATGCCCTACTCCACCCACCAGCCTCCTCCTTACCTTCCCTCCACACTCCTCCCACCAAAGGATAGAGAGGTATCCCAGAGACTCAGAGCTCAAGGACACCCAAAGTAGCTGTCGTAATGGGCCCCCGTGTGGTTGGGCATAGAAGCAAAGACAGGGCCAGCAAGTGAGGGAGCACTGGGCTCTGAGTTCTGGCTTAGAAATAGTCCTCTGGCCAGACGTGGTGGTGCACATGCCTTTAGTCCCAGCACTCAGGAGGCAGAGGTAGGAGGATCGCCGTGAGTTTGAGGCCACCCTGAGACTCCATAGTGAATTCCAGGTCAGCCTGGACTAGAGTGAGACCCCACCTCAAAAAACCAAAAAAAAAAGAAAGAAAAGAAATAGTCCTCTGGGGCTGGAGAGATGGCTTAGCAGCTAAGGTGCTTGCCTGCAAAGCCAAAGGACCCAGGTTCAATTCCCCAGGACCCACAAGGTGGCACATGCATCTGGAGTTCATTTGCAGCAGCTTAAAGGCCCTGGAGCACCCGTTTTTCTCTGCCTCCCTCTCTCCCTCTCCCTCTCCCTCTCTCTCAGGTCTCTCCACCCTGAGACTACAGAGTTAATTCCAGGTCAGCCTGGACCAGATTGAGACCCTACCTTGAAAAACAAAAAAAACAAAAAAAAAAAAAAAAAAAAAAAAAAAGAAAGAAAGAAAGAAAGAAAAAAAGGAATGGGGCTGGAGAGATGGCTTAGCTGTTAAGGCGCTTGCCTCTGAAGCCTAAGGACCCAAGTTCAACTCTCGAGGTCCACATAAGCCAGATGCACAAGATAATGCAAGTGCTCAAGGTTGCACATGCACAGAATGTAGCACATACGTCTGGAGTTCGAGTGCAGTGGCTGCAGACCCTTGCACACCAATTCTCTCTCTCTTGCATTAAAAAAAGGCCAGTCTATTGGACTTGCCTCAAAAGAAAAGAAAAGAAAGGAAAGGAAAGGAAAGGAAAGGAAAGGAAAGGAAAGGAAAGGAAAGGAAAGGAAAGAAAAGAAAAAGTCCTGGGTGCTTGGGCGAGGTCCGATGGTCCAGTGGTTAGGAGTAACAGATGGAAGTTCTGGCTCCACCACTGCCCACCTAGGTAGAACAGTGAGGAACACAGCACCTGAACCTGTTGTCCCCTCTGAAAACTGGGCTAGTTCGAGGTGTTATGACATGAGAAGTCTGTTCTGGGGATTGCATGAGACATGTAAGGAGCTTGGCACTGTGCCTAGAGCATCGTCTGTCCTTGGTATACACTGGTTATTATATCTATTGCCTGTGGCCAAGGGACCTGGGCAAGTCCTGAGCCTTTCTGGCCCTCAGTCTCCTCTCCTGCAACAGAGAGCAGAGAAGAAGAGCTCTGGACAGAGGACCTGTGGAGGGCTGGAGAGATGGCTCAGCGGTGAAGGTGCTTGCCTGCCCAGGTGACCCAGATTCATTCTTTCTCTTTTTCTCTTTTTTTCTGTTTGGTTTTACGAGGTAGGATCTCACTCTGGCCCAGGCTGACCTGGAATTAACTATATAGTCTCAGAGTGGCCTTGAAGTCATGGTGATCCTCCTACCTGTGCCTCCCGAGAGCTGGGATTAAAGGCGTGAGCCACCTCGCCTGGCTTCTTTCTTTCTTTCTCTCTCTCTCTCTCTCTCTCTCTGTCTCTCTCTCTCTTAGGCCCTTTTTTCGACGTAGGGTCTCACTCTACGCCAGGCTGACCTGGATTTCACTCTATTCTCAGGTGGCCTCAAACTCATGGTGATCCTCCTACCTCTGCCTCCTAAATGCTGAGATTAAAGGCGTGCGCCACCACGCCTGGCAGGACCCAGGTTTGATTCCCTAGTACCTATGCTAAGCCAGATGCACAAGGTGGCACATGCATCTGGAGTTCGATTGCAGTGGCTAGAGGCCCTGGCACGCCCATTCTCTCTCTCTCTCAATCTGCCTCTTTCTATCTCTCTCAAACAAAATAAACCTAAAATATTAAAAGACAAAGGACCTGTGTAGAAGAGCTGCACCGCATGAATTAGGTATCAGGGGGCTCAGCCACCACCCGCCTCCCTCCAGCTGCCCCACCTCCAGCGCACCCTCAGCATCTTGGAAGGCAGCGTCGATCTCAGAAGGCACCCCTCGCCAGTCAGTGGCCCGGCGGGGCACAGGACTTTCCACATGTCGAGTGCTGGGGTAGAAACGCCAATAGTCCCCGCCTCTGAAGAAGTAGATCTTGTTCTTCTCTGAGCCCCAGACTAAGGCGGCATGGACTGGGGACCCAGTCAGGCCCAGCTCAGAGAGGGGCGCGGGGCCTAGCAGTGGCTTCTCGCCGTCGTATACCCAGTACCGAGCACCTGCCGGAGAAGGGAGGCTGCCAGGCGCTGCCAAGCGATCACCACCATGCCCGGCCACTGTCTACCTGCTTGGCCGCTGTCAGAGACTCTCCCAACCCGCTTCTTTGCCTATAAAACAAGCTGGCTGGGCTGGAGAGATGGCTCAGCGGTTGAAAGCACTTGCTTGCAAAACCTGACAGTGCAGGTTCAATTCCCTAGTACCCATGTAAAGCCAGGTGTACAAAGTGGCGCATGAATCTGGAGTTATTTGCTTATTCTTTCTCTGTCTCTGTCTCTCTCTGCATGCAAATAAATAATAAAACATTAAAAAAAAAAACATGCTGGCTAGCCGGGCGTGGTGGTACACGCCTTTAATCCCAGCACTCAGGAGGCAGAAGAAGGAGGATCGCCGTGAGTTTGAGGCCACCCTGAGACTACATAGTGAATTCCAGATCAGCCTGGGCTAGAGTGAGACCCTACCTCGAAAAGCCCAAAAACAAAAACAAAAACCATGCTGTCCAACAGTGTCCAAGAGTGGGGCTCAGTGTCCCCAGCCTAGAGGGACATTAGAGCCAGCTGACGTGAGCCAGGGGAGGCTCTATAAAGTAACCCATGCTTGGGTTATTGTAGTCAGCAGCAGACTGCCCTCCACAGATGCCTGTTGACCACTCTTTGGGGTCCCAGCCCCTACGCCTTGGAACATATATGCCTTAGAACCCACACATAAGGTTTCCCATGTCTCACCTGTGTTTATGAAGTCTTGCCACCTGGAATGTTCCAGGCCGTCATCTCTGCCAGTTGTGAGTTGAAAACACGGGCTGCAGGGTCACTAGGCTTGGATCAAATCCCTGGTCTGCCTTTTCCAAGCTTTTGCCTTTAAGTGAGCCACTCTACCGCCTCTGAGCTTGAGGTCACATTTCTGGAAACCCACCCGCATCAGGTGGCTTTTCCACACTGGCTGCAGTGCGACTCTGATCTCAAGAGCCGCTTCCTCCGGGAGACTCGCAGCTGGGCCCAAAGAGTGAGCGCTGCCGTGTGTTGGCTGAGGTCCTTACGAAACACGTTCTCCACCCACTGTGGCCCTATAGGAGCTTTCTGTCTGTCACTACTCTCTGCTGACTTCCACTCACCTTGGAAGAACCAGATGTGGCCTTGGGCGTCCTCAAAGGCCGCGTCCACGGTGCTGGGCAGTCCCTGCCAGTGACGAGAGGCCAGGGCAGGGTACCCAGGCTGCAGCTGGCCCCCTCGAAGCCTCCACACGAAGCCTGCCTTGAAGAAGAACAGCTCTCCTCGGATGGCGGAAGCTGCGTCAAAGGAGGCCTCACAGGCATCTGGTGGGGTTTCCGGCTGGGATGGGAGACAGGAGCCAGAAAAGAGCCCTCGCCGGAGCCACAGAGGCCGGCAGGGGCACAGGGGCGGGGGGCACGGTGTGTATGTGGAGGGGGGGGGGACAGGGCCAGGGCCTTACCTTCTGTCTTCCCCCGCTCTCCCAGTCTCACCTCTAGCAGTGCGATCTCGTTGGTGTCTATCCCAGACTGGGGGCCCGAGGCTGGGGCCTGGGAGGTGGGGGCCGGCCGGGGTCTGCCATAGAGGTGCTGGATGCCCCTGCGGTCATCTGGGCTGAGGCTTGGAGGGTAGCGGAAGGTGTAGAAAGGGGACATAAGGGCCTTAGCTGCTGTGGTGTGTTGCAGCCCCAGCACGTGGCCAAATTCGTGAGCTGCCACTTGCAACAGGTCTGTGCCTGGAGAAGGGAAGTTTGTCAGCAGACCTTGGCTCCTGCCACCCGAGCTCTAGACCCCCAGCTCGGGTAAGTGGCAGGCAAGTCCCCATTCTTGCTGCTCTCTACTTTCTCCATCTGGAAAATGGGCGTCCAGGTCATACCCTGGTTGTCCCCAATAGTCCACGTCTCGTCATAATCAAAGTGGACATCCCCTTCTCGGTGGGTCTTGGGGAAGAAGGCATGGGCCAAGATGCCACCAGGCCCATCAAACGGCAAGTTGTCCCCGTGCCAGTACCTGTGGGCGGTTGGGGGGGGGGGCACAGTCAGAGAATGCTGATGGTGGGATTTGTTCCCTGAAGGGGTCCCAGGGCCACAGGGCTCACCTGGTGAAATCAATCATGATGTCAGCACGTCCCTCGTGCACTTCGGTGAAGGTGAGTGGCGTCACCTCGCTCCACACCTGAAGGGCCTCTGCCACCGTCCGCCGCACCTGCTCTCGTACAAGCTGCCACGGGAACCGGAGGATCCTGGGGGGAGGGGAGGAGCCTGGGCCTGGGGCCAGGAAGCCCCTGGGGAATGAGGAGCCAAGCGCTGCCCCTAGAGCTGGACATGGTACCTTGTGTCTGTCATCCTGGCACTCAGAAGGCTGAGACAGGAGGATTGGTGTGAGTTTGGGGCCTGTCTGGGCTACATAATGAGTTCCAGGCCAGCCTGAGCTGCAGAGAGACTCGACTCAACTCCCCCTCCCAGCAAAACAAAACAAAACAAACAAGCAAACAAACAGAAAAGAGTTGTTCCGTGAGTACATGTGCCCAGGACTGGGGCCAGGAGGGTACAACTTTCTGTGGGACTGTGTGTGTTTAGATATATATGTAGGTGTCTATAGTGGGTGGAAAGAAAATGCCATATAGGCTGGAGAGAGAGCTCTGTGGTTAAAGGCGCTTGCTTGCGAAGCCTCATGGCCTGGCTTCCATTCCCCAGTACCCACACAGAGCCAGAGGCACAAAGTGGTACATGCATCTGGAGTTCATTTGCAGTGGCAAGAGGCCTTGGCACACTCGTTGCCCATTCTCATTCTCTCTCCTTCTGTTTGAAAATAATAAAATAAAATAAAATAAACCGAACACAAGAGTTTCAAGACCTCACAGTACAACTTGCTGTGGCGAGACCCTGGCCCTTTAAGACTCATCATGGTCCTCAGTTCCCTGTCCAGGAAATTCCTGCCTGCCCCTAGTCCAGTTCAGCTCTAAGGCCATTGACTCTCTAGACCATTCTCCTCTCTCAGGCTAAGTCTCACTTTCCTCATCATCTTGCCCAGGGACTTCTCAGCGAGAATGAGTTCCTATCTTTACTCACCACAGTTTCTGCTTTCACAAGGCCCAAGGTGTGATGGCAGGCAGGGTTTTTTTGTTTTGTTTTGTGTTTTCAAGGTAGGGTCTCGCTCTAGCCCAAGCTGACTTGGAATTCACTTTGTAGTCTCAGGCTGGCCTTGAACTCACGGCGATCCTCTTACCTCTGCCTTCCTCCAAAGTGCTGGGATTAAAGGCAGTGCGCCACCACTGCCCAACGTGATGGCAGATTTGAACCACCCACCAAGGCTGTGGCTGTGTCTCACTCACCATCAGTCCCAGGCCTGGCCCTTACAGGTCCCTCGTAAAGCCTGCCTGGATGACTGAACCCCTGTCCCCAAGCATGTGCTCAGATTCTTCTGGGCTGCGGGGGTGGGGGTGTTTGGGGGGGTGACGGCACTGTCTCTGTGTGTGTATATAGGCTGAGGTTCCGGGTCCATGGATGGCTGGTGGGGGGGGGCAGTCAGTGGGCACGAAAGTCTGTGTGCTATGTGGATGTGGTCTTAAGCGTCTCAAGACATAGTCGTGAGGACAGCAGGCTCCTCCATGCACACAGTCCTGCTCCCTACCTGTAGGTGAGGTCCGTCTTCTCCCAGCGCCCTCCTGACAGCACGAAGCGCTTCTGTCTGTTCCGGGCACTGGGGCCATCGGGTGGGTCAGGCACACCACACCGTGGAGGTCCAGAGCTGCCGGCAGGCCTAGAAACCTGACGGGAGGCAGGGACAGGCACCAGGCCGCCAGGCAGAGCTGGGCGCTGGAGTTGTGGCCCTCTCCTCACGGGGTGGCGGTGATGGGTGTCCTGGGCAAGAAAAACAAAGGACACCAGAACCACCAGGTCACGGTCTCAGGTTCTCATAGCCCAAGTACAGCCATGCTCAGTCCAGGCCCACTGTGTCACTGGGCACAGGGTGGCACTGGAAGGGGCACTGGAAGATGGCAGGGAGTTTTAGCCTTGGATCGAGCTTCTGCCTTCCTGACACCTTGTTCTAAGGTATCAAGCTTGTCCTCTGGTCTGTCACCAAGCCCTGGTGATCAGGCTGGATGGAGACACTGTGTCTGGGGAAGCATGAGCTTATGAGCTCCTAGCTGTGCCAGGGAAGGCTTCCAGACAGCTTCCAAGGAGGTGCCAGGTAAGCTCCTCTCGCTTCCCAACCCTCCCTCCAGCAAACTCATCTTCTTTCTTTTTTCTTTTCTTTTCTTTTTTTTTTTTTTTGAGGTAGGGTCCCACTCTAGTTCAGGCTGACCTGCTGGAATTCACTCTGTAGTCAAAAGGTGGCCTCGAACTCTCCTACCTCTGCCTCCTGAGTGCTGGGATTAAAGGCGTGCGCCACCACGCCCGGCTTCATTTTCTTTCTTTTAAAAAAATATTTTTAGGGGGCTGGAGAGATGACTCAGCAGTTTAAGGTGCTTACCTGCAAAGCCAAAGAACCTAGGTTTGACTCCCCATTACCCATAGCAAGCCAGATGCACAAGGTGGCTCATTCGTGTGGAGTTCGTTTGCAGTGGCTAGAGGCCCTGGTGCACCCATTCTCTCTCTCTCTTGCTCTCTTTCTGTGCCTCTTTCTCTCTCTCAAATAAGTAAAATAAATTAAAAAACTTAAAAGCATTAAAAAAACATATATATGTATGTATGGCTGGAGAGATGACTCAGTGGTTAAGATGCTTTACTGCAAGGTCTAACAATCCAGGTTCAATTCTCCAGTACCCATGTAAAGCCAGATGCACAAAGTGGTACATGTGTCTACAGCCTGTCTGAGGTGGCCAGAGGCCCTGGTGCACCCATCTTCTCTCTGTCTGTTTCTCTTCTCTCTGTCTTTTTCTACTTGCAAATAAATAAATAAAGTTTTTTTTTTTTTAAATAAAGAGGGGGCTGGAGAGATGGTTCAGTGGTTAAGCTACTTGCCTGTAAAGCCTAAGGACCCAGATTTGATTCCCCAGTACCCATGTAAAGCCAGATGCACAAGGTGGCACATGTGTCGGAGTTTGTTTGCAGTGACTAGAGGCCCTGACGTGCTTATTTCCTCTCATAAATAAGATAAAATAAAATATCTCGTGGAAGTTGGCAATAATAATAAAAAGATTTAAAAAACAGAGGTGGTGGTAGCCAGGTGTGGTGGCGCACGCCTTTAATCCCAGCACTTGGGAGGCAGAGGTAGGAGGATTGCTGTGTGTTCAAGGCCACCCTGAGACTACATAGGGAATTCCAGGTCAGCCTGGGCTAGAGAGAGACCCTAGCTCAGAAAAAAAAAAAAAAAAAGAGGGAGGTGGCGTCACAAGCAAGAGCTAAGTGATACGTGCAGCAGCATCTGACGCAGAGAAGGGTTCTTCCATGACCCTATGGCTCTAAGTCTCACACTTGGGACTTTCTTTCCAAATATTTGGTCCTTCCAAGACTGCTGGGATCCACTGAGGAGGAAGGGTGAACAGGAATCTTGACTTGATCCCGAGGAGTTTGGGGAGCAGACATCACCCCATATCCCAAAGGATGAAGCACAGCACAGAGAGGTTAAGGACTTTGTCCAGGGTCACACAGCAAGTCAGGCAAGCGCTGGACCCAGACCTGGGGCTCAAGTCTCTCTTCGCTAGAGCTTTCCCCCACCCCCACCCTACTCTGCCCCTCCTCCTCTTGGCTTGGCTCCAAACCTGACATTCCTGAGAAGCATTTCTGTTTCTGGTGCATTCCTTCTTCCTCAGCCAGCAGCCTCCCCAGGCCAGCCCCCGGGGAGGGGCCTGACAGCACTCTGCCCCACCCTTGCAGCCGCCGAGCCACAGCCTCAGACACACTTAAGGGATTCCTGGCTGACCCAGTCTCCCAGCGTAGCTTGCAGGTCCAAGGTCAGCCCCTGGGATCAACTTCCAATCCCGACCCGGAGGGTAGCTGGTGGAAGGCAGATAAGGGAGAACCCCAGACTCGGAAGCCGCTGGTGGTGTCACCTCCTGGACCTCAAATTGCTTGTTTCTCTTCTTTAAAGTTTTTATGTATTTATTTATTTATTAGTGACAGAGAGGGAAAGGCAGAGGGAATGGGCATACCATGGCCTCCAGCTGCTACAAACTCGAACTCCAGATGCATACGCCACCTTGGCTTCCATGGGTCCTGGGGAATGGAACCCAAGTCCTTTGGCTTTGCTATTTATTTATTTATTTTTATTTATTTGAGGTAGGGCCTAGTTCTAACCCAGGCTCACCTAGAATTCCCTAGGTAGTCTCAGGCTGGCCTCGAACTCACAGCGATCCTCCTACCTCTGTCTTGCGTGTGCTGCGATCAAAGGCGTGCGCGCCACCACGCCCTGCTTAACTTGCTTTTTCCAGTGGGGATGATACTACTGTCCATGGGAGGTGACTTCGAGAGGAAGTCAATCTGTTAGGGAGCGTGGCCACGCCCATGTGAGAGTTAGGAAAGTTGAAGGAGAAACCGTCCAAGGGGCAGAGTGGGTGGGTGGGCAGGCTCATCTTCTCCATGCCCTCCCTGCCGGCTCCGGGAGGGAAGGGCAGCGGCTCTGGCCTCTGGGGGCTTTCATCAACCCTGGAAGCTGGGGGCTGCGATGAGTAAATATTTACGGAGCCCTTCCGGCTCCCCACATGGCAGCCTGGGGAATAAACACATCCCTGTGCGTCTACAGAGCTGACTGCCGAAGGTTCAGCTCAGACCCTACCCTAGGCTCGCCCCCAACCCCAGACGCAAGCGTCAGTGGTAGCCAGCAGCGTCTCATTCCATCTTCAGTATCTGATAGTAGACACCGAGTCCTCTGTGGCTCCCTTCCTTCATTATGGTGGCGCACGCCTTTGAGACCAGCACACGGGAGGCAGAGGTAGGAGGATCGCCGTGAGTTCGAGGCCAGCCTGGGACTACAGAGTGAATTCTAGGTTAGCCTGGACTACAGTGAGACACCCCTTGTACCTTGAACCCCTTCCCCCAATTTTTCTTTGGAAGAACGACTCACTCAGGGTTTCATGGTTCAAACCCAGACCTCTCTAATTCCCCAACACATGAATTTCTCTGCTACCCTGGGGCTTGAGGGCAGAACTCTTGATTCTGCTCCAAGTTCTAGGGCAAGACTGGCCAGGGAAGAGCCAGTGTGGCTGGACAGAGGGACCAGTTCAAGGGCACCTGCCTATTGCTCCCTCCTGCTCCCAGCTCCACCAGGGCTGGCTGGTTGGCTGAGGATGGGGTACCCGGGTGACCTATGGGTCTGTATCCCTGGCCCAGCCCAGTCACTTCTGTGACAGGTGCCTCAGAGCCCAGCCCAGAGAGGAAGAAGCCATCAGGACACACACAGTCACCCCCGCCCCCCAATTTCTCCTATTCTCCCCTTTGCTGCGCTCTCTGACCCCTCCCCTGGCCTCCCTTCTCTTTCTCTCCCAGTCCCTTTGCCTGCCAGTTTCTTTTCCGTGGCCCTCTTTCTTTCTGCCACCTGATGATGATCCCACACACTGTCACTCTCAGGCGCATGCTCTGTGCGCTCCAACTCTCCTAAAGTCACCCGCAGCAGATGCCCAGGCACAGGCACCTCTCTCAGGCTTAGGTCCCCTCTCTCCCTCCCTCCACTCCCCGCTTTCTTCTTTATTCTCCATCCACCGTGCACCTGGAGGTGTGATCACTGGGGCCACGCACCTGGGGGCTGACCCGCGCGCCTGGGACCTGGTCCACTTCGTTCCAGCGATGATGGACAGGGGGCCCTGTATCTCCTCCCAGCATCTCTGTCTGGAGCGCGAGGGGCGGGTACACACGCACGCACACACACACACACACACACACACACATACGCACCAGCATCCTCGTCTGGAGCGGGTCCCCTAGCTGCGAGAGGGTGTGAGTCCATGCTGGAATCGAACCTCACCAGCTCGGGACCTATAGCTACTTGCACACTGCCAGCGACCGGGAAGCTCACCATTGCACACTCACAAGGACTTTTGGGGACCAACTGTGCCAGGGTAGCCTGGGCGTGGGGTGGGTTCAGCTCGGCCAGTGGGCCCAGCCGTCCGTCCCTCGGGGAGGAGCTGCTGGCCGGCAGCGGGCACTCACCGGCGGCCTGGCCCGGGCCATCAGCAGCGGCGGCGGCGGCAGCAGCAGGAGCAGCAGCAGCAGCAGCAGCGGAGGCGCTGGGAGCAAGAGCGCGCGCGGAGGCGCGCAGCGGAGCCAGGGGGCCCGAGCCATCCGCCCCGGGGGCCTGCTGGGGCCTGCTGGGCCTCTCCGGGCTGCCGCCCCTTATAGCCTTCGCCCCGCCCCCAGGCCCGCCCCCCCACACCGCCTTTTGTTCGAAACTCCTGCGGTCTGGGTGGGGGAAGGCTGCAGGCCCGGGGAGTTTGGGGCTTGGTGAGAGCCCCGGGACCGGGAGTTAGGTTTCACGCGTCCTGATCTCCATCCCAACCCCCTCCCTCCACCTTTGGAAAGAAGGAGGCTCCTTTATCTGGCTGGTGTCCCCGGTGGCCTGACGACCTCCTGTTGGCCTGGGACAGGTGGTCAAGTTCTCGGAGTCCGCAGAGACCCATCCCATGCGTCTGGAAGAGTGGGACCACCATAGCTTCTGTGAGGAGCCAGAGATTAAAACGTGTCCCCTGGGACGTGAGTTCCAGGCCAGCCTGGGCTAGAGGGAGACCCTATCTCAAAACAAAACAAAAACAACAACAACAAAAAAGCACTAACACACACACACACACACACACACACACTAAAGTGTGTCCCCTGGAGAAACTACAGAATACAGGAGAAACTTGGCACGCTCCTCCCTTTGGAAAAGACCAGAGACAATTTATAGGTGGGAAAACTGAGGCTTTGCTCTGCCAGCAGGCAAACAGAGGGGTCAGCTGGACGGAAAGGGCGGGCAGAAGGACGTAGGAGGATGTCTGAGTAAGCTACTAGGGCTCAGATTGTCCCCCGGGGTCAGGTCCTAGCCGAGGGTCCTCTCCTGACCTCTCAGGACCAGCCTTCCCGTCCTGATGGAGAGGAAGAGAATCAAAGGAGGAAGTGGAGTGTCCGGGCTGGAAAGGATCCCCCAGTCTCCTCCCTGATTGTAGGGAGGTCTCCAATCCTGCTGGCCGTCCCTTTTGATGACAAAAGGCCCCTTCACTTCACCGGCCATGCTCAGGAGCCGAAATCCAGGCAGTGGTTCTCCTATCTAGGCCCAGCTCTGAGTCACTGCAAGGTGAGGCTGGGCTCTGGGCACCCAGCCTGGGTCAAGACAGGGCAGCAGCGCCCTTCACAGCTTCTTCAGGAAGGCTCCACAGAGACACCTAGAGGGCAAGGAGGGGTAGGGCAGCAGTGAGATTCACTTTCCTGGCTGGCTGTCCTCTTTCCTTTCCAGATCCTCATCTTAAGGATTTACTGACAACTGTTATACATGTATATAGTATATTTTGATCAAATGCACCTCCCAATTACTTTCCATTCTCCCTTATACCTTCTTGCCAAACCCTTTCTTCTTCCAAACTAGACCCTCACTTTGTTGTTGTTGTTGTTGTTGGTTTTTCGAGGTAGGGTCTCACTCTAGCTCAGACTGACCTGGAATTCACTATGTAGTCTCGGGGTGGCCTCGAACTCACAGCAATTCACCTACCTCTGCCTCCCGAATGCTGGGATTAAAGGCATGTGCCACCACTCCCGGCTTTTAAAATATTTTTATTTATTCATTTGAGAGTGATAGAGAGAGAGAGACAAAGAAAATGGACACACCAGGGCCACCAGCCATTGCAAAAGAACTTCAGACTTTTTTGTTTTGTTTTGTTTTTTTGAGGTAGAGTTTCACTCTAGCCCAGGCTGACCTGGAATTCACTCTGTAGTCTCAGGAGGGGCCTCCTACTCATGGCGATCTTCCTACCTCTGCCTCCTGAGTGCTGGGATTAAAAGCATGCGCCACCACACCCTGTTTAATTTTTTTTTTTTTTTGAGATAGGGTCTTGCTCTAGCCAAGCTTCACTATGGAGTCTCAGGGTGGCCTCGAACTCACAGAGATCCTCCTCCCTCCGCCATCATGTCAGGCCCATAAAATATTTCTGTTAAAAGAGAAGTAAGCCGGGCGTGGTGGCACACGCCTTTAATCCCAGCACTCGGGAGGCAGAGGTAGAAGGATCGCCGTGAGTTCGAGGCCACCCTGAGACTCCATAGTGAATTCCAGGTCAGCCTGGGCTAGAGTGAGACCCTACCTGGGAAAACCAAAAAGAAAAAGAAAAAGAAAAAGAAAAAGAAAAAGAGAAGTAAACTCAAGGCCACGTTGGGGAGAGCTCTGCTCCATAGGCTGCTGAAAGAAACAAGTGTCAGAATGCAGGAAGGGGCATGACTTTTACGTGTGGTTCTGACTAGCTCTGACCCCTTCTCCTGGAGGCCTTTGCTCTTGGCTATGCCTTGGTGCCACAGAGCCTCTGCTGTGACATGGAACAGTGACAGGCAAGGAGGAAGAGGCCACCTTGCTTCCTTGCCCCCGTCCCCCAAGGATCATAGCCTGATCCTGGGCAAAGTCACCCAGGAAAGAACGCAATAAAAGCCAAGTTCTAAAGTTGAGTCTCCTGCGTCTCGCCTTGGTTTGGAACCCAAGTGTTAAAATCATAAAGTCCCTGAGCGCATTACCTGAACTTGGCTTGACCCTGACCTGCAAATACTTCTGGACATTTGGGTCACCCTTGGGATGGACACATTGCTTAAATGTCTCATAAATGCTATCGGTGTCTAGGAGCCAAAGGACCCAGGTGCAGTTACCCAGGACCAGATGCACAAGGAGGTGCCTACGGCTGAAGTTAGTGTGCAGTGGCTGGAGGCCCTGGCCCGCCTATTTTCTCTCTCTATCTGCCTCTTTCTCTTTCTCTCTCTCTTTCTTGAATAAATAAAATTTAAAAATAAAAATAAAAGACCCAGTGGGTACTGTAGGGTGGTGGTGGGCACCGCTCAAGGTTGAGTGGCAGAGGGAGTTGGGCAGCCCCCTAGTGGATATTCTGGAGACATAGCCTACAGGCCTTTCGGGTTCTAGTCCTTTGGAGATCTTAAAGGGCTACGCAATTGTCAGTTGTCACCAGACCCTGCCTGGCGATGGATGCAGGGAGCGGAGCCAGGCCTGGAGCCTCGCGACCCCTTCCTTCCCGGCTGACCTCAGCCCATCGCCTTACCAGTCTCCTTTCCCGTGCAGGGCTCCATTCCTAAGAGCACTGCGGTGGTCCTTTTAACAGGCCTGGCCTGATTGGCTCTGCTTCAGCTTGCAACCCTGGCCGGTGTCCCCAGGGCTGGGAGCTGGGAGGGGGCAAGGATGCTCTATCTAGCGGAGACTCGCGTGGAAAAGAGGGTGGTGGTGGTGGTGCGGTGGTGGGGGGGGATATGGGGGAGGAGTGGGTCGAGAATGAGGGGCGGGCTCAGGGAGTGACACTGCCTGTTGGGGGGGGCGTGTCCACGAGGACCCGCCCCTTTCGCCCTAAGTGACAAGTGCTGCTGATTTGTCGCGCACCCTCAGAGCCGCCGCTCACCTCCTTCGCTGTTGTCTCCAACAGCTGCTCTCTTTGTCCCTTCGCCGCTGCCATGCCACGGGGAAGCCGCAGTGCGGCCGCCCGGCCAGCCAGGTGTGATGGGGGCGGGGGACCGGGGGACCCGCGTGGGGAGCGGCGTGGACACTCGTCCCCAGGGCGTCCGCGGGATGACCTTGGCGGCCACTGCGCCATCTTGGCGGGGGGATTGGGGGGGGGGGATGCAGCAACCACGTGTCTAAGACAGGGGTCGCCCACCTCCCCGGGACTAGAGGTGGGCTGGGGGGGGGATGGCTTGTGTCCCAGAGCTGCAGCTCACCACCCCCGCACCCCCCCGACCTGCAGTCCAAATAGGATTAACCCTGCTTTTTGCCTTATCCCTGCAGCCGCCCAGCCCATCCTCCCGCGCACCCACCGCCCTCTGCGGCCGCCCCGGCTCCTGTCCCCTCGGGCCAGCCGGGCCTCATGGCACAGATGGCGTCCACAGCCGCGGGGGTGGCCGTGGGTTCAGCTGTGGGACACGTCGTGGGCAGTGCCCTGACCGGCGCGTTCAGCGGGGGAAGCTCAGAGCCTGCCCAGCCTGCTGCCCCGCAGGTGAGCCGCAGGGTCCTGGAGAATACGCCCCCCCCTCCCCCACATTCATTCAAGACCACAGGCCCAGGGCTTTGGGCTACTCCTCACTCCCTAGCCCGCTGTCACGTTCTAGCAAGCTCTCCCTGCCCCTCACTTCCGGGCAAAATCCCTGGCCTCCAACCAGGCCTTTAAAGATGAGGGAAAGCCAGGCGCAGATGGCCTCTCAGAGACTTGTCCAAGGACACCTAACCCTGCTGAAGCTGGAGGTGATGTTCTCAAGTCTCTGTTCTCACCTCCAGGCTCATGATGGTAGCTGCTGGACTCTGCGATAAAGGTCAGCCTACAGTCATGGCTCCTGTTACCTGATGACCTGTCCCCCATTGCCCCTCCCTCGCCACTCCTCACCAGTCTTTTTATTTATTTATTTATTTATTTATTTATTTTGTTTTTTCGAGGTAGGGTCTCACTCTAGCCCAGGCTGACTTGGAATTCACTATGTAGTCTCAGGGTGGCCGTGAATTCACGGTGATCCTCCTACCTCTGCCTCCCGAGTGCTGGGATTAAAAGGCATGCGCCACCACGCCCGGCTCTATTTATTCTTTTTTGAGAGAGATAGAGAAAGAGGCAAAGTGAGAGTGAGAGACAGAAAGGGAGAATGGGTGTGCCAGGCCCTCCAGCCACTGCAAACAAACTCCAGATACATTTGCTACCTTGTGCGTCTGGCTTACATAGGTACTGGGGAATCAAACCTGGGTCCTTAGGTTTTGCATGCAAGCGCCTTAACTGCTGAGCCATCTCTCCAGCCTTATTATTATTATTTTTTCGGTTTTCCGAGGTAGGGTCTCACTCTAGCTCAGACTGACCTGGAATTCACTATGGAGTCTCAGGGTGGGCTCGAACTCACAGTGATCCTCCTACCTCTGCCTCCCGAGTGCTGGGATTAAAGGCGTGCGCCACCACGCCCGGCTACCAGCCTTATTTTTTTTTAAAAATCATTTTAGTTATTTATTTGAGAGAGAGAGGGAGAGAGAAAATGGGTGTGCCAGGGACTCTGGCTGTTACAAACAAATTCCAGACACATGCGCCATCTTGTGCATCTGTCTCATGTGTGTCCTGGAGAATTGAACCTAGGTCCTTTGGCTTTGCAGGCAAGTGCCTTAACCACTAAGCCATCTTTCTATCCCTATTCTTTTATTTATTTTATTTTATTTATTTGTGAGAGGGAAAGAGGCTGAGAGAGAGAGAGAGAGAGAGAATGGGCATGCCAAGGCTTCCAGCCACTACACATAAACTCTAGATGCATGCATGCCACCTCGTGTATCTGGTTTACGTGGGTTCTGGGGAATCGAACCAAGGTTCTTTCGCTTTGCAGGCAAACGCCTTGACTGCTAAGCCATCTCTCCAGCCCCCCTCTTTTTTTTTTTTTTAATTTTTTTGAGGTAGTGTCTCACTTGTAGCCCAGGCTGACCTGGAACTAACTCTGTAGTCTCATGCTGGCCTCAAACTCACAGTGATTCTCCTACCTCTGGTTTTTGAGTGCTGGGGTTAAAGGTGTGCACCACTATGCCCTCACTAATCTTGAGTCAAATTCAAATGCTGATTAACAGCTGGGTCCTGGGTCATGAGAGTCAGTGTGGCTAAGCCAGGAAGGTGCCAGAACTTGGAGTAGGATACTCTGGCTTTGGGAGGGACTACTGGCTCAGCCTGTGTCAGGGATGGAACGGCTGAGGCTACACAGGGGCAAGTCGCCCCTAAGGTCACTTAACCTGCCTGGGACTGTCTTTGGGACACGAGGGATGGGAATGTGGAAGGGGCAGGCAACCTCTAACTTTGGAACCTACCTCAGGATACCAACTCCGAGTCGCCTCTTGCCTTTCCCAGGCCCCTGTCCGTGCTGCCCCCCAGCCCCTACAAATGGGGCCCTGCTCCTATGAGATCAAGCAATTCCTGGACTGCTCCACCACTCAGAGTGACCTGACCCTGTGTGAGGGCTTCAGCGAGGCCCTAAAGCAGTGCAAATACAACCACGGTGAGTAGATGGACTGACCGGTGTGGGGATTGGGAGGGACAGACCCTCTGGCGCCTGTAGTCTGATCAGCAGCTAATGCCGCCATTCTCCCCCCAGGTCTGAGCTCCCTGCCGTGAAGAGTCCTCCTAGGCCCCAACCCCTCACCGACAGCCGGAACATGATGAGATTGTTGTACCTGGGAGAGTGAGGTGCGGGTTTCTCACCCCACAGATAACACAAGACGCAAATGTGCAATTAAAGAGTTTATTTTAGACCACAGAATGCGGTGTGCCCCCTGGCTGTTGAGGTGGGATCAGGGGAGATGGATCGATGTCTCACTGGCGTGTTGTGCTTCAGTGTGAGTTCCTGCATGTGGTGTGTGTGTGCGCGCGCACGTGCGTGTGCATGTGTCAGGGCCAGGCTGTCCTTGAGCCTGTGGGTGGGGCAGGAGGAGCCCTCTTGTAATCCCTATTATGAAATAGCCAATGATCAGTTGCTATGGGCACTCCAAAGTGGGAGGGATGAGGCATTTGCAAGTGACCCCAAGGGCATTAGACTCTGGTCTGGAATCCCGGGTGAACTTACTGTCTGTCTCTGCCTACCGGGAGAGCTGCCCCCTCACCCTTGTTTCTGTCCCTGGATCCCTTTCATTGTGCCCAAATCTCAGGGGCTCTGCTGGGGCCGCACATCCTTCTGTGACCTTGTCACTCTTGCTGATGCAACTTCTCAGTAATTTACACACAGATTCTGCAAGGAGGAGTCTTGCTGGGTCGCTGTCTATTTGCAGTTGGTCACAAGGCTGTGAACAGAGCTGGCCCCTTGGATCCAGTTCAGCTTGTCCACTTGGCTGTGCCGTGCTGTGCCAGGTCACAGGGCCTGCTGGACAGAGGAACAGGCTCTTCCAACCCAGGGTAGACTCCGTCACACACTGCTGCTTCCTTCACCGGGTTCACTCAGTAGCTGCGCTTTGAGGTCCGCCCCTATTCCATGGTTGGAGAGACCTAAGTACCAGCTTCCTAAGGCATCCCCGCATGGTGGGTGCTGACGCCCCAGCAAACAAGGGTCTCTTGGTATGTCATGTGGGTGTACATATGTGGGGCTCTGTGTCTGTAACCCTTCTTCACCTGGGTTCCTAGCTCTGCCTAGTGGGTCCTAGATGGTAGGCAGGCCACCCTTTGGTGCCCTTGAAAGGGGGTCTTGCTCGTGGCGGCCACATCAAGCGACTGTGCATCTCCTCTGGCCACTGCCCATGGCTGGAAGGATGGAGAGCCAGCACAGCCTCTGGAAGGCCAGGGAGCCTGTTGGTAGGGGCTTGGGAGAGGTGCCCCACCCCCACTCTACCGTGACACCCACCTGTCGGCTATGGATACTGGTCATCCACGTTGTCCAGTAGGGACTTATAGTCGGTGGATGGGGGGTGCTTCCTGTCTTCTCCCTTTTTAGAGTGTGGGAAGGAAACAAAGGACTCCCTGTCTGGCCTGATGGTCTTTACCCTATGCTTCACTGTGGATTTGCTGACTCAACTTGGAAGTTAGGACGGGGCATTGGGAAAGGATAGGCCAGGGCTAGGTACCAGCCTAAGTGGAGGCTGGGTAGGTCCTTGGGTGATCTGTGGCTTGCTGTCCCCACCTTAAATTCTCTATTTTATTTTATTTTTTTGTTTTGTTTTTGTTTTTTTGAGGTAGGGTCTCACTAGTCTAGGCTGACCTGGAATCCACTATGTAGTCTCAGGGTGGCCTAGAACTTGTGGCAATCCTCCTACCTCTGCCTCACGAGTGCTGAGATTAAAGGCATGCGCCACCATGCCTGGCTTTAAATTCTTTTTTATTTAATTAATTTATTTATTTACTATTTGAGAGAGACAGGGAGAGAGAATGGATGCCACTGCCAACGAACTCTAGGTGCATGCACCACCATGTGCATCTGGCTTACGTGGGTACCGGGGAATCAAACCTGGATTCTTAGGCTTTGTAGGCAAGCACCGTAACTGCTGAACCATTTCTCCAGCCCGCCACCTTGAATCCCAACAAGGAAGAAGCTTCGGCTCCTCTTACTGACTATTTGTACTAGGACATAGGTCCCCTGCTCCTGCAGCAGGGACCAGCCCATGGAGGAGGCCTGGGAGGTCCCTTCTTCCAGGCCCTCACTCGGCCTCACCAAGTGTTCATCCTCAGCCAGGAGGGCAGTAGTTGCCGGGGGGCACCGCGGGAGGCCAGGCAAGAATCTCCACTGCCTGGGGTCCTCGGCGCCTCCTCCCCAGGTCCTCCTGGTCTCAGCACCATTGGTGGTGGGTGAACCCGTTCTGTTTCAGGTACACAGTGAGGGCCACCAGATGAGGGACGGGAACTTCTGCCTCTCCCTACCTCTCTCTTCCCCAGAGATGCCGCTAGGATTCTGAGGCCAGTGCCCTCGGCAACTGCCCCTTAAACTGATAAGTGATTCCTCCATCCACCTAGAGGATTGGCACGGTTGAATCCTCTCATCCACTTCGGGCTAACCCCACCTCTGAGGCAGGGCCCACCTCCTAACTCAGCAGACCCTCCTCCTGCCAGATGTAAGCTGAAGGATTTTTTTTTTTTTTTTGTTATTTTGTTTTTGTTTTTCCAGATAGGGTCTCACTCTAGCCCAGGCTGACCCGGAACTCTGTTGTCTCAGGCTGGCCTCAGTAAAGGTATCCACCACCATGTCCAACACAACACTTCCTTATTGCTGAGCAGTGTTCCATTGTTTGGATGTTCTGCAGGTTTTTAAATTTTTTATTTATTTATGAGAGAGAGAGAGAGAGAGGGAGAATAGGTGCATCAGAGCCTTCAGCCACTGCAAACGAACTCCAGATGCATGTGCCATTTGGCTTACGTGGGTCCTGAGGAATTGAACCTGAGTCCTTTGGCTTTGCAGGCAAGTGCCTAACTGCTAAGCCATCTGTCCAGCCCCCACCTTCAGGCTGTGATCCCAACACATCTCCAGCACTGGGAGGGAGCCACAGATAGGAGGATCTCGAGCTTGTGTGCACCAGGTTGTGTGGACTGGTTTTCAGCTGCAGCAAGAGACCCTGTCTCAAAGGAGGCGGAGGAAGAGTGCGGCCACCTCGAGGTGGTCTTCTGACCTTCCTTCACATGTGCAGCATGGCACACATGTGTCCCCTACATACATGCACATATACATACACACAAAAAAGAAATAACAATGAAAACTAGCAAAAGCTGGGTTGGAGCTGACAGAACCCATGTAGCCAGATGCACCTGCACAAAGTGATGCATGTGTCTGGAATTTGTTCGCAGTGGCAGGAGGCCCTGGCGCACCATTCTCTCTCAAATAAATAAGGGTATAAAAAATAGGGCTTTGGGAGGCAGAGATAGGAGGATTGCTGTGAGTTTGAGGCCACCCTGAGACTACACAGTGAATTCCAGGTCAGCCTGGGCTAGAGCACAACCCTACCTCAAAATACTTAAAAAAAAAAAAGACTGGAGAGATGGCTCAACGGTTAAGGCACTTTTCTTCAAAGCCTAACAACCTGAGTTCAGTTCCCCAGTACCCATATAAAGCCAGATGCACAAAATGATGCATGCATCTAGAGTTTGCAGAGGCTGGAGGCCCTAGTGTGCCCATTCTGTTTCTTTCTCCCTCTTCCTTTCTACCCTCCTCTCTGCTTATAAATAAATAAATCAATATAAAAAAAATAGCTGGGCATGGTGACGCACGCCTTCAATCCCAGCACTTGGGAAGAAGAGGTAGGAGAATCTATGTGAGTTCGAAGCCAGACTGAGACTACATAGTGCATTCTAGGCCAGCCTGGGCTAGAGCGAGATCCTACCTTGAAAAAAACGAAAGGAATTAAAAAAAAAAAAAAAACGAGAAAAACAGATGTCTCAGCAGTTAAAGGCACTTGCTTGCAAAGCATATTCGTCTACATTCAGTTCCCCAGTACCCGTGTAAAGCCAGATGCACAAAGTGGCACATATACCTGGAGTTCGTTTGTAGTGGCAAGAGGCTCTGCATGCTGATGTGCTGTCTCTCCAATAAATAAATAAAAATATTTTAAATTATGAACTGGGCCAAGCATGGTGGCACATGCCTGTAATCCTGGCACTTGGGAGACTGAGGAAGGAGGATTGCTATAAATTTGAGACCGGCCTGGGCTACATAGTGAACTCCAGACCAACCTGACTCTATGTGAGACCTTGTCTCAAATCACACCCCAAAACAGGTGGGCGTGGTGGTTCACACCTTTAATCCCAGCACTCCGGAGGCAGAGGTAGGAGGATCACCATGAGTTCGAGGCCACCCTGAGACTACATAGTGAATTCCAGGTCAGCCTGGGCTAGAGTGTGACCCTACCTCGAAAAACAAAACAAACAACAATCTTGATCTGGTTGGTGGCCATGGGGGTGACTGTGTATGTATAATTACATGTGTGCATATGTATTTTACTGACCTAAGATTTATGCACATTCGTATAGTTGCTTAATAAAAAAACAGATTCTTCCTGGCATGGTGGCACACATCTTTAATCCCAGCACTTGGGAGGCAGAGGTAGGAGGATCGCTGTGAGTTCAAGGCCAGCCTGAGAACTTCATAGTAGTGAATTCCAGGTCAGCCTGAGGTAGAGTGAAACCCTAACTCAAAAAAAAAAAAAAAAAAAAAAAAAGGAGATTCTTTAAGGCTGGGATATAACTTAATGGTACAGCACTGGTTTGAGATCTTCAGCCCAATCTCCAGTCCTGAAAAAAAGCAAATTCCTTCCAAATAGTTGCTGTAGCTGCATTTGAGGGTTTCTGAGCTTCTGATCTCTCATGACTGGGTGAGTCAGAACCCTCACCATTTCTGGTTAGGGGTGCTGGGGGTAGGGTCTCACTTAGCCCAGGCTGACTTGGAATTTACTCTGTAACCTCAGGCTGGCTTCAAACTCATGGCCATCCACCTACCTCAGCCTCTTGAATGCTGGGATTGGAGGGGTTGTGCCACCCCATTCAGCCAGGCCCCTAACATTTGAAAGACAGGGCCTGGCACTGGCCCCAGCCACACCCCTTCCCTGTTCAGTTAGTGGGCTGATTTGCATGCCCTATTGTGGGCCAGTGACCTCCCGGCCCAGGTGCAGCACGCAGAGCATAGCCCAGTCAAAGGACTCCGGCCATGGCCTGCCCTGGCTGCCTGCTCCTCCTTCTGATGGGAGCCTTCCTGGCAGGTGAGCCTCCTCTGGCATGAGTGGTTTGGGGTGAGGTGGGGGCTGGCCCTTGCTCAAGAAGGCAAACCAATAGGGGCTGTGGGACGGGCCCTAGGAGATGTGCAGACATAGAAAGGAGTGCTGGCTCCAGGCAGCACTGTCTCTGAGCTGATGCAAGCCACGGGGTTTCCCCATCAGTGACTGGTAAGACTGTAGGGGTCTCTATAGATTCTGACCCTTTGGGGTCTCGGCGGAGACTTAGAGCTGATCTTAGTTTTTCACAGCGGAAGCTGGAAAGGGCTGTCCCCTGTAGACTCAGGTGATATCTCAGCCCAGAAGGTTCCTTTGGAAAAGGCATCAGATTGAAGGGCAAGGGTCCACCGAGAGAGGAGGGGTGGGCAGTAGGAGGACCCAGAGCGTGCCAGTTCCCACTGTGAGCCTAGCTTGAACACTAGGCTCTCAATTGACCATAGATTCTCGGGGAACATGACACTATTGGTAATTTAGGGGAAATGGAGTTCAGAAATCATATGGAACCAGGACCCCTCCATCCCCCATTCAGGGCCAATCTTTTGGAGCGGAAGTCTCCCCTCTTATGGGAGGCTGGAGGGGAAGGGCCCCAGGCCGGGGCTCAGTGGATTTGTGTCTTTCAGTCTCCCAGGCAACTCTGGCCCAGCCGGATGAGCTGTTGGTCTTCCCAGGCCAAGTGGTTCAACTGTCCTGTGTGCTCGACTCCAAGCATGGCTCCATTGGGGACCTGGGTGCGTCTTGGTACCGGCAGCATCCGGGAAGTGCTCCTCACCTTCTTTACTACCACTCAGAAGAGAACTGTTATCGGCCTGCTGGCGTTCCTGACCGGTTCTCTGCTACTGAGGACGTGGCCCACAATGCCTCTGTGCTGACCATCAGTCCTGTGCAGCCCGAGGACGCGGCCGATTACTACTGTTCCGTGGCTTATGTCTTAGATCCCTAAGGTGGTGGTGTGGGTCGTTTGTCTCCCGTTTGCCTCTGTTAAAATGAGCTAATAACATTCAACATGTCAATAATAGTTCATCTGAGATCCTGGCTGGAAAAAAAAAAAAAAGGGACCAGTTGCATGCTGGTGGTTGTGAGCAAAGAGGAAACACCTGAGACCCTTGGGACAAGTGGCCCAGCCTTGCCCCTGTCCTCTAGGGGCTTAGCCTGGTATCTGACCTTCCCGTGACCCGAGGCACTGGAGGTAGGGGGAACAGAAAAAGGAACCAGCTCATGCATGTCACCCCCAGCTCTGCATGGCTGGTTGTAGTCCAACGCTTGTAGGTCTGGGGTGGCTGGCTGGTCACCATGAAGCTCAGGTTGTGAGTTTGGGGAGGGACAGCCCCTGCTTGTCCCCTGGAGTCTCTGTGCAAGTCCTCACTGATCTTTGGTGAGCAGAGGCAGGTGCGTGTGTGTGTGTGTGTGTGTGTGTGTGTGTGTGTGTGTGTAGGGAGCTGGGGTGGGGGGTGGCTTTCCATTGCACCCAGGGGTCAGGACTGAGGGTACTGAAGGAAGAGTCGTAAATGTCTGGGGGCAGCATTCCTCCCCTCAGGGGCAGTGTGTTCTGTGGGTCTTCTCCGGGAGGCTGTCACACACACTGGGCAGTCACACTTGAGCAGCTGTAGACCAGCGGATGGGGCACCAACTGGAAGGACAAGTCCTGCCGTTAGAAGCAGAGCTGAGTGTTTGAAACGGGGGCCTATATGCATTAAAAAAAAAAAAAATCTCTGGGCTGGTGATGTAAATCACTTGCCCTGGATTCAATGCCTGGTACAGCAAAAACAAACCAACCTCAAACACGCCTGGCTTCTTCCCGGTACCCCGAAGAATTGCCTCATGTCTGGAGGTTAGCATGCAGATGCACGGCTAAGGGATTCCAGGGTCCTGAGAGGCTCCTCTCATTTAAAAAAAAAATATTAGAAAAATTTTTATATTTACTTATTTATTTGAGAGCTACAGACAGAAAGAGAAAGAGGCAGATAGAGAGAGACTGGGTGTACCAGGGCCTCCAGCCACTGCAAATAAACTCCAGATGTGTGTGCCACCTTGTGCATCTGGCTTACATGGGTCCTGGGGAATTGAACCTCGAACTGGTGTCCTTAGGCTTCACAGGCAAGCGCTTGACCACTAAGCCGTCTCTCCAGCCCCTTAAAAAATATTTTATTTAGGGCTGGAGAGACAGCTTAGTGGTTAAGGCACTTGCCTGCAAAGCCAAAGGCCCAGGTTCAATTCCCCAGGACCCATGTAAGCCAGATGCAAAAGATGGCACATGCATCTGGAGTTTGTTTGCAGTGGCTAGAGACCCTGGTGTGCCCATTCTCTATCTGTCACTCTCTCTCAAATAAATAAATAAATAAATAAATAACATTTTATTTATTTGAGAGGAGAGAGAGAATGGGCACTCTAGCCACTGCAAATGAACTCCAGATGCATGTGCCACTTTGTGCATCTGGCTTTATGTGGGTACTCGAACCCCATCCTTAGCTTTGCAGGCAAGTTCCTTAACCACTGAACCATCTCTCCAGCCCTTCCCAATTTTTCTTTTTTTAAGGTAGGGTTTCACTCTAGTCCAGGCTGACCTGGAATTCACTATGTAGTCTCAGGGTGGCCTCAAACTCACGGTGATCCTCTTACCTCTGCCTCCCGACTCTTACCTCTGCCTCCCGAGTGCTAGATTAAAGGCATGCACCACCAAGGCCGGCTCATCCCCCCCTTTAAAAAAAAAACAACAAAAAAAAACCAACGTATTTTAAGCTGGGCTCACACCTTTAATCCCACTTGGGAGGCAGAGGTAGGAGGACTGCTATGAGTTTGAGGCCAGCCTGAGACTACATAGTGAATTCCAGTTCAGCCTGGGCTAGAGCAAGACCCTACCTCCAAAACAACAACAACAAAAGTATTTTATTTATTTATACACACACACACACACACACAACTGGGGAGTTGAACCCGGGTTCGGTTGGCTTTGCAGGCAAGTGCCTTTAACTGCTGAGCCATCTCCCCTGCCCAAGGGTCCCCTTTTTAATAATTTCAACTCCCTTCTAGGCCTTCATCCTTTCAAACCCCCTCATTTCACGTGGTTTCTATGGGGGTGAGGAGGGCAGGCCGGCCGGATTCTTCTTGGAAGGTGAATGTGGACATGGCATGCTCAGGCCGGGCTCTGGGAATCTTGTCCCCTTCTCCCGGGGGCCTTGGGGCATGTGCAGTAGGTATCTGAAGCTCTAGGACCGCCCCCGCCTTTCCTGGCCTCAGTTTCTCTTTTCCGTGCTCCACCCATCGCTGGCACAGCCTGTTTGCATCACTGCCCTGACCTCAGAGGCCAGAGATGCCACTAGTTCCGTTCGCAGGGGAGGCTCAGCGCGGCCGACGACACCGAGACGCCGGGACCTCCGCCGGGCCTAGAGTGGCCCCGGAAGTGCCCGCGGGCGGGGAGGGGGGAGGGGGGGAAGGGAGGGCGCGGAGCCCCGCCCCGTCCGCGAGGCCCCGCCCCGTCCGCGAGCCCCGCCCCGTCCTCGAGGCCACGCCCCTGCCCAGACGCCCCGTCCCCGCCCGCGAGGCCCCGCCCCTCCCCGGCCAAGGTGAGCGGCCCGCAGTCAGCCTGGCCCGAGAGTCCGCTCGCTGGACCCCCTCTCGCGCCGCTGGTCCCGGGGTGGCAGGTGTCTCCACGTGTTGCGAAACAACGTCTGCGGGAGGTCTGTGACCGCACTCAGGCCTCGGGCTAGGAAATGCTAAGCACGCTGGACCTATGCCCAGGCCGTGATGGGCGACGGATGCAGGAGAAGCTAGGGGAATCATGGGGCTCCGGACCCCTGCAAACATTTAACACATTGTTGAGGACAGATAAAAGGGTTGCTAACTTCTTATTCAGCGTGGAAATGGAAACCCCTCCTGAGAAGGGAACGTTGGAACATTAGAATGAATTTAATTTACTTGAAAGACGAGAGAGAGAGAGAGAGAACGAATGAATGAATATGGGTGCACTAGGGCCTCCAGCCTCTGCAAATGAACTCCAGATGCATGTTCCACTTCGTACATCTGGCTTTACTTGCGTACTGGGAAATCGAACTAGGGTATCAGGCTTTGCAAGCAAGTACCTTTAACCGCTGAGCCATTTCTCCAGCCAGAAACACCAGGATTTTAACAGGTGAGTGGAGCAAGAATTGCTGTCCACTGATACCAAGGAGGGGGTCAGAAGGTGTGGGCATTGGAAAGAAAACTTTCAGAGCTCAAGGGTTTTGAAAACGGAGGGTGGGACTCAGGTAGGCAATCTGGGTGAGTGAAAGGGTGGCCTCTTAAAGTCACAGCTACCGGTTTTTCAAGACAAAGCCAGTAGCCTGCTTAGTTTTAAAAGATTGGCAGGTGAGGAAAAGTCGAAGTCTTTTTAAAAAATATTTTAAAAATTTATTCGAAAAGAGAGATAGATAAGAGAGCTGTCCAGGGCCCCTTGCCACTGCAAATGAATTCCAGTTGCATGCACCACTTTGTGTATTTGGATTTATATATAGGTACTGGGGACTCAAACCTGAGCCAGCTGGCTTTGCAAGGAAGCTCCTTTAACAGCCGAGCCACCTCCCCTGGCCTGCAAACCCGAGCTCTCTGAAAACAGGCTATCTCTGAATGACAGAAGCCCCCCAGGCTGCCAGCTCGCTAGCTGTGACATTTGGAGGAGGTGTGGGTGAGCAAAGCCAGGTGGCGTGGGAGGCACAGGTCAAGAAAAGGATGGAGCATCAGGTGGTCATCTGATGGTGACGCTGGCAGCTGATGTGCGAGCTGAAATTGGAAACGTGGAAGTTCTGTGCATGATTGCATGCTTTTCCTGGACAACACTGACCATCTTGAGAGAATAAATCAGGCATCGTGGTGGTGCACGCCTGTAATCCCAGCACTGAAGAGGCGGAGGCAGGAAGATCAGAAGTTCAAGGTCATCCTTGGCTACATAGCAAATTTGAGCCCAGCCTGAGATATGTAAGACTCTGTCTCAAACAAAACAGAACAAGCGTTTTTAGGAGCTGGAGAGATTGTTTAGTGATTAAAGGCACTTGCTTGCAAAACTTGATGGCTGGGATTCCATTCCCCAGTACCCACATAAAGCCGGATGCCCAAAGTGACGCATGCATCTGGAGTTTGTTTGTAGTGGCAAGAGGACCTGGCACACCCATTCCCTCTCTCTGCTTGCAAGTGAAACCATATATATGTGGCTGGAGAGATGGCTCAGTGGTTAAAAATCCATCTTAGGAGGAATTGGGAGAAGAGCTGGGAGTTAAGGGCTGCTTGTGTCAGGATGAGAAGATGAGAAACGTGGTGCTGACCAGCGTGGAAGGGGACTACAGTTAGACCCGCTATGGAGACAAGGTCTGAGCCAGAGAGAGCAGGGGCAGGGGCCCGAGGATGCGTGCCTGGGTGAAAATGGGAGTTTCGTTGGGTTTGATGAAGTCACAAAGGGTAGGCTGAGTGAGAAGGTGGAGAGACAGCTGGCTGCTGGAGTGTAAGGGGAGCTGAGGTGATGGATGGCTCCTCCTACCCCTCTGTGCTGGGGCTGGAACCTAGGTCTTTCGCATGCTAGGCGAGTTCTCTGTCACTGAGCTACATCCCCAGCCTTATCAAAGAGTTTTAAACAGTATCTTGGTTTTGTAACCCCCCCCCCACACACCTGGCCTTTCTACTACTGTCTAAAAAGTTTTACAAAATAATTTCCAGGGCTGGGGAGATGGCACAGTGGGCAAAAGTGCTTGTAGTGCAAGCACGAGGGTCCGAGACCACCGAAGTTTGATTCCACAGCACCCACGCAAAGAGCCAAGTGTGCTCACGCAGTGTGTAAGCCCAGTCCTGTGGCGGGCAGGTGGAGCAATCGCTGGACTCACTGAACTAACAAACAGCAGCTCTGGGTCAAGCGAGAGACTCCGTCTCAAGGAGACATGCAGGTGAGCCAGTAGTGGAAGATACCCAGCATTCTCCTCTGGCCACTGCATGTGTGTGTCTGAGGGGCGCAACCTGCACACAGGGTATACACCACACGTATCACATCACACACCACAATACTCTGCACACAACGTGTACACACATCATATCCATATTGTGGTGAGTTCTATCATGTGCATTCTGATTAATTTAGGACAGTTTTAAAATTAATTTTAGTTATTTCTTTTATTTATTTGACACACACAGAGAGAGAGACAGAGACAGAGAAAGAGGTAGATATGTACATAGAGAGAACGGGTGCACCAAGGCCTTCAGCCACTGCAAATGAACTCCAGATGCATGCGCCACCATTTGCATCTGGCTTATGTGGGTCCTGGGGAATATAACCTGGGTGCTTTGGCTTTGCAGGCAGACACTTTAACTGCTAAGCCATCTCTCCAGCGCATAGGATAGTTTTATTCTTTTTTTTGTTGTTATTTTTATTTATTTATTTGAGAGTGACATACAGAGAGAGAAAGAGGCAGATAGAGAGAGAGAGAGAGAGAGAGGGCACCCCAGGGCTTCCAGCCACTGCAAACGAACTCCAGACGCATGCGCCCCCTTGTGCATCTGGCTAACGTGGGTCCTGGGGAATCGAGCCTCAAACTGGGGTCCTTAGGCTTCACAGGCAAGCACTTAACTGCTAAGCCACCTCTCCAGCCCGATAGTTTTTTAAAAAAAATATTTTATTTAGGGCTGGAGAGGTGGCTTAGCAGTTAAGGAGCTTGCCTGCAAAATCTGAGGACCCATGTTAGACACTCCAGGTCCCATGTAAGCCAGACTCACAAGGTGATACAAGCATGCAAGGTCACACATGCACAAGGTGGCACATATGTCTGGAGTTCAAGGGCAGAGGCTGGAGGCTCTGGTGTGCTCATTCTCTCTCATAAAAAAAAAATTATTTAGGGCTGGAGAGATGGCTTAGCTGTTAAGCGCTTGCCTGTGAAGCCTAAGGACCCCGGTTCAAGGCTTGACTCCCCAGGACCCATGTTAGCCAGATGCACAGGGGGGCGCACACATCTGGAGTTCGTTTGCAGTGGCTGGAGGCCCTGGCGTGCCCATTCTCCTTCTCTCTCTCTATCTGCCTCTTTCTCTCTCTGTCTGTTGCTCTCAAATAAATAAATAAAAATAACAAAAAATTATTTATATATTTATTACAGAGAGAGGGAGAGAGAGAGAGAGAGAGGGACGGAGGGAGAATGGGTGGGCCAGGGACTTCAGCCACTGCAAACAAACTCCAGACACATGTTCTACCTTGTGCATCTGGCCTTACTTGGGCACTGGGGAATCAAGCCAGAGTTTTTATGTTTTGCAGGCAAGCACCTTAACTTCTAAGCCGTCTTTCCAGCCCAGATTTTGTTCTTTTTGAGCCACTTACTCTCTAAATTTCAGGCGAAGGTCCATCTGTCCCTTTAGGAGTTCAGAGACGTGTGGTGAAAGTTCATAGTGCAGCACACGGTAGGTGTTCAGTGTGAACGAGTTGTCGCTGTTATTATCATGTCACTTTTTTACCCCTCACCCCCGAGGTAGTTGTTGTTTTTTCGAGGTAGGGTGTCACTCTAGCCCAGGCTGACCTGGAATTCACTATGCAGTCTCAGGGTGGCCTTGAACTCACAGCAATCCTCCTACCTCTGCCTCCCAAATGCTGGGATTAAAGGCGTGTGCAACCACACCTGGCTTCCATGTCACTTTTTTTAACCTCTGAGTTAGGGTCTCACTGTAGCCCCAGCTGACCTGGAACTCACTCTGTAGTCCCAGGCTGGCCTTGAATTCACAGCAGTCCTACCTCTGCCTCCCAAGTGCTGAGATTAAAGGCGCCACCACGCCTGGTCCGAATCACTTTTATCCCCCATAGACGTTTCTCAATGGGACCAGGAGGATTAGGAGGGCTACCTCCAGGGCCACCCCTGTGGGTTGGCAGGCCAAATGTGGTGTTTTCTTTCCTTGTTCCTGCTGAAGACACCCCTTTTGCTGCTGGAGCAGCTCTGCTTTTGTCTGTCTTATTTACTCATATGTGTTAGACAATTATTTGAATAAAGAGTTCTTTGGCACCAAAGAATGATCACTTGTAGCACAACTACAAATGGCTTTTCATTCCTTTGCTTGTTTAATCCACAACTGTGCGTACTGGGCTTGTGCTGGGGGCTTGAGGATGCCACAGGGAGAGGGCATGGTACTTGCCCCGAGAGTGCCGGAAGGCCAGTGGTGGGAGTGACCGACTATAGGCTGTAGGGCTGCGTCCGGGTTCACCCCATCCTCAGCTCACTGAGGGAGCTTACATGAAATGGTCCAGGGTGCAGAGAAGAGGGAATCTTTGGATGACATGGAAATGACAAGCAAGTGCAGCTGAGGACAGGGGAGGGACATTTAGGAGAAAAGCCAGGCAGTGCATGAAGTGGTTGAGCTGGGAGGTTGCTGTGGCAGGGATGGGAGATGGCTCGTGGCGGCTGGGGAAGGGCGTTATGAGGAGTTGGGCCGTGGAAGGAAGGTGGCGTGCTCAGGCTTGTGTTGACTGATTTCGGGCAGAGCGTGACCCAGAGGAACGGGAAGCAGCTGGGGACACGGGACCTGTTAAGAGAGGAGTATTGAACTGAGCTGCCCAGGGGCGGTTAGCTTGACGAGGGACAGACATCCTTTCCATGTGGTCTCCATAAGGTTGGCCTGGGGGGGAGGAGTGAGAGGTCTCCCTTGGCCCTCTGGCGGGGACTGGCCTAGTGTAGGGAGGACACAGTCTCATTTTCCCCACAGAACTCACCCCAACATTGTCCAGTATCTGGAGGCTGCTCCTTCTCCCTCAAGGAATACACTTCCTGGTTTGGCCCATCTTTATGGACACCGTTAGCCTTGACAACATAGACACCGTGATGAGGTCCTTGATCCTGAGTGTGTGTGTGTGTGTGTGTGTGTGTGTCTTCTTCAAATGAAACTTGACTGTAAGTCATTTAGAATTGTCTCAAGGGCAAGAGGGCGTGTATGTCTTTAGACACTTTTGCTCGTCTCCATCATAGTTTTTTCTTGACTTTATTTTTATTAATTTATTTATTTGAGAGAGAGAAGGAGAGAGAAAATGGGCACAACAGGGCCTCCAGCCACTGCAAATGAACTCCAGATGCATGCACCCCCTTGTGCATCTGCTTATGTGGGTTCTGGGGAATTGAACCGAGGTCCTTTGGCTTTGCAGGCAAATGCCTTATCCGCTAAGCCATCTCTCTAGCCCTCCATCATAGTTTTACTTATTTATCTTTATTTTTTTATTTGAGAGTGACAGACACAAAGAGAGAAAGAGGAAAAGAGAGAATGGGTGTGCCAGGGCCTCCAGCCACTGCAAACAAACTCCAGATGCATGCGCCACCTTGTGCATCTGGCTTACGTGGGTACTGGCGAAATGGAGCCTTGAACCGGGGTCCTTAGGCTTCACAGGCAAGCGCTTAACCGCTAAGCCATCTCTCCAGCCCTTTCATAGATTTTTTTAAACATTTAGAGAGAGAGAGAGAGAGGGAGAGAGGTAGAGAGAAAGAGAGAATAGGCGTATCAGGGCCTCTAGGCACTGGAAACAAACTCAGATGCATGTGCCACCTTGTACATCTGGCTTACGTGGGTCCTGGGGAATCAAACCTGGGTCCTTTGGCTTTGCAGGCAAGCACCTTAACTGCTAAGCCATCTCTGCAGCCCTCCATCATAGTTTTAGCATGAGAAGGAGGCACCTGCCAGCTGCTTGACTTGCCCATGTGACAGCATCCTTTCTTTTCTTTTCTTTTCTTTTCTTTTCTTTTCTTTTCTTTTCTTTTCTTTTCTTTTCAGAAGCTGAGAACACAACATATAGCCCAAAGGAGGGTATACAACCACTGCGGGTGGTAGCACATTTATTTTGTTTATTTATTTATTTGAGAGAAAGAGAGATTGAGAGAGAGAGATTGAGAGAACGCACCAAGGCCTCCAACCACTACAGATGAACTCAAGACGCATGCGCCACCTTGTGCATCTGGTTAGGTACTGGGGAACCCAACCTGCATCCTTAGGCTTTGCAGGCACAAGGCCTTCACAGCTAAGCCACCTCTCCAATCCCCGTAGCAGATTTAGAATGGAGGTTTCCCCAGGAGCCGAATTTAGTGAGACCATTGTGTTTGAGGACAGTCTTTTCCCAGGGGAAGACTTGGAGACCCCTTTCCTTCAGGAAAGAGGTCTGGAGCCAATGGCCGTCCTCTACAAGGGGGTGCCTCTTGGGGAGCAGGGCGCAGAGTGTGAGGGTTATGAGGGGAAGCTCAGCCTGTGCTCCAGCCCCATTCCACAGCAGGGCACCCCCCCCCCCGCCCTCCGGAAGCCAGACCTCAGGAGGAGGACCCGTTTCTCCCAAAGCCTGACCTCGGCACGTGCCAGATCATTCGCAAGGGAGAGGAGAGACCACACGATGGTGATCAGGCATTCCGGGGGGGACTCGGGCTCCAGTGCCCCTCACAGACGCCCACAGCCGGGCAAGCCCTACCAGTGCCTGGACTGCGGGAGGAGAGCTCACACCTGCTTTGCCATCAGACCACCCACACCGGGGAGAGGCCCCGCCGGAGCCTGGAGTGCGGCTGGGCCTTCCCGCACGGGTGGGCGCGCCTTTAACCATGGAATCATCTCCGCGGTCCCCACTTTCATCCTTTACTACGTACGGCTTTTTTGAGATGGTGTCTCACTATGCTGATTGGGTGCCAATCATCGGTCCATCCCCTTCCCTGAGGGACCCAGGACGGTCGTCCCTCATGAACCTGTCCCTGCCCGTCTTGCCCACGCTTCTCCTTTCTACTCCCCGACCGCACTGCCAGCATCTCCCGGGGGAGGAGGGAAGTGCGGTCACACACGGAAGGCTCGAGAAGGCCGTGTCTGGCCACTTTAGTTACAGATTGGGACCTGAGGATGATGGCTGCCCTAAGGAATTTGGTAAATTAGTGTCAGGTGGACTCAGTTTCCATAGGTCAAGACCAAAGCCAAGAGGCTTCACTTGAGTTTGCTTGGTGCGTCCTTGATCCTGAGTGTGTGTGTGTGTGTGTGTGTGTGTGTGTCTTCTTCAAATGAAACTTGACTGTAAGTCATTTAGAATTGTCTCAAGGGCAAGAGGGCGTGTATGTCTTTAGACACTTTTGCTCGTCTCCATCATAGTTTTTTCTTGACTTTATTTTTATTTATTTATTTATTTGAGAGAGAGAAGGAGAGAGAAAATGGGCACAACAGGGCCTCCAGCCACTGCAAATGAACTCCAGATGCATGCACCCCCTTGTGCATCTGCTTATGTGGGTTCTGGGGAATTGAACCGAGGTCCTTTGGCTTTGCAGGCAAATGCCTTAACCACGAAGCCATCTCTCCAGCCCTCCATCATAGTTTTATTTATGTATTTTTATTTTTTTATTTGAGAGCGACAGACACAGAGAAAGAGAGAGAGAGAAAGAGAGAATGGTGATGCCAGGGCCTCCAGCCACTGCAAACAAACTCCAGATGCATGCGCCACCTTGTGCATCTGGCTTACGTGGGTACTGGCGAAATGGAGCCTTGAACCGGGGTCCTTAGGCTTCACAGGCAAGCGCTTAACCGCTAAGCCATCTCTCCAGCCCTTTCATAGATTTTTTAAAAAACATTTATTTAGAGAGAGAGAGAGAGAGAGGGAGAGAGGTAGAGAGAAAGAGAGAATAGGCGTATCAGGGCCTCTAGGCACTGGAAACAAACTCAGATGCATGTGCCACCTTGTACATCTGGCTTACGTGGGTCCTGGGGAATCAAACCTGGGTCCTTTGGCTTTGCAGGCAAGCACCTTAACTGCTAAGCCATCTCTGCAGCCCTCCATCATAGTTTTAGCATGAGAAGGAGGCACCTGCCAGCTGCTTGACTTGCCCATGTGACAGCATCCTTTCTTTTCTTTTCTTTTCTTTTCTTTTCTTTTCTTTTCTTTTCTTTTCTTTTCTTTTCAGAAGCTGAGAACACAACATACAGCCCAAAGGAGAGTATACAACCACTGTGGGTCATAGCACATTTATTTTGTTTATTTATTTATTTGAGAGAGAGAGAGAGAGAGAGAGAGAGAGAGAGATTGAGAGAACACACCAGGGCCTCCAACCACTACAGATGAACTCCAGACTCATGCGCCACCTTGTGCATCTGGTTAGGTACTGGGGAACCAACCTGCATCCTTAGGTTTTGCAGGCACAAGGCCTTAACAGCTAAGCCACCTCTCCAATCCCCGTAGCAGATTTAGAATGGAGGTTTCCCCAGGAGCAGAGTTTAGTGAGACCTTTGTGTTTGAGGACAGACTTTTCCCAGGGGAAGACTTGGAGGCCCCTTTCCTTCAGGAAAGAGGTCTGGAGCCAATGGCCGTCCTCTACAAGGGGGTGCCTCTTGGGGAGCAGAGTGCGACGGTTATGAGGGGAAGCTCAGCCTGTGCTCCAGCCCCACTCCACAGCAGGGCACCCCCCCCACCCCCCAGACCACAGGAGGAGGACCCGTTTCTCCCAAAGCCTGACCTCGGCACGTGCCAGATCATTCGCAAGGGAGAGGAGAGACCACACGATGGTGATCAGGCATTCCGGGGGGGACTCGGGCTCCAGTGCCCCTCACAGACGCCCACAGCCGGGCAAGCCCTACCAGTGCCTGGACTGCGGGAGGAGAGCTCACACCTGCTTTGCCATCAGACCACCCACACCGGGGAGAGGCCCCGCCGGAGGCTGGAGTGCGGCTGGGCCTTCCCGCACGGGTCGGCGCGCCTTTAACCATGGAATCATCTCTGCGGTCCCCACTTTCATCCTTTACTACGGCTTTTTTGAGATGGTGTCTCACTATGCTGATTGGGTGCCAATCATCGGTCCATCCCCTTCCCTGAGGGACCCAGGACGGTCGTCCCTCATGAACCTGTCCCTGCCGGTCTTGCCCACGCTTCTCCTTTCTACTCCCCGACCGCACTGCCAGCATCTCCCGGGGGAGGAGGGAAGTGCGGTCACAGACGGAAGGCTCGAGAAGGCCGTGTCTGGCCACTTTAGTTACAGATTGGGACCTGAGGATGATGGCTGCCCTAAGGAATTTGGTAAATTAGTGTCAGGTGGACTCAGTTTCCATAGGTCAAGAACAAAGCCAAGAGGCTTCACTTGAGTTTGCTTGGTTGGTCCTTTTGGACCAGTGAATGTTCTTTCCTGTTTGTGTGTGTGTGTGTGTGTGTGTGTTTTGAGGTAGGGTTTCACTCTAGCTAAGGCTGACCTAGAATTCACTATATAGTTTCAGGTTGGCTTTGAACTCAAGTGATCCTCCTACCTCTACCTCCCGAGTGCTGGGATTAAAGGTGTGCACCACCACGCCCGGCTTCAGTGAACATTCTTTAATTTCATATAGGTTGTACAAATTTTTCCAGAATGCTAATGCATTGTTTTAAAAATTTATTTCAATTTTGGGCTGGAGAGATGGCTTAGCAGGTAAGCACTTGCCTGTGAAGCCGAAGGACCCCGGTTCGAGGATCCATTCCCCAGGACCCACGTTAGCCAGATGCACAAGGGGGCGCACGTGTCTGGAGTTTGTTTGCAGTAGCTGGAGGCCCTGGCACGCCCATTCTGTCTCTCTCTCTCTCTCTGCCTCTTTCTCTTTCTGTCTGTTGCTCTCAAATAAATAAATAAAAATTAAAAAGAGTTAAGTAGGAAATCTTATAAAAATTTTCATTTTTATAATGCCTTGCTTTTTAAAAATTATTTTAATTTATTTATTTTCAACAGAGAGAGAGAAAGAGAGAGAGAGAGAAGAGAGACCGACAGAGAGAAAGGGCCTCCAGCTGCTGCGAACAACACTGTGTGCATCTGGCTTTATGTGGGTACTGGGGAATCGAACCTGGGTCGTTAAGCTTTGCAGGCAAGCTCCTTAACTGCTGAGCTCTCTCTCCAGCCTTTCTTTCTTCCTTCCTTCCTTCTTCTCTCTTCCTTCCTTCCTTCCTTCCTTCCTTTCTTTTTTTTTCTTTCTTTGTTTTTAGAGGTAGAGTCTCGCTCTAGCCCAGGCTGAAGAATCCTTTTCTTGTGGGGAAACTGCCCAGTCTAATGTACCTGATAACTCGGGAAAGGAAGTTAAGGTTGCCTGATGAGTGTGGAATTGGGGAATGAGTGCTGGAGGCACTTTCCCTAAGATGCTGTGTGTGGACCATCCTGCCCGAACCTCAGAGGTTAAGCATTGCCTAGTCATAAGAATGCTGGAGGGTGCTGGGGCCCCTCAGAGTTCACCTCCTCACTTGTGTTCTGTTCTGCTCTTGTGGTTATTTCTCTCACTTGCCTGGTAGATCTGGCGGGAGGGTGGTGAACAGGGGTGTGGTTGGTAGCGGAGGACATGGAGAGCACCCTCTGCTGGCACAGTGTATATTTGAAAGGCACTTGGGAGCTTTTCCTAAACCTAAACAGTCTCTTTTCCTTCCTCCCTCTCATTTTTTTAAAAGATTTATTTTCATTTACTAGAGACAGTGAGAGAAAGAGAGAGAGAGAGTGGGCACACTAGGACCTCTAGTCACTGCAAAGGAACTCCAGATGCATGTGCCACATGTGCATCTGGCTTATGTGGGACCTAGAGAATTGAACCGGGGTCCTTAGGCTTCACAGACATGCACCTTAACTGCTAAGCCATCGCTCCAGCCCCATCATTTTTGTTTTTCTTTAAATATTTTATTTTATTTATTTGAGAGAGAGAAACAGGCCGATAGAGAATGGGCACGCCAGGGCCTCTAGCCTCTGCAAACAAACTCCAGATGCACAAGTCACCATGTGCATCTGGTCTACGTGAGTCCCGGGGAGTTTAAGCTGGGTCCTTAGGCTTCACAGCAAGTGCCTTAACCTCTCAGCCATCTCTCCAGCCCTCATTTTTGTTTTTGAGTCAGGGTCTCATGTAGCCCAGGCTGGCTAGCCTTGAACTCAGCTGTGCAGCAGAAGCTGGCCTTGAACTAATCCTCCCTGCCTCCACTTCCCATTACAGGTGTGCACTACCATACCCGGTTGTCTTGTTAGCTTTAGATCTCCGCTTCCCCTCGCCACCACCTTATCCAGGCTAGCAGCTGACCTGCCCTCCTGGAGACAGCGGGAAACACTTCTGCTCATTTTTATTTATTTGGGAGCAACAGACAGAGAGAAAGAGGCAGAGAAAGAGAGAAAGAGAGAGAGAAAGAGAATGGGCACGCCAGGGCCTCCAGCCACTGCAAATAAACTCCAGACGTGTGTGCCCCCTTGTGCTAACATAGGTCCTGGGGAACCAAGCCTCGAACCAGAATCCTTAGGCTTCACAGGCAAGCGCTTAACCACTAAGCCATCTCTCCAGCCCGTGAAACACTTCTGTGTCTCTCCCTTGCATATGACTTAATCCTTCCATGTCCTGGAACTCCAAAACTGAGAGAAGATGTGATAGACACCCAAGCATTAACGTCTTCTTCCCTAACTAGTCCTCACATGCCATCTTGTGGTGGAGGGAGAGATGCATGCCTCCTGTGGTTCTGGACTGGTCTCCCAGGACCATGGGCGTCCTCAGAAGTGAGCTCTGTCCTGAGGTCCCAGTGGGATATAGCCAGGGGCACTGGTGTGCTCAAGGCTGGTGGGCTGTGTCTAGGTTTTATAACCAGGGGTATTTCCCATCCTAAGCCTTGAAGCCTTTTCTCCTATCAGCAGGCCAACCTGGAGGCCTAGTGTGGACATCCCTCTCGCGGCCCCATAGCAGATGCCCTGTGCAGCAGCAGCATTCTCTGTATTCTGAGACTACTCCTCAGTCTTCTATGTCCTGTTCTTTACAAACATTTTTTTTCTTTATATTTATTTATTCATTTATTTGAGAGACAGCGGCAGATAGAGAGAAAGAGAGAATGGGTGCACCAGGGCTCCAGCCACTGCAAATGAACTCCAGACGCGTGTGCCCCCTTGTGCATCTGGCTCACGTGGGTCCTGGGGAATCGAATCCGGGTCCTTAGGCTTTGCAGGCAAACGCCTTACCTGCTAAGCCATCTCTCCAGCCCTGTCTTGTTCTCTTTGTCTGGGTTGCTGATGTGAAGTCAGGTACCAGAGGACCCCTTCTCCACGGCCTCCTCGGTCACTGATCTCACGAAGCCGTGCTCCCAGGTATTTCGGGACACGGCCTCCTCTCACTGTAAGGAAGGCTGCAGTCATCCCTCTGCAGGCTCAGCCCAGGACTTCCCCACGGGCCTGACTTCCATCCCGTCCTTTCTTCCCTTGTCAGCCAGAGCAAGTTTCTAGTCTAGAAGTGTGATGGCGTTACCCACTCCCTCAAACACTCCTGCGACTTGCAGGGAACCCTTTGAGTCTTGGCCAGCTTGCAGGCCCTTTCTGATGTACCTGTCTACCCCACCCCCATCCACACTGGACCCCTGACCCGAGCCGACCTTCCTCTGGCAAGGATGCCCCTCAGGCAACATTTTCCCAGCCGTGGGAAGAGCACGGGCTGGAGGCGGTGAGGGTCCTCGGTCGCACATAGCTGTTCTGACAGGGTCTGCTCCCCTTCCATATCCACCCTCCCAGTGCTCGCCATATTCTGGGGTCAGGTGCAGTTGAATCAAGGTGGATGGCTAAAGCTGGGGTCAGGGCGAGCCCTTAGGTTAGTGGAAGGTTAGAAAATAGAGGGCTCCGGGCAGAGGGCTTCTTTGGCCCCACTGCTAGGCTTTTACTTTGTAGTTGTTAAACCTGTTGTGGTTTTGTCTTCCCTAAAAACAATTATTTTTTCAAAAATTATTTATTTATTTTCACGTGTATGTATCTTTCTTTTTGTTGGTTTTTTTTTTTTTCTTTTTTGGTTTCTCAACGTAGGGTTTCACTCTAGTTGAGCCTGACCTGGAATTCACCATGTAATCTCAGGGTGGGTGGCCTCGAACTCATGGCGATCCTCCTACCTGTCTCCCGAGCGCTGGGATTAAAGGCGTGTGCCACCACGCTGGGCTCTGTATGAACATTTCTTCATTCTGGTAGGAACATATTCACAGTTATAGCACAGGTTTCATATTCCTTACTCCAAATAATTGGGACCAGAAAGATTCTGATTCCAGGTCATTTAAAAACATATTTTATTTATTTGAGAGAGAGAGAGAGAGAAATAAACTGGTAGAAGGAGAGTGAGAGAGCATGCACGTGAGAGAGAGAATGGATGCGCCAGGGCCTCTAGCCCTGCAAACAAACTCCAGAAGCGTGCACCACCTTGTGCATCTGGCTTACGTGGGTCCTGGGGAATTGAACCTGGGTCCTTCGGCTTTGTAGGCAAACGCCTCAACCATTAAGCCATCTCTCCAGCCCTCAGGTCATTTTTAAATTTTGGGGTATTTGCACATTCATAATGAGATACAGAGTACTACGACTGAAGTCTAAACACAAAATTCCTTTGTATTTCATACCATATACACAAGCCTTAGGATAATTTTCTAAAATTTAATTTCATTTATACACAACTTTATACAAAATGTTTTGATCATATTCACCCCAACACCTTCTCTTGTCCTTCTCCTACCTTCTCTGAACGCCCCTTTCTTCCCAACTAGTCCCACTGCTACTCTGATGTTTCTTTTTTTTTTTTTTTTTTAATTTTGTGACCCATTGAGTCTAAATTAGGGTTGCTTTCATGAGCATGGGTGCAGAGCATGGTCAATTTACCAGTAGCTTACAGCACTGAAGAAAACAGAAAAAGGATCCAAACATGGGTCATCTAAGGAATGCCGGACACAGGCTGGGCCAGATGTACAAGGTGATGTATGCATCTGGAGGTTGTTGGCAGTGGCTGAAGGCCCAGGTGCACCCATTCCCCCCCCCCCAATAAGTAATTTTTTTCCCCTTGGTTTTCTGAGGTAGGGTCTCGCTCTAGCTCAGCCTGACCTGGAAATCACTCTGTAGTCTCAGGGTGGCCTCGAACTCATGGCGATCCTCCTACCTCTGCCTCCCGAGTGCTGGGATTAAAGGCGTGCGCGCCACCAGGCCCAGCTTGCCTCCACGTTTTTGAGATCAGGCAGGTTTCTCTTTTTCCTCCTTTATTTTCGATTCACATGATCGTGAGGGGCCAGACACGATGAACTGGCAACTGAAGTCTCTTGGCCGAGGCCGCTCTTCGGTATTGACTGAAGGCCAGCTGTCCTCTGCCTGGACCCCAACAGCCTGTTGGGTGTTGGCAAAAACTCTATTTCTCTTCAACACAAAACACCTGTAACACAGTGACCTCTTAAAAGCCTGTAGGGCAGGTCACCCATCTCTTAAACTTGTGGACAGGCTCACGCCCAGATTTTTGGGAATCCTCCATGTGCTAATCAGCCCTCGGGAACATTGCTCTCTGATCTTGGCATCTCCAATCTTTCTCTGTCATGGGTAACATTGCCTCCTGCCAAAAGAAATCACAGATTTATGGACTAAGAGCTCTCCTGAAAGTTAGGGGAATTAAGCTCTTCCAGAGAGAGGCTACCTCTTTTTGGAAAGAAGTCCCCTGGATGATTTCTGGGGATCTATATGACCCAGACACGTGAACCCGTATAGCTTATTTAGCCAGGTGACAGGAGGTTCAGGAAGGAACCCCCCTCCCTCTTTTCTCTCAATTGTAGCAGCTGTTAGACAATGCATTAGCCCCCCCCCAAAAAAAACCAAAAACTACCTCCTCTCAAAAACCAGATGATGACTCTGATGAGAGGAGCCCTGAGGACTGGCCAGTAGTGGACCTCAGCTCCCTTGAAAAAACAATAGAAGAAATTAGAGAAAAAATGACCCCAAACTCCCCTACACCCACTCCCCTTTATCCACCCTTGCCACCATAACTGCCTGCCCTCCATCGGGCTGCCCCCCTCCAGGCTGCCCCCTCTGGACTCCTGTAACACAGGACAAAAGAATCCTAACATGATAAATTACCCTGGCCAGGACACCCCTCCATCCACTTCCCCACTTAGAATCACATAACAACTATGTGAGGCCCGAGATAACAATAAAAAGATATTCAATCAGGAAGTAGCAGCCTTTCCCGTTAATGTTCAACCAACTTGGGCTCACCTCTAGATCGGTATCCTTATCAAGCTGGTGATCTTAAAGAACTCAGACAGGCCATTAGCGAGGATGGGATCCGTGGGCCATGGACTAAGTCCCTCCTCCTGAGCCTACGGGGCTTCATTAACAGCCCCTAGGACTAGCGTGATGTCTGCTGGTCCTCACTGCCTAGTCCCCTGTTCCTTCAATGGGAAGCCCTCTATAGAGACGAATGCCTCCAACAAATAAAAAGTAACCAAAATCAAGAGATCATCCCCTGGGGATCTGATGAATTATTCGGACAGGGGTATTTATTTCTCCACAGGCCTTCAACAGACCCAACAGACCCCAGGGTTCTGTGACCAAGTTCGCCTCTGTGCCCTCCAGGCATGGGATAGAATAACCCTCCCCCCGCCCCTGCACCCAGGATAATACCTCTTCCTTACTGTCTCTTCATCAGAAGCCAGAGGAGACCCACTCTGATTTTATATTAAGGGCAAGGACCAATTTAGAGAGAAAAATCCCTGACCCAGTGGCCAGGGACCTCCTTCTCAAAAGCATTATCTGGAAAGGTATGACCTCAGAATTTAGGCTAATTTGCCAACACCTCAAGGATGAGCATTAGGGTAAATGGATAGTCCCCACTCAGGGTACCCGGACTGCCTCATATAAGGCCGCCTCCCTGGCACAGGCCTTCGCGGTGGCCTTAAAACCCAGAGGCAAATGTTTCAACTGCTGAGGACATTGGAGAGGGAAATTCCCTGAACATCAGGCCACTAAAGGTGCCCCCCAAAAAACAATTTGCCCTCAATGTCGCAAGGGGTATCATTGGAAAAAAGACTGCCACTCTATTTACGACAAAGATGGCAAACCCCTAGAGCCTTTAAACTCCAAAAGAGGCAACCCTCAGCCCCGCCAATAAGAGGGAAAACTCATTATGTACAACAGGTAACAAGCATCCTAGAGGGGTACACCCAAGGCTGGCCTTGGAGGTTGGAGGAAAAAATTTTCAAATGTCTAATTGATACTGGGGCAGATAAAACAATCCTAAAGTGATCTGAAATTCTCCAACACTGGGAATTAATTCCCGGGCCCCAATTAATGGGGGTAGGCTGTCCTTTACAAGCATATGTTACCAAACAGGCCTTAAGTGGAAGAACCCAGATGGATCTGCAGATCTCATCCGACCCCTAGTGGCGGATATAACAACTAACCTGTTGGGGAGAGACAATCTTGAGGCCCTAGATGTAGTTATCCCCAGTAATATAGAGGGAGAACGCATTGAGATAAAAGACTATCAGAGGTACCTTCACAAATGTCACCCCCAATCCTAAAGGCCACTGTTAAGTCCAAAACTCCCTGCCTAGAATGGCTCTCTGATGAGCCAACCTGGGTTGAACAGTGGCCTCTGCCAAGGGAGAAACTTGAAATCCTAAATCAGTTAGTAACAGAACAACTCCAACGTAATCTCATCTGTCCCCCGCGGAGCCTGTGGAACACTCCCGTCTTTGTAATCCGAAAGGCCTCAGGAGGATGGAGGTTACTACAAGATCTTAGGGCCATTAATAAAGCCATGCTCATTTGGGGAACCCCTCAGAGGGGACTGCCCCTTGTGTTGGCCATCCCAGACAACACCCTCGGGTGCTGCAGGAGCCGCTCTTGCCCAGACCCACCACCTCGTGGAGACTTCTGAGACCAGCTTGACCAGGCCATGGCATCCACCACCGACAGCCTGGAATCTCTTCAGAGACAAGTGAACTCTCTCGCAGGTGTGGTACTTCAAAACCATAGAGCCTTAGACCTCATTACTGCTGGACATGGGGGGACACGTGTGGTCTTGGGAGAATGTTGTTTTTTCATTAATGAGTCAAATGTTGTTGAACAAGATGTTAAAACTCTCAAAAAACTCTACAAGGAGCTGCTGGACCGCTATAAGCCTGAGGACCCCATCACCTGGTTCTCTAACCCTTTAGTTACTTGGCTTCTCCCCCTCCTTAGCCCCCTCCTTGCTATAGGAACCCTATTACTTGTAGCCCCCTGCCTCATCAAATTTCTCAGAGAACAAATAACTAATATTGCTAAGGTTGCTACTAATCAGGTTCTCGCCCACCATCTAGCCCTATCTGAGCCTGTGATACACCATAAGGATTTCACTCTATATGATGAGGCCTCCCCACTATAAAAACCGAAGGGGAAGCTGTCAAACACAGGCAGGACCCTGGGTTAAAGCAAACCTGAGCTGTCTGACACGAAGGCCCCAGGCTAGGGAGAGGTCACAGCAGCCTGAACCGCCCCCAGACAAAATCCCGGACCCCAAGAGCACGGGATACCTGGACTTTCAGATAAGGCTTAGGCTTTGCCCACAACCCTGTGGCCTTTGGCCAGTTGCCTAGGAAACTCCTTATATGGTATCAGCCAGCACCTTTGCATACCTTCCCTTACCTACATGCTGGAACAAATGTCCCCATATTAGGCATAGGCCAGCAATCTTTAAACCCACCAATCCCCTTAGGACCCTCTTCCCGCCCTCAGATGCTTATAAATCCATTTCCCTGACAATAAACCAAGAGGTGTTCACCGAAAGTGACTCCCGGGAGTGATTCTTTCTCTCATCATGCACACAACCTTGGTCTCCCTGGTTGCCTGGGATGCCTTTGGGGGGACCGCGGCTGGGCCCTGGGGGACACAGAAACCCACAAAGGAATACATCTGTAAAGAAGCACTTAATTAAAAATTTTTTTATTTATTAGAGAGAGAGAGACAGAGACACAGAGAAAGAGAGACAGAGAGGGAGAGAGAGAGAAAGGCATGCAGGGCATCCAGCCACTGCAAATGAACTCCAGACACATGTGCCACCTTGTGCATCTGGCTTAAGTGGGTTCGGGGGAGTTGAACCTGAATACTTAGGCTTCACGGGCAAGCACCTTAACCACTAAGCAATCTCTCCAGCCCAAGAAGTACTTAATTTTAATACTAGTTTTCCTTGAATATTTGCTTTTGTGCTTTTGTAAAAACTTGAAGCTGTTTTCTGTTAACATTCTACAGAATTACACCTTCTAGTAAAGAAACAAAAACAAAACAACAACAACAAAAAAACCTCTGAGGTCTGGAGAGATGGCTCAGCAGTTAAGGCGCTTGCCTACAATGCCTAACAACCTGGGTTCAATTCCCCGCTGGAGGCTCTGGCATGCCCACTCTCTCTGTATCTCTTCCCTCTATTTCTCTCTGCTTGCAAATAAATAAATAAAAATATATTTTAAAAACCTGAAGTTTTTTAAAATTTTTTTTTGTTATTTTTATTTATTTATTTGAGAGCGACAGACAGAGAGAGAAAGAGGCAGATAGAGAGAGGGAGAGAGAATGGGCGCGCCAGGGCCTCCAGCCACTGCAAACGAACTCCAGATGCATGCGCCCCCTTGTGCATCTGGCTAATGTGGGTCCTGGGGAGTCGAGCCTCGAGCCGGGGTCCTTAGGCTTCACAGGCAAGCGCTTAACCGCTAAGCCATCTCTCCAGCCCCTGAAGTTTTTTTTTTAATAAGCTTATATGCCACCCACAGGATAGAAAGAAATTCAATACTGGACTCCAGTGGGCTTGCTTAAAAGACACTCCTATACCTCTTAGTTGCTTAAAATTGGCCATAAAGGCTGATTTGAAAAATATTTGACAGGAGAGAGGGAGAGAACAGAGGGAGGAAGAAAGGGAGGGAGGGAAACAGCAAGACATCTTGCCACTGCAAACAAACTCCAGAACATATGCACCACTTTGTGCATCTGGCTTTGCATAGGTACTGGGGAATCAAACCTGGCCTGGGAGGCTTTGCAAGCACATGGCTTTAACCACTTAGTTATCTCTCCAGTCCCCCATGAAGGGTTTCATCAGCACTATTCCTTGACATTTGTCACTTAACCACCCCGCCCCCAGTGTGGGATCAGATCAGACCAAGTGGGACAGATCTCATCTCATTGATGTGGGACAGTGGAGATCAAACCACAAGATGATTACTCAGTGACCTCGTCAGAGACAAGGGGTGTGGGAAGTTGTCATGCTGGGCATGGTAGGTAGCACTTGCCTGTAATCCCAGCCCTTGGAAAGCTGAAGCAGGAGAGGCTGTAGTGTCCTTGAACCAGAAGCCGGCAGACGGTGCTGGCGGAGAGCCCAGAGTACTGCCTGGGTCCTCATTGCTTCAGATGACCCAGGAGATGGGGAAGGAGAAGAGCGCCATGACGCTGACCGCCTACAGGGGGCGTCCTACCTCCTCCTGGGGAGGACCCAGGAGATGGGGAAGGAGAGGAGCATAGGAAGTTATTGGCAGATTTGGCCTTGGGATGACTCAGAAGGCACCACAGTGCTGAGAAGAAGTGACAGAGGAGTGCTCAGCACTGCAATATCTCTATCACACCTTCCAAGGCTCAGGGTCCATTGCGGAAGAGGTGGCAGAAAGAATGTAAGTGCCAAAGGAAGGGTAGGACTCCTTACAACGTGCTCCTCCAGACACAAAATGGCCTGGATATCCATGACCTTGCAGTGCCTGGCACTACCTACACAAGACCATCATAATAGGAGGAAAAGATGATGACATCAAGATAAAAGAGAGACTGGGCTGGAGAGATGGCTTAGTGGCTAAGGTGTTTGCCTGCAAAACCAAAGGAACCTGGTTTGACTCTCCAGGACCCACGTAAGCCAGATGCACAAGGGGGTGCAAGCATCTGGAGTTTGTCTGCAGTGGTTGGAGGCCCTGGCGCACCCATTCTCTCTCTGTGTCTCTCTCTCTTTCTCAAATAAATAAATAAATATACCAAAAAAATAAAAGAGAGACTAATTGAGAGAGGGACAGGATATTTCGGAGAGTGGAATTTCAAAGGGGAAAGTGGGAGGGGAGAGGGAATTATCACGGTTTATTGTCTATAGTTGTCAATAAAAAATAAAAATAAATAAAAATATTTTCTTATGACAAAAGAAAAAGAAAGTAACTGGCAGATTTGGTACCAGAAGTTTTCCAGCAGAGGGAGACTGTGAGCCGTCACTTCAGCACCCTGGCTCTTTGATTCCTGGGGCTGCTGCCTAGACTATCAAAACAGCTGGGATTTCTTGCACCAAGAAGTAGGGAGCACTTCTGATGGAAAGATGAGAAAAGGAGTTATTGTTTCAGTTATGGAAACTTGTAGGAAAATCACGAGAGAATGTTAAAAAAAATGTCTCTTACAAACAGTGATGTTTCAAAGAAATTTTGAAACAATTGTCCACAGACTGCAAAGCCTTTCTAACTGAAATGTAATGGATTCAAAAATTTATGGATTTAGGGCTGGAGAGATGGCTTAACAGTTAAGGTGCTTGCCTGAGAAGGCTAAGGACCCAGGTTCCATTCCCCAGCACCCATGTAAGCCAGTTGCACAAGGTGGTGCATATGTCTGGAATTTGTTTGCAGTGGCTAGAGGCCCTGGTGCACCCATTCTTTCTCTATCTGCCCTCCCTCTCTCAAATAATTAAATAAACCAGGTGTGATGGCACACGCCTTTAATCCCAGCACTCGGGAGACAGAGGTAGGAGGATCACCATGAGTTAGAGGCCACCCTGAGATTACATAGTGAATTCCAGGTCAGCCTAAGCTAGAGTGAGACCCTACCTTGAAAAAACAAAACAAAACAAAACAAAAAATATATAAAATAAAACAAAATAGAAATTTTATGGACTTAAAAGTTTGAGTATCTTTTAGCTGGTTCTTTTTTTTTTTTTTTTCTAGGTAGGGTTTCACTCTAGTCCAGGCTGACCTGGAACTCACCATATAATTTCAGGGTGACCTCAAACTCACGGTGATCCTCCTACCTCTGCCTCCCGAGTGCTGGGATTAAAGGTGTGTGCTGCCACGCTTGGCTCTACTTGATTCTTTAAAAAAAATATTTTATTTATTATTTGATGAGAATGGGGGGGGGATGGGAGCACTAGGTCCTCTCTAGCCACTGCAAACTAACTCCAGACACATGCATCACTTTGTGCATCTGGCTTTACATGGGTACTGGGGAATCAAATCTGGGTCATCAGACTTTTCAAGCAAGTGCCTTTAACTGTTGATCCATCTCTCTAGCCCACTTTTAGTTGATTCTTACAATATGAGCCACTATTCAATTAATATATTATTCAATTAATTATTATATTATATATGTTAATTATTCAATTAATATATATATATAAGCCAGATGCACAAGGGGACGCATGCATCTGGAGTTCACTCGCAGTGGCTAGAGGCCCTGGCATGTGCCCCCTTGTGCATCTGGCTTACGTGGGTCCTGGAGAATTGAACCTTGGTCTCAATCTAGCCCAGGCTGACCTGGAATTCACTAGGTAGTCTCAGGCTGGCCTCGAACTCACAGCGATCCTCCTACCCCGCCTTCTAAGTTCTGGGAGTAAAGGCGTGCACCACTATGCGTGGCCACAGTTTCTTGTTTTAAAATCCCATCAAATCAAATCAAACCAGGATCCTTTGGCTTTGCAGGTAAACACCTTAACCACTAAGCCATCTCTCCATCCCTAAAATACATTTTGACAAGGAAATACACCAAGAAAAATAAGGCCGGGCATTATCAGTCAGCATTATAGCTCAGCAGTAGAGCCCCTGCCTAGCACTCACAAGGCTCTGAGGTCTATGAATAGCATCAAAAAAGAAAATAAAAAAATGGCTGAGGAGACGGCTTAGTGGTTAAGGTTCTTGCCTGCGAAGCCTAAGGATGTGGTTTGACTCTCCAGGTCCCATGTAAGCCATACGCACAAGGTGATGCAAGTGTGCAAGGTCATACATGCGCACAAGGTAGCACAAGCATTTGGAGTTTGATTACAGTGCCTGGGGCTCTGGCATGCCAATTCTCTCTCTCTCTCTCTCTGCTGGGCTTGCCTCAAAAAAGACAGAAAGAAAGAAAGAAAAAGAAAAGAGGACTAGAGAGTTGCATCAGTGGTTAAAGATGCTTGTTTGCAAAGCACAGCCCAGTTTCAGTCCCCTAGTAGCCATGTAAATCCAGATGCACAATGTGGTGCACGCATCTGGAGATGGAGTGGCAGGAGGTCCTGGCTCATTCATACTCACTCTCTCTCTCAAATAAAAAGAGTAAAAAACAAAACACTGGGCTGGAGGGATTGCTTAGCGGTTAAGGCGTTTGTCTGCAAAGCCAAAGGACTCAGGTTCGATTCCTCAGGACTCACGTAAGACAGATGCACAAGGTGATGCATGTGTCTGCAGTTTATTTGTAGTGGCTGGAGGCCCTGGTACACCCATTCTCTCTCTCTTCAATCTTCCTCTTTCTGTCAAATAAAAATAAATTTAAAAAAATTGCCAAGGGGGCTGGAGAGATGGCTTAGCGGTTAAGCGCTTGCCTGTGAAGCTTAAGGACCCCGGTTCGAGGCTTGATTCTCCAGGACCCATGTAAGCCAGATGCACAAGGTGGTGCATGCATCTGGAGTTCGCTTGCAGTGGCTGAAGGTCCTGGTGCGCCCATTCTCTCTCTATCTATCTATCTCTCTCTATCTCTCTCTATCTATCTCTTTGTCTGTTGCTCTCAAATAAATAAAAATAAACAAAAAAAATTTTTTTTAAAATTGCCAAAAGGTGAGGCCTTTTTATGGTTGGTTCTTCCACCCAGAACTGTGACTAGGCAAAGCGAGTCATTGAGTTTCCTTGGCAGAAAATCCAGGGGAATGCCAAAAAAGAAAAGACAGACCATCAGTAAGTAAGATAGATAATGTAATTTTTCTGTTTTTTCGAGGTAGGGTTTCACTCTAGTCCAGGCTAACCTGGAACTCACTATGCAGTTTCAGGGTGGCCTTGAACTCACAGAGATCCTCCTACCTCTGCCTCCCAAGCGCTGGGACAAAAGGCATGTGTCACCATGCAGGGAGATATATATATATATATATATATTCTTTTTTTTTCTGAGGTAGCATCTTCCTGTAGGCTGACCCGGAATTCACTATGTAGTCTCAGGGTGGCCTAGAATTTACAGTGATTCTCCTACCTCAGCCTCCTGAGTGCTGGGATTAAAGGCTTGCACCACCACGCCTGGCTGCAATAATATAAAATGAACGCAAAAATCCATTAGGAACAAAATATCAAAACTGTAACTAAAGACAGGAGCTAAGGCATTACAGGCTTCTGCCTCTGCCCAGGATCCAGAGAGGCTCAGGAAGACACCAAGGTTCATTGGCTTCATTTAGTCCACGTGAATCCCACCCACGTCCAACCTTCAACTGAGGGTGATCTACTCTGGCTGGTAAAGAGACAGCATGGGGTCTGGCCTGGCAGTAACCCCCCCCCCGGCCCCCCAAAAGAAAATCTTTTCTTTCCATTATCTGGCTAATCCGGCCAGCCTAGGGGATAGAGATCCTGGGCTGCGGGGCCTGCTGGGAGCCCCAGGCTGTCCCGCGGTGGGGGTGGGGGGTCCTTCCCAGGATGCTCTGTAGGCTTGAGCCGGAACTGGCCGGGGGCCGTTGCTCGGTCCACTCACCTGGCCCCGAGGAGCCGCCATGGACCACAACTACCACAGCTGGAACCGGAGCGCTGTGGGCCTGGGCGTCCACAGCAGCCTGGACGCCGCGGTGATGGCTGCGTACCTCGCGCTGGTCCTGGGCATCGGCCTGTGGGTATGGCGTGGCCCAGGGACTGGGACCCTGGGCTGGGTGTGACGCTGCCCCACTGAGACCCGGGAGCCAGCTGTGCACATCCCTCGAGGGGGCTGCTTCCCCACTCTCCTTTATGCGGGGGCCCGCCCCCTCCTTCATTCCCGAAGCTATGCAGGCCATCAATGACCCCTTCCCCACGCCCTGTGCTCCGCTTCCTCAAATAGCCAAATAGGTCAAGTGCATCTGAGCAGCATTTATTTTTTTATTTTTTTTCTGGGCGTGTTGGCGCACGCCTTTAATCCCAGCACTTGGGAGGCAGAGGTAGGAGGATCCCTGAGAGTTCGAGGCCACCCTGAGACTACATCGTGAGTTCCAGGTCAGCCTGGGCTAGAGAGAGACCCTACCTCAAAACAACAACAGCAACAACAGAATTTTTTTAAAAAAAAATTATTTATTTATTTATTTGACAGAGAAAGAGGGGGAGAGAGAGAATGAATGGGCGTGCCAGGGCCTCCAGCCACTGCAAACGAACTCCAGACACCTGCGCACCCTTGTGCATCTGGCTAACGTGGGTCCTCGGGAATCGAACATGGGTCCTTTGGCTTTGCAGGCAAACCCCTTAACTGCTAAGCCATCCTTCCAGTCCCCAGAAATGTTTTTTATTAAGTAGAATGTTTGTGTGGACACATCACGTGTTGGTACCATCATTTCCCTCCTCTCTGTCCCCAGTTCTGAGGGCGCTCCTCAGTGCGGTTGCTGGCGTTCGCCATGGGGTTGTGGGTTATGAGTCACTGGGGGGACCGGCGCTGCAACGCCTTTTTTGTACTGGACACTTACAAATGTCTTTCCTTCTACAACACAGTGTCATGATTATGTACGGTACTGAACAGTACGGTACCTAGATTATGATCTAGAGATGGTTCACACAAGAGGGATCCACCGTTTCTGCTGTTCTGGGAGACATAAAACATGTATGAATATCCAAGATATTTTGATCGCTTTCTTACTGTATTTTTTGGGTTCTTTTAAAAATCATAAACTGTTGTTAAATACTTTTATTTATTTATGAGCAAGAGAGAGAGAAAGAAAGGCAAGGAGAAAGAGAGAGAGGAGAGAGAGAGAGAGAGAGAGAGAGAGAGAATATGTATGGGTATGTCATACATTCTAGCACTCTAGCCACTGCAAATGAACTCCAGACGCATGTGCCACCTCATCTGGTACTGGGGAGTTGGACCAGGGTCTTCAAATTTTTTGTTCATTTTTATTTATTTATTTGAGAGTGACAGAGAGACAGAGAGGCAGATAGAGTGAGAGAATGGGCACGCCAGGGCTTCCAGCCACTGCAAACGAACTCCAGATGTGTGCGCCCCCTTGTGCATCTGGCTAACGTGGGTCCTGGGCAATCGAGTCTTGAACCGGGGTCCTTAGGCTTCACAGGCAAGCGCTTAACCGCTAAGCCATCTCTCCAGCCCCAGGGTCTTTAGACTTGGGAGGCAAGCACCTTAACCGCTGAGCCATCTCTCAAGTCCTATACTGTTGTTAATTAATTACAAAATGTTTGCACATTTATTTTTTATTTTTGAATTTTAAAAATTATTTATTTCTTTGAGAGAGAGAAAAAGGCAGAGAGAGAGAGAATGGGCACAGTAGAGCCTCCTGCCACTGCAGACGCACTCCAGACGCATGCGCCACTTTGTGTGCATTTATTGCAAGAAGTGAAATATGTGAAGGGCGTGGTGGCGCACACCTTTAATCCCAGCCCTTGGGAGGTGTGAGGTAGGAGGATCGCCTTGCGTTCCAGGCTACCCTGGGGCTACAGAGTGAATTCCAGGTCAGCCTGGGCTAGAGAGTGAGACCCCGCTTCAAAAAAAGGGACATGAAATATTCCTAATGATTTAATGAACAAGTTACTCTTCTGTCTTCATCTAGTGCCATCTTTCTGAAATGATCAGAGACCATGTGTCCCTCCCCCTTCCTCAGTCCTTAGACAAAACACACACGTGTATGCTGGGGTTCTGTCTGTTATCTTCACAAGTTGTGGTCATAGCAGCTCACTGTTTTCCACCAACATATATATTTTTAATGTTTATTTTTATTTGTTTATTTGAGAGAGAGAGAGAGGGAGAGAGAGAAAGAGAGAGAGAATGGGCGCACCAGGGCCTCTAGCCATTGCAAACGAACTCCAGATGCATGCGCCACCTTGTGCATCTGGCTTGCAAGGGACCTGGAGAATCGAATCTGGGTCCTTAGGGTTTGCAGGCAGGCACCTTAACTGCTAAGCCGTCTTTCCAGCTCTTACCAACATATTTTGAGGATCCAAATACGTGTAGATATAGATGTAGCCTGTGTCTCACGAGCTGTAGAATAGCAACACAGGCGTGTGCCACCCAGCTCTTCCCTACACATGGGCACGTGGGCTGGTTGCAGTGTTTGTTTAACGTGTTGTTGCTTTCAATGTATGTAGCGTAGGTTCCAGAAATGTGGAATTGCTGGCTCCGAAAGGTATATTTACTATAAAATTTTAGGGGCTCACTAAAGGCAATTCCCCAAAGTGGCTGTGGTTTTTACTTCTATTTCCCTCCTTCCTTCCTTCCTTCCTTCCTCCTTCTTCCTTCTTCCTTCCCTTCCTCCCTCCCAGATGCATGTCTCACCTTGTGCATCTGGCTAACGTGGGTTCTGGGGAATCGAACCTGGGTTCTTTGGTTTTGCAGGCAAGCGCCTTAACTGCTAAGCCACCTCTCTAGCCCAACTATACTTCTTGTCTCCCATACTACAAGAAGTTGTAGCACCAGCTAAGTAGCATGTGTGTGTGTGTGTGTGTGTGTGTATGTGTGTACGTAAAGCAATCTTACTTTCATCAGAGTGCACAGAAGTGGTCATGGCTAAGTGGTCTCATAGGTGGAAGAGACTGTGGTCTCCAGCGAGGTAACCATGACTGACTGTCCTGTACTTCCTTGAAGATCCAACTGGGCTGGAGGGACGGCTTAGAGGTTAAGGTGCTTGCCTGCAAAGCCAAAGGACTCAGGTTTGATTCCCCAGAACCCATGAAAGCTAGATGCACAAGGGAATGCATGCATCTCGAGTTGGTTTGCAGTGGCTGGAGGCCCTGGCGCACCCATTCTCTCTCTCTTAGCCTCTTTCCCTCTCTCAAATAATAATAATAATAAAGATCCAACTATTGCTAAGTGTTAGGTCAGGACAAAATGGAGTCACCGAGGACAGCAGGAGGGCCACAGAGACATAAGGAAGTGGGTCATCCACGTTCCTCAGGGAACCGCCCAGCCATTATCCCTTCCTTACCTGACAATGCCCCAGGTCTAGGTTTCCTGCCCCCTTATCTCCCTCCTGGTCACTGTTCTGGTCTCACACCCTGCCTGTTTCCCTTCCTCACCTTCCCCCAGCTGAAGAGCTCTGTATAGCCCACTATCTGTCATCTCAAAGTTGACTGCTCTGCTCTTGAGAGTCAGTCCTGGCAACTCGTGTGTCACCCCCCCCCCCCAAATAAAAGCTTCCATCTTTGCCTCAGAGTGCTCTCCGTGGTCTTGGGCACTCCTGAACCTTACACTAAGAAGAAGAGGAGAGTTGATTTGGGGATAAGTGAAGGTCATCTGTCGGGGAGACCTGTGTATTTGAAACAGTTTGGCTGTTTTTTGTATTTTTTTTTCCCCACCTAGGTATTTTTTCGTTTGTTTGTTTTTGTTTAGGCTGTTTTGGCACACAACCGTTCCACGGTAAGAGAGTTCTTCCTGGCTGGCCAAAATCTAACATGGTGGTTGGTAAGTAGCTGTCCTCCTGGGGGCGGGGGGCTCTATGTGTTTGTTTGTTACATTAATCTAGATTTTTTTTTAATGAGAGAAAGACAGAGAGAGAGAGAGAGAATTGGCACGCCAGGGCCTCCAGCCACTGATATCGAACTCCAGACGCCATGTGCCACGTTGTGCGTCTGGCCTATGTGGGATCTGGGGAGTCAAACATGGGTGCTTAGTCTTTGTAGGCAAGTGCATTAACTGGTAAGCCATCTCTCCAGCCCCTAATCTAGATATTTCTATGCCCCAAATAATTTGAAGTTGGTAAAGCAAAAAAAATTTTTAGAAAACATTTTAAATTCTTAATATTTTATTTATTTATTAGAGAGAGAGAGAGAGAGAGAGAGAGAGAGAGGCAGATATAAAGAGAGATTGGGTGCACCAGTGTCTCTAGCCACTGCAAAGGAACTCTGGATGCATGCCCCATCTTGTACATCTGACTTACATTGGTACTGGGAATCAAACCTGGGTCCTTAGGCTTTGTAGGCAAGGGCCTTAACCGCTAAGCCATCTCTCCAGCACCTTTTTAAAAAAATTTTTAGAAATATTTCATTTAGCTGGGCGTGGTGGCGCACACCTTTAATCCCAGCACTCGGGAGGCAGAGGTAGGAGGATCGCCGTGAGTTCGAGGCCACCCTGAGGCTCCATAGTGAATTCCAGGTCAGCCTGGGCTAGAGTGAGACCCTACCTCAAAAAAAAAAAAAAGAAATATTTCATTTATTTGAGAGGAAGATAGTGAGAGAGAGAGAGAGAGAGAGATTGAGATTAGGTGCACCAGGGCCTTCAGTCCCAGCAAATGAACTCCAGAAGTGTGCCCCGTCTTACGCATCTGGTTTACATGGGTCCCAGAGAACGAACCTGGGTCCTTAGGTTTCACAGGCAAGCACCTCAACAGCTAAGCCATTTCTCTAGTCCCCTCCCCATCTTTTTTTTTTCTTCAAGGTAGAGTCTTACTCTAGCCCAGGCTGACCTGGAATTCACTGTGCAGTCTCAGGGTGGCCTCGAACTCACAGCGATCCTCCTACCTCTGCCTCCCGAGTACTGGGATTAAAGGCGTGTGCCACCACGCCTGGCTCTCATCTTTTTTTTTAAAATAAAATAAATAAAATAAAATTAAATAAAATAAAATAAAATTAAATAAAATAAAATGATGTTTCCGGGGATGGTTTGTCTTGAAAAAAGATGAAGCCAGACATGATTACATGATTATACACTCGGGAGGCTGAAAAACAAAAACAAAAACAAAGACAAACAAACAAACAAAACAGGGATGGGAATTCTGCCTAGGGAATAATCCCTTTGGAGAAAATGTGAACTTTATTGGAGCTTACATTTATGACCATGGTTGATGTAGTGCTGGGATGGATCCCAGCGTGCTAGGCAAGCACTTCACCAGCTGAGCAGCAGCCGCAGCCCGTGGGCAGTAACTCTTGGAGTAAGTCTGGGAATTCTGAAATGTCGCCGCTGTCCTATTTGCAGATCGGCACTTCTCTCTTTTCTGCAAACATCGGGAGTGGTCACTTGATTGGCCTGGCCGGGGAAGGCGCATCTTCAGGGATTGTTGCTGGGGCCCTCGAATGGAACGTAAGTACTGCTCGGCTCACCTCCACTTCACTGTCCACACAAGACTCATGCTCATGAAACTCTGCTTTGGGCCGGGCGTAGGGGCGCACGCCTTTAATCCCAGCACTCGAGAGGCAGAGAGGTTGGAGGATCACTGTGAGGTCAAAGCCGCCCTGAGACTCCATGGTGAACTCCAGGTCAGCCTGGGCTAGAGTGAAACCCTCCCTCGAGAAAATCAATCAATCAATCAATCAATCAATCAATCAATCAATAAATAAAACCTTGCTTTGGGGCTGGAGAGATGGCTCAGCAGCAGCTAAGGTGCTTGCCTGCGAAGTCTAAGGACCCAGGTTCGAGTCCCCAGTACCCATGTAAAGCCACATGCACAAAGTGGCGCATGCATCTGGAGTCCATTTGCAGTGGCTAGAGGCCCTGGCCACGTGCCCATTCTCTCTGTCTGTGTCTCTTCTCTCTCTCTATCTGCTTGCAAATAAATAAATAAAATATTTAAGAAAAAAAAAAAAACCCAAACAAACACAACCCCCTCCTTGCTTTGGGCCTTGATGAAGTATTTGAAACTTCTTGAGAAATATGGAAGAAAGGAGCCAAGGCTTAGGGTGTTTCCAAAGGGCTGTGGTCATCATGCTTGGTAGGTCAAGAGACGGGGTGCTCACAGGGCATAAACCTGAGGAAAACAGTGGACAAAGAACTGTTAGGAGATTGGTCAGGTGTGTGTGTGTCTGGAGGGAGGGCGAGCTCATGTTAACATTCAAACGAGGGGCCGGGGAGATGGCTCAGCAGGTAAAGATACTTGCTTGCAAGACCTGCCAGCCTGGGTTTGATTCCCCAGTCCCCATGTAAAGCTAGATGGACAAAGTGGTGCATGCATCTGGCATTCAGCTGCAGTGGCCAGAGGTCCTGATGTGCCCATCCTCGTCCTTTCTGTCTCTCTCTTTACTCACAAATAAATAAAAATGTAAAAAAATTAAAAAAAAATAAGAGATGGCTTAGCGGTTAAGGCGTTTGCCTGCAAAGCCAAAGGATCCCAGTTTGATTCTCCGGGACCCACATAAGCCAGATACACAAGAGGGCACATGCCTCTGGAGTTTGTTTGCAGTGGCTGGAGGCCCTGGTGCACCCATTCCCTCTCTCTCTCTGCCTCAAATAAATAAAAAAAAATATATTTAAGAAAACTTTAAAAATACACATATATAAAATTAAATGTGTATTTACATTGTTATTCATGTGCCAATACATATACACATGTATGTATATGTGTGTGTTTATATTGTTGCTCCACGGTCCAGTAGATCCAATATATATATGGTCCAATGGCCCATGGTCCTATATATATATATATATATGTAGAGAGAGACAGAGAGAACCTTTTGAAGTATATATGGAGAATAGGTTTGATTGAGCTTTGAGATAGTCAACTACTTACTACAAATTTCCTAATTAATCTCTCAGGTATACCAACTTCAACTATAAACCATGTAAAATATTGGATTATTTACTTAATTTATGGAATGAGTGTGTGATCATAAAGAAAAGTTATTTACTCAAATTGTAAGTGAACCAAGCATGGTGGCGCACGCCTTTAATCCCAGCCCTTGGGAGGCAGAGGTAGAAGGATCGCCGTGAGTTCCAGGCCAGCCTGAGACTACATAGTGAATTCCAGGCTAGCCTGGGCTAGAGTGAAACCTTACCTTGGAAAATTAAAAATAAACAAATAGAAAACCCCACAAAAATCACAAGTGAATTTATTAATTTTGGCTTATCAATCTATCTATATAAATCATTTGCCTTCTTTCGATAAATCAGAAAGGTTCACACTTCCCAAGTTTCATCTTTCATCTTATAGACTATAAAAATCAAGAATACTTTAACAGAGTCCAAGCCTAATAAAAAAAGCCTTTTCCTTTACCACCACTTACTTCATAATTTTCTTTAAAAAAATTTTTTTTTTGCTTATTTAATTTATTTATTTGAGAGTGACAGAGAGAGAAAGAGGCAGATAGAATTGGCTACTGCAAATGAACTCCAGACGCATGCGCCACCTTGTGCATCTGGCTTACATGGGTCCTGGGGAATCAAGCCTCGAACCAGGGCCCTCAGGCTTCACAGGCAAGTGCTTAACCGCTAAGCCATCTCTCCAGCCCCAATAATTTTCTCTATTTAAAAAAACATTATTTATTTATTTGAGAGAGAGCGAGCGTGAGAATAGGTGCACCAGAGCCTCCAGCCACTGCAAATGCGCTCCAGACGCATGTGACATTTCCTTCCCCTTCCCTTCCCTTCCCTTCCCTTCCCTTCCCTTCCCTTCCCTTCCCTTCCCTTCCCTTCCCTTCCCTTCCCTTCCCTTCCCTTCCCTTCCCTTCCCTTCCCTTCCCTTCCCTTCCCTTCCCTTCCCTTCCCTTCCCTTCCCTTCCCTTCCCTTCCCTTCCCTTCCCTTCCCTTCCCTTCCCTTCCCTTCCCTTCCCTTCCCTTCCCTTCCCTTCCCTTCCCTTCCCTTCCCTTCCCTTCCCTTCCCTTCCCTTCCCTTCCCTTCCCTTCCCTTCCCTTCCCTTCCCTTCCCTTCCCTTCCTTTCCCTTCCTGTCCCATCTCTTCCTTTCCCTTCCCTTTCTTTCCCTTCCTTTTTCTCTCCTCCCCTCCCCTCCTCTCCCCTCCCCTTCCCTCCCTTCCCCTATCTTCCTCTCTCCTCCTTTCCTCTCCCTTTTCCTTCCCATCCTCTTCTCTTTTTTCTCTCCCTCCCACCCTTCATCATCACTTTATTTTATTTATTTATTCAGAGAGAGAGAGAGAGAGAGAGAGAGAGAGCGAGAGAGCGAGCATGCATGGGTGTGCCAGGGCCTCCTGCTACTGCCATTGAACTCCAAATGCATGTTCCATTTTGTGCATCTGGCTGTTCATGGGTCCTGGGAATTTAAACCCCGGTTGCCAGGCCTTGCAGGCAGTGCCTTTAACCACTGATCCATCTCTCCAGCCCCATTCACTTCATTTGTGTAACAAAGTCTCACTATATAGCCCTGGTTTTCCCAGAACTTCCTGTGTAGACAGGGATGACCTCGAAGTTGTGGCAATCCACTTGCCTCTGCCTTTTGAGTTCTGGAATTACAGGTGTGAGCTACCCAGCCCAGGCACTTTTCTGTCTTTCCCTTCCTTCCTTCCTTCCTTCCTTCCTTCCTTCCTTCCTTCCTTCCTTCCTTCTTTCTTTCTTTCTTTCTTTCTTTCTTTCTTTCTTTCCTTCTCCTTCCCTCCCTTTCTTTTAAATATTTTTTGTTTATTTTTATTTATTTATTTGAGAGTGACAGAGAGAGAAAGAGGGAGAGAGAGAATGGGCACGCCAGGGCCTCCAGCCACTGCAAACGAACTCCAGACGCGTGTGCCCCCTTGTGCATCTGGCTTATGTGGGTCCTGGGGAATGGAGCCTCGAACCGGGGTCCTTAGGCTTCACTAGCAAGCACTTAACTGTTAAGCCATTTCTCCAGCCCCTCCCTTTCTTTTAATTTAATTTAATGTAATTAATTTATTTTTTTTTTTGGTTTTTCAAGGTAGGGTCTCACTCTAGCTCAGGCTGACCTGGAATTCACTGTGTAGTCTCAGGCTGGCCTTGAACTTATAGCAGTCCTCCTACCTCTGCCTCCCGAAGGCTGGCATTAAAGGCGTATGCTACCATGCCTGACTTCCTTCCTTTCTTTTTAAAATTTATTTTTATTTATTTATTAGAGACAGAGATGGAGAGAGAGAGAGTGAGTGAGAGAAAAAGTGAGAGAGAATGGGTGCATCAGGGCCTCTAGCCACTGCAGACGAACTCCAGAGGCATGTACCACCATGTACATCTGGCTTACGTGGGACCTGGAGAATTGAACCTCGGTCCTTAGGCTTTGCAGGCAAGTGCCTTAACTGCTAAGCCATCTGTCTAGCCCTTTCTTTCTTTCTTTTTTAAAATTATCTTTTAAGTTTATTTATAAGCCACGTTCATTCCTATTTATGGTCAGATGAGTGATACATTTAAATAGACAATACATTTAAAAATTAACACCTTGACAGTTGGCTCAATTAACCCTCCAAATTAATAATCTGGTAGGTAAAGATTGTTTGCCTAAAAGTTAAATTGTTGGTACTGAAAGGTGTATTTGGGGCTGTTATTTGTAAGTTCCCATTAGTGGTACATTATCAAACACAAGGAAGACTTGAGCTTACATCTCTTTAAAGAACTTGAGTCAGGCGTGGTGGCACATGTCTTTAATCCTAGCACTCAGGAGGTAGAGATAGGAGGACTGCCATGAGTTCAAGGTTACCCTGAGACTACATAGTGAATTCCAGGTCAGCCTGGGCTAGAATGAGACCCTACCTTGAAAAACCAACCAAACAAACAAACAAAACATCCCCGCCCCCAAATTTAAAACACTTGACTTACACCACATAAGCCTCTGACTTAATTGTTCTATTTCTTCTTGGTTTCAGACAATATTTATGCTTTTTGTTCTTGGTTGGATATTTGTTCCCATTTATGCTAAGGCTGGGGTAAGTGTCTGTCAGCTTTATTACTTACAATATTTTTTCTTCATAAATTTTGCCTGTGTACTAAAAACAACTTGGGAGGACAAGTTAAGTTTTTAAAATTTATTTATTTATTTGCGAGAGGGAGAGAGGGAGAGAGAGAGAGAGAGAGAGAGAGAGAGAGAGAGAGAGAGAGAATGGGTGCACCAGGGCCTCCAGCCACTGTAAGCGAACTCCAGATGCATGTAGCACCTTGTGCATCTGGTTTATGTGGGTCCTGGGGAGTAGAACTTGGGTCCTTTGGCTTTGCAGGCAAACGCCTTAACTGCTAAGCCATCTCTCCAGCCCTTCTTTCCTCTTCTTGCTTGTGATGGGAATAACTTCCCCAACCATGACCTCCTGACATATGCACTCACTGCCACAGAGCCAAGGCAATGGACTAATAAAACCATGAGTCACACAACCCTTTCTTTAGTTTGAGTTGATTTATACAAGTTATCTGTTATAGTAATGGAAATCTGACCATAGTATTCATATATATATATGAACACACTTGACTTATGGCACTGATGGCTTTGTGGATCACTGAGGAAAACCAGACCAGTTGATTATTACATTAAAGATTAAATTGGGGGCTGGAGAGATGGCTTAGCAGTTAAGGCACTTGCCGGCAAAGCCCAAATCCCAGGTTTGATTCCCCAGTATCCACATAAGGCAAGATGCACAAGGTGGCGCATGCATCTGGGGTTTGCTTGCAGTAGCTGGAGGCCATAGTGTGCCCCTCCTTCTTCTCTCACTCTCTCTCTCAAATAAATAAATAAGTAAAAATAAAATTGGATCCCTGAATGACACAAAGTAGTTTAAGATTAAGGATTTAAATGAGAAATGCAAAACATTGAATAGGCAAATATAATTAAAAAAAAATTTACTTTTTTAAATTTGTTTGAGAGAGAGAGAAACAGGCATGGAAAGAGAGGGAGAGAGAAAATGGGCGTGCCAGGGCTTCCAGCCACTGCAAAGGAACTCCTGATGCATGCTCCCTCTTCTGCATCTGGCTTACATGGGTCCTGGGGAATTGAACCTGGGTCCTTTGGCTTTGCAGGCAAGCACCTTAAACACTAAGCCATTTATCCAGCCTGTTGTTTTTTTGTTTGTTTGTTTTGGTTTTTGAAGTAGGGTTTCACTCTAGTCCAGGCTGACCTGGAATTCACTGTGTAGTCTTAGGGTGGCCTCAAACTCACAGCGATCCTACCCCTGCCTCCTGAGTGCTGGGATTAAAGGCATGCACCACCATGCCTGGCTTATAAAATATTTTTATGGGAGCTGAAGAAATAGTTCAGTGGTTAAAGCGCTTGCCTGCAAAGCCTGATGGCACAATTTAGATTCCCCAGTACCCACGTAAAGCCAGATGCACAAAGTAGCACATGCGTCTGGAGTCTTGTTTGCAGTGCCGGGAGACCCTGGTGTGTCCATACTGTCTCTCTCTGCCTGCCTGTCTGTCTTTCAAATAAATAAATAAATATTTTATGTCCTTGTAATAAGAACCCCTTTAAAATCAGATATACACCTCTTTAGTACCTGGTTAATTGTTAAAGTGTACTTATATACAAGAGCCTGCAGGGAGCCCAGGCAGAGAAAAGAATAATCTAGAAGGAGGTCTAGCCTGAAAAGACAGAACTGCAACTAGGGAGATATTTCTGTTTCTTGTGATTTCAAATGAGTTCCCTCCCCAACCCCGCAGGGCGGGCACTGGGGAAGAAGTTTTGTTGGTTTGGGGTGTCAGAGGTCAGAATTGAGGATTGCGAGGAGCCTGAAAGCTCCCCAAGCAAGGGAACCAAAGACAGAATTAGCCCCCCCCCCAATATGAGTATAAATTATGCCCAAATCCTTGGTTGGCTACCAAACTACACAGGTGTGAGGGAAGCCTCTAGAAGGCCAGGCTAAAGTTACCAGAGACAGAAGCTAAAAGTGCACACAGAAACATGAGGAGCCCCTCGGCTCAGGGCAGGGGTGGGTGGCATACTAAGACCACGTAGAAACAGGGCAGGATCCTTTGTGGGGGCCGGGGGTGCCAGCACTCAGATGAGGTGTTCACGCAGAGGCAGGTGAGAGCCGTGTCTTTGACTCTGCCTCTCTAGACAGTGTTTGACGAGTCAGTCACGCGCTCTGCTCTGAACCCAGACAAGTAACTCATTGTTATTCGAAGAGCTGGATTTCCTTCTTTTATTTATTTATTTATCTATCTATTTATTTATTTATTTATTTATGAGTGATAGACAGAGAGAGAAAGAGGGAGAGGAGAGAGAGAGAGAGAGAGAGAGAGAGGATGGGCGCATCAGGGCCTTCAACCATTGCAAATGAACTCCAGAAGCATGCGCCCCCTTGTGCATCTGGCTTACGTGGGTCCTGGGGAATCGAGCCTTGAACTGGGGTCCTTAGGCTTCACAGGCAAGCGCTTAACTGCTAAGCTATGTCACCAGCCCTCCTTCTTTTTTTAAATTATTATTTTTATTTTTATTTATTTATTTGCAAGCGGAGAAAGAGAGAAATCAGAAAGAGAGGAAGAGAGAGAGAGAGAGAGAATGGGTGTGCCAGGACCTGTATCCACTGCAAACGAACTCCAGACGCATGTGTCCCTTGTGCATCTGGCCTGCATGGGTCCTGGTGAATTGAACATGGGTCCTTTGGCTTTGCAGGCAAGCGCCTTAACCTCTAAGCCATCTCTCCAGCCCTGGATTTCCTTCTAATATTGCACAGGGGCCTGGAATCCAAGTTTCTGGAAGTAGCAGCATTCTCTCTCTCTTCCTTTATTTTTCTCATCCTGAGGGGTGCCCAAGGCAGTGACCCCACGTCCTGCATTCCTGAGCCATTTCCGACTACCCGATAGCGTCTCGATGATGGTGGCGCTTTGTGAGGAGGGCTTGTCCCTGTGACCCTCCCCTTCGCCCGCGCCGTCTGATGGTGACTTGCCTCGTTGCCCGTACAGGTGGCGACACTGCCGGAGTACGTGCTGAAAAGGTTCGGCAGCATCCGGATGCAGCGGCTCCTCTCTGTCATGTTTTTACTCGTCTTTGTCTTCAGCAGGATCTCAGTGAGTCATAGAAGAGTGACCCCAAGAGATAGAACATTCCAGATCGAGAATACGACCAAAAAAACCCCAGTAGGCTGGTCTTGGGATTCTGAAATATGATCCCAACCACTTATATTAGGGTTGCGTAAATTCCTTCTTGGCCTCCGTTATGTAAGAGAGTAGCTTGACTGTGTCTACTTTTACCATTAATAGCTTAATAATATTTTCTTTTTTTAAAAAAATGTGGATTCTCAAAGAACTGCATCCACACAAGAATAGGATTTTATTTATTTATCTACTTGAGAGAGACAGAAAGAGAAAGAGGCAGATAGAGAGAGAGAGAGAGAGAATGAGTACACTCCACACGCATGTGCCACCTTGTAAATCTGGCTTACGTGGGTATTAGGGAATTGAACCTGGGTCCTTAGACTTCGCAGGCAAGTGCCTTAACCACTAAACCATCTCTCCAACCCAACTTGATGGTATTTTGCACAACTATTAAAAGGCACAGGCATCTTTGTTATGTAGGTCACACGTCCCTTCCTCATTCTCAGAGAACCTCGGATGTCCCCATCTCCTATCTGTTAGGTAATGTGCTTGAAACAATAAAGGGGTCCCCTACGCCCTGACAAGAGACACTTGGGCCTCACGGGTCTCCCTGGCGCCCTGTTACCCACCCTGCTTCTCAGCGGGCTTAGCCCTCCTCACGCCCTTTGTTGGCTGTGTCCGCCCTGCTCCTCCTCCAGCGTTTTGCTCGGCAGACGACTCCCCAGCATTCCTTGGAAGAGGAACGTCACCTCCTTGGAGAGGCCTCATCTGTCTCAAGTCTGTGGCTCTTTTAAAAATTTTCTTTTCCCTCCCTCCCTCCCTCCCTCCTTTTTTCCTTCCTTCCTTCCTTCCTTCCTTCCTTTCTTTTTTTTTTTTTAAAGAGCTATTTTTATTTATTTATTAGAGACAGAGAGCCAGGCTGTGGTGGCGCACGCCTTTAATCCCAGCACTCAGGGAGGCAGAGGTAGGAGGATCGCCATGAGTTCGAGGCCACCCTGAGACTGCATAGTTAATCCCAGGTCAGCCTGGGCCAGAGCGAGACCCTACCTTGAAAAACAAAACAAACAAACAAACAAAAAAAATTAGCGAGCGAGAGAGAGAGAGAGAATGGGCATGCCAGGGCCTCTAGCCACTACAAATGAACTCCACACACATGCGCCACCATGTGTATCTGGATTATGTGGGACCTGGAGAATCGAACCTGGGTCCTTAGGCTTCACAGGCATGCACCTTAACCGCTAAGTCATCTCTCCAGCAGCCCCCCCCCTTTTTTTTGAGGTAGGGTCTTGCTCTAGCTCAGGTTGACTTGGAATCCACTATGTAGTCTCAGGTTGGCCTTGAACTTATGACGATCCTCCTACCTCTGCCTCCCAAGTACTGAGATTAAAGGCATGCGCCATCACGCCCGCTCAGAGCTTAATTTTTATAGCTAACTTAAAGAGTTGTAAAAATCAGAAAGAGGATGTGTGTGGCCCATGGTGTCTTCAGACTGTACCACCTGGTTCTATATGGAAATTTTGCTAAACAAAAACCTAGTCTGTAGCCATGGAAAGTTTCTCCACCCACAGAAGTACAAGAAAACCAGACTCTTTGAGCATGCTCCCCACCTGGAGGCTTCACAGTGGGAGAGCTAACTGGGTGAACTGGTTTAATCTAAGCCCTGAAGATACTGACCTTGGCTGTGCTCAGAGAGCACAAAATTCGGACAGGTCTCTCGGTGCACACTGGTGATGGGGTGCTGTCCAGAGACCACCTCGTGCACGTGGCTTCCAAGGTCCGTTTCTTTGTGGGGTTGTGGCTGGTTCTGCTGGGCGCGAAGGTGCGGCTGACGATGACCTTGCTTCCGTTTCAGCTGGACATTTGCTTTGGAGCCATGTTCTTTAAACTTGTTTGGGACATAGATATTTACCAGATGACGCTGGTCGTGTTGATAATTGCAGCGGTTTATACCATCACAGGTGAGCTCGTCCTAACTGTGCAAGGGAGGTGTGTTTATCTTATTTATTTATTCATTTACTTTGAGAGAGAGGGAGAAAGAGAGAGAGAGAGAGAAGGGTAGATAGAGAGAGGATGGGTGCACCAGGGCCTCCAGCCACTGCAAACGTACTCCAGACACGTGCGCCCCCTTGTGCATCTGGCTTACGTGGGTATTGGGGACTCAAACTTGGGTCCTTAGGCTTTGCAGGCAAACACCTTAACTGCTAAACCAGCTCTCCAGCCCTATTTATTTTAAATGATTTACTTCTGTATTTTCAAGCAGAGAGAGACAGAGAGCGAGCAAAAGAGAGAGAGAGAGAGAGAGAGCATGACTGGGCATCAGTAAACTTCAGGTGCAAGCACCACTTTGTGCATCTGGCTTTATGTGGGTCCTGGGGAATCAATCCCAAGTCCTTAGCAAGTGCCTTTACTCTCTCTCTGTCTCTTTCTCAAATGAATAAATAATTTTTTTTGTTTTTATTTTTTTGAGGTAGGGTCTCACTCTAGCCTAGGCTGACCTGGAATTCACTATGGAGTCTCAGGGTGGCCCCGAACTCACAGTGATCCTCCTACCTCTGCCTCCCAGTGCTGGGATTAAAGTCATGCACCACCACACCCGGCTAAATAAAAAATTTTAATAAATACTTTCATTTAAGAATTTTAAGTAAAACTTTATTTAAAATTATTTAAAAGAAATATTTAAAAAATCAAATCAATAGTCTAACTTAAAAAAAAAAAGGAATCCCACAAAAGCCCAAGAACCACCAATATGACAAGAAAAGAGAGCCAACTGCTCAGTGTGAAATGAGCCACCACGAGCACATCTGCCAGGGCCCAGGAGTCACCACAGATAAAGTGGCGATTTAAACACGAGCGCTGCTGTCACTGCTAGCCTGACAACCTGCTGCAGGGAGATGGCGACAGACACTGAGGAGACTCAAAGCTCGCCAAAGCAGAAACCCAGAGGTTGCAGAGAGCTTAACACTCAAGTAGACTTATAAATAACACACCCGCCAAGGTTCAGAGAACATTGTGGAAGAGGAGGCAGAAAGAATGCAAGAGCCACAGGTGGAAAGGAGTACACCGAGGCATTGTCTTCCTGCCCACAGAGACTGATTGATGCATTCGTAACCCCAAGATGAATACTAGTAACCCCACTGAGGAGGGCCCTTGGTGGAATGGGGACAGGGGAGAAGGGGACATAGAGAAGAATCCGAGGAGGATGGGACCAACATGCAATTTTTTCAAACAGTAAAGTTCATAATTGAAAAAAGAGGGGCTGGAGAGATGGCTTAGTGGTTAAGGTGCTTGCCTGCAAAGCCAAAGGATCCAGGGTTCCATTCCCCAGGATCCAACGAAAGCCAGGTGCACAATGTGGTATATATGCCTGGAGTTTGTTTGCAGTGGCTAGGGGCCTTGGCACATCCATTCTCTCTCTCTCTCTCTCTCTGTCTTTCAAATAAATAAAAATAAACTATAAGAAAAATTTAAAAAAATCTTTTCGATAAAAAGTAAAGAGATTAAACCTAGCCGGGTGTGGTGGCACACGCCTTTAAATCCCAGTACTTGGGAGGCAGAGGCAGGAGGATCACGGTGAGTTCGAGGCCACCCTGAGACTACATAGTGCATTTCAGGTTAGCCTGAGCTAGAGTGAGACCCTACCTGGAAAAACAAACAAACAACAAAAAACAAAACAAAACAAGACAAAAAAGAGAGATTAAACCTAAAAATAAATAAATAAAAGAAAGCAGAGAGAAAGGCCATGAAGGATGTTAAAGGGAGGGAACAGGAAGTACACAGGCTAAATGAAGTCATTAACAGACTCACTGATGTAAAAGTCCCAGAACGTCTGACTGGGAGGTCCGGGAGGACAGGGGCGTGCAGAGTGGGTGGCGAGTTGCTGTCAGCAGAGCAGCGGATGTCTGACGTTCATGTTTCTTCCCCTTACTCTTCAGGGGGTCTGGTAGCAGTGGTTTACGTGGAGGCCTTCCAAGCTGGTATTTTGGTTTTAGGATCAGCCTTGTTAACAGGTTATGGTAAGTAAAACTTACAGAGACTGGGCAGCAAGGGGCAGAAATTTTGAATCCAGGTTGCCTGGGCCCATCATCTCATAGAGGAGGTGACTGAAGCCCCCAGAACCCAAGCGCATTGTCAAAAGTCATGCTTAAAGTGTGGGAGCAGACCTCTTCTCGTGGCAGAGAAGGAGGAGTTGAGTAAAGTGGAGCTGAGAGGCTCCGGAGCTGTGGGGTCCTTCACACCCCTCCCCAGCCCAGTGCTGGGTTCTTGTTCTCCAGTCGAAGCTTCTCTCTGGTTTCCACTCAGTTAAGTCCACCTGCTTAGGTCAGCAGCAGACCCACCTCTAATGAAGTGAGTCTGTCATTATCCTATCAACACACCTTTTTTCTCTGGCCTCACACTGCCACACAACCTACAATGTTTTAATATATTATCTATCTATCTATCTATCTATCTATCTATCTATCTATCTATCATTTGTCTATCTATCTATCTATCTATCTATCTATCATCTATGTATGCATCTATCTACCATCTATCATCTGCCACCCATTCATCTACCACTATCTATTTATCAATTTTCTACCTATCTATATCTATCTATCAATCATTTTTATATCTATCTATCTATCTATCTATCTATCTATCTATCTGTCATTTATCTATCTATGTATCATCTATGTATGCATCTATCTACCATCTATCATCTGCCACCCATCCATCTACCACTATCTATTTATCAGTCTTCTATATATCTATCTATCTAATCATCTTCTACTTATCATTTATTTATTTGTCATCTATCTCTGTCTACATATGTTTGCAAGGAGAGAGAGAGAGAGAGAGAAAGGGCGCGCCAGGGCCTTTAGCCACTGCAGCTGAACTCTCGCCACTTTGTGCATCTGGCTTACATTCTAGGGAATCCAGCTCAGGCCATCAGGCTTTGTAGGCGAGTGCCTTAACTGCTGAGCCATCTCTCCCAGCCTTTAAAATGGTTTTATTGTTCATTTGCAGAGAGAGAGAGAGAGAGAGAGAAGATAGATAATAGGTGTGCTGGGCCTCCTGCCACTGCAAATGACCTCCAGATGCATGCAACACTTGGGCACTGAACCCAGGCCATCAAACTTTGCAAGCAAGCACCTTAACCACTGAGCAACCTCCCTAGCCCCACTGTGTTCTTCTTGGCACATTAGGTCTTGGTTGTGTGTTATTCCATTGCAGATGAGGTTCAGCTGACCTGACTCTGACCTGACACTGGCTCTTTTATTAGTATTTTTTTTAGTTTTTAGTTTTATTTATTTATTTGAGAGAGGCAGAGAGAGGGAGAGATAGAATGGGCACACGAGGGCCTCCAGCCACTGCAAATGAACTCCAGACACATGCGCTCCCTTGTGCATCTGGCTTACATGGGACCTGGGGAATCGAACCGGGGTCCTTTGGCTTTGCAGGCAAATGCCTTAACCACTAAGCCATCTCTCCAGCCCCTCACACCGGGTCTTATTTACAGTGTTGGTTCTTCATCTGTGCTCTTCGAGGAACTGATAAGTACGTCTCTGTTTTCTTTCTCTTTTTCAAGCCTTTGGTAAAGTGGGCGGATACCAGGAGCTGAAGCTCAAGTATTTCAAAGCCATCCCACGGCTGACCAACAAAGGGAACTGGACGGCCAAGGCCGAGTGCTACTTGCCTCGAGGGGATGCTTTCCACATCTTCCAAGACCCCCTCTCTGGAGACGTCCCCTGGCCGGGCCTCGTCTTTGGGGCCACGTTTGTGTCCTTGTTCTGTGGGTGTGCTGATCAGGTAATTGCAGGTGCTGTCGCCAAGGTGACCGCTCTGTTGTACCTCCGCAGCTACTGGCCACTGCGGCCCATCTGCTGGCCCGTGGTCAGGTTTGCTCTCAATTTTTATTTATTTTCTGAAAAACAAAACTGTAAGAAGTTCTTGTTAAAAGCAGCTTAGAGTTGGAGGCAGGAGAATTGAGAGCTCAAGGCTATCCTCAGCTACATGGTGAGTTCAAGCCTAGCCTGGGTTCCATGAGAACCTATTTGAAAACAAACAAAGCCAAAATAGAATGCAGCCATTACCTTAGATAAAACAACCCATCTTTACTTTTTCTTTTTTCTTGAAATATTTTTTAAAAATTATTTTTATTTATTTATTTGAAAGAGAGAGAGAGGGCGGGGATGGGCATGCTAGGGCCTCCAGTCACTGCAAATGAACTCCAAATACATACACCGCTTTGTGCATCTGGCTTACATGGATCCTGGGGAATTGAACCTGGGTCCTTGAGCCTTGCAGGCAAGTGCCTTAACTGCTAAAACATCTCTCTAGCCCTGAAATATTATTTCTTTATTTATTAGAGAGAGAGAAACAAAGAAAGTGAATATGGGTGCGCCAGGGCCACTGCAAACAAATTCCAGATGCATGCATCACTTTGTGCATCGGGCTTTACACGAGTACTGGGGAATTGGACCCAGGCCATCAGGCTTTACAAAAAAAGCACCTTTAATTGCTGAGCCATCTCCAGCCTCATCTTTACTTTTTTGTTCTTTTAATTATTACTATTATTATTATTATTTTTTTTGGTTTTTCGAGGTAGGGTCTCACTCTAGCCCAGGCTGACCTGGAATTCACTATGTAGTGTCAGGGTGGCCTTGAACACACAGCGAGGATCTATCTACATCTTGTATCCAAGCACTTTGTCACCTCATGAATTCTAATAATTTCATGTAAACTTTGTAGAGATATAGCACGCCATTTGCAAGTCATGGAGGGTTTCCCTTCCATTCTTACACATGACCTTACCTGACATTTCTCGCTGTATCAACTTGGACTTCAACACGTAATGACATATAAGTCATCGGCTTTTTATTTTTGTTTGTTTTACTTTTCCAGGTAGGGTTTCACCTACCAGAGGGCACGTCCCGCTGCTGTGGCAGGACCCAAGTGCCCTGTGTGCACTGGCATGCTGATGGAACTGTCCCCACTTTGCCCACCTGTGTCTCCCCGACAGGTTTCTGTGCAGCGCTGTCTGGCGGGGAAGAGCACGCTGCACGCGAAGGGGGGCTGCCTCTTATGCGGCTACCTGAAGCTGCTGCCCATGTTCGTCATGGTGATGCCGGGCATGGCCAGCCGCGCCTTGTTCCCAGGTAAACTCTTCTTTAAAGTATTTAATTCAATTAATTTATTTATTTGACAGAGAAAGAGGGGAGAGAGAGAAAGAGAGAGAGAGAGAGAGAGAATGGACACGCGAGGGCCTCCAGCCACTTCAGACGAACTCCAGACGCATGCACCCCCTTGTGTATCTGGCTTACGTGGGTCCTGGGGAATCAAAGCTGGGTCCTTTGGCTTTGAGGCAAATGCCTTAACCGCTAAGCCATCTATCCAGCTCAACTCTTTCTTTCTTTCTTTCTTTTTTTTTTTTAAATTAGTTTGTTTATGAGAGAGAGAGAACGGGCACACCAGGACCTCCAGCCACTGCAAACAAACTCCAGATGCATGTGCCACTTTGTTCATCTGGCTTTACATGGGTCCTGGGGAATCAAACCTGGGTCCCTGAGCTTCACAGGCAAGCTCCTTAACCACCAAACTGTCTCTCTAACACAGTACCTTATTATGTGCATGTGTTGTATGTGCATGTATGTGGTACATATGTGTGCATATGTATATTTGTGTGTGTGTGAGTGTGTGTGTGTGTGTGTGTGTGCATGTGCGTGTGGAAGCTAGAGGATGTTTACGTCTTCCTTGGTAGCTCAACACTCCATTTACTAAGACAGGGTCTCTCACTTGAAACCAGGGCTCACCAATCCAGCTAATCTAGCTCCAGGGATTCCCTTGTCTGTGCCTCTCAAGTGCTTGGATTGCAAATGGCCTGCCATACCCACCCAGTATCCCGTGTGGGTACTGGGGGTCTGAACTCTGGGCCTCATGCTTGTGCAGCAAGTTCTGTAACCCACCAAGTCATCTCCCCCTTCCCCCAAGTGACTTCCCGACTCTGATGTGTTCACACTACTCAGCCATGCCCTCGTCACAATCTTGAGACGATGTGACGTGGAGTATCAGGTCTCTCCTGGTGGACTGGCTGTTGGGGTTCCCCCCAAGCGCTTCTTTGGAACGGAGTTGAGCAGACTTCCATAATAGATACAGCAAGCTAGAAATGCCAAGATGCTAAGTTCATGCAGGGACTGTCCCATGACATAGAGCCCCATCCCCTCCCCGCCCCACCCCGCAGCAGGGCCAGGCCTCACCTTTGAGACCATCTGCAGGAGGGTTGCGTTGCTTTAACGTGGCACACACATCATGGTGCCAAGTGTGCCAGGCACTGCATGGGGGACCTGCTAAAGGCCATCGCTGCTCCTCCCCACAGCTCCAGCCAAAGCTTCCTTGCCTTCATTGAACTCACGGGGCACTTTGGAGGAAGCTCAGTGCAGTCCCCAAAGTGGAGCCGACTCAGAGAAAGGCCCACATTCTTTCCACCACGTGCTGTTAAATCGCACCCCCCCTCCTCATTTCTGAGGGAGCTATTAGAATTCTGTTGGCGTGCCGTCTTAGTTCTGCTGGCTTGACCTGTCTCTCTGGGCAACGAGTCTATTCATTCATTAAATGTTGGGGAACACTTACCCAGACAGGGGCAGAGTTGGTGGATTGTCTTGCTGCAGGGCAGGAGCAGACAAAGCAAGGAGCTGTTCTGAGTGTTGAGTACAAAGCGTGTGCAATGGCCGCCTCTCCCCTAAGCCGCCCCTCAGTCTGCCTCCGAGACACACCTCTTTCTGTCCTATTTCTTTATAGGTGTGTGTTGTTTTTTTTTAAATAGCCTCCAAATAAAATGGAGTATTCCTTAGTATATGTTTACATTTTAATTCAAAAATATTTATTTAGGGGCTGGAGAGATGGCTCAGAGGTTAAGGCGCTTGCCTGCAAAGCCAAAGGACCCATGTTCGATTCTCCAGAACTAACATAAGCCAGATGCACAAGAGGGGGCGCACGTGTCTGGAGTTCATTTGCAGTGGCTGAAGGCCCTGGTGCACCTAATCTCTCCCTCCCCCCACCTCTTTCTCTCTCTCTCTCTCAATTAAATAAATATATATATTTTTTTGTTTTACATACTTGAGAGGATGCACGTGGGCATACTAGAGCCTCTTGCCACTGCAAACGAACTCCAGACACATGTACCACTTTGTGCAAATTGACTTTACACAGGTACTGGGGAATTGAACCCTGGACCATCATTGCAAGCAAGTGCCTTTAATGGCTGAGCTATTGCTCCAGTCCCCTTTCTACTTTCTTTTTCTTTTTTTGTTTTTTTGAGGTAGGGTCTCACTCTAGCCCAAGCTGAGCCACCACGTCCAGTGGGTCTGTTTCCTAACTCCATAAATCCAAACAAACTTTGCTTTGACTACGGAAGGCCAAACATGAGAATGTTGAAAGAGGGGCGGGGCGTGGTGGTGCACGCCTTTAATCCCAGCACTCGGGAGGCAGAGGTAGGAGGATCACCATGAGTTCGAGGCCAGCCTGAGACTACATAGTGATTTCCAGGTCAGCTTGAGCTACAGTGAGACCCTACCTCAAAACAAATAAACAAGTAAACAAACAAACAGACCCACCTGTTCTCCTGTAAGACCTTGAACCCTCAACTAATGCCCTTCTTGGGGCCACGGGACTGTGGTTCCCAGTTGTTCGCACACTAATATGTGGTAAGCAGCCCGCTAGCCCTTCCTGACCTGCGGCTGGGATCTTTGAAAGGCTCACGGTGTGCCACACCTGCCCTGGGTGGTGCGGTGAGTTTGAAGACCCCCCACTCCCGGGGTCCTAGAGCTTTGCTTCAGCCCGAGCCACTGTCCGCATGCAGAGGGGTCATGAATTGGGTAACTCCCCACGGACCAGGAATCTGTCATCTCCCCAAGCCTGTGTGATTTCTCATCTGCGTCCCTTCCTCTGAGCTGGGGGGTCTGCAAGCCCAACGGCTGGTTGACATGGCTGCCACTTTAAAAAAAAAATTATTTTGGGTTATTTATTTATTTGAGAACAACAGAGAGAGAGAAAGAGGCAGAGAGAGAGAGAGAGAGAGAATGGGTGCACCAGGGCCTCCAGCCACTGCAAACGAACTCCTGGGGAATTGAGCTCCTTAGGCTTCACAGGCAAGCGCTTAACGGCTAAGCCATGACTGGCACTTTTCTCTGTAGATCAGGTGGCGTGTGTGGTGCCTTCAGAATGTGAAAAGTACTGCAACATCCGGACCGGTTGCAGCCCCCTGGCTTACCCGATGCTGGTGATAGCCCTGATGCCTTCCGGTAAGCCCCGGGCTCTCCCACCAGGGCCTGCGGACCCCACGCAACCTGCGCCCTGGCGCTGTGAAGTGGCTCTTCAGGGGTGGGCTTCCTTCCCAGGCAGCCCATGGTTCTGCATGAACAAGCAAGCTGTGTTGTGGGAGGGTCGAGACCGCAGGAATAAGGCTTGTTTTCTATAGTGGGAGGAGCAGGCCCTCCTCCCTCTCTTTCCCTCCCACACTGATGGTGCGTGTGTTCACGGAGACACAACCTGAGCACACATATACACAAAAAGGGCACACACGCACACACACACACACACACACACACACACACACACACACACGGCTGCTCCGTGAGTTCCCTCTCTCATTCATTCAGAAAATGAGCTCCACATGGTGCAAGGTTCTTTTTCAGCCCTAAGAACACACACATGGGAAGAACAGTCCTGTCTTCAAAGGGCTTAGCATGCAATTGGGGGGAGGGGGGAAAGCCAAGGAGCTGGCAGTTTTCCAGAAGTCAAGCAATACCCATTGCGAAGTGTCAGCAAGCCCTTGCATTTAGCTCATCCTCTCCCACAAATCCCACTGAAGTGGCCAAAGAAAGTTTTATACACACACACACACACACACATATTTCTTTGGCCACTTCAGCCTATCTATCTATCTATCTATCTATCTATCTATCTATCTATCTATCTGTCATTTATCTATGTGTCTAACATCTATCTATCTATCTATCTATCTATCTATCTATCTATCTATCTGTCATTTATCTATGTGTCTAACATCTGTCTATCTACCTATCTATCTATCTATCTATCTATCTGTCATTTATCTATGTGTCTAACATCTATCTATCTATCTATCTATCTCTACCTCATCCTCCCTCTCACTCTGCTTGCAAACAAATAAAAAATATTTATTGATTTATTTGCAAGCAGAGAGAGAATGAGAGAGAGAGAATGAATGAATATGGGTGCACCAGGGCCTTTGGCTGCTGCAAATGAACTGCAGACACATGCACCACTTTATGCACCTGGCTTTATGCAAGTACTGGAGAATGGAAACCAGGTCATTAGTCTTTGCAGGCAAGCACGTGACCTGCTGAGCCATCTCTCCAGCCCTAAAGCTGGCATGTTCTGTCCATGAAGCTTTAGCGTTTGGCAGCATTCCTTGAGAGCCTACGTCTTCCTGGCATGGTCAGAGAGGTGATAGGTCAGGACATGTTTTCTTTTTCTTTCTTTCTTTTTTTTAAAATTGAAAAAACATATTTATTTTTGTGAGAGAAAGAGAGAGAGGGAGAAAATGGGCACACCAGGCCTCCAGCCACTGCAAAAGAACTCCAGAAACATGCACCCCCTTGCGCAACTGGCTTACGTGGGTTCTGGGGAACTGAACCAGGGTCCTCTGGCTTTTCAGGCAAAGGCCTCAACTGCTAAGCCATCTCTCCAGCCCGCGTTTTCTTTTCTTTCAGGCCTACAAGGCTTTATGCTGTCTGTGCTCTGCGCCGCCATCATGTCCTCCCTCACTTCTGTTTTCAACAGTTCCAGCGCTATCTTTACGATGAACATTTACCCCTGGATGCGGCCTGTGGCCACTGAAAAGGAGCTCATGGTGGCAGGAAGGTGAGGTGCGCCTCGAACGCATTCGTTAGTTCTGTCAATGAAGCATCACCTGTAATTGTGTGATTACGACATGGGAATTTGGGGTGTCTTTGAGAGCAACAGAGTCAGTGCTTGGCTCTTGGCTGGGTTTTAACAAAGATTAGAAAAACGATTTAAGAAGATCTATAACAAGCCATGAGATTAAAGTAGTAACAACTAACCTCCCAGCCCCCACAAAAGTCCAGGGCCAGACAGGTTCCCTGCAGAAGTTCTATCAGAACTTTAGTAAAGAACTGAAGCCGTTGCTTCTCAAGTTTTTCCATAAAATAAGAAAAGGAGCTGGGCGTGGTGGCCGTGAGTTCGAGGCCACCCTGAGACTACACAGTGAATTCCAGGTCAGCTTGAGCTAGAATGAGACCCTACCTCAAAAAACAAACAACCAAAAAGAAAGAAAAAAGAGCTGGGCATGGTGGCGCATGTTTTTAATCCCAGCACTCGGGAGGCAGTGGTAGGAAGATCACCATGAGTTCGAGGCCACCTAGAGACTACATAGTGAATTCTAGGTCAGCCTAGGCTAGAGTGAAACCCTTCCTTGAAAAACCAAAAAAAAAAAAAAAAAAAAAAAAAAAAAAAAAAAAACCAAAAACAAAAAAGCCAGAAGCAAAAACAAAAAAGAAAGCAACACCACCTCCACCAACAAAACAAAACCCCCAAGTGTATGAGAATGGGGGCACCAGGGCTTGGTGCCACTGCAAGTGAACTCCACGCGCCACTGTGCATGTGGTTTTACATGGATACTGGGGAATCAAACCTAGGCCATCAGACTTTGCAAAGCAAGTGCCTTTAACCACTGAGCCATGTCTCCAGTTCGTCGTCTTTTTTCCTCCGTGAGACAAGCTCTCACGTTTCAGACTGGCCTCACGCTCATGGTGCAGCCGGGATTGCAAGTGTGCACTGCCACACCCGCTTTCACACACTGATGGGGACCGGCCAGGGCCTCTTGCTTGCTGGGTAAGCCCTCTACCAGTTGAGCTAATGCCCTTGCTTGCTTGATTAAAAAAAAATTATTTATTTTAATGAGAGGAGAGAAAGAGAGAGAGAGAGAGAGAGAGAAGGAGAGAGTGAGAGGGAGAGAGGCAGATGAGAGAGAGAACGGGCGTGCTAGGCCCTCCACCCACTGTAAACGAACTCCAGATGCATGTGCTACCTAGTGCATCTGGCTTACATGGGAACTGGAGAGTTGAAACTGGGTCCTTAGGCGTCCCAGGCAAGTGCCTTAACCATGTAGCCATCTTTCTAGCTTAAAACTTCAAGTTTATTATTATTATTTTTTGTTGTTGTTGTTTTGAGGTAGGGTTTCACTCTAAGTCCAGGCTAACCTGAAATTCACTATGTAGTCTCAGGGTGGCCTTGAACTCACGGCGATCCTCCTACCTCTGCCACCCAAGTGCTTGGATTAAAGGCATGCGCCACCACGCTTGGCTCTTTTTTGAGGTAGGGGCTCATTGTAGCCCAGGTTGGTTGATTTTTTTTTTCTTTTTGGTTTTTTTGAGGTAGGGTCTCACTCTAGCTCACGCTGACCTGGAATTCACTGTGTATTCTCAGGATGGCCTGGAACTCACAGCAATCCTCCCAAGTGCAAGGATTAAAGGCGTGCACCACTCTTGATTTTTTTCCCCTAATGTACCATCCCACATTCTGGAGAGCATCTCATTTAATGTTGCATAAAATGTTCTCAGTGTAGGTGGCTGAAATCTTTAAATTTATGAGTCAAAATGTGTCTGAAAATTTTAGAAATATACTACACCTCGAGAAATTAATACTTGCCATCTATTATATATTTTAATACTGATTGCTCCTCCAAATTTGTGTAAACATGCCCACCACATGTAGTGGAATAGACCCACTATCCAGTAACAGGCAAAGGACAATATTGCTGTTTAGACGTTAAAGACCTCCTTTTCATAGCCTTATGACACCCATTGATGCTCATGGTTATGGCTGTTTCCTTTTCCCTCATGTTTGTTTGTTTGTTTGTTTATTTATGAGAGAAAGAGGCAGAGAGAAGAGAAAAAAGAAAGAGAGAGAGAGAGAGGGAGAAAGGGAGAGAATGGGCACACTGGGGCCTCTAGCCTCTGGAAACGAACTCCAGATGCATGCGCCACCCTGTGCATCTCGCTTTCATGGGTTCTGGGGACTGGAACCTGAGTCCTTAGGCTTTTCAGGCAAGTGCCTTAACTGCAGAGCCATCTCTCCAGTCCTACCTCCACGTTTATGAATGTACATGATTGTAAACCAAAGGATAAGGCTGGGGATATAACTCAGTTGTGAAGCACTTGCTCAACATACACCAGAAATACAATAATAATAACAACAATGATAATAATAATCATACAAAGGAATGGTAAAAAGTTTGGGGTTTGCAGAGATTTTTGCAGAAGAAAAACATCGAGTCGTTACCGACTGTTGGTTTGATTTGCAGGTTTTTTGTTATAATCTTACTTGCGCTCACCATTGTCTGGATCCCCATCATGGAGATGGCTCACAGTGACAAGCTGTTTAAGTACATGCAGGTCATTAGGAGTAGCCTGACCATACCTATTTCTGCTGTCTTTCTGCTCTCTGTGTTTTGTAAGAGAGTCAATGAGAAGGTGAGTCTTGGCACGACCCACACTCACGGGGGATTCCTCCATTACCTCTGTTCATGATGTGTGCCCTGAGGGCCATGCTCACAGGAGTGGGACTGTGGGCTCTCTTGTACCTTCCCTGCACTGAGGAGGTGAACACATCAGCCATGGTTGTGACCAAATCAAGGTCCAAATTAATGGTTTGTTTCTTTCATTAATAATATGCTAAAAGCATAATTTGCCCAGGTAGTTTTATCTTTTTGTTGTCTTTTTTATTTTTAATTTTAATAAGTTATTAATTAATTAATTTGAGAGAGAGAGAAGGCAGAGACAGAGAGAGAGAGAGAGAGAGAGAGAGAGAGAGAGAGAGAGAGAGAATGGGCATACCAGGACCTTCAGCTCTTCAGATACATGCACCACCTTGTGCAGCTGGCTTATGTGGGTCCTGGGGAATGAAACCTGGGTCCTTTGGCTTTGCAGGCAAGTGCCTTAACCACTAAGCTATCTTTCCAGCCCTTTTGTTGTTTTCTTAAAAAAAATTTTCTAGTCATGGTCCGGCATGGTGGCTCTCGCCTTTAATCCCAGCACTCGGGAGGCAGAGGTAAGCAGATCATTGTGAGTTCAAGGCCAGCCTGAGACTGGATAATGAATTCCAGGATAGCCTGGGCTACAGTGAGACCCTACCTTGAAAAAACAAAACAAAACAAAACAAAACAAACCTCTACTCATGACTAGGTGTGCATGCCTTTAATCCCAGCACTTGGGAGGAAGAGGTAGGCTGGTCACTGTGAGTTGGAGAGCAGCCTGGGACTACAAAATGAGTGTCAGGTCAGCCTGGGCAAGAGTGAGTCCCTACCTTGGAAAAACAAAAACAAACAAAAAAAAAAAAAAAAAGAAAAGTTTCTAGTCATGCCAGCTTGTTTCCACAGACAGTTGAGTAGCCTGAGCTTGCACAGTTTCCCAAGTATAGCACCGGAGGAGGTCTTCTGTGGCCTGCTTGTGCCTCCTCTCAGGCCCTGCCTCCCCATGCACAGCCACCGGCCCAAGCCACTCTGGACTTCTGATTGCCCAACTGCTCTCTGCCTCCTTTGGCCTCCCTTTCATTTGCATTGCTCCTTTCCTTTGCTAGCAATACATATACATACATACATACATATATTTATTTATTTTTATTTTTTATTTTTTAAAGATTTATTTATATGTTTATTTGAGATGGCGGGAGGGGAGACAGAGAGAGAGAGAGAGAGAAAGAGAGAGAGAGAATGGATGCACTAGGGCCTCTAGCCACTGCAAATAAACTCCAAATTCATGTGCGACCATGTGCATCTGGCTTAAGTGGGACCTGGATTATCAAACCTGGATTCTTAGGCTTCACAGGCATGTGCCTTAACTGCTAAGCCATCTCTCCAGCCCTGTTTTTATTTATTTATTTGACAGAGAAAGAGAGAGAAAGAGAGAGAATGGTCATGCCAGGACCTCCAGTCACTGCAAACGAACTTCAGATGCATGCGCCCCTTTGTGCATCTGGCTAATGTGGGTCCTGGGGAATCAAACCTGGGTCCTTTGGCTTTGCAGGCAAATGCCTTAACCGCTAAGCCATCCCTCCAGCCCAGAAATATGTTTTTGCTGCATCCTTTGACCGATGTTTTGTCCCAGGTTTACCTCAGTTATGGGCATATATTATGTTTTGTTTTGGCTTTTCAAGGTAGGGTCTCGCTGTAGTCCAGGCTGACCTGGAATTCACTATGTGGCCTCAGGGTGGCCTCAAACTCACAGCGATCTTCCTACCTCAGCCTCCCGAGTGCTGGGATTGAAGGAGTGCGCCACCACGTCCGACTTAGGACCTTTGTTAACCTTGAGTGCTTGCTCAGGCCCTCTTTCCTGCCCGTTTGGGAGAGGGCACTCCTCTGGCTTCTACAAGCTTGTCTGCCTCAGGAAGTGACTCCTCCATCTGGTTCTGGGTCGACCGCCAGGCTTGCCCCCATTTGTTAGCCCCCCCCCACCCCATCTCACATCTGTCTCGGCCTGAGCCAGTCTGTAGATACAACTCCCAAATTAAGACCCTACTCCTTGCTCTGATGGAGTGGACAGCACAGTTAGGAGAGACACACAATGCCAACTTATCCGGCCAGTCTTTCTGATGGTAACACAGTGCAGTTTGAAAGACTAGAAAGGACCATGGAAGGCGCAGGGTTATGGGACTTGGGCAGATAAGATGTTCGCTTGCCTGGGCGGTGGGGCGGGAGGGGGGAAGGTGAGCTCTGGGCTCAGTTAAGATACTCTGGCTCAGGTAAGAAGGTGCTGGAGATCAATGGAGCGGGGCACCCAGTGTTCCGATGTGGCCATTGCAGGTGAGTGAGGGCGCGCGCACAAATCAAAAAAGAGAGAGAAGGGCTGGAGAGATGGCTGAGCAATTAAGGCACTTGCGAAGCCTAAGGGCCCAGGTTCGATTCTGCAGTACTTATGTTAGCCAGATGCACAAGGTGGTGCATGTGTCCGGAGTTCGTTTGCAGTGGCTGGAGGCCCTGGTGCACTCATTCTCTCTATCTGCTTCTTTCTCTCTCTCAAATAAATAAATAAAATTAAAAAGAAAAATTTAACAAAAGCGAGAAAGAAATAGAAAGGTGTCAGAGAGCGTTGCTGGGTTTTGGCCTCAGAAGACAGAATTGGTGACCACGCTCAGGGACACGGGGGCTTTTTGGTCATATTTAGCTTGAGATACTTACTCATAGGCTCAGTTAAAAGTGTCTGAGGTGTGTCTTCAGTTCCCTAGTTGACACAAGGGTGAGTCCTGGGGTCTGGCACCTCCACATTCCCCCCATTTTCCGACCCAGCTCACCAGGAATGGGAGGACTCAGCAAGTTGGTTTCATCCCCCATCTTCCTCCCACGTGACTGTTGGGTTCCTTCTTTTCAAGGGCGCCTTTTGGGGGATGATTTTCGGGATTGTGACTGGTCTCATTCGATTGCTGGCTGAGCTTCTCTACGGACCCTGGACCTGTGAGGGGAGCAGCAGGTGCCCCGCGTTCATCTGCGGCCTGCACCACCTCTATTTTAGCATGCTCCTCCTCCCAGTGAGCGTTCTCGCCATTCTGGCCGTCTCCTTAGCCACAGACCCAGTTCCGGATGAGCACGTAAGTGCTGCGGTATGGACGCTCTGGGGGTGCCCCTGGGGAACAGAAAATCAGAAACGGAGGAGAGACTGGGTTTCTGCACTGTCTTTGGACATGGGAGGTCTGTGGCCTGGGTGGGTCAGAAATAGGCCAGTTGCATAGACAAGGCCCTGCCTTAAAAACAGTAAGCGCCAGGTGTGGTGGCGCACGCCTTTAATCCCAGCACTCAGGAGGCAGAGGTAGGAGGATCGCCGTGAGTTCGAGGCCACCCTGAGACTACGTAGTGAATTCCAGGTCAGCCTGGGCTACAGCGAGACCCTACCTCAAAAAACAAACAAACAAACAAACACACACAGTAAGGCACCTTCCCAGGACCCCCCCCCCCCCCAGCTGCCACTTGTCTACCAGGAAAGAACTGAGCCACGCAGAAGGGGTAGGGGACAGGATCACTGGAGCCCCTCACAGGCCCAGGAGCTGCTTCTCAGCCTTTTCCTCACAAATCATTCCCGACCTCCCATGAGGCAGAGGCCAGTCGCACACTTCAGATGCTCCTTAGAACGCCGGGTTCCGAGAAGTTCAGTAACTCGTGTGAGGTAACGAAAGCAGTACGCGGCGGGCCCGGGGCCTCAACCTGCCTCTCAGTGCAAGATGCCTTTACCATGTAACCTACGCTGCTCCCTTAGTAGGACAGGGAACTGGCATCTCCAAACATCAGCAGGAAGGAGAGCCCTGGGCATCTCCCTGGCACCCAAGAGGCTAGAGTTCTGAAGAGCTCAGAAGGGAAGGGGTATCCAGACAAGTGCCTTGCACACAACTTTCCCCAGAGTGTGGACCCAAGGGGAGAGCTTGTTATCAAAAGTTGAGTCTCAGGGGCAAAGGCAGAGGCAGAAGTGTCAAAAGTTTGAGGCCAAAGCCGGGTGTGGTGGCCACACCTTTAATCCCAGCCCTCGGGAGGCAGAGGTAGGAGGATCGCCGTGAGTTCGAGGCCACCCTGAGACTACATAGTGAATTCCAGATCAGCCTGGGTCAGAGTGAGACCCTACCTTGAAAAACCAAAAAAAAAAAAAAAAAAAAAAAAAAAAAAAAAAAAACCTGTGAGGCCAGCCCACAGTACATAGCAAGTTCCAGTTCTGCTTGGACTGCACAAGGGAACCTGAAGAGACCGCTGCAAGCCTTAGGGACCCCCAGCTCGATCTGACTCACCAGCTGCCCCTGCTGCTTCTGGCATCCAGTTTACACGGGCGGCTTGGGAATTGAACTTTGCAAGCAAATGCTTTTAACCGCTGAACCATCTTCCTAGTCCCCAAGGAAAACCGTTTTGCATCAGCAAAACTTGTCAAGGCGCTCAACATAAGTGACCGCGGAGTGCTCAGCACTGAATGGGGCATCGATATCTCCACGGCTCAGGGAACATGGCTGAAGACTGGGGCAGAAAGAATGTAAGAGGCAGAGGGTGGGGCGGAGTGCTGTGGCATCCAGTCTTCTGGTCCTGGAACAGCCGCTGTCGCGCTCCCGAGCTCACAGTGGCTGTCACTACACAAGGTTGAGCCCATCCGTACTCCACCATGGACGATGGAGGAGCTCACGGGGCCCTCGTCCCTCCATGAGGAGCTGTTGACCGTTAATCGTTGCTGTGTGCTGCGCAAGGAGGGGACACATTGCTTCAGCGGCATAGCCTATGCTCTGATAAATAACTCCCCCACCCGTATTCATGCAAACAGTTCTAATTAAACTCAGTGGGTTACACGCACGCACGCACCGTCAAAGCAGAAGCGGGACTAGTTGAGAAGAGGAAGGTTCAGTGGCAGGGGGAACACACGAGAGAAGGTAATATGAGAAAAATCCATCATTGCACGCATGTATAAAAATTGTCAATAAAAGGCTGGAGAGATGTCTCAGTGGTTAAGGTGTTTGCCCGCAAAGGACCCAGGTTCGATTCCCTGGTACCCACGCAAGCCGGATGCACAAAGTAGTGGCTGGAGTTTGTTGTCAGTGGCTAGAGGCCCTGGCGCGCCCATTCTCTCTCTCACTCTTAAATAAATAAATAAATTGTAAATAAAGTAAGTAACTAAAAGAAACTGAGCCAGGGCATGGGGAGCGCCTCGCTGACACGTGTGGAGGAGGTGGGCTCTGCCCCAGGGGCCAGGCAGGGCGTCTCCTGTCCTAGGCAGTCTTGCTGCTGTCGGCTATCCCAAAGAGGGCTTCTGGAAGGACATCGGCTCTGATCTGCCATGCCCCACTCAGCAAGATGACAGTATTCCCTTCACTGGGCTGGAAAAATTACGTCATGGGCGATGGGCAGCTTCTGCCGCCCTGAGGAGGTGCCGTCTTCCAAACAGGAGGAAGTCCCAAACTTGTTATCTTCAATTAAAAAAAATATTTATTTTCAAGCAGAGAGAGATAGAGATAGAGGAAAGAGAGAAAGAGAGAGAGAAGAGAGAGAGAGAGAGAGAGAGAGAATGGGCATGCCAGGGCCTCTAGCCACTGCAAACAAACTCCAGATGCATGTACCCCTTGTGCATCTGGCTAACGTGGGTCCTGGGAAATTGAACCTGGGTCCTTTGGCTTCGCAGGCAAATGCCTTAACTGCTAAGCCATATCCCTAGCCCAATCTTCAACCTTTAGGCTAAAGGACACTGAAGCTCATACAGGTTGTGCCACTTGGCCAAAGTCACACAATCGCATGGTGCCTGAATCAGAGATAAAACCCAGAGTCCCTGGTTCCTGCCATCTCCCCAACTTACATCTTTTGTTTGGTATTTTTAGGGTTTCACTTTAGCTCAGGCTGACCTGGAATTCACTCTGTAGACTCAGGCTGGCCTTGAACTCACAGTGGATCCTCTTACCTCTGCCTACCAAGTGTTGGGATTAAAGGCGTCCACCACCATGCCCGGCTACATCTTTCGTTAAAGCCTTAGAAGTGGCTCTCTTTGTTGAGTCCATCAGGACCCTGCTCCAAGCTACGGACTTGACATGGCACTACATGCATGACAAGTTTCTGTGGTGACACCCTCTACTCTGCTCTCTCCATTCCAGCTCCATGGTCTCTGCTGGAGTTTACGCAACAGCCAAGAGCAGAGGGTGTGCCTGGGTCCCGAGGTGGAGTGGAAGTCACTCTCCAAGCTCAGAATCCAGCCAGGTGAGAGGCAATATCAGCAGTCCTGTGTAGGAGGCTCTGAAGTGACATGTGACCTGGGTTTCTGCCTCAGCACCTTTTTTCTTTTAAAACAAACAAAAATATATTTATTTATTTTTATTTATTTACTAGAGAGAGAGAGAGAAAGAATGGGTGCACCAAGGCAAACTGCAAACGAACTCCAGATGCACGTGCTACCTTGTGCACCTGGCTGATGTGGGACCTGGAGAATCGAACCTGGATCCATAGGCTTTACAGGCAAGCACTTTAACCACTAAGCCATCTCTCCAGCCCTCAGTGCCTTTTTGTTTTCTTATCCTTGTCTTCAGAACTGTTCTGCCAGGCAAAGGCCCTGGCTTTATGTGTTTATTTATTTGCAGAAAGAGAGAGAGAGAGAGAATGAGTGCACTAGGGCCTCTTGCCACTGTAAACGAACTCCAGATGCATGTGGCACTTTGTGCATCTGGCTTTAAGTGTCTGGGTACTGGGGATTTGAACCCGGGCCTCTAGGCTTTGCAAGCAAGTGCCTTTAACCACCGTTGAGCCATCTCTTCAGCCCCCAGGCCCTTGCTTTCTCGCCCCCAAGGTGCTCTCTGGGGTTGTTAGCACATGCAGAGCCTACGAGGCCAGAGACATCCAGGAGAAAAAGATGGGGTGAGGGATGTTTGAGGAAACACCCTGTGCACAGAGCAGGCCGAGGTGGAGGAAAAGAAGGGAGAAGGGGTGGGGACAAAGTGTTGGGAGGGCCAGGCGGTAAGGAGGCCCCGGTGAGGGGGTCAGAAAATCAGAGGTGTCCCGGGTTCTAGTGGCATTTTACAGCAGGCGGTGATGGGTAAGGGTCAAGTTCCCAGAACTAGCCCTCGGGTTTAGCCCCATGGACAACTGCTGCACCATCAGAGCAGACTGGTAGTGTGGTGCTGGGAGGAGAGAGGGTTGGAAATGAGGGGCTCCTGAGCTCTGTGTGTGTGTGTGTGTGTGTGTGTACTTTGCAACTGGTCAGCTGGGTACAGGGTTAGAAAGGTAGGAAGTAATCCACCCAAGAAGGCACCTTGAGGGCAGGAGAGATGGCTTAATGGTTAAGGCGCTTGCCTGCTCCAATAAATAAATAAAAATAAAATTTTAAAAAAGAAAGCACCCGGTGGGCTGGAGGGATGGTTTAGCGGTTAAGGTGTTTGCCTGTGAAGCCAAAAGACCTACCAGGTTCGATTCCCTAGGACCCACATAAGCCAGATGCACAAGGGGCCACATGTGTCTAGAGTTCATTTGCAGTGGCTGGAGGCCCTGGTGCGCCCATTCTCTCTCTCTGTCTGTCTGTCTCTCTCTGACTCTCTAAAAAAAAAAAAAAAAAAAAAAAAAAAAACTTAAAAAATGAATGCACTCCAATTGCTGGGCGTGGTGGCACACGCCTTTAGTCCCAGCACTTGGGAGGCAGAGGTAGGAGGATCGCTGTGAGTTCGAGTCCACCCTGAGACTACACAATGAATTCCAGGTCAGCCTGGGCTAGAGTGAAACCCTACCTCAGGGGGTGTGGGGGGGGGAGCAAAAAGAAAATGAATGCACTCCAATCCAAAAACTGATCTGGAGGAGACTTAAGTTTCAGACCAAGGAAGAAGAGAGAGAGTGTCCCAGGGACAGGCTGTGAGACCCGAGGCCTGTAGAAGGTCAGAGAAGAGAGTTTCAACAGATAGGGTCAGAAGAAGGTGTGTTCAGGACCACGAAGGCCAGGGAGCGGGGTGACCCTCATCTCCTGCTGAGGCCCTGACACACGCGGGGATAAAGGCTGTGATGACATTAGTCCTGAGTCCGGGGCATAGTGGGGGGTGAGAGCTTGGGGGAGGGGCGGGAGGAGAGAGAAGTGCCTGGACGGGAGAAAGCAGGGTTCTTACGTCGCCTCCACACCACTGTCAGGGAAGTTCAGAGCTCAGAGAAGCCTGGGGCTCCCTCCCAAGACCTGGAGGAGCCTGGTGGGGATGGCTCATGGACTTCTGCGGGGTGAGAGGTGCGAGGGACTGTGCCTCTGACCGTCTGCTCCTCGGAGGCCACGGGGCTCCAGGACCCTTCACTTGGCTTCCTGTTGATGGCTCTTCATGTCTCAGAGGGTGAGGGTTGCTTCTGCATGCCCACAACATGCTAGGTGCTGTCAAACAATGTCCACCTAGGATTCATGTAGCCCCCAGCAGAGATAGGGACAGTGAGTCACTCTGTAGTCAGAGGGAAAGCTGGAACGAGAGAGCACCATCCCCAAGTGTGACCTTTCGGGCCCTGGACCCCGATGGCTGCTCGCTCATCACACGGCCTTGGCTGTTAGGAGTGAACAATTGTGCCTTTGGGCTGTGGTTGAATTTCCTTTTTTTTTTTTTCTTCTTTTTCTTTTTTTTTTTTTTTAAATTTTTTGTTCATTTTTATTTATTTATTTAAGAGTGACAGAGAGAGAGGAAGAGGCAGAGAGAGAGAGAAAGTGAGAGAATGGGCGCGCCAGGGCCTCCAGCCACTGCAAACGAACTCCAGACACGTGCGCCCCCTTGTGCATCTGGCTAACATGGGTCCTGGAGAATCAAGCCTTGAACCGGGGTCCTTAGGCTTCACAGGCAAGCGCCTAACCGCTAAGCCATCTCTCCAGCCCTTTTTCTTCTTTTTCAATTGGCTTCAACGTTTCCCCCTTAGTTTGTGGTGAGGTCCTAGAAGCGGCAGGATGGCGTGACGACCTGGGAATTGGAGAACGCAAGCTACATTGTGGTGGCTGCTCAGGACTCTTTGGATCCAATATTAGAAATCTGTGTCACTGGCTCTGGGGACCCCTTAGCTGCTGCCACCATCCCCATGGCAACAAAGCGCCCCTCCACCTCTGGTGGGTGGGTGCTACCGTCGCTGCTGTCTCTCTGGCCCCAGCATCAGGGACAGGAGGCAGGTGACACTAGCTTGGAGGCTGTCTGAAGGGGCGAGACAGCAGCTGTCACAGCACGCACGTGCCAAGTTGAGGGGATCTGGGGCTCTACTAAGAGCTCCTCAGCACTCATCTACCCCACCACACTCCCCAAGTCTGACACCCTACGCTGTCTCAGGCTTCTTTGAGAATTGTCCTGGGCACTCTATGTCCAAGATTGCGACAGGTCTCAAGGGTGACAGAGCCTCTCAAGCCAGTGGGTCCGAGTTCATTGTCCTGCAACTCGCAAAGAACTGACGGGTGCAGACACAGCAGAAGGGCCAGCTAAGAAAGATGCATGGAGGGGCTGGAGAGATGGCACAGCAGTTAAGGCACTTGCCTGCAAAAACCTAAGGACCCCGGTTCGATTCCCCAGGACTCATGTGAGCCAGATGCACAAGGTGGCACATGCATCTGCAGTTTGTTTGCTGTGGCTGGAGGCCCTGGCATGCCCATTTATTGTCTTTCTCTCATAAATAAATAAAATTAAAAGAGAAAAATTAAAACCACGAAAGATGTATGGAGAGAAGACAAAGCAAAAAGCCCCTGGAGTTGTGAGGGGTCCCTGGCCATGATGACTAGGGTTGTCATTTGATAAGCTTGGGGATGTAATTAGGAACTGAGTTTAGGTTGAGTTTTATCAGTTAAGTTTACATGTCTGTAGAGAACTTGATCAGTTGGTTGGTGAATCAGGGAAAACGAGCCTGCCAGTTGTGGGGGGGATCCCCCCAGAAAACTTCCTCAGAGGAGGAAGAGTCAGGAACCCCGACTTGCCATTGTGATGAGGCAGGTTAAGCTTCTGACTGGAGTCACCTTCTTGTCTCTCTCCAGGGCATGTTGACATCTAGGTTCTTTTGGACCGAGGTCTCTGTTCCTCATCTCTATCAGGATGACAAAACCATTTCATAGTAGGAATCCACCTTTGGTACGGCATGCCGCCGAGGCGGGCCTCGCTCTTGCGACCTGCCTCCTGAGTCGAAATCCGTGCACCCCCTGAACTCTGCCTGTCCCCTCTCTTCCAGATAAGGTTATGGAGGCCTCGACCTGCCTCTGGAAATCCTGGGATTGGTTCTGTGGCCTCGATCCACGGCCAGGCCCTAAGTTGATCCCTGAAAATGTCACCGAGATGAAGATGCAGGCGAACGTGGGACAGATGCGAAACAGTGGCACTCTGGGAAGTAGGAAGGTCCTGACTCGGGGGCATAAAGTGAGAAACATGGAGGTGGACAAGAAGATACAGAGTGACACGCTGGAAAGCCCCTTTTGGCGGAGAGTTGTGAACATCAGCAGTATCCTGCTGCTTGTGCTTGTGGTCGCCGGCCACATCTACTACGCCTGACGCAGTTGGGCTGGAGGTTGGACCCCCTCATCACGGAGGGAGCCTAGAGTTTTCTCCAGGGAGATCCAAGATACGAGACCAAGGAATCGCACTCAAGAAAACAGCACCTTGGTATCATGCAAGTGCCAGACATGTTTGTGAGGCAAACACTGTGTCAACATCACCGTCCCCCAAGGCCTGTGAGTGGGCTTTTCTTAGTTCCATTTTTGGATGGCTCACCTCTAATGCGCAGAAAGCTACCTTTTATATTTTGACCTTGTATTCTACAAAATCGCTGAACTTATTAGCTCTAATACTTCTTGAGTGTCTGATTTTTTCTTACGAGATCATATAATCTATGAATCAAAAGTAGACATCTAGGGCTGGAGAGATGGCTTAGCGGTTAAGCGCTTGCCTATGAAGCCTGAGGACCCTGGTTCGAGGCTCGATTCCTCAGGACCCACGTTAGCCAGATGCACAAGGGGGCGCATGCATCTGGAGTTCCCTGGCGTGCCCATTCTCTCTCTCTCTCTCTCTGCCTCTTTCTCTCTCTGTCACTCTCAAATAAATGAGTAAAAATGAACAAAAATAAATAAATAAAAAAGTAAACATCTACCTGGGCGTGGTGGCGCGCGCCTTTAATCCCAGCACTCGGGAGGCAGAGGTAGGAGGATCACCGTGAGTTTGAGGCACCCTGAGACTCCATAGTGAATTCCAGATCAGCCTGGGCTATAGTGAGACCCTACCTCAAAAACAAAAAACAAACAAACAAACAAAAAAACCAACCAAAACCAAACCACATTGCTGGTATGAACATCCAGACCAGGCTTAATTTATGGAAGGAAGGGGTGCATTTCAGCTTGCAGAACCCGAGGGGGAGGTCCCTCAGTGCTGGCAGGAGCTGCCTTCCTTTGTCGGACCCAAGCGGCAGAGAGGCGCGACCGCACGGCCAGCACCACAAGCCAGCGCACACTGCAGGGCACGGGCAAGCGGCAGGGACCCAGGCAGAGCTTAGATGTCCTGCAAACCTTTGGCCTAGAAATCCAATCCACGCCCCCCCCCGCCCCCGTGACACCTCCTCCAGCCAGGTGGCTGGAAATCCAAGTTTTCATTTTTAAAATTTTATTTATTATATTATTATTTATATTTATATTTATTTATTTATGAGAGAGAGAGACTGGGTGTGCCAGGGCCTCTAGCCACTGCAAATGAACTCCAGCTGCATGTGCCACCATGTGCATCTGCCTTACTGGGTTCTGGGGAATCAAACCTAGGTCCTTTGGCTTCATAGGCAAGTGCCTTAACCGCTATGCCATCTCCAGCCCCAAATCCAAGTTTCAATAAAACATCTGAGTCTACTGGAGGACATATATTCAAACTACCACAGCCATCTTTCTTTCTAGTCTAGTTGCCTTCTCATTTATTTTCTTTCTTCATTTCATGGCTATAACCTCCAGTAGAATGTTTTTTTTTTTTTTTTTTTGCATTGGCTTATGTTTTATTGAGAATTTTTAATACATGTACCTATGTATTTAAAAAATATTATTATTATTATTATTTGTTTTTCAAGGTAGGGTCTCACTCTAGTCCAGGCTGACCTGGAATTCACTATGGAGTCTCATGGTGGCCTCAAACTCAGTGATCCTCCTACCTCTGCCTCCCGAGTGCTGGGATTAAAGGCATGCGTCACCACGCCTGGCTAAATATTTTTAATTTTTATTTATTTGAGAGAAAGGCAGAGAGAGACAGAGAGAATAAATGGGCACACCAGGGCCTCCAGCCACTGCAAAGGAACTCCAGATGCATGCACCACCATGTGCATCTGGTTTACGTAGGTACCAGGGAATGGAACCTGATTCTTAGGCTTCCCAGGCAAGTGTGCCTTAACCGCGAGGTCGTCTCTCCAGCCCCTGTATTTTGATGGCAATTCCCTTCTATTACCTTCTCTTGTCCCCCCTCCCCACCCATCCCTCTTCTGCTGAACCCCTTCTTCCCAACTAGCCCCCTTCTATTTTGACGTCTTTTGCTTTCTTGCGTGGTGGGTGTAACCCACTGAGATTAATTAGGGTTGCCTGCATTGGTATGGTATAATTTACCAGGGCATGTGGGTCCTACTCATGTCTATACCTTTGCAGAAAACATCTGCCCGTGCCTCAGCCACCATTAACGCCTATGACTCCCCAAGTAGGGATGGGGGCCTCACGCCCTCCGCCGTCGTCCGTGATGGATGTCGGTGGGCCCAGTGCTGTTCAGGTCTTCCCCGGGTTATGACGGTTGCAGTGCAGTGATGAATGACAGCCATGTCATGTCTAGGCGACATTTAGCAGCACCCCCTCCCCACCCTCCGCCTTTTACGTTCTTTCTGCTGCCTCTTCGGCATTGTTCCCCGAGCACTGCGGATGTCCCATTTCTCACTGAGCGCTCTGGAGTCACGGATTCTCAGTGTTTAATGAGCGTCGAGTCTTCTCAGTAGTTACCACCGTCTGCAGAGAGAAGCTTCTCAAACCAAAGGTAAGAACAGCACTGACCTATGGTCACAAATATACATACTTAGAGAGAAATGTAATGGGCACAGCATATCCATTGAGCCAAAGCAGTTTCCCTCTTAGGGTCCATGACCTCCACAGCCGTGGGGCTTTTATGAGGTTTTCAGTACCAGGCATTAATTCTCTCCCATGGAACAGGCTTCAAATCCAATCAGAGGGCAGTTGGCTACCCCCTGTGGTGGGTTGATTCAGGTGTCCCTAAAAAACTTAGGTGTTCTGAATGCTAGGGTCCCAGGTGATGGAGATGTGGGAATTAACGCCTCCTGGAGGCAGTGTATTGTTGGGGGTGGGCTTATGGGTGTTATAGCCAGCTTCCCCTTGCCAGTGTTTGGCACATTCTCCTGTTCCTGTTGTCCACCTGATGTTGGTCAGGGGCTGCTGTCCACCCTCTGCTCATGTCATTGTTTTTCCCTGCCATCATGGAGCTTCCCACTCGAGCCTGTAAGCCAAAATAAACCTCTTTTTTTCCCACAAGCTGCTCTTGGTTGGGTGATTTCTACCAGCAGTGTGAACCTGACTGCAACAAGTATTGTTGGTATCAAGGAGTGGTGTCATTTACTGCTAGACACCTGACTGTGTGGCTATGGCCTTTTGAAGCTGATTTTCAAGAGGAATATGGGAAGATTTGAAACCTTGGCTTAGGAGATGCCTTTCAGTGTTATCAGTACAGCTTGATGGACTATTCTGGTCAGAGTTGACCTGAATGCAGTAAGAACTATGGACTGTGAGGTTTGGCTTGTGAGGGTGAGAGAGAGCTTTGCCTGGACTGGGCTAGAAGCAGTTTGTGTGAGAGGCTTACTGTTATGCCCATGTCCTGAGAACTTGTGCAGGGTTGCTTTGCATAGAAGCCGACTGGTGTGAGCAGAGGGATAGGACCTCTCACACAAACTGCGTCTAGCCCAGTCCTTATAAAGTTCCTTTCCCCACATAAGCCGAGCCTCCATGGCCCACACTTCTCTCTGCACTTCAGTCTTCCAAACTCTCACTAGAATGGTTCATCCCCCTCTATTCACAGCACTGCAAGCCATCTCAGTTCACAGTTATAAATCCTTCCACATGCTTCCCACAGATTAGTTCCAAAATAAACAAAAAACAAAATGCACGGTCATGTTTGCTACAGCAACAGCCCCACTGCCTGGTACCGATTTTCTGTTCAGTTAGCTTCTTGTTGCTGGGACAAAACACCCAGTGAAAGCAGCTTATGGGAAAGAAGGGTGTGTTTCAGCCAACAGCCTCAAGAGGGCGTTTCTTCAAGGTGGGGAGAGTGTGGCACACATAGGAGGCTGGCTGCCTTCTGGATGGAAGCATGTTCAGTACTGGTCTCAGAACCGGGCTAATAAACCTTGAAGTCTACCTCCACCCCCACCCCCACCAAGACTCTACCAGCTGGGGATTGAGCATGAAACTTAACCATCAACACATGCGGCTGTGGGGGACACTACGTCTAAACTGCCATGCGTGGACTGGAGAGATGGGTCAGCAGCTAAGGCACTTGCCTGCAAAGCCCAAGGATCCAGATTTGGTTCCCCAGGACCCACATAAAGCCAGATGCACAAGTGCATGCATCTGGAGTTCATTTGCAGTGGCTAGAGGCCCTGGCATACCCATCCTCCTCCTCCTCCAATCTCTCTCTTTCACTCTCTCTCTTTTTTTTTTTTCAAGGTAGGGACTCACTCTAGCCCAGGTGGATCTGGAATTCACTAGGTAGTCTCAGGGTGGCCTCAAACTCACAGTGACCCTCCTACCTCTGCCTCCCAAGTGCTGGGATTAAAGGTGTGTGCCACCATGCCCGGCTTCTGTCTCTCTCTTAAATAAATAAATAAAACATTAAAAACACTGAGCAAGTGACTGATTCACTATGTGCAAGATGTCTCCTCACTCTCAAGGCCATCTCTGATGCAGTAAGTACTGTGAGGATCAGATGGTGCTTGTCCTGTCTGAACAGGACTCTAGTTTTCTTCTGGACTTTATATCCATGATGGGAAATAGTGGCCAGGTCAAGGGACTCTAGAAGTAAGAGTAAAGCGGACCTTCCCATCCCAAAAGCATGTGCTTTCCCTTGAAGGGGTGCCCCTTGTGGCAACATTTGTAACCCCGAAAGGAAATAACTCCCAGGAAAAGCTGCCCCCATCAGTTTATCCTCCAAGGTTCTCACTGGGAAGTACTATTGTTTTTTCTTCCAAATTTTTATTGACAACTTCCATGATTATAAAAAATACTCCATGGTAATACCCTCCCTCCCCCCACTTTCCCCTTTGAAACTCTATTCTCCATCATACCCCCTTGGGGAGTACTTTTTAAAAAAAATTAATTAATTAATTAATTTAGAGAGCGAGAGAAAGAGAGAGAGAGAATGGGGGCGCCAGGGCCTCCAGCTACTGCAAACAAACTCCAGACTCATGCACTTACGTGGGTCCTGGGGAATCGAATCTGGGTCCTTTGGCTTTGCAGGCAAATGCTTTAACCACTAAGCCATCTCTCCAGCCTGCTATGCTTCAGCCAGGCCTCAGGTGATAAGAGCTGCCCGTCCAAATGTGAAAGCGACAGGGCAACTGGCCTTATGACAGTTGAAGAAACAGCCGGACAGTTCAAGAGTGACCACGGCAGGAAGAAGGGCAGCAGGAGTGGAGAGACCGGAAGTGAGGGCGGGTGGAGGGGCTGACATGGAGGAAGGTGAAGGGCTGTGAGGAGCCAGAGAAGACAGAGCTCAGCTTCTGGTCGTGGAAGAGCTCCAGGGGGAGGGGTCCTCAGGGCCAAGGTCTCAGACACCCCAGCCAAGAGCCGTAACCCTGGCCAGCATCAAGGGATAAAGAAGTCTGGCTGCCTAATGCTCAAGCAAAGCGATAGTACTCGCTGCCATTGAAGGACAAGCTGAGGAGCCCTGCTGACTTTGTGGCCCACACAAGAGCTATAAGATTTTCATTGTAATTTTAAAATATTTTTAGTTTTATTTATTTATTTGAGAGAGAGGGAGAGAGGAAGGGAGGGAGGGAGGGAGGGAGAGAGAGAGAATGGGCATGCCAGGGCCTCCAGCTGTTGCAGACAAACTCCAGATGCATGTGCCACCTTGTGCATCTGGATGACATGGGCCCTGGGGAATCGAACCGTGGTCCTTTGGCTTTGCAGGCAAGTGCCTTAACTGCTAAGCCATTTCACCAGCCCTTCATTGTAATTTTAGAAAATATTTTATTTGTTTGAGAGAGAGACAGAGAGAGAGAGAGAGAGGGAGGGAGGGAGAGAGAGAGAGAGAGAGAGAGAATGGGCATGCACCACCTTGTGCATCTGGCTTCACATGAGTACTGGGGAATTGAACCCAGGTCATTAGGCTTTGCAGGCAAGCGCTGTAACCGCTGAACCATCTCTCCAGCCCCAGACAAATTTTCTTGAATGGATGGATGGGTAGACAGAAGGACAGATGAGTACATGGGTGTGAGGGTGGGTGGGTGGATGGATGGATGGATGGATAGGTGGGTGGATGTATGTGTGGCTGGATGGGAGGTGGGTAGATGTATGTATGTTTGTATGTATGTATGTATACATACACTGGGTTGATGGATGGGTGGGTTGGATGTGGGAGTAAGTGGGTGGATGGGTAGGGATGGATGGATAGGTGGGTGGCCAAGAAATGGATGGATGGACAGATTGTGGTATGGATGCGTGGATACGTGGATGGATGGCTTAAATGTTGGACTCTACCCAAAGACATTTCCTTGACTTCTTTTTTTTTTTTTCCCCCTCCAGGGCCTCTGAGAGGTCCTCTCCCTGCCCTGCCCCAGGGCCTGATGACTGCCCGTGAACCTGGCATGGCCCCGTCCTGGCAGCTGGAGGGCTGATGCATGCAAAGTGGGCATCTCCTTGCCCAGCCGCCTGACGCCCTGGCGCAGCCAAATCTGAAAGCTAATGACATTATTGTGTGGAGACACAATGTCTGTGGGCATTTGCTGACCTGGGCTTTGGTGAGGGCTTAATCCAGCATTCTCACCCTGCTTTCTGCAGGGACACAGCGGTCACCCATCTTGGCACCGGCCCTCCTGGGGAAGGTATAAATGCCACTGCCCGCCAGCCAGGCTTCACGGCACTCGCGGGGGCTGGCCATCTGGTAAGAAAACCTCTCTTGCTTACTTTGCCCTCCCTTGCCCTCCCCCTTCTCTGATCTCTGTTGGAAAGCACAGGAGACCTGGGGCAGAGACATCAGCTCTCAGCCTCAGTTTGCTCTTCTGTCAAATGGGGAGAGGGGGTCATCAGCCGCACGTTGTCATGGGCCTTGGGGACAACATAGGCCTGGCGCACAGCAGGTCCTGCGGTCACTGGTTTTAACGTTAAACATCTTGTTGGCATCTTTGTCTCACCTGCAACTGGACGGGAAAATGCAACTAGGTTTGCCAGCTAGTGGCGGCCCAGCCTTGACTGCCTGGGCTGGGAAGGCATCTCTCTTCATGCCCACGATCGTCTGGGAGGTCCCCGCTGATCCAGCCTGGGAGGAAATGTGGACAGGGGACAGGCCTCAGCGGCAGCTCCCGCAGAGCACACTGGCTTCAGTGCCCCTAAAGCTTGCTGGGAATGAGCCGCAGGATGCCGCCTCTGCTACCGCTAAGTGCTGAGAATGTTCTGGAGTCCTGTCCGAGCCCGCTCACAGATACAATTAGGAGCCTTTATTGCCCCCAGTCTACAGAGCAGGATACTGAGGCGCAGGGAGTGGGTGTGAACTGTGTGGAGCGTCCCAGCTGCTGGTGACGGAGCCGTCACCTGGATACCTTTAGACGGCAGATTTAGTGACTTGGGGTTGTAACAGTGGGACCTGGGCCCCAAGGGTGGCCTCTGAAGGCAGGAGTCTGGGGAGAGAGCCACAGGTCTTGATGACTTTAGTCCTTGCAGAGGACGGATAGCCCTGGTCCCATATGTGGAAGCAGTTTCTGGACGTTGGGTATAATGTGTGGAAGTGGAGGCCGGTTCCCCGTGGATCCCTCGGGGTTGGAGCCTGGCTGGGCTGCAGGAGAAGGGCCTGCAGGTTGGTCTGTTCCCATGTGGGGTCCCTTGCGGGGCTCAGCTCTGCCCTCACCCTTGCCTTCTTGGCTGGCATGACTCCATGACAGAAGGGCTCAGTGATGGGGGAGGAGAGGATTATGGGTACTGGGGGTGAGGAGTTTCCAGGAGCAGGTGCGGGTGAAGGGCAGGGGAATGCAGGCAATGCTTTGGGTTCCCACACTGGGAGCCCGGCATGGCCAGCCCCAGTCAGCGTCCTGGCTGGGTTGACACGTCCGCCTTCCATGATGCTCACTGGTCTGGAGTCGAGTGCAGTTGGCCCCCCTGGAACGTCACTTCACTTTCCAATTTGTCACCGCATGTTTAGGGGGCTTCATTTGTCCCTCTGCGTGGAGCTGACCTGGGCTCCAGGGAATGAAGACCAGGCAGCTGCTCTCAGAGCCCTGGCCGGGCTCCAGAACCACGTGCAGCCGGGCGAGGCCGAAGAGGGCCGAGGCCTGGAACGGGCAGGCTCTGAGGTCCTGCGGTGACATGCAGCCTTGAATGGATGGATGGGTAGACAGAAGGACAGATGAGTACATGGGTGTGAGGGTGGGTGGGTGGATGGATGGATGGATGGATAGGTGGGTGGATGTATGTGTGGGTGGATGGGAGGTGGGTAGATGTATGTATGTATGTATGTATGTATGTATGTATGTATGTATGTATGTATGTATGTATGTATGTATGTATGTATGTATGTATGTATGTATGTATGTATGTATGTATGTATGTATGTATGTATGTATGTATGTATGTATGTATGTATGTATGTATGTATGTATGTATGTATGTATGTATGTATGTATGTATGTATGTATGTATGTATGTATGTATGTATGTATGTATGTATGTATGTATGTATGTATGTATGTATGTATGTATGTATGTATGTATGTATGTATGTATGTATGTATGTATGTATGTATGTATGTATGTATGTATGTATGTATGTATGTATGTATGTATGTATGTATGTATGTATGTATGTATGTATGTATGTATGTATGTATGTATGTATGTATGTATGTATGTATGTATGTATGTATGTATGTATGTATGTATGTATGTATGTATGTATGTATGTATGTATGTATGTATGTATGTATGTATGTATGTATGTATGTATGTATGTATGTATGTATGTATGTATGTATGTATGTATGTATGTATGTATGTATGTATGTATGTATGTATGTATGTATGTATGTATGTATGTATGTATGTATGTATGTATGTATGTATGTATGTATGTATGTATGTATGTATGTATGTATGTATGTATGTATGTATGTATGTATGTATGTATGTATGTATGTATGTATGTATGTATGTATGTATGTATGTATGTATGTATGTATGTATGTATGTATGTATGTATGTATGTATGTATGTATGTATGTATGTATGTATGTATGTATGTATGTATGTATGTATGTATGTATGTATGTATGTATGTATGTATGTATGTATGTATGTATGTATGTATGTATGTATGTATGTATGTATGTATGTATGTATGTATGTATGTATGTATGTATGTATGTATGTATGTATGTATGTATGTATGTATGTATGTATGTATGTATGTATGTATGTATGTATGTATGTATGTATGTATGTATGTATGTATGTATGTATGTATGTATGTATGTATGTATGTATGTATGTATGTATGTATGTATGTATGTATGTATGTATGTATGTATGTATGTATGTATGTATGTATGTATGTATGTATGTATGTATGTATGTATGTATGTATGTATGTATGTATGTATGTATGTATGTATGTATGTATGTATGTATGTATGTATGTATGTATGTATGTATGTATGTATGTATGTATGTATGTATGTATGTATGTATGTATGTATGTATGTATGTATGTATGTATGTATGTATGTATGTATGTATGTATGTATGTATGTATGTATGTATGTATGTATGTATGTATGTATGTATGTATGTATGTATGTATGTATGTATGTATGTATGTATGTATGTATGTATGTATGTATGTATGTATGTATGTATGTATGTATGTATGTATGTATGTATGTATGTATGTATGTATGTATGTATGTATGTATGTATGTATGTATGTATGTATGTATGTATGTATGTATGTATGTATGTATGTATGTATGTATGTATGTATGTATGTATGTATGTATGTATGTATGTATGTATGTATGTATGTATGTATGTATGTATGTATGTATGTATGTATGTATGTATGTATGTATGTATGTATGTATGTATGTATGTATGTATGTATGTATGTATGTATGTATGTATGTATGTATGTATGTATGTATGTATGTATGTATGTATGTATGTATGTATGTATGTATGTATGTATGTATGTATGTATGTATGTATGTATGTATGTATGTATGTATGTATGTATGTATGTATGTATGTATGTATGTATGTATGTATGTATGTATGTATGTATGTATGTATGTATGTATGTATGTATGTATGTATGTATGTATGTATGTATGTATGTATGTATGTATGTATGTATGTATGTATGTATGTATGTATGTATGTATGTATGTATGTATGTATGTATGTATGTATGTATGTATGTATGTATGTATGTATGTATGTATGTATGTATGTATGTATGTATGTATGTATGTATGTATGTATGTATGTATGTATGTATGTATGTATGTATGTATGTATGTATGTATGTATGTATGTATGTATGTATGTATGTATGTATGTATGTATGTATGTATGTATGTATGTATGTATGTATGTATGTATGTATGTATGTATGTATGTATGTATGTATGTATGTATGTATGTATGTATGTATGTATGTATGTATGTATGTATGTATGTATGTATGTATGTATGTATGTATGTATGTATGTATGTATGTATGTATGTATGTATGTATGTATGTATGTATGTATGTATGTATGTATGTATGTATGTATGTATGTATGTATGTATGTATGTATGTATGTATGTATGTATGTAGAGCCAGCCAAGTCCTAAGGGCCGCTTTCCCATGTCTCCTCCTACAGGGACAGTCTACCATGGCCTCAGACCACCAGACCCAGGCGGGCAAGCCGCAGCCCCTCAACCCCAAGGTAGGTGCCCCGCCCGAGGGACAGGTCGAAGAATCCGTCCCCAAGACTCAGTTCGTCTTGTCTAAAATGGGCTTGGCTTCTTGTGCCTTCCCCACCCCTTCTCTGGGGCTGATTCCCAATGCACCCCCAGCTCCCCTCACCAGGATTCCCAACGTCAGCTTCAGTCCTTGGAGACTTAAGTTCTTCTGCCGCCCCGCACCCTGCACATGGGGCTCTGGGCGCAAGACTCGTTCCCAGACGGAGATGTTCTGCTTGGAGCCTAAGTTCCCTGTAAAACGGGGCGAGTGGATTCAGGCACAGGCTGGTTGTAAAGCGGCCCCTCAGCCCTTACCTAGCCCGAGGTGTGCGGCCCCTGGCGCCAGCTGAGAAGGGCTCATTCTGTTTTCTCACCCCTCTCCTGAGTGTCACAGCTAGTCACACCCAACTCAGCTCAACCCCCACCTGCTGGTCCTGTCCCCGTGACAGTCGCTTTCTAGAGCTGCCTGTGACAAACGACCAGGCAGTGGCCGTGTGACCTCCGGGAGAGAGAGGAAGACTGTCTGTTCCCAAGAGTCGGGGTCCGCAAGGAAAGGCTGTGTAGCTCAGTGGTTAGGGGGCGGCTCTCTGTGAGGAGGTGGCTTGGGTCAAGCAAGAGAACCACACCACCATGTGAGAACTGGGGGCAGGAGTGGGTGAGAGTACCCAGGCCCAGGGGCAGGCGTGGGCAAAGGCCTTGAGGTTGCCAACGAGCTGGGAGAGTGTGAGGCACAGGGACGTGACAGGGTAAAACGTCACTCTGCGATACTGTGAGTCACGTACGTGATTTCAAAATTTCCAACAGCCTCGTCCCCCACCTTAAAGCTAGCGAAAGATGAAAAGAATATTCACATTCTATTTCACAAGACCCGGGATATCCAGAGCCTACGCATTTGCGTGTGTAATCTGTGAGAGCGACGTGAGTGCAAACATAGCTCGCCTCTGCCCGCGCTCCGTCTTCAAAGCCCCACCGCAGCCTCTCCACGTGGGGACACTTTATTTGGACCAACCACACGTGTCAGTAGCCAGGTGTCGCCAGCAAGTGTCTCAGGTAGTCCAGATTCAAAAGGCCGGACATGATGGGGGGCATTTAAACTCAAGTAGGACTCATGTCAACAACAGTGGCAGCAATATGAAGGCCCCAGGGCCTGAAGCTGTTTCCCCCCCTCCCCCCCAAAGCATGAAGAATCCCACATTCCACGCTGGCCCCTCAGCAAGCCCTTCCATCCCAGTCACCTAGCCCGCTGACTTCCACAGTCTCCACCCTGCAGACAAATGTGGTCTTCGCGCGGGCAGAGTGGAACATGGAGGCTCAGAGAGGTCGCGCTGTCTCTAGGGTCGCACAGGAATGGGAGACCTCGGGTTCCATGTCTGCTGCCCCCTATGTTCAGTGACCATAAAGGTTGAGTTGAGCCTGTGGAATCCGACTCACTGAGCACGGATTGGCGGCTCTCATCCCTTCCTTTATGTGCTTAATCCCTAGCCTGGGAACCAAAAATGTGTTTACCCAGCCAGTGCTGACCGGGCGGATTCTGCGGCTAGCTCGCTCCCCCGCCCGATCTCCCCACGTCCCCCCTCCTCTGCATCCAGTGGCAGCTCCCCAGGGACAGAGGGCTGGGAAGGCTCGGCTCCCCAGTTCTCAGTGTGATCATGAAAGATGGCACCTGGCCGCACTTAGCACGTCGCTGGAAGACGTTGGGTGGGGCCCTTCACTTTAGAGTTTCGGGTTCTCTGATGGCATCCTGCGAGCCCCCTGCCTGGGGCTGCTGAGAAGACTGGGTAAGGCAACAAGGGACGAGAGTCCCTGAAGAAACATCCTGAGATGGGGGTCACATGGAGACCCGGAAAGCCCTAGGGTGGAGTCTGCAGGAAGAGGTTTTAGGGGTGGGATGCACGTGAACAGTATATATGGTGGGGCTAGTCCAGCTCCAAGGGGGCCACCTTGCATCTCCTTATGTAGTCTCTAGTCAAGCTGCATCTCCCAGGGTTTGGCTTGAACCAGAGACCACCCTTTGTCAGGATCCCAGGGCGGGGCACACACGCTGAGTTTGCAATGGCTGGTTCGGTTTCGTCGGGTCAGACAAGCCTGGCCTCAAACGTCAGCTGTGCCACTAAGCCCAGCCGGGATCTGCAGCACGTGCCTTAGTTACCTGGCGATGAGACCCTGGGATGTCGCTTGGTGGGCGAGTGCCTGCCAGACACGTTTGAGGACTTGGGTTCCATCCCCAGCCCTGCACAGACAAGACCCGAGAGAACATCACAGAGCAAATACTGTGTGCTGACCACTATGCCCCTAGTCGTGATGGTCCCATGAGGTCACTTCTGTCCCCCACTTTACCAGTGGGGAGACTGAGGCTCAGAGCTCTGAGCTCCACTTCATGTTTGGTTCCTGATTCGGAGGAGCAAAGCCGGAGCCTCCCTGGAAGCTGTGTTCGCTGCATGCCTTCTCCACTTCCCATGGCCTGACTCTCTCCTCCTCTTCCAGATTATCATCTTCGAACAGGAGAACTTCCAGGGCCACTCACATGAGCTCAGCGGGCCCTGCCCCAACCTGAAGGAGACCGGCGTGGAGAAGGCGGGCTCTGTCCTGGTGCAGGCTGGACCGTACGTACCAAGGGTGCTGAAATGGGGGAACCTTTGGGCTCATGCACGGCTGGGCCAGGCACACTGAGAGAAGTTTTGTGCTTGGGAGTCAGGTAGTGCTGAGTTCAAATCCCAGTTCTGCCACTTCTGGGCCATGTGGCACCTGAAAAGGGACTTCACTCCGAGCCTCAGGTTCCTCCTCATAGATTTAGAGGGTGTCTGTGCCGCTTGAGGGTGAAGGGAGAGAGAGCACAGGTAATGCTTGACCTAGAGGTCAGCCACTTCCTGAATGCAGGGTCTTGGACCTTTCTAGAACAGTGCTCAGGGACTCCTTAACCGAGCCTTCTGTGAAACCTAAGTGACCTTCTTGGGGCCACTTCTGATTTTATTTGACTTTTGTCATTATGATAGAAGAATCTCCCAGACACATTTTTAAGCAAGTTTTTTTTTTTTCTCTTTCCTTTTTTGCATGTTTGGTTAGCATGGTTTTGTTTGTTTTGTGGTACTAAGAGTGGAGCCCAGGGCCTCACATATGCAAGGGAAGTTACCTACCATTGAGCTACATCCTTCCAGAACATATTTAGTATTGGGGTTACAGGAAAAAATAATTAATGTTCATCATTTAAAATATGTGCTTAAGATTAAGAAGATAAGATTTTATTTATTTATTTATTTTTGCGGTAGGGTTTCAATCTAGCCCAGGCTGTCCTGGAATTCACTATGTAGTCTCAGGGTGGCCTCGAACTCATGGTGATTCCCCTACCTCTGCCTCCTGAGTGCTGGGGTTAAAGGAGTGTGCCACCATGCCCAGCTAAGATGTATTTATTTAAAAAAATAGTTTTATTTATTTATTTGGAGAGAGAGAGAGAGAGAGAGAGAGAGAGAAAGGGAGAGAGAATGGGCACACCAGGGCTTCTTGCTACTGCAAATAAACTCCAGACCCATGCACCACTTTGTGCATCTGGCTTTACGTGGGTACTGGGGAATTGAACCCAGGCTATCAGACTTTGCAAGCAAGCGCCTTAACCGCTGAGCCATCTCTCCAGCCCAGAAGGTAAAATTTAGAGAGAGAGAGAGAGAGAGAGAGAGAGAAAACCAACCCTGTATTTTACTCTAATTTTTCCACTAAGAATAACCATTGTTAGTATTCTGGCATAAATCTAGATTTTTCTGTGTGTATATATTTGTAGGGCTCTGAGAAATCAGAATTGGATCTTGTTAGGTACAATGTTTGATAACTTGTTTCGAGTACTTTCTGGGGATAGCATGGATTCATCCCATGTCATTAAATAGCATATTCTGCACTGGCATCTTTCAGAGATCTTTGAGGTCCATATGCATCTAAGCCACAGAAGGGAGACACTTCCAAATACAGGTTCTCCTGGGTTTGGAGCCGGCAATCTAACCTGCCTTAAGCCAGCTCACCTGGTGATATTCATGTCCAACTGCTTAAAAATTTTTTAAATCTTTTATTTATTTGAGAGAGAGAGAGAGAGAGACATACAGAGAGAGGAGAGAGATAGATAGATAGAGAGACATACAGAGAGATAGAGAGAGGAAGAGAGAGAGAGAGAGAGAGAGAGAAAGAAAATGGGCACGTCAGGGCCTCCAGCTGCTGCAGACAAACTCCAGACGCATGTGCCCCCTTGTGTATCCGGTTTACAGGGGTCCTGGAGAATTGAACCTGGGTCCTTTGGCTTTGCAGGCAAGCATCTTAACTGCTAAGTCATTTTTCCAGCCCTCCAACTGCTTTTTAAAAACATTCATTTTTATTTATTTATTTGAGAGAAAGAGGCAGAGAGAGAGAGGAGAGAGAAGGGGTGCACCAGGGCCTCCAGCCACTGCAAACAAACTACAGACGCATGTACCACCTTGTGCATTTATCTGGCCTTAATCGCTAAGCCACCTCTCCAGCCCCCAACTGCCTTTGAGAACCCATGACTGGTGTGGTTATTTATCATGGCTTTGCAGTGGTCCATGACTGGGTATTCCCTAGTTGAGTCATGCAGTCGGTGACGGTCGGAGGCTCAAGCTCTCTCTTTTACTGGGTGTTCTAGACAACCCCGGGGCAAACATCCCCTATCAGCTTGGTCGCTGTACTCAGGGGACACGTGTCACTAACACACAATTGCTGGGTCCAGCTTAAGTCTTCTTCTCAAAGCGAGCAGTAAACACGTGTTTCCACTTATTAGCTCATTGCTTCAAACAACAGTCTGTTATGACCCCATCTGGAAGGCTCATAGTGCGCTCCAGCGTCTTGGACTGAGTGTTTGAGGTCCTCACCTGCACTTTACTGTTTCCCCTCCCCCACGAGCCACACCCCGTGTGAAGACAGCTCTACGGCCCTTGACACGTCTACAGGCTTCAGGTCCCAGGCTCGAGCAATTCGATTTGGGAAAATATTTGCGGTAAAAACTGAACAGGTGCCTAGTTGCTTTCATGTTATTTTCTGAAGCGAAGAGTGTGGCAACTCCCTCCACAGTGCTGACATGTTGTCTGGGGCCGCAGACCATCTAGAGGTAGTTTAAAATATTGTATTTTTATTTGTTTATGAGAGAGAGAGAGAGAGAGAGAGAGAGGGAGGGAGAGAATGGGCATGCCAGGGCCTCTAGCTGCTGCAAATGAACTCCAGATGCATGCGCCACCTTGTGCATCTAGCTTACGTGAGTGCTGGGGAATCGAACCTGGGTCCTTAGGCTTTGTAGGCAAGTACCTTAACTGCTAAGCCATCTCTCTAGCCCACTTAGAGGTAGTTTAAAGGACCTGAGGGGGTGCCATGTACAGAAGGGACTTGAGCTGCTATAGATTTGGCCATGGACCTTTCTAGAACCAGCCATCTTTGCCGGTGGCAGTCCTGGGCCACCTCTCACAGTCACAGGCGATGAATTACTATACATGTTTCCCAGACTAACAACTGGAACAAAAGGGAATTGGTACAGACAGAGCCTAAGAGCCTAGACCCTGGCGACTGGGGCCCTGTGCCCGCGGCTGTCACGCTCACACTTCTGGGTGCTGCTAGGGTGTTCACACTGGAAGTTGGGTTGTTGGTCTCCTGGGGATTTTGTGTTTTGAGGGTTGACTATTAATGTCTCAGCACCCCGATGGCTTTAGGACATAGGGTGTCCTAAATACACAGGTATTTATGTCTGAGCTGTCTTTAGGATTTCCTGCTTAATTCTCACGTGGGTAAGTGGGGTTAGCCTGCACTTGGTGTCTCTGGGCTTGGGTTTTGGTGGCGTTGCTCATCCCTGCTGGGTTAAGCAAGAGCAAACTAAGTAGCCAGGGTCCTGCTGCAGGAGTCTCTGTGTGGGACTGAGGAAGCCCCTCTCGGTGTCTCTTGCAGCTGGGTGGGATATGAGCAGGCCAACTGCAAGGGTGAGCAGTTCGTGTTCGAGAAGGGCGAGTACCCCCGCTGGGACTCCTGGACCAGCAGCCGGAGGACCGACTCCCTCAGCTCGCTGAGACCCATCAAAGTGGTAAGCTCCTGCCCGTCCCCCCTCTTCTGTCACCATGGAGCCAGAGGGATGGGGCCCAGGAAGGCGCCTTCACTGCCCTTCCCTGTGAAGTGGGGCCAGAGGCATTTCACCTACCCGAGCCTCTGTTAGCTCATCTGCAATATGGGGACGTTAGGACCCACTGTCCTGCGTGTCCGGTGTGCTTGGCCTGAGGGTGGCCGCCCCGCATAGCTTCAGAGCACCATTCACAGGATGACACAGTGCCATGTGTCCCATACAGGGCGTGGCAAATCCTGACACTATTCGGTGGCGCACGCCTTTAATCCCAGCCCTTGGGAGGCAGAGGTAGGAGGGTCGCCCTGAGTTGGAGGCCAGACTGAGACTATACATAGTGAAGCCCAGGTCAGCCTGAGCTAGAGTGAGACCCTAACCCCCCCAAAACAAAACCAAATGAAACCAAACAAGAAAACGACAGTCCACCGTGAATATTAAGGGAAATCCTGGGGCGAGTCATGGAACAGAAGGGCAGCTTACTCAAGAGTTCCACCAGCGTGACTCTCCAGTGTTTCTTGGACCCTGGTTCTTACCAGTGTTGTGAGCTGTTAGGGAGGGAAAGGGCCCGAGTAGTACCTCCCAGAGCACCATAGAAGATTCCAGAAGGTTGGGTTGGGCCTTTAAGCAGGGCTGGGCAGCCATGATGACTCTGTTATTCCCAGCTACGCAATCTCTGGCCAGTCACCGTACCTCTCTGAGCCTCAGTTTTTCTCAGCTGCCGTTAGATGTAAGAGCTGCCAGAGACAAGCATGTCTCCGGTGGCACTGTCTGAGCGTCACTGTCACCCTGCGTGGTGGCGGAGCAAGGGACGGGGCAGGAAGCGCCTCCCCCCGCCCCCTCACCGGGCCCTCCTCTGTCCACAGGACAGCCAAGAACACAAGATCATCCTCTACGAGAACCCCAACTTCACCGGGAAGAAGATGGAGATCATAGACGATGACGTGCCCAGCTTCCATGCCCACGGCTACCAGGAGAAGGTGTCATCAGTGCGAGTGCAGAGTGGCACGTGAGTGTGTCCCCAGGCCCCCGGCTTCCCGGACCCTGAGCCCTGCATCACACACCCCCACTCCACGGCCGTCGGGTAGTGTGCCGGGGACCCGCGGCCTGTGTGAGTTGCTTCGGGAAGCTCCACTGTGTTGGGGCACCACTGCGCCTTTTGGGCAGGGAAACCCCAGCTTTGGCGAGCTTCAGGAGTGGGGTAGGTGGAGGCAGGGGGATGTCTTCCCCATTTCCTTTTTCCTTGTCCCTCTGGCCCGCAGGTGGGTTGGCTACCAGTACCCTGGCTACCGCGGGCTGCAGTACCTGCTGGAGAAGGGAGACTACAAGGACAGCAGTGACTTCGGGGCACCCCACCCCCAGGTGCAGTCTGTGCGCCGGATCCGCGACATGCAGTGGCATCAGCGAGGTGCCTTCCATCCCTCCAACTAGTGCCCCCCCCTCCCTGGAGTCAGGCCCACCATCCAGGAGCCCTCCAGACACCCAGAGAGTGAATAAAGTGTGCCTTGCAACTTGTGGGCTGCAGGTCTTTTATCTGCCACGCGCCTGGGGCACGAAATCGGCACGGGTGGGGCAGGGTGAGGGTGGGCAGGGGGCTGCGCTGGGAGTGGGGGCTCGAGACTTCGCTGAACCTTACAGCCCCGCAACTCCTTAGCCGTGTGACTTGGAACACACTGCCCAACTCCCCGTTCTTTATCCGATTTACACTTCCGTCTTGGCTGACCTCTCTTTATCGTGTGGAGATCATGTGACACAGTTGCTGTCAGGGTTGTGTGACAAATGCCTGGTCCTTATACACGCATCCACTGCCCGTCATTCTCACCTACTGAGCTAGCACTGGCCTTCTGGGAAGCGGGGGGGTTCTGTTTATTCCCTTAAAAAACATTTTAGGCACACGCCTTTCGTCCCAGCACTCAGGAGGCAGAGGTAGGAGGATCTCTGTGAGTTCGAGGCCATCTTGAGGCTACATGGTGAATTCCAGGTCAGCTTGGACTAGAGTGAAACCCTACCTCAAAAAACAGCCAAAAAAGTTTTATTCTCTCTCTCTCTCTCTCAAAATAATGGGGGGAGGGAATGCTGCGGAGCTGGCTTAGTGGTTAAGGCGCTTGCCTGTGAAGCTTAAGAACTCATGTTCAAATCTCCAGGTCCCACTTAGCCAAATGCAGTGATGCAAGGCTGCAATGTCGCACACATGCCACAAGGGGGTGTACACACCTGGAGTTTGTTTGTAGCAGGCTGAAGGTCCTGGTGTGTCCATTCTCTTTCTCTCTCTGCCTCTCTCTCTCTCTCTCTCTCTCTGAGAATGGGCACGCCAGGGCCTCCAGCCACTGCAAATGGACTCCAGACGCATGCACACTTTGTGCATCTGGCTTACATGGCTTACTAGAGAATCCAACCTGGGTCATTAGGCTCTGCAGGCAAACGCCTTAACTGCTGAGCCATCTCTCCAGCCCCCTATTTCTTTATTTACATTGCATCTGTCAGAGGATCCTGGAGCGCTGCGGCGCCCCATCCTGGGAGACTAACTGGATGCCTAAGGGTGTTTGTTATTGGCCTCTGTCCTCTTGAGCTTGGCCAGGAGGTACAAAGCAATTGTGCAGTCCCGTGGGAGCAAGGCATGGGCTGCAAGGTGATGGCTGGCCTCGTTTACAGGACTGATGATAGACGGGGCTTCTGGCCAGGTTCTTGGAACCTCTCTGCTCCTTGGTGGAGACAGACAGATGCGCCTCCCTGGGCAGGTAGTGCGAGAGGAACCGGGTAATGCTCGCATTGTATTCTCAGCCACCTTTTGCTGGTTATCTGTGGTGTAAAAATAGATGTAAGCATAGCTTCTCTTCACTTCTCTTCGGTACTTTGGACGTTGTTTTAAATTTTAATGTACCCAAGCATCAAGCTTTCCTCCCAAGGGTTGTGCATTTCTTTATGAAATTCTTTCTAACCCCAGGACACAAATATTGTCTTCAATACTCCCCTAAATGTTTTAGTTTTGCTCTTAACATTGAGGTTTTAAATCTTTCTGGAGGCATCTTTTGTGCGCTGTGTGTGGTAAGATCGATTACTTTTTTTTATTTCATTTTCTCTCTGTGGACAGATGCTGGCCTACCGCGCATTGGGCAGGAGCCCACTCATGGGCTCGATTACCAGCTTCTCTTGTCTGTCCCCGTCACCTGGCTCCCTAGATCATTAGCTGTGGGAATGCCTGGATCTTCTTGTCCCTTGAAACATCCCTTTCGAAGCATTCTCTCCCAAATGGAGACACAGTAAATCGTGATGGTGCAAGGGTTCATTTTCTGTCGCTGCTACAGAATGCCCTGGGCTGGGGTCTTACAAAGCTAAAAGCCTGGCACCAGGGGCCCTCTTGATGGCCACACATGGTCCAGAGCAACAGGGAGGGAACTAGGTGAGCCAAGTGTGTGGAGGTGACCTCTCTTCACGCTAACCCGTTCTGGTGAGAACTCCCTCAAGCCACCAGGATAGCATTCAAGTCCTCCAAGGGTCGTACCCCAACCCCCTCATCACTCTGTCTTAGGTCCTGTCGGTTACAGGCCCCATCACCTCTCAGTATCACCACACCAGAACACACATTGAAACTCTGGATTAGCCCAGTGTGGTGGCCCATGCCTTCAATCTCAGCACTCGGGAGGCAGAGGTAGAAGGATCACTGTGAATTTGAGGCCAGCCTGGGACTATAGAGTGAGTTCCAGGTCAGCCTGGGCTAGCGTGAGACCCTACCTCAAAAAAAAAAAAAAACAACCAAAAAATCCACTCCTCCCCCAAAAAACCTTTGGGTTTGAAGCCACACTCAATTGTCCTACAACATGTGGGAAGTAATACATACTCAGCGACGTGTTCCTCCATGTCTTCACTCATCCTTCAGCCAACACTACTGAGGGGCGACTTTACTGTTGGAACTGGGCAGTGGTGGGGACGCTAAGGAGACAGTTCCCCTTGCGGCCACCAGGTGTCAGCAAAGTGCCATGGTCAGGGCGCCCAGCGCTGCTGAGGCCCGCGCTGTCAGTCACCGAGCTGGGCGGGGCCTCCCGCAGCGGGGAGATGGTTGAGAGAAGGGGACCGCTCTGGGTCCCTCTGTCCCCACATTTCCTTTCCAAGGTGTGTTTAGAGGTGAAGGACTGCGGGGTGGGGAGTGGGGAGGGACAAATCCAGCAACAGTTCTTGGCCTTAAAAGGCCCTGTCCAGCCAGGCGTGGTGGTCTTTGATCCCAGCAGTAGGGAGGCAGAGGCGGTGAGTTCGAGGCCACCCTGAGACTACCTAGTGAATTCCAGGTCAGCCTGGGTTAGAGCGAGACCTTCCCTCCAAATAAATAAATAAATAAATAAAGGCTCTGTCACTTTCTCCCCCACGGTGTCCCTGGTAGAGTCACATCTGTCAGCTACCGTCTGACTCACAGTAACTGTTAAGTTCACCCTCTTCTAGGGCCACACATGCTAGTCAAGTGCGTGCCCACTGAATGAAACGCCTAGCCTGGCACTCTCATGGGTGCCAAAGATGCAAGGCGCCGCCCTCCCGCTCGTGCAGGAAGAGCTCTGCCAACTGAGCCATCTCTCCAGCCCTTTATTCATTTATTTTGAAACTGAGTCCAAGTTACCCGGGCAGGCCTCGAACTCGTGATCCTCCTGCCTTAGCCTCAGGGCTGCTGGGGTGGCAGGGGCGTGCTGCCTCCGTGTCTGGAGGACTGGGTCTTCTCCTCTAACGCCTGAGGAGGCTGTTCCGCCACAGGCTTGGATGTTGTGGACAGGTAAAGAGCGGAGGGGAGAGGCTTTCTGTAGGCCCCACAACATGTTGAGCTTGTCACAGCCCTCTGAGACCTGCCTACCTCATCCTCTGGTGTCTCTCTGCTGTGTGACTGGTCCATCCCTCCTGTGTCTGGCATGAACTCCAAGCTTCTCCCCCAACACTGTTGTTTTGTTTTTTTCTTTTTTGTTTAATTTTAATTTATTTGCACTGAGAGAGAAAGAATCTTTGAGCATGCCAGGGACTCTTGCCACTGCTAACAAACCCCAGACTCATGCGCCACATTATACAACTTGACTCTGTGTCCTGGGGAACCAAACCCAGGCCCGCAGGCTTGGCGCGTGGAAGCCTTTGACCACCGAGTCATCGCCCTCCAGCCCCCCCCTCCAAGGTGGGTGTTTTCGCAGGCGGTAGGTTGGACTCAGCCAGCCAGTCCGGGTGGCCTCTGGAAACTGCCATCCAGGGCTTGTATCTTGGCAACCTTGGGATCACAACAAGCCCAGAATAAAAGATGGAAACAGAAACAGAAGGGGCGGGGAAAGCCCCCTGGACCTCAGAGGCCAGCTGGCTCCGCTGCTGGGGGGGCTGGGCAGCGCAGGGTGCCTGTGCTTGGTTGGCATCGTGTCTGGGTTCCAAGAGTTCTCCCCCACGAGCCCGAGATCGAGCAAAGGAAGGGAGTGGCGGGCGGCAGTGGGGCAGGCCGGATGGCCAGGGTGCCCGGCAGACTGGAGGGCACTGGGTTGGGTTTGCACCCTGCGGCCTTGGCTGCTACAGTACCTAGTGGTTAAATCCCAGAGGGCAAAGCCCTGGCTGCTCTGGAACCCTGGAATCATCATCCCATCCAATGGTCTCCAGACTTTTTCGAGGTCGGGTCTCACTCAGTCCAAGCTGACCTGAATTAACTATGTAGTCTCAGGCTGGCCTTGAACTCACGGTGATCCTACCTCTGTCTCCTGAGTGCTGGGATTAAAGGTGAACACCACCATGCTTGGCAAGACTTTAAAAATTTATTTTATTTTATTTATTTATGAGAGACAAGAGAGGCACTTAACTGCTAAGCCATCTCTCCAGCACCAATTCAGACTTTTAAAAATATTTTTATTTAGCTGGGCATGGTGGCGCATGCCTTTAATCCCAGCACTCAGGAGGCAGAGGTAGGAGGATCGCCTTGAGTTCGAGGCCACCCTGAGACTCCATAGTGAATTCCAGGTCAGCCTGGGCTAGAGTGAGACCCCACCTCGAAAAACAAAACAAACAAACAAACAAAAATATTTTTATTTATTTGCAAGGAGAGAGAGAAAGAGAGAGAGAGGGAGAGAGAGAGAGAGAGAGAATTGGGTATGCCAAGGCCTCTTGCCATTGCAAACAAATTCCATATGCATGCACCACTTTGTGCAACTGGCTTTACCTGGGTACTGGGGATTTGAACTCAGGCAGTCAGGCTTTGCAAGAAAGTGTCTTAACCACTCAGTGAGCCATCTCCGCAGCTCCAAGACTCTTTTTTAAATTATTATTCTATTTTATTTATTTGAGAGAGGAATGGAGAGAGAGAGAGAGAGAGAGAGAGAGAGAGAGAGAATGGGTGCACCAGGGCTTCCAGCCACTGCAAACGAACTCCAGATGCATGCTCCACCTTGTGCATCTGGCTTACGTGGGTCCTGGGGTATCGAACAGAGGTCCTTTGGCTTTGCAGGCAAGTGCCCTAACTGCTAAGCCATCTCTCCAGCCCCCAAGACTCTTTTTGAAGCGAAGTCATTCTCTAGGTGAGCTAAAGTACACGTAGAACAGAGGAACTTGAGAAGGGGGCTCGAGTCTGTGTAGCTCCACTCCGGGGGTCTTAGCACCTGTTCCAAGGTGGGCATCGTTCAGGACCAACCTAGCTCTTAACTGAGATGGAGGGCATATCCTGAGCACAGGCCCCCCTATCTGCTGATCCCATTCCTGAGTCCGTCTCCCCAGAATGAAAAGATTCAGAAGAGAATTGAGTCTCTTGGGAACGTGTGCAGACTTTGAACCTGTCGTCCTTCCTGAAGTGGCCCGTTGTCATGACGACTTGCATAGCTTTTCACTGGGTTAGGGATTATAAACCACCTAGGGATGTTGCAAGGGCACAGGAAGGCGTGGAAGGTTCTGTAACAGGGAAATTGGGGTTCTGGGGTGCTTCCTGGAACCCTGAGCCCTGAGTTCATATCTGCAAACTAACCAAAGAATTGGCAATTCCAGATTCAAGAGAATGGTTTTTAAACTACCACGTTTTATTCAGATTTTACAAGGGAGTGCGGAAAGGGGAAGGCTGGGAGGTAAGGGGGAACAAAGTGGGGAGAAGAGAAGTACCCCACGTGGAGCCCAAAAGCCCATGTGATGTGTAGCTCAGGAGTCCATGTGACCACAGCGATCTGGGAGAAAAGCGTGGAAAGAAAAAAGAAAGTTCGAAGAGCTCCTGCCTTGTGGGGAGCTGGAGGGGATCAAGAACCCAAGCGGAGAGTGAGGGCTGGGGTGGGGGGCGCTCCCGGCTGCGCCTGGGCTAGGGCCTAGGATGAGACCCTCCCGGCTGGGCTTGGCCAAGCGGAGGAAAAATCTCACCCAGAGCCAGAAGTTCCCAAGTGATCAGAGAGAGCGAACCTGCCCTTTCCTTGCAAAGGTGTTTATAACCTTAGGGTGGTGGGCTGTCTTTTGGCCCAGGTGAGCTGGCTGGTTAGGACTAGGGGCTGCTCAGGAAGAGGTTAGCTTAACTTGACCAATCACAATGTTTAAATCCCGTGAAAGACCTCCCTTCCAGGAGGGGTCCTGACTGTTCCTGCAAAAACAGTTCTTTGGAAGTAGGTAAGAGACAAGAAAAACGTTCCTGCCATTCTACCTTCAGAGGTCCAGTCTCCCTAACTCTCCCCCACCCCTTCAGCTCTTCCCTCCCACCCTGTGGCTCTTACATTCTTTCTGCCCCTTCTTCCACCTTTTTTTTTTTTTTTTTGTGGCGTCACCTGGACCCTGGCTAATGTGCAAGAGGTGACTCATCTTATGATAGGCAGTCAGCTATCTTTTCTTGCCCAGACATGATTTTGGCCATCACAAAACTTCCACAAGGGAGATGATACTGGTGTCCCGATTTCAGGTTTTTTTTTTTTTTTTTTTTTGTTTTTGTTTTTTGTTTTTTGTTTTTTGAGGCAAGCCCAACAGACAGCTTAAATATATATATATATATATATATATATATATATATATATATATATATATATATATAAATTTGTTGACAATTTCTATACTTAAAGACAACAAACCATGGTATTTCCCTCCCCTCCCACCCCCACTTTCCCCTTCATAACTCTGTTCTCTATCATATCCCCTCCCTCTCTCCATTAGTCTCTCTTTTAATTTGATGTCATCATCTTTTTCTCCTATTATGAGGGTCTTCTGTGGGTACTGCTAGGCACTGTGAGGTCTTGGATATTGAGGCCAAATTCTGTCTGGACAGTTGTATGTAAGGAGTGGTACCCTTCCTTTGGCTCTTACGTTCTTTCCGCCACCTCTTCCACAATGGACCCTGAGCCTTGGAGGGTGTGAGATGTTTCAGTGCTGGACACTCCTCCGTGTCTTCTTCTCAGCACTATGTTGCCTTTTGGGTCACCCCAGTGGTAACTGCCATCTGAAAAGAGAAGCTTCTCTAACCAGAAGTGAGAGTAGCATTAATATATGAGTATGAACCTTAAGTCTACTGCTTTTGGGGCAATTTGGTGAGAGTAATATATGCATTTATCCAGACAAGAGCAGGCTTTATACCCCTAAGGCTCATGACCTCCCCTGCCATAGGCTTTTGATTAGGTTTTCAGTACCAGGCATGTATTCCCTCCTGTAGAGTGGGCCTCCAGTCCAATTAGAGAGCAGTTGGTTTCCCCCAGAGCAGACATTCCACTATTGCACCTGTTTGGTCATTTGGCCTGTCTGGCCAAACTTGAGGTTTCCGGTGTTCACTGTTTTCACCGCTGATGACTTCTGTCTCCCATAAGGCTGTGTACAGTGCAGCTTTTTCCAGCTTTCAGTTGGCTGGGCTACAGGGAGAAGGTTTTCTGTTCAGCATGAGCTTGATTTCTCAGTGACTTTGCCGCTCAGGCATGTGAAGTCTTCAGCAATAGGGTCTTACCACCTCTTTCTCATGGGAAACCAAGGGCCTTGGCAATAGCCTATAATGTTTTGGAGGCAACAGGGACCTCCCTGGCCAACAACTCACTGGAAGGTATCCCATCCCTGGCACAGAAAATTTCCTAGTAACAATCTATGGCTTCTGGATGTGCCATTATTTAAGAAAGTGGCTTTTCATATGTCTTATTCAGAATATCTTGAATTTTGATAGACTCTCCCTCAACTTTTCTTTTTTTTCTTTTTTCTTTTGGTTTTTTGAGGTAGGGTTTCACTCTAGCCCAGGCTGACCTGGGATTCACTATGTAGTCTCAGGGTGGCCTCGAACTCACTGCGATCCTCCTACCTCTGCTTCCCGAGTGCTGGGATTAAAGGCATGTACCACCGTGCCCAGCTCACTTGGTCTTTTAAAAATAAATTTCATTTATTTATTTGAGAAAGAGAGAGAGAAAGAGAGAGAGAGACAGACAGACAGACAGACAGACACAGAGTATGCATGAGCACATCAGGGCCTCCTGCCCCTGCAAACAAACTCCAGACACGTGTGCCACAATGTGCACGGGGCTTTATGTGGGTGGAGGCTGGAACCTGGCTTTGCAAGCAAGGCGCCTTTAACTGCTGAGCCATCTCTCCAGCCCTGCTCCTGCTCTTTTGAGGACCCCTCACTCTAGGGAAGTGGGCTCCACATTGTGAGAACACTGCAGCCTGCCACAGAGAGGCCATGTGGTGAGGACCTCAAGCCTCCAGCCTTGGATGCAGGCAGTCTGTGCCCATCCTCCCCACCAAGCATTCATACCAGCCCTCAGGCCCGGCTGTGTCAGGGCAACCCCCTCACTGCACCTTCATGAGAGGCCCAAATCAGAAGCACCCCCAGACCTGAGCCATCTTGACCTTCCTGGTTAGTTTCTAGCCACCAAGTTCAGGCATCAGCGGATAACTGGGCCACCCCCCTCGCAGCCATTTGGGCTCATTATGCCCTGCAAGGCTTCATCCCCCCCGCCCCGCCGCCCCGCCACCCCCAAACAGCCGGCAGTATTTTGGTAATTTCTCAAGATTAGAGGACCAGAAATACCCATGGTAGGGCACGGCTGTGAGGGGACATCTGCTTTCCAGCAGCGCAAATTGGGCGGATCTCAAAGGGCATGAAAAGGAATCGACAGACAGGAACAGCTGGGTGAGGACCTATGCCAGCTCCCTGGCAAGCTCAGCTTGTCACTCTGGACCCTCCCCAGAGCTGCTCCAGGGTGAAGAATCCGAACACAGGTCCTAGAGGTGGGGGGCAGGGTCATGTCTGGCTCCACAGGATCCTTACATTTGGTGCACCTAGCTACTTCTCATTGCTGGGACAAAATAGCTGACAAGAAGCAGCTTATGGAATGAAAAGGGTTTGATTCTTATGGTTCCAGAGGGTCGAGTTCATCACGGCGGGAAGGCATGGCAGAACAGGAAGCCTGTATCCCATTGGCAGGGATGAAGGAGGTGGGGAGAGAGAAAGAGAGAGAGAGGGAGGGAGGGAGAGAACAGCATGTAAGGTCTGGCTATAACACAAGGCCCCTCTCCCTCCCCCAGTGACACACTTCCTCCAGCAAAGCTCTACTTCCTAAAGGTTCCACAACCTTCCAGAACAGTTCCATCAGCTGGGGATTAAGTATTCAAACACACGAGTCTACGGGGGATGTTTTACATTCAAACTACCACAGTGTACCTGTGAGGGGTCACTTTCATGGTCAACTTGACTGGATTTGGAGTCACCTAGGAAACAGACCCATGGACATATCTTTGAAGGATTTCCGGAAAGGTCCAGTTGAGGAAGCAAGACCCACCCTGAATGTGGGCCCTACTATCTCATGGACTGGGATCCTGGACTGAACTTTTTCTTTCTTTCTCTTTCTTTCTTTCTTTCTTTTTTTTTCTTTTTTTTTTTTTTTGAGGTAGGGTCTTACTTTAGCTAACCTAGAACTCAGTCTGTAGTCCCAGGCTGGTCTCAAACTGATAATGATTCTCCTACCTCTGCCTCCCAAGTGCTGAGATTAAAGGAGTATGCCACCACGCCTGGCTTGGACTGAATTGTTTTCATTTCATTTTATTTTATTTATTTTTTAGGTAGGGTCTCACTCTAGCCCAGGCTGACCTGGAATTCACTATGTAGTCTCAGGGTGGCCTCGAACTCATGGTGATCCTCCTACCTCTGCCTCCCGAGTGCTTGGATTAAGGCGTGCATCACCATTCCCAGCTTGGACTGAATTTTTACAGAAGAGAAAGCGAGTGGAGCGCTGGCCCCTGTCTCTCTCTGCTTCCTGACTGTGGGTGCGATGTGACCAGCCGCCTCCTGCTCCTGCCGTCACGTCTTCCCTGTGTTCCCTCCCTGAAAATTCTGATTTATTGGGCTGGAGAGACGACTTAGATGAAGTCCAACAAAGATATTTTAAGAAAGGAAGAAAAGACAGAAAGTCTTTTATATTAAAAATACTGTATCCAGGGCTGGAGAGATGGCTCAGTGGTTAAGGCACTTGCCTGTGAAGCTGAAGGACCAGAGTTCAATTCTCCAGTGCCCACATAAAGCCAGATGCACAAAGTGGTGCATGTATCTGGAGTTCATTTACAGTAGCAGGAGGCCCCGGAATGCCCATTCTCTCTCTCCCTCTCTTTTCTCTGTCTCTCTGTGTTTGCAAATAAACAAATATATATATATATATATATATATATATATATATATATATATATATATATGTATTATTTATTTTTTTTTAAAAACAACCCTTTATGTGGCCCAGGGCTTGGGATTGAAGTCCGGGGTTTGTGGTCAGGACTACACGGTGAATGGTTCACAGCCCATGGCAGATCTCTCTTGAATTCCAGAAGGATGCTTCTGGCTGCTCTTGAATGGGTCTTGGGTGCTCCTTAGGGTCTTCTGTGTTGGAGGTTTAGCCCTTAGCTTTTGGTGCCCTTGGGAGACGGTGGAGCCTTTAGGAGGCAGGGTCTAGTGGGAAGAAGTAACATCATTGAGGTGCACCCTTAAGGGGATATTGGGGCTCACACTATCCCCCCCCTCTCTTTTCCCCTTTCTGCTTCCTGGCTGCCAGTTGGTAAGAAGCTTCCTTCACTGCCTGCTGTTAGCCACAGACCTGCAGTGACAGGCCAACTCCTAGGTACAGAAAGCTCCAGAACTTTGCGCCCCAAAGAAACCTTTCCACTTTTTGAAGTTGATAATATCAGATTTTTAAAAAAACATTCTTTCTCTTCCTTTTTTAAAAAAATATTTATTTATTTTTATTTGAGACAGAGAGAAAGGGAGAGAAAGAGAAAATGGGTGGACCAGGGCCTCCAGCCTCTGCAAACGAACTCCAGACACATGTGCCACCTTGTGCATCTGGCTTATGTGGGACCGGGGGAATTAAACCTGGGTCCTTAGGCTTCGCAGGCTTGTGCCTTAACCATTAAGCCATCTCTCCAGCCCAGTCTCACAAGTTTTGTAGCAGAAAGCCGAGGAACAAATGACCAGTCTCATAAATATGCCATGCCAGTTTCCTCCACTATAAAGTGCCTGCTTGGCTGGAGGCTACTGTCTGCTCAGCATCTCCCCTCTGTGTTTTGTGAACGCTGCTTCCCCGACATTGTAGCCCATCTCCTGGGAATAGAGCTTGTTTCAGGAAGAGACCCACGGTCCACGTGAGGCCAGTCAGGTGAGTGTGGGGGTTTGTCGTCATCAGCCCCACGCTGCGGGGATGAACTTCCAAACCAGACACAGTTTATGGGAGGAAGGGATTTATTTGAAGTTTCCAGATCCAGGTGAACAGCACAAGCAGCTGGCCGGGACACAACCCCACAGCCAGCAGCAGGGAACCCCAGGCAGAGTTCAAGCACTCTGCTTGCCTTTAGGCTGGAGTTCAGATCCGCACCCAAACGCACCTTTGGGCTGGACCCCAGGATGCTCCATCCTCCGTTCACACCTCTTCTAGCCAAGCGGCTGGAAATCCAAGTTACAAGCTTTAACAAAACTCCTGGGTGTATTGGGGCAAAAGCCATTCAAACGACCACAGGGCTGTCTCCCTTCTCAGGGTGCTGAGTTTCAAAGGGCATGGGTGCTGGCTATTAGGCTTGGTCCCATGTACACATATCTCATTTAACGTCTGGCAAAGATGTCCAATCCACACGCCGTTGAAGCTCCTGGATATAGGGCATCCCCGAAGCTCGTCTACAACATATTAGCAAGCACCCTCCAGAGGTGCAGAAGTTCCCCGTGCACACGCATATGCGTAGACGCGTACATGATGGAGGGTTACACATCAGTGGAGTCTGGGACATCCTCTGATCTTCATTTAAGAGAGTGGAGATCCATCAGAGACAATGGCGTATGTCCCAGCCCAAGTCCTGAGCCCCAGCAGACTTCAAGGCACCCAGAGGAAATGAGGTTTCAGTTCAGGTCCAATGGCAAGGGACAGGCCTGGGTCCCACCCCAGCCTCCAGGCAGAAGTGCTTGCTCTTGAAGCTGGGCGTGGTGGCGCACACCTTTAATCCCAACACTCGGAGGGCAGAGGTAGGAGGATTGCTGTGAGTTCAAGTCTACCCTGAGACTACAGAGTGAATTCCAGGTCAGCCTGGGCTAGAGGGAGACCTCAAACAAACAAACAAACAAATAAACAATAAACAAAATGAGTTCTAGCACAGTCCAGTACATGGGGGAGGAGGTAAGTTCTTGTGAGTCACAGTCAGCGACATGTGTAGAGAATTGTCACAGGAGTGGGATTTTTTTTCATCTTCTCCCCACTTCCCCCCTTAATCCTAAAATCAAGAAATGGTCTAACACCTGACTTCCACCGTACCTCCTGTGTTATTATCAAGGAGTTGGTTCAGTCATCCTGATAGATGGATGGAGCCCGTGACTAGCTCACGGGGAATGCCTCCAGAAGATGAAAGACAGGAACCTGGAGGTCCTTGCTCAAGGCTAGGTTCTGGTTCTAATTTTGAACATCTCTTTGCATGAGCTGGAATGAATTCTAACCTCCCCCACACTAATGGACATATCAGACCACACAGGGCAAGAGCCACATTTGGGAATAAAGAATGAAGTACACGGGAAACCTGACTAGCTGTCCTGGCACCTACCTTCCCGAGTCTGGAGAGGTGTTGGCTTGGGCCACCACGATCCTTCCTAGATGGGGGTGTCACATCTTCCACTCCACATAGTACCTGGGACTGCTAATTGCTAATTGCTGTCCTTACAAGCTTACAGAGCCTCTGACCTGGCTGAACCAATTAGAACACAAGTTCATGTCCTCCTCTTGGACCCAGTGATTGGTCCGAGGTGGACATGTGATCCAAGCAGAGCCAATCCAAATCTTTCTTTGGATTTCTATGTGAATGGAGAAAGAGAGAGAGAGAGAGAGAGAGAGAAAGAGAGAGAGAGAATGGGCGCACCAGGGTCTCCAGCCACTGCAAACGAACTCTAGACGCGTGCGCCCCCTTGTGCATCTGGCTAATGTGGGTCCTGCGGAACTGAGCCTTGAACCGGGGTCCTTAGGCTTCACAGGCAAGTTCTTAACTGCTAAGCCATCTCTCCAGCCCATGGATCATGGATTTAAAGGCACTTGTTTGCAGAACCTGACAGCCTGGGTTCGATTCCCCAGCACCCATGTAATGCCAGATGCACAAACTGGAACGTGCATCTGGAATTTTTCAGCAGTGGCAAGAGGCCTGTTCTCATTATCTCCTCTCTCCCCCTCTCTCCTTGCAAATAAATTAAAAAATTAAAAACTGGTAAGGGGAGCCACAGACAGGCTTGGGTTAAGTCACTGGCTTGGACAAAATCGGGCCGAGTGTCTCGATGCCAGATGTCTGAGGTGCCAGATGCCTTTTTAAGGCCAGGAAATCTGCTCTGCTGCCCAGGCTGCAGACTCTTGATCGAGATCCCCCATCCTGACCTGGAGCCTCAGTTTCTTCCTCTGCATTCTATAGCTCACAGTTGCTCCCCCCCCCCCCCGCCTTCCCCTAGCCAGGGCAGCACGAGAACTCAGTGAGGTCAAGAGTGCCCGATATGTGGCTAGGTGCCCGCACAGTGGAAATGCCATTAGCCAAGATGTCCACCCTGGTCCCCGAGGAGTTCAGCCTGTCGCTCTCCTCCTCTGCCTGACCCACTTTTTCGCTCACACTTGGCCATAGGCCCAGGGCCTGGCCTATTTTAGGTATACCTCTTTTTGTCACAGGGAAAGAGACTCATGCTGGCCACCTTCAGACAGAGAGCTATTGTGGGGATGGGTGGGGGCAGGGATGCAGAGGGTTGGGGCAGGGAAAGTTGGGGACTTGACTTGGTTTGATGTGGAAACCCATCCTGTGCTCTAATGGAAGAAACCCTTCTACCTGCCCCTGAGGAAGGGTCCCCTCCCAGGCTTGGACCGAGCCAGGACTCGGGGGCACAGCAGGGGAAGCAAAGCGCTCTCTGTCTTTACAGGGAGAAGGATGGGTGTACTTGGCATTGATAATTTGGGCCTAAGTTTTAACAGCTCCCAGAACCATCACGCTTATGGTGAGAGAGGAAGCAGGCTGGGGTGCGGGAGTGTGGAGGGCTGTGCGAGGGACCGGGACTTATCGCCCAATTCTGGACACTTTGAGAACAAAAGGGGCACCCCAAAAACTAACCCAGGGACAACATACACACACCTGGGGTGGCTGGGCAACTAGGGCATAGGGTCTCCCTAGGCAGACAGAGTCCAGAGAGGAGGGGGGCTGGGAGAGTGGATGACCAGAGGACAAAGGATGTATCTACCACCCCAGGAGTGCCACGTTCAGCAGCCGAGGGCTGGCCGGCTGTGAAGGCCACTTCCGGTGCCCAGCGACCCTGTTAAATCGCCTGCCCTGAAGGCTGTCAGATTTTCAGGTATGTCTTGGTCGAAGGAGCTCAGATGGTGCCACCAGGGTCCTGTCTCTGTCACTTTGCAGGCTTGTGGAGCATTGCTACGCCTGCAACAAAGGCGCTTGACTCTTGGAGATCCAGAACTTTGCACTGGTCTCCTGGAATGCTCGAAATCCACAAGAGACGCCACACACTGGCTGGTCATGCAGAAAACCTCCATGCCCTGGTGCTCGCGTGAGTGGATGGGTGGGTAGGTAGATAGGTGGATGGGTGGATGAGAGGACGGATGGATGGAAGGGTAGATGAGTTGATGGACAGGTGGGTGAGTGAATGAATGGATAGGTGGATGGATAGATACATGGATGAATTAGTTGGATAGATTGATGAGTGGATTGATGGGTGGGTAGATGGATGGATGGGTGCATAGGTGGGTGGGTGGATCTATGGATGAGTGGCTGTATATATGTATGTATGAGTAGGTGGATGGGTGGATGAATGGATGGGCAGACGAATGGATGGGTGGATGTATATATATATATATATATACATATATATATATATATACATATATATATATATATATATATATATATACATATATATATATATATATATATATATATATATACATGCATGGATGGGTGGGTGGATGGGTGGATGGAGGGATTGTAGTTGAGCATGGTGAAGGAGGGAAGGGGTAGTGTGCATCTTTCTGTTTTGGTTCCAGCTACGGACCCATGTCCTCCTATCGCTCGATGTCTTATGGAACCCCCCTCTTGGCAATGCTGTGCCCAAGGCTGTCGGTCCAGGCCCTCTGGAGCCTCTGTGGCTCGGAGTCTCCCTTTGCTCAAGATCTTCAAACCCTACCCTTGTCTCCAAGACTCTGTGTGCTGGTTTGATTCAGGTGTCCCCCATAAACTCAGGTGTGCTGAACGCTGGGTTCCCAGCTGATGGAGATTTGGAAATTAATGCCTCCTGGAGGCCGTGTATTGTTGGGGGCGGGCTTATGGGTGTTATAGCCAGTTTCCCCATGCCTGTGTTTGGCACACTCTCCTGTTTCTACTGTCCACCTGATGTTGGCCATGGGGTGATGTCCACCCTCTGCTCATGCCATTGTTTTCCCTGCCATCGTGGAGCTTCCCCTAGAGCCTGTAAGCCAAAATAAATTCTTTTTCCCACAAGCTGCTCTTCGTTGGGTGATTTCTACCAGCGATGCGAACCGGACTGCAACTCTCTGTGTGCCCCAGCCCTGCCCTCCCAGCCCTGTCCTCTGTCACATCTGTTCTGTCCCAGGTGTCCAGGCCTCTTCGGTAACTGAGTCTCACTCCACCCAGCTTTCCCGACAATGGCCTCTGCAGATCATGGCTCCTCCACCTGGGTTCCCTCTGCCACATGGGCCGAGATCTTCTCTGGTGATCCTCAGAGCTGAAGTCCTTGGCACCCCTCAGTCTAGTTCCAGTGGCTTGTCTCACCTTCCCACAGCACCACTTGCTTCTTGTTGACATGGAAACTCCCTGCTCAGGCTGTCCTGGGGGCGTGGCATGTGGTCAGCCCCCAGAGGCACAGGAGAGCCAGTCCGGTTGTATGGACAGGGACCAGGGAGAAGCAGCGACTTCCCAGGGTCAGACCTGGACGGCAGAAGCCAGACGCTCTTGACGCTGCGTGTGCCCACGCTTTTTTGCCAGTGGGCGCAACTTCCCTTTATATCCCAGGGGTCTCTTTGGAGACCGTGGCTGCCCTATGGGTGGCTGTGGAGGCCATGAGCGGCAGGCAGTGACAAGTGTGGCTGTCTGCGGGTGCAGCAGAGACTAAGTGGGTTAATATTTACCCCATTCTGGAAGACTTGGGCCACCGGACCAAGAGTTGGTACGGGGAGGGTGAGTGTGGGAAGAACTGTGTGCCGGCGGCCCTGACGTTACTTCCTCTCTGAACACTGCACCACGGCCTCACATCGATACACTTGACTGCCATCTCAGCTGCCACCTGCCGGCTCTGTGGCCTGAGACAATTTCCTCAGTGCGCTGGGCCTCCGGTGGCCTCTCCGTGAAACAGGATTGAAGCGTAAGGATCACGTGCGCTCGCACAGAAGTGCCTGATGCCGGCCGGGGTCCACACTGCATCCCCGGGCGCCTGGGAGCGAGAGGGAGGCATGTGGTCTTGTTTACCTTGCTGCTCTCTGATCCCTCCTGCACACTGGAGACGCACAAGTCGGGTTCCTAACAAGTCAACTTCACCAGTGACTTCCTGGCAAGCTTCCGGGCACATAGGAGAATTCATTTAATATCAAAAGATGGATGATTGGATGAAATGATGAATGGATGGGTGCATGAGTGGATGGGTGGATAAATGAGTGGGTTGATGCGTGTATGTATGCATGCATGGGTTGTAGACTGGTATGTATGGATATGTGTATGTATGTATGTTTGGACTGGTGGATGGATGGACAGATAGATGCATGTATGTATACATGGATAGGTGGTCTGGCAGAAGGGTAGATGGAAGGACAGCTGGATGGATAAGTGAAGGGCTTGAAAAGCAGATGGCTAGATTTGTAGATTTCTAGAAGTCTGGCCGTCCAGTTCTGTCCTTCGGCCCATGTCTCGCCTCTCCTCTCTCCCCTCGGTGTGCTGGCCCAGGGCCACGGTGAGTGTGAACAACTCTAGAACACGCAGCCCCTCCCTGTGGGCACATTTCTAGTTTCCAGGACACAGGGGTCAGAGTCTGACAACAGAGAGAGATCTTTTCTCTCACAGAAAGAATTGCCGCCTCTGCGTGGAGGGGAGGAGGGTGTTTGCTTTAACAGCTGTTTGACTCGGGCTTCTGCCGGCAGGAGCAGGCGACCTTCCTCCTGGGCTCTGGGCCGTGGGCCAAGCCTGGCAGGGCACTTCTCCTTCTGCCAAGTTCTGCTGACGCAGCGCGTCTTGTCGAGACCCAGTTCCCACCATTCCCTGTGGCCATCAAATGTCTACACATCAGAATCAGCTCCAGCAGGATTTCTCAGTGATCTTGCAGCCCAAGTATGTGGAGTCTTCAGCAATAGGGTCTTACCATCTCTTCGCGGTGTGGGCCTGTATTGTTTTGGGGGGCATCAGGGACCTCCCTGGCCAACAACTCACTGGAAGGTGTCCCATCCCTGGCACTGAAAATTTTCTAGTAACAATCTATGGTTCCTGAGTGTTCCATTGTCCAAAAAAGTAGGTTTTTATGTGACTTATTTATATCCTCTTAGATTTTGATTAACCTTCCCTTCACCTCTCTTTTACGCAATCTCTTCCCCTGACCTCACTTAGGCCTTTTCAACCCCATTAATCTGTTCTTCTACTTACATATATACAACACCATCCTATTAAGTCCCCGCTCACACCTTTTCTATTCCCTTTATATCTCCTTTCTAGCTTACTGGTCTCTGCTACTGAGTTTTATTCCCACATAGAAGTCCAATCATGTGTAGCTAGGATCCACGTATGAGAGAGAACATGTGATGTCTGGCTTCCTGCTTGGTCCCCAACTGGTGGCAATTTAGGAGGTGGAGTCTAGCTGGAGGACGGTGTGTTGTTGGAGGCAGGCTTTGGGGTGTTCTAGCCAGCTCCCCCTTTCCAGAGCTCAGCTCACTGTCCTGCTGCTGTTGTCAACCTGCTGTGGCAGAGGTGATGCCCAGAGTCTGTTCGTGCCATGCTGTCCCCTGGCATCATGGAGCTTCCCCTCGAGACTGTAAGCCAGAATAAACCCTTTCCTCCCGTCCAGCTGCTTTTGGTCATGTATTTCGTCTGAGCAAGAAGAAGCCTAACTGGGCTGGAGAGATGGCTTAGCGGTTAAGGCGCTTGCCTGCAAAACCAAAGGACCCAGGCTTGACTCCCCGGATCCCACGTAAGCCAGACGCACAAGGTGATGCATGTGCAAGGCCGCTCATGTACACAAGGTGGCGCACACATCTAGAGATTGATTGCTCCCTCATAAAACAAATAAAAACAAACATAAAAGACGGTAACTGCAACTGGGGTGGAGGAATAAGGGCGCTCTCACCAAGGTGATAAGTGAACTTAGATTTGCTATGAAGGTGTTTTTTGCTGTCATCGTTTTTGGGGCAGAGTCTCACCCTGGAATCCACTATTCGTTCACCTGCTGGGTTCGTCAATGCTCCTGCCGTCTAAGCATGTTTTCTAGTGTCCTTGAAGTAGACACATCCGATGTGATATCACTGAAAGGTCCTTAAAGGAGGTGAACTCCACTGAGAGGTGAGAAGACTTTTACTATGTCCTCATTTTTCTTGCCCATAATGCACAGGTGGTGTAGCATAATGGTTGGTGCTGTGGCAGCCATTAAGGACTATGGTTCCCGGAGCCCTCCCCTACCTCGGCTGTGGACCCCACCATGTCGCCTTGGCATGACGTTACAACTCTCCTAATAGAACATTTTTGTTTGTTTGTTTTTCAAGGTAGGGTCTCTCTTCTAGCCCAGGCTGACCTGGAATTCTCATTCTTTTTTTTCTTTTTTTTTGTATTTTGAGGTAGGGTCTGCTCTAGCTCAGGCTGACCTGGAATTCACTATGTAGTCTCAGGGTGTCCTCAAACTCATGGCGATCCTCCTACCTCTGCCTCCCAAGTGCTAGGATTAAAGGCGTGTGCCACCATGCCTGGCTTGGAATTCTCTATATAGTCTCAGGCTGGCCTCAAACTCACAGCAATCCTCCTACCTCTGTCTCCTGAGTGTTGGGATTAAAGGTGTGCACCACCATGCATGGCTCTACTAGAGCTTTTAAAAAATATTTTTATTTATTTATAAGAGAGAGAGAGAGAGAGAGAGAGAGAGAGAGAGAGAGAACGGGCATACCAGGGTCTCCGGCCCTGCAAATGAACTCCAGACGCATGAGCCACCTTGTGCATCTGGTTTATAATTCCTGGGGAATTGAACCTGGGTCCTTTGGTTTTGATGGCAAACGCCTTAACTGCTAAGCCACCTCTCCAGCCTCCTCCCCCACCTTTTCTTTTTTTTTTTTTTTTAGGTAGGGTCTTGCGCTAGCCCAGGCTGACCTGCAATTCACTCTGTAGTCTCAGGCTGGCCTTACACTCACAGCGATCCTCCTACCTCTGCCTCCCGAGTGCTGGGATTACAGGTGTGCATTGCTAATGTTTCCCAAAGGTTTGGGGGTCCAATCAACCCTGACTGAGTGCAATATCCATAAGATAAATAATGTCAGGGTCCCAGCTGAATTCTTGCGGGTACACTCCTTTTGGACTGTCACCATGTCACTGCAAGAAGCCGTCCCCTTCACCCAGCTGGTGGCATATGCCACCACAGAGAGTTGGGAGGCTTCAGGCAAACTGCCCCACTGCAGGAGCTGCTGGTGGGGGTGCCGGGGCCAGGCCAGGCCCCGTCCTAGCAAATTGCCGTTCCACGGTCCAGCTGGCTCCCAGCCTCTGGAGCCTGGGCAGGCTCCTTGGTTCCTTGATGTAATTAATCATGTCACATGGCAAGGAGACTCGGCAAGATTTATAGCAGAGTCAGCAACAGATGGCCCTGGAGAAAAACACAGATCTGCTTGGAGACAGGGAGACATCGGCATCCCCGTGAAGGGAGTGGGTGTGCGTGTGTGTGTGTGCACATGCGCATGTGTGCCAGTGTATGCGTGTACAAGTGTGTGCATGTGTGTGCGTTTGTGCCAGCGTATGCATGTGTGCCAGCGTATGCATGTGTGCCAGTGGTGTGCATGAGTGCTAGTGTGTGCACGTGTGCATGCGTGCCTGTGTGTGCATGCACACGTGGGTCAGAGAGCCAGAAGGGAATGGATTCCTGACTGGGTCCTGAGGCACTGTCCCTTTTAAAAACATTAGTTGCAAGATGAGAGAGAGAGGGAGAGAGAGAGAGAGAGAGACAGACAGAGAGAGAGAGAGAGAGAGAGGAGAAGATATGAATGGCCACACCAGGGCCTCTTGCCACTGCAAAAGAATTCTAGATGCATGCACCACTTGGTGCATCTGGATTTACATGGGCACCGGGGAACCAAACCTGGGCTGTGAGGCTTTGCAAGCGACCCTTTAACCACCGAGCCGTTTCTCCAGCCCTTCCGTCCCGTTTGAGAACGTGGAGCGACCACAGGGCTCAGCAGCTTTCCCCCTGGGATGCTGAATTTGTCTCTTAGTGGGTTTGGAATCTGCTCTTGGCTCCCTGGGTGTCTGTGTGGGAGGAGAGAGATGTGTCATTTGGGAGAGACAGAAGGAGTGATAAAACTGCAGAGGAAGGGCTTTCATGTGGGGAGCCCTGGGCTGCTATCCCCCCCACAAGCTCTGAGCGGCCCCCAGCTTTGGCACTTACAGTTTTCTGCATTTGGATCTGAGGAGCGACCCCTCCCAACTGTCATCTCCCTGGGGTCCTGGCAGTGTCTCAGACGGCAGAGCCCTTCTTCCCCGCTCTCCCCCAGTCTTCATATCAAGTCCTTCTAGGAAGCAAATATGACTGTCCCCAAGCCTCTGCTCATGGCTCTCAGCATGCAGGTGAGCTTGTCTGTAGGGTACCCAAGGCCCCCGTCCCATCCCAACCACCCAGGTCCATCTCCCCAAGCCTCCCTGGAGCCCATCCATGTGACCCCTGCTGGAGTTTGCCCTTCAGGTCCTAGCCCGTGCCTTACCAGTGCCGTCCCTCCTGCTAGACATGCCTTTCCCGATCTTAGCCCGCACAGAAAACCCCCACTCACCCTCAAGCGGTCTCCTCCACGGCCTCTCCCCTGCCATCCTTGAACAGCTCAGCCCCCTCAGCCGAGTGCTGCCACAACCTGTGTGTGGCTCACTCGTGGTGCTGGTCACTGGTTTTATAGGCCTGTCATCCTCACTGAGTTGGAGCTGTGGCTCTTCCCATCCGTCCTGCTCTCTGAGCTTTGGCATTGCTGGGTGCCCTGTCTGCTGAGCAGTCAGACTCCAAAGACAGCAGAGGTGATGGGGGCTTCCAACCTGCAGGATGTGGGCAGGATCACAGGAGGGTTTACTGAAATGTCTACTTCAGGATTTGCTGTAGGCTCATCACCTCCATTGGCCCTAGAGTATGACCTCCATCAGCCCCAAGATGTAGCCTGCCCATCACATCATTCAGCCCCTGGGTGCAGCCTGTCCATCATGTCCATCAGCCCCAGGATGCAGCCTGTCCATCACGTCCATCAGCCCCAAAATGCAGCCTGTCCATCACGTCCATCAGCCCCAGGATGCAGCCTGCCCATCATGTCCATCAGTCCCAGGATGCAGCCTGCCCATCACGTCCATCAGCCCCAGGATGCAGCCTGTCCATCACGTCCATCAGCCCCAGGATGCAGTCTGTCCATCACGTCCATCAGCCCCAGGATGCAGCCTGTCCATCACGTCTATCAGCCCCAGGATGCAGCCTGCCCATCACGTCCATCAGTCCCAGGATGCAGCCTGCCCATCACGTCCATCAGTCCCAGGATGCAGCCTGTCCATCATGTCCATCAGCCCCAGGATGCAGCCTGTCCATCACGTCCATCAGTCCCAAAATGCAGCCTGCCCATCATGCCCATCAGCCCCAAGATGCAGCCTGTCCATCATGTCCATCAGCTCCAGGATGCAGCCTGTCCATCATGTCCATCAGCCCCAGGGTACAGCCTGTCCATCACGTCCATCAGCCCCAGGGTGCAGCCTGCCCATCACGTCCATCAGCCCCAGGATGCAGCCTGTCCATCACGTCCATCAGCCCCAAAATGCAGCCTGCCCATCACGCCCATCAGCCCCAAGATGCAGCCTGTCCATCATGTCCATCAGCTCCAGGATGCAGCCTGTCCATCACGTCCATCAGCCCCAGGGTGCAGCCTGTCCATCACATCCATCAGCCCCAGGGTGCAGCCTGTCCATCACGTCCATCAGCCCCAGGGTGCAGCCTGTCCATCATGTCCATCAGCCCCAGGGTGCGGCCTGCCTCATCCAAACCAAATTTCCAAACCAAATCATGTTGCATGTCCCATACTAGCACAAATAGCCGAGGAGCCCCTCCCCCAGCTTCCACTGCTTTTTAGATTCACTTGGACCAACAGAATGTGGTGGGAGGGACGGCGCAAGCTCCACCTGCCCCGCCTCCGGTGGTGGGGGAAGGTCGGCTGGGGGCCTGGCATTCCATTCAAAGCACAGGAGTTTATGGGAGAGGCATGATTCAAACCATCACAGTGAGTAAGTAAGTCCTATGGCTGCTGGAGACAGCTTGTCACACGCGGCGATGTCGGACTTCTAGACAACCCAGCCTCCGCAGGGGCCATGGCTCGCTGCTGCTTCTGAGTGGACAAGGGCCTTTGCTTGGAAAGCAGGTCAGGGTAGAGCAAGGGCTCCTAGGGTTGATGCTGTCGGGAGGAGAAGGTCAGAACCAGAACTTACAGGGCTTCTGACCTTGACCTGTGAACCTCACCATTTCGTGAGAACTTTGAACACCAAGTGTTTCTCAAACTGGATTTCCTCTCCCTTCCTCCCTTCCTTCCTCCCTTCCTTCCTCCCTCCCTCTGTCCCTCCCTCCCTCCCTCGCTTCCTTCCTTCCTTCCTTTCTTGCTTCTTTCCTTCCTTCCTTCCTTCCTTCCTTCCTTCCTTCCTTCCTTCCTTCCTTCCTTCCTTCCTCCCTCCCTCCCTCCCTCCCTCCCTCCCTCCCTCCCTCCCTCCCTTCCTTCCTTCCTTTTTTTTTGAGGTAGGGTCTAGCTCTAGCCCAGGCTGACCTGGAATTCACAATGATCCTCCTACTCTGCCTCCAGAGTGCTGGGATTAAAGGTTTGCACCACCACGCCCAGTTCAAACTGGATTTCGGGATCCCCTTCTGAGATGCTGACCAATATTTTCAGGAGACAAAAGGAAGACATGCTGGTGAAGTGTGGGAAATGCTGACTTCCTGGAAGCCACACAGCTCTGTGGCTGACTGGGTTGGTGCCTTTAGAACGCTCATTCTGGGCCGTGAGTCTGAGAAGAGGCCATTAATGTTGCGTGGGTCTCATGGACGTGTGATCTCTGTCATGCTAGAGTTCTACCCGATACACGGTGGGTCAAAGCGGAACTGTGTGGTCATCCTTTTGGAGTGTGCAATCCATCTATGTTGTTCTCCAGCTGGTCAGGCAGCCCTGACTCTGAGCTGGTGTTGGCATCAGGAGCCCCGAGGCACACCCTTTCAATGCACAGAACTCAGTGTGCACTCTTTTCCGACAAGGGCCAGCGCTCTGGGGACACGAAGTTGTCCTTTCTCTCAGTTCTGCACACCCAGTCTTCGCTCCTTCAAGCAAAGCATGCCGATTGGTCAACATCTCACGAGGCGGCTCACACGGCCCTGACCCCAACGCTCTTCTTTGCAATTGGAAGAGAACAAGAACCAGGGGATTCCAATCCTGACACCACCACCTCCCTCTCTTGTCCCTGTACCACTCAATACGGTCTAAAGCGACATTAGATTCTGTGTCCGTGACAATTCTCTTCTGACTTTTATTAGTTTTCTATGAGCAAGCACACATTATTTTTTTAATGAAACCTTTTCTTTTCTTATCTTCCTTCTTTCTTCCTTCCTCTCTCCTCCTCCTTCCTTCTTTCCTTCCTTCCTTCCTTCCTTCCTTCCTTCCTTCCTTCCTTCCTTCCTTCCTTCCTCCCTCCCTCCCTCCCTCCCTCCCTCTCCCTCCCTCCCTCCCTCCCTCCCTTCCTTCCTTCCTTCCTTTTTCTTTCTTTCTTTCTTTCTTTTTTTTTTTTTTGAGGTAGGGTCTCGCTCCAGCCCAGGCTGACCAGGAATTCACTATGTAGTCTCAAGCGGGCCTTAAACTCAAGGCAATCATCCTACCTCAGATTCCCAAGTGCTGGGGTTAAAGGCGTGAACCATCACCCCTGGCTAATGAAACTTTTTTTTTTAAACCATTTTTTTCTTTATTAGTTATATACAAACTCAGTGCAATGAAACTTTTTGAAAAGAATATATTTATTTATTTGCAAGGGTGGGGGAGAGAGAGAGAGAATGGACACACCAGGGTCTCTAGCTGCTGCTGCTGAATTCCAGATGTGTGTGCCACTTAGGGTACTGGGGATTGGAATCTTGGTTGTTAGGCTTTGCAGGCAAGTACCTTAGCTGCTGAACCATCTCTCCAGTCCCTTTTCTTATTTATTTACTTATTTATGTTTGGTTTTATAAGGTAGGGTCTCGCTCTAGCCCAGGTTGATCTGGAATTCACAGGCTGGCCTGCAACTCATAGTGATCCTCCTGCCCCTGCCTACCCCCACTCCCCATCAGAGTGCTGGGATTAAAGGCCTGCACCACCATGCTTGGCCTTTTTCTTTAGTTCTTTTTTTTTTTTTTTTTTTTGCCTTTTGGTTTTTTTGAGGTAGGGTCTCACTCTAGCCCAGGCTGACCTGGAATTCACTATGTAGTCTCAGGGTGGCCTCGAACTCATGGAGATCCTCCTACCTCTGCTTCCCAAGGGCTGGGAGTAAAGGCATGCGCCACCACGCCCGGCTTTTTTCTTTAGTTTCAAGAAGCTTAATTATGATGTCTGATTTGCTGAAATTCTAGAATGATTATATCTCTTGACAAATCTGGGAAATTTCTGCCATTATTTCTTTTTCCAAATTTTCTCTTCTTCCGGGGCTCTAAGGACACAAATGTTAGACAGTGAATTATAATATAGTCTTACAGATCCCTAAGTCCCCTTTTTTCAGTTTACTTATCTTTGTTGTTTAGATCTAGTCGATTGTGTGTTCCAGTCCACTGACTGTCCTCTTTCCCTTCCATTCTGCTATCAGCCACCGCTCACCTTTCCATTCAGGAATTGTCTTTCTGAGCTCTAGGTTCCAACCCTGTCTCCTGTACATCTTCTATTTGTTTCCTTGGCTGTCCCACTTTTTAGCCAAAATTTTCTTTTTGCCTTTTTTCAAGGTAGGGTCTCACTCTAGCCCAGGCTGACCTGGAATTCACTATGTAGCATCAGGGTGGCCTTGAACTCATGGCGATCCTCCTACCTCTGCCTCCCGAGTGCTGGGATTAAAGGCGTGAGCCACCACGCCCGGCAAGAATTTCTATTTTAAAAAATTTTATTTTTGGACTGGAGAGATGGCTTAGCAGTTAAGGTGCTTGCATGCAAAGCCGAAGGACCCAGGTTTGATTCCCCAGGACCCATGGAAGCCAGATGCACAAGGTGGCGCATGTGTCTGGAGTTCATTTCCAGCGGCTAGAGGCCCTGGCATGCCCATTCTCTCTCTCTCTCTCTCTCTCTTTCTTCTCTCTGCCTCTTTCAAATAGATAAGTAAAAAGGAAAAAAGGGAAAGTTACTCTAAAAATTATTTTAGCTATGTTTGTCAATGCTTGTTGAGACATTTTTTGTCATGGCTTCTTTGTCATAAGTTTTGTTTACTTGTATTATTATTTTTTTTTTCCTGGTTTTTCAAGGTAGGGTCTCACTCTAGCTCAGGCTGACCTGAAATTCACTATGAAGTCTCAGGGTGGCCTCGAACTCATGGCAATCCTCCTACCTCTGCCTCCCGAGTGCTGGGATTAAAGGCGTGCGCTACCACGCCCGGCTACTTGTATTATTTTTGTGTGTGTAGAACATGGTGTGACGTGCATGGCGTGTGTACATGCACGTGCCCTTGCACGCTCCCATGCGCTCACCTGCAGCAGGGGTCACTGGCCTGTGGTGACCAGAGAGGAACGGTGGGTGTCCCCACTCCATCCGTCTTCTACCTGGTCTTGTTCTGAGTCCCAGCCTCACATTACTGATTCTGGACCTTTCAGGGCTCAGAAGATTCTTGGGCCTCAGCTCCCCTGCAGAATTGGGCTTGCGGGCACACGTGGCCATGCCCAGCTCTTTGATATGGGAGCTGGAGACTTGAACTGGGGCTGCCTCTGACCCCTCACGCTTGCACAGGAGGCACGCTTATCTGGGGAGCCGTCTCTCCAGCCCTGTCAGGGTTGTGTTGTCATCGTGAGGAGGAACTGGCCTCTCATCTGGGTCCCCGCAAAGTTTTCTTTTTGTTGTGGGGGCATTCTGATGTCTCACGTCCCGTTTGACATCCATTCACTGGTTTTTGTTTTCTCACTTGGAAATCATTCTGGCTTGTGGTATGACTTGATTTTTTTTTTTTTTTTTTGAGGTAGGGTCTCACTCTAGCCCAGGCTGACCTGGAATTCACTATGCAGTCTCAGGGTGGCCTTGAACTTACAGTGATCCTCCTACCTCTGCCTCCCGAGTGCTAGGATTAAAGGCGTGTGCCACCACGCCCGGCGACTTGACTTTTGAGTGAATGCTGGGCATTTGTGCATCCCTCGGGAGACTCTGTGTCTAACGCAAACCTCCTGCTGTAGCTGGCTTTTGGAAGGACAAGCACTTGGGATGCCACCTAGATTCTGCCCAAAGGGGTAGACACCCACATTTCTTTCTTTTAAGTTAAAATATTTATTTATTTGAGAGAGATGAAGATAGATAGATAGATAGATAGATAGATAGATAGATAGATAGATGGATAGGGAGAGAGAGAGAAAGAGAGGGCACCAGGGCCTCTAGCCACTGTAAACAAACTCCAGATGCTTGGGTACTGGGGAATGGAATACAGGTCATTAGACTTCGCAGGCAAGCACCTTGACCACTGAGCAATCTCTTCAGCTCCTGATTTGAACTTTTGAAGTGTGCTTATGTGATATACATATATGTATATATATATGATTTTATTTATTTGAGAGCAAGAGAGAGACAGAGGTAGGGAGAGAGAGTATGTGTGTGAGAGAGAATGGGCACAACAGGGCCTCCAGCCACTGCAAACGATCTCCAGATGCATGCGCCTCCTTGTGCATCTGGCTTACGTGGGTCCTGGGGAATTGAACCAGGGTCCTTTGGCTTTGCAGGCAAAAGCCTTAACCACTAAGCCATCTCTCTAGCCTTTTTTTTTTTTTTAATATATGAGCATCACCATGTACTGACAGAAACATTGGTCCATGGAGTCCAAGCATGACTCCACGAGGCACGCCACAGGACGTGCTGGTCAGAAAGACTTCTTCCGGGGTGCGCTCGTGCGTGGGAGTACACCCACACAGCTGTCAACGGTGTAGAGCCGCACGTGGCATTGCATCTCTCAGAGGGTTAAATTCCTCTGCTTCATTACATCTTCTAGCAGGGCTGGAGAGGAATGCATATGAAATATTAAAAACTAAGAAAGCAATTGAGGAAGACATCCAGGGTTGACCTCTGACCTCTACACGTGCCCATGCGTGGACCCACACACGTGCATGCGTGCAAAGCTGTAGAGTCGAGACTTTTGTCCGGTGGTACCAAGTGCCTGGCTTCATCAGGACGGATGTCCACAGTGAGAACGGAAGCAGAGACGTTAAGAGACTCGCCCAGCACTTCACAAACCGTGTTCCCTGATCAACAAAGGGTGCGTCCAGCTCCAAAATGATGCGAAGTAAGACCACTGTGGCCAGCACCTGGGATCCCCAACTTCCCACACCCCCCAAAGAAATCCCTGTTCCATCTACATGCGGCTCGGGGTTGCGGCACCCCAGCTCACACGGCCTTTCTGGCTTGCCTCGCCACAGGCCACAAATCCCATCTGAGTTCTCTCCTCAGAGACGCCTGCCGTTCTGGTAACTGGAAACCCAGAGAGGTGGACTCAGTTCAAGTTCACCTGCATCTCTGGCCAGGCGGAACCCGGTGTGGTGGGAACAGTTGGATAATAAGAGCCTGGCTTAGCGGTTAAGGCATTTGCCTGCAAAGCCAAAGGACCCAGGTTCAATTCCCCAGGACCCACGTTAGCCAGATGCGCAAGGGGGTGCATGTGTCTGGCGTTTGTTTGCAGTGGCTGGAGGCCCTGGCATGCCAATTCTCTATCTGCCTCTTTCTCCTTCTCTCTCGCAAATAAACAAACGAAAAAAAAAATTAAAAAGAAAAAGAGCCCAGCGTAGGTAGTCTTCCAGAGAGCTGGCTTGCTAGCAGGTCGGCTTGCATGGTCTCCAGCTCTGGGTGGCATCAGACAAGCCTCGGCCTGGTCTTGTTACACCCTCCAGAGTACCATGTCACTTCTACCGTGGGTCTTCAGTGCTGTCCCTCCACAACCTGAAACTACAGTAACATGTAAATTGTGTGTTACACGTTCCTGATAACACTGTGCAATGGTCTTGAAAAGATTATGTCTCATGACATGTTAGTGTAATTTTTAAGATTAAAGTGTTGAGTATAGATTCTGTTGTAGATGTATTTTTATAGAAATCAACCCAGCCTGGGGCATAATATTTTTAATTTTTCACATCCTTGGTAAAACATGAAGGGCTTACATTTATTTCATCTTTGAGTAAGTTACAAAGTACAAGAGGAGAACATTTTTTTCTTTTTGAAGTATGGTCTTGCTCTAGCCCAGGAGGACCTGGAACACACTCTGTAGCATGAGACTGGCCTCAAACTCATAGCAATCCTCCTACCTCTGCCTCCTAAGTGCTGGGATTAAAAACGTGCACCACCACGCCCGGAAACAATTTCTTTAAAAAATATTTTAGGGCTAGATGGATAGCTTCACGGTTAAGGCACTTGCCTGTGAAGCTTAAGAACCCATGTTCGACTCTCCAGGCCCCACATAAGCCAGTTGCATAAAGTGACGCAAGTGCACAAGGTCACACATGCACATGAGGTGGCACATGTGTCTGAAGCTCGATTGCAGTGGCTGGAGGCCCTGGCACAACAATTCTCTTTCTCGCTTTGTCATATAAAAAAGGCAAGTCTGTTGGGCTTGCCACAAAAAAAAAATAAAAAAAAAATGTTTTATTTGGGCTGGAGGGATGGCTTAGTGGTTAAGGCATTTGCCTGCAAAGCCAAAGGACCCAGGTTCAATTCCCCAGGACCCACGTTAGCCAGATGCACAAGGGGCCACATGCGTCTGGAGTTTGTTTGCAGTGTCTGGAGGCCCTGATGCACCTATTCTCTCTCTTTCTCTGTCAAATAAATAAATAAAAATAAAATGCTTTAAAATATTTTATTTATTTATTTGACAAAGAGGGAAGGAGGGAGGAGTAGAGGGAGGTAGGGAGGGGGGGAGGGAGAGAATGAGCATGCCAGGGCTTCCTGCCTCTACAAATGAACTCCAGATGCATGTGCCACTTTGGGCATCTGGCTTTATGTGGGTATTGGACTTAAACCAGAGATGGCAGGCTTTGCAAGTAAGTGCCTTTCACTGCAGAGCCATCTCTTCAGCCCTGAGGAGAACAATTTTTGATGCAGTCACTTATTTTGCTTTAAGCATGCGATTTTTGTCTGTCCTTTGTGATGCTTCTGGGTTTGCAGGTTGAGGATGGGCCCTGGTGCCATCACCACAGCCATGCCTTCAGAGCTCCTGGCACGTATTCAGCCAGGACCCTCGGATGTTTACGGCGAAGGAGACGCTTGCCCTTCGAGAGTCAGGGCAAGAACAACTCTTCCAGCTCACTTTCAGGATCCTGCGGTTCTGCTGCGAGTAGTAGGATGTCGAAAGCGGATACACGGCTCCGCATGCATTTTGACGTCTAGAATTTGCTAGGAGCATGTGCACCCTTCTCTCCAGAAAAGCAGAACCACAGTACAATAATAGGCTGTGCAGCTGTAGGTGTGTCGGTCAGCTACCGCCACAACTGTTCTTGTAACAAACATCCCTCCACGCAATGACCGCCGACAGAGGGTCTTTGTTTCTCTCCCTTGCGTGCGTACGGCTTGGCTGGGGCAGCTCTGTTTCTGACTGTGGGCTGACAGTTCCATTCTGCTCCACGCGTCTGACTCTGGAGCCCAGGCACCTGCTCCATGAGGTCTATTCTCTTCGTGGTGATGTGAAATGTGTGTGAGAGAGAACACCATACACACGCGACTCAAGGCTCCATCCCATCCCATCCGCTCACAGCCCATTGGCCAGGGTGAGCCGACTGCTCTGGCTCCACGTCAGCGTGGGAGGAGAGTAGACTCTCTCCTGACAGGGAGGGGGAGTGTGGGGAGATGGGTGTCAAGTTCGCCATCTGCAAACCTGGGGCTAGGCAGATTAATGGAGGAATGCCTTCAGGTCCTTCCCATGGAGTCTGGTACTTGGCTGTTCAATCGTGCTGCTTAGGATTGAAAACTTGACTCCAGCAAACCAGCGCCTAGCGCCTGCTGTATGCAGAGCCTACTTTCCACAAGGGTTGGAAGAACCAGGGAGATTTTAGCGATCACCCTGTCCAGAGCACAAAGCCTGGTAATGTGTTCCCCTTGTCACTGGCAGAAGTCTTATTCTTTCTCTTCTTTTTAAAAAATTATTTACTTATTTTTTAGAGAGAGATAGAGAAAGAGAGGGGGAGAGAGAGAGGGAGAGAGAGAGAAAGAGAGAGAGAATGGGCATGCCAGGGCATTTCAGCTCCTGTGAACAAACTCCAGATGTGTGCACTCCCTTGTGCTCATGAGTGACATTGCGTGCTTGCATCACTTTTGCGTCTGGCTACAAGCATGTTTAGGCTTTGCAGGCAAGCACCTTAAACACTAAGCAATCTCTCCAGCCCTAAAAAATATTTTCATTTCATTTATTTAGTTAAGAAAAAGAGCCAGGCGTGGTGGATCACGCCTTTAATCCCAGCACTCGGGAGGCAGAGGTGGGAGAATCACTGTGGGTTCGAGACTGCCCTGAGACTACATAGTGAGTTCCAGGTCAGCCTGAGCTAGAGTGAGACCCTACCTCAAAAAAAAAAAAAAAAGAAAGAAAGAAAGAAAGAGACAGAGAGTGTATGGGCATGCCAGGGCTTCCTGCCACTGCAAACTCCAGACACATGCACCACTTAATGCATCTGGTTTTAACATGATTGTATATATAAAAATATATGATTATATACAATATATAATCATATACAAAATTATCTATCTGACTATATATGGGAAAGGGACAGTAAAAGAGAAGAGAATGGGTGCACCAGGGTCTCTTACTGCTGCAAACGAACTCCAGACACATGCGCCAATTTGTGCATCTGTCTTTGCATGGGTTCTGGGGAATCTAACCTGAGCCCTCAGGCTTTGCAAGCAAGCTCCTTTAACTGCCAAGCTATCTCCCCAGCCCCAGTGATAACTATTATTAGCATCATTGTATTATCATCATCATTGATGTTGTGAATAGGTGAGACATATACTTTATGGTTTACCTAAATTCCTTTTCTTCTGCAGTGCTGGGGATGGGACCCAGAGCCTTACGCATACTAAGCAAGTATCCTACGACTGAGCCGCACTCCTAGCTGGACTTACCCTTGTTTCTTAGGTAGCTTCCAGAACTCATTTACTTTCCCTGCCTTTACCTCTGAAAGCACTCGAGTTTTCCTGTTAAGCCTGAGCCCGTAGTTTACAAACAGAAGAGCTGGGTTCAAGACCAGAACGGAACAGACCATGTGGGACGTGCCTACAATTCCAAGGAAGTTAAGACATCACCAGCTCAAGGCCAGCTTGGCACACATAATTAGATCTTGTCTCAAAAGTACCAGAAACCAAACCAAAACAGAACAAAATGAGACAAAAATCAGTTCAGAGTGGAGGTGACTTTTCTAACTCCCGGAGGACGAAGACAACCCCTTTGGATTCCATCTCTTCTCAGCCATGAGCCACACGGCTTCACGGCTGAAATCGCCCTCCCCGCACATTTCTTTCCACACACGTCACCAAGGCCCCGGAGCCTTCTTCTCTTCAAAATACTCCTCCCCGATGTCTGAGCGTGTGAATGGGCATCAGGCCATACTGGCTCCAGCCCGTCTTGGCAATATAGATTTCTACCCACATGCACTTAATTGGAGCTTAATGGAATATAATTTAAAGAGCAGGGAGTCAGGCTATGAGGAAAAATCCATGGCACTCACTTGCATTTCCAGGAATGGTAGAAGACACTGAGAGAGAGAGAAAGAGAGAGAGAGAGAGAGAGAGAGAGAGAGAGAGAGAGAGAGAGAGGAGAGAGAGAGATTGGACTGGCGGCAAAGCCCATTGTCAGAGAACCACTGAAAGCTGTAAGATTAAAAGTGAGACACCGTGGTGGCCACAGAGAAACCAACTCTCTCATCTTGACTCTGTCTTGAATAATGTGGCAGATGCACGAAGATTAAAAGCACCACCATTCCAGGAGCTTGACGTCTCTCGGCGCACACGGGCTGCTGCCCCTCACAGTATCTCTGGGGATGGCCGCCACCGGCGGCTGTTGCTGGGCAGCCGTCAGAACTCAGTGGAGAGCCATCGTACGGGGAAGGAGAAAGGAGGCAGGCTTCGGGATGGAAGCCAGTGATAACTGGAGATGCTGGCGCGCGGAGTTCACATATTTCCCTGAGTTGGCTGGCCGGGTGGTGCTGGTCCTCAGTGGTGGCACCGATGATGGAACCTCAGAGTAGGAATTTTGGGGAGACACAAACCTTCTGCCCTGCAGTGATGTGGCAGGAAAAAGACAAGTTCACAGTGACAGAAAGTGGAAAGGCCGCTGTCAGGGAAGGAAGAGTCGGTGTGGGACAGCGGCGTTTCTGTGGCTTGATGAGGAGAGCTCAGTATGGGAAAGTGCTCAATATGACCTAAACTGGCTAACGTGATAAATTTTGTTCTCCGAGTGTTTTTAAAAATATACTATTTATTTATGAGAGAGAGAGAGACAGAGAGAGAGAGAGGGCATGCCATAACCTCCTGCCACTGCAAATGAGCTCCAGATGCATATGCCACTCTGTGCATGTGGCTTTATATGGGTACTGGAGAATCAATCCCAGATTCTGAGGCTTTGCAAGCAAGTGCCTTTAACCACTTAGCTATCTTCCCAGCTATGTTGTGTGTTTTTATCATATTTTTTGTTGTGTGGTTTTAAAAAATATTTATTTGCAAGCAGAGAAAAAGAGAGAAAGAGACAGAGAGAGGAGAGAGAGAGAGAGAGAGAGAGAATGAATGAATGGACATGCCACAGCATACTGCCACTGTAAATGAACTCCAGATGCATGCACCACTTTGTGCATCTGGCTTTATGTGGGTACTGGCAATTGAACCCAGGTCATTCGGCTTTGCAGACAAGCACCTTAACCACTGAACCATCTCCCGAGCCCTTGTGTGCTTTTAAATCTCAATTAAGAAAGCAAAAGAGAGCTGGAGAGATGGCTTAGCAGTTAGGGCACTTGCCTCCGAATCCTAAGGACCCACGTTGGACTCTTGAGATCTTCGACTCTTGAGATCTCACCTAAGCCAGACGCACAAGGTGACACATGCGCAAGGTCGCACATGCGCACTAGGTGGCGCAAACATTTGGAGTTTGATTGCAGTGGCTGAGGACCTGGCGTGCCAATTCTCTCTCTCTCTCTCTCTCATATATATGAAAATAAAATGAAGGTGAGACATCTAGAGTGACACGGTGACAGCTGATGAAGGAGGACCCGAGTGCAGTGCTGGGGTCAGACCCTCTGTTCCTGTCCCAAGCTCCATCACTTCCTTTCTGGGAAAGCTTCAGCCAGTGGTGTGACCCCGCCCCCCCCCCAGCCCCCAACTACAAACCAGACTTAATCTCACAGGGCTGGGAGAAGAAAGTGACAGCTTCCAGGAAAGGCACGTAGCTATCGGTTGACTAATGCTCTATGATGACGCTCTCCTATGCAACCCTGAAGAAAGCGGACAGTCCCTGAATTAGCTGGATTTCCCAGGAAGCCAGACCAAGACCAGGGCTTCCGGGTTTGGGCTTCACTGGTGTAGTACCGACAGGAGCCGGTGGGGGGCAGGAGGCACCAGGTAGGAAATGAGGGGAGCCGCCCGCTGCTGCTGCTGCTGCTGCGCTGGGAACTGGCCCCCTCTGGGGGGACCTTCTCTACTGAGACTACATGAGCTTCAGAAAGAACATCCCTAACCCAAAGATCTGGAATCCAACATGTTCTGAAATTGGAAAAACTTTCTGAGCTCCCTCATGATGCTACACGTGGATGGGTGCTCGTGATGGGTCCGAGGTCGTTTGATTTCGTGTAGCTTAGTTGTCTGAGTTCTTTCTGTATCCTACATACTAATCCTCCGGCAGATGCGCAGTGAACAAGGGTTTTCTCCCATTCTGCAGGTGGCCACTTCACTCAGTTCTTTCCTTTGCTGTACACACGCCTTTTTTGCTCCTTTTAAGATTTTTTAAAATAATTTTATTTTCTGAAATGACAACTTCCATAATTATAGACAATCAACTATGGAATTCCCTCCTCCCCTACATTCCCTTCGCAACCCCACTCTCCATCATATCCCCTCCCCCTCTCAATCAGTCTCTCTTTTTATTTTGATGTCATCATCTTTTCCTCCTATTATGATGGTCTTGTGTAGGTAGTGTCAGGCACTGTAAGGTCATGGATATCCAGGCCATTTTGTGTCTGGAGGAGCACGTTGTAAGGAGTCCTACCCTTCCTTTGGCTCTTACATTCTTTCTGCCACCTCTTCCGTGATAGACCCTGAGTCTTGGAAGGTGTGTTAGAGATGTTTCGGTGCTGAGCACTCCTCTGTCACTTCTCTCAGCACTATGGTGCCTCCTTAATTTCATGTAATCCCATTTGTTAATTCTTGGCACATGCCACTGGAGCCCTTTTCCAGAAAGCCCCTTGCCCATGCCAGTATCTTGCAAAGTTTCCCCTGTCTTTCACCCAGCACTTTCAGAGTTTCAGGTCTGACATGGAGGTTGCATGTTTGATACAACAGCTAAGGGGAAATGCGGATTCAAACCACACTGACCCCAGGTCCCTCAAACGCCGGGAGCCAGCCCCAGCTGCAGCGAGGTCCTCGGAGACGCGAGTCGCGGGGAAGAATGAGAGACGCCAGGTTACCGTCTCAGGTGATTCCGGCATCTCTGCCTTCCTCAAAACCTTGTGTTTTATTTATACAACTACAGAACAAAAGCAGCCTTATTTTCCAGGAGATATCAAAACCCTCAATTCTCAGAAAAAAAAAAAAAAATCAGCAAAGTGCTAGACAGACTGTTTCATACCGAAAGGCCATTCTTCTAACTTTCTTGTGCATTCCTTGTAGCGAAGCTTGGCAAAGTTCTTCTTAACCTGTTTGATTAAAGAATTCTATTGTTCTCTGGATAACAAACACCAAGCAGGGCCTGGTCGAGCAAGCCTTCCCAAGAAGGGCGATGAACTATAGCGCCCCCATTTTCCATTCTTATTCACTACATGGCCTACGTTTTCATCACAAATTCCTGTGTAGGGCAGAGGCGGGTCAGTGGGGTCAGGAAACCTGAGTGCATCTGCCTTAGCTCCTCGAGGTGGACTTCGGAATTTCTGGTGACGAAATGGGAGGATCAAGTAATTCTTTCTTCCGTAACTTTGTGAAGAACTCCTTATTAGTCATATTCTTATATTTATCTAGAGAGCCTGAGTCTGTACAAATGGTTTTAGTTTCATTTTCTTCCAGTCCTCCTATTTCTCTACAGCAGCGATCAGTTTGAGTTTTCTTTTCTTGAAAGCCTAAAAACGACAGGAGTGCGATTGCTGATAAGAAAACCAAACGCAGGGAACCGAGTGGTTTCAGCTCCATCAAGAAGCTCCAGCCACGCGGAAACCTGCTCCCACCAGGGACCATGTCACACGGCGGGAGTGACTCTGCCTCCACCACTCAAAGACATTTGCAAGCCGAATCCATGAACACATCACAAAGATCATCTGCCTTCGTGAAGATGGCTTTGTTCCCGGAACGTAGGGATGGTCCCATAGCCGCAAGTGAATGAAGGACATATGTCACATTAAAGAGATGCAAGTACAGAAACCACATGATCATCTCAATAGATGCAGAAAAGGTCTTGACAAAATCCAACATCCTTTCATGACAAAAACACTGGCAAGAATAGAGAGGGAGGGAACACATCTGAAGATAATAAAGTCTATATATAACAGACGATAGCCCACATCGTGCTGAATGAAGATGAACTCAAACTATTCTAGGGGCTGGAGAGATGCCTCAGTGGTTAGAGGTGCTTGCTTGCAAAGCCTGCTGGCCTGGGTTTGATCCCCCAGTATCCATGTAAAGCCAGGTGCACAAAGTAGTGCATGTGCCTGGAGTTTATTTGCAGTGGCCGGAGGTCCTGGCACACTCATATTCACTCTGTATCTCTCTCCCTCTCAAATAAATAAATAGAAAATACTTTAAAAAGAATGAGGACTGGAGAGATGGCTTAGTGGCTGAGGCACTTGCTTGCAATGCCTGAGGACCCATGTTCGACTCTCCAAGGCCATGTAAACCAGATGCACAAAGTGACACAAGCGTACAAGGTTGCATATGTGCACAAGATGGCACACGCATCTGGAATCTGATTGCAGTGGCTAGAGACCCAGATGTGCCAATTTCCTCTTCTCTCTCTCTCTTGCTCTCATGGATAAAAAAAGGCCAATCTGTTGGGCTTGCCTCAAAAAATAATAATAAACAAAAGAATGGAATTAGACTCTTGTCTCTTACCCTGTACAAAAATCAACTCCAAATAGGTCAAGGACCTCAATGTAAGTCTGAAACTGAAATGACCAGAGGAAAAAGTAGGAAGAGCCATTTAAAATATAGGTGTGGGGAAGAACTTCCTAAGTAGGACCTGGATTGCCCAGAAAATAAGGCAAGCAATCAAAAAATGGGACAGCTAAAGAAACCATCAACTGAGTCAAGAAGCAACCTGCAGAATGGAGAAGATTGTTGCCAGCTATGCATCTGACAGAGGAGTAGTGACTAGAGTATATAAAGAACTCAAAAAGAGAACAATAAAGAAAATTAAACCAGCTAATCCAAAAATGGGACTATGGAACTGAACAGAGTTCTCAAAGAAGAAGCACAAATGATCAATAAATATTTTAGGGCTGGAGAGATGGATCAGCGGCTAAGGTGTTTGCTCGTAAAGCCCAACTGCTTTAGTTAGATTCCCCAGTACCCACATAAAGCCAGATGTACAACGTGATGCACAAAGTGGCACATGTATCTGGAGTTCATTTGCAGTGGCTGGAGGCATCAGAGCCATCAGAGGGCCCATTCTCTATATCTCTCTCTGCTTGTAAATAAAAAAGTAATATTTTTAAAAATAAATATTTTATTTATTTATTTTAGGCTTTCCGAGGTAGGGTCTTGCTCTAGCTCAGGCTGACCTGGAATTCACTACATAGTCTCAGGATGACCTCAAACTCACGGCAATCCTCCTACCTCTGCCTACTGAGTGCTGGGATTAAAGGCGTGTGCCACCACTCCCGACTTTAAAAAATATTTTAAAAAGAGCTCAACCTCTTAGGATTCAGGTAAATGCAAATTAACCTTCCTTTAAAATTCCATCTCACTTTGGTTAGTATGGCTATCATCAAAAAAAAAAAAAAAAAAGGGGAGGGCTGGAGAGATGGCTTAGTGGTTAAGCGCTTGCCTATGAAGCCTAAGGACCCCAGGTTTGAGGCTCGATTCCCCAGGACCCACGTTAGCCAGATGCACAAGGGGGCGCATGCGTCTGGAGTTCGTTTTCAGTGGCTGGAGGCCCTGGTGCGCCCATTCTCTTTCTGTCTGCCTCCTTCTCTCTGTCACTCTCAAATAAATAAATAAAAATAAACAAAAAAAATAAAAAAAATGAGGAGCTGGAAAGATGGCTTAGTGGTTAAGGCACTTGCCTGTGAAGCCTAAGGACCCTGTGTTCGACTCTCCATATCCCACATAAGCCAGATGCATAAAGGTGAGACAAGTGCAAGGTGGTACATGCCCACTAGGGGGACACAAGTGTCTGGTGTTCGATAGCAGTGGCTGAGGCCCTGGCGTGCCAATTCTATTTCTCTCGCTCACTCTCTCTAAAATAAAAAGAATAAAAAAAGAAATTAGAACTGGCAAGATTGCTCAGTGATTAAAGGCGCTTGCTTCTGAAACTTGGTTGAGTTCCCAAGCCACCCAAGCGGTGCAAGCGCCCGCTGCTCATTTGTAGTGACAAGAGGTCCTGGCACCTTCCCCACGTGCAAATGGACAAATAATTTTTAAAATCAAATGACAACAGTGCTGGCAGTGGTGTAGGGGAAGGGACGCCCTAATTTACTGTTGGTGGAGTCTAAACTGGTGCAGCCGTTGTGGAAATCAGTATGGAGGTTTCTCAAAGCGCTCAAAGTAAATCTAGCTTCAACTCCAGGAGCCCCTGCCCCGATGGTGCATATGCGGAAGGGAAGGGAGACCTGAGGACCGTCAGCCGCCCCTCGCATCCCAGCCAAGGCCAAGGTGAAACCACAGAGGAAGTGGGGAGACGAGCAAGAGGGTTGCTTCCAGGAGACAGACGCTGAGGATACTGAACACATACCAAAGCAGAAGTCCAGAGGCTCCCGAGAGCCTATCGCTGAAGTAGACTTAAAACACACCCACCGTGGCTCAGGGAATTTTGCAGAAGATGGGGGCAGTAAGATTGTAAGAGCCACAGGTTGGGACGTCATGCCCAGAGGCATTGCCTCCCCCAATAACTGACTGCTGGTCCCACAGCCCCATGGGGCATACCAGAATCCCCAATGCCGAGGACCCCCCCCCCCCCAGAGGAATGGGGGCAAGGGGGAGGGAAACTAAGATACCAACGCATGATGCCGCAATGAAAAGTGTATTCTCCCGGCACCCCAAAGGAACTCCAGACACGTACATCACTTTGTGCGTCTGACTTCACGTGGGTCGTGGGGAGTCCAACCCGAGCTGCCGGGATTTGCAAGCAAGTACCTTTAACCATGGAACCATCTTAAACAGGACTGGAAGACAATCAGATTGACGATTATCTAGGAAGACTGACTGAGCGGCTGGAGAGGAGGGCCAGGTGGCAGAAAGACCAGGCAGTTGCTGGCATCATTTCAGAAGGATCCTGGAGTAGAAATGAAGGTAGGCAGAAAGGCAGGGGATGCTGGATTTCTGGGACCCTGAGTGGTGAAATCAGCAAGATAGAGAGGCTAACGATCAAGGAGGGGAGGGAGAGGGGGCGGGGTGCTTGACTGGGAAAGGAAAAGGAAAATCCCAAAAGGGAATCGAGATTTTCTGAAACGTGCTCTTCTTGTCCTGAAGGCTTCAAGCCAGTTGAGAAACCTTGACGCTGAATGGGGTCTTGGTAATCACAGGGAGATGTCACGTGTTCATTCAGGCTGTGCAGTGGGCTTTGAAACTGCAGAGGGTTCACAGGCCCTGGTTAAGAGTACAAAAATGGGAGCCGGGCGTGGTGGCACCTGCCTTGCAGAGGTAGGAGGATCGCTGTGAGTTCGAGGCCACCTGAGACTACATGGTGAATTCCAGGTCAGCCTGGGTTACAGCGAGACCCTATCTTGAAAAATCAAACAAACAAAAAGTACAAAAATGGGGCTGGAGAATGGCCTAGCGGTTAAGGCACTTGCCTGCAAAGCTGAAGGACCCAGGTTCGATTCCCCAGGTCTCATGTAAGCCAGAAGCTGAAGGTGGCCCATGTGTTTGAAGTTTGTTTGCAGCAGTTAAATGCCCTGGCGTGCTCATTCTCTCTCTTCCCCTCCCTCCCTCTGTCTCTCTCCTCCTCTCTCAAATAAATAAATATTTAAAACAGTACAAAAATGATGTCTAATTTCAAGGTTGAATATTTTTCTTTGTTTCATAGGAAGAAATAATACAAAGAAAGTAGTTATCATTTCTCCAATTTGAATGACATTTAGCCCTACTTATTTATTTATTTTACCACCAGTAGCTGTAACAGAGGATTTTCCAGACAATTGCTGTCTAAGGAAAGCAAAGATGCATGCCAAAAATTCCAATATCTGAAAACACTTGTTTTGTAGCATAAGAGCATGGAACATGTAAATCTCTTTTATTATGAAAAGCTCTAGTGAAATGGAAAACAACTTCTTTTTTTTTTTTTTTGAGGTAGGGTCTCATTCTAGCCCACACCGACCTGAAATTCACTATGTGATCCCAGGCTGGCCTCGAACTCACCATGATCCTCCTATATTTGCCCCCTGAGTGCTGGGATTTAAAGCATATGCCACCATGCCCAGGGGAGAGAGAAGGGAGAGAGAGAGAGAGAATGAATATAGGTGCACCAGGGCCTCTTGTGGCTGTAAACGAACTCCAGATACATGCTCCACCTTGTACATCTGGCTTACATGGGTACTGGAGAATCGAACCTGGGTCCTTTGGCTTTGCGGGCAAACACCTTAGCCACTAAGCCATCTCTCCAGCCCAAAACAATTCTTTAACACTGAAAGTAAAATGAAGCAATGGTCAAATGGCTGCAAAGGTGAGTTTTCTCTGTAGACGCCATGCAGACGGTGAGCAGCCCGGACCTCATGGTGCACCCCCACTGTGGCGTTGGGCCATGGTGAGAGGCCTCCAGACCTGGTGTGAGTTCTCAGGAAACAAGCCAGCCAGCCAGTGCACCACCGGACAGTGGAAGCTTGTTGCGACTCTTAGTGTTAGCGATGTGCCTCGCTCTTATGTGTCACTTACGTGAGTGAGGGGGTGGCCTATACACGCCTCCCCGTCCTGTGAGGAAGACACCATGATGATGTCTTATAGATGAGGAAGTTGTGATTCTGGGAAGTTGGGCTGGGGATGTAGCCGAGCACTTGTGAGGCCCTGCGTTCAAGCCCAACTACCACTGAAAAAATACTACGTCTACAAAGCAGCCAAGTACATGCACAACACATGTGCACATGGGCGCACACCCCCGAAACGTAGCAAACATACCAATACGAAAACGGTATTGATGTGCAAGACTCACCCTTGGGACTTTTTTTTTAAATCCCATTCTCTTTTACATTATTATTATTATTTTGCGTTTTTTTTAAAATTTATTTTTATTTTTTATTTTTGTAGTCAGTCAAAGTTGGTACCATTGTTAGCCTCCTCCCTGTCCTCCCCCTTGTTTTTTGTTTTCCCAGGTGGGGTCTTGCTCTAGCCCAGGCTGACCTGGAATTCACTATGTAGTCTCAGGCTAGCCTTGAACTCACAACAATCCTCCTACCTCTGTCTCTCAAGTGCTGGGATTAAAGGCGTGCCCTACCACATCTGGCTAGTTTTCTTTTTTAAACAAAATTTATTTGCAAACAGAGAGAGAGAGAGAGACATGGGGTGGATGGGGGGAGAAGAGAGACAGAAAGAGAACAGGCACACGAGGGCCTCTAGCCACTGCAAACAAACTCCAGACGCATGAACCCATTAGACCTCTTTGATAGTTTCCTCTGCCTCTCCGTGGTTGAGCACAACCTCAGCACTCAGTAAATGGCAGCAATTAGCCGGCTTAGTGACCATGCCTGCTGCAGCGCTGGGGAAGAACCCGTGTGCGGGGCAGCCCGCGGGCCTTCGGGACCCAGGGAGGCCCGCCGTAGACTGCAGAAGGAACGCGTCTTGCGGTGCACCACTGACGCCGTCCGTGCTGAGTCAAGAGTGACTTTCTGTATTACTTAGCGTTTTCAGTTTCCCAGCAAGATGACTAGTTTTCAGGAAAAGAAGCCGTAGGGTTATTCTTTTCACTCTGAGACAAATGCATAGGTCATGAAATACATGGACACACACAAAAAGGTTGCATTTGAAAATACGATGTAGGCCGGGCGTGGTGGCACACGCCTTTAATCCCAGCACTCGGGAGACAGAGGTAGGAGGATTACTGTGAGCTCAAGGCCAGCTTGAGACTACATAGTGAATAATTTCAGGTCAGCCTGGGCTACGTGAGACCCTACGTAAAAACAAACAAACAAGGGCTGAAGAGATGGCTTAGTGGTTAAGGAGCTTGCCTGCAATGCCCAAGAATCCCGGTTTGACTCTCCAGGACCCATGTAACCCAGATTCACAAAGGGGCACATACATCTGGAGTTCGTTTGCAGTGGCTGGAGGCCTTGGCATGCCCATCCTCTCCCTCTCTCTCTTTCTCTCTCTCTCTGGGCCTCTTTCTCAAATAAATAAACTGTATTTAAAACAAACAAACAAACAAACAAACAAACAAAATAATAATGGTGATGATGATGATGTAGGGTTGGGGAGATGGCTCAGCTGTTAAGCCCTTGCCTGCAAAGCCCAAGGACCCATGTTCAACTCTCCAGATCCCACATAACACAGATGCCTAAAGGTGAGGCAAGTGCAAGGTCCCATATGCCCATTAGGTGGTGCAAGCATCTGGAGTTTGATTGCAGTTGCTGATGCCCCTGACGTGCCAATTTGCTCTTTCTCTTAAAAAAAAAAAAAAAGAAAAAAAAAAGAAAGAAAGAAAGAGGCAAAAAGAAACAGGAGGAAGCAGATGTGCAGATGGCATGGGGTCCCAGGGTGGGACGCTGTGGGCAGGATCTTGGTACTGGGAAGAAGAAGTGGAGGACAGAGGATTTTCATGCTGCATCTGAGAATCCAGGCCTCAGGCAGTCTGTGCACCTCTGCCTGCTTCTGGTCAGGCTTGTGTGGACCACTGCGATGAATGGAATCACCTAGGAGATAAGTTTATGGGCAGGTCTGGGTTAGATCAACTGAGATGGGAACACTCACCCTAACTGTGGGTGGCACCCTACCATGCGCTGGGCTCCCAGACTGAGTAAAAAGGAGGGTGTGGGGATGGAGAGATGGTTCAACGGTTAAGGTGCTTGCCTGTAAAGCCTAACGACCTGAGTTCAATTCCCCAGCACTCACACGAAGCTGGGTGCATTAAGTGGCATATGCGTTTGGAGTTCGTTTGCAGTGGCAGGGAGCCCTGGGGTGCCCATGCTCATTCTCTCTGTCAGCAACCCCCTGCCTCAGATGAATAGTGAATAGAATATTAAAGAAAAAGGAGGGATGTGAGGGGAGCATCAGCATCCATTTCTCTCTGCTTCCTGACTTGTGGATGCTACACGACCAGCTGCCTCAGGCTCCTGCCGCCGAGCCGGCCTTGCCACGCTGGACCGAACCCTCGACCTGTAAGCTGCAAGAAGCCCTTCCTGCCTCACGCTGCTTCCTGCTGTTAGGTATCTTGTTACAGAAACGAGCAAACTAACGAATGCAGCACATCGCATGACCGAACGTCACTGGTGCGCATCTTGGTGACACCAAGGTCAGAACAAGTATAACCAAGACATAGAAGAATGGAGATAGGGGGCTGGGAAGATGGCTCAGCAGTTAAGGGAGCTTGCCGGCAAAGCCTGATGGTCCGAGTTCGATTCCCCAGTACCCATGTAAAGCCAGATGCACAAAATGGTGCGTGTGCCTGGAGTTCCTTTGCAGTGGCTGGGGGACTTGGCATGCCAATTTTCTGTCTTTTCCTCTCCTCTCTCAAATAAACAAGAAAGAAAGGAAGGAAGGAAGGAAGGAAAGAAAGAAAGAAAGAAGAGTGGAGATAGATTTAATATCTATGGCAGGCAAGGAGAGCAGGGGAGTCATTCCCAAAGCAATCCGCTGTCTGAGACACAGGGGGTGTGGGGGTGGGGAGGCTATGTATATTCATGTCTCTTTTCCAGGCATGCTCAGTTGAGGCTATGCTTTAAAGAAAAAGACAGGAGACACATTTATTTTTATTTTTTAAACTTTTTATTTATTTATTTGAGAGAGAGGAGAGAGAGAGAGAGAGAGAGAGAGAGAGAGAGAGGGAAAGAGGCAGAGAGAGAATGGGCACGCAGGGCCTCCAGCCACTGCAAACGAACTCCAGACCCGGGCACCCCTTGTGCATCTGGCTTACGTGGGTCCTGGGGAATCGAGCCTTGAACCGGGGTCCTTTGGCTTTGCAGGCAAATGCCTTAACCGTTAAGCCATCTCTCCATCCCAGGAGACACATTTTTTTTTTTTTTTTTTGCACATGTTTAGCTCAAAGTCATGGGGCACATACGTAAGAGGTGAAGGTGATGGACAGAAGTGCACCCTTGGTGGGTACCATGAGGTCTTAGCTGGACATAAGGGAAAGCATTTTGAAGGTGCGTTAACACAGGAAGCTGCCCCTGAAGATGCATGCCTTGTTTAGCCACTAGCAAGCACACGGGTGCATTTCGTGTTTGGTACTCCCGTCTTGAGATCTTTAAATTATTTATTTATTTGACAGAGAAAGAGGGAGAGAGATAATGGGCGCTCCAGGGCCTCCAGCCACTGCAAGTGAACTCCAGACGCATGCGTCCCCTTGTGCATCTGGCTTACATGGGTCCTGGGGAACTGAACCTGGGTCCTTTGACTTTGCAGGCAAGCGCCTTAACCACTAAGCCATCCCTCCAGCCCATCATCTTGAGATTTTTAGATGAGGAGGCCCATGTAGAGCCAAGTTCATGCTCAAAGACAGCTGTCAGTAAGAATCCAATGGGGCATAGCAACTAACCTGTGGCTGCCCCCCACCCCATGTCGACTTGGAAGTAGGTTTTGTTCAGGTAAGCCTCCTGTTACCCCCCAGCCCTGAGTGTCACCTTGTGAGACTCTGGGAAGCATACCCTGTGTGATGGTTAAGTTTGTGTCAACTTGATCTGTTTAGGAATCCACAGACATTCCTCATAAGTGGATCTCCGAGGTTGCTCCCAGGAAAGATTAACTGAAGGAGGAATCCTTCCTCCAGGTGAGCCCCTCCCCCAGACTGGCGGCCCCTCTCAGAGGGGGGACTTTATTTAAGGAAGCTCTGGGAAGGACAGTATCCCCTCCTCCCACCTGGCTGTTTGCTGCTTTCCAGCGTGGACTGAAGAGCAGCGTCTCTCCAGGAAGCCTCCAGGCCTTCAGCGCCGGATTGGGACTGAGCAGCTACCGGGTTCCTTGACTCTCAGGCCTGCAACCTGCTATTGTTGGACTGTTGTAAGCTAATCCAATAAGTTCCCTTTTAATACAATTCATTCTATTGGTTCTGTTTCTATAGAGAACCCTGACTAATACACCCTGTTAAGCCATATTCAAATTCCTGACTCATAGAAACTTTGAGAAGGTCAATGTGAATTGTTCAAAGCTACCAAGAGCATGGTCATGTTTTAAAATTTTAAATTATTTATTTATTTGCAAGCAGGGAGAAAGGGAGGGAGGGAAGGAGGGAGAGAGCGTGAGAGAGAGAGAGAGAGAGGTTGAGAGAGAGAGAGAGAAGAGACAGACACAGAGAGAGAGAGAATGAGAATGGGTACTCCAGGGCTCTAGCTGTTGCCACTTCGTACATCTGGCTTTATGTGGGTACTGGGGAATCGAACCTGGGTCCTTACACTTTGCAGGCAAGCACCTTAACCACTGAGCCATATCTCCAGTGCCGCCCCCCAACTTTTAAAAACATTTTTATTTATTTATTTGAGACTGTGTGAGAGAAAGACAGAGAGACAGAGACAGACAGAGGCTGAATATGGGCACTCCAGGGCCTCTAGCCACTGAAAACAAATGCCTGACACATGCATCTGGCTTTATGTGGATACAGAGGGAATCAAACCTAGGACATCAGGCTTTGCAAGCAAGTGTCTTTAACTGCTGAGCCTTTTCTCCAGCCCTAGCAACCTTCCTTCCTTCCTCTCTTTCTTTCTGTCTTTCTTAAATATTTATTTATTTGACAGAGAGAAAGAATGGGCACGCCAGGGCCTCTAGCCACTGCAAATGAACTCCAGATGCATGTGCCACCTTGTGCATCTGGCTTCGCGTGGGTACTGGGGAGTTGAACCCAGGTTCCTTTGGCTTTGCAGGCAAGCGCCTTAACCACTGAGCCATCTCTCCAGCCGCTGCCAGCTCCCCACCCCCCCCCACCAGCAACCTTTCTTAAGCAACAAGGGAAAATTCCCGATCGGTACCACGTGGCTTGTGGCTGCTCTGGTGAAGCAAACAGGAGTTGCCAGTGTAGGTGAGAGGTCAGGCTGTCCACCCTCCTCCCCCGCAGGGTCTCACAGTGTCAGGGAGAACTTTGGTCCCGGGCCAAGTAGCCCAACAGTGCCCATTTGTGTGTGGCGTTATTTGCTCAGCACGCTCCAGTCCAACGCAAAAGAGAGGACGGTTCCAAGGCCGCCGCAGGGGTGGCTCAGCGTGCTTGTTTGTTCTGAAAGATTAAGGCCTGGATGGACACAGCTGTCATTGGTTGACTTCCTCTTTTCTATTTAAAGCAGTTATAAGGAAGGCCCTGCAGAGACACGCAGCCTCCCCCTCCCTCACCTGGGCCTCGTTTTGGACTGTGAAAGGGACAGGAAGGTCTGAATGGAGGGTGGCCAATTCTCTTTCACAGGTCCAGCAGGTCGGGCCATGTCCCTGGTCACTCACAGCTCCCCATCGCTCTCTGGACAAGGACTGGCTCCTTCCGGTGGCCTCCGATTCCCTTAGGTCAGACCTGCCTCATCTCATCCCCCAGCCCCTGCTGTCCATCTTGCTGTCTGTTTATGCTCCTGTGGTCTGTTGTTGTCCCCTCCCCTCCCCCCGTCCCCCGAAAGGGCTCTGGGTACTTTCTATCTGTTCCTTGTTTTCCTTTATCTCTATCTTAACTTACTCTTTTTAAAAATTTTTTTGTTTATTTTTATTTATTTATTTGAAAGTGACAGACAGAGAGAGAAAGAGGCAGATAGAAAGAGAGAGAGAGAGGGAGGGAGAGAATGGGCACGCCAGGGCCTCCAGCCACTGGAAACAAACTTCAGACGTGTACGCCCCCTTGTGCATCTGGCTACTGTGGGTCCTGGGGAATTGAACCTTGAACCCGGTTCCTTAGGCTTCACAGGCAAGCGCTTAACCGCGAAGCCATCTCTCCAGCCCTTAACTTATTCTTTTGACAGGTCTCATGTAGCTCAGTCTGGCCTAACATTCTTTCTGTAGCTGAGGATGACCTTGAACTCCTGACCCTCCTGCCTCCACCTATTGATTGCTGGCATTATAAGGGTGCACCATCACACCTGGCATATGTATCCCAGGGATCGAACCCAAGGCTTCCTGTAGCCGAGGCAAGCACTCTACCCACTGAGCGTCACACCCTGGCCCTCTCTAGACCCTGCAGTTCCTAGCTCAAGCAAGCACTGCTTTATCATTTCATCACAGAACCCCCCTCCCCCGACTCCCACGTCGCTGGGAAGTGTCCTGCTACAGGGTACCTTTGTCCTTCGGACACATTGCACAATTTGGATTAAGTAGTCCATTAACTGCCAGGGGCATCCCTACTCCAGTGCTTTTCCAGTGAAGTTCGGGGTGTCAGGAAGTGTTCCACATACAGCATTGCCTGAAAGGACATTTGAATGACAGCCAGCGTGAAGGATCTGCGAATGAATGAGCATTAGCCATCCAGCATGATCGGTTCACCTAAGTCCCACTTGCTCCTAATGAGGCCAGATGTCTACATTCTTCTTGTTTAAAGTTAATTTATTTACTTGCAAGCAGAGAGAGATAGAAGAGAAGCAAAAACAGAGGCAGAGAGAGAGAGAGAGAGAGAGAGAAAGAGACAGACAGAGACACACACACACACACACAGAATGAGTGTTCCAGGGTCTCCAACTGCTGCAAACAAACTCCAGATGCATGCACCACTCTGTGCATCTGGCTTTCTGTGGGTACTGGGGAATCGAACTCAGGTTGTTAGGCTTTGCGGGGCAAGCACCTTGACTGCTGAGTCATCTCTCCAGCCCAGGTCTCTTCGTTCTCAATTATCACTTTAACATCTGACAATGGTGGTGATGGTGGTGACTGGACTGTGACTCCTTGATGTGTGGACTCTGATGAAGTTGTCGGGCCCAGTGAGTCAGAGGGTGACACTGAACGGGGACAGGGACAGGAAGGAGAACTTCAATACGGGAGCAGTCCCAAGCCCTGGTTAGTCTTGACATGCTTCAGAATTGGCCCAGGATGTGACTCTTTGGAGGCAGCTAGTCAAGATGCCAGAATTTTGTATGAATCCTACCAAATTTCATGCTCAGTTCATTCCAGAAATAATTATGTGTGGGGCTTGGGGGCGGGGGGGTGGCTGGGAGTGAGTGTGGGTGTCCTGGAGCCTGGACACCAGGGCCATCAGGTCTGACACCACACATACCTCCTTCATTGATTCCAGTTCTTTTTCTTAAAATTTTACAGAGTTTTTACTTACTAGAGAGAGAAAGAGAGAGCGAAAGAATGGGCATGCAAGGGCCTCCGGTCACTGCAATCGAACTCCAGATGCGTGCGCAATCTTGTGCCCATGTATGACCTTGTGCACGTGTGTTGCCTTGTGTGTCTGATTACATGGGATCTGGAAAGTAGAACATGGGTCCTTAAGACTTTGCAGGCAAGTGCCTTAACCACTAAGCCATCTCTCCAGCCCCAAGTTAGCTTTTGATCTTAGTACAGCAAAATACCCAGCAGAAGCAATTTAAGGGGGGGGGAGGGCTTATATTGGCTCATAGTTCAGAGATTAAGTGGCAGGAAGGCATGGTTGTTGGGACAGCTCTCTCAGGCTAGGTTGGAAGTGTGAGGCTGATCAGGACACAGAGACTTCAAAAGCAGGAAGAAATGATTTTGGGAGAAAGAAGTAGAGCATTCTGGAATACCAGCAGGTTATAAGTCAGGTAGCCTATGTCCACCAGCTGGGTACTACAGCCGGAAGGTCCCACAATCCACTCAAAGCAGCGCCATCACCTGGACACCAAGTGTTCAAACACCTGGACACCAAGTGTTCAAACACATTTCGCATCCAAACGGTAACAGCTGGAAAGAGAGAATCACTGATTTTGTACAATTAAATATGTCCAGTGCTGGCTGATTCAGCAGCCCTGTGACTCAGAGTTCAGAAACATTTAGAGGGCAGGGATAAGGGCACAGGTTCAAATCCTGTGAATGCAACTGTCACCTCTATTTCGCAGATAACTCGAAACTTTCCTAGTGTCTGAAAGGAAGCTGGCCCTCCTCCCCTCCTGTCCCTTGGGGCTGCAGCTGACTTGGTCCTTTGCAAGAGTGCAACTCTTCAGAGTGAGGGGGTCTTTGGGATCCAGCTCGAGGTGCCCAGGGGCCTCAGGACTACTCACACTTCTGGTGACGGGGAACCTCTCTCTGCTCACAGGACAGAGCCACTGTTCCTTGCTGAAAAGTGAATGGGAAGAGCTGGTTTCTCTGGGGCGAGGGAGAGTTCAGTCCAGCCCGGTGGTTGTCCCCCAAACGACTAGCGCTTATCAAGAGGCGATGCGGGCGTTCTCCAGAAATTTGCTCAGCAGGCTGGGCACCGAGGCTCATTCTTGGATTTCTTTCGATGTCATTTCCCAGCAGAATGAACGACACAGTTGCTTTCGGAGGCAATGTGAACGAAGGGCTAGGGGACAGTTGGCAACTCGGGCAAGTTCTGGCCTCGTGTGACTTACACGTCTGGAAATCGGCTCGTCATACTCTAAGAGGGGTCAAGACAGACAGACGTCTTAGTACTGTGGAGAGGCCCGGGCGTGCCTGGATGCCTGAGCACAGGACCTACTTTCCCATCACCGTTGCTGCCTCAGATCCTGTTCTGATCTTATGCCTTCTCCTTCAGCCCACCCCAGACCTGGGGTCCAGTGTGGACCCTGGCTGTCCACCTCCCCCTCAGCCCATCATCGCCACACCCACAAGTCCTAGCCAGGAAGCCATGAGGACCATGGGAAAGGTGGCATCGCTGTCCACGGCAGCCAATAAGACCACAGAGAAAGCAGGATAGACTTCCTGTGCTGGAGTGTTCCCTGGGCCACCCGACTTCTGGGGTTTTTCCATGGTGTGGAGTGTCTTGCTTTGGACATTGGGTAATTTCTCCCAGTGTTCTGCTCTCAGGCCAGAAGCTTCCAGAACCAGCCCTATACAGGTCGAGGGCGGCAGGACTCAGGGCTTAACCCTTGTAATGCTGGGGATTGAACCCTGTGCCTTGGTCTTTACCTCTGAGCTACAGCCTTGATTGTCCTGTAGATGTTTTTCTCACAGAAAGCCTGGCAGGCTTTCTTTCTTTCTTTCTTTCTTTCTTTCTTTCTTTCTTTCTTTCTTTCTTTCTTTCTTTTTTGAGGTAGGGTCTCACTGTAGCCCGGGCTGATCTGGAATTCAGTATGTAGTCTGAGGCTAGTCTTGAACTCACAGCGCTCCTCCTACCTCTGCCTCCTGAGAGCTGGGACTATCGTGTGCACCACCAAGCTGGGCCCAGCCTTTGAGTCATTCAACAATCCTATGTCGCTCTTTTATATCTCTTTTATATAGCTACCTAGTGAGAAGGTCAGTGTAGAAATGCTGGGGACAACGGCAGATGTGCCCGTCCTAAAGCCTGCTGATGGATGGCTCACCTCCCCCTTGGACTGGGGACAGGAGAGTCAAAGACCACCAATGCTCCGGGTATCGGGAATCCTGACCAGGATGTCGAAGGTCTACACACTCATTATCTTGCAGAAGGACTTTCTGCTGAATTAGATGAAAGCGACAGAGCTTTAGAATTTGGAGGGATCTCGGGGACCAGCACATTCAATCCCTTCATTATTATGTATTTAAAAGCTTAAGAGACAAGCTTATGGTTATTCGGTAATATCCGAGCCAGCTCGCCACAGCCCACGCGGTTCCTGAACTCCACTCGCAGGACTGGTCTCTTCCCACCACTCCTGGCACGATGCGGAGGTGCTCAAATGACGACAAATGACAGCAACACTGTCACTCACGGAGCCCCTTGTTCTGAGAGTTTTTATATATGACGACATTGTCCTCAGCAATGCCCTCTGTAGTCCCAGGCTGGCCTTGAACTCGCAGCGATCCTCCTACCTCTGTCTCCAGGGTGCCTGGACCAAAGGCTCGCGTCACCACACCTTTGAATTATAGGTGGGAATACCATGAGGAGGAAGCCATGGCGCAGAGAAGTCAGTTGAAGGCAAGTTGTCTGAAGTTACTGGCTCTTAGTTCTCTTTAGATCATTTGACTCCTGGGTTTGTGCTCTGAGCCCCCTCCGACACCCCATGGCTTCTCTATAGAGGGACTCCTTGACGGCCAGTCCCATATAGAAAGATGTCCCCCGGCTGCAGACATGGCTTAGCAGTTAAGGCGTTTGCCTGCAAAGCCAAAGGACCCAAGTTTGACTCCCCAGGACCCACGGAAGCCAGATGCTCAAGGGGGCACACGCATCTGGAGTTCGTTTGCAGTGGCTGAAGGCCCTGGCGCGCCCTATTCTCTCTCTCACTCTCTACCTGCCTATTTCTGTATCTCTCTCTCAAATAAATAAATAATAAAATAAAAAAGAGAGATGTCCCTGCCCACACGGTTCAAGGTCAGTGCTTCTCCACTGGACATCACTTTAGGAACTACTTACACAGGACCGAGTGTCTCTCAGCAGCTTCAGAGAGGTGTGAAAATGGATTTAAGTGAGCGACCTTTATCACTAAAGGTCACGGGCATATTCAATTGTGCTCGAAAATCTTCCCACTGGGCTGGAGAGATGACTCAGTGGTTAAGGCGCTTGCCTGCAAAACCTGAAGGCCAGGGTTTCGTTCCCCAGGACCCACGTGTAGCTGGGTGCACAAAGTGGTGCTTGCGTCTGGAGTTCATTTGCAGCAGCTAGAGGCCCTGGCACACCCATGCTCACTGCCTCTGCTTGCAAATAAATAAATAAAAAACAAATTAAAATCTTAAAAGATTACAAATAATCAACTGAATATATACAATGTTCTTCCGACAGGACTTGATTATTTTTTTTCTTCCATTGGTGAGTTTCCATTTTATCTCTCTCCCTTAACTCCCTTATGGTTGCTTTTTTTTTTTTTTTTTAGGTAGAGTCTCACTCTGGTCCAGGCTGACCTGGAATTCACTATGTAGTCTCAGGGTGGCCTCGAACTTACTACCTATCTATGGCGACATTGTCCTCAGCAATTCACTCTGTAGTCCTAGGCCGGCCTTGAACTCACAGCGATCCTCCTACCTCTGCCTCCCCAGTGCTGGGATTAAAGGCGTGTGCGACCACGCCTGGCTCTCCCTTAAGGTTTCATAGTCCAGGGATTTGGGGGGAGGGCTGGGGGTGAAGGTCTCAGCAAAGCTCAGAATCTAAGACAAATCGGACCAGCTAGCGCTCTCCTTAGCTTCTTTACTTGCAAGCTCTTACCCGGAGACACTGTGGAGGGTGCCCATGCTAGTGTGCCCGCCTCAGCCATATCTTCTCCACGATGGAGGGAGCTAGAGAAGAAACTCTGTAGAGCACGTGGGGGCTGCTGGAGTCGCATCTCTTCTCACCAGCAGCCTGCACACTGGCACGTCAGTCCTTTGGGGGTGGAGGAGGGTGCGCTCCGTAGTTGTCTGCTGGGGACTTGTGCCCGTCACGCACACGTGGGCGGTGATTTGTTTTCTCTGTCTTTCTAGTGACTACCGGCTGGCTGGCGATGGCATCTAGCAACAGGATCTAGCAGTTCCCTTGTGACAGCTTCGCCACTGCCATCCGCCTCTTTGTCTTCCATGAACATGAAGGGCTGATCAGTATTGACAGAGCTGAGGATGGAGGGAAGAGGTGGAGTTGGCCAAGGAGAGCGCCCAGGTGGTCACACCTCATCAAGTCCAGAAAACACTACCCTGGGGAACGGAGTCAGCTGACCTACGTGGCATGGGGCCTTCGGTGACATGCACACGTTTTGGACTCGATGTTCTTTGTGCTAGAAAACTAATTGATCCTGTTTATAAATGGACATCAATTTTTTTTTTTTTGGCAGTTGGGCTCCTAGAAATGCCCTAGGGAGATGCTATTTTTGGTAAGATCTTCCTGCTTCAGTCTAATGACTGTGAATAGCTGGTTTTTGAATCTTCCCTAGCATGGGCGGGTCAGTAGGAGAACAGGGGAACCTTTGCTGAGGATTGACTGGGTGTCATGCAAGGTACGTTTCCATATGTGTTTTCCTTTCTATTTCCCCAACAGATCTGAGGGTAAATCGCTTCATGACCTTGTTGCCTAGGGACACCTCTGATATCATGCAGCTATTAACATAGGCCAGGGAATTCCGATTCAGTCATCTTGTCCCAAGCTTACTACACACTACTTCTGGTAAAGAAAAAAATAATGATAATAAGGGAGAGGTGACTCAGTGGTTAAGGAGCTTGCCTGCAAAGCCTAATGACCCAGGTTTGATTCTCCAGAACCCATGTAGCCAGATGCAAAAGGTGGTGCATGCATCTGGAGTTCGTTTGCAGAGTGGCTGGAGGTCCTGGTGCGCCCATTCTCTCTCTCTGCTTCTTTCTCCTTCTTAAATAAGTAACTAAATAAATATTAAAAAAAAATAACAAGATGCTTGGCTACAAAGCCTAAGGACCCAGGTTTAATTCCCCAGGACCCACAAAAAGCCAAATGCAAAGTGGCTCATGCGTCTGAAGCTTGTTTGCAGTGGTTGGAGGCCCTAGTGAGTCCATTCTCTCTCTTCTATTTCTCTCTGTTTGAAAGTAAATACATTTTAAAAAGCCATGCTATAGCTGGAGGATGGATTAGCAGTTAAGGCGTTTGCCTGCAAAGCCAAAGGATCCAGGTTCAATTCCCCAAGACCCATGTTAGCCAGATGCACAAGGGGGTGCACGTTTCTGGAGTTTCTTTGCAGTGGTTAGAGACTCTGGTGTGCTCATCCTCTCTCTCTCTCTCCCCCTTCCCTTCCTATCTGGCCCCCTCTCTCTGTCAAATAAATAAGTAAAATATTAAAAAGAAACCTAACAAATCAAAATTATCGTATTGACCAAAGGCAAAGAGAAATAAGAAAATGTAGAAGCAGAAGGAGGTATTTATTTGATGGCCTGCTCATGTAACAGCCCAAACAATAAGACAGATGGCATTGAATTAAGTCGACATAAAAAACACAGCTTGGGGGCTGGAGAGTTGGTCCAGTGGTTAGAGCTCTTGCCTGTAAAGCCTAACGACTCAGGTGCAGTTCTCCAGTACCCGTGTAAAGCCAGATGCACAAAGTGGCGTGCACATCTAGAGTTCATTTGCAACAACTGGAGGCCCTGGCAAGTGTGTTCTCTCTCTCTCTCTCTCTTGCTTGCAAATAGACAAACAAATAAGTAAATCTCTTAAAAACAAAAACCAGACACAGCCTGCTTTTTGGGGGGACTTACCCCTCCTCCTGGGTGACCATTGACAAGACGTTCTGTGTACCTGTTTTGGGGTGACAAATGGGTGGACGATGAAAGATGTGATGTTTGGCTCTGTTGTCTTTTCAGCTTCTTCTGACTTCTAGATCTTTTCTAGATGTTTCTTCCCATACTGTGCCTGGGAGTTTGAGACACTTCTTATAAAACTCAGGCATAGTAGGGGAACCAAAGGAGGGGTGAGGCAGAAAAACAAAAGTATCATGGTCATGTGATGGGTCCAGTCAGGCTTCTACAGCTAGGACCTGTGAGAAACATCTAGACATTTTTTTTTTTTTTTGGTGTTTTTTTTTTCAAGGTAGGGTCTCTCTCTAGCCCAGGCTGTTTACTATGTCATTTCAGGGTGGCCTCCAACTCATGGTGATCCTCCTACCTCTGCCTCCCGAGTGCTGGGATTAAAGGCGTGCTCCACCACACCCAGCTTCAGTTTATCTTTTTTTAATTAAATTAAATTAAATTAAATTAATTTACCTATTTATGAGAGAAAGAGAGAACAGGCGCACCAGGGCCTTCAGCAACTGCAAACTGAACTTCAGACGCATGCGCCACCTTGTGTGTCTGACTTACATGGGTACTTGGGAATCAAACCTGAGTCCTTAGGCTTTGTAGGCAAGCACCTTAACCACTGAGCCATCTCTCCAGCAAACATCCAAACGTGACCTTACCCATCTCTGGCTGGTCTTGTTCACCCCATAAGCTACGGCCAGAACTCTCTCTCCCATATCATCCAAGTCCAGATTCTTGACTAATTTGGGTGGACTAGAGGAGCTCCCAGCACACTGCATCGGGCTTCTTGGATGTCCCTCAACACTCCTCCAGCCTGGGTGCCGTGTGAAGTCTGAATGCGGACTAGCATGCCGCGTTGCAGGAAGACAACTAGTAACTGAAAACTCCAAGCCCGGGGCAACAGATGACACTGACTTTACAGAAGCTCAGGCCCCTGGAGATGCCCGCCCACCCTGCAGTCGGGTCCGGGGCTTCCATTTCCCTAAGCACACACCACGAGGCTCTTGGCAGGAGCCACCCAGATGGCTCCTGAATTGATGGCAAGACCACCAGAGCCAGAGCGACCTGGGTCTCAGCTTTCTTTGGACACCCATGGAAGCTTCTCACCTAGTGTCTCAGAGGACATCCGACATCCAGCTCCCCAGGGTCAGTTCTGGGGTGTGTGTGTGTGTGTGTGTGTGTGTGTGTGTGTTTGAAAGGTGGGGCTCTCACCCCGCTTTGTCCTGTTTGGCAGGCCCCAAGTAACTTTTTCTAGTGTTTCGGTTTCTCTTGGCTTGGTTTAAGTGTGTGTGTGTGTGTGTGTGTGCACGCGCGTGTGTAGGGGGCAGGTGTGATCAGGGTCAGGCATGAGGCTGGGGACACCACCAGCCCACTTGCCGAGGGTCAATCTAAGGTGGCTCTGATGTCCGCTGAGTTTTGCTAACCTGGAGTCACTAATCTGGACAGGAGCTCATGGGCTACGTGGATTGAAACCACCTAGTGAGGGACCTCCAGGTGTCATGGCAGGGGAAGGGCGGGGGAGGAGGAGGAAGAGGTCCCTTGTGGCCACCCTGAGGGCATGATGTCCAAGGAGGAGGAGGAGGGGGAGGAGGAGGCTGCTGGTGGTCACTATGAGGGCAAGGTGTCCAAGGAGGAGGAGGAAGAGGAACCTCGCGTCCACCCTGAGGACACGGTGCCCACGGAGGCGGACGAGGTCCCTCATGCCCACTCCTAGGGGGACGATGCCCAAGGAAGAGGAAGGGTGGCGGGGGGGAGGAGAGCCCTCGGTGACCACTCCAGGGCAGGGCCGGGCTGGGCAGGGCAGGGCAGTGCCCAGCGCGGGGCGGGCCTCCTGGGCGCGGCCGGTTGGGGGCGCGCTGCGCATCGGGGGCGCGCGGCGGCCCGGGTGTCCCCTCCCCTGCCCGCCCCCCACCGTCGGGGCGGCGGCGGCGGCGGGAGGAGGAGGAGGAGGAGGAGGAGGAGGCCGCGCGTCCCGGCCCCGCCGCTCGCCAACATGGCGGACCTGGAGGCCGTGCTGGCCGATGTCAGCTACCTGATGGCCATGGAGAAAAGTAAGGCCACCCCGGCCGCCCGCGCCAGCAAGAAGATCGTCCTGCCGGAGCCCAGGTACCGTCCGCCCCGTCCGGTCCTCCCCCGCCCATCCCACACCCGCCCTGAGCCCGCCCGCTCCCCACCCTCCCCCCAAGGTCCCCCTCGCGCACCCCCTATCCCGTCCCCTCTGTCCCCCATCCGTGTGTCACCCCCCCACCCTCCCGTCCCATGCCCGACCTCGCAGCCAGGCTCAGCTTTCTGGGCTGCCTCCTTCTGCCACCCAGGGCTGTCACTCCCGGGTCATGCCTGCTTGCTGCGCCTCTCTGGGCTCCTGGGCGGTAGAGGGCACACACGACTTGATCCCAGGAACTTAAATCGCTGTTTGGGGACCACTGGGGTCCCAGAAGGAGTGTGTGTGTGTGTGTGTGGGGGGTTCACTGTCCAGCCAGCCTCCCAGGCTCTGCTCACCGCTTCTGCCCCAGCCGTTATAAAGTAGACTTTTGGGAGGGGGGGACACCCTCACTTTTCTTGTTTCAATGCCACCTGAGCCTCTATCCTTAACTTGCACATCATCTTCCTGGTGCCACTTTCTTATAATAATGGATGAGATGAGTGTCTGCCTTAAAAGAAAAAAAAAAAAAAAAAAGCAACGTGAAAAATCTGATGCCAGGCGGGAACTTGTTGGGTAAATTATCTTCTACACCGGCCAGAGGCTTGGCGAGGTCCCTGGCAAGTTGTCATCACAGATGCCAGGCTGCGGATTTTACTGAGATCTGATGGGTGCGGGGGGGGGGGTTTCCTTGTCCAAGTTCTAGCGGCGCTACCCCAGGCAAGGCTGTCCCCCGGGTCCCCAGGGAGTTTACGCCAGGGCGTGCCAAGGCGTGAGAGGTGGGTTCGCACCTCTTGCTTTTTGCCTCGTTAACGCTGCCGTGAGCCGCACGTGGCGATGAGGATGGCCGAGAGACACGCCGCCTTTATGGTTGGCCGCCAGGCCGTGCAATTCTGTGCAATGCCAGATGTAAACGCAGGCCGTCCTCCGCTCAGAGTCGTCAGTGTTGTGAGCGTGAGCCACCCAAGATGGCTTAACTGCTACCTTGACATCAGGGGGAAAATAATATTTTGTTTATCTGTTTACCTTTGGGTGCTGTGGATGGAACCCAGGGCCTCCCACAAGCTAGGTAAAGCGCTCTCCCACTGAGCCGCCTGCACGGGGGCCCCCTTGAAGAATCTTTTGATTCTGAGAGGTGACCAGATGGTGGTTTACAGGGGTGTTCACAAAAGCCCCCAAGGTAGAGAAAGCGTCGACTCCCCTCAGGGTGCTTGCTGGGAGAGTCAAACTTCGTCCACACAGACACGCGAGCTGGAAATCTCTCTCTTGCCTCCTCCCCTCCCCAGGAGCCCTTGCTTCTTGCTGGTTTGGAGCTGGGGTGGGGAGGGGGGTGAGCGGGGACGTAAGAACGGGGGAAGAGGGCAGCCGACCTCTGTGGACTGTTGGCAGTTTGATCCTCTTAGAACTTAACCTGGCCGGAGCTCATAGACTCCAAAGCAGGGTAACATCTCAGGCAACTGGGGAGTTTATGGGGGAAAGAACAAGGGTTCCCCCAGTGCAAAACCGAATTTCTTTAAAACAGCCCGTGCACATTTCTACTTGGGATGCAGGAATGTTTCATTTCTTTCCCCCACTGCTTGTTTTTCTGCCCCTCCCCTCATGAGGGACAGGGAATCTTTAAATATGTAATATATATATATATATATATATATATATATATATATATATGTATATATATATGTATGTATATATATACACACACACACACATATATGTATATATACACACACACACACATATATACACACACACACATATGTAGATACACACTTATATATACATATATTTTCAATAAAGCTGAACTTGGGGGGAGTTTCCTTGGGGGGGAGGAGTAGAGTAGATATGATGACTCAAATTAGGAACATCTGTTCATTTCTTTTTCTTGGTATTTTGAACTTGATTGTGACTTCTGCTTTCCAGCGTCCCTCTGAAGTGCACCCAGGCCTCTACTTCCTTGCATGCCTGCCTTTGCCTGGTGTCCTTTGACCAGGCTTTTTTGTTTTGTTTTTTTCAAGGTAGGGTCTCACTCTAGCCCAGGTTGACCTAGAATTCACTGTGTAGTCTCAGGGTGGTCTCGAACTCCCAGCGATCCTCCTACCTCTGCCTCCCGAGTGCTGGGATTAAAGGCGTGCGCCACCACGCCTGCCTTTGACAAGGCTGTCTTTTAAGGGACAATTAATGATGGCTGATCACACATCTGTCTTCTTCGCATTTTAAAAGTGAGGACTGTCAACAGGAGAGCCATTTTAGGAAGGATCCCTTTGGTAATTGCTACTCTGTTGTTATTTTTCAAAGGGATGCTTGAATTTAGGCCACGGGGCCCCCTCAGGAGTCCTAATTGGCAGTGTGTTTATCTCAGTGGCTCCGTTCTGAAATATAACCACGGACACGGTGGCAGTTGCTCCTTGTGCTGAGGTTGTGGATTCGGTTACGTTGGAGGAAGATGTCTAAATGAGCGCTGGCTGCACGAGAACGCGAAGGAATATAAACCAGCCATCGCTCTGTCAGTATCCAGTTAAATAAAAGCCTTTCTTCTTGTTCTTTTTTTTTTTTAATTTGTAGGCAGAGAGATACAGGAGACAAGAGACAGACAGAGAGATTAGGCATGCCAGGGCCTCCAGCTACTTGCAAACAGTTTCAGGTGCATGTGTGCGCCACTTTGTGCATCTGGCTTCATGTGGGCACTGGGGAATTGGACCCAGGTGGTTAGGCTTTTCAGGTAGTACATTTACCACTGAGACATCTCTCCAGCACGCTATCCATTTCTTTTTCCTATTTCTAGCTTATTACCTGGCCACTAAAATATGCTTCCTGCTTCCTTATCTTAGTGGCTTCACCTTCTGCAGTCTTAAAAATAAACATTTAAAAATTTTTTTGTTTATTTTTACCTATTTATTTGAGAGTGACAGAGAGAGAAAGAGGCAGAGAGAGATTGAGAGAGAGAGAGAGGGGGGGAGAGAATGGGTGTGCTAGGGCCTCCACCCACGAGAAACGGACTCCAGACACATGTGCCCTCTTGTGCATCTGGCCAACGTGGGTCCTGGGGAATCTAGCCTCGAACTGGGGTCCTTAGGCTTCACAGACAAGCGCTTAACCACTAAGTCACCTCTCCAGCCCTTAAAAATAAATATTTTTGAAAATATTTACTTATTTATTTGGGAGAGAGAGAAAGGCAGACAGGGAAAGAGGGAGAGAGAGAGAGAGAGAGAGGGAGGGAGAGAGAATGGGTACGCCAGAGCCTCTAGCCACTGTGAACGGACTCCAGATGCATGTGCCAACTTGTGCATCTGGCTTGGGTACTGGGGAACAGAGCCTGGGTCCTTAGGCTTTGCAAGCAAGCGCCTTAAACACTGAGACATCTCTCCAGCTCACCTCTGAGTTTTAAACAGAGAAGCAACAGAACTAAACAATACCTAGTTAATTGTAATGAGATGAGTCCTCAGGGCTTGGCCTCCCCTGCCCCTTACAGAGACTCTCAGACAACGGAACACTGAGCCCAGGGGACAGTTTTCATCCCTGGGAAGGAAGGAGGCGGAACGTTTTGTTATGTTGACACATCACTCAATTAAGGAGCCAATGAGTGTAAATCCTGCTCCAGCTGACTGTTTGTTCAAACGATATCGCTGCTTTAGTTTACAGAAACATTTGTTGAGCTAATGGAGCTGATAATAGGGCCTATTGGGAGTGGCAACTGTGACCAGTATAGGGCCTATAAACAGGACTTTTAACGGCTGTGTCAATCACATGCCATGTTGCAAAGACTCCCATTGAGATAGGTCTACCAGGCAAGGTTGCAAAGTGCGAACGCTCAGCCAAGCCAAGCTGTGATTAAGATGGCTTTCTCCGCCAGGTCACAGTTTTGTTAGCTGCTTTTTTTTTTTTTTTAAAAAAAAAACAGATTGATAAGGATTTGAAGTTATAGGTAGTAGAGAGAAGTCAAGTAACTTGCACTTGGTCTTCCCCCGAGAGTCTCATTTCTGTTTATTGGACACTGACAGTGTTGGGGCACTGTTGCAAAGCTTCCTTACAATTTCTCGTACAATGTGAAGGGGAGATCTGAAGAGATCGTACTTAAGGCTCTTTTTAAAATCAAAAACAATTATTTATTTATTTGAGAGAGGCAGTTAGACACACACACACACAGCGAGGGAGAGAGAGAGAGAGAGAGAGAGAGAGAGAGAGAGAGAGAGAGAATGGGTGTGCCAGGGCCTCCGGCCATTGCAAATAAATGCCAGACACACGCACCACCTTGTGCATCTGGCTTATGTGGGTCCTAGGGAATCGAACTTGGGTCCGTTGGCTTTGCAGGCAAGCGCCTTAACCACGAAGCCATCTCGCCAGCCCAAGATTCTTGTTTCTATGTCTTCTGTGATTTGATAAACAGTTGTAGGACTGTTGCTATGACCCAGGGACGGGGGCTCCCTGAAGAACCCCACCTCAGCTCTTCCTTACAGGACTGTGGTGAGAAATACACAGAATTGAGCTCAGAAAGATTTTTGCTGTCGAGCTGTGCTTGCTTGAAGGTTCTGTTTAGCTGCGGAGTAGCGTTTAGGGTTTTATGAATCTATATTTGTCACACACATTATGCTTGCCGGGTGTTTAAAATTTTTTTTTTATTAACAACTTCTATGATTGTAAACGATATCCCATGGTAATGTCCTCCCTTCCCCCACTATCCCCTTTGAAACTCCACTCTCCATCATATCCCCTCCCCCTCTCAATCAGTCTCTCTTTTATTTTGATGTCATGGTCTTTTCCTCCTGTTCTGATGGTCTTGTGTAGATAGTGTCAGGCACTATGAGGTCATGGATATCCAGGCCATTTTGTGTCTGGAGGAGCATGCTGTAAGGAGTCCTACCCTTCCTTTGGCTCTTACATTCTTTCTGTCACCTCTTCGGCAATGGACCCTGAGCTTTGGAAGATGTAATAGAGATATTGCAGTGCTGAGCACTCCTCTGTCACTTCTTCCCAGCACCATGGTGCCTTCTGAGTCATCCAAAGGTCACTGCCATCTGAAAAGAGAAGGTTCTCTACCAAAAGTGAGAGTAGCATTAATATAAGGGCATGAACATTAAGAGAAGTGCTTACTGGGCAGTTTGGTGAGCACAGTATATACATTTAGCCAGATAGCAGCAGACGTTACACCCCTAGGGCTCATGACCACCCCTGTTTTAGGTTTTCAATATCAGGGATGTATTCCCTCCCATGGAGTGGGCCTCCACTCAAATTAGAGGGCAGTTGGTTTCCACCATGACAGACATGCCACTATTGCACCTGTTGGCTCCTTTGGCCTGGCTGGCCAAATATAAGGCTTGCAGTGTCCACTGTTGGGTATCTTCACTGGTGATTTTTCTCTCTCCCATTGAACTACATGTAGAATGGCTTCTTCCAGCTTTCTGTCAGCTGGTCTACATGGAGGAGGTTATCAGCTCAGTTCAGCAGGATTTCTCAGTGACCTTGTAGCCCAAGTATGTGGAGTCTTCAGCAATAGGGTCTTACCATCTACTCCTGGTGAGAAACCAAGGGCCTTGCTGAGCATTTTATAATAACTCGTTAATGATTCTCTTTGAAGACCTGTCCAGACATGGCGACCCAGTAAGGAGTGAAGCGTGGTGGTTTGCATCTGTCTGTCTATGAAAGTGCTACATGCCACAGGTCAGGGAAGGATGCAGTTTTCTTCCTTTGTGGAAGCGGAGCTCACTTTGTAATGTATTAACTCATCTGAGTAATGGATGCAGAACTTGACTTATTCCCCCTTGTTTGGCTTTTAGGGAGTTCCAGGTCTCTGTTTCATACCCACAGCCTTGTGTGGAAATGAAATGATGTTAAAAACAGAATAGGGGGCTGGAGAGATGGCTTAGTGGTTAAGGCGTTTGCCTGCAAAGCCAAAGGATCCCGGTTCAATTCTCCAGGACCCACATAAGCCAGATGCACAAGTAGGCGCATGCATCTGGAGATCGTTTGCAGTAGCTAGAGGCCCTGGTGCACTCATTCTCTCCCTCTCTCTCTCAAATAAATAAATAAAATATATTTAAAAAAAAACAGAATAGATGGCTGGAGAGATGGCTTAGCAGTTAAAGTGCTTGCCTGCAAAGCCTAAGGACCCAGGTTTAATTTCCCAGGACCCATGTAAGCCAAATGCACAAAGTGGTGCATGTATCTGGAGTTTGTTTGCAGTGGCTGGAGGCTCTGGTGCGCCCATTCTCTCTCTGTTTGTTTCTTCTTCTCTCTCTCAAATAAATAAATAAAATATAAAAAAAGAATAGGGTTAGGGCCTATGTCACTTCAAAACAAATCCAAATAGTCTTCAGGAAGAAAGTATTATTATTATTATTTACTAGTAGTTGTTGTATGTCTAAAGCTCCTGCTTTTTTCTACCTAGGTACCAGTTGGAATGGTAATTTGTTTTGACTTTTTGGTTGTTATTCCATTCTTGGTCAGAGTTAATTTGCACCAGTGGCTTGAGCAGGCTCAGACTTCACGCAGCCAGCTCTTAGAAATAGATTTCCTGTGCAGTCAGCATGGACCGATGGGCTGACTCAGTACAACACTGAGAAATGTTCTGCGGGGGCTGGCGAGATGGCTCAGCAGTTAAGGTGCTTGCCTGCTAAAGCATAGCGACCCGGGTTTGATTCCCCAGGACCCGTGTAAAGTCAGATGCACAAAGTGATGCGTGCATCTGGAGTTTGCTTGCAGTGTCTAGAGGGCCTGGTGCACCCATGCTCATTCTTTCTCTCTCTCTCCTTGCAAATAAATAAAAATAAAGCCGGGCGTGGTGGCACACGCCTTTAATCCCAGCACTTGCGAGGCAGAGGTAGGAGGATCACCGTGAGTTCGAGGCCATCCTGAGATGACATAGTGAATTCCAGGTCAGCCTGAGCTAGAGTGAAACCCTACCTTGAAAAACCAAAAAAAAAAAAAAAAAAAAAAAAAAAAAGGAAAGAACCCTGCAGATCCCCTGAGGTACAGCCAGTCCCCACTGTGACCCCATGCAACTGGTTCTTGGAGCAAACTTGAACATCTTGCCAACGTCTTTGAGGACAAGGATGGAAACTCTCTCCCGGGGAAGATATCAAGGTTTGAGGGAGGACAGTCTGCGTGTCTGTCGGTTGGTAGGTGGATGAACAGACAGACAGATGGATGGGTGAATAAATGGGTGGCTGGATGGCAAGCGGAGGAGCGAAAGGAAGGTGTCCTTGGGAGGGAAGGGATGGTTAATCCCCACAAGGTGAGGACGTTGTGACTTGACCAGAGCGCCCTTGGCTGTGCACGTGGCTGAGTTCGTTCAGGCCGCCCTATGGTAGATGCACCAGATGGGCCACGTCCTCCACACCACAGAAGGAGCGATGCTCGGGGAAGCTGGGGAGAGAAGTCAGGTAGGCTTAGATAGTGGCCGAGGTGGGGTGGAAAGCCAGGCTCCCAGCCCGGATGCGCCCCACCTGTCAAGCAGCTCTGCCTCCCCCACACGAACAGAGCAGCAGACTCCCTCGTCTCCTACTTTGTGCGGAATGGATGAAACTGTGGGCTTTTTTTTTTTTTTTTTGGTAAAGTCATGTTGCAGACAACCCCAGCCAGCTGCCGGTGCAGCTCCTGAAATGTCAGGGCAGTTCCTCCTCTGGGGCCCGTGAGAACGGTGGTTATGACTAAGTGACCAGGCAGGTGGTGGCGGCCCACTTCCCACAAGGAGTGCGAGGGCTCTGTGCCTTTCCGTTCCTTGCTGGGGCTAATGAGAAACCTTACGATAGCATGTCACACTCCAGCGTCCAAACGGGGCTTCCACCTGAGTGGAAAGAGTTGTTCAGCAAAACGGGATCCCAAACCTCCCTCAAACGTCTAATTCCAAGAAAAAGGGAAAACAATATTGTGACCTTATTCTCAAGAAAAAGCACTTTCTTTTAAAAATTTTATTTGTTAGACAGGTAGAAAGAATGAGAGAGAGGAGAGAAGAGAGAGAGAGAGAGAGGAGAGAGCATGGGTACACCAGGATCTCCTGCCACCGTAAACAAATTCCAGACACATGCGCCACTTTGTGCGTCCCGCCCTACGAGGGCACTGAGGAATGGACCCTGGGTAGTAGGCTTTACAAGCAGCAAGTGCCTTTAGCCATCTTTCCAGCCCGAGAAAAAGTGCTATTTCAAACAGTCTTCCCCTATTAGGAAAATGGTATGTGTGAAGATTGTTGTGGGTAGAAATGAATTCCGCGTGTCTCTTTGTCCGTGTATGGGGTGTCGGTAATAGACATGGAAGTGATCAGCGTTTATTCTGTCACTGATCTGATCACCTCCGTGGCCTGCAGTTTGCACCCCGATGGAGCTGTGCCTCCCCCAGTGTTCCCACTTTCCTCACATCCTTCTTCTTCCCTTTCTGTTCTCCTCCTCAATCAGGCGTCGGAACCCCCGGGCCCTTCTCTGATTGCTCTGGGGGTTTAGAATGCAGAAGTCATAAGTTGCTTCCTCATCTCCTGTAAATGTCACTTCTAATTTTGGAAGTTGTATTGTGGGTTTGGCTGAGGCACACGCATGTTTAAATACGTTCTACCGGACACTATAGGTCAAGCCCGACGGAGATCCTGTGCCCTTCAGACTCCTGGTAACTGGTGAAGGACAGCTTGGAGCTGGACTTGGATTTATTCCTGCTTCCTTCTCCCAGGGCCTCAGGAGCAGAAAGGGGGGGGTCATAGAAGAGTATCTGGCCTAGATCTTCATGCATGGTAACTCCACGGCCTCCTGCCAGCGAGACCTCTCCTCTTCCTGTGCCACTACTGGCCATTCCTGTGGAAAATGTAGAAGGTGCTAGAAGAAGAGCCAGGAGATTTGTGTCTGGCAACCTTGGAAAGTCACTAAAGGTCACTGCATCCAGTTTTTCCACCTATAACATATCCATTTCCAATCTCCAAAGTCCCAGTGACAATCCCGTCATAAGCGTTCAGTCTGTGCATTCTAAGTACTAGAATGCTTTAACAAAGGCTCACATGGAGTCGGACACAGATGAATGGATGCGAACAGAAATGAAGACAGACATGATTTTTCTTTATATAGCTGCTGAGATTGTGTGCACTAAGAGATGTAGGTGTGCTTTTAAAAAGTACTGGGGTGGGGTGGGGGGCTGCTGGAAAGATGGCTTAGCAGTTAAGCCACTTGCCTGTGAAGTGTAAGGATCCAGGTTCGATTCCCTAGTACCCATGTAAGCCAAGGTGCACAAGGTGGCGTGTGTGTCTGGTGTTCATTTGCAGTGACCAGGGGCCCTGGTGCTCCCGTTCTCTATTTGCCTCTTTCTCTGTTAAATAAATAAATAGATTCTTTAAAAAAAGTACGAGAGGCTGGGGGTGTAGTTTGGTTAGCAGGATGTGCTTGCCCAGAAAGCGTGAGGCTGGGGTTCACAGTATTGCATCAGCCTAAGGCCGTGGTGCCCCATCTATCATCCTCGAACTGGGAGGCGAAGGCAGGAGGATCAGGAGGTCAAGGGCCTCTGTGGCTACACAGTGAGTTCAAGGCCAGCGTGGACTACATGAGGCATTCTCAAAAAAACAAGACAGGGCTGGAGAGATGGCTTAGCGGGTAAGCGCTTGCCTGTGAAGCCTAAAGACCCCGGTTTGAGGCTCAGTTCCCCAGGACGCACGTTAGCCAGATGCACAAGGGGGCGCACGCATCTGGAGTTTGTTTACAGAGGCTGGAAGCTCTGGTGGGCTCATTCTCTCTCTCTCTCTCTCAATCTGTCTGCCTCCTTCTCTCTGTCGCTGTCAAATAAATAAATAAATAAACAAACAAACAAAAAACAAGACAAAACAAACAAACAAACAACCCCCAGACTACACAGGACAGCAGCAGCTGTGAGGCAGTGTGGTGGGGGCGCCCCTGATGCCATGCTGCCGGGGAGCAGGTTGGGGCAGCACTGCTGGGGAGTTGGATCGTTGGCCAGCTGCGCAGGAGAGGAGGCAGTGGTGATCCTTAGAGCCAGAAGTGGCGGAACTTCTGGTTTCTTCTTGGCTTTCTTCCTCCAGCTGCTTCTTGCAGCACTGTGTTGAAAACCTGCACATCCACATTTCCTTTTTTTCTTTTTGGTTTTTCGAGGTAGGGTCTCACTCAGCTCAGGCTGACTTGTCATTCACTATGTAGTCTCAGGCTGGCCTCAAACTCCTACCTCTGCCTCCCCAGTGCTGGGATTAAAGGCGTGCGCCACTACTCCCGGCATTTCTAATGTTCTGAAATTTCCCTCCCTCCCTCCCTCCTTCCTTCCCTCCCTCCCTCCTTCCCTCCCTTCCTCCCTCCATCTCTCCCGCCCTCCCGTAATCTCTGGCCTGTCGCTGTCTGGGAGCTCACTTATGTAAGCTGCAGGTTCATTCCTTCCCATCCACTGAAGCAGAAGTCATGGGCGTAGGCCGTTGCCTCCTGGGTGTTGAGCACAATGTGGTCCACCCGCTCGTCTTTGGACGTAACCCACTGGCTATGGCTGGCACAGGGCCGTGCTGCTGGAAGAGCTCTTGGAGAACCGTCCAGTCTCTTCACACTGGCGGGTGCCTTCCATCTGCTGTCCAGACAGAGCACCTCTGACGGGCCTCTTTGGAACCTCTGTGGTGCCACTGGGCTCCTCTTGTTCCTCTGTGTTCCTGCAAAGCAATGCCAGCCTCTCCCCAACAGGATGACTCTTTCTTCACCTACGGTGTCTTTCTGGGCCGCTGTCATCTGTTCCCTCGGCCATCCTCACGTCACGCTGCTTTCTACATGTCGCTCTGCTACATATGCAGATCACGAGTGGCCAGTTAAGTAGGAGCAATGAAATTCACAAAGATGAGGCTGCCGACATGGCTCAGTGGTTAAAGATGCTTGTTTGCAAAGCCCACCAGCCTGGGTTCGATTCCCCAGTGCCCACGTAAAGCCAAATGCACAAAATGGCACATGAATCTTTTTTTTTTTTTTCTAAGCAGCGGCAAGAGGCCCAGGAATGCCCCTATTCTCTCTATCAAATAAATAGAATTTTTTTCCCCCCGAGGTAGGGTTTCCACTCTAGCTCAGGCTAACCTGGAACTCACTATGTAGTCTCAGGGTGTCCTTGAACTCATAGTGATCCTCCTACCTCTACCTTCCAAGTGCTGGGATTAAAGGCATGCACCACCATGCCCGGCTAATAGAATTTTTTTAAAAAAAAATGTAAATAAAATGAAATTCACAAAAATTATACAAAAAGTTGTCTGTAAAATTATCTTATTTAATTTAGTCATGATAAAACTAGTATTGGCCACATGCCAAGGAAATTGTAGACTTCTAAGCTTTACCTTAGGGACAAATTTTTGGCCCTGTGCATGATTTAGAATTTGTGGTGGCAGTCTGGTCAGCGGTCAGTGTTTGAGCCCAAGGCAGGGAGCGAGGCGTGGTTCTGCGTACATTCAAGCTGTAACCGGCCAGAGCTGTGGCCTTCTGAGCGCTGAGCAGAGCGCCAGGCACGGTGGCTGCTGGCATTGTTGTGGGCCTGAACCTTTTAGGAAGAAGATGAGTCGTGCATCTGCTGCCAAGCCAGGAAGGGATGTGTTTTGTGTACTGCAAGACATTAAACCCCATTCAAGGAAGATAGTGACTTCGCATAATTTCAGCGGTAACACTTATTTTTCCCATTTTTGTTATTGACAGTGTGTGTGTGTGTGTGTGTGTGTGTTACTAGTGTACATGTGGTTGTCAGAGGACAACCTGGGATGTTCCATCTCTCCTTCCAGCCTTTTTTTTTCCTCTTTTTATTTATTTATTAGAGAGAGAGAGAGAGAGAATGTGGGAGGGAGCAGGGAATTGGTGTGCCAGGACTTGTAGCTATGGCTAATGAACTCCAGATGCATGCACCACCTTGTGCATCCTGCTAACATGGGTCCTGGGGAATCGAACCTGGGTCCTTTGGGTTTGCAGGCAAACACCTTAACCACTACGCCATCCCTCCAGCCCCTTCCTGTCTTTTGAGAAAGGGTCTCTCTTGCTATCATTGCTGCCTAGGAGCTTCTGGATTCTCGTGGCTCTGCCTCCCATTACTGTGGGCACGTTGTGATTACAGAAGTGTGCAACTTCGTGTGTTTGTGACTTTGTGTGGGCACCGAGAAAGAGTGAGCTCTGGTTCCGCAAGCACCTTGGATTGCTGAGCCAGCTCTCCAGCCCCAGTAAAATATGTTTTCGAATGGTTCTGGAGGTGGAACCCAGAGCCTGATGCATGCTAGGCCTTCTCACCGCCGAGCTATGCCCCTAGCGAACAAATCATTCCTTTATGTATATTTTTATATTTTTTATGAGGGGGGAGAGGATTGGTTGATCGAACCTCAGATGCATGCACCACCTTGTGCACATGCGTGACCTTGTGCGTCTGGCTTACGTGGGTTCTGGGGAGTCAAACCTGGGTCCTTAGGCTTCGCAAGCAAGTGCCTTAACCGCTAAGACATCTCTCGGATCTGGAGATTCGAACCTGGGTCCTTAGGCTTTGCTAAGCCATCTCTCCAGCCCAGCATTTCTTTTTTTTTAAGTGTGTGTATTTGTGTATGATATGCACGTGTATGTACACATGCTTGTATATGAGTGCTTTTGCATGTGGTTGAGGTCCGATGTCTTCCTCTATCGTTCTTTACCTTACTTTTTGAGACATGATCTCTCACTGAACCCAAAGCTCACCAATTTGGCTAGACTAGCCAGCCTCGTATCCGCCTCCCTGCCTCTGGGATTACAGGAACACGTCACCACACCCGGTATTTTACACGGGCGCCAGGGATCCAAACTCAGGTTGTCATGATGACTGACTGAGTTATCTCCCCAGCTTTCAAATTTACTATTTCTTATAGAGACACCCCGACTGGAAAAAGAGTTTACGCAGTAGGTCCTGACATTGGTACGTTAAGTTTAGAGCTGGGTGAGAAGCGGCGGAGCTGTGTATTGCGTGCCTCCTGGACTGGCCTCCTTCTCTCTGGTTCGTTTCCAGTGGCCGTGGAGGAGAGCTAGTCTCTGCATCAGACCGATGGTGATTTCTTGTTTTTAAATCATGTGTTGTTTTTAATATTTTATTTTTATTTATTCATTTATTTGACAGAGAAAGAGGGAGAGGGAGAGAGAGAGAGAGAGAGAGAGAGAGAAAATGGGTGCACCAGGGCCTCCAGACACTGCAAATGAACTCCAGACACATGCGCCCCCTTGTGCATCTGGCTAACGTGGGTCCTAGGGAATCGAACCTGAGTCCTTTGGCTTTGCAGGCAAACGCCTTAATCACTAAGCCATCCCTCCAGCCCCCCGGTGGTGATTTCTGTATGCAGCGCTGTTTGAGCAATGACTGAGAAGATGCGTGTATTAGTGACTGTACTGTCTTCCCCTCCAGCCTTGCAAACGAGACAGAACTCTGAGAATATTCTTCCACAGGGGTTTCTTGGGTGTGTATCAGTTACTTTCTTTTTTTTTTTAATATTTAATTTACTTGCAAAAGGAGAGAGGGAGAGAGAGAGGAGAGAGAGGAGAGAGAGAGAGACAGCAAGAAGGAGGGAGGAGAGAACAGGCACACCAAGGGCCTGTAGCCACTGCAAACAAACTCCAGATGTATGCACCACTTTGTGCATCTCGCTTTATGTGGGTACTGGGGAACTGAACCGGTGTCGTTAGGCTTTGCGGGCAAGCGCCTTAACTGCTGAGCCATTTCTTCAGCTCTCAGTTACTTTCTGGTTGCTGTGAACAAACACTTGACCAGAGCACCTTAAGGAAGGAGAGAGCTTATTTTGGCTTAAACTCCAGAGCGTAGAGTCCATCACGGCTGGAGCAGAGCTGGTCACATTGTTAGGTAGGAGGCCAAGGATAGATAGGAAGTGGGGCCCTGCCGCAAAATTTTAAATCCCACCTCCAGTGACCCGCTTCCTGCAGCAAGGCTCCACCTCTTAAAGATTCCACAACCTTCTCCAACAGCCCCACCAGCTAGGGGCCAACGGCCCCAACACATGAGCCTGGAGGAGGCATTTTATATTCAGGTCACAATGGGTGCGCTCACTGGCTGGCTGGCTTTCTTAGTGCCACGTGGAATACCGTGCCTGCGTCCCCATGCTTCAAATGAAGTGGCCTGCTCGCTGCGCAGCCGATGTTGCAAATCACTCCAGAGAGAACAGAGGTTTCTTTGTGGGACAAGGTCCTTTTGGAGGACACTGTCCTGTTGGAGTTTCATGCTGAGCACATCCTTCCCTCTGCTTTCCACAAAAGGGTGTACATGGGTCCGCACTGACACGGCTGTGATGAGAAAGTGCTGGGCTGGACTCGGCGCTCCCCTTGGTCGGGGTGCACAGGGAGACCTCGTTTAACCCGGAGACAGTCGGCAGCCATTCATTTAAAACGCTCATGGCATGGATTCAGAGTGTCTCTCATTTCTTTTTTTTAAAAAACATTTTATTTATTTATTTATTTATTTAAGAGTGACAGAGAGAGAAAGAGGCAGAGAGAGAGAGAGAGAGAGAGAGAGAGAGAGAGAGAGAGAATGGGTGCGCCAGGGCTTCCAGCCACTGCAAACGAACTCCAGACGCGTGAGCCCCTTGTGCATCTGGCTAACGTGGGTCCTGGAGAATCGAGCCTCGAACCGGGGTCCTTAGGCTTCACAGGCAAGTGCTTCACCGCTAAGCCATCTCTCCAGCCCATCTCTCATTTCTTTATTGTGAGACAAGTTCTCACTGTGTTGCCCAGGCTGGCCTCAAACTTCTGGGGCTCAAGGAATTCTCCTGTACCAGTTTCCTGAGTAACGGGGACCACAGACATGGGCACTGCAGCCAGAGCTTAGAAAGGCCCCCTAATATTTATATAGTGCTTGTTTGAACTCTTTTTAGTTTTTCCCAGTATCATCTCAAGTAGGAGGAATACTTGTTTTTTTGAGATAGGGTCTCACTGTAGCCCAGGCTGACCTGGAATTCACTATCTAGTCTTAGGTTGGTCTCGAATTTACAGTGATCCTCCGACCTCTGCCTCCCAAGGGCTGGGATTAAAGGCGTGTGCCACCACGCCCAGCTTATTTTTATTGTACTACTACTAATATTTGTTGTGTGTGTGTGTGTGTGTGTGTGTGTGTTCCTGTGTATGGAACCCCAGCCCTCATATATATCAGGTAAATGTTCTACCACTGTGCCACACCCCAGCCCCATCCTTACATTATTATTTATTTATGTATTTACTTTGATCTATAGCTATGCTTTGTATCTCAGGCTGGACTGGTATTCACTGTGTATACCAGGTTGGCCCTGAACCCTCCGGGCGCGCCTACCTCTGCCTCCCGAGTGCTGGGATTACAGGTGCGCAGCGTCACGCCCTGCCATCCATTCTCTGTAAAAAGACAGAACAAGAATTCATGTCTCCCCCCATCCCTCAGTCAGGGGGTGTCCTAGACTTGAGCACGCTCGTCAGTTGCTCTAGATACGTAAATGGTTTTCTGTGCCAAATTGAATACCTATTAGGGTCTGTTCTAAATTATGATGGAGAATTAACAGATGGCCAGCCACGTCACCTGAACGTGCCTGATCTTGTCTGATCACGGAAGCTGGACAGGGCCAGGCCTGGGTAGCACTTGGATGGGAGGTAATAAATGGAGCAGGGAAGAGACTCCAACCTTCCCACGCAGAGGTCGCTGTGATCCCGCGGTGACAGCTGTGGACGTCGGAGCACTTGGGTGAGTGGCTGCAGGCCTGGCGTTCTTGTGCAGCAGGGATGAGCTGGCCTGGTCTACAGCTGAATGGGCATCTCACTGCTTCAGGCTTGCTGCCTGCCTGGCATGTTGGTACTGTTACCTGCGCCACCTGGAGCAGCTGCATCGGGACCTTCGCATTGTTTCTTTGGCCCCGTGTTGTGACTCTCTCTAGGACAAGGACCTAGAATAGTAAATGGGAGCATTGCATTCTTGCCAAGTGATGCTGAACTGTCTCTCTAGTTCACGGACGGAGACACAAAAGGTTCAGCTTTATTCAGAAGCCTCACAGTCACTAGTGATGCTAGTTTGACATTATCTCCTAGAAACCATGTAGAATGTATTCGGATAAGACAGACAACAATGCTACTGTTGATAAGAATACAAATGTTAATTCTAAACGAAGAGGTGAGTATGAAATAAGAGTTAAGGAAAAAGTGAAAAAAGCCAGACTCACATAGACAAATATCATATTTTCATTCATATTCAGAATCTACATTTTATTTATTTATTTATTTATTTATTTATTTATTTATTTATTTGAGGTAGGATTTCACCCTGGTCCAGGCTGACCTGGAATTCACTATGCAGTCTCAGGGTGGCCTCAAACTCATGGCAATCCTCCTACCTCTGCCTTCCAAGTGTTGGGATTAAAGGCGTGTGTCACCATGCCCGGCTACATTTTATTTATTTATTTATTTGACAGAGGGAGAGAGAGAAGCAGAGGCATATATATATATATATATATATATATATATATATATATATATAGAGAGAGAGAGAGAGAGAGAGAGAAGAATGGGTGCCCCAAGGCCTCTAACCACTGCAAAGGAACTCCAGACACAGGCGCCACCTTGTGCACCCGGCTTACGTGGGTCCTGGGGATTGAACCTGGGTCTTTGGGCTTTGTAGGCAAGTGCCTTAACTGCTAAGCCATCTCTTCAGCCTCTGAATCTATCTATATATATTTTTCAAGGTAGAATCTCACTCTAGCCCAGGCTGACCTGGAATTCACTATGCAGTCTCAGGGTGGCCTTGAACTTATGGTGATCCTCTTACCTTCACAATCTAGATTTTAAGACAATGACATGAAAGTAGAAGGGGGATCTTGTGGTGGAAAGGGACCCAGGCAGGGGATCAACACGGGCTGGCTGATGCCATGAATGTGATTGAAGTTCATTGTAGACATATATGAAGGCGCCACAGTGATGAGACTTATTTTTGTACAATTAATATATGCTAATAAAAAAGAGGTCATCAGAACTCTGTGAGAGGGCTGAAGGGATGGCTTAGTGGTTAAGGCACTTGCCTGTGAAGCCTAAGGACCCAAGTTGGACTCCCCAGTACCCACATAAGCCAGATGCACAAGGTGGTGCATGGGTCTGGAGTTCGTTTGCAGTGGCTAGAGGCCCTGGCACGCCCATTCTCTCCCTCCCTCCACTTGGTGAGATTAAATTCAAGTTGGGAAGTCATTGGATATTCATGATTTTCTTCCTTGTGAAATATGCGTGTTTATCAGCTCCAAAGTCCAAGGAGCAGGCTTCCCCTCTGCTGTCCTGCACATTACCTCCCACATAAAGGCAGACCTGGGTCATGTGAACCCAGGATCTCTGCTACCTGCTGTATCAGACCACAAAAGTGCCCCTCAGGAGCTGGGTGGACCTCATGTCTAACAGAGTCAGTGCCCACAAAGAGGAGGGTCCTTGGAAATCCTGGCCAAAGTGGGGGCCACAGCCCATCAAAGGGGTACAAGATACGAGCCCACTGTGGGAGGGCGGCCCACATCCAAACCCCTCCCCCCGCCCCTGTGGTCGTGTGGCATCTCGCCAGGAGGAGTGTCCCAGGTGCCGATGGAACAAGGCGACTAAGTTCAGAGCAGAGGAGGAGGAGGCTTCCTGGGTTGTCAGGAGAGCCCAGAGTCACAGTGACCGGCCCGAGATGAGCTCAAAGCTATGATTGGCTTTGAAGGTGGAGAAAGGGGCCGTGCCCTGAGGTGTGCAAGAGACCCCTAGGAGCAGGAATGTGCCCTCACTTAGAAGTCTGCTCCAAGGCACATGGTGATCAGAGCCCAGGGAGACCGGCTGCAGGCCTCTGAGCTGGGCCCAGTCTGCGAGGTGATTCCTTTCTGTTGTTCAGCCACCTGCTGTCATGGAAACCAAAGCAAGAGTGCTCCTGAGATGCGCCAGCAAGGTAGAGCAGGACACCCCAAGATCCCAGGCAGTAACACTGGGCCCCAACTCTCTGAAAAGTGGTGACGAAAAAGTATTCTGAGGCCCTGTCCCTCCCCCTGCAGAGACTGACTGGTGCATTCATCTCCACACAGTGAATGGGCATGCCACGGCCTCTAGCCACTGCAAAGGAACTCCAGACGCGTGCATCTGGCTAATGTGGGTACTGGCCTTAACCACTAAGCCATCTCTCCAGACCATGAATAGAATAAAAAAAAATCACCATCTTATAATTTTTTTTCTCTTTTTTTTTTGAGGTAGGGTCTCACTTTAGCCCAGGCTGACCTTGACTTCTCTATGTAGTCTCAGGGTGGCCTTGAACTTATGGTGATCCTCCTACCTCTGCCTCCTGAGTGCTGGGATTAAAGGCGTGCACCACCATGCCCGGATCATCTTGTAATTTTTAATGGAAGTATTGATTTAGGTAAAGATAATCAGTATTGAGGAATCAGTGAATGAAAGGTCAATGACAAGTTTTTTTTTTTTTTTTGAGAGAAAGAGAGAGAATTGGTGCCCCAGGGCCTCAGCCACTGCAATTGAACTACAGCTGCTTGTACCACCTAGTGGGCACGTGTGACCTTGCACTTGTGTCACCTTTGTGAGCCTGGCTTACGTGGGATCTGGAGAGTCGAACATGGGTCCTTAGGCTTTGCAAGCAAGCATCTTAACCACTAAGCCATCGCTCTAGCCCAATGGCAAGTTCCTTTTATTTCTTGTTTTTTTATTAACAATTTCCATGATTGTAAACAATATCCCATGGTAATGCCCTCCCTCCCCCAACTTTCCCCTTTGAAACTTCATTCTCTATTATATCCCCTCCCCCTCTCAATCAGTCTCTCTTTTATTTTGATGTCATGATCTTTTCCTCCTATCATGATGGTCTTGTGTAGGTAGTGTCAGGCACTGTGAGGTCATGGATATCCAGGCCATTTTGTGTCTGGAGGAGCATGCTGTAAGGAGTCCTACCCTTCCCTCTTCCACAATGGACCCTGAGCCTTGGAAGGTGTGATAGAGATATTGCAGTGCTGAGCACTCCTCTGTCACTTCTTCTCAGCACCATGGTGCCTTCTGAGCCATCCCAAGGCCACTGCCATCTGAAAAGAGAAGGTTCTCTACCAAAAGTGAGAGTAGCATTAATATAAGGGTATGAAAATTAAGAGAAGTGCTTACTGGGCAGTTTGATGAGCATAGTATATACATTTAGCCAGACAGCAGCAGACGTTATACCCCTAGGGCTCATGACTACCCCTGTTTTAGGTTTTCAGTATCAGGGATGTATTCCCTTCCATGGAGCGGGCCTCCAGTCCAATTAGAGGGCAGTTGGTTTCCACCATGACAGACATGCCACTATTGCACCTGTTGGCTCCTTTGGCCTGGCTGGCCAAATACAAGGCTTGCAGTGTCCACTGTTAAGTATTTTCACTGGTGATTTCTCTCTTTCCCATTGAACTGCATGCAGAATGGCTTTTTCCAGCTTTCTGTCAGCTGGTCTACATGGAGGAGGTTATCAGCTCAGTTCAGCAGGATTTCTCAGTGATCTTGCAGCCCAAGTATGTGGAGTCTTCAGCAATAGGGTCTTACCATCTATTCCTGGTGGGAAACCAAGGGCCTCGGCAATGGCCTGTAATGTTTTGGTGGCATCAGGGACCTTCCTGGCCAACAACTCACTGGAGGTATCCCATCCCTGGCACTGAAAATTTTCTAGCAACGATCTACGGCTCCTGAGTGTTCCATTGTCCAAAACCGGAGGATTCCATATGATTTATTTATATCCTCTTAGGTTTTGATTAGCCCTCCCTCCACCTTTCCTTTACTCAGTCTCTTCCCTTGACCTCACTTGGGCCTTTTCACCCCCATTAATCTGTTCTTCTACTTACATATATGCAATACCATCCTATTAAGTACCCCCTCCCTTCTTTTCTATTCCCTTTATATCTCTTTTCTAGCTTACTGGCCTTTGCTACTGAGTTTTCTTCCTACTCACACAGAAGTCCAATCATCTGTAGCTAGGATCCACATATGAGAGAGAACATGCGACGTTTGGCTTTCTGGGCCTGGGTTACCTCACTTAGTATAATCCTTTCCAGATCCATCCCTTTTCCTGCAAATTTCATAACTTCATTTTTCTTTACTGCTGAGTAGAACTCCCTTGAATAAATGTGCCATATCTTCATTATCCACTCATCAGTTGAGGGACATCTGGGCTGGTTCCGTTTTCCAGCTGTTGTGAATTGAGTGGCCATAAACGTGGTTGAGCAAGTGTCTCTAAGGTAATGAGATGACTCCTTAGGATATATCCAATGGCAAGTTTTAAATGGAGAGAACAATCACCAATGAATTTCCCAAGTAATCTCATTAATAAGGTGAAATAACCCAGTTCTTCCTTATCTGAGGCTCTGCAGTCTGGACACCATGCCATAAGCAGGCTTGCCCCAGAAAGTGAACTTGAACCTGACAAGGCTTATGAGGAAAGACGTGCAGACAAGTCTGGTGTGGGGGGGGCATCTCTAATTCTTCGGCCGGAAGTGCCTGGGGTGAAGAGGAAAGGCAGGTGGTGGGCCTTAGGGAGGCTCCAGATTAGAACAGACTCAAGACATGCATCGGCCAGTAACAACCAGATGGCATGTGAGTCCGGAACAGATCCTGGTTCAGCTGCCTCCCAGGGAACTGTGGGAATCTGAGCAGTGAGGGGGCGCCCGATCTCCAGGAACCACTTGTTTCCAGGGCAGTGTGGGAGGCAGTAGTAGGTTTCCCCATGTAAGGAAACATCCAGAGTCTTTAGAAACACTAACTGAAGTAGTAAGGTTCAGTGACACGGGCTCTGAGGTTTGAATGTCGCAAGCGACGGAGGCAGGGCTGGGCACAGGAGCAGCCCCGGTCTCCGTAAGTGCTGATGCAGCATCGAGCCGTGGGCGCTGGGCTCCCCTGTTCTCCACTCCTTTTCAGGGTTTCGAAACTCTCTTTTGTTTGGTTTTTCAAGGTAGGGTCTCTCTCTAGCCCAGACTGACCTGAAATTCACCGTGTCGTCTCAGGCTGGCCTCGAACTCACAATCCTCCTACCTCTGCCTCCCGAGTGCTGAGATTAAAAGTGTGCGCCACCAAGGCCGGCTCAGGTTTGGAAAACCATATGATGACTTTTAAAAACAGCAGAGTGGGTGACCAGGCGTGAAGGTGACCCGCGTTGTGGCAGGCCGACGGCACTTCACGGTCACATGGAAGAGCACTGGTGACAGCTTATTAATTCCTGTGACAGTAGCATTCAGGGACACGCACAGACGCACAGGCCGAAGGAGGGTGCTCGCCTCGGGAAGCTGCATTAGATGACTCAGAAAGAGGCTCCGTCACGCTGACGACAAAGCTGTGGGCAGAGTTTTAATCAGCTCATTCGCAAACTAGAGTCCCACTAATCTGGCCGGGACGAACAGCTCTACCTACAACCTCTGCACCTAGTGGGAAAAGGAGCTAACAAGAAGGAGGTCCTAGCCTGACATGATGGCTCACACCGGTAATCCCAACACGGGGAGGCAGAGGCAGGAGGATCTCACAGGTTCAAGACCAGCCAAGGGTTCATAGCAAGACCTTGTCTCAATGTGCCAGAAAGGAAGAAAGGAGGAAATGGTCATCAAAGGAAGGAGGAAGCATCGTGAGAAAAGAAACTTCTGGAAACTGTCCATTCACTTCCTGGTGCAAAGACCTTTGCTGAACTTCCTTAGGATGAGGAGTATGTTGGGTCACAGCTATGATGATTATTTTACTTAAACATTTTATTTATTTGTGTGAGGGAGAAAGAGGCAGATGAGAAAGAGATAGAGAGAGAGAGAATGGGCAAGCCAGGGCCTCCAGCTACTGTAAACGAATTCCAGACACATGTGCCACCATGTGCATCTGGCTTACTTGAGTACTGAGGAATCGAACCTGGGTCCTTAGGCCACACTGACAAGCACCATAACTGCTGAGCCATGTCTCCAGCCCAGCTCTGATGATTAACTCTAGCAGGAGGAAAGGAAGATTCAGGGGAACCTGTTTAATAAAACTTCCCTGCAAGTTTTTCTCATTAAAATTGCTTTAACCAGTTTCTAGCTTAAAATTACTTGAACGTTAATTTGTCAAAACATGTCACAATAAGGAACGTGTTGCCTGGTGTGCTACTAAGCCAGCCCTCACTAAGAAATTACCAAAAACCAGTATAAAGAAAACCAACGCTTTCATAGAAGTGAAAGAAAATCTGAAAAAATGGTATTATGATATAACATTCAGAATTGTGCAGATGTCTGTAATCCTCCTGTGAGTCTGAAAATTCCAGATCAAAACCTGAGGGCCTGGAACACTGTTGTAGGTTTTGAGAGCAATGGAGCCTTCCCTGGGTGGGCTAAGCTTAGGGGGTAGAGCCAGGGTGAGGGGTGCTCAATGGTCACAAAGGGACAAGTCAAGCAAGGTTATTAAAAAAAAAACATTAGGGGGCTGGAGAGTTGGCTTAGTGGTTAAGGTGCTTGCCTGCAAAGCCTAAGGACTCATGTTCTACTCTCCAGGTCCCGCATAAACCAGATGCACAGTGATGCAGATGTGCAAGGTTGCACGTGTGCAAAAGGGGTCACGCACGTGTGAGTTTGACTGCTGTGGTTGGAGGCCCTGGCATGCCAGTTCTCTCTCTCTCTCTCTCTCACTCTCACATAAAAAAGGCAGTCTGTTGGGCTTGCCTCAAAGAAAAAAAAAAGTTAGGGCTGGAGAGATGGCTTAGTGGTTAAGACACTTGTCTGTGAAGCTTACAGACCCATGTTGGGCTCTCCAGATTCCATGCAAGCCAAACACACAAGGTGACATAAGCATGCAAAGTCGCACATGTGCACAATGTGGTACACACATCTGAAGTTCGATCGCAGTGGCTGGAGGCCCTGGTGTACCAATTCTCTCTCTCATAACTCTCTCTCTCTCACTCTCATAAAAAGCTAAGTAAATAAACAAACACACAAACAACAACAACAAAATCCCTCCCAGCATGGGTGAGGTCCTGATCTGGTGCTGCATAGTGGCTTGGATGGTTTTTCATACCGTTGGTGATGTAACTTAGGCATCAAGTAATGATGGATTGGATTGACTATTATTATTATTATTTTAATGACAGAGAGAGAGAGAGAGAATTGGCATGCCAGGCCCTCTAGCCACTGCAATTTAACTCCAGACGTGTGTGCCACCTTGTACACGTAGTATAACCTTGCATCATTTTGTGTGTCTAGCTTACGAGGGACCTGGGGAGCCGAACATGGGTCCTTAGCCTTCACAGGCAAGCACCTTGATTGCTGAGCCATCTCTCCAGGCCTGGATTGGTTATTTTGAATATATGTGGGGGCTCCTGATAGGTGGTGAATTGGGCAAAAGACTGGTTACTTTGTATACTGTGCACCAGCTGACCGCCTGTGGCGTCAGCACGAGTCAGAGCTGCTGGGTTACAGATCCTTCTCTCCATTCTCTAATTATATTAGATTATCTGTTTATTCCTTTTGGGTTTATAACCCTGACTAGTTACCTACAAGATGGGGGGGGGCTAATTTATTCCTAATCCTATCCAAGTGTCTCAGGGGTGGAGAGCTTGCCCAGCAAGAACAAGGGTTTGGGTTCTATCTCCAGAATGATAAATAAACAAATAACTAAAGTTTAAAATTCTAAAGAACCTGACAAACTGATCCTCACTGACCTAGAAAGTCAGCAAAAAATAGCATATAGGTAGTTATAGTCATGTATAGATAGTTATAGTCGTGTGCGTACAGCACCTATACATGCATATATAGTTATATTATATATGTATATTCCTATGCTAATATAGATCACTGGTGTAGTAACGAAAACTGTGCTCATGGGCTGGGGATGTAGCTCAGTGGCAGAGCCTACGTAGCATGCACAAAGCCCCAGTTTTCATCCCCAGTGCCACAAAAACATAAAAACAAATTAAAAAAATTACAAACTTGGGCTGGAGAGATGCCTTAGCAATTAAGGCACTTATCTGCAAAGCCTAAGGACCCATGTCTGACTCTCCAGGTCTCATGTAAGCCAGTTGCACCAGGTGATGCAAGCGCACAAGGTCGCGCGTGCACATAAGGTGTGCACATGTCTCAAGTTCGATTGCAGTGGCTGGAGGCCCTGGTGTGCCGATTCTCTCTCTCTCTCCTCTCGCTCTCTCTCATAAAAAACCCTATAAACTCCTCAAACTGCATGTGTTCATATCTATCATATGTTTATGTGCAGATGAGTTTGGTTTATGAGTAAATAACTTTTTGCTGTGGAAGAAAAGGCAGTATTTGACATCTGTTCTCACATGAAATTATAATTCCCACACATTGTATGCAAGTACACATTCCAAAATGCTTAGTGAAATAATCACAAAAATACAAAAGAAGGGTCTGGAGAGATGCCTTAGTAGTTAAGGTTCTTGCCTACGAAGTCTAAGGACACAAGTTTGACTCCCTAGTACCCACGTAAGCCAGATGCACAGGGTGGCACATTCATCTGGAGTTCATTTGCAATGGCTGGAGGCCCTGGCAAGCCCATTCTCTGTCTCAAATAAATAAATAAATAAATAAATAAAATACTAAAGAATAAATTCAAGGGGATGTTTGGGTTGGTCTCAAGCATAGAGGGCTTTCCTAGGAAAATACTGATCCTCCAGACTGACAGAGGAAGCGATGGCTCATGTGACGGAAGTTCCCACATACCAGTATGAAAGTCAGGTTCAGATGCAGTGACCAGATGTGTCTAGTGTTTTGATTTCTTCGGATTCTGGTACATAGTGAGATGTCTTGAGAATGGGACTCAAATCAAAACCTGAGATTCATCAGTGTTTTCATGTACTTGTAGTGGGCATGGCCCAGAGTGAATTTTCTACACCGTTCTAGGCCATCTGCATTTTGATCGACAGCATGTCCCAGGAGGCCAGGGTGGAACTGCCCGCTTGTCCGTCCTCACAGAGTTTCGGATTTTAGAATATTTTGAATATGGGTCTTTAGATTAGGGATATTTGATGTACGGTACAAAAAGGAAATTCCAGTGGGCCGGGTGATCCCCCACGGGGCTGAGTGCTCACGTCTTCCCTGGGAAATTTCCATCACCCATGCTCCGTCCTAGCTCTGGTTGGCTCAAGGAGGTGGCAGGAGACCTGGCCTGGGCCTCGGTGTCCGGGGAGTTCAGGCTTCCTCTCCAGGTTCGTCTGTCAGCCATTCAAGGGGAACATTTGCTGTCAGAGTCACACCTTCTCAGAGGACACTGAGGTCATGGCGACAATGTAGGTATTTTTGCATGGGTACAAAAGTGAGTCCAAAGGTGGAGGGAGGGTATTTGTTTTCTGACTTTTTTTGTTATCTTATTACTTTTTAAAGTATTTCATTTATTTGAGAGAGGGAGAGAGAAGAGAAGAGAGACCAGCAGGGCTTCTAGCCACTGCAAGGGCGCTCTCGAAGCATGTGCTCCTTGGGCATTTGGCTTATGTGCATACTGGGGAATTGAACCTAGGTTCTTAGGCTTTGCAGGCAAATGCTTTAACTGCTAAGCCACCTCTCCAGCCCCCTTATTCCTTTTTTGTTTTTTTTTTTTCATGGTAGGGTCTCACTCTAGCTCAGGATGACCTGGAATTCACTATGTAGTCTCAGGGTGGCCTCGAACTCACAGTGATCCTCCTACCTCTGCCTCCCGAGTGTTGGGATTGAAGGCAGTGCGCCACCACACCTGGCCTTATTCCTTTTAAAAAAAATATTTTTTATTTAGTTATTTGCAAGGAGAGGGAGAGAGATAAGGAGAATGGGCATGCCACTGCAAACTAACTCAAGATTCATGCACCACCTTGTGCATCTGGTTTACATGGGCACTGGGGAATAGAACCAGGGTCATTAGGCTTTGAAAGCCTTAACAGCTGAGTCATCTCTTGGCCTCCTCTTAATACTTTTTCAAATAGCAGTTGTATTTGTCCATTTATTTGCTTCAGACTTGCCTGGATTGTAAGGCCAGCCATTCATTCAGTGGCTTCTTGATTGATCCTTGACAGGTGTCACTCAACTTTCAGAGTCCTGTCATAGTGCTGTGGGCTGTGTGGCACCCTAGAACAACGCTGTGGCATGGCTGTGTATCCCACGTGACTCCCTCTAGAACTACCCTGCGGCACTGGCTGAGCAGGGCTGGGACAGTCAAGCCCACCACAAGGAAGGCTCGGGGTATGTCTGAGTGGACAACACTAAGTGAATGAGCAGGCTTGTCCCCCCTTCCCCCAAAGAGAGTATATATTTAAAAAACTAGGCCTGGTGGTGCAGGTGTGTAATCCCAATTCCTCAGGAGGCTGAGGCAGGAGGATCCCAAGTTCAAGGTATGCTTGGGCTCCAGAGAAGATTCAAGGCCTGATCTGGCAGTTTATGGAGACCCTGTGTCAGAAAAGTAAAGAGAGGAGCCAGGCATGGTGGCGCACGCCTTTAACCCCAGCACACAGGAGGCAGAGGTAAGAGGATTGCTGTGAGTTCGAGGCCACCCTGAGACTACATAGTGAATTCCAGGTCAGCCTGGACTACAGTGAAACCCTACCTCAAAAAAAAAAAAAAAAGTAAATAAAAATAAAAAGAGGAAAAGAAGGCCTCATTGGTGGAGTGCTTCCCTTGCGCATGCAAGTCCCCAGTCACACACACATAGACATGGTAATAACCTGTGTTCATCATATCCACAATATTGAGCTCTTTAGAGACCGTTGTTGTAGGACTGAATTCTTCAAATGACATAATATCCGGAAGTCCAGAATCCCTTTGAACATGCAAACACATTGTTGAGATGATAATGTTACCTTTAGCTGCGAGTTTGTTTAAATTTGTTATGATAGCTTTTCTGAAGCTATGAAAATCCTGTTGTTTGAACCATGCTGGGGAGGCCTATGTGAGGAAGATGCTAGCTGAGGAAAACTCACCACTTATTAGTGCTGAATGAAGCAGGCAACTTGAACCAGCTGAGGTCTGGAGTGAAGTGGTAGAGATGAAAGCCTAAAGTTTTGGGGAGACATTTTCTGGAAGGCTCTTTTTATTAATGACTGGGGGCTGGATAGATGGCTTAGCAGTTAAGGTGCGTGCCCGGGAAGCCTAAGGATCCAGGTTTGATTCTCCAGGTCCCATGTAAGCCAGATGCACAATGTGGCACATGCATCTGGAGTTCGTTTGCAGTGGCTAGAGGCCCTGGCGTGCCCATTCTCACACTCTTTCTTTCTGTCTCTAATAAATAAATAAAGATAAATTTAAAAAGTGACTGGAAGTTCCAGATGGACCTCTGTGGTGTTGGGTTTCCTTTTTCTCAGGATGAGAGGCTCAGAGGAAGGCAGCCAGGCCAAGCAAGACCCGTTCCATCAGGATCACCGTGGAGGGCGAGAAACGTCCCTGCGCTCCAGGGCTTAGCTAAGATGATAAGTATGGGGAAGAGGGACTCTGCTGCGCTCCGTTTTAGGCTTGCAGCCTGGCTCTCTGCCCTCACTGGCCTCTGTCCTGGGTCCGTGGGTGCTTCAGCTGGGGCCGTGTCAGAGGGCAGGAGGGGAAGGGGGGGGGGGCTGGCGTCCAGGCAGTGCTTTCCTTTCAAGTGATGTGGAAGGGTGCATATCACTTCTTGTCAGGTCTCCCTATTGGTGGGGACTAGGTCATGTGACACCCCCCCCCCATTGTAGGAGAGGTTGAGAGATACTGTATTATCCTGGCTGGGTTTCCTTATTATACCAGGATGATCTGAGAAACGCAGAGGAAGGGACGCTCGGGGCCCTGGGGGTTCTGTGGAAAGGGTGGTCCTCTTGGTCTAAGCTATGGCAGCGGAGACTCAGCATCCAGGCCCAGAAAGGCCATGCACCCTTCTGATACTAGGGGTCTTGCAGGTGGAAGTGGAGGACAGGCTAGGAACCCCTTCCTTAGCATTATCGGCCCTGGCGTCCAGTGCGTCACAAAACCTGTGCTTCCAAGTCCAGGGGCTGGCTACTCGGGGCCCTGATCACCAGAGGCTGCGGCTCCTGGCCTGCAAGGGCTCCCAGGGGCCTTCTTGTGACGAGTAGGCAAAAGGCCATTTGGCCGAAGCCCTTGTTAAGGCCTCGGGCTGCAACACCAGAGGATCGTGTGCAAGAGAGAAGCTCCTAGAGTAATCCAAGCAGGGTGGGGAGGGGGCTGTTACACCACCAGCAGGGACGTGGCTTGGGTGTAACACACCCATGAGGATAATTGGCACCTATTATCTTAGCACAGCTCCTGGCTTCATTCAGGCCCATCACAACCTATACACAGGACTAGTCACAAGCCTCATATTGTGCTGATCAAAGGTTTTTTTAAATTTTTTTTCCTGAGTCAGTGCGAGAATGAGAACGGCTACAGGGGGAGCAGGGTCATGGGTCACGTGGAGCCCACCGCGGTTCGTAATCCCTTCTAAGATCCAGGAGGCAGGTCGTCCGGTCCGCGGTGGCTGTGACCGCAGCAAGGTCTCCTGAAGCCAGAGTCATGGTTTTCGTGGCAACCGGGGTCACAGCGGTGGTCTCTCGCTGGTGCTGCTACAGGGTCTTCAGACGGGTCCTGGAGCGGGTCAAGCAGCCGGGTTGACGCAGAGCCCTTTGGCTGGTGGCTGAAGACCGGGCTCGCTTAGTTAACGGTTCTCCTCTGCTCAAGGCTGGTCAGGCATAAGGGACGGGGTCTGTTCACCTCCATTGCCAAACTGCTTCTGACAGCTCTGTCCATTCACAGAAAACAAAACAAAACAAAACAAAACCCAACTTGGAGTGCTTGTGGAAAGGACTTAGCACAGTGTCAGCATTCCCGACAGTGCTTTGAGCGCTTGCCAGGGAGAGAGAGCTGTGCCCTTCACACCTGTCGCAGCTGGACGGTTTCCATCACTGATGGCTGGGGGTGACAGGGGTGCCTGAGTATTGTAGCTTCCATTAGTCAAAGCAGAGTTTCTTAATGTAATTGCCAATTTTCCATCCAGATAGGGTTCGTCAGACCTCTTCCATATGGGAGGTGATGGTGCTCACACGCATCGTGGGAGGTCATGGGCCAGAGGCCAGGCTCAGGGGAGGCCTGTGGCCTTGAGCTTCTGTTGATCATATGCTTATCCCCAGCACCGTCCTGGTCTAGAAGCTGCTTGAGACTGTAAACACGGCTGTCAGTTATTCTTCTCATTTCCCCAGGTTCCTTTAGCACAATCCCTGTCGAGATGCAGAAAAGTGGTTTTAAATATTTTATTTATTGATTGATTGGAGAGGGGTGGGGGGCAGGTAGAGAGAATGGGTGCACCAGGGCCTCTATCCTCTGCAGCACGAACTCCAGATGCATGCTCTGCCTTGTGCGCCTGGCTTTACGTGTGTATACTGGGGAATTGAACCTGGATCCTTAGGCTTCGCAGGCAAACGCCTTCACTGCTAGGCTATCTTTCTAGCCCAGAAAAGTGAATGTTGACGACGCATGGTCCAGTGAGTGACATCCGTTGAAACCCCGGGTCATTGTAACACTTTAGGAATGTAGACTGCGGGGCCTGGGGTGATGGCTCAGTAGTTAAAGGTGTTTGCTTGCAAAGCCCATCAGCTTGGGTTTAATTCCCCCGGCACTCATTTAAGGCTGGATAGAAAAGTGGTACATGTGTCTGGTGTTCTACTGTAGTGGCAAGAGACCCTGGCACATCCATGTACATGCACACAAGCCAATTAAGAGAGGAAAAAAAAAAAAAAAAGAGTGACACAAGCGTGAGGACCTGAGTTTGGAGCCCCGGCGCCCGTGTAAAATGTGCTTGTGTCAGTGCTGGGGAAGCAGCTATTGCTGCCTGTACCCTCAGGGTGGCTTGTTGTCACAGTCACCTTCTTGTTGCTGGAACAAAACACCCGACCAGAAACAGCCTGTGGGAGAAGCAGCTTTTTGTTTTGTTTTGGTTTGTTTTTCAAGGTAGGGTCTCACTCTCACTCAGGCTGTCCTGGAATTCCCTATGTATTCTCAGGGTGGCCTCAAACTCACTGGCGATCCTCCTACCTCTGCCTCCCGAGTGCTGGGATTAAAGGTGTGAGCCACCACGCCCTGGCGAGAAGAAACACCCAACCAGACACGGCTTACAGGAGGAAGGGGTTCATTTCAGGCTTACCAGTGCAGGGGAACACCGTCAGTGGTGGAAGAAGCTGGATCCCTTTCATAGATCCAAGCAGAGAGAGACGCCACCTGTCAAACACCAAAACAGCAAGCAAGCACCAACACCAGGGGCTGGAGAGATGGCTTAGCGGTTAAGGCGTTTGCCTGTAAAGCCAAAGGATCCTGGTTCGATTCTCCAGGACCCACATAAGGCAGATGCACATGTGTCTGGAGTTCGTTTGCAGTGGCTGGAGGCCTTGGCGTGCCCATTCTCCCCCTCTCTCTTTCTCTCTCTCTGTTTCTTTCTCTCTCTCAAATAAATAAATAAAAATATTTGAAAAAAAGCACCAACACCAGCAAACATGAACCACCAGAGTTCAAGCTGCTCTCTCCATACCTTTGGGCTGGAATCAAGATCCACCCCCAAAACACCTTAGGGTTGTACCCCAGGATCCATCTCCCCCCACCCCCTCCCAGTGACACCTCCTCCAGCCTAGACGGCTGGAGAGCCAAGTGACAAGCTTAATTTTAATAAAATGCCTCAGTCTGTAGTACATTATCATATTCAAACTACCACACATACATACATGCATGCATACCACATACACATGCAAAAAAAAGTGTTGAATCTAAAACTATGAAGGGAAAATGGTGGAGCATCACCCGCTTCCCCACTCTCCCCATATCTGTGTACCTTATGTGTAGATTCTTGGGAACAGATTCAGAGGTCATGGGTTCACCTTATCTCCCTTCCAAGCACTGACCAGACCCGACACCTGCTTAGCTTCCCAGACCAGATGAGATCGGGTGCGTTCAGGGTAGTATGGCTGTGGACAGATTTGCCTTATCTGAGTTCCTGTATTCTGTGGACGGGACTTCAAGATCCACAGCAGATCCCTAGCAGATCTGAGATGACACGAATTTCATGGAATTTACCCAGAAAAGTGACCTCTTTCCATACATCCCCTGTGGACTTTCTTTTCGTGGTGATGCATAGTGGCGGTGATGTTGGGGGTTCGGTACCAGGATGATGGCCGCTGTCCCTCAGTGGTTCATGGTGTGCTGGGAGACACGGAGACGTCTGCACACAGCACGTGGCACACGGTGGATGGAGGCCAGCGGCTCAGACAGCCTCCTGGCGCTGGGGACTCTGCAGCTGGCTCTGGGAGGAGGAGGAAGAAGAGGAGGAAGAGGGAGAGAAGGAGAAGGAGGGAGAGGAGGAGGGTGTTGTTCTCAAGTTAAGAAGAGAAGGCAATCGAGGGGGTGATACTTGCGCAACGATGGCGTTGTGAAAACGCACGCTTCTTTCGTGGGAAGTGAGCAAGTGTGGCACCCCGCAAGAAAGGCCGCTGGGCGGTGGGGCCGTGGCTCAGGGAGTTCAGACACTGGGTGAAAGGGGAGGCCCTCGGTTTCTTCTTGGCAGCAGAGTCCACGCCAGTGAAAGCAGTCCTTGGCCACACTTGATCTGGGACCCCAGAATAGAATGGTCCTCGTGTGGAAGACTTGAATCCGAGCTGTGGAGGTCCGTAAACACTTCCTTTTCTCTGCAACCCAGCCTCGCCTCTCTCCCCTTGGCCGGCAGGCCTCTCAGCTGCACTGGTAATGGGAACATCTTTAAAATTATGATAGAATATTGACTCTACTCACCATCCCTGTGCCCAGCCGGGGGCAGAAGACATGGCAGGGTAGCCTTGGTGTACGTCTACGGAGCTGACGCTAAATAATTAAAAAAGAAGTGCCCTGGCCTTCAGGCAGTGTGTGTGGTATACTTCTGGCTGATGCTGGCTGGCAAGGAGGCCCTCAAAGGACGTGATCTTGGAGGCTAGAGGCAGGGCTTGATCCAGGAGAACATTCTGTGGGGGCAATTTTCAAATTCGAGCACCATAACCTGAACGTGACGTCGCCTTCCCTGGCCGTCTCCGTTAAGAGTACACAGCCCCACCTCAGACACCGGCTGCCGATGGCTTTCTAATCTCCCCCACTTCTGACCAACTCAGGGGTTCCCCAGACTGTCCTCTGAGGCTTCATGTTTCTCTAGAATGACTCAGAACTCCAGTAATGCTCTTGGGTATCATTAGCTTTACTATGAAAAACAGTTCAGGAGGAACAAGATGGAAGGAGGGCATAGGCCAGGCCTTGGGAGTGGGCACAGATGTTCTATACCCTTTTCCTAGTGCCCAGTGTTCCTCAACCCTAAAACTCTCCAAAGCCCCGAGGAACTCTTATTGAGGTGGGCGTGGTTTGCTCAGAGCCTTGACCCTGTGGATTGAACTCAATGTCCTTCCCGGGATCAGTGGTGGGGTGCAAGGGCCAGTTAGCCAGTCATGTGGCACATGGGTGGTTGGCTCCCCTGGTGCCCAGGCTTATGTAGATCTTGGATGCCATTTTAGATATTTGGGGGAATGGTGGAAGGTTGGTCTCTAAGTTACTGTCCACGGGCCACCAAGAGTCATGGGCTCCCTGTGAGCACAGATTCTCTTGTCACTGCAATATTGCCAGGGTTTTAGGATCCGCCTGCCAGGAACGGGGCGTAAAACTATGTCATCCTAAAATGTTTGTGCACGTCTCTGTAATCTAGTAATATGGACTGTCTTTTCTCTGTTAGGGAAAAGGGTGACAGTCTGGTTTGTCTAACTTTACATAATTATGTTGACCTCCACCTACACTGTTTAATTTATCCATCAGTAGCTAATTACTTTGTATTGCCTAGTACTATTCCATTAGATCACTATCCACACTGACTTAGCCAGTCATCTCGTGTTGACATTCATGTAGCTTCCAGTTTTGGGCCATCCTCAGATGAGGCTGGTAAAAGTATTCACATGTAAATCTTTATAGGAATATATGCTTTCACTAATGCCCAGGAATGGAGTGCGTGGATCTCATGAGAGTAGCTTGACTTTTAATAATCGCCAAGCTGTTTCCACAGTGTTCGTTCCACACCCCCACTTGGCTTTTGGCCCGTATTTTTGTAATGTTTGGTGTGACCATCTCTGACACTAGTGGTGTCACGTATGTCACGGGGCCTCGGGGTTTTGCTTGTTCTCTTTGTGACCATTGATGCCTTCTCCTCACATGCTAATTTCCCATTCCTCGTCCATCTCTGGTGAATTTCATTCCCGTTATTTGCCCACGTTGCATTGGATTGGTGTTTGATTATTGAGTCTTGGGAGGTTTTATATGTGCTGGGTTCAGGCACTCAGTCAGATGCTTGGTGGTCAGTATTTTCTCTCAGGTTGTGGCCTTATCTTCATCCTTTTAAGTGTGGAGTTTTTTTTTTTTTTTGATGAAGAGATGTTTGTACTTTTTATGGAATCACAGTTGTTAATTTTTCTTTTCTGGTTCATGTTTTGCTGTCATGTCTAAAGTCAGTTTAATCGAGTGGTGAAGATTTTTTAATTGTTTATTTATTTACTAATTTGTTTATGGGCATGCCAGGGTCTCTTGCCACTGCAAATTAATCCCAGACACATGCACCACTTTTGTGCATATGGCTTTACATGGGTACAGGGGAATTGAACCTGGGCTGACAGCCTTTGCAAGCAAGCTCCTTTAACCACAGAGCCATCTCCTCAGCCCCCTTGCTTATTTTTGAGAAATTTTGTAACTTCACATTTAAGTCTATGCTACATCACAAATTACCTTTGGTATGTAATATTGGAAGACCAGCCACCTTACTTGAACTGACAGTCACTATACACAAAGTATTAAGGCTGTGAATAGAAACTCAAATTGTTAGGAAAATAGAGGTGCAAGCCTAGAATAGATTTCTGGTGGCTAGAAAGAAAGTTTAGACTTCTAAAAAAAAGAATAATTCTAATCCAGGGAAGATGTTTATGTAAAAAAGTATTAAAAAAGATTAGACCTAAGAATCTAATCAGTATAGCAGGGAAGTATAAAGTAAAAATCTTGGCATCACGGGAGTTGGTTCTAAGAAGAAAAGAACTGGGACTCAGAATAGATGAGGTACTAAGTTGTTAAATGTGGCTACCATAGGGTTATAGAATGTCCCTGGAATACACTAACAAGTGTCTTTGAGGAAAAGACAATTTTGTTTGTCTGAGATCTGTTGTCTGTGACTGTTCTCTATCTGCCTCCCTGTCTCTCCCTGTCAATCTCAACTATCTAAATAAAATATTTAAAAAGTTTTTTCTAAAGATACATGACCAATCATTGATTAGCTTCTGGTGGGGAGCAAGGGTAGATCACTAATGAACCTAGAAAAAGTTGTTTTTGCATGATGAAGGTGTATTAGGATTGGGTTAAAGTAAAGTGCATGCATTTATTAAAGATCATTGACATCTACACTCCCAGGGTTTGTGTGCTAAGTAACTATAGCTCAAGAAAATTGTGAAGAAAAAGAAGCTGATGGGAAAACACAAAATCAATAACAAGATAATGTGCTCAAGTTGATCTGTAATTTACATTCAATGCAGATTGTTCAATAACTCAATTAAAAGGCAGACATTGTAGAGACAGGGATGCAATGTCCTACTGTGTGCTGTGTGCCAGAAACTTACTCTAAGTAGAAGATATTGATACTGGGCTGGGAAGATGGCTCAGCAGTTAAAGGCACTTGTTTGCAAAGCCTGATGCCCAGGTCAGATTCTCTAGTACCCACATAAAACCAGATACACAAAGTGGTGCATGTGTCTGGAGTTCATTTGCAGCGGCAAGAGACCCTGTACCCATTATCTCTCTCTTTCTCTCTCTCTTTCCCTGCAAATAATTTATTTTTATTTTTAGAGAGAGAGAGAATTGGCATGCCAGGGCCTGAGCTACTGAACTTGAACTCCAGATGCTTGTGCCACCTAGTGGGCATGTGAGACCTTGTGCTTGCCTCACCTTTGTGCATCTGGCTTACATGGGATCTGGAGAGTCGAACATAGATCCTTAGATTTCGCAGGCAAGTGCCTTAACTGCTAAGCCATCTTTCCAGCCCCAAAGTGCTTGCTTGCCAAGCCTACTGACCCAAGTTCAATTCCCTAATACCCTGGTAAGCCAGATGCACAAAGCGGCACATGTGTCTGGAATTCGTTTGTGGTAAGTGGAAGCCCTGACATGCCCATAAACTCTCTCTGCCTCTGTATCTCTCTGCTTGAAAATAAATAAATAAAATACTTAAAAAAGAAGACATTAATACTTAAAAGGAATAGAGTTAATCCATATAAAACCTAGCTGAAGGAAAGCTGTGGTGATCTGATTAATGAAATAACGAACAGGTGGTGAGAAAGGAGGACATGTCATCATGAGGGTCTTTTTGCCAGAGCGCCTCTGTCCCAAATGGTCACAGGCTTCCCAGAGAAGCAGACACAACACACAGACAGAGCTGGAAAGAGAAGTCAATTCACAGTCAGAGCATGAGGTTTCTGCCCTCCCCCCTCCGCGACTTATGGAAAAAATAGACAGAAATACCAGTAAGCATATAGCAAGTCTAAGTACATAATTAATAATTTTCATTTATTTATTTATTTGCAAGCAAAGACACACACACACACACACACACACACACACACACACAGAGAGAGAGAGAGAGAGAGAGAGAGGAGAGAGAAAGAGCGAGAGAGACAGAGAGAGAGAGAGAGAAAGGGAGGAGAATGGGCACGCCAGGGCCACTAGCTGCTGCAAATGAACTCCAGATGCATGCACCACCTGGTGCATCTGCTTTACGTGGGCACTGGGGAATCGAACCTGGGACCTTAGGCTTTGCAGGCAAGTGCCTTAAGAGCTGAGCCATCTTCCCAGCCCTAAGGGACATTATTAATCATGTGGGCCCAGTGACTATGTCCAGATCGATCCATCTAACTATAGAACACACGTTCTGTGCACACGCGCACAAAGCACCCAGTGTTATCGACCCCGCTCCAAGCAGGACAGCCAGTAGTAGGACATCTTAGAAGAATGCAGTCACTCAAGGCATGCTCTCTGGCCACCAAAGGCTCAAACTAAAATCAATAGCAGGCAGGTAACTGTGAATCTCCAAGGACTTGGAAATGCAGCTACAGAGTAAGCCATAAATGACAGGTCACAGGACCAGCCTCCCAGGAAATTAGAAAGGAAATGAAATGGGATCTATCGGCATCTGTGAGATACAGTTAAGTTGGTGCCTCGAGGGGCTGCGGTAATGGTATATGGTTGGGCTTGACGTATCTACGTTCATCGATTAACTTCTTACGTTAGCTGAGGGATGGGCAAGACAATGCGATATTTGAGGCAGGCCTCTTGTGGATCAATACAACAGGACAGCGAAGGTGGACCTGTTCATGTTTCGTGTTGCTCCCACAAGGTACTGAGAGGAGTTGGTGGAGAAAGGATATTGTCTTTTCTATAAGTGGTGATGAATGCCTAAAGATTGTAAGGAAAATAAAAACTTTGATTCTTGCCTGATATACTACATGCACAAATTAACCTGAAGTGGATATTATACTGGAACGTAAAAGCTAATTTAAAACTTCTAAAGGAAAATATAGCTGGAAATCTTCATGACTTTGGGGAATGAAAGGCTTTTCAGCATAGATTGCCATTCAAAGAAATAATCAAGAAAAGCCGGGCGTGGTGGCGCACACCTTTAATCCCAGTGCTCAGGAGGCAGAGGTAGGAGAATGGTTATGAGTTTGAGGCCAGCCTGGGAGTACAGAGTGAGTTCCAGGTCAGTCTGGGCTACAGCAAGAACCTACCTCAAAAAACAAAAACAAAAACATAAATAATCAAGAAGTTGGAACTCATCAGCTAAACAACTCCATAAAAAATGGAGAATTAAAAGACAAACTCAGGAAAATTAGTTAATATCACATACATGTGACATAGCACTTATTTCCAAGCTATAAAAAGGAACCTTTCAGTTAAATAATCAGCCAAGCAATTCAATAGACAGGCAGAAGATTTGACTATGCCTCTCACACAAGCAGATGTTCAGATTTCAGTAATTATCTACAGAGAAGCGCAATGCCGCTGTTCACTAGGGAAATGCAAACTGAAATCAAACTGATGTGAGCTACTACCACATACCTAGTAGGGTGGCTAAAAATCTTAAAAATACGACTGATAGCCCAAAAGTGTTGGCAGGGACTTGGATCAACTGGAAGGATTACGTATCGCCAATGACAGGACCAGTTTGGAATGTGTAGTTCCCCAGGTTTCCATGAAGTTAAATATCATTTCCGTATGATTGACAGTTTCACTGTGTGGTATCTGCCCATGGTGTGTGAAAACACATGTGTGTAGAATGATTATACATTGATCTTTTATTTATTTATTTAAAATTTTTTTTGTTCATTTTTATTTATTTATTTGAGAGTAACAGAGAGAGGAAGAAGCAGATAGAGAGAGAGGGAGAGAGAGAGAATGGGCACACCAGGGCCTCCAGCCACTGCAAACGAACTCCAGACGCATGCGCCCCCTTGTGCATCTGGCTAACGTGGGTCCTGGAGAATTGAGCCTCGAACCGGGGTCCTTAGGCTTCACAGGCAAGCGCTTAACCGCTAAGCCATCTCTCCAGCTCCTACATTGATCTTTTAAAAGTATTATTTAGGGCTGGAGAGATGGCTCAGCAGTTAAGGAGCTTGTCTGCAAAGCCAAAGGACCCAGGTTCAATTTTCCAGGACCCACGTAAGCCAGATGTATAAGGTGGCACATGCATCTGGAGTTTGTTTGCAGTGACTAGAGGCCCTGGCGTGCCCATTCTCTTTCTCTCTCTCTGCCTCTTTCCCTCTCTCTCAAATAAACAGATAAAAAATTAAAACAAAACCTTAAAAAAGTATTATTTATTTATTTACTTATTTATTTGCAAGCAGAGAGAGACAGAGAGAGAGTCAGACACACACACGCACACTCAAACACACACACACACACACAGATAGAGTGAGTATTGGCACACCAGGGCATCTTGCCGCTGCAAACAAACTCCAGACGCACGTGCCACTTTGTGCATCTGGCTTCACGTGGGTCCTGAGGGATGGAACCCAGGCACGGCAGGCTTTGCAGGTAAACTCCCTTAACCACTGAGCTATCTTCCTAGCCCCTCTTCTGGCCCTTCTTGTTTGAGCCAGTCTCTTACTGACACCAGAGCTTGCTGTTTACTCGTGAGCCCTAGTGATCACTGGTCTGTGCTCCACATGAAGGACTGGTGTTACAGGCACATCTGGCCATGCCCAGCTGGGCATGCACATTCTGGAGATTCGAACCTGGGCATTTTCAGCCTCTTCTGGCCCTCATACTTGTGCAGGAAGCACATTTTACCGCTCAACCATCTCTCCAGCCCTCACCTGGAGCCTTTGATGAATCAAGTCTCACCCTTGAGGCATCGTTCCCATTGTCCCAGTGTCCAGAGTCCTAGGTTTGTCATTAATGGTACTAATCTCTTTAACACTTACAACTGCCCTGTCTTCCCTGGGCGCAACTTTAACCACGGTTTGAATCAAGTTCATGTTCCTTTCCTTACCAGTCCCCACACCTTTCACCTCCTTCTCTCTCCCTGCTAATCTGGGTCAGTGTAGTGATGAAATGACTACCATGGTTTGAATGCTATTCTGCCAAACAACTCACTCCATTGTGTGTGTGTTTTTTTTTTAATATATTTATTTACAAGGACTGAGAGAGAGAGTAAGAAAGAGAATGAACACATCAGGGCCTCCTGCCACCACAAACAAACTTCAGATGCATGAACCACTTTGTGTATCTGGCTATACATGGGTACTGGGGAATTGAACCCAGGCCATCAGGCTTTGCATTCAAGCGTCTTTAATAACTGAGCCATCTCCCCATTACCTTTGTATTCAGCCTCAAAGCTTAGGACACAGGAAGAAAGCAGCCGAGACTGCCAGATGTAACATGAATGACCTCTAGTCTCCTCCAAGAAGGGTCCTTGTCCCCCGCTTGAACCCCGTGAGCCTGCTCTTTACTTCTTTTGGCACCCTGGCCTTTGAACTTCCACCGCAATGGTCCACTGAGCTCTGCTCATAGCATCCGAGGGCTTTTCTAGCCTGTGGCTTCAAACTTCTCCAAATTCTTCTGCAAACTAGGTCAGAAGTCCTAAGAAAACTCTCGCTGTGTCTCTCTTACACACACACAGAGCAGCGACTTCATTCCCTCCTACCAGTTTTCCGTAATTTCTTTTTGCTTTGTCTCTGTAACCAGATATGTGACCAGAAGCAGCTTAAGTGAGGAAGGACTTATCTTGGCTTCTGGTCTGAAGGCCGAATCCCCCGTGGAAGGGAAGCATGGTGGCAGGAGAGGCGGGGCTGCTCACTCACACCTGGGCAGACCAAGAAGCGGAGATAGGACAGGATGTGGGGGTGGGTAGAGACCTCGTGGCATGACACCCTAGAGCTCTACTATATCTATATCTACTGTAGCTACTATATCTATCTATATCTCAATCTAGGCTCTATCTCTTAAATATTTTACAACTTTCCAAGACAGCACCAACCCCTGGGACCAAGTACTCAATGACATGAGCTTGTGGGGGCATTTAAAAAAATATTTTTATTTATTTATTTATTAGAGACAGAGAGAGGGAGAGAGAGAATGGACACACCAGGGCCTGTAGCCACTGCAAACGAACTCCAGATGCATGCACCACCATGTGCATCTGGCTTACATGGGGCCTGGAGAATTGAACCTGGGTCCTTAGGTTTCACAGGCAAGCGCCTTAACGACTAAGCCATCTCTCTAGCCCTTGGGTGGGGGGCGTTTTACATTCAAGACATAACAAGCTACTTTTCTCTTTCAGCATCCGGAGCGTGATGCAGAAGTACTTAAAGGAAAGAAATGAAATAACCTTTGACAAGATTTTCAATCAGAAAATCGGTGAGTTCTGTGTGTCCTTTATAACAGGGTGGGAGCGAAGGGACCTCGCGTGATTAGCAGGTTGCTTGACAATTACACATCTTCTTTATGTGGCTTCTTGTGAATCAGCTATTGGAAAGTAGACTCGTTTGAGCTTTACTTCGATTTGGGGTTTTGCCTAAGTCAGAGTATTAACAGGAGAGGTTCAGGGCTGGAGAAATGGCTTAGCGGTTAAAGTGCTTGCTGGCAAAGCCAAAGGACCAAGATTCAATTCCCCAGGACCCACGTAAGCCAGACGCACAAGGTGGCACATGTGTCTGGAGTTCTTTTGTAGCACCTGGAGACTCTGGCGTGTTCATTCTCTCTCTCTCAAATAAATGAATAAAAATTATATATATATATATATATATATATATATATATATATATATATATGCATATATATATTTGCTTTTTGAGGTAGGGTCTCACTCCAGCTCAGGCTGACCTGGAATTCACTAACTAGTCTCAGGGTGGCCTCGAACTCACTGTGATCCTCCTACCTCTGCCTCCCGAGTGCTGGGATTAAAGGCGTGCGCCACCACGCCTGGCAAAAATAAAATATTTTAACGTGAGAGGTTCATCCCTCAGTGAGTCAAGGCTGCTGCACACAATTAGAGGAGGAAGTGTGTAGGGAAGGCTCAGTTCTCCCAGCAGGTAAAGAGCATGCTGGGGAGGCTTCCCAAAGTGGTGTCTCCTGAACAGAGGAAGGAACAAGAGGATACGTCTCAGGAGACTTCAGCTTAGCATGGCACAGGTGGGCACACCCCGGGTATGCTCAGTTCCAAACCATGCGTCTTCACACGCATGTGGCAGGTTCGAAGACAGTGAGCAAGAATTCCTCAGAGTGAAGAATTTGACACCATGATGAGATTTTAATGAGCTAGGTTTTCTCTACGGTGCCTACAAGAGCCACTGGGCAATGTGTGTGTGTGTGTGTGTGTGTGTGTGTGTGTGTGTGTGTGTGAGAGAGAGAGAGAGAGAGAGAGAGAGGTGGTTAAACCATTTCATCTTTCTGGTTTATCTGTCCATAGTGTGAGATAAACGGATTACATCAGCATTTCCGTGTGAACCTAGCATCTCTGTAGGAGTGTGTGTGTGTGTGTGTGTGTGTATGTGTGTGTGTGTAGGTGTCTTTCTTTTCTTTGCACTTTGCCTGCCTCTCAAGGTCACTCAGATGCCTCACTGTGCAGCTACATGCCTCAGCTTTAAAAGAACTTTGTTGTTGGAGAACATTACTTCATTACATAACTCAGAAATTCAAGTTCCCTGGAATTCTATTTGTGTCCACACATATCCATGGGTTCAGTATCTGTGCTTTCTACCAACCGTGTATTAAAAATACCACAAAGGAAAAAAAAAAAAAAAGAAGTGTGTCACACTGAACATGTACAGATGCTTGCATGGCGAGTGTCTGAACTACCTAGTGTGGGCATGGTTTCCACAGCACTTACATCGTATCAGCGATTCTCTAAACTGTACAGCGTAACCATGGTGATTCTTTAAACTATACAGTGTTACCGTGGCGTGAGAGCGTGTGTGTGGGTTCTATGCAAACACGACACCGTTTTTCTGAGGGAAAGGGTGACTGTAGTTCTGTCGTCACAGCTCCCTGAAACCGGCTATCCTTCCAGCTCCTGGGACGCCCTCTCCTTTACAGACCCAGGGAGGGGCTGTGACTTGCTGTCACTCCTGTGGTCCCCACTGGTAGAGAGTGGGTGTAGTGAGATAGAGAAGCAGGTGCACCAGTGGCCTTTCTGATCCAAGGACATGGCACGGAGAGCTCATGGCCCTTGGCCACGTGGAGACGCGTCATCCCAACTCCTCAGGACGTGGCGGGAACGGGGTAAAAAGGCTTGGTTTCCATTTCTCTGTTGTCTGGCTGGTTTCCGTCTTCAGGCCTGTGAGGTTCACTAAAACTCCAGGATGTCAGGAGAGGGCGCGAGTCCCTGTCTGGCGCGGGGAAGAGGAAGAGGGTTATTGCGTGTTGGCGCGTTAGTTGAGCATTCCGAACTCGTTGACGAGAGCATGATCGAGATACATTCTGCGCAGCGTGAAATCCACCCTTGTTTGGGTCGGAGTCGTGCGGCTGCCCCTGCAGTCTAGCCTCAGAACGCTGTCTTCGGAAGGCCTGGCCCCACTGTATGCCGTCCCTTCCCTCACCGCTGCTCTGGCCGCCGCCGATCCCCTCTGTGCCTCTGGGTCAGCCTCTGTCGGACCCTCCGTAGAAATGGCCTCGCACTGGGGCTTTTTTGCTTGCAGCAGCGCTGAGTAACGTTTCCAAGACCGCGGGACTTATTCTACAGTTGAATCATTTTCCACCCTGTGGCTGTATTGCATTTTGTTATCATCGTCGTCGTCGTCATCATGTGATGGTTCTGGGGATTGAACTCAGGGTGCTGGGCATGCTAGGCCAGCGCTCCACCACTGAGCTGCGCCCCCGTCATGTATCCCATTTTGTTTCTCCATTGTCAGTGGACAGCTGGTTGGGTTGTCTCTGCTCTCTGTTACTGACAAGAGCAGCTGGGAGGCAAGGGTTTCCCTTCACCCAGGTAGCTCCCTGCTCAGACATAACTGGAAGATGATGATAACTCCATTCTCCCCAGACATAACTAGAAGATTATGATAAATCCATTCTCCCTGTCCTCATCCCAGCTTCTGAAATGCTCAGAGGATTGTCCTTTCCTGGGTGTTTTCTCTCCCCTCTCCATTCTCTCTCTCTCTTTAAATTTATTTATTTATTTGCAAACAGACAAGAGGGAGAAAGACACACAGAGAGAGAATAGGTGTGTCATGGCCAAGAGCTACTGAACATGAACTCCAGATGCATGCGCCACTTGGGGCATATGGCTTTACATGGTATTGAGGAATCAAACCCTGGCCATCAGGCATTGCAAGCAAGCACCTTAACTGCTGAGCTATCTCTCCAGCCCCCTTTTCCCTTCTCTAATTCCTTTTCCTATCTACTGTCACCCAGAATGCATCCAGACCTCTGGCATGTCTTTTTTCATTGTTCAGATTGAACCTGGATTCACCCCTGTAGCCTTTGGGCTTCAATGTCTTTCACACTTAAGGGTGGCCTCCTTGTTCCGATGTTTCACTGTAGATTTGGCCCCCTGTGCCGCCATGTTGATAAACTGATGGCTGGGAATTATTATTATTATTATTATTTACCTGCAGTAATCTGTTCAAGCATGAATGGCATGCGCGCAATTCCTTCTTCCCTCCTTCCACTCCGGGAGCTTAACCATCATGGAGAAGGTCACAGTAAGGAGCAGTGAGCGACGGGGGCTTGGAGAGGTGCCTACGGCCTGCCACTGTGATCGCCAGGCAGGCTTCTCTGTTTACTGTGCCCCCTCCTTTTGCTCTGAAGTTTTCACTTTCTTTTTTCTTTTCTTTTTTTTTTTAATTAATTAATTTATTTATTTGAGAGCAACAGAGAGAAGGAGGCAGAGAGAGAGAGAGAGAGAATGGGCGCGCCAGAGGTTCCAGCCTCTGTAAACGAACTCCAGATGTGTGCGCCCCCTTGTGCATCTGGCTAACGTGGGTCCTGGGGAATTGAGCCTCGAACCGGGGTCCTTAGGCTTCACAGGCAAGTGCTTAACCGCTAAGCCATCTCTCCAGTCCCTCTTTTTTCTTTTTTAAAGATTTTTCTTTTTTCCAGGTAGGGTCTCTCACTCTAGCACAGGCTGACCTGGAATTCACTCTGTATTGTCAGGGTGGCCTCGAACTCACTACCTCTGCCTCCCGTGTGCTGGGATTAAAGGTATGAGCCACCACACCAGAGTTGTTTTCTTTCTTTCTTTTTTTTTTTATGAGAGAGAGAGAGAGAGAGAGTTGGGGCACTAGGGCCTCCAGCCACTGCAATCGAACTCCAGGCTCGTGCACATGTGTGACCTTGTGTGCTTGCATCACCTTGTGCGTCTGGCTTACGTAGGGTCTGGAGAATTGAAACTGGGTCCTTAGGCTTCGCGGGCAAGTGCCTTAACAGCTAAGCCATCTCTCCGGCCCCGCTTTTTGCTTTCTGTCTGACATCCGGGGTGTGCAAGAGTGGCGGGCAGCTGTGGCCTTGGGGAGCCCTCCTGGTCCATGTTCCTTTCTGTCCTCTTAGCTCGCCTCTCCTTCTATGTCCCACCCTTGCCACCTCACTGTCCCCTTCCCCTTCTCCTGTGGCTCCCTGGGTTTCTCTTTCCTCTGTCCTCCCACGGCTGCCAGCTCTCTCCTGTCACTTACGGACTCCGATGCACAGGACGGTGCAGAGCTGTGGACTGCTCCCTCCCTCGTTGTGTACCCTGGTTGATTAAAAAAAAATTGTCCTATGGAACAAAAGAAGAATGTAGAACCCTTTCTGTGAACTGACCTCTGAGGCTGAGCTAGTGAGTGACTGGCTACCTCCCGAGATGGTTGCTCATCGGCTTCCGTGTCTGTAAAAACGGAGAGCGTCATAGGACTTGGTGAGGTGAGGGTTCAGCCAGGGCCACATTGGACGCTGTGCAAACAGATGTCGCTTCTCTGCAGATGTTCAAGGAATGAAAGCATTTCAACCAAATGGTTAATTTAATTAAAATTTTTTTGTTGTTGTTGTGTTGGGAATTGAACCCAGCACTTTGTGCATGCTCGGCCAGTGCTCTCCCACGGAGTCATGCTTCAGCTCTGGGCATTTTTCTTTTTTCAAATAACTAAATATAATAACGATAAAAGGGGCTGGAATGATGGCTTAGCGGTCAAGGCACTTGCCTGCAAAGCCAAAGGACCCAGGTTTGACTCCCCAGAACCCAGGTAAGCCAGATACACATGGTGGCACATGTGTCTGGAATTTGTTTGTGGTGGCTGGAGGCCCTGGTGTGCCCATATTTTCATTTTCTCTCTCTCTGCCTCTCTCTCTCTCTCAAATAAATAAATAATTTTTTAAAAAAGATATTAAGAGTTAGCACAAATGGAGCAGGGAATGGTGGGACAGTGGGGGATATCTGTCATCCCATTCCTTCTAAGGCAGGAGGATAAGGAGTTCAAGGCTAGCGTTGGCTATGTAGTGAATTTGAGACCAGCCTGGACTATAGGAGACTATCTCAAAAAAAAAAAAAAAAAAAAAAAAAAAAGGCTGGAGAGATGGCTTAGCGGTTAAGCACTTGCCTGTGAAGCCCAAGGACCTGGGTTTGAGGCTCAATTCCCCAGTACCCATATCAGCTAGATGCACAAGGGGGCGCATGCGTCTGGAGTTCGTTTGCAGTGGCTGGAGGCCCTGGCATGCCCATTCTCTCTCTCTCTATGTCTTTGCCTCTTTTTCTCTCTGTCACTCTCAAATAAATAAATAAATAAATAAATAAAACTTTAAAAAAAGAACAATGACAACAACAACAACAACAAAAAGCCAGGCGTGGTGGTGCATGCCTTTAATCCCAGCACTCGGGAGGCAGAGGTAGGAGGATCGCTGTGAGTTTGAGGCCACCCTGAGAACATAGTAAATTCCAGGTCAGGTCTAGGCATTTTTCACCAAAAAAAAAAAAAGTAGCTCAGACTGCCAGACCCATCTGCGTTTTCTTGACTCGGACTGAGTTTATGCCCAGATTTTCTCCACTGTCTTAAAAATACCTGTGGCGGTTTGATTATAAATGGCCCCATGGCCTCAGGTATTTTTGAGTAAGCTTCCTATTTAGTCCTCAGCTGGTGGAGTCTCTGGGAGGTAGAGCCTTGCTGGAGGAGGTGTGTTTCTGGGGGGGGTGGTGGTCCTTGGGGTTGAGGAACCCAGCCCTACTGTGTGTTCAGAGGCAGCTTACGCTGGCTGTTGTCTCTCTGCTGTGGCTGTGTGATGAAGTGAGCCAGTGGCCTCAGCCATCATGACTCTTCTCCTTGAAACCGTGAGCCTGAAATAAACCCTTTCCTCCCATCAGCTGCTTCTTGTCGGGTGTTTTGTCAGCAATGGAAAGGTAACTGCTCTGATACCTATTGACTTGTGATTTTGAGTGGGACTCCAAATCCTGAACTCACGTTGTCATGGGTACACATGTCCCTTCTCCCGGTACGCCTGGGTACGTGACCCGTCGTATGGCAGAGCTGCTGCAGTCTAGACGCTGTCAGCTCTTCTGGGAGTCATCAAAGCCAGGTGTGAGCAGTGTCTCCAGTGCATGACTGCGTGTAGCTTCGATGTCTCGGCAAGCAGGTGTCCTCGTGGCTCTGGGTGCTTCACGGCAAGGGGCAGAGGGTCTCTGTAGTCATGTTTCTGACGTGGGCTCAGATGTGCCAGCTGCCACCTCCATTCAGCTGCCACCTGCTCCTGGTTCCCCTTTCACAGAGGGTCTTTGCCTATCTCTGCCATCAGGGAGCTGTGAAGTGGTTGTTTTTCTGAGTTAGGTAATTCCTCTGCCCTTACTCCTCTCTCTCACCAACGAGAGTATTCTGGTTGGCTTTACAGGGAGGTCAGGTGGACTCTAGATGACCCCTAGTGGCCTCCGCCCACCAGTGCCTCTCTCTGGCGTACCCGCCTCAAGTGTGCCCATGCAATTCGAGTTGCTGTCTGTGCGGATCTACTCTACTGACGGAAACCCCGCAGAAGCATCGAGTGTCCTTCAGCGAAGGAGGGGGGCTGAGACGCATGGCTGCTTTGCAGATGCAGAGACCACAGGCCAGGGAATGTGGATGCTCCCGAGGACCGAGAGTGCTCCCAGCCAACAGGCAGGAAGGACAGAGGCCTCAGTCCTGCAGCCACGAGAAATGGGTTTCTACCAACTAGCTTGGATGGGCTTGAGGGCTTGTTCGTCCTCAGAGTCTCTAGGTAACAACTGGGCCCGATCCACACCTGGAGTTTGACTTGGTGAGATCGTAAGCAAGCAGCCCTGCTGAGCCCAGTTGCACTTCTGACTGCCAGACTGTGAGATAAGAGACGGGAGCTACATTTTGATTTGATTTGACACATGTCAGCAAAGCACAAAGGTTCAGTAAAGGCTTAATTCCGTTTTTAATTGTCCTCAAAATGACAAGGATAGGTGACAGATGCCTTTGCCTTCCTCCTCCTGCTTATGTGCAAGTCACACCTCTGAAGGGACATCAACTAAGCTGATTTCTAATGTGCTGTTACTAAAACTCTCCAGCACATTTAAACGTTGGCCCAGTGTTCCTGGTTTGGCTTACTGAAAGGATGCTTCTGAAGGGATGCTGGGTATGGACTGGAGCGTAAAATTTATTCATCCACTGCAGCTAAGATTGTTTTGCTACTATGTTTCTTCCATGAGATGTGTGGAAGTTTTATCATGCAAGAGTGGCGCATGCCATTTGATGACGGCCATCTGTCTGTGGACGGTCCGCTCGGCGTCTGCACGCTCACTCGCACTGGAGGAAGACGTTGCACATATGGGGTGGCTCTGAAATGCACGAGCATGCACACGCCACCCTCACACACAGAGAACTTTGCAGTGCGCAGACTGTTAGCCACATGGCCATGGGTGGTGTCCGCCGTGTATCACTCAGCTCAACCCAGTGCACAAATGTTAATCTTGTTGAGTTTGTGCAAAACAGTTTGGTGTCTAATACACACACAAGAATCTTTGCAGGTTTTTATACTTGTGGTATAATTAGTTTTTTTGAGACAGGGTCTCATTCTGTAGGCCGGATTGGTTTCAAGATCCCAGCAATCCTCCTGCCTCAGCCTCCTGATTGCTAGGGTTATAGGCATGAACACCTCCTTCTGGCTTAATTTTTAAAAATATTTTATTTCTGTTTTTATTTACTTGAGAGAGAGAGAAAGAGAAAGAGAGAGAGAGAGAGAGAGAGAGAGCACGCCAGTGTCTCCAGCCACTGCAAATGAACTCCAGATGCATCGTGGGGAGCCCGGGTGAGTTGGCTCACAGTTCTGCCTTCTCCACTTGGGTTCTGTCTTAAAGAAGATGCGCAGAGAGGGGACGGGAAAGAGGGAATAACTGCTACTTCAAGGCGGTCTTTGTGGCCGACTTCATCGTCTGCATTGCGTTGGGCCTCAGTATTTAGTGTAGAGCTGGCCTCAGCTTTGGGGTTGTGGCTAAGTGTTTATTTTATTTTGTTTATTTATTTTTGTTTTTTTTTTTGAGATAGAGTCTCACTCTGGCCCAGGCTGACCTGGAATTCATTATGTAGTCTCAGGGTGGCCTTGAACTCTCAGTGATCCCCCCACCTCTGCCTCCTGAGTGTTGGGATGAAAGGTGTGCGCCACCACGCCCGGCTAAGTTTTTTTTTAAATAACTGATTTGCAAGCGGAGAGAGAAAGGCAGAGAGAGAGAGAGAGAGAGAGAGAGAGAGAGAGAAGGGGAATGGGTGCAGCAGGGTCTCTAGCTGCTGCAAACGTGCTCCAGGTGGATTTGGCACTTTGTGCATCTGGCTTTACGTGGGCACTGAGGAACTGAACCTGGGTCTTTAGGCTCTGCAGGCAAGCGGTGCCTTAACTGCTGAGTCATCTCTCCAGCCTGTGTGCTGAGGTTTTATGTCAAACAATTGCCCACTTACATTGAAAACTATTCCCCACGGGCTTTTTGGCACTTGGAAGCTTCCAGCAAATACCGTGTTGCCCAGCTGACAGCTGGCGAGTGTGGGTTCCTTGCACAGCTCCGGTGTAACAGAGATCCCTCTCACCCCACCGTGCCCCCGCGGGGACTTGCCCTGCCCAGGTTGAAGTCTCGGACTTCCCTCCGCTTAAATGTCCTGCCTCCGAGCACTCTCGCATTCTTTCTGTAGCCCACGACCTCTCCACACCTAGCTCCAGATTTCCTTCCCCTCGAGCCCTCCTTAGCTGTCCACAGCCACGCTGACCCTCCCGAGGTGCGTTTACCAAACGTGCTGAGCGGAGCCAGCTTCAGCCCTGTCCAGGGGTTAGAGATGAGAATGGGAACAGGCCCCATTTGCACATGTGGCCCTGGCCTGGCGAGGGAGACACTGGAGTAAACAGGGCTGCTTACCCAGCCAGGTGGGCCGCCTCCTCCCTGAGCAGGACCGTGGTCGCCTATCCCAGAGGCTGTGCCGCCCAGAACAGGGAGCTGCTAGAACTCTCCCCACCACCCCGGAGGGTGACCCGCACTGGGTCAGGGGTCTCCCCCAGCCAAGTACCTGAGAAGTGGGGAGCTGGAAGGGCTCCATGAAGAACAGTACTGACTCACAAGCCCAGTGCAGCAAAGCCCTGGAAACTTCTAGGAGAGAGACCCACAATCCCAGATCAGATCGAGCAAAGGCTATTAGCCAGGGAGAAGGAGCTTAAACCTAAGGACACATTTTCATCTGGATTCAAAAATAAGCATGGAGCTGGAGAGATGGCTTAGCAGTTAAGGCGCTTGTCTGCTGAGCCTAAGGACTCATGTTCAACCCTCCAGATCCTAAGTAAGCCAGACGCACAGGTGACACAAGTACACGAGATCGCACTTGTGCACAAGGTGGTGCATGTGTCTTGAGTTTTTTTTTCCCCATGAGGTAGGGTCTCACTCTAGCCCAGGCTGAACTGGAATTCACTATGTAGTCTCAGGGTGGCCTCGAACTCACAGTGATCCTCCTACCTCTGCCTCCTGAGTGCTGGGATTATAGGTGTGCACCACCACCACCACGCCTGGCTCGTGTCTAGAGTTTGGTTACAGTGGCTGGAGGCCCTGGCATGCCAATTCTCCCTTTTTCTCCTCTCTCTCTCACTCTCTTTCTCTCATAAACGCATGTGCCACCACACCAGGGCCAAAAAAAAAAAAAAAAAAAAAAAAAAAAGAATGCACATTAGTTACTGTGAAGTTATATTTAAAAAAATGTTTCAAATTGGCAAAAAGTCCAAATGTTTAATAACCCGCTTTGGTGTGACTGTGAATCTTCAAACAGGGCTTTGAAGCTCTGCTTTGGTTGAGAACAGGCCCTACGTCACCGGAAGCCCATTGGCCATTCACGTGAGAAAAACAGCATGTCCGCATAGCTCTTGACCCGGGAGTCGGGCTCAGGAACCGGCCTTCAGAGGGCACCCGACCCCCGAGGAACTATCTTGTGAAAAGCAGAGCATTTGAAACAACCTGGTGTGTCACTGCGGAGCAAGTCGTGTGCATCGTATTATGGCATGAGGTGGACTGCCAGGAGTCAATAGCTCTTCATGGCTGATGTAGAAAGATCTCCAAGGTGGTTTGGTGGTACACACCACCATAGATGGCTAATGGGATTTATTTATTTATTTGAGAGAGAGAGAGAGAGAGAATGGCACTGCAAACAAACTCCAGACACATGCGTCTCCATGTGCATCTGGCTCACGTGGATTCTAGGGAATAGAACCTGGGTCCTTAGGCTTCAAAGGCAAGTGCCTTAACCGCTGAGCCATCTCTACAGCCCAGTTCATGGGCTTTAGAAGGCCATCTCTAGGGGTTTGAGAGATGGCTTAGTGGTTAAAGGTGCTTGCTTACAAAACCATGGGTTTGATTCCCCAGTACCCATGTAAAACCAGATGTACAAAATGGCACATACATTTGGAGTTGGTTTGCAATGGTAAGCAGCCCTGGTGTGCCTGTTTTTCTCTCCCCCACTCTCTCCTTGCAAATAAATAAATGAAAGTATTTTTTTAAAAAGGAGTGTTTTTGTGGAGGTTGCATGCTGCCCTGATTGAACGACTGAGGCAGTTGCAGCTTGTTTGAAGCCAGTATGTGTGAACCTTATAACTTTGTTCTTTGCTTCCACACCCCCATGTAAATATTAGGCTTAATGATCTGATTCTTACATGGTTTCTTACTAGATCTTCCAACTGGGATCATGTTAAGTCAAAAGGTTGCTCTGGGGAAGGAATGTTGACATCTTAGCAACATGGAGTCTTCCAGTCCATGAACATGGTATTTCTCTGCCTTTATTTGTATTTTCTTGATGTTGTTTATTAGTGCTGTGTAAGTTTTTTTTTTTTTTGGCTACAAAAAAATCATGTACATATATGGATAGATTTATCCCTAAATGTTGCATGTTTGGTGTTATTATGAGTTGTTTTGTTGTTTAAGTTTCCCTCTGTTTATTGTTTGAGTGGTGCGCCAAAGACATGAGCAAATCTATTGAATTAGCTTATTTCTAAAACAAATTATAATTTAAGTTCCTTTATTCCATTATCTCTCAGATAGATGCTGCTATTTCAAGGCAATATTTAAAGTAGTCAATTTTTCATGTTGAATCTTAAAGCTTTTTTGTCCAACTTTTGAAACTTAATAAGAGAATACATTATAAATAATTTCATTACTTGTCCCTTTTCTTATTCCATACAGCATAAATATGGTGAGCATTTAACGTCTGCTCTTTAGATAATCTCATTTTCATCCTTGGGCCACCGTATTACCGATGTCCTCTGTCTAGGAGATTGTCCCAAGCTCACAGGGTCTTCCACAAACCAGCTGCCTTCTGCTCATTCGTTTCCCTCTCGTCTTGCCCCCATGGATCTTAGTTACAGTTGTGTGTTCTTGCCATCCATTTCACGAGTTTATATTTTGATTAGTTTTATTTTATGTGGAGAAATAGATCTTAGAGTTGCAGAAGTTCTGGAAGGTCTTTCTCTTTAAAACTTAAAAAACAAAAAAACAAACCATACTAACCCGAGAGTAGCCCCACACCTGTGTTGTTAATGTGTTCACGTGGGGAGTTAGCGCACGAGGTGCACCGTGCACGCAGGGCTGCCCAGGCGTCTTGTGGGGGCGTCCCCGGAAGCAGGGTAACCAGAGGGCTGCCTTACGTCCGTGCTGTGACGCAGCGATGAGGAAGTACGTTCTGAGGGGCTTAGAAGGGAATTCCCGGTAAAGCGAAGGGCTTTTCCTGAAGACGGCAGAGGAGTGCGCTGTGTGGAAATGATCACCTTCTAACTGGCAGGCAGAATATTTCGTGTTTTAAAGAACTCTCAGAACAGTGTAACGTATTACATTTAAGCACCCTCCCACCCCCAGTACTAAGTGTAATTACTGCAGATCTTACAGGCTTTGCTATAGTTAAATTATACTAGCGTTTCCATTCTTTCAGGTTTGTTTGAGGATTTTAAGTACTGGATTTTCTTTTTCCCCTCCTGTTGCTAAACTCAATAATCTCAAGTGGTTAGGAAACTGCTAATTATAAAAGGAATAAGTATTTGAAAAGCCAACTTTATGCCAGTTATTTCTTTTATGGGTCACATAACATTTTTTATTTGTTAAAGGCCAGAGTTCAAGTTATTTTTTTTCTCTAGTCTAATAAAATCACCTTTTTTTTTCCCCCCAGCAATTATAACCTGAAGTTATTTTTTAAATTTTTCTTTGCCGCAGGCGCTGGTTTTCAGTTCCCACTTTGTGTGAGGCAGGATCTCGTGCTCACTGTTACGTCCACTACTCTAGCTGGTCCACAGGTTTTTGGGGACTCTCCCGTCTCTGCCTCCCATCTTGCCATAGGTGCACTGGGATTACAGACACACATTACCACGTCTGGCTTTAGGTGGGTTTTGGAGACCCTAATTCATTAGGCCATTTACATTCCGTTAACAAGTGCATTTATCTAGCAAGGCATCTCCAAAGCCCTATTTTTTTAAAGTTTTTTTTTTTTTTTTTTTTTTTGAGGTAGGGTCTCGCTCTAGTCCAGGCTGACCTGGAACTCACCATCTAGTCTCAGGCTGGCATTGAACTCATAGCGTTCTTCCTACCTTGGCCTCCCAAGTGCTGCAATTAAAGGCATGTGCCACCATGCCTCGACCCCTTTTATTTTTGTTTTTTTGAGTCGGGCTCTCACACTGTAGCTCAGGCTGGCCTGGAATTCACTCTGTAGTCCAAGTTGGCCTTGAACTCATGGCAACCCTTCTGCCTCAGTCTCTCTGGTACTAGGATTATAGGTGTGAACCACCATGCTGAGCTACAAATTGTCGTATCTTTTTGATACATCTTGTATTTTATGTAATTGTAAATGTTCAGACAAGTCCTAAGGGTGGACTGAGGACCTGTGTCTCCTGCGAGCAGGTTCTCCATCTGCAAGCTTTTTGCCTCTTTCTCTTCCTACTTGCTTCTCTTGCATTGTGTTGTTTCCTGCGTCACTTGGAACATTGGAGACATCGCACCTCTTGAACATTATGTCTTTCAGTCTGCATCCTTGGAACAAGGTCCTTCTCTGAGGAAACTGTGGTGTAGCATTCAGTCGCAATCCGAGAGAAACAGAAAGAGAACGGGGCAGAAAATACACGAGTGGTGAGGCTGCTTATCGGATACATGGGGTCCCTTCTACTCTCCTTGGAGCTTTACTGAAAGGTTAAAACTTACCATGCCTATGTCGGGCGTGGTGGCGCACACCTTTAATCCCAGCACTCGGGAGGCAGAGATAGGAGGATTGCCATGAGTTTGAGGCCACCGAGAATCCATAGTGAATTCCAGGTCAGCCTGGGCTAGAGTGAAACCCTACCTCAGAAAAACACAAAACAAAACAAACAAACAAAAAACAATGTACCACGGATGTTGTCTTGTCCACCACACATATTCACATTCTCACACCTGTCCCCATGACATCCTCTTTGGCTACTGCAGTTCTTAGTTGAGGATCCCGTCTCCAATCATCCCTGCATTTGGCTGCCTTGACTTAATTCCCCTTTAATCTGGATATGATCCTCACACTTGCTTGGGGTTCTTGACCTTCACATTTAAAAATTTTTATTCCTTTATTTAGAGAGAGAGAATGGGTGCACAGGGCCTGTGGCCACTGGAAACAAACTCCAGATGCATGTGCCACGCTGTGCTTCTGGCTTTATGTGGGTCCTGGGGAATCAAACCCAGACGAGCAGGGCTTTGCAAGCAAGTGCCTTTAACCACTGAGACATCTCTTTAGCCCAAGACCTTAACATTTTCGAAGGCAGGACAATGCTTCTTGCAAGCTATCTGATGAGTTAGGTTTGTAGCTTGTTTGGTTACAGCTCAGAGTTCACGTTTTCATCTGGGAGTGTTGTGTTCTCTTGCTGATTTTTCTCATTACCTATGACGGTTTGTTTTGATGATCAGCTTCGAGTGGGTGTCTGCTAGGATCCTCACTGTCTGCTTTACAAGTCTCCCTTTTGCAAGTGATGAGCATCTGGTGGCAGTTAATGTTGACCCCATGTAAATACTGTGTTCCTCATTGGATGACTACCTTCTAGTTACAGCAACTGCTGCCTTCCCAGCTCCATCTTCTCCTTCAGAGATTTTTTTATTTGCCATTTGAAGGAAGAGCTGCCTCAAAAAAAGAAAATTCAGGGCTGGAGAGATGGCTTAGTGGTTAAGGCGCTTGCCTGCAAAGCCTAAGGATGCGGGTTCAATTTCTCAGGACCCACGTAAAGCCAGATGCACGAGGTGGTGTAGGCATCTGCAGTTTGTTTGCAGTGGCTAGAGGTCCTGGTGTGCCAATTTTCTCTCTCTCTTCAAATAAATAAGTATTAAAAAAGGAAAATCCAGGGTTGGAGAGATGGCTTAGTGGTTAAGGCACATGCCTGCGAAGCCTAAGGACCCAGGTTTGATTTTCCAGGTCCCACGGAAGCCAGATGGTACATGGTGGCGCATGCATCTGGAGTTCATTTGCAGTGGCTATAGGCCCTGGTACGCCCATTCTCTCTCTCTCTCTCTAATAAATAAGTAAATAAAAACCAATCAGAAAAAAAGAAAAATCCAAATATGCATGTATGGATACACCCGCTGAGATGGCCTTCATTGTAGCACTGAGGGTAATTGTATAAACAGAGTATCTTTTGGAGAGTGAATAATTATGCCATAGTCAATCATTTGATGAAAATAGACATACATTCATACACTGTGGATAGTGTGAAAATACTAGAATTCAACTGCAGTGGTCGGGGGCCCTGGAGCACCAATTCTTTCTCTGTGTCTCATAAAAAAAAAATACTCTTAAAGAAATAAAATCAGTGAAGTACTTTCCTCAAGGGCCATGAAACTGATTGGCCTGAGGCAGGAGAGAACTCTTAGGGCTGGCATTATTCCTTCCGTGGGGGCAGAGGTTGTGTAGGTTAATACATTTATCAAAACTAAACTCCAAGGGCTGGGGAGATGGATCAGCGGTTAAGGTGCTTGCATGCGAAGTTAAATTCCACATGGTGCTGTACATAAATTCACCTTAAAGAAAGAGCTAGGAACAAAGTTAACTCTAGCCAGTAGATTTGTTTTCACAGTGGTAGGAGCTTGCAGTTTTGGGCAAAGTGCTCACAGGGTGTTCTAGGCTGTGTCATCCGTGGAGGGTGAGGAAGCCTTCCTAGAGAAGGCAGTCAACACAGACATGAACAGAACGCTCACAAGGCGGTGCATGTGTCTGGAGTTCATTTGCAGTGGCTAGAGGCCCTGGCAGGCCCATTCTGTCATCTGCCTCTCTCTCTCAAATAAACAAACAAACAAAATATTTAAAAAAAGAAGCAGCAGCAACAATACACCAAGAGCCGTGAGCACTTCTGTGTTAATATTTTGGTTTCTCAACACCCTTCTCCATTCAAACAAAGCTCCTGGGAGAACAGGTTGGTTGGCCCGAGGGCAGAACTACTGAGTAATTAGCAATGTGAGCTTTTGAGGTCTTACACTGAAAAGGATGGCGGGAATATACTAACAGGATGCAGGAGCGGGCTTGAAGGGACTCCTACGGGCCAGCAATGGGACAAGGCGCATTAACTCAACAATAAAGCAGTGGATTAGAGGATCCATGGTCCATGCGGATAGCAGTAAGTTAATGAGCAGGGAGAAGGGAAAGCTCTTCCTTCCCTCCTTCCTCCTCCTCTCTCTTTCCCGCTCTCTGTTTACATCTCTAGCCCCTGTCTGTTTTTCATAGTGCTTTGACCAGTACAATGTCTGGTGTTTTCTTACGGTGATAGTTAATTTTAGGGATCAACTTGACTTGGCTCAGGGTGATAATTCAGCCTGTCTGTGTGTGCGTGTGTGTTGTGTGTGTGCGTGGCACAGGTGGTGGAGGGGTCAGGTTCTAGATGAGGTCACGATGTGTTTGAATCAGCGGCATGAGTCAAGAGACTGCCCCCACCAATGTGGGCAGGTGTCTTCTGACCCGTGAAGGGCCTGAAAGCATAGGCCAGAAAGCAGAGGCAAGCCAAACTCTCTCTGTCTGCCTGAGCTGGGACGTGCAGCTTCTCCCGTCCTTGGACCCCACCGCTTCTGGTTCTCAGCTCTTCAGCCTTGAACTCGAGGACTCACGACAGCAGGCAACGCCCAGCATTAGGTAGAGTCACACCACTGGCTTCCCGGAGACCTTGCAGATGGCACGTCACGGGACTTCTCGGCCTCCATACTGCATGAGCTAACACTTACCATAATTCTCTTCTTACTTATCTCTGTAAGTGCTCCTCTCTCTCTCTCTCTGGAGAGCCCTGGCTGTACACCTTGCTACTAGAAGCATTAGTCGGCCATTTTACCCTGTTGCTAAGTAGAATTCCACAGTGTGCAAATGTCATAATTCATCTTCATGCTGATGGGCTTTAAGCTTTTAAAAATCAATTCCGAATGAAGTGGCCATAGAGATGCCCGTGGCATCTTTGCAGAGAGAGGCTTTCAGATGCACAGGTGACTAGAACTGGTGGGCTCTGGGGTGGGGATGAGATGTCTGACAGAAGTCAATTCAGGGAGGAAGGTGGATTTCAGCGTGCAGCCCCAGGTTACAGTCCTTTGTGGCGGGAAGGCACAGCAGCAAGACTGCTATGTCCCAAGGAGCAGCAGTTCCAAACAGTAGTAACTGGGCGTTTGTCATTTCTCTCTGTGCCTTGCTCAAGAAACCTTCTCCTTTTTTTTATTTTATTTTTTTTTCCAAGGTGGGGGTCTCACTCTAGCCCAGGCTAACCTGGAACTCACTATGTAGGTCACAGTGGCTTCAAACTCATGGCGATCCTCCTACCTCTGCCTTCCGAGTGCTGGGATTAAAGGCGTGTGCCACCATGCCCAGTGAGAAACCTTCCATGAAGATATTATATATACACACATTTATATTTTAGCCCTTACATTCTGTTCTATGATCATTCTTAGTTTAAGTCTTTTTAAATTAAGAGGTAACAGTCTCTTATTTTTTTTTTCCCAGCCAATTTGGAAATCAATTTTTCTAGCATCATTTGTTAAAAAAGACTTGAGTTAAATTGACCATATGGATGTGGTTATGTTTTTAGACTATATTTTGTTCCAATGACTTAGTCTTATGCCAATACCATGCTGTATAGTATACTGTGGCTGTATTGTGAACCTTGAAATTGGATGCTCTAAGTCAGGCTGTGGAAATTTGCTCTTCCTCAGGGAATTTTGGATACTTAATTTTGTTCTTTGCATTTCCATATATTTTAAAAATACCTTATTTATTTATTTACTTATTTGAGAGACAGGGAGAGTGCAAGAGAGAGCGAGCGAGCGAGAGAGAGAGATATTGAGAGAGAGAGGGAGAGCGAATGGGTGCCGGGGCCTCCATCTGCTGCAAATGAACTCCTGATGCATGTGTCACTTTGTTCATCTGGCTTTATGTGGGTGCTGGGGAACTGAACCCAGATTGTTAGGCTTCACAGGAAAGCACCTTAACTGCTGGGACATCTCTCCAGCTCCCCCCCCAAAAAAAGTTCTTTTAGACTCTTTCATCTGTAATATTTTTTCATCTTTTTATCGTCTTATCTCAGAGCCATATTTAATTCCTGTATATAAGTTACCATAAATATTATTTGTAGTGCAGTCCCTGCACAGATTTAGAAGGCCTCTAAGGGAGAAATACCATCTGTTCTTACTACCGCATCTGCTTTAGGGGCTCTTAGTAGGTCCTCATAAAATATTTTGTGGAATCAGGCAATATTAGTAGAAAATTTTAACAGTTACTCCCAGGGTTTCAATCTTTGACAAGACTGAAGACAAGTTATTGTTTTCAGGTCAGATTTCAAAAATTATCTTAGGAATACTTAATGCCGCTTTCCAAAACTCTCAGCGCACTGGTATTTTTAAAACAATTTGATATTTTGGTGGCAAACTGGGATGGTTTGCTTTCTCCGTGTGTAGACACTGAAAAGTTAATCAGGGTGCAGGAAGTCTGCAGCGGCATAAATGAAGCGAAAAGCATTCCACAATTAATTAAGGGACAGATCTCGGGCCACTTTTTTTTTGTTTATTTGGTTTTTTTTAAGGTAGAATCTCACTCTAGCCCAGGCTGACCTGGAATTCACTATGTAGTCTCAGGGTGGCCTCGAACTCATGGCGATCCTCCTACCTCTGCCTCCCGAGTGCTGGGATTAAAGGCATGAGCCACCATGCCTGGCTTCAGCTCACCATTTTTATTCTTTAAAGTGACAGCAGTGATCGGGTGAACTTACTGGGAGAACCATCTCCTTGTTTTGTCCGTTAGATTTTGCTCTTAACCTGAGTGACATGCTGTTCACTCTGTGTCATCTAAGGCTGATGAAGGTAATTGCTTTCAGCCTGGAACACAGTGATCTAAGATTTTTCCAAAGGGGAAAAAATACCTGTATTTTTTTTTTTTCTTGCTGCTCCATCTTAACAGCTCTGTTTAAAAACAGCTGGTGTAGAGCAGGGTATGGTGGATCCTGCCTGTAACCTGAGCCTTGGAGAGGTTGGAGGAAAGAGGATCAGGAGTTCAGTGTGGCCTTGGTTACCTCAGACGTTGGAAGCTAGCCTGGACTACCTGAGAGCTTGTCATAAAACACTAAGCACAGGGCTGGAGAGATGGCTAAGTGGTTAAGGTATTTGCCTGCAGAGCCTAACAACAGGATTTGATTCCCCAGGACCCATGTAAGGCCAGATGCACAAAGTGGCGTTTGCAGTGCCTAGAAACCCTGGTGTGCCCATTCTTTCTCTCTCTCTCTCTCTCTGTCTGTCTCTTTGTCTGCTTGCAAATAAATAAGGAAGCATAGACAGAGCTTTCAAGACATTTGGGACTCTATGAAAAGGTCAAATCTTAGCATTTTGGGAAAATAATAATAATATAATTTTGGTCTAAAGGACATAAGTATTTTTCTAAATTTTATTTATTTATTTGAGAAAGAATGGGCACACCAGGGCCTCCAGCTGCTACAGACTAACTCCAGTCACATGTACTGCCTTGTGCATCTGGGTTACATGGGTGCTGAGGAATCGAACTGGGTCCTTAGGCTTTGCAGGCAAGATGCCTTAACTGCTCAGCTATCTGTCCAGCCCATAACAAGTATCTTTTTTTAAAAAAACAGAATCATAGCGGAACATTTTCAAAATTAGGCACAAAGATGCCAATACAGACACAGGAGGTATTCAGAGCACCAAACAGACAAAATCAGAAAGAACCTTCCCCCATCACATTATCATTAAACTACTGACTATACAGACCGGAGAAAACATGCCGCAAACAGCAAGTGAGAAGCATCAAATCACCCTATACAGATAAGCCAGCGGACTAATAGCAGAGTTCTCGACAGACACTTTATAGGACAGGAGGGTCTGGAATGCTGCCTTCTAGGTTCAGAAAGACAACTGCCAGGCCAGACCACTATGGTCAGCAGAGCTGTCTGTCATCGTTGAAGAAGAAAGAAGAACATTCCACCATATATGTTTCATACATACATACACACACACACACACATGCACACACACACGCACACCAGCCTGGGTTCTATTCCCAGTACAACAACAACAACAAAAAGGGCCAACATTCTGAAGTGTAAATCTGGAGCTCTCCTCTCCTCTGTTCCCCTGTGAGGTCGTGGCAGTGTCTCGGTGAGATGCCCATGGTACGTCAGTAAATTCAGTCCTCACCTCAGAGAGCCTGTTTCGTGCAGTGACTTGGATTCTCATCTTCAGGTTTCCGTGAACCCAGGGCGCCCACACCGACTGTTTAGGGAGGTGAAGTTCCCAAAAGTGGGCAGGGGGACTGAAGGAGCAGTGCTAGGACCCCCATGCCAATGTTAGCCAGGCTCTCGACAGTTGCTTTCTTTTCTCATGGGACACGGGGATTTCCACCCCCTCTCTATGTGTCACGCGTCCCGTGACTGCTGCAGCTCCCCTCCACGGAGATGTTTCTTCAGTGTTCCTGTTGTTTCGACTTTCTGGAGTTTCATACTCCCCGACTCCCTCTAACCCTCAGCCTAGATTGGCTTGTTCTGTCAGCTTTGATCAATGATGTCAGACTCGTGAGACCTTCCAGGTTTACAAAGGGCGGGAGACCCAGAATTCAGAAAATTAACTAGAGAGTAATGATATTTTGCCAGAGGCACGGTGGGCATCTATGGGCCCCCTAGTGTGAGCTGGCCTCCACACTCACGGTGCCTGTCTCCTTGGAGCAGACCAGAGCAAAGGTGGCTCTTGGGGCCAGTTCTGAAGGCTGAGTCAGGAGCGCCAGGGACATGTGTGTGTGTGTGTGTGTGTGTGTGTGTGTGTGTGTGTGCGTGTGTAGTGGGAGTGGGACTCCAGGCATATTGTATGACTTGTTCAAGGCACATCTCCGTGTCTTGAAGGCGCACACACACACAAAAATTCCTTGTGGGTGGGTAACCTGTTCTGGTCCCGGGTGCTTTCTGGAGTGTTAGGTAGTGAGGGAGGAGAGAAGGTGCTAGAAGGGCCACCTAAGTCCTTTTGTCTTCAGGAGTCCAGCCCTGCTTCTATGGGCGCCCTATGTGGGACCTCCATAGCGTGATGCACACACCCTGCGTCCTCCTCATCTCGTTCCTCCTTGGCTGTCACTCACTGTAGTGACCTGGGCTCCACACGATGGTGACCACTTGGCTGCTTTCTGTCCATTTCCAAAAAGGGGGACGGGTCGTGAACAGAGAAGGAACTCGGAGCCAAAGCCACGTTTGTGAGACGACGTGTGTGCAGGGCTGCAGGGTGTCCTCGGCCCCTTGAATTCCTCCTCTCTTGCTTTTTGCGGTTTTTTTTTTTCTCTCTTTCTTCAAAGCAGGGGAGGAAGATGCCCTGTGGGGCAAAATTTCCATTTACTGCCCACCCTGAATTTTTTTTTTCATTCTTTTCCTTCAGGTTTCTTGCTATTTAAAGATTTTTGTTTGAATGAAATTAACGAAGCTGTACCTCAGGTGAAGTTTTATGAAGAGGTAAGAAGAAACTCTTTCGTTGGTGCTTTGGGAAGTAGTCAGTATCTTCTGTAGATTCGAAATCCACTCCAAACCAGCCAGGAGTGCAAAACCTGTCATTTATTAGTGGCCCTCATCACACTGGTGAAGCCACGCCCAAGGGGAAAATCGTGTCCCTAGAGGACCTGAAGGGGTCCAAGAGGAAGGGTGGGCTGACGTCCCTGAGGTGCTAGTCGCTCCCAGGTCTGTGAGGCTAGCTGTCACTTGATCATCTGTAAAAATTGGCCCTGGAGAGACGAGCAGGGGCAGCTGGGTTTGAAAGAGAAGTGAGCTGAGGTTTCCTGACCATTCTGGAAGAGCCAACTGGGGACTTGGTGGGGCCGGAGCTCTCAGACACACAGTCTCTTTTCCTGACTAGACATGAACTGAAAAGTGAGGTGGGAATGACCTGAAGAGATATAGCTTAGAAATTTCTAGAATGCTCATTGAACACTTAGCCTCCTGGGGGGTAGAACAAATGAGAAGAGGACCCTGGTCTGTCCACCGAGGACTTACAGCTGCTCTTCGGGACAGAGAGACAGCTCTTGACTTAGGGGTTCACTGGGCAGAAAGTTGCTGTGGGAAACAGAAAGGCCAGGAGAGGATTCTAGGCCTTGATTAAGAAGGTCACAGGAGACTAGAGGACCCCTCTCCTCCCGTCTCTCTCAAGACACTTGCTAATCTCTGAAGCTGAGGATGGGGTGAGGCAGAGTGCTAACCTGAAATCCTATCTGGGGCAGAGATGACCACAGTGTGTGTGAGGAGACAGACCTCTGCTCAGACTCCACAGGAGCGTCACCTTGGGGGAAGGGGTCAAACCCGAGGGGATGGGGTCCTGTGAAAAAGGCAGCCCAGGCCGTTATGGGATACCTGAGGGTCCTCACCACTTGCTTAGCGGACTACGGAGGGCGTTGTCTATCTTTTGTTTTGTTTTGTTTTCCTTAGCTGTAAGATAACAATGCATGAAGACTTAAAAAAAAGTTTGTGTATTTATAAGAGAGAGAGAGAGGAAAAAGAGAGTGAGAAAGAATGGTTCTCCAGGGTCTCCGGCTGCCGCAGATGATCTCCAGATATGCACCACTTTGTGCATCTGGTTTCATGTGAGGACTGGGGAATCGAACCCAGGCTGTTAGGCTTTGCACGCAAACACCATCAACCACTGAGCCACCTTTTCAGCCCAGCTTTTGACAATATGTGAAGGCAACAGCATGCAAGGTTACAATACAAAAGTACTTGTGTACTAACACGGCGGGTCATATGACTCACAAGCAAGGGGTAGAGGCAAACCCAGAGATGAGTCAGATCCTGGAGGTAATTCACAAGAACTTTAAGATAACTATGTATAGAAGCTAAGGCTGGTGCTGGCTCGTGCCCGTAATCCTGGCACTCAGAAGGTGGAGGAGGGGTGATCCCGAGTTCGAGGCCAGCCTGGCCTACACAGTGAGTGTGGGGTTTGATCCACAAACTTAGGTGTTCCAAATGCTAGGCTCCCAGCTGATAGAGATTTGGGAATGAATGCCCCCTGGAGGCAGTGTATTGTTGGGGGCAGGGCTTATGGGTGTTGTAGCCAGCTTCCCTTTGCCAGTGTTTGGCACACTCTCCTGTTGCTGTTGTCCATCTTATGTTAGCCAGGGGGTGATGTCCACCCTCTGCTCATGTCATCATTTTCCCCTGCCATCATGGAGCTTCTTCCCCCTCGAGCCTGTAAGCCAAAATAAACCCTTTTTCCCAGAAGATGCTCTTGGTCGAGTGTTTTTTAAAAATTTTTTTTGTTTGTTTTTATTTATTTATTTGAGAGTGACAGACCGAGAGAAAAGGAGAGAGAGAGAGAGAGAGAGAGGGAGAGAATGGGCATGCCAGGGCCTCCAACCGCTGCAGATAAACTCCAGATGCGTGCGCCCCCTTGTGCATCTGGCTGACGTGGGTCCTGGGGAATCGAGTCTCGAACCCGGGTCCTTAGGCTTCACAGGCAAGCGCTTAACCACTAGGCCATTTCTCCAGCCCCTGGTCGAGTGTTCTCTGGCAGCAATGCGAACCTGACTGCAACAGTGAGCTAAGCAAGCAAGCAGACAATAACGATGAATAATGTGTTCAGAAAATAGAGGAAACGATGGGCAAAACAGATGGAAGAAGAGATAACTTCAGTAATTCAAATTTACTGTGAAGAACCAGCTAGGCATTCTAGAATGGGCAGCTGGCCCAGTATCTGGAGTCAGTAGTTCAGGGTCAGGCGTGGGAGCAGAAGGGAGATAATGAAAGATGAGGAAACGCGGAGGCAGTGAGAAAACACACGGAGGCAGAGAGAAGCGAGAATACAAACACCGTAAGAGGACCCAAGACACGGGGCCTGTCTAAGACAGCCCCACATGTGGCTCTCACCTATCATCCCAGCCCTTGGGAGGCTGAGGCAGGAGGATGTCAAGTTCCAGGCCAGCATGGGCTGTATAGAGAGAGCTTATCTATATGTAAATAAACAATTAAGTAAATACAGACATATATTTGCATGTCCATTCCAGGCTGAGGAAACTTAGGACGAGGAGAAAACCTCAGGAGTACAGGCAGGGTAAGGAGGGCACATTCCTTTTAATGAAGCAACAATTTGACCGGGACATCATAAGGAGTGATGCCCCCCATCCTTTTTGGTATTTTAAAACAGGGTCTCATATATCCCAGGCTGGCCTAAAACTTGGTATGTAACTGAAGATGGACTAGAACTTATGATCTTCCTGCTCCCACTTCCTGAGTGCTGGGGGTTCCTGGTGTGTGCCACCACACCCTGTTTTTTTAAAAATTATTTATTTATTTGACAGAGAAAGAGGGGAAGAGAGACAGAGAGAGAGAGACAGAGAGAGAGAGAGAGAGAGAGAGAGAGAATGGGCGTGCCAGGGCCTCCAGCCACTGCAAATGAACTCCAGATGCGTGCACCCCTTTGCGCACCTGGCTAACGTGGTTCCTGGGGAATCAACCCTGGGTCCTTTGGCTTTGCAGGCAAATGCCTTAATTTCTAAGCCATCCCTCCAGCCCCCCCTTTTAAATTTTATTTATTTCACACCCCGTTTTATGCAGTTCTGGGGACCCAGGGTTTTGAGCACTTTGGGCAAACATTCTACCAACTGAGCTACATCCTAGCCTGAATGAGGATTTTTGAAAGAGATGAGCTGGCCATACTTAAAAATCCTGAAAGGAAATATCTACCAACCTAGAGTTCTGCTTCAAACCAGAATTTCCTTTACAAATGAAACATGTTCTGACCAAGAAAATTGGAGGAGACCTCTCAGACTGGAACCCGCGTGACCAAGTGTGTGAGGGAGACCCTTTGGTCAGAAAGGCAGTGAAGGCAGGGGCCGTGCAGCCCACCAGTGCAGAGTCTCTAGACCACAAGAAGTACGGAAGACCAAATGCCTGACAGTCTCACAAAAGTCGGAGAGGATTCCAGAAGATGAAGGGTTCGAGGCTGTGGGAGGCTGTGTTGGAGGAGCGCAAGGGTTGCACCGCACTACACTCGGCCTCCAAGGCAATGTCCACAGAAGACAGGAAACGCTGCACTGTGGCTTTGCACACCGCACGGAGGTCGGGAGTGGGTGACAGATCCACCCGAAGACCCGGCTTGGCAGCTGTGAAGCTCGTTATGCCGAGTGTACGTGGACTAAATCCTCCAAGGAACAGGACTGCGCTGGCCGGGATGGGTGAAAGAACCAAGTCTAACACGTGCCGCGAACACCAGGCGCGCCCCGAGGGCAGTGCCAGGACGGCCACAGTAATGTCAACAAACCACAGGGTCGCGTGGCTTTGAGATGAAGAGACAGGGCTCTTCCCAGGAAACCCAGGCAGCCTCATGATGTTAAATCTTTATGCTATAAACAGTATAACTTCAAAGTGTGTAAGCAAAAACAGGCGAGCAGAAACCAGACCCATCTATAGCCCTGATGAGAGAGATTAACACACCCCCCCACAACAACTTATAGGACAGGGAACAAAGAAAAAAAAAAAAAGGTTAGTTAGTACGTAGGAGATCTTAATAGAGTAATGAATAAACTTGGTTCACTCGAGATATATATTTGAAAGCAGAGCCCACATTCTCTGAAGCAGGGGGGGGGGGGACCATGGAGCAGCGTAGCTGGAGGGGTGCTGGGGCCCCCCCTCACCCCCAGGAGGCATCTTCAGAGGCCAGGCCACGATAGAAGGCAAGTCAAATGCGGATCCTTAGCTGCCTGGGAATGAACACACCTCTAAATAATTATGTGTCAACGGAGAAATGAAGACCGAAATTATGCTATCTTTAAGAAACGACATGCTGCTGTTAGTGTCATGAGCTATTTTTACCTGAAAGCATTTTCTGCCTTCCCTCTCCCACTTCTGAGACAGGCTGTCACTCTGTAGCTTCTGGTTCTCCTGCCTCAGCCTCCAAAGTGCTGAGGTGACAAGCGTGTGCCAGGCCCGGCTGCCCCGAAGGATCGTAAACGATCCAAAGAACGGGCAGCATAATTAGACTGCATATTAGTAGATCTAGCGCAGATCTCTGTCTTTCTCTTTCACACTCACACACATTTTTAAAAAATAATTTTAAATTTTTATTTATTAATTTGAGAGAGAGAGAGAGGAGAGGGCGCACCAGGGCCTCCAGCCACTGCAAACTCTAGGCATATACACCACTTTGTGCATCTGGCTTACGTGGGTCCTGGGGAATTGAACCTGGGTCCTTTGGCTTTGCAGGCAAGCGCCTTAACTGCCAAACCATCTCATAAGCCTTTGTTTTTGTCTTCAGACAGAGTCTCACTATGTTACCCTGGCTCGCCCGGAACTTTCTATGTAGATCAGGCTTCCTTGAATATATGGTAGGATTAAGGGACAAATTTTAGAACTGAAGAGAATTTCTTTTTTTTTTTTTTCTCCTGGGTTTTGTACATACATGTGAAACACATTTTTCTACATTTTAAAATCAATGTGGGCTGTAGAGATGCCTTAGGGGTTAAGGCATTTGCCTGCAAAGCCTAAGGACCCAGGTTCACGTCCCCAGTGCTCACATAAGCCATGCAATGATTGTATCAGGAGTTCGTTTGTAGTGGCTGGAGGCCCTGGTGTGCCCATTCTCTCTCTCTCAAATAAATAAAATTACAGTATAAAAATCAATGTATTTTAGGAAGAGTGATCAACTGATAATGTTCATGTGGCATCATGTAGAAAAAGCAAACCAAGTCATCAAATATGTGGCTCAGTATAAAGTGACATTATTATTTTTAAAAATTTATTTATTTATTTATTTTGTGTGTGCGTGGGAGAGAGGCAGATATAGAGAGACAGAATGAGCGCACCAGGGCCTCTAGCCACTGCAAATGAACTCCAGACACATCATGTGCCATCTTGTGCATCTGACTTTACGTGGGTTCTGGGGAATTGAACCCGGGTCATTAGGCTTTGCAGGCAATTGCCTTAACTGCTGAGTCATCGCTCCAGCCCTATTGTTTTTATCTGAATCATAATTGGGCATTTTATCTGGGTAGGTATCAGAGCTTGATATGTCAAAAGATTTCTTTAAGCTTCAACTTCTCCAGTCTCAGCATGCGTAACACTGTACAGTCACCTTGTCCCACGCGGAGCACTGTCCTCTAGCGAGAACTCTTGCTGGCGTGGGACAGCCGGGCCATCTACCTGGAGTTATTTTATCTTAGTTTTTGGTGTTTTTTTTTTTTTTTTTTTTTTGAGGTAGGGTCTCGCTGTAGTCCAGGCTGACCTGATTCACTATGTAGTCTCAATATGGCCTTGAATTCACGACGATCCTCCTAACTCTGCCTTCCTAGTGCTTGGATTAAAGGGAGTTATTTTTTGAGCATCTGCCAGTGTGGCAGAGGTGACTGCTGCCCACATGTTTCTGCTTGAACTTTACCCCCTGGCATTGCTTTGTTAGCTTACTCCCCAGTGCTCCTCTCCTCTCCTGGGCCTGGTTTGGCATACAACAGGGCCAGCTTGGCAGACAGAGAGACTGGCTTGGCACATTGTGGGATTCTTTTGACACACAGTGGGGCTGGCCTGGCATAGAGTGGGGCTGGCTTAACACAGTGGTCCTGGCTTGGCACAAAGGTGATGCCCTGGGAGGGTGTTCCTGGGCTCCTCTGCCCTTTACTGTTCTTTGAAGATAGCGCCCGCCTCGGGCCTCAGGTGACGTTCGTGAATCAGTTCAGCCTTCAGAGGCTGGCGCTCGCCCAGGGGCTCTCCTCTCACCCCGTGGTTCCCTCGGCCCGTTGGAAGCTTGTTCTTTCTTTTCTACAGATCGGATAATTTCTAAGGGTCTGTCTTCAAATTCATACCTTCTTTCTCTTGGCTCCTCCAGTCACCTATTTTGTTCATCTACTGAGTGATGTCACTGTACTTTTACTTCTGAAATTTCCATTCAGTTCCTTCTTTCTTTTTCTTTCTTTTCTTTTCTTTTTCTTTCTTTCTTTCTTTTTTTTTTTTTTTTTGTTTTGAGGTAGGGTCTCGCTCTAGCCCAGGCTGACCTGAAATTCACTATGTAGTCTCAGGCTGGCCTCGAACTCACAGCGATCCTCCTACCTCTTGCCTTCTGAGTGCTGGGATTAAAGGCATGCATCACCATACCTGACCTCTCTTCAATACTTTCTAGAGTTGACTTTTTTCTTCTATTGTCTATCTTTTCACTCATTGCGTTGATGATTTCTGGTCTTTTTTTTGGCTCTGTCAGTTATAATCATTGATTTAACACCCTTGTGTGATGATCCTAGCAGCTGGTTCTGTTGGGTTGGATTTTGATGCTTTGTGTCTCCTCCCGTTCTCTCTCTCTCTTTAAAATCTTTATTTATGTATTTGTAAGCAGAGAGAGAGAGAGAGAGAGAGAGAGAGAGAGAGAGAAAAGGGAGACAGACATCTGCCAGGGCTCCCAGCCGCTGCAAACGAACTCCATTTGCATGCACCACTTTGTGCATCTGGCTTTACGTGGGTGCTGGGGAAATTGAACCAGGGTTGTTAGGCTTTGCAGGCAAGCGCCTTAACCTGTGAGCCATCTCTCTAGCCCCCTGCTCCCACTTTCTGCAGGGGCAGGATAAAGTGAGAGTGTTTCCTGAACAAGGTGACTGACTTATTTCTGGCACTCTGAAAGCCTCCGAAGGGTAGGGATTCCAGCAGACGTGAACTCGACTCGTTAGGCTGAGGCTGTTCCCTGACCCCCGCAGCCCCACCTCTGGAGTGGGTTGTGGCTGCTTTTGCCCAGTGCCTCAGCCTTTGCAGGGATTCAGGGAACTGATCTTCCCTATCCTGGGGCTCCACTGGAGAGTGTGGCAGACTGTCTTCTTTGAACTTTAGAACCCTCTGTAACTTCAGAAATATCTTCTTCTCCTTCTCCTTCTCCTTCTCCTTCTTCTTCTTCTTCTTCTTCTTCTTTTTTGAGGTAGGGTCTCACTCTAGCCCAGGCTGGCCTGGAATTCACTCTGTAGTCTCAGGGTGGCCTTGAACTCACGGTAACCCTCCTACCTCTGCCTCCCAAGCGCTGGGATTAAAGGCGTGCGCCACCACGCCTGGCTCAGAAATATCTTCCTAATAGCTGCTGTCTGGTGTCTCTTCTCCATTCTCTGTGAGCTTTAGGCCACCACGTTCCAGCGTGTTATGTGCCACTGTGTTTCTTAAGAAGTGATCACTGGGCTGGAGCGATACCTTAGCGGTTAAGGTGCTTGCCTGCAAAGCCAAAGGACCCAGGTTTGATTCTCCAGGACCTGCGTAAGCCAGATGCACAAGGTGGTGTGTGCATCTGGAGGTCATTTGCAGCAGCCGGAGGCCCTGGTGCGCCCGTTCTCTCTCTCCCTCTTTCTCTCTCAAATAAATAAATAAATAAACCTTAAAAAAGAATTGCTTGCTGCCATCCCAGAAGGAGTGCTCTGCTGCGGGCTAGTTGACTGGGTGTGTGAGAGATTCTGAGTCAGGCACAAATGTGACCAGTTGATGAACTGGGTGTGAGGGTGGTGGGCTTGTAGGGCCAAGGGTGGAGCCAACAGTGAGGAGAATGGTTTCAACTCAGGCTTGTGACGAAGAAGCCAGGGGAGGGACATGGCCAGCTGCGGCACAAGCAGCTGGAAACCAAGGGTTCATGGAGACGCAATAAATATATATATTTTAATCTCTTTGCTTTTTATAGCTCTACTCAAGTGGTTTGTCTCTTCATAGTTTAGTTTTAAAATATATATTATTTCTTTGGAAAGAGGGAGAGAATGGGCACACCAGAGCCTCTAGCTGCTGCGAAAGAACTCCGGATGCACATGCCACTTTGTGCATCTGGCTTTATGTGGTTACTGGGGAATTGAACCTGGGTCGTCAGGCTTTGCAGGCAAGCGCCTTCACTGCTGAGCCATCTCTCCAGCCCTCTTCGTGGTTTGGTTTTGGTAGGTCATATGTATCTAGAAATTTATTCACTTCCTTTAGATTTTCCAATTTAGTGGAGTATGTATTTTTAAGGTCTATCCTTTGGACTTTCTGAATTTCACTGATTTATATGGTAATAACTCTTTCCATGTGTAATTTTACTAATTTCCACTGCCTTTCACTTTCTTTTGGCTCATCTCACCAGGGGTTTGTCTGTCTTGTTTAGCCTTTCAATGAACCAACCCTTTGTTTCATTGATCCTTTTATTGTTTCATTTGTTTGTTTTTTCTATGTCATCATTAATGTGAGCTTGATGACTTCTGTCTACTCACTTTTGGGTTGGCTTGTTGTTTTTCCAAGGCCCTGAGCTACATCATTAATTAAGTTATTGGATATCTCTATGATTTCTTAATATAAACACTTAGAGCTATACACTTCCCTCTTAGGAATGCCTTCCTAGTATTCCATAGATGTTTTTATTATCATCTGATTCTAGGGATTTAAAAAATTTATTTCTTGGTTTCTTTAGTGACCCGTTCATAATTCAACAGTGTGTTGTTTAATTTGCATGAGTTTGTGTGTGCTCTGTGGTCTCTCTTGATAATGTAGTTTCGTTTCATTGTGATAAGATAGAGTCAGTTTTCTTATATTTATTAAGACTTGCTTTATTTCTTAATATATGATCAATTTTAGAGAACGTTCCATGTGCTTCTGTGAAGAATGTATATTCTGCAGGATTTGAATGGAATGTTCTGTAGATGCCAGTTGATACTATTTAGTCTATGTTGTCATTTACTCCAGTTGTTTTTTGGTTTACATTTTGCTAGAATAGCCTGTCATTTGGTGAGAATGGGGAACTGAAGTGGCCCACTAATATTATCCTTGGGTTCATCTGTGACCTACATCTAGTAGTGTTTGTTTCATGAGATTGGGAGCGTCCATGTTTGGTGCATATATGTTTAGAATTGTAATGTCCTCTTGTTGGATGGTTCCCTTAATCAGTATATAGTGACCTTCCTGACTAATTTTGTTTTGTTTTGTTAGATAATAGGACAGGGATACCTGCCTGTTTCCCAGGCCCATTTCCTTGAGATCCCATTGTCTATCCTTATACCTAGTATCTGTCTTTCATGGTGAGGTGTGTTTCTTGGAAGCAACAAACAGAAGGACCCTGCCTTTTAATCCATTTTGTGCCTATTGATTGGAGAATTGAGACCATTTATATTTAGAGTTACTATTGAAAGGGGAGCTGCTAATTCCTGTCATTCTTGATGATTTTGTTGTTGTTTTTTTATTCCTCTCTTGCATTAATATTATTCAATTATGGCTTACACTTTCTTGTGGCCTCATATATGTGGATTTCTAAAGCTCATTTTATTATTAGTGAACCGTAGCACCAAACAGGTTACGTTTCTCAACATAGTACTTGAAATAGTGTCTATATTATTTCCCCTTTTTCTTCCCTTCCCTTCCTCACACCTTTTCCCCATCCCTTTCCTTTCCTTCTTCCTTCTCTTTTTCTTCCTCCCTTTCTCCTCTCTTTCCTTTCCTTCCTCCTCCTCTTTTTTATCCAACCTCCTCTCCTTTTGTATTTCTTTTCCCTCCCCTTTCTTCCTTTTTCTCCATTCTCCTTTGCTGTCTCTTCTTTTCCTTCATTTTCCCCTTCTCTCCTCTTCTCTTCTCCCCTTCCCTTTTCTCTTTCCTCTTTCCTGTTGGTATCTTTTTTTTTTTTTTGAGAACAGGGTCTTGCTGTGCAGCCCAGGCTGGCCTTGAACTTGCAACCCAACCACCTCTGCCTCTCTCCTGAGTGCTGGGATTGCTAGGCGTACACCATCACACCTGGCTTGAAATCCAGAATTTGAAGTAACACTTCATTAGTTCTTTAACATTGTTGTAAAAACAATGCCTTTATCTAGGAATTAACTCTACCCTATATTCCACCCTATTTTCCTCAGTTGATGTTTAGAAATCTCTTTAGAAATCTGGCAATACTTTCCCCCTTGTTAGTTTTGGGGCACTCTAGCTGAGTGAGAACAAACCCCATCATGATGCTTAGAACTGAGTGACAGCCAAAGCGAGGTTATTTGTGCTCCAGCAAGGGCAGATGGTCCCTGGCCTGTGTGTTGTTAATTATCGTAACCATGGAAGCATTTGTTTCCTAATATTATGAGTTTCCACATTTAAATGCTAAGGCTTGCCACAGAAGAAAATCCATTTGTGTTTCTAGCTGGGTTCAAATGATTGAAACTGTGTTATTCCCAACATGAGAGATAGTCATTTCTGGGGGCAGGGGGATTGCTGGCTCAGTAATTAGCTTTATAATCTTATCAGGAAGGGGTTCCTGTCTGGGCCAGCAGTGTCTAAATAAAGCAAGGGACTTCCTAGGAAACTGTGAGCTGATGACAGTAACTCTCGTCCTCTAGATAAAAGAATACGAGAAGCTGGACAACGAAGAAGACCGCCTGCGCCGGAGCCGGCAGATGTACGATGCCTACATCATGAAGGAGCTGCTGTCTTGTTCACACGTGAGTGTCCGCGAGCGCCCTGCTCGGCGGGTCGGGGAGGTGCTCTGAAGCATCTTCCAGCATCTTCCAGCATCTTCCAGCATCTTCCAGCATGAAAGCAGAGCAGCAGGGTGACGTTCCAACGTTTAAGCACTGGAACCCAGTCTCCGCATCCTGTCTGTCACCCGCCTCCCTGCCACTCGGACCCAGGGCCCCCTGCAACATGTTCACTCTCCGTATTTCTGGAAGCTAACACCTGTGTTATGGAAAATTGGGTCAATTTTTTTTTTTTAAAGAAGCCTCTGTTTTAGACTTTCTAAAGAAAATCAGACTTTACTGTTAACATTATTCTTGTTATTTGAGGCAGAGTCTCACTGGATAGCCCAGGCTGGCCTCCCACCTCAGCCTCCTGAGTGCTACAGTTATTTATTTATTTATTTATTTAAGAGACAGGGTGGGGGGCGGGAGAGAATGGTCACGCCGGGGCCTCCAGCCACCGCAAATGAATTCCAGATGCATGCACCACCATGTGCATCTGGCTTTACGTGGGTTCTAGGGAATCAAACCTGGATCCTTAGGCGTCATACTTAGTCACAAAGTCATCTCTCCAGCCCCTGAGTGCTACAGTTAGAGGTTTATACCAGTGTGCCCAGGTTGTTGATCATTAATTATTATTGGGGCTATGTTATTTTGCAATGTTGGAGTTGAGCCCCTCCCCTTGTGCTTACCTGCCAGACAGGTGTTGTACCTCTCATCCTCCCCTTCCCCCACGCCCGCCCCTTGCTGTCTTAATTTTAACCTAGCTCTACTTTAACATTAAATGAAACAGAATTTGATACGTGAAAATTTCCAGTGGTTTCTCGGGGTTAGTGAGTAAGATTATTGCGTTATTTTATTCACGACTATTTAAATAATGGCTGGGCTCATCGTCTTCCTTGGAAATCAGATAAGCAATCTAATTTGGCCTAATTAAGATAAACCAGGTTCTCAGGAAACCATTTCACCACCAGAAGGAAGCCAAGTAATTAGAGAGGTGGAGCATCCAATGGGAATGCCTTTGTCTCCATGAAGAAGGGACAGACTGACAGTCTTGGTCAACGCAGTAGTCACTGGCCACACATGTGGCTATTTAGTTTGTTTAAATTAAAAAACAAAACAAAACAAAACAAAAACTGCCTGGAACCGCCTTAGCACTCGGGGCTGGTACAATTCTTAGGACCTTTGAGTGCCTGTGGCTGAGGCTGTCGGTAGTTTCTGTTGCTTCCCTGTCCTTGGGATCCTCCGCTGCACAGAGGGCATCTCTAGCCGCAGGATCCTCTCTGCTCTGGGCTCTGCTGTTTCCCTGGCCTGGCTGAGCCCTGGAAGATGCACGTGCTCGGTGGAGCCCCATGTATGTGGCTTCCATTAGCTAGGCGATGGATGGGGCTGTAGCGGCGGGATGTGGTCTTGCTACGCTGTTTTTCTTGTTGCGCATCATTAAAGAGAACACAGGTTACAATGTCAGTGAAGAGATAGGTTTCCACTCATGTCAGTTTGAAGCCCCATTCTACTTGGGTTCAGCTCCCAGGCACATGTACCTACATTCATTTTCATCAATTTATTTGCAAGCAGAGAGAGAGAGAGGAGAGGGAGAGGGAGAGGGAGATAGCGAGATGACACACACAAACATCCAGAGAGATAGAAAAAGGGGAGAGAGAGAGAGAGAGAGAGAGAGGGAGAGAGAGAGAGAGAATGGGTGGGTGTGCCAGGGCCTCCAGCTGCTGCAAATGAACTCCAATGCATCTGGCTTTACATGGGTACTGGGAAATTGAACCTGGGTCATTAGACTTTGCAGGCAAATGCCTTAACACCTAAGCCATCTCTCCAGTCCAGTCAGTTACATTTTTATTGTTAAAATTTTCTGTCTGGGCTGGGGAGATGGCTCTGTGGTTAAAGGTACTTATTTTCAAACCTACTGGCCTGTGTTTGATGCCCACATAAAGCCGGATGCACAAAGTGGCATATACATCTGGAGTTTGTTTGCAGTGCAAGAGGCCCTGGAATGCCCATCTTCACTCACTCGTTTGTTCATTCATTCTCTCTCTTTCTCTCTCTGCTTGTGAATAAATAAATAAAATTATTTTTCAAAATAAAGCACAATAAAAAAAATTCTGCCTTTGATTTTTGAAAGCCCTTCTCCAAGCAAGCCGTAGAGCACATACAGAGCCACCTGTCCAAGAAACAAGTCACCGCCACTCTTTTTCAGGTAAGACAAAGTCGCTCCCCAACTAATCCATCTCCTGTGCTTCACCGTCAGGTTTGGTGACACGCTTTGTGCCTGTGGGTTGTAGGGAAGTTGATTTGTTAAGACTCTTCTGGAATGAAGGAAGCTCTGTCTTGCCTGTCTTGCTCCCTGGGCTGTGCTCTTTGGGCTTCGTACACTTTCCTGAAAAGGCTTATCCTGTGCCATTACGTTCTAGAAATCCATCAAGATGAGGCATCCAGAGTACAAAGCCTTTGCCCATGAGCAGCAGGGACTTTACAAGATTTATTTCTGTCGTTCCAAGGTGTCAGCGCTCTCAGCGATTATCCCCTGGATTAAATAGGATTTATTTTATTTATTTATTTTTTTAAGAGAGTGAAGAGTGGATGTGTGAAGGACCCGGAGTCACACGAGGCATCGTGTGCTGCCCCACTGCGCCTGTTTTGACGACCGTGAGGTCGGATAGATTTATTTACATGCTGAGACTTGGAAAGCTAACTTCGTGGCTGGCAGGACTGTGCATTTGGTGTTGTTGAGGGTGGATGGCTTTGTAGCCTGGGTCTTTTGTAGAGAAAGCAGCGGTTTGCAAGGAGTCAGATTCTCAAGTGGATAGAACCCTCTTTATGTTTCTGTGAATCGTCAGGACTGAAAGACAACCATTGAGCAATTCGTTTTCATAAGTAAGAAGAATTGACTGATGTTCTTCTTGGATTACCCACACTTTATTATTTTTTTCTTTCTTTATTTTTATTATTAAATATGGACATATTTTGTATGTAAACATCACATGTTGGTATCATCCTTTCCCTCCTCCTTGTCCCCTTTCTGAAGAGGCCTTCCTCACTAGGGATGCAGGTCAACCCCATGGGGACTGTGGGTTGTGCATTATGGGGGTAGCAGTCAGTTATGGGGGAGAGAGGCAATGTCTCTGTGCAAAATGTCCCAACTTCTGGCTCTAACCATCTTTCCGCCCCCTCTTCCACAAAATTCTCTGAGCCATGCTGGGAGGATTACCCACACTTTAAGCAGTTAGGTCATCTGGTTTTGAGCTGGTGTTTAGAGAGTATTTATTTATGCAAAATGAAGTTTATTACAGAGAGAGTGCTAACCTGACCTTTATTTTATTTTATTTTTTAAATTTAAATTAAAAAAAAAATTCTTTTAGCGAAAGAGTGAGCGAGAGAGAGAGAGAGAGAGAGCATGCACATATGAGAGAGAGACAGAGAGAGAGAGAGGATTGGTGTGCCAGGGCCTCAGCCACTGAAATCGAACTCCAGATGCTTGTACCACCTAGTGGGCATGTGAGACCTTGTGCTTGCCTCACCTTTGTGTGTCTGGCTTATGTGGGATCTGGGGAGAGATTGAACATGGGTCCTTAGGCTTCGCAGGCAAGTGCCTTAACCACTAAGCCATCTCTCCAGCCCCTGACCTTTTTTTTTTTTTAAAATATTTTATTTATTTTTTTGCAAGCAGGGAGATACAGAAAGACAGAGAGAGAGAGAGAGAGGGAGAGAGAGAATGGTCACGCCAGAGCCTCCAACCACTACAAAAGAACTCCAGATGTATGAGGCATTTTATACATCTGGCTTATGTGGGTCCTGGGGAATCGAACCCATGTTGTTAGGATTTGCATGCAAGTGCCTTAAATGCTGAACCATCTCTCCAGCCTCCAACTTAACCTTTTGAACACATGGACATTAATGGATTGTCTGTTACCTTTCCATTAGAATAATTAGGTGTACTCTTCCTGACATGTAGGACCTGTCTGCAAAGTCCTGAAGATTCCAGGCTTCTGCTCTGGACTTCACTGACTAACCTGGGTTTTAATCAGGGGCTGTATTTGTGATAGATGCACAAGGTGGCACATGCATCGGGAATTCATTTGCAGTGGCTGGAAGACCTGGCACGTCCATTCTCTGTCTCTCTCTTTCTTTCTCTCTCTTAAATAAATAGTTTTTAAAATGCATGAAAATAGAAGTCCAGTGAGATGAACGCAGAGAGGCAGTACTCCTGTCAGCTGTGACCGGGTTGTTGAGTGTGCCGAGACAGGACCCTGCTAGAATCATTCAACGTAACCTGTACCCTTGCAGCTCAGGACTGAACTTTAGATAGAAGCTATGTGTTTGCAGCTCCTATGGGTAGAGGTGCACTAGGCAATAAAGTCAGGTGAGGTGCATGCTGAAACAATATTTCTTTGAAAGCAAATGCAAATGCTTTGTATTGTTTTATTATTTTTATTATTTTTTGGTTTTTCGAGGTAGGGTCTCACTCTGGCCCAGGCTGACCTGGAATTCACTATGTAGTCTCAGGGTAGCCTCGAACTCACAGTGATCCTCCTACCTCTGCTTCCCTGAGTGCTGGGATTAAAGGCATGCACCACCACGCCCGGCTATTAATTATTTTTTTGTTATTTTATTTACCATTTATGGGGTTTGCAAAATTGACTTTGGGGATAGTTGATGCATAGGTGTATTTGGTGGTGGGGTCTGGGGGAGCCTGGCTGCTGTTTGGCTCCTAAAAGCTGCCAGACCCTGGGCTCTGCAGACAGCATTCTTCAATATGTTTATTTAATTGCCACAGTAGCCTCAGAAATTACATGTGACCATCTGTGGTGGGTTGATTCAGGTGTCTCCCATAAACTTAGGTGTTCTAAATGTCCTAAATTCTAGGTTCCCAGCTAATGGAGATTTGGGAATTAATACCTCCTGGAGGCAGTGTATTATTGGGGGTGGACTTATGGGTGTTATAGCCAGTGTCCCTTGCCAGTGTTTGGCACACTCTCCTATTGCTGTTGTCTACCTGATGTTGGTCAGGGGGTGATGTCTACCCTCTACTCATGCCGTCACTTCCCCCTGCCATCATGAAGCTTCCCCTCAAGTCTGTAAGTCAAAATAAACCTTTATTCCTACAAGCTGCTCTTGGTTGGATGATTTCTGCCAGCAATGTGAACCTGACTGCAACAGTAATGTTGGTACTGAGAGTGGGGTCAATTGCTGCTAGACACCTGACTGTGTGGCTTTGGCCTTTTGGAGTTGATTTTCAAAAGGAATGTGGAAGGATTTGAAACCTTGGCCTAAGAGATGCCTTGCAGTGCTGTAAGTATAGCTTGATGGACTATTCTGGTCAGAGTTGAAAGACCTGAATGCAGTAAGAACTATGGACTGTGTGAGGTTTGGCTTGTGAGGGTGAGAAAGAGCTTTGCTTGGACTGGGCTAGAAGCAGTTTTTGTGAGAGGCTTGCTGTTATGCCTGGGTCCTGAGAAGCTGTACAGGGTTGCTTTGCATAGAAGTAGACTGGTGTGAGCAGAGGGATATGGCACAGAAATGAAATCTTTGGGCCAAAACTGCTGACTGTTCAGCGACAATTGAGAGATTACAACCTTTAAGAATGGGCCAGCTGACCTGCACTAGGGCAACAGGAAGAATGTATATTCTTTTGAAGGGGCCTGAGTGCTCAAGGAGTGTCCTGTTCTTCAAAGTCTGCTTTATTCCCCCCATGGATTAACAAATTGGCACCCTATCTGGTATTATGGAGTATAAGAAATACAGGAAAGAGAGGGTCATTGAATTTGCAACACGGTCTTGTGTTTTGGAAACAGGCACGGACAGTGTGAAGCAGGTTTGCTAGATGCCTGCATGGAGACCTGATGGAGCTGTGAGGATGAACCGTGGGTTGCAGTGGAGACCCAGTGGAGATGCAGGGACCATGAGATAGCTGCCAAGGAGAGCATCTGGCCCTGAATGAAGTTTTCTAGGGCTATGAGTAGCCTAGCTGGAGGGGCAGAATTGGAACTCCAGAGACTATTGCTGGTTAGAATGATCAGACTTGGACATTTGTCACTGGCTAGAGTTGTTGGACTTGGAGCTACAGTTTGATGTTTGCCCTGTTTAAATTTTATATGGGTTGAATATTTCTTTGCTATGCCCAATGCCATCTTTTGCAGTGTGAGTGCTTGTTCTGTGCCATTATGGGGTTTTGGGGGACTTTTTGGTATTATGGCTGAGCTAAAAGACCTTTGATTATGGGGATGTTTGAACATCATTGAGATTGCTAAACATTATGGGGACTTTTAAAGTTGGACTGAATGCATTGTATTTTATATCATGTATGGTTATCAGTTTATGGGGGCTGGGGCAGAATGTGGTGGTTTGATTCAGGTGTCCCCCATAAACTTAGGTGTTCTGAATTCTAGGTTCCCAGATGATGGAGATTTGGGAATTAATGCCTCCTGGAGGGAGTGTATTGTTGGGGTGGGCTTATGGGTGTTATAGCCAGTTTCTCTTGCCAGTGAATTCTTTCCTATTGCTGTTGTCCACCTGATGTCGGCAAGGGGGTGATGTCCACCCTCTGCTCATGTCGTCATTTTCCCCTGCCATCATGGAACTTCCCCTCAAGTCTGTAAGCAAAGATAAACCCTTTTTTCACAAAAGCTGCTCTTGGTTGGGTGATTTCTGCCAGCAATGCGAACCTGACTGCAACACCGTCCCTGTTCATAGATGAAGAGTCTCGAGGACAGCCTGTTGCAGGAACTCTCGCTTTGCCCGGCCGCCCTGGCGCGTTGATGGTTGCTTGTGTTAAGACGTGGCGAGGCCATCTGAAGAAGTCCTTGGCTTTCATCTGTCACTTTGCTAGCAGGAAGTATGGAGTCTCTGGTTCGAATAGGAAAGAAAAGCATGAATGAACATGATTGTTTCCTTAGTAGAAAACCCAACGTAGATAAATTTAGCCTTCTCATCACTCTTAGAGTGGTTCTGTGTTTGTGTGTTGAAGTCTGTGACCCTCTCAGACTTGTCGAGGACTTATCAACAAAAGATGTTGTGTGTGCCTGTGGGATCTCAGGATTGCTGGGCTGGAAAGGCTAAGGGGGGGGGGCGGTATTCAGTTTCCCTTTTACCAAGGAGGGAAGGGAATCCATGTGGTTTACGACCACTCTCAGACCACAGCCCTGCAAGAAGCGCAGGGTCACCTCGCCCTCACCTCCCCACGAAAGGACAGCCTGGGCTCCTGCGGGTCCCCACTCTCTCTGCCTGCCCGGTGTCCCCGTGCCCTCGTCAGGCCTGTCTTTCTCGTAATGTTCAGATGATCCTCGGCACAGAAGAGGTTCAGTTTATCATGGCTGTGCACTTCAAGGGTAGATGTGATGGTGTTTCCCTAAAGACGCTAACGGGCTCGGCTGAGCTGTGACACAGTCATCATTTATCTTGTCTCTGTTTCATCACGTGTGTTTGGTAGTGTGTGAAACATGCGGAAGTGAACGTGGCGCCCTCGCCTGCTTCCCAGTACACTTGCTCAGAGACGGAACTGGTCCTGGGGCCTCTTTGCCTGCAGGGGGAGGGGCAGAACTAAGACCAACTCTCCTTCCTGGGTCCTGTGAGCTCTGTGGTTCTACAAGGTGGAAATGTCACTAGGAAAGTAGTCGGATTACACACTTAACACCGAGTCTTTCAAACTCAGTGCAGATGAGAAGGGCTGTGTCGCAGTCAGCGTCTCATTGCTCGGACAAACATCCAGCCAGACGCAGCTTGTGGGAGGAAAGGGGCGTGTTCCAGGCTTACGGAGTGTCAATGGTGGAAGAAACTGCTCACTTCCACAGAGAGAGAAAAGGCGTGTTTCTCTTTCCACATACCTTTGGGCTGGAATCCAGATCCGGTCCCAATCACACCTTAGGGCTGAACTCCAAGATCTGTGCCCTCCCCACCCCCCCAAGTGACACCTCTTCCCCAGTAGGGCTCCACCCACTGGAGACCCAAAATTCAAGCCTGAGTCTATGGGGCCATATATTCAAACGGCCACAGGCAGCAGCTTCCAAGACACGCTGTGTTACTCATCTGAGCCCAGTGCCACATGAAAACGTGGGGTCCTTTTCTCAAAAATGAGTAAGGGTTACAAGATGATGACACAGGGGTATTAGACCAAGTGCCAGGTTCTTCTAATTGGCATGCTTGCGACGCCAGCCCTGGTCTGTCTAGGGAGTTCCTGACGATGGCCACGTATTAATAACCAATGGCTAGTCTCTAGTGACGAGGGGCTCACCAAACAGGACGGGTGTGAGGATGAGATGATCTGGGAGTGTTGGTTGTGGTCCTCACGAGCCTGAGTGTATTGGTCCGTGTTTGTCACTCTAATATACAGATGTTTTCTTCCATCCTTTCCAGCCATACATAGAAGAGATCTGTGAAAGTCTCCGTGGCGATGTTTTTCAAAAATTTATGGAAAGGTATGGAACTTTTATATAATCTCACAGTGCATAGACGTGATCCATTTTTCCCAGTATCTGCTGTCCTAAAAAGTGTATACTATGCCTGGCGTGGTGACACACGTCTTTAATCCAAGCACTTGGGAGGCAGAGGTAGGAGGACTGCTGTGAGCTCGAGGCCACACTGAGACTGTTTAGTGAATACCAGGTCAGCCTGGGCTACAGTGAGAGCCTACCTCAAACAAATAAACAAACAAATAACCAAACAAACAAAAGTATATTATTATACCCCTTATTACACCACAAGGACTGCCTGAGGCCTTCCTAACACCACAGTAAATCCTATAACCCTGCAGAGGAAGGCCCCAGGGAAACAGGAACGGGAGAGGGAATAAAAGAGTATAATCTGTTTAAAGAAATAAATACAGGGCCGGAGAGATAGTTTAGTGGTTATAAGGCATTTGCCTGCCAAGCCAAAGGACCCAGGTTCAATTCTCCAGGACCCATGTAAGCCATATGCACAAGGGGGAGCATGTGTCTGCAGTTTGTCTGCAGTGGCTGGGGGCCCTGGTGCGCCCATTCTCTCTCTCCCTCTCTCTCTCTTTCTCTGTCAAAGAAATAAAATAAAATATTTTAAAACAAGAAATAGATTAAAAATGTATATTAATATATTCAATCAGCAAGTACTTTTGGCCATGGCCTATGGCCCGCCTTCCGTGATAACACTGTGTTACGATTGTGGGGTTTTACAGCCTGATAGTCCCTAGACTTCCAGTTTACCAGCGTCAATCTGATCTAAAACTTAAGTCGAATGAGAAACGTCCATCTTAGAAGCACTGTATTGGGAGCCCTTTTGATAATCAACCATAGCCACATTGGATCTGATTTCATTTGTTGGGTTTTGAAGGCCTGTCTCCCAGAGGAGGGCAGGCCTTGAACTTGGTTCTGTATGTGAAGTCTTGGAATGCCCGAGAGCGAATGCCTCTCTCTGAACGTGGGCATCATCTGCACCCAGATGCCCCTGTGGGTCAGCACATTGCCGAGCACGTGTGTCCTCTGGTGTTCTGAACTTGGTTGGTGCCCTGCTGAGCCACGGGCCTCCTCAGTGTTCTGAGATGAGGAGGAGGAGGAATCCAACTCCAAACCCAAGTCTGGGTTGCCATGGGCACAGCTCTCTGGGTTGCTTTCCAGGCAGCAGCCGTGAAGAGCTTAGCTTGCAGCTGCTCAGTGATTGTGCTAGAAGATCAACCACTGCCTCTCTGTGGTTGCCTTCTCCCAATACTCAAACAATTAGAGCAGTGCTTTAATACTTTAAAAAATGTTTTAGGGCTGGGGAAGTGGCTTAGCAGTTAAGGCACTTGCCTGCGAAGCCTAAGGACCCCGGCTTGATTCCCCAGGACCCATGTAAGCCAGATGCACAAGGGGTCACATGCGTGTAGAGTTCGTTTGCAGTGGCTATAGGCCCTGGCGTGCCCATTCTCTCTTTCTATCAGCCTCTTCCTCTCTCTCTCTCTCTCTCAAATAAATACATAAAATATTAAAAATATTTTACTTATTTATTTGCAAGCAGAGAGAGGCAGGCAGAGAGAGAGAGAGAGAAAATGGGTGCACCATGGTCTCCAGCCACTGCAAGTGAACTCCAGACACATGTACCACTTTGTGCATCTGGCTTTACATGGGTACTGGGGAATTGAACCCAGGTCCTTAGGCTTTGTAGGCAAGAGCTTTAACCATTGAGCTGTCTCCCCAGCCCAAGAGCAGTTTTTATTTTTTATTTTTTATTTGTTAAAGCTGCACTGTGAGCCGGGCGTGGTGGTGCACGCCTTTAATCCCAGCACTCGGGAGGCAGAGGTAGGAGGATCACCGTGATTTCAAGGCCACCCTGAGACTACATAGTGAATTCCAGGTCAGCCTGAGCTAGAGTGAGACCCTACCTCGTAAAACCAAAAAAAAAAAAAAAAAAAAAAGCTGCACTGTGATTCCACCAGGGTTCAGGAGATAATTTCCCCCTAGAGCAGAGCCCCGATATTCACGCTGTGACCGCCCCCTCCGAGCTGAGCGGCGGCAGGAGCTGTGGGCAGGCGGCTCAGCGAGGGCTGGGGTGCAGGTGGCGGGGCTGCAGCTGAGCTCCAGCTGCATCTCTCCCCGGGGTGTCCCCTGCCTGCCCCTGTCAAATCTCACTGTTCCTGCTCCTGAGTCCTCTTCGCTTCTGTGTGATCCTGGGGAGAGCGGAGAGATGGAGCAAGGGGGCTCTGCCCTGGGCTTCTGGCTCTACCTGCTCCAGGCCAAGGCCTGGTCCTGGTCCTTTACCTCTGAAGTTCACTGCTCGGGGGAATCTCAGGGAAGGGGCTTACATTAGACAACGTGGCATGCACACTATACATTTTGAAGCAGCCACAGATTCATGTAAATGAGTTAGTTTTAAAGTCAGCTTGTTAATTCTTACACATTTTAGCTCTTTTAAAAAAAATTACTTATTTTATCTACTAGAGAGAGAGAGAGAGAGAATGGGCACACCAAGGCCTTTAGCCACTGCAAACGCACTCCAGGCACATGTGCCACCTTGTGCATTTGGCTTATGTGGGTACTGGGGAACCGAACCTGGGTCCTTTGGCTCTGCAGGTAAGTGCCTTAACCACTAAGCCATCGCTCCAGCCCCATTTCAGTTCTTTCATTTTAGTGTATTCTCAAATTAGAAAAAAAAAAAATCCATGTCAGGCTATGAGCGTGAGTTTGGTTTTGGAAAGCACAGACCTTCTACATGTGGGGCCACGTAGCCCTTGGAATCAGCAGGCTCAGCCGGGCCAGTGAGCGAGTACACTAACAGAAACGGGGGAGCTCCTGGTGTAAGAGGAACGCCTGGGCAGTGTGGGCCGGGGCTCTCTGGCTGGGAAGGGAGGCTGTCTGTCTTCCAGGTGAGGCCTGTGAGCCTGGCTCACGCGGTGAACTTCATTTGTTCAGCAGAACAGACGGAGTTGGCGTTGGCGCTAAAGCAGGTGTCTCCACCCCTCCAGCATCCCAGAATTTCTGTTCTTTATTCTCTAAGGCCTTGGCACGTCCCAAAGTCCATGCTCAGCATGAGGGTGCTTTTCTTTTCCGGGCTTGCCAAACCCCCAGCCCCAACGAGGTTAGTTGTGAAGGTGTCAGAAGGAGAGAGTACACAGACGGGTTGCAGGCTCCCAACCTCAGCACCTGTGAGAGAAGAGCAGAGATGAGCCCAGAAGACCGAGGGGCTTTGAAGGCTGGTGTGTGTCCCTGCCCGATGGACCCCTGATGGGGCTGTGTTGTCTGCATGCACCTGCCCTAAAAAAAAAATTTGAAAACTCTGAAAATATATTTTTTAATTTTCCGGTCTCATGGAGACTGTTAGAAAAGTCTATAAAAGACCCTTTAAAAGTCATCTTTGGGGCTGGAGATATGGCTCAGTAGCTAAGGCGCTTGCCTGCAAAGCCAAAGGACCTAGGTTCAGTTCCCCAGGACCCATGTAAAGCCAGATGAACAAGAAGGCGCATGCATCTGGAGTTCGTTTGCAGTGCTAGAAGTCCTGATGAGCTCATTCTCTTCTCTAACTGCCTCTTTCTCTCTCTCTCTCTCTCAAATATGTAAATAAAATATTTTTTAAAAAGTCATCTTTGGTTCTCTGGGAAAAGTTGCTGAGTAGTCACAAAGACTTGGATTGTGACTTTCCATTGCCGCAATCAGTAGCGGTGGTTAAAGCTTCCTCAGTAGGAAAGACCTTTTTAGTGACGCCCATGGCGAACTGTGAAGTCGGATTGTCTTATGGTGCTGTTAATTCCTACAACTTCATAAGAATTCCCTCTTTCCTCCCCGCTTCCCCTCTTTTGTTCCTTCCTTCATGGGTAAGGAATTATGTGAAGACAGAATGAGGTGCAACCATCTGTTCCTTCCCCCCTCTCCCACCCACTTCTGGGACTGAATCCAGGGCCTCATACTTGCTAGACTAGCAATCTCCCTCTGAGCTACATCCCCGTCCCCGTAGAGGCATCTATCTAATAACACTGTAAAGACACACTGCCTGTTGATGAATAAGCCGTCACCACTATGTCCTTGCCAAGTCCTGGTAGGACAGATATTTCCCCTGCTCCATGGACGAAGGCCACATCCAGCAAATAGTTGAGAAGGTAGTGGGAGCACTTGGCCTCTGGGTGCTAGTGTGAGGGGAAGACACACGGAGTTTGCTGATCTGCGTTCAAAGTCAGCTCCATCCACTCTGTCCTAGTGCAACCTTGGCCCACCAGCATTTTTTGGTCTTGGTCTTCCCAGCTGTAAAAATGGGACCAGGACAGCACTGTGTGTGTGTGTGTGTGTATGTGTGTGTGTGTGTGTGTGTGTGTGTGTGTGTGTAGCTGGTGAAAGGACTGCAGGAACTGGGCCTGGCACGTGTGAACAATGACTTGTTTGCTAGTCTTCAAATTATTTGTAAACATTGTTTTTGATCATTTGAGTTACTGTGTTCAATAGAGCAGCCACAAAGCCCCCTATAGCTCCCGAGTGCCGGCAATGTGACTAGTCCAATTGAGACATACGGTATGTGTCAGAGAAACGATAAGACTTCATAGAGAAACAAGAAGAGATGAACCTGGGAGTGATTTCACCTTATACTGGTGACTACATATGTACATGGCTGGTGTGTTCCCAGTTGGACAGTGCTCATTCCGATAAAAACGTCACCATAGCTGATGCCAGTTAAGGAGATTCACCAAGTCTTTCATTTCCACTGTAAAGTAAAGTGATGAGTGTTTTCATGGAAACAGTGTGTAAATGAGTGCTGCTCTCACTGCTAGCCTGACAACCAGCCCCAGGGAGATGGCGATAGACACAGAGGACACTCAAAACTCACCAAAGCAGAAATCCAGAGGTTTCAGGGGAGCTTAACATTAAGGTCATCTTCTAACACAGCCACCAAGGCTCAGGGAGCATTGTACAAGAGGGGGTGGAAAGACTGCAGGAGCCACAGGGTGGGAAGGAGTATCTTGAAATATTGTTTGACCCACCACAGAGACTGACTGACACACTCAGGACACCATGGTGGATACCAATAACCCTGCTGAGGAGGGTCCCTCGGTGGGGCTGGGGGCAGGGGAGAGAGAACACAAGAGGATATAACCCGATGGGAGTAGGGCCAACCTGATAGATTTATACAATAAAATTCACAATCAACTACAACAACAAAAATACAGTGTTTAAGATTCCTTAAAAGATACACCACCGCAACAAAACAATCTTTAAGAAAACTTTCCCCATGTGAGGAGCAAGATGAAAGCCTGGTGTCCGCTGTCACCACTGTTTTAGAAGTCTGGCTCACTTGGCATTTAAGCTTTCAGTAATGATCTGTATTCTCTTTTAGTGACAAATTCACCAGGTTTTGTCAGTGGAAAAACGTAGAATTAAATATTCATGTAAGTATCATCTTTTTTTTTCTGTTTTCCTTTTTTTTCAAAAAAAATAAAAATAAAAATAAAAATAAAAACTTCCTGTGGCTTAGCGGCGTGAGAAAGTGCGTTGTTCTGGAACGTTCTCCCCAGGGGTACACAGCCCAAACAGATGTCCTTCTTGAGTGAACGTCCTCGCTCCCATGCGCACTGGTAAACAATTGAAGTATTAACTCGTTTTTTTTTTCATATTTGTAGAAGGATGTGCTTGTTTATGTAAGAAGGGCTATTTTAAGCTGTGATATATTGACCCTTTAACGAAAATAGTAGTAAAAATACAAGTCTTTCACTTAATATAACTCCCACATGGCCTTGGTGTTGTTGTGCCTGTGAAGTCCCCTTCCTCCATCTCATTATTGGGTAAATCATAAAAATGATGACATGTCTTAGTCAAGTCTCATTGTTTTTCTTACTTTGAAAATGACACAGTTATCTTTAAATGCTGCTGTCTTCCTGGCATGTGTTTCCTTGGAGATTGGGCGAGATGATTGTATTTTTTTTTTGTTTTTATTTTTATTTATTTATTAGACAGAGAAAGAATGGGCCCACTAGGGCCTCCAGCCACTGCAAACAAAGTCCAGCCACATGCACCACCTTGTGCATCTGGCTTCCGTGGGACCTGGAGACTCAAACCTGGGTTCTTAGGCTTTGCAGACAAGCGCCTGTACCGCTAAGCTGCCTTTCCAGCCCTGTATTTTTTTTTTTTTAATTTTAAGACTTGTAGTTGAAATAATATGGCTGGAAGGGAAATTTTTAACCTTCCCTTTTTGTTGCATTTCCTGGCAGAATTTAGAAGCAAGAGGTTGTAACATGAATACTAAAAGATCCACAGTATACCCTGGCTTGGTGGCACAGGCCTATAATCCCAGCCACTTTGGAGGCTAAGGCAAAAGGGTCACAAGTTCAAGGCCAGCCTATACAATTTAGTGAGACTCTGTCTCAAAATATAAAGTGAAAAGGCCGGGCGTGGTGGCGCACGCCTTTAATCCCAGCACTCAGGAGGCAGAGGTAGGAGGATCACTGTGAGTTCGATTCCAGCCTGGGATTATGGCGTGAATTCTAGGTCAACCTGGGATAGAGCAAGACCCTACCTCACGGCAGGGGGGGGGGTGTGCAGAAAAAAGTGAAAAGTATACCGTGTCTATGGCTCGGATGATCAGGCGCTTGCTTAACATGTGGACGGTTCTAACACTGAAAGAAGAAACACCCCGAGTATCTCCCTGGCTCTTACAGAAGCAGCGCATGTTTCCATCCTTCCAAACTAAGGTCCTCATGGACTCTGGCAGCCATGAAGCCTGGCTCATGGGCATGGGTGTGATGGTTTAAGGGTTGTGTGTTGGGGGACCCTTAAATGATCTCACCTTGACCTTGCCACGCTACACGAACCAGGAGGTGTTTGCTGCCATCTGTGGGCCTCCTACCATGAACTTGGGATTCACGGTGCACTTTAGGAAAACCCCCTGCTGAGCACAACCGAGGAAGGACCCGGCTGCGGAATAAAGCGTCTTTGTGTGCCTGGCTCACACCGGCTCTTGTCTTTGAGCTCATGTGAGCGGCATGCGCCCTGGCTCTTCACTGATGTCATTAAGGAAAAAGTCACAGGGCCAGCCTCAGCCCGTGACACTTCCCAGAATTGCCTGGTTGTCCCAAGCCTCTAGCTTCAGGATAGGTGAGATGGCCTGGCCTTTTGACTAGACATTCTATATTCATTTCTCCTCAAGGATGCTTCTTACGACCTGAGGTGGACAAGGGTGGAGGGCCGGTCTAGGTGACTGTCCTCTTTTCCCTGTATACTTGCTGTGCCTGGGACACTGTGGGGTGGACCCACGGTCTGTTTGAAATCATACAACCCTGTGTGCCCCACCTTTCAGCCTAAGGAATCCGTTGTGGAAGGGGTTATATGCCCACGTCAGACTTGCTAAATATGTTCTGTATGAAAATAGAAATGTTTGCAATGGCATGAGTCTATGTGATGTCATGTGTTCATTTTGTATGAAAATAAAAATGTTTGTAATGGCATGTCTCTATGCGACGTCACGTGATCATTTTGTACCTTTCGCTTCCACAGCTGACCATGAACGACTTCAGTGTGCACAGGATTATTGGACGAGGAGGATTTGGGGAAGTGTACGGTTGCAGGAAAGCAGACACTGGCAAAATGTAAGCCTTCTGTCTCCTCTTTTACCGAACTATTGTGAGCGTATGAAGCCTTGATTGCGCATTAGTCATGGAGAGTGGATGGCAAGCCTGACCTCGGCCTCCCAGGACTGCCGGGCAGCCGAAGAGGCGCCGGGTGAAGGCCCGTGGCTAGGGCTGTAGGAGGACAGGTCCGGTGCTAAACGGGGAGGAGGGATTTCCTGACATCCAGTGGCCTGGGATCTTCAGCCTCCCGCGGGTAGGAATGTACACGCTGATTTTCTTAAGTTTGTCTACATCCCTCCACATCGTGTTTTTTTTTTTAAAGGAAGAATTTTATTTAATATTGTGTTTATTATTTGTGAGAGAGAAAGAGGCAGAGAGAGAGAGGGAGAGAGAAACGGAGGGGGGGGGGGGAGAGAGAGAGAGAGAGAATAGGCACACCAGGGCCTTTAGCCACTGCAACAAACTCCAGGCGCATGCGCCACCTTGTGCATCTGGCTTTATGTGGGTCCTGGGGAATGGAACCTGGGCCCTTAGCCTTTGCAGGCAAGCGCCTTAACCACTAAGCCATCTCTCCAGCCCAACACATTTTTTTAAATCTATGTCTTCTACCCAATTGATGATAGAATCTCTTCATTACTAAGTGACTACCTGTTTTTTCTCATAGTATGTGCAAAATGGATATTTCTTTTTAAAAATTCTTTCTTTATTTATTTGAGGAAGAGAGGCAGATAGAGAAAGGAAGAGAGAAAGAATGGGCACACCAAGGCCTCCAGCCACTGAAAATGAACTCCAGACACATGCTGCGCCTTGTGCATCTGGCTTACGTGGGTCCTGGGGAATTGAACCTGGTTCCTTTGGCTTTGCAGGCAAATGCCTTAACCTCTAAGCCATCCCTCCAGCCCTCTTTTTTCTTCTATGTGCAGTATGTGGTGTGTGTGCGTGGGTGTTCCATTCCAATCCGTCAGCTGCATTGGTGCTGCAGGCCGTGCAGCCATCTTTCTGTTTGCTCCTAGGTATGCGATGAAGTGCTTAGATAAAAAGCGGATCAAGATGAAGCAGGGAGAGACACTGGCCTTGAACGAGAGGATCATGCTATCTCTCGTCAGCACCGGGGTAAGTGCCCAGGTCCGGCGTCGCTTCTGAAGGCTGGGTATTTCAGAGCAGGGCACGTTGGTTTTGGCTTTGCCAGTGGACTCCGTGGCAGGATGGTGCCAGGATGGGGCAGAGCATGTTTTTTTTTTTTTTTTCTTTTTCCTACCTGGGTTCTGGGTCAGGAAAGTGTAGCTCCCTTCATTGCACACACACACCACTTCCTTTATGCCCGTCCACGTACCCCGGTTTCCTTCTTTGTAGAGTGTCATAGTCCAGAAGGCAGAAAATAATGGAGAAAAATTTTTAAAAAATCACTGGAATATAGTGAAGAATTGTCTACATGGTGGACTAACCCTAAGAGAAGGAAATCACTCCTGCCCTTCATGAGCAAGGCAGAGGATCTGGTCATGGGTTGGTCCACTCTGAACTGTCCTTTGGGCTTCGGGCTTCAAGGGCGACTCTTGGTCAGCGCTCCCTGAGGCCATTGCCGTCTCCATGCTGCCTGTCTGCTTAGGGACATTTTGTTTGTGTGCCAAGTTGCCGTTCATAGAGCAGCGTGTGGAAATGAGCTTTCACTCTGGGGTGTTTTTGCTGGTAAATCAGGTTTCCACCATGGCTTCACTTTCTGTGACTGAAACCCTCAGCTGTGGGGACCTTGGCTTTGGGGCTGGAAGCGTGGCTCAGGGACAGAGCCCTTGACAGGCACGCAGAAGGCCTGAAGTCCTGGCTTCTCTCTGTGTGCTACAAACAAGCAAAAACCCACATCCCCGGTGGCTTTAAAAAAAATATTTGGGGGCTGGAGAGATGGCTTAGTGGCTAAGGTGCTTGCCTGCAAAGCTGAAGGACCCAGGTTCAATTCCCCAGTACCCACATAAGCCAGACTCACAGGGCGGTTCATACATCTGGAGTTTGTTTGCAGTGGCTGGAGGCCCTGGCATGCCCATTCTCTCTCTCTCTCTCTCTCTATCTGCCCCCCCTCAAATAAATAAATAAAATATTTTTAAAAATTAAAAAATATTTATTTGCAAGCAGAGAGAGATGGAGAGAAGAGAGACAGAGAGAATGGTCGCACCAGAGCTTCTAGCCACTGCAAATGAACTCCAGATGCATGCGTCACTTTGTGCATCTGGCTTTGTGTGGGGACTGGAGGATTGAACTTGGGTTGTTAGGCTTTGCAGGCAAGTGCTTTAACCGCTAAGCCATCTCAAGCCCCATCCTGCAGTGTTTTTTATGTGTTTTTATACATAAAATACACACTGAGCCAGGTGTAGTGGCACATGCCTTTAATCCCAGCACTCAGGAGGCAAGAGGTAGGAGGATCGCCGTGAGTTCAAGGCCACCCTGAGACTACATAGTGAATTCCAGGTCAGCCTGGGCTAGAGTGAGACTCTTCGTTGAAAAAACAAACAAACAAACAAAAAACAAAAACAAAAAAACAAACAACATTGAGCCATCATAGAACTCCTTCCACTCAGAACCCTGCAGGAGGGTGTAGAAGTCAGAGAGGTGTCAGCTGGCCCCCACAGCGGGGCAGGGATGAGGAGCCAGGGCTCAGGGCAGCCTCACTGCGTAGCCCACTTGCGAATTCAATGCGGAACACTTATGCCGGCAGACTTCTGACTCGCCGCTGAGTTCTGCGCAAGGGGCCGTTTGCCAAGAGGATTTGAAAGGTCCAAACTCTAATGGCTAATGAAAGAAATCGATGGGTGAGAGGGTTGTGGAGACCCAGAGAGGGACACTTCCCTGCTTTCCATCCCTGGACACCCTGACTCAAGGGCGCCTTTCATCTCATCATGTGGTTTTGTATCCGAACCGTCTTTAATGCGTTGCGATTGGCGATTATTCTCACATCGGTCTTAAGTGCTGCGAGAAGGGCTGGTTTGTGCTGAAGTGAAAAGAATTGAGTAACTTAGCAGAGCTGTGACCAGTGGTGACTGGCTCTGAATGACGACTGATTACGTACTTCTGTCCTGCCGTGCGTGGACGCCCAGCCTTTCACTCAGAGTGGCTTGTGTGAGTGACCAAGTTCACCTGATGGGACCTGGGTGGCCTGCTCACTGGGCCAGGCAGTGGGGATATTGGCTTCCAGTTTCCACTGCACTTGTCTGCGTCTTAGATTTCAATCATCCACGTACTCATGGAGCATTGTAAGTAGTTATTAAAATATTAATTTTTGATGAGCTATCCCAGAGCCCCATTTTATTTTCAACAGAGCCTATGGGGAAAATGTTTTGATGTTGGAAAAATAGAAGGACATTTTCTTTATTCAGACAAGGGAGAATATGGATGAGAAAGCTGTGTGATCCTTGACTGGTCTAACCTTGAGGAAATAAATTTAAAAATGGAGTGAATGACATGTGTGTGTGTGTGTGTGTGTGTGTGTGTGTATTTGATATTAAACCGTGGGTTACCTAAATGTGTACATAAGTGATTTAACCTGAAAAGGTTCAGTGAGGTCACTCGGGGGAGGAGGGGTTCTTTTGCCAGTGAAAAGCCACTTTTGGAAGTTGTTTTTTTTTTTTTTTTTAGGTACGGTCTCACTCTAGCTCAGACTGACCTAGAATTCACTATGTAGTCTCCGGGTGGCCTGGAACTCTCCTACTTCTGCCTCCTGAGTGCTAGGATTAAAGGCGTACGCCTCCACGCCCAGCTTTTTGGCAGGTTTTTAGTAATGCTTGGTGTAAAGCTCCTAGCTTCCGTGGGGCCTTGGATCCGCCCCTGTCTGCAGGTTTCTGGGGTGGGAGGAGACTGAACTGCCTCCCTGCGTTGTTTTTTTTTTTTTTTTTTTTTAACTGGAAATTTGATTTTTTTTCCTTCCTTTTTTTTTTCTTCTAGCCCCTAATCTTTGACTGGGGCTGTAGCAGACAGATTCAGGTTCGCTGAGATGAACTTCCAGACCAGGCACAGTTATGGAGGAAGGGATATTTATTGAAGCTTACAGACCCAGGGGAAGTTCCATAATAGCAGAAGAAGCTGGCCTGCTTTCCCAGGACCAAGCAGAGAGAGAGGAAGCACCAGCCAAAAAGCCAGAAGCCACACAGCACAGCACACTTCAGGAACTCCAGCTAGGCACACTTTGCATGTCTTTAGATTGAAATCTGAAACCCACCACCACACGTTAAGATCCACCCAGTGACACTGCCTCCAGCCAGGTGGCTGCAAGATGCAAACGACAAACAATAAAAAATTGAATATATTGGGGGCCATCTAGTCAAACTACCACAGGGGCTTTCCCATTGCTTACTCCCAGAGCAAGGGCAGCAACTACTACCCTGCCGGCCTGGGGTGGTAGGAAGGGTGTGTAAGGAGCACACAGCCAGGAGCAGTGTGTCCACAGCTAGGACTGAACCCTCAGTAAGTTCGTGGCTTCCTCCGAAGCAAACCTTACTGACCCGCAGTTGGGTGGCTGCAGGGGGTGCCATGGGCCAGGACCTTAAGACCTGACTGCTTTCTGCCTTTAGGGAGCATGTGCCGATCACTGGCAAGAGCCATGGCCCACAGCTCTATGCTGGGCAAGGCTTTTCTCAATGGATAAGTTGCCAGCTAAGGCACCTCTGACCGCAGGTGGAGCCCGGGGTCCCCAATGCTGGAGGACTGGGGAGTTGAGAAAAGCAACACCGTGCGGAAGTCGGGAGTGACAGCTGGGGAGACCGCGGCAGGCCAGACCCGGCTACAGGAAGCTTTCCAGGCCAAGTTCACGGGTGTGAGAACATCTGAGAACAGAGGGCGGGGGTCGGATGGAGTGTTTTTTCACAGGGAGCCTAGGGGCCCAACGTGACTGTGCGGAGCAAGGAGACGCCCCCCCCCGCCCCATGCCGCTCGTCAGTTTCATAGAGGTTTCCTTGGCCCACCTGCTTTTCTCACCCCCGGGGGTCAGTTCTGCTAGGTCCTCCCGACCCGTCCTCTTCGCTTTTCACTGAGCTGACGTCCACACTGTCAGGCTGGTCAGCACTGGGCCCTGTGGGCCATGTGAGACTCACTGTGGTATCTGCTCAGCATTTGGGTGATGAGAAGTGCAGGCAGTGGGTTCTGGAGTGACACCCCACTCTTCCCCCTTCACGAAACTTGTATCTCACTCGTGTCAGTAATAAGCGCAGAGAGACTGTAGTTCAGGTGGCAAAGCCAGGTTTTCTTCTGTGTGCTGGGCACTGGGGAAGCAGCTGATTTTTGTTTCAACCAATGCAGAGGATGGGGATGTTTTCTAGAGAACTTGGGGGCTGGGAGAGGACAGACTGTGGGGTCTGCTCCAAATCACCAAAGAGGAAAATTACCCAGCGGGAAGGCAGGCAGGCCGAGCGGGACCCATGGGAGGTTGCCGTCTGTGTTTGCTGCATTTGGGGTCCGGTCCTCATCCCCAGGGGGGCGACAGGTGCTGTCTGCAGTTGTGGACAGGGTTCACTCTAGGGGCACAGTCTCCAGCTGTGCCAAGCCACGTCGGGCGCTTATTTAGGCCTTGAAGAGTTAGGGTTGAGTTCTCGGAAAAGCGGTGCTCAGAGGCACCTGGCTGGAGCTGGGTCTAGGGCCATTTTGTGTGTACCCAGTACTGTGCCCCCTGCCTTATGAAGAATACAGGACAGAGAAGAGCCCTGGGGACACTCAGGGGAGGTAGGGTTTGCTTTTTTTTTTTTTTTTTTAAATATTTTTATCTATTTATTTGCAACCAGAGAGAGTGAATGGGCTCACCGGGGTGTGTGTGTGGGCGGGGGGCTTCTTGCCAATGCAAATAAACTCCCCATGCATGTGTCATTTGGCTTTACATGGGTACTGGGGAATCAAACCCGAGCTGTCAGGCTTTGCAAACAAGTGCCTTTAACCTCTGAGCCATCTCTCCAGTCACCCCCCCCTTTATTTTTGCTCAAATATATATATATATATATATATATATATATATATATATATATATATATATTTTTTTTTTCGAGGTAGAGTTTCCCTCTAGTCCAGGCTGACCTGGAATTCACTATGTAGTCTCAGGGTAGCCTTGAACTCACAGTGATTCTCCTACCTCTGCCTCCTGAGTGCTGGGATTAAAGGTGTGTGCCACCGTGCCCGGCTTGCTCAAAAAATTTATTGTATTTACTTGTTTATTTTTATTTTGTTTAAACTTTTTATTGACAACATCCATACATATATACACGATGATCATAGTCCCCTCCCAGCACCCTTCCCTTTCCCCCTCTCATATGCCCCCTCCACTGAATCCCTTCTTTCCAGATAGTCCCTCGTCTGTTTATTTCATTGATGGTTTTTTATGTAGGTACAAAATGTATTTTGATCACAGTCGCCTCGCCTCCTGCTGTCTTTTCCCGATCCCCCTACTCCTTCTGCCCCTCCTCCCTCTAACTCGGCCCTCCGCTAATTTTTAAATTGACTATGAATTTTATTTTATGACTCTGTTGTGTACTGGTCGTTTTCCCATCAGGCTATACTCATAGCCTTTCTCCCCTGACCCCCATCCACGGCTGACCCTCCTCCGTGGGGTTATTGCTGGGCTTGCGTATTCCATACCCATTTCCCTGTGACCTCAGGAAAGTCATTTCCTCTTTTAGTGGCGCTGCTTTCTCTGTCTTTGAATAGAAGACGTGAGGCCTGGTATTGGTTTTCTTTCTTCTTTTAGTAACCTATTATTTGAAATCTAAAGTCTGTGCCCTATCTTAATCAGATTATATTGTACGGAGGCCTTGGCCTTTTTTTTTTTTCTTTTTTTTTCCCTGTTTTCTTCAGACTCTCATTAGAAGCATCACATGCCACTGTATTCAGAAACGCCCTGGAGGGCCTGCTTGACCCCTGGTGACACGATGCAGTCCCCAGTGCTAGCTGGGAAAGACCCTGGCTTCCTTGAGTTCCAGATCTGCCCGGAGTGTGAGATCGTCTCCACGCCTAAAGAAGTGTGGGGGAGTAGGGGACTCCCCAGGAAGCCACAGGGCTCGTAGCACAAGAGCAAAGCACTGCATTCTGTGTGCTCAAGGCAAAACAAACCTTGGAGGCAGCGAATACGCCATCTAAACAGAACTCTTAAGGAACACGCGGAAACAAGATGGATTTCGTAATTCCACACGCTGTAATTTTCTCTGGAAGGCTTATGGAAATTAAGTTCAAGGTCATGATCTCCAGTTGTAAAATTGTCTGTAAGCCCTTAGCAGAGGTCTTAAGCATGCAAACTCTGTGCACAGATTATCCTGTGGAACCGTAGCTATTCCCCCCCCCCCCCGGAATTTAATAATCCACTATGTCTGCGGAGAAAGTGGTTATTGAGAGACCGGGCCAGGTTTAAATCTGAGTCACGTGGGTGACATTTACAAACTGTCTGAATGGAGCCAGCGATGGTCCAGCAGAGCCCTGGTGATGTTTGCTAGGCTGTGCACGTGTGTTTTCAGCGCCGGGCCAGCTGCTGAAGTTTCCATGACCTTGTGCCTGTGGGGTCACTAACCCCAGAATTCTAGTACTGTGGCTCAGCTCTCTTTTATTTCTATTTTTTATTTTTTAATATTTTCTTTATTTATTTATTCATTTACTTGGGAGAGAGAGAGAGGGCAGATAGGGAGAGAGAGAGAGAATGGGCACGCCAGGGCCTTCAGCCACAACAAACGAACTCCAGACACACGCACCACTGTGTACGTCTGGCTTATGTGAGTCCTGGGGAACCAAATTTGGGTCCTTAAGCTTCACAGGCAAATGCTTAACCGCTAAGCCATCCCTCCAGCCCTCAGCTCTTTTTTAAAAAATTTACTTAATTTATATAAGAGAGGGAAGGGGAATGAATGTGTGCAGCAGGGCCTCTTGTCACTACAAATGAACTCGGGATGCATGTGCCGCTTCGTGCATCTGGCTTTACGTGGGTACTGGGGAATCGAACCTGGGTTGTCAGGCTTTTCTAGCAAGCGCCTTTAACTGCTGGGCCATCTCCCCAGCTGTCAGCTCTGCCAATTCTGTTTGACCTTTATAAGACTGGGCTTCTGTGTGTGTCCTCCTCACTCAGTGGGCGTGAGCTCTCCCTTGTTGCCAGTGACAGCAGCTCAGGATGAGCTAACTCTGTGTGGCCCTGGGACCAAATGCAGCCTGTGGCCTTATTTTAAACATCCCACGAGCTAAGAAGGGTACATTAAAAAATATATATTTTATTTACTTATTAGAGAGAGAGAGAATGGGTGTGCCAGGGCCTCCAGCCACTGCAAACGAACTCCAGACGCATGCGCCCCCTTGTGCATCTGGATTAGGTGGGTCCTGGGGAATCGAACCGGGATCCTTTGGCTTTGCAGGCAGACGCCTTAACCACTAAGCCATCTCTCCAGCCCAAGGGTACATTTTTAAAGGACTGCGAGGAAAGGAAGCAAGGAATAGATAACGGAGACTGCATGTGACCTGCAAAGCCCCAAACTGTTCAGCCTGCAGAAGAAGTCCGCTGTTTGCCACGTTCTTGCACAAGGATCCTGGCGCCTTGGGGCACACTGCTGCTAGCCGCCCACTTTGGGGTGCCTTGTCATGGGGTTGTCAGGTGATGCTTGGCCTTGGCCAGTACCCCCCAGTGGCTGGCTTCGAGCCCTCGTACCATCTTCTACTTCCAGCAGCCATGTAGCAGGAAAGTTCCAGTCACCCCACACCTTCCCACCACCTGCCATTGACACAGCTTTTGCCTTCAGCTGTTCTTGTGGGTTTAGCGACAGTGCGTTGTGGTTTTAATCTGTCCTTCCTTGAAGACACTTGAGCTTGCACATCTGTCCAGAGGTTGTGGGCCATGTGGAATCCTCCTCTGTGAAGAGCTGAGTGAGGGCTGGAGAGATGGCTTAGAGGTCAAGGCATTTGCCTGCAAAGCCAAAGGACCCTGGCTCGATTCCCCAGGACCCACGTAAGCCAGATGCACAAGGGGGCGCATGAATTTGGAGTTTGTTTGCAGTGGCTGGATGCCCTGGCACGCCCATTCTCTCCCTGCTCCTGCCTCTTTCTCTCTCTCAAATAAATAGATAAAGAAAGAAAATTTATTTTAAAAAAGAGCCGAATGAATGAATAAATGAGCCAACAGTTTTGGTATTTTTATTGGATTATTTACCTTTTTCTTTATAGATTTAAAAGAATTATTTATGAAGCTGGAGAGATGGCTCAGTGTTTAAGGCTCTTGTCTGCAAAGCCTAATGACCCCAGTTTGATTCCCCAGTACCTGTGTAAAGCCAGATGCACAAGGTGACACATGCATCTGGAGTTCATTTGCAGTGGCTGGAGCCCTGGTGCACCTATTCTTTCTCTCTACCTGTCTTTTCTCTCTCTCTCTGCTTACAAATAAATAAAAAAGCATTACTTGCATATTCCAGATGAGTCCCTTGTGTGTGTAAAAGGTACAAATATCTCCTTCTGCTTTGTGCCTTGCTTTTGATGCTCATGACAGTGTGTCTTGTCTTTCAACATGCAGAAATTGTTAATGTTATGACCGGCCAGTTTATCAGTATTTGTTGGTGCTTTTTGATGGCCTGATTAAGAAGAAATCTTTACTGGTCTTCAGATCATGAAGATATTCTTGTGTGTTTTCCTCTAGAAGTTTTTTTTTTTTTTTTACAAGAGAGAGAAAGAGAATTGCTGCACCAGGGCCTCTAGCCAGTGCAGTCGAACTCCAGATGCGAGCACTACCTTGTGCACACGTGCGACCTGGCGCTCTTGTGTCACCTTGTGCGTCTGGCTTACGTGGGATCTGGAGAGTCGAACACAGGTCCGCAGGCTTCGCAGGCGAGCACCTTAACCGCTAAGACGTTTCCTTTTAATCGTTCCTATTTACACTGACATCTAAGTGGAGTGCTGAGGTACGGGATGGAGTTTGATCTCTACGGCGCAGATATTCAGTTGCGCAGCGTTGCTAATTGGAAAAGGCCACCCTTGCCTCTCCTGGCCTCTGCGTCACCTTTGTCATGCCTCATGTGACTGTTTATGTGCGAGTCTATTTCAGGATTCTCTCTCCTGATGCGCTGGTCTGTCTGTCTGAATTGTCATCATTTTGTAAGAAACCTTAACAACTTTGCAACTTTTCCAGCTATTTTCTTTGAAGTATGTCCATAAGTTTTGCCTGTTTACATTTCCATGAACTTTAGAATCAACTTGTCATGGTTTTATTCATTTTTTATTCTATTATTATTATTATTATTATTATTATTATTTTGGTTTTTCAAGGTAGGGTCTTACTCTAGCCAAGGCTCACCTGGAATTCACTATGTAGTCTCAGGATGGCCTTGAACTCATAGTGATCCTCCTACCTCTGCCTCCCGAGCGCTGGGATTAAAGGCATGCGCCACCACGCCCGGCTCAATGTCATTTTAATCAGGATCGCATGGAGTCCATAGATTAATTAGAGGAAAGTCAAAATCTGCGTTCAGTTGAGTCGTTCAATCCCGACTATAGTATAGTTTTCATTCTTCAAAAGCTTATTTTAATCCTATTTCATTCTCCAGTGTTTCGGAACAATAGCATGGCCACCATTCCCTGCTCTGGCATGGTTCTTCTGAGATCAGAAGCAAAGATTCCATCCAGGCACGTATTTGACTGGCCAGAATTGAAACCCTGACCAGCAAAGGGACTAGGGAGATGGTGGTGCTGTTGTAGGATGGGCCTCTTGTAGGGGTGGGAGAACAAGAGAGTCTGGATGGAATCCCAGTGACAGAGGCTCCTGCCCACCGCTCTGATGACGAGTCACGTGGCCCTGGCCGACCCACAGCTCGGTGGCTTCCAGGGTCACCGAGGAGGTGTCATGCTCTGTGCTGGGCGGTGGCTGGGCCAGCACATGGGATGTCCAGTGATGCATGTAGTTCCAGAATAGCTTCTGTTCTCCTCAGACTGTGTCTGTCTGTCCTAGGACTGTCCCTTCATCGTCTGCATGACCTATGCCTTCCACACCCCAGACAAGCTCTGCTTCGTCCTCGATCTGATGAATGGTAAGCAAACCCAGCCCTGGAGCATGCCAAGGGCTCCCGGCACCTTCTGAGCCGGCGCCCTGGGTCTTCCCAGTCATCAGGTCCCCTGATGTTTGAGGGTACCTTACCCTTCCATTTCCGGTTGTGATCCATGCTACAACACTGACTGCGAATTCCCTCCCAGCCTGCCATGTCCCCCCTTCCCCCCAGGAGGCTGGACCTTGTAGAAAATGCTCTCATGAAACAAACACTGGCAGGGAAGTTTGGGTTTTTCTGGACCGAAGCTGGCCTAGGTCTTGAATTGCCTCATTTCCTGGGTCTCAGTGCCTCCCAGGAACATAGGCCAAAGACAGACGAGCAGCCAACTCAGAAGGATCCACTTGTGTGGGTTCAGCCCCGGCCCCATCCTCCAGGCCTTCAGAATCTTCTGGACTCAGCACTCGCTGTTTCAGCCATGAATGGCCACGCTGAAGATGCCAGAAGAATATTCCGCTGGAAAAGCGCTTTCTAATATGAGAAAGTGACATGGTGTACGCTGAGAATATTTTTAGTAAGATGAACGGATATAAAAAGTCATACAATTCAGCCATTCAGATGCCCAGAGGTTTTTTTAATTAATTTATTTTTTGAAGTTCACTTCAAGTTCTGTTATAGCTTGAGTATTTGATTTAAACTCAGATCATTCCAAAAATGTGTAGAAAATGCAAAGACACAGAAATAAGCCAAGGAAGTCAGATTCTGCATGACCCAGTTTGTGGCAGTCAGAAGAGGCAGTACTAGGCTGGGTACGGTGGTGCACGCCTTTGATCCCATCACTCTGGAGGCAGAGGTAGGAGGATCACCATGAGTTCGAGGACCACCCTGAGACTACATAGTGAATTCCAGGTCAGCTTGGGCTAGAGCGAGACCCTACCTTGAAAAACAAAAGCAAAAGCCAAAAAAGAAGAGGCAGCACTAGTAGGGGCTGGGGAGGGGTGGCGAAGTGTCCTTCCCCTCGCTGACCCTTGGGAGAGGGTACTGGGCCTTTTGGGTATGGCTCGGTACTTGTGTGAGGAGGGGAAGAGGCCCGTACACGCAAGGGCCGTGGAGCTGGACACGCACCAGCTTGCTATGCCAGGAGAGGCTTTCTCCCCGCGGTTGGACATTCTCCATCCACGATTACTGCCCTTTTCTTTTTTCTGTTGTTGCTTTTTGTTTCTCAAGGTAGGGTCTCAATCTAGCCCAGGCTGACTTAGAATTCACTCTGTAGTCTCAGGCTGCTCTCGAACTCACAGCGATCCTCCTACCTCTGCCTCCTGAGTGCTGGGGGATCAAAGGCGTGCGCCACCACGCCCGGCTTCACGGTTATTGCCTTTTCCTGACATTGTCTTATCAAACATTCGGAGAGTATGGCAAAGCTGAAAGAATTTTGCTGGGGGCACTCCAACAGCGACTGTCTGGATGTTATCAGTTATAATAAGCTTCATGTGATCGCTCTTTGTGGGGGGTTTTTAGCTTCAGGGATGGCAGTGGTGGTGGTGGTGGTGGTCTGTCCAGGCAGACACTCATCTGGCTTTGGACCTCTCCGGTCCGTCAGTTACTGGGCAGGGCTGATGTAGTCAGAGCAGGTCACCTGGTCCCACCCTTGATGGCATAACTGGAGACAGGGCCACTGCCCTTGGAATGGAGCCTTTGTTCTGTTGCTTGGTCTCGCCCATCCTTCCCACTGTGGTTTTTCTATAATAATCGGACGTCTTTGGCCAAACTACAGAAAGCAAGGCTACACGTAGAGCAGAAGCCTTGTTCCGCTTCTCCGTGGCGTCCCAGTCCCTTGGGTCTCCTCTAAAGGACGCGAGCACGCCGTGACAGCCCCTGGGTCTGCATTGCAGGGGGTGACTTGCACTACCACCTCTCGCAGCACGGCGTGTTTTCCGAGAGGGAGATGCGATTCTACGCCGCGGAGATCATCCTGGGCCTGGAGCACATGCATACCCGCTTCGTCGTGTACAGAGACCTGAAGGTGAGGGGGGTCCCGGGGTCCCCCTACAAGTCCCCCTCTCTTTCTTGGTGCTGTCCCTTTCCTCCTAACCCCATCCGAGCTCCGGCAGAGTCCTTCTCTGTGTGACCTCTGTGTCTTCAGGCCTCTGCAGGGGTGGACCCCACATCTAACCCTGTCACCATGGCAAGCTTGGTGCCCACTACGGTGCCTGGGTCCAGCGCGTTACGCTGACGAGGGACACAGCAGTCGCATTTTGGGTGTTTCCCATTGCACTTAACCGTGGTTCATTCGCAAATCAAGCCACCCAGCCATGGTGCTGTCAGGACTGGAGAAGGGCAAGCCACCCGGGTGCTAGAGTTACAGGTCTTATGAGCTGATGAGCCGAGATGCAGAGAGCCTGAGCCCTGGCTCCTCTGGAGGCAAGGGCGGTCAGCGAGATGCGGCAGGTGGCCACTCAGCCAGCAAAATTTCTCCAAAGGCCAGTCTCATCTCCCGGTTCCACATCGAGTGGAGATTGCCTTAAAACCCAGTGGAGGACTGGAGTGGTGGCTGAGCGGTTAAGACACTTGCCTGCAAAGCCTAAGTACCCAGGTTCGATTCCCCAGTACCCACATAAATCCAGACGCACAGAGTGGTGCATGTGTCTGGAGTTGGTTTGCAGTGATGCCCATTCTCTCTCCCTCCCTCTCTCTCAAATAAATAAATAAGACAAAAATATTTTTTCTAAATTTTTATTTATTTATGAGAGAGAGAAAGAGGCAGATAGAGAGAATGGGAGTGCCAGGACCTCGATCCACTGCGGTTGAACTCCAGATGCATGTGCCACCTTGTGCATCTGGCTTATGTGGGTCCTGGGGGAATGGAGCCTGGGTCCTTAGGCTTTGCAGGCAAGTGCCTTAATCACTAAGTCATCTATCTGGCCCAAGATATAAAAATATTTTTAAAAAGTCCAAAGGAGGGGCCGGAGAGATGGTTTAGCGGTTAAGGCTCCTGCCTGTGAAGCCTAAGAACTCATTGTCGAATCTCCAGGTCAGGTCCAGGGTAGCCAGATGCACAGTGACGCAAGCGCGCAATGCCGCACATGCACACAAGGGGGCGCACACATCTGGATTTCGTTTGCAGTGGCTGAAGGCCCTGACACGCCCATTCTCTCTCTCTCTTCCTCTCTCTCTCTCAATAATAATAATAATAATAAACAACTCAATGGAGGTCTAGATCTTGCACTCATGACCCCCGGCTCCATTGCTGGGCTCGCGTCTCTGTTCTTGTCCCAGGGCTGGAAAGCAGTCTATTGTGAACGTCCCATTCTGCACTGCGCTCTTGGTCCCGGGCCCCCCATGAGAGAGGGCGCCATGGGGACCCTCACCCAGGTATGATGCCAGAAATGTGCAGGCAGGACGGTAAAAGGGACCCGGACCAAGGACAGGCGTGTTCATGACGTGTGTGAATAATAACGGAAGGAGACCTGGCAGGCGTGACGATCCGGCAGTAGGATGAGAAGAGAAAGCGCTCGGCTCTCAGTCGTTTCAGCTTCTGTGAGCACGCGGCAGCCGGCTGACACGCAGCTGTGTGCCTTTCTCTGAGCGGCTGAAGATGTCCCCTCGCTGCCTCCTTCTTTCCTTCCCTTCCTCTTCCCTTCCTCCCTCTCTCCTATGTCTCACTGCGCAGCTGAGGCTCCTGTGGAACTTAAGAGCCTCCTGTCTCTGCCTCCCAGGTGCTGGGGGTTACAGACAAGGGCCACCACACCCAGCTATCAATTCATTTTTTTTCTACAATACTTTATTTATTTATAGAGAGAGAGAGAGAGAGGGAGAGAGAATGGGCACACCAGGGCTTCTTGCTGCTGCAGACGAACTCCAGGTGCATGTGCCATTTTGTGCATCTGGCTTTACATGAGTACTGGGGAATTGAACCTGGGCCGTCAGGCTTTGCAGGCAAGAGCCTTAATCGCTGAGCCATCTCTCCAGCCCTCAATTGATTTTAAAAATATATTTTATTTATTTATTTGAAAGAAAGAGGGGAGAGAGAGAGAGAGAGAGAGAGGGAGGGAGAAAGAGAGAGAGACCAAATGGGCACGCCAGGTCCTCCAGCCACTGCAAACTAACTCCAGACGCGTGCGCCCCCTTGTGCATCTGGCTTACGTGGGTTCTGGAGAGTTGAGCCAGGATCCTTTGGCTTTGCAGGCAAATACCTTAACTGCTAAGCCACCTCTCCAACCCCTCAATTAATTTTTTAAATTTATTTAATTAATTTTATTTATTTGAGACAGAGAAAGGGGGAGAGAGAGAGAGAGGGAGGAAGAGAGAGAGAGAGAGAAAGAGAGAGAGAGAGAATGGGAACACCAGGGCCTCCAGCCACTGCAAACACCAGATGCATGTGGCCCCTTGTGGCATCTGGCTTATGTGGGTCCTGGAGAATTGAACCAGGATCCTTTGGCTTTGCAGGCAAATGCCTTAACCCCTATGCCATCTCTGTAGCCCCTCAATTAATTTTTTAAAGGTTATCTTATACATGAAATGTTATATTTTGCTTCTGAGCATATAATTTTTTCACATTTTCTTTTGAATTTTAAAGCTTCCTGCAGTTTAAAAGAACAGCTTCCTTAGTTTTCATGTGAGCAAACACAAGAAAGAAATCATGTTTTTTATTGAATTAGAACTAATTGGACATTGGCTCATGACATTTTATTTCCTTATGTGAGTTTTACTGAAGGATAACATACTTGCTGACATTATTATTTTGCATTTTAATGCGAATGTATAACTGGTTCCTCATCATCTTTCTGCTGTGTCTGTTCTTTGAGTTGTTTTAGAGGCAATGGCATTATTTAATTTCTATTCAGGCTTCATTTTAGTCACTCATGGTTATTCATGCTTCGATTTTATAATGGCATAGCATGATTTTTACTTCAGGCAAAACAATCGTTGATCTCCAGCGGGAAAAAATATCATTATGATGACTGTAATTCAATGTCTGATAGAGAGGGGAGCTCTGTCTCCCGTGGTTACAGTGACCGAATCTAATCTGCAAGGATGCTTTTCATCAAAGTTGTGGTCAGAATCCTGTTTGGTCATTTGGCAGGAGGACCCTGAGGGATGACATTCCCTAAAAAGCAGAAAGGTCATTCGTGGGGACTTGCGGCTCTGTGACGCTTGGTCTCTCCGGGAAAGCAGCGGACCCGGTTCTCTGAACCCCTCGGCCCTGCTCCCCAGTGAGGCCCAGCCTGGGTGCACCATGACTCTTGGTGTAGTGGGCAGGAGGCTCCTCCAACCCTGCTCAGCCGTGGCTCGGAACTGCAGGAGTTAGCAAGGTCAACACGTGTCTTTATTGAGGTGGTCAGGAATTCAGCATGTAACTCTGTCCCCAAGGAGTCTGTCCAGAGATGGTAAAACCTCTGTCCCCCCCCCCATCTCAAAAGACAGCAGCCTATTGACTTATGACCCTGAGGGAGTTGGACACCTGGCTGCTCATCTCACAAGAAAGTAGCTTGCTTCCACCACTCCCTCATCCCTCATCCCTCTCCCTCTCTGCCAGCAAGGCCTTACCTTGACATATAAAGCCCCCTGCCAACGACCCTGCCTTGACATATAAAGTCCCCTGCCAAAGACCCTACCTTGAGATATAAAGCCCCCTGCCAACGACCCTGACATATAAAGCCCCCTGCCAACGACCTACGAAGCCCCCTGCAAGAAGCCACGCTGCCACCTCATGTTCCCAGAGTGGCTGCGGAGATGTGACATGTCCCTCAACAACCCTCCTCTCATACAGTCTAATTCTTTGCCCTGGAGATCTCTAGTTGCCCCTTCGTTTCAAGCTGGCCTCTAATGTTTTTCCTTACAGGAATCCTCCCAGCCCCCCTCCCCGTCCTTGGGTGACCATTTCTATCGGGGACAAAGATGCCTTGGCCTTCCTTGGTCACCGCCCTTGCTGGCTGAGGTCAAGGAGCTGCTCTGCTCCCATGGGAACAAACTGTGATTAAGATCATAGGTTAGAGGTCGTCAGAGCTTCCCCACCTCTGCTCCCCTGCCTCTCTGACTTTTTTTTAAAGTATATTTTATTATTTATTTATTTGAGAGAAAGAAAGAGGCAGAGAGAGAGAGAGAGAATGGGAGCGCCAGGGCCTCCAGCCATTGCAAACGAACTCCAGACGCATGTGCTTCTTGAGCATCTGGCTTATGTAGGTCCTGGAGAATCGAACCAGGATCCTTCGGCTTTGTACGCAAACGCCTTAACCACTAAGCCATCTCTCCAGCCCCCTCTCTGAGATCTTGATCGTCACCTTTCATTTCTCTTCAGCCTGCAAACATCCTCCTGGACGAACACGGGCACGTGAGGATATCTGACCTGGGCCTCGCCTGCGACTTCTCCAAAAAGAAGCCACATGCTAGTGTGTGAGTAGTGCGTCCGTCCCCTGGGGGTTCCCCCGCGTCGCTCCGCTGGCTGTGGCCCATTTGTCTAGGTGGTGCTGGGCTGGCCCTTGGTTGCCTGTGAGTTTTCAGGATGAACCCAGTATCGCTGTTGGTGGGAGAGGAGGTGGGACTGGGGGCTTTCTGTCACCATGTGTGAGGACCAAATTGACCCCAGGGTAACTGGTCTGGCTCAGGGGCCAGTGATCTGTCCGAGAGACTAGGTTCAGCAGGAAGCTGAGCTAACTCGTGATGCCTGTAGGAACTCATCCAAATCCTTGACCCTCATTCTCTCCTGCTGTGAAGCAGGGGTAATAAGTCCCTTTGTCCCATCATAGCAAGTGCCACACGTTGTAGGGAGGTGTGAGGTGACAGGCAATGACACAGGCCCCCTCCCTCTCCTAAAGGCCTGAGGCCAACTTTCCCTCTCTGCTGCTTGTTTCATCAATGTAACCCCCTTTTTTGGCTTCCAGAGAAATCAAGAATTGCTTTTCTTCTTTTTTAAAAAAATTATTTTTTTGAGAGAGAGAGTGAGAGAGAGAGAGAGAGAGAATATGAGTAGGGGTACACCAGGGCCTCTAGCTACTGCAAATGAACTCCAGACACATGCGCTACCTTGCACATCTGGCTTCACATGGGTACTGGGGAATTGAACCTGGGTCCTTTGGCTTTGCTAGCCAGCACCTTAACCGCTAAGCCATCTCTCTAGCCAAAGCATTTCTTTCTTTCTTAAACGAACGAAGCTAGTTATCTACTTGCAGTTCAAGCTTTGCGTACGGGGTCGTCTTGTCAGATCTGGGGATCTCACCGGTCCACCAGGCTTGGACCTCGGTCAGCTTCTGAGGACTCCGAGCTAGCTGCGGCCGGCCTGACCTCAGGTGCTTGAATGCCTGCAGGCCGGGAGGACGGCGGGCTCTTGGGCGTGCCTGTATCTGGGCAGAAGTTGAGCACTGTGCCATGAGCTCAGGTCTGCCTTTGAAACTGCCTCTAGCTCAGCACTGAATCTTAGCCCGTGGCATTTTATTGTCTCCCCTTGAACAAATGTCTCTCTCTCTCCCTGTGCTCAGTGGTCCGAGCAGACTCCCCCGGGCGCCTCATTCCACTCCTCCATGATGGAAAATAAACTCCAAGCCTTTCTCTCTGTATATAACTGGAAGTGTAGGGCCCTGATCTGAAATAGTTTCTGAGGATCTACATCAAATCGAAACCACCCTTGAAAGCTCCGGTCGAGCGTGAATGGTGAGCAGCAGCCTCGTTTCGGTCAAGACAGTTCCTCACTCAATGGCATCTGAGGCACGGTGATAAGAGCATTAGCGTTTTGATGGCGCCCCGCAGTTCTGAGGCCAGACCCTGTGGTTGCTGAAAGGGTCTCCCAGGAGTTCATCAAGCATTTTTTTTTTTTTAAAGAGAGGCATTTGAATTTTTAGTGCCGCCACCATTTGGTATGCTAATTTCTTCAATTTACTGTAGTCGTAACTGAATATGAATACAAACGTTCACAAGAATTAATCAGGGAAAAGAATTAACTTCCAGACAAGGAGTTAGTCACTCCCTTGCGGGGCCTAGCCCACCTGGCCCACACAGGCTCCTGACCGTGGGCTATTCTGTCTGCTGGGAGACTGCGAGGGGATTGCACTGGGAAGGTGGGCTGTGTTTAGCTGACCACAGCGAGGCCCTGACTTTGCGAAGACAACTATACAGCGAGTTCTGCTTTTCAAAAATTAAGCCTCAGGGCTGGAGAGATGGCTTAGCGGTTAGGCGCTTGCCTCTGAAGCCTAAGGACCCCGGTTCGAGGCTCAATTCTCCAGGACCCACGTTAGCCAGATGCACAAGGGGGCGCATGCGTCTGGAGTTCATTTGCAGTGGCTGGAAGCCCTGGTGCACCCATGCTCTCTCTCTCTCTCTCTCTCTCTATCTGCCTCTTTCTGTCTCTGTCACTCTCAAATAAATAAATAAATAAATGAACAAAAAAATTAAGCCTTATGTGACCAAGGAGCAGAGACTTCGGAACCAAAGGTCTAGGTCCGAATTTCTCCTCCAAGTCATGCCAGCCTTGCTTCTCTGTTCCGTAAAAAGAAGAGCGCAGGAATATTTTCCTGCTGTTACAATTGTGGACATAAGTGTGCCAAGCACTTCAGGAAGTGTGCACTTCACGCCACCTGTGCCAGGAGCCAGGAGCCAGCCATTCGGATACCGCCGCCTGCTGCAGCCAGTAAGTGACCGGCGTGGGCGGCGGCCGGGAGGCCAGCGGTACCGGCTGTGTCAGTGGCCAGATACCAGCCGCCCCGGGCATGCCTCGCCAGCTGCTTCAAATACAACATCTGCACAGAGACCCCACTGACTATGAGTATTACTAGCCACGTTCCATGGTATGAAAACGGAGGTCCAGGAAGACAAGGTCGTGTGACTGGTACACCGTGGGGCTGGAGTTACAGTCTGCCTGTCTGAGACCGGCTCCGGCCACTGTCACTGTGAGCGAGCTTTGAAGCCATCTGTTTTTAGAAACTTCAGGATTTTGACCAAAGTTTCACCCAAAGCTGCCGGAGCGAACCCTGGATTGTCATCTCGTCTCAGCCGCCCCATCTACAAAGGGGCGTGTCGCCGAGGTTCCTGACGTGAGCCTCGCCTAGACCCATTCGGCAGTGGGCTCACAGATTATTGAAAATGTGAATTAACGTGGAATCTCCCTGGATGATCGAAGGAATTCTTTTTTGGGGGGGTTTGTTTTTGTTTTTGTTTTTCGCGGTAGGGTCTCACTTTAGCTCAGGCTGACCTGGAATTCACTATGTAGTCTCAGGTTGGCCTCGAACTCACGGCAGTACTCCTACCTCTGCCTCCCGAGTGCTGGGATTAAAGGCGTGCGCCACCACGCCCGGCTTGAAGGAATTCTTATGGAATTGACCAGATCGCCAGGGACTCATATGACTCCCCGCTTCCTTTATCTAGGAACTCGAAGCCATGCCTCGTGTCACAGTGTCCTCGGCAGTCAATCATTGTCCCTCATATTAACGGCGGCACAGCCGTCCAGCGGGCAGGAGCTCTCGTGTAGGCGGTGGGCAGCCTGGGGTCTGCGGTGACCGCCTCAGCATGTGCTTGCAGAGCGGGCGGGCCTGAGCTCATCTTACTTGTCCTTGACGATGTCTCTCCGCTCTTGCATTTCGATTTGACCCCAGAATTAGGGGTTAAGAGGCCCCCTCAAAGGGCTTTCCAGGCAAGCCTGAGAGGGAACTTTTCCAGAAAATGGTTTGGACAACATTTGTCTGCAGAGGTCTCCACGGCTCCCAGCATGGCTCCCTGGGTCTTAGGCTGGGGCCTTGCTGAGAGCCAGGCATGCCAGGACGGGCCAGGAGCCAGCGTCACCTGCTAATGCAGCTTAGCCCAGCTCTCTCCAGCCACCCTCTTGGGCTCCTGGGTCCAGTGACCACCCACCATCCTCAGTGACCCAAGGGTTAGCAGGTCCACATGATGCCTGAGGATGAGCAGGCCGGGAGTGTTTATTCTAAGACACGCGTGGGCATCCCGCATGGACATTGAGCGCCTGATGCACACAGAGGTCCCTCCAGGTCCTCGTAATGCTGAGCCCCTGCGCACCTGCGGTCCCCACAGCAACTGTCAGATAGGACTCAGTTCCTCTAGTGAGCAAAGTGGGTGAGGGCTGAAGAGGCTGCAGGGTCTCAGAAAACGGCCATCCCAAAGATAGCAGAGCCTCTGCTCCCCATGACGGGAGGAGAAAGGGCTGGGAAGATCCATCTTTCCCCACCCCAGACTCCTCGGGGCTTCTGCTTCCTTCTTTCCTTCCTTCCTTCCTTCCTTCCTCCCTCCTTCTCTTTCTCCCTTTCTTTCCCTCCCTTCCCTTCCCTTCCCTCCATCACTCCCTTCCTCCTTTCCTCATCCCTCGTTCCTTCTTCCCTTCCTTCCTTCATAACTTTATCTACTTCCTTCCTTCCTCCCTTCCTTCTTCCTTCATAATTTTATTTATTTCCTCCCTTCCTCTCTCCCTCCTCCCTCCCTCCCTCCTTCCTTCCTTCCTTCCTTCATACCATCACCTACTTCCTTCCTTCCTCCATCCCTCTCTCATCCCTTCCTGCTTCTCTCCCTCCTTTCCTTCTCTTCTTTCCCTCCCTTCCCTTCCTTCTTTCCTTCCTTCAGACTTTTACTTCCCTCCCTTCCCTTCCCTCCCCCCCCCCATGTGCTCACAGAGGCCAGAGGATTGACCTCCCCAGCAGACTGCTCCGAGGCCGCCCAGGCTCTCTCCCCTCTGTGCTCTCACTGCCATCTCGAGCCGGGCACCGTCTTGTCCATGCCTGGCTCTCAGGGCAGGCGCACTCTGCTGACCGCCTTCCCTCTCTCCCCCAGGGGCACCCATGGGTACATGGCTCCCGAGGTACTGCAGAAGGGGACGGCCTATGACAGCAGTGCTGACTGGTTCTCGCTGGGCTGCGTGCTCTTCAAGCTCCTGCGAGGGTGAGTGGGGCGCCCGCCTCCCGTCAGCTGTGCACGGGGACCTTCCAAAAGGGTTCCGAGCTGGGGGGGGTGGCTCCGTGGTGGAGCACTGCCTGATGGGCAGGAGGTCCCTCCCTCCCTCCCTCCCTCCCTCCCTCGGGTTCCAGCCCTAGCGTGGGAGATGAGTGTTTGGAAGTGACTTGCCCTGGTGTCATGCTAAATCATGCAGTGGTCTTGAAGACGCACCCACCCACACCCACGCACACACGTCGTGAGGAGAGTGAATGTGGTGCTGTCCACGTCTGCGGCACGAGGCCGCCCTCCCGGGAGCTCAAAGATCAAAGCCCGGTGGCTTCCAAGTTTAGCTCCACACCACGTAATGCTGCAGACCTTCTTTCTGCCTTGTGACGAGGAAGAAGAGGAGTTTTTTTGAGAATGCCCAGAGCATCAAGGCAAACATGCTTGGAATTTTGGCCACTGTCCCAAGAAGAGAGAGAAAGCAGGGCAGGAAAGGTTACTTTTTTGAGTTAGAACACAGAAAAATTGGTCAGGCTCACCGGACAAGATCTGCAAGTGACCGCACTGAGAGAGGGGCTTCCAGGGATAAAAGCACATATATACGTACATTGTCGTCTAGGGGACAACTTCCTCCCACCTCCCTAGCGTGATTTTAGGTGAGGGGTGGTCTCTTCACCACCTCATTCACAGGTCCAAGTGGATAAACTCTTCATTTTATTTTATTTATTTACTTATTTGAGAGAGAGAGAGAGAGAGAGAGAGAATAGGCATGCCAGTGCCTTCAGCCATTGCAAACGAATTCCAGACACATGTGCCACCTTGTGCATCTGCTTACATGTGTACTGGGGAATAGAACTTGCATCCTTAAGCTTCACAGGCAAGTGCCTTAACTACTAAGCAACTTTTCCAGCCCAGATTAACTCTTTTTTAAAAGAAGATTTTATTTATTTATTTGAGAGAGAGAGAGAACTGGTACCCCAGGGTCTTTAGGCACTACAAATGAACTCAAGATGCATGCGCCACTTTGTGCATCTGGCTTTTTGTGGGTACTGGGGAATCGAACCTGGGTCCTTAGGCTTTGCAGGAAAGTGCCTTAACTGCTAAGCTTCCTTTCTAGCCCTAGATTAACTGTTAAGATAGGGGGTTATATCTTGTGTTTTTGGTAACCTAGAATGCCATGTCTCCATCCTGGGCTAGAGGACATTGTTCTTCTGACCTGGAGGAAGTAGATTTTCCCTTCATGGGCCTAAGTAATCCTCCTCCCCCCTCCTCTCTGCCCCTTTTCCTTTCTGTTTTTATATTTATATTTTTATTTATTTGAGAGAGGGAAAGAGGGAGAGAGAGAGAGAGAGAGAGAGAGAGAGAGAGAGAGAGAGAAAGAGAGAGGGTGCGCCAGAGCTGCCAGCCACTGCAAATGAACTCCAGACGCATGCGCCACCTTGTGCACCTGGCTTACATGGGTCCTGGGGAATTGAACCAAGGTCCTTTCGTTTTGCAGGCAGATGCCTTAACCACTAAGCAATTTATCCAGACCCCCCCCTTTCTTAAATCTCCTGGAGGACAGTCATGATGCTTCTCTTGGTTTTCTGGGAAACCATAGGTAGGTCTGTCCTTGATAAGCTCCTTCACTACTGATGCAAGATTTTTTTGGGTCCAGGGAGGGATTAAATTCCATAAAGATGCAGGAGATCCCAGACCTTGGACCACGACTTTTGGGTCCTTATCTGAGTTAGCAAACAATCAAATACATGGACTCAGAGAAGGATGACTTACGAATTATGAGGTTCATTTTAAGGAGAGTTTGGATCCAGAGGGAGGGCTGGCAGGAATCCCCAAGCAAAAAAAGAAAAGCCTGGGCGTGGTGGCGCATGCCTTTAATCCCAGCACTCGGGAGGCAGAGGTAGGGGGATGGCCATGAGTTCAAGGCCACCCTGAGACTACAGAGTTAATTCCAGGTCAGCCTGGACCAGAGTGAGACACTACCTCGAAAAACCAAAAAAAAAAAAAAAAAGGAGTCTTCCCTCTCCTAAGCGTGGGTGGGAAGGGAGAGGATTTCTTTTTTCCTGGGCATTTTCCTGCCTGCTTTCCTCATGGGCTTTGTTCTTGCATAATCGTACGCATAAGTTTTTCTCTTGGCCTTCTCTATATTCTCCTGGCCCAGTTGTACTGGGAGCTGGGAGAGTTTACCAGTGGGGTCCAGGAAGCACAGATCAAGGGAGCGAAGAGGGATTTTTCATGTGCCAGGTCCATTTATGGATTAAACATCCAATTAGGATGAGCCTCGTCATCAGACTCAGATGTATAAGGGAGAGACCTGATTGGTTGGTGGACTTAAGAGGCTGACCCAGGAGGGGCTTGAAGATGCAGGAAGCCACTGCTGCTGGGGAATTTCCTGGGACCATCTTGGATGAGCCTGGGTTAGATATAAGTTCTAGTCCTGCCAGGGCGGACAAGGTGATATCCGTGTCTTGCTTAGGCCTCTGTCCCTTGGCTGACTGCCTATAAAAAGCAGTCTTTCTCTTGTTCCTCTTTCACGATGTATGCCTAGACTAGCTACCTAACATCTCCCCCCCACACACACACGAGTTTGAGAGCTTAACATCACCAATAAGATGGGTGTCAAGGGCTGGAGAGATGGCTTAGTGGTTAAGCGCTTGCCTGTGAAGCCTAAGGACCCCGGTTCGAGGTTTGATTCCCCAGGACCCATGTTAGCCAGATGCACAAGGGGGCGCACGCATCTGGAGTTCGTTTATAGTGGCTGGAGGCCCTGGCGTGCCCATTCTCTCTTTCTCTCTCTGTCATTTGCTCTCAAATAAATAAAAAACAAAGATGGGTGTCGAGTCTGTCTAGCTACTTCCTGAGGGGGTGGGGCATAGGTACTAATGGTCTCCACTCTTGGTGGCTTTCAGGCCTTGGAGCATGATCAAGGGGACCCAGATAAGTAGCATTAGATCACTGTAGGATCATGCGAGGGTGGATTGATTGACTGGAGAAGAGGGGGGATAAAAGTGAAGGGGGGATATCAGTGAAGCATTCAAAATAGGCTCCTACTCACATGTAATAGGACCACCATGAAGATTATAATAGACATAGCCCATCTAGAAGATTCAGAGCCCATGCTCAGAGTTGAATGTAAAGACCCACAGAGCCTGAATCTTTGTTCCTCTTAATGTCTATTCGGGGGTTTTTTGTTGTTGTTGATGATGATTGTTTTGATTTGGCTTAATTGAGTTTACATTATTACCAATCAGTAGGAGCCATCTTGCTTTTCAACTGGGACTAAAATAAGACACAAGGAAATAGAATGGTCTCGCCTTGGAATATTTCCACCATATGCCCCATTCTGGGACTCGGTGTTGTATTAAAATGTGGATCTTTATAGAAGGTGGTGTGGTTTTTTTTTTCTCTCTCTCTACAAATTAATTTCTCATGATACACTTGTGACCATGTAGCATTTTGACTAGTATGAAAACAAACTAAAGCAAAACCACCTTACGGACTTGCATTTATTCGTAAGCTTGCTGAAACCAACTTGTGCCTTTAAAGTTGACGCACTTGCGCTTTGTCCTAAGCTACAAAGATGACGTCTGTGTAAGGAAAGCATCCTCGAGCTGCGTCCTAGTGTGGGACACTTAAGTTACACCAGTGACTCCACGACTCTCAAAGTTCCAGCCGGTTTTAATGAAGAGCTCAATTTTAGAACTCAAAATGTGTTCTTTATTCTTTAACCATAAAGATCTAAGACAGCCCTTCATTAGGGTTTCCTGTTGAGGTTTTCCTTTTTTTTTTTTTTTTTGGTGTGTGTGTGTGTGTGTGTGTGTGTGTGTGTGTGTGTGCTTGGCCTTGGGTGTGCTGTGGCGCACATGGGGAGGTCAGAGGACAATTTGTGGATGTCAGTCCTGGCCCTTCCACCTCATCTGAGTCATGGTTGTTCATGGTTCTCTCCTCCATTTGCCAGGCTGGATGGACCAAGAGCTCTTAGCAGATTTTCCTGCCTCAGTCTCCTTTCTATCTTTTTTTTTTTTTTTTAATTATTTTTTGATTATTTTAGAGAGAGAGAGAGAGAATGAGAATTGGCACGCCAGGGCCTCAGCCACTGCTACCATTGAACTCCAGACTATTGCGCCACCTAGTGGGCGTGTGCGACCTTACGCTTGCCTCAGCTCTCTGCGTCTAGCTTACCTGAGGCCTGGAGAGTCGAACATGAGTCCTTAGGCTTTGCAGGCAAGCTCCTTAACTGCTAAGCAATCTCTCCAGCCCCTCAGCCTCCTTTCTTGCTGAAGGCCTGCTGGCATTGTAGATGCCCTCAACAGCCTTTGGCTTTCAAGGCGAGTACTTTTATCCACAGGGCCATCTTCCCGGCCCCAGGTTCTCCCTTTGTGTGTCCCCACGAGTCCAGCTCTGCAGCCTGCAGCGTGCATCCTCAGAAAAGCAGGTCTAGCGCCAAGGTTTTTGCAAGTCCCGTTGGTACTTTACAGAGCGGCTGAACTCCTTTGTCCCCCAAACATGACTGCAAGCACCCTCCTCACTCTTCCCTCGAGACTCCCATAATCCAGCTGTACTCTGCTCATTGTATTCCCTGGGGATCTAGAATTGGATTACTGCTTACATAGTCGGGTCTGTTATTTATTCCATAATAGAATTACCATTTGGCGGCCTGGAGAGCCCTAATTCCTGCCTTCAGACTAGCTGACCCAATTAGCTTATGCAGAGCAAGTGAGAGTGACCCAGAGTGAAAGGGAGCGAGCGAGCGAGCGAGAGAGAGAGAGAGAGACTGTGGTCTCTGCAGTCACTGTCCATTCTGATACCTGCTGGACACAGTAGAATTACAAAATTGGAACTTTCCAGAAAAATCCAGGCTGTAGCTAAACTGTCAATGAAAAAAAAAAAAAATCAGGGCTGGAGCGATATCTCTGTGGTTACAGGTGCCTGCTTGCAAGACCTGATTGTCCGGGTTCCACAAGGCCAAATGCACACAAGGGTGCATGTGTCTGGAGTTCACGCACAGTGGCAGGAAGCCCTGGCACACCCATTTTCATATATATAAATGTTTTTCAAGGTGGGGTTTCACTCCCAAATATATATATATATATGTATCATCAGTAGTTCCACTTCCATATACTAGGGAATGTTAGGTTTTAAGGCTTGTGGTTTGGACCTGGTTTGTTATTCTACACCTGCTGGCAAAACTGTCCATTCCCTAGGCAGGGAAGGATGCGCCGTCAGTGTTATGTTGGAAAAGACGCGGAGGCTTTCCTTAACCGTTAACTCTGCCCCAGCCATACGATCTGTGTATAATAAAGTGAGTGCAGTGTCATGTGCTTCCCGAAGCAATGCAGGCGACCAGAATTCTTGGCTGCAGCTTCTGGGAGACCACCTCACCGAAGGGATGACATTTATGCAATACGTTCACACAGGGTGGGTGTTTTAAGGAGGATAAAGATCGAAGCTTGGTATAAGAAAGTCCAACCAGGCCTGGAGAGATGGCTTAGCGGTTAAGGCCTAAGGACCCAGGTTCGATTCCCCAGTACCCAAGTAAGCCACATGCACGAGGTGGTGCGTGCGTCTGGAGTTCATTTGTAGTGGCTGGAGGCCCTGGCGTGCCCATTCTCTCTCTCTCTCTTTCTCTTTCTGTGCCTCTTCCTCTCTCTCTCTCTTCCCTTTTCTCTCTCAAGTGATAAATAAGTAAAATATTAACCAAAAAGAGAGTCCGTCCAGCACTTGAGCTTGGCGGACGTTTGGTGTGTCAGAACTGCCCAAAGCAGGAGTGATGTTCACAAGCGGCAGGCTCTGTGCTGCTGCCTCCTGAGCACTGTCTGAGCCTGGGCTGGTCGGTATAGAAGGCGTCCTGTGGTGTATGGCAGATGGGCGGGGGAGGAGTTCCATGCTCTCATGCCTCCTCTCTGTTACTCCTTCAAAAGTCCTTCTGGAGAGATGGCTTAGCGGTTAAGCGCTTGCCTGTGTAGCCTAAGGACCCCAGTTAGAGGCTCGATTCCCCAGGACCTACATAAGCCAGACGCACAAGGGGGTACATGCGTCTGGAGTTTGTTTGCAGTGGCTGGAGGCCCTGGTGTGCCCATCCTCCCTCTCTCTCTCTCTCTCTCTCTCTGCCTCTTTGTCTGTCACTCTCAAATAAATAGAAATAAACAAAAAAAAAAACTTATTAAAAGTCCTGCTCAGGAGAACATTGCACCAAAGGGAAGAGCAGGAAATGCGTTTTCACTCAAGCAATTTAAACTCAAACACTTGTTAGCACTTAAAGCATATAAGGGCCTATGTCCAGTGCCATGGGCGAGGGCTGGGGGAGGAGGAAAGAAGGGGGACAGGGAGGGCGGCGCCCAGGAGGACTGGGAACCAGATGAGCTGCAGCTGGCGGAAATGGGAGACCCGCTTCTGGCTTCTGTCTTGACAGAGTGGTGCACACTCTGTGTAGGAGACGGGGCACAGCGTACCTCTAAAAGGTGGAGCAGGCATCGTTCACCATTCACGCCCGGTGTGTGGTGATCACTGGGGCAGAGGCGCGGGGAGGGCCTCGGATTCCATGCTACAGGATGTCCCCTTGATCCGGGAAGTCCCGGGAGCTGAAGGTGTTCCTGACTTGGCTGCATCATTTGTGGTAAGACAGTTCCATAAGAAACAGCATGGAGAGCCGGGCGTGGTGGCGCACGCCTTTAATTCCCAGCACTCAGGAGGCAGAGGTAGGAGCATCACTGAGAGTTCGAGGCCACCCTGAGACTACAGAGTGAATTCCAGGCCAGCCTGGGCTAGAGTGAGACCCTGCCTCGGAAAACCATAAAAAAGAAAAGAAAAGAAAAGAAAAACAGCATGGAGAGTCAGAGGGACACAGAGACACAAGGAGGCACAAGCTCTTCAGAAAGGCTGTGCTCGGATTGTAGCACTTCCATGTCTGTAGACACTGGTTGTGGAAGCGAAGAGCTTAAGGAATTGGAAGGACGTGGTACTGTGGCCGTGCTTCTGACTAGAAGTGCCGAGAGGCCGTGGGCGGGAGCCTGCGTTCTCCAAGCTGCAAACGGCCCAGCGCAGCTCCATTTTGCTTCCTCGGGAAGCTGCACGCGGGGAGACCTCAGGACGGGTCTAAACGTGCTGTGCATGGCTCACACACCCTCTAGAGTCCCTTGCTGCTGTGGGCAGAGCTCTGGTGGCCTGGGGACCTGGGGGCAACCCATCCCCTGTGCGTCCTGGGATGGCTGCAGCCGCACACTGTTCCAGCAGCCAGCCACGCTCACTGTCAGCCTGCAGGGACCCTTCTCTCTTCCCAGGGACACTTCTGGTGGTCACGGCTTAGAAGAAGCACTGGCGTGTCATGGGCACGTGGATGTTGTCAACATCCTGAGTACACAGGACGGTCCCCAAGAAAGAACTGTCCAGCCCAGTGTCGTCAGCGGGGAGACTGCTCCAGGGCAGGCTCTTCCTCATGCACACGTCCGGTGTGGCCAGGTGACAGCCACTGACAAGGGTCGACCTCGCCTTGGCTTCCTGTGCCTTCAGCGCCTCTCTGGCTCATGTGTTCATGACTTCTGCAGGAAAACTTTTCTGCGCCCCTCATTTTGCTTGATGCCCTAGAAGACCACCCCGAGGCATTCACTGCAGGGACGGTCTGGATGGGAGAAAGCTACTGAGGTTCTAGGAAGTGTTTTGAATTCCTGGATCCACAGTGGGGAGCTGAGCCAGTCGTGGTCGCCACACTTCTTTCTTTTGTTTTTTTGAGGTAGGATCTTGCACTCTAGTCTCAGGATGGCCTTGAACTCATGGCCATCCTCCTACCTCTGCCTCCTGAGCGCTGGGATTAAAGGTGTGCATCACCATGCCTGGCTGGCTGGCTGGCTTTCTTTATTTCTTTATTTTTTTAAAAATATTTTTACTGAACTGGAGAGATGGCTTAGTGGTTAAGGCACATGCCTATGAAGCCTAAGGACCCAGGTTCGATTCTCCAGGTCCCACATAAGCCAGATGCACATGGTGGTGCATGTATCTGGAGTTCGTTTGTAGTGGCTAGAGACCCTGGAGTGCACATTCTCTCTCTCTTGCTCCCTTTCTTTCTGTCTGTAATAAATAAATCTTAAAAAAAATATTTAAAAATATTTTTATTTATTTCTTTGCAAGCAGAGGGAGATAGAAGAGAGACAAAACAGAGAGAACAGGCACACCAGGGCCTCTAGCTGCTGCAAGCGGACTCTAGATGCGTGCACCACTCTGTGCATCTGGCTTCCCGTGGGTAGTGGGGAATCAAACCTGGGTCGTTAAGCTTTGTAGGCAAGTGCCTTAACCAGTGAGCCATCTCTTCAGCCCATCATGGCCAAATGTTGGGTGTCCGTCACTACATGTGGCATAGATGGGTTTGTCCCACACTGAAGACCGTCTGTGTGTGGAGTCGTCTGAGGATTTGCTGGTGTGTCTTCATCTAGATTTAGTATCGTCTGTTGAGAAGGACGGACGTGACAGTGGCTAGATCTTAACTCTCACCACAACCAGTCGTCCTTGTCACACCTTGGAGTTGTCAGCCATAGGGAGACTGCCTCGGCGGAGGCCTGGGCAGAGGCGGGCACTGCTGGGCCTATTGGCTCTGCTCCTTGTGGAGGAAGAAAGGATCATTTGTAATCGTTTGCCCAGTTGTTGGCTGCAACTCCAACGTCTTATTTGATGCCATGTGCAATTTTTCTAAAATTAACTTGTGAGAGTTATTTAAAAGTATTTTATTTATTTATTTGCAAGCAGAGAGATACAGAGAGAGAGAGAGAGAGAGAGAGAGAATGGCTGCACCACGGCCTCTAACCATGGCCTCTAACCATGGCCTCTAGCCACTGCCAACGACTCCAGATGCATGTGCCACTTTGTGCATCAGGCTTACGTGGGTACTGGGGAGCCAAACCTGAGTCCTTAGGCTTCGCAGGCAAGTGCCTTAACTACTAGGCCATCTCAATTTATGAGAGTTTCTAATCTCCTACCATCATACTGGTTTGAGCTCAGTGTCACCCTGATGGGATTGAGGTGTCCAGCATGGTGTGCTTGCTTCCTCACCGCCTGATATGTATATGTTTACAATTTAATTAATTTTTTAAAAGATTTATTTTTATTTATTTATTTGAGACAAAGAGAGGGGGAGAGAGAGAGAGAGAGAGAAAATGGGCACGCCAGGGCCTCTAGCCACTGCAAATGAACTCCAGACGCATGTGCCACCATCATCTGACTTATGTGGGACCTGGAGAATCGAACCTGGGTCCTTAGGCTTCACAGGCATGTGCCTTAACCGCTAAGCCATCTCTCCAGCCCTATTCACAATTTTTAAATAAATTTTTGTATCTTCATTTATTTGAGAGAGAGAAAGAGGCAGATAGAGAGAAAATGGGCATGCCAGGGCTTCCAGCCACTGCAAACAAACTGCAGATGGCTTACCTGGGTCCTGGGGAATCAGACCTGGGTCTTTTGGCTTTGCCGACAAGTGCCTTAACTGCTAAGCCATCTCTCCAGCCTGCCTGCTTATTGACCGCTCCCTAACTGGCATGGGAGGGTCACACTCTTCACTCCACTGTCCCATTCAAAGCTCGGCACTTGCCTGAAGCACGTGGCCCTTCTGTCCCCCCCGTCCTTCCCCAGTGCAGGCAGAGCAGCCCATGGTGCTGGAGAGTGGCTGACAGGCCCTATTTAAAGGGTCTGCATCAGGGGACAGCTGCCTCCGCCTGGGCTCTGTGAGCACCGCACGTCTGCTCAGAATGGAGATCAGTACCGTTGGAGGCTTTCTTTAACATGTTCCAAAATAGAAGCCGAATCTTTGGCTTTGTTCAGAGAGAATAATCAAGAATCCATTGGAAACAGATGTGCGTCGGGATTTTTTTTTGACTCAGAAGTGCACGCTTCCCTGACGTGACAGCGCGAGGCTGTGGTGCTGAAAAGCAGTTTCCCATCCGAGCCGCTCGGCCGCCGCCGAGGAGCTATATTTGGAAATGGGACTTGCGCTGCTCCACCCATGTGCCCGCTGCGGGTGCCCCTGGCACCTCCGATCTGAACTCCCGGGCCCCTCACGTGCCTTCCAGTGGCTCATCAGGACTTTGAGTTTAGCATGGCGCCTCTGCCGCAGCACAGCAGGGGTCTCTCCGACTCGTGCTGCTGACACAAAACTCCGCAGCCCGGGCAAGTTATCATCTGTGCTCAGAGCTCTGGAGGCGGGCAAGTTCCAGAGCTGGCGAACCGTTCCATCACCCCCGCCCCGAGAGCAGCCGGGCGGGAGCAAGGCCCCGGGGCAGCAGCGGCCAAACCCCACCCCGGCGGGAACAGCCTTATTAATCCGTTCCTGGGGACGAAGCCCCCTTTGTGACCTCTTTTGATGGCAGCAAAATTGCAGTGTGAGATCTGGAGGCGACCAGGGGTCAAGGGCGGGAGTGGGGTCTGCTGGCTTTGCACCCAGGAGCCGGGTCAGGAAGCTTCAAGAGCTACTAGGGCCTGGTCAGATCCCTTGAGAAACGCCTTACGTGGGGATGGGAGGGGGCAGCTTAGTGCCCGACGTTCCAGTATGAGTTTACAACTTGTGTTTACTCCCTTTTGTTGGAACACTAGACATGTTGATATTTTTGTATAAAAGAGAATGCTATCAGTTTTTTTTTTTTTAGATACAGTGTCATAAATGACAAATTGCTATTTTGTTTTCATAGTCTGCTTTTTGTCTGTCTGTTTGGGTGGCTTTTGCTGCAGGGTCTCATGCAGCCCAAGCTTTCTTCATACTCGCTTTGCAGCTGAAGGTGACCTTGAACTCGTGCCTCCACCTCCCAAGGGCTGGCATGGCAAGGTGCTTCACTGAGCCTGACTTCTGTTTGCTTACTTTTTTAGAAAGAGAGGGAGAAAGAATTGGCGAGCCAGGGTCTCAGTTACTGAAATTGAACTCTGGACGTTTGCGCCACCTAGTGGGCATGTATGATCTTGCGCTTGCCTCATCTTTGTGCATCTGGCTAATGTGGGATCTGGAGAGTCAAACATGGGTCCTTAGGTTCCGCAGGCAAGCCCCTTAACTGCTAAGCCATCTCTCTGTCCCCATAAATATTTTATTTTTATTTATTTGAGACAGAGAGAGAGAGAGAGAGAGAGAGAAATAGGTAGAGAGAGAGAAAGGGCACAACAGAGTCCCCCACTTGCTGAAACAAACTCCAGATGCATGTGTCACCTTGTGCATCTGGCTTACGTGGGTCCTGGGGAATAAAACCTGGGTCCTTTGGCTTTGCAGGCAAACACCTTAACCACTAAGCCATCTCTCTAGCCCTGTTTGTTTTTCAAATGCAGTAATTTTTCATTTTTCTCCTTGGAAGCAAGGTGAAAAGAATCAAATTTCCAATCAAATCAGTTTAAACATTAGCAAGCACCTCCTTGGTTAGTCCAAGTTTGCTTTGTTTGGATTTTTTTTTTTTTCCTGACTATTGTTCTTTTTTCTTTGTGTGTGTGTTGTGGGGGGATAGGATTGGTGTGACAGGGCCTCCAGCCACTGCAATCAAACTCCAGATGCTTGTGCCACCTAGTGGGCATGTGCAACCTTGCACTTGCCTCACCTTGTACATCTGGCATACGTGGGATCTGGAGAGTCGAACCTGGGTCCTTAGGCTTCACAAGCAAGTGCCTTAACCACTAAGCCATCTCTCCAGCCCTGATTATGGCTTTTAGGAGGTGGAAATGCCTTTGGATCTGAGTGCACGGTAAGAAGGCAGTGAGGTGCTGGCAGGCCCTCTCTCTGGTACTAAGAGCAATCAGAGCATTTAAGGCAGTGAACACTCTGTTGTGGACTCACTTTGTCCAGAGCTGGCTCACTGCAGAACTTTCCACAGCAGGTAGGGGCAGTGTAGGGACGCGACACGGGATTGTTGATGTGTGCAGAGTCCCCTGTATTTCTGTATTTTGCATGTTGCTGTCATTTATGAAGCTATCATTAAAATCTTTACATACAATCTTGCCTCAGATCATGCCCTATGCACCCCTATAAATGATAGGACTGACTGTGGCCAGACAAGCGTGTCTGTAAGGAAATTCAATGACAGTTTGTCCTGTCCTGAATTCTCAATACATCCACAGGCTGTACCATCCTAATTTGCATATGTAAAATACCATTTAGTGATGAGATGAGATTTATTATTTTTAAGGCAAGCCTAATAGACTGGCATCATTTTTTTTAATGAGAGAGGGAGAAAGAGAGAGAGAGAGAGAATTGACGTGCCAGGGTCCCCAGCCACTGTAATTGAACTCCAGTTGTGTGCTCCACCTTGTGCACATTGTGTGGCCTTAGGCATGCATCACCTTGTACATCTGCCTTATGTGGGATCTGAGTGGTCGAACATGGGTTCTTAGGCTTCTCAGTCAAGCGCCTTAACCGCTAAGCCATCTCGCCAGCCTTCTTTTGAAAAGTTAGCTTCTGAGCATGCTAAGAGGTGGGTGTTAGGGCTCACTCCTATAACCCCAGCATTCCTGAGGCTGATGCAGGAGGATCATAGTCAGGTTGGGGCTAGATGAGGCTGTATAGTGAGTTCAGTGTCAGCCTGGGCTACATAGTAGGAACCTCGGGTGTGGGGGGGGGCAATAAAACATGGGTAGGAAGATACCTCAGTTAGTGAAGTGTTTGCCTTTTAGGCATGATGACCTGCGTTTGATTCCCCAGAATCCTCATAAATGCTGGGCATGGTGATGTGTGCTTTTAATCCCAACACTGGGAAGTAGAGACAGGAGAATTCCTGGGCAGCCAATGTAGCCCATTTGGTGAGCTTAGGCCAACGAGAGACCCTGTCTCTCAAAGAAAAGGAATGGAAAGAAGAGAAAAGTTTATCCTCTGGCCTCTGCACACATGTGCACACTTGTACACAGGCACGGACACACACAACGAGTGGATAAACACATAAAAACATGGCAAAGGGTAATCTCTTTTGTGGAGCGGACCAAGCGGACGCTCATCCCACGCAGCGAAATTCGTCTATCAGTTCACAACTGACCACTGTATCGGGTACCCGCTGTTTACTGCTAGTGTCTTTAGCCTCTCCCACTGTCGTGATTTTAGCTTCCCTTTCCCGCGTCTGTGAGGCACAAGTCCACTATCCAGGTGAGGGTGCTGATACCAAAGGTTTGAGTCAACCGCCAGGTCCAGTGGGACCCCAGCCTTCGGGACCCTGAAGCCCGCGGGTCGGCACGGGTAGACCGAGTCAGGTCCTACTCTGCGGGACCCTTGGGTGGGCTGCTGAGCTGCTGTCACCAAAGCAGCGCTCTGCTGGGCGTGTCTGGCTCCCAGGACTGATTCTTAGTCACCTTGGGCATGGCTCGGTGTGACATGGGCCCTTGGGTTATTTTAGGGCCCAGCATCCCTTTTGCTGAAGAAAATTGCATCGGATCTATTATTAGCTTACTGTTAATGACAGACCTGTGTAAGTGACTTTCATGTTTGTGACAGCCTGCTGGCTCTGTTTTCCCCTAATGAGATTTTAATCGGAAAAGCATTTCTGACTACCACAATTTCAGTGAAGCGAGGAGCGGGCAGTTCACGTGAGAAGTTTGGGGGAGGGGATGATATATGTCTATGACTTTTTTTTTTTACACCTTTGCATAGTTTTGAATGCGCAGTCACAGATCTCAGTACTTTATCCAAAATGTTAGTGTGTGTCCCTGCTGTTACCCAGGACTGCATTTTAATAGAACTTTCTTTATTTCCACAGCCATAGCCCTTTCAGACAACATAAAACCAAAGATAAGCACGAGATTGACCGAATGACTCTAACCGTGGTAAGAGAATTAGATAGCTGTTTTTTTTTTTTTTAATCTGCAATGTAGTTTTCGTGTTAATTCTTTTCACAGTGGTGCTTCTGTAAAGTATTATAGGAGATGAGCTGTAGAATTACATAAATACTACATATGACATTGTGGTGTAGTTACCTTCTTTTTTAAAAAAATTTTTATTTATTTATTTGAGAGGGACAGACAGAGAGAGAAAGATGCAGGAGAGAGAGAGAAAGAAAGAGAGAGAATGAGCGAGCCAGGGCCTCCAGCCACTGCAAACGAGCTCCAGATGCATGCGCCCCCTTGTGCATCTGGCTAACGTGGGTCCTGGGGAAATTGAGCCTTGAACCGGGGTCCTTAGATTCACAGGCAAGCTGCTTAACCGCTAAGCCATCTCTCCAGCCCTGTAGTTACCTTCTTGTTGCTGGGACAAAGCACCCGACCAAAAGCAGCTCATGGGAGGAAACGGCAGATTCGGGTCTTATCCACCGAGCCATCTCCCCAGCCCGAATCTGCTGTTGTGAATGCCCCTCTTACGTCGGGTGAGGTGCCAGGCCGCCGTCTCTGTGAATGGACTTTTGAACTATGTTTCTTCTGGCCCAGAACGTGGAGCTTCCCGAGGCCTTCTCCCCCGAGCTGAAGTCCCTGCTGGAGGGTTTGCTGCAGAGGGAAGTCAGTCAGCGGCTCGGCTGTCAAGGACGCGGGTAGGACATTGTTTCTGCCTTTCCCCAGCACCTCCACTTGAAAAGAAAACCAGTGTCATGTATCAGAAGTCACTGGGGACCCTTCAGGTCCTCCACTTCACCAGGAGAGATCACCCGGGAGGCTGTGTTTGGTCCCTTTCTCGGTGCTTTGGCCGCAGTGCCTGACTGCAGCATCCTGACGGAGGAGTTCACTTTGGCTCCCATTTTAGGGGGCACAGCCCATGGGGCCCGGAGGCAAGCTCAGTCCATGGAATCGAGTGTGGTGGCTTCTCACACGCCAGCCAGTCCGGATGCACAAAGCTCTAGCCAGAACCAGGGTGTATCCTTCGAGGGCCCATCCTAGTGAGCTACCTCCATCACCTCCTAAAGGATCTACGGCCTCCCCACATAGCATCGCCAGCTGGGGAATAAGTGTTCAAACACACGAGCCTTTGGGGGTACCTCACCTTAGAGAGGGAAGAGGAGAGGAGGGGAGGAGATAAGGAAAAGGGAGAGAGAGAGAGAGAGAGAGAGAGAGAGAGAGAGAAAGAACACTCATTTTTCTTTATTTTTTCTTTCCTGGGAGAATCATTCTGCGATTCCAGTATGTACTGGGAGTTGTCTCTATATCGACAGATGCCATCTGTCACTTGCTGTTCACTTGACTGGTGCCCTCTGCTCTCCTGCCTCCTACCGCCCCCCCCCCCAACCCTTTAGTTAAGTGGCTCCTTAGAGAGGGACTGGACAAGGCAAACATTCTGGGCTCTTACGTCCAAGATGACTTCCTGCTCTTCCCCGCCTGACTGGTGTTTCTGCTAGATAGAGAGGTTTTATTTATTTATGTTACAGTCAGGTTCACATCGCTGGTAGAAATCACCCAACCAAGAGCAGCTTGTGGGGAAAAAAAAAGGTTTATTTTGGCTTACAGGTTCGAGGGGGAAGCTCCACGATGGCAGGGGAAATGATGGCATGAGCAGAGGGTGGCCAATATAAGGTGGACCACAGCAACAAGAGAGTGTGCCAAACACTGGCAAGGGGACACTGGCTATGACACCCATAAGCCCTGCCCCCAACAATACACTTCCTCCAGGAGGTGTTAATTCCCAAATCTCCATCAGCTGGGAACCTAGCATTCAGAACATCTAAGTTGATGGGGAACACCTGAATCAAACCACCACAACTTATTTAGTTTGGTTTTCTTGAGGTAGGGTCTTGCCCTAGCCCAGGCTGACCTGGAATTCACTATGTAGTCTTAGAGTGACCTTGAACTCATGGTGATCCTCCCACCTCTGCCTCCCGAGTGCTGGGATTGAAGGCGTGCGCCACCACGGTAACACGCTCCCTCCAGGACTTTGGAAGTCCGGCTATTTCTCCCTACAGCCTGCTGCTAGGGGGTCTCGGTTATACACAGGATGCATCATGCGCTCTCGCTCCAAGGCTGGTGCTGCCTAGCCTGTGAAACACTCGTTTTGTTTAGGCGACATCTCCTCCCCTGCTTCTCTTAGTCCTCCTATTAGCAGGTGTTGCGATTTACAAATTGGGCCTCTGTGTTCCTGGTCTTGTGTGTTACCCATATCTTTCATTCTTTTACTTTCTGATCATTTAAATTTCAACACTTTTATTGATTCCTCCCCCCCCACACACACACACTACCTTTGTTTTGGTTTGCCGAGGTAGGGCATCACTCTAGCCCAGGCTGACCTGGAATTCACTATGTAGTCTCAGGGTGGCTTCGAACTCATGGCGATCCTCCTACCTCTGCCTCCCAAGTGCTGGGATTAAAGGCGTGCGCCACCATGCCAGGCTTGATTTCCCTTTTTAAAAAACATCCTGGGGCCTGGGGAGATGGCTCGGTTGGTAAAGCCCTTACCGTGCAGGCATGAGGGCCTGAGTTCGGATCCCCAGCACACCTGTAATACCAGTGCTGAGGAGGCAGAGACAGGGGGTCCCTGGCCAGCTGAACTGGTGAGCTCCGTGTTCAGTGAGAGACTGTCTCATGGAGGGGCTGAGGGATAAGGGTGCTTTCTGTGCGAGCACAGGGACCTAGCTGGGTTCTCCTGCACCTGCGTAGAAAGCTGGGCATGGCCACACACACCTATAACCCCAGCACCAAGGAGCACAGAGACAGGAGGACCAGTGGAGCCGCCCGGTCAGCCGGTCTAACTGAAAAATGGCCCAAACTCCAAGTTCAACGAGAGACCCCGCCTCAAGGAAATAAGGAGGAAGAAATAATAAGAGAGGAAGACACCCAAAGTCTTTTTCTGGCCTCCACGTGCATACACGCAGGGAGAACGCATCTTTTTTTTTAAATGTTTTATTTATTTATTTATTTGAAAGGAGGAGGAAGAGGCAGACATTAATCATGACCTTGAAGAAACTTGTTTCTTCACTTGATACATGGGGGCTCGGCATAGGCCGTATCATTAGAGTCCTAGTTGGAATCTAAGTTTACACTTGACGCCTCGTGTTCTAATCAGTTTCTTGCTTTGCTCTGTGACGTTTGCTAGTTCATTGGTTATGTCCCTCATGCGCAGTTCCCCAGTTTAATTCCTCCTTAAACTGTGCGTTCACGCAGAGTCCAGAGCCCGCGTGTACACACATGTGGGGCATGTGTGTACGTTCCACTCATTCACTTTTTTTTTTTTTCCCCAAGGTAGGGTCTCACCGTAGCCCAAGCTGACCTGGAATTCACTATGTAGCCTCAGGGTGGCCTCGAACCCGCAGCGATCCTCCCACCTCTGCCTCCCGAGTGCTGGGATCCAAGGTGTGCGCCACCACGCCCAGCTTTTCTCTTCTACTTTTAAGGTTTTGCCTGTATTCATGACGTGCGGGAAAGACATACGTGTGTGGATCTGTGGTCGGCTAGACTACCTTAGGTGCAGTGAACATCCCTGGTGGGTGACCATGTGTGACAATCCTCCCGCTTACAGTGACAGTGTTCTAGCCATTGCTCTGCACTGCCCCCGAGCCTCTAAAAGGGCCGGAGTCATGCTGGTGTGTCAGTTCCTGCTAGGAGACACACCAGTGCTCTCTCTCTCTCTCTGTCTCTCTCTCTTGCTCTCACACACAGACTCTCTCTTCCTCCAGGGCACAAGAGGTGAGAGAACACAGCTTCTTCAAGGGCATCGATTGGCAGCACGTCTCCCTGCAGAAGGTACTCCCTCTAGGACCACCAGCTTGGAGTCTCTACTCACCATCTGCCCCTTTCTCCATTGCTGCCTTCCTGGCTTTGTGTTGCCAGCGACCCCGCCCCCCCCAGGTTCTTGGGCCCACACTCTCTGTCCCCCAGCGTCACCATGTAATGAGCTCCCCCTGAGGCAACGCCCCTCCTTTTCTTCCCTCCTGCTGTTGGCCACATGAGTCTCTGAGTCCGTGGATTCAGCCCACCAGGGATGAAAAATGCTCAGGAAACAAGTTCCACCCAACTGAACATAAATGAGCTCTTCCTGTCATTATCCGCTAAACAGTGTAGGATGACAGCTATTTCCTTAGCAGTTGTATTGTTCCAGGTTTGGTATGATTTGTAGTATGCTGAGGATACGAAGAGATCTTTTCAAACACTCCTCCATTCCACATCAGGGAGCCTGGACATTTATGGACCTTGCTATCCAAGAGAACATTTGGAATTGTCCCCTGCAAATGCCGTGGGGCGGCTGTATACTTATCTAGCTATTTGAAATATCCATATCATTGAGACACTTAAAGTTTTGTTCATCATCTTGTGGGGTTTCTTTTTATTGGGGGTGGGGTTTTGAGGTAGGATCTCGCTGTAGCTCAGGCCGACCTGGCATTTACCGTGTAGTCTCAGGCTGGCTGGCCTTGAACTTACAGTGATCCTCCTACCTCATCCTCCCAAGCGCTGGCATTAAAGGCATGTGCCACCACACCTGGCATCATCTTGAATTCTTATCTCAGTGTGTGACCATACATATATTTTAAAACCATTTATTTTATTTTATTTATTTGAAAGAGAGAAAGAGGTAGATAGAATGGGCGCTCCAGGACCTCCAGCCACTGTAAACAAACTCCAGATGCACGAGCCACCTTGTGCATCTGGCTTATGTGAGCACTGGGGAACTGAACCTGGGTCCTCAGGCTTGTAGGCAAGCACCTTAACCACTAAGCCATCTCTCCAGCCCATGGCCATATTTTTACATAGACTTACACGAACCTACCTATGTTTTTCTGGCCCCATACCACAATTAGAATACCCTCTTTCATTATTATTATTATTTTTTGAGGTGTGCGTGTGTATGCTGGAGATGGAATCCAAGACTTCACTCATGCTGGGCACTAGCTCTACTACTGAGCCCCAACAGCCCCCTTTCCTTATTTAAGCTTTGTTACATTCTCATTGGTACCAGAGACATACCAGTAAAATCTTTTAAAAATACACTTTCCTCATGAAGCCATGCCCCGGAGGAACTGCAGGCGTCCAGTGTAAGGAGAGACTGTGGAGTGAGTCCCGTGGCATTAGAATCCCCGGGCTTGGGCAGCACTGGGCTTTCTAAGGCTGGGCTGGCAGGGGGGGAGGGTGTCGCAGGTTGGTGGTTGGTACTGTGTTCTTTTTATAGAAACGTTAGGTTGGGACGGGCCATACAGGTCACCTGATAACTGCGCCCCGCTTCTTGGATCTTCCAGTACCCGCCACCCCTAATCCCTCCCCGAGGAGAGGTCAATGCTGCGGATGCCTTTGATATCGGCTCATTTGATGAAGAGGATACCAAAGGCATTAAGGTACATCTCTTTCTGTCTTTGTCTGTCTCTCTCTCTCTCTGAAGGAATTGCCAGTGTTCCTTTGCTAAGTCGCCTAGGCTGGCCTTGAACTTGAGACCTTCCAGCCATGGCCTCCGGCGTGCTGGGAGGACAGCTTGGCTGACCCTGCCTGTCTTGCTGGGAACGCGTGGTGATTTTAGTTTTGATGAGTTGCAAAGTGATCAAATCGTTACCGGCTGGGAATATCTGCAGTTGAGGCAGAAGTGCGAATACACATTTCGAAGACAGACAACCGTGCAACCGTGACTCAAACCCGATTCCCCAGAGCAGCAGGGCCCGTCCCATCCCTTGTAAGTGTGGCAGCCTCGCTGTGTCGGGAGGGAGCCGGCGAGCAGGAGTCATTTGACTTTTGCTAATCAAAGGTGAAATCATCACTTTTTTTTTTTTTTAATCCTCCTCTGCGTTTTTCCAACTTCAGTTCATATCGGTTTTTTCTTTGTTGTTGTTGTTGTTTTTCACGTAGAGGCAAGGCCCAATTACAGAAGGTGAGTCATGAGGCAGAATCACTGTCTTCAAGACACTGAGTGAGTGTGTCACCACCTGTCACCCTGTCATCTGCCCAGGCTGACTCTGAGGCTTCTCCCAGCTGCCCTCCTCCCCCAGCCTTCCCCTCCTCCCCAGCTTCGGGGCGGCTCCAGCCCTCCAACCTCACCTCATCAGTTCCCCTAAGAAACCTCTCTGCACGAGGCCACGGCCCTGCGTGTCACACACACCTGCCACCTGCAGAGGGGACGAATGGCAGATGTGTGTGAGGAACTGGCAGGAGCCAGCAGCCAGGGGAAGATGAGGAGACTGATGGAGACCAGCACGCAGGCCCCATGGGTGGCAGCTCGAAGGAGAGGCGCTTGGGGAGATCTAGGCAGCGGGAGGGGGGCTGAGCCTGGAGGGGACCGGGGTGTTCACAGAGGAGTGGGTCAAGGCCACAGGGTGATGGAGGGTAGAGAGCAGCAGCTACCTGGAGGGCAGGCCCTCCCTATCTCATGCCTGCCTGGTGAGCAGGCACTGCACCCAGCCATGCTGGAGGGCAGCCCACTTCCATTAAAAGCCTGTGAACACGGGGCCGGAGAGACGGCTTAGCGGTTAAGGCGCTTGCCCGCGAAGCCTAAGGACCCATGTTCAAATCTCCAGGTCCCACTCAAGCCAGACTCACAATGATGCAAGCGCGCAATGTCACACATGCGCACAAGAGGGCGCACGTGTCAGGAGTTTGCAGCCGCTGAAGGCTCTGGTGTGCCCATTCTCTCTCTCTCTCTCTCTTTCTGCCTCTTTCTCTCTCAAAAAATAAAAATAAATACAAAAACAAAGCCATGGACATAAAGCTGCTTCTGTGTGAGAAATCATGTTAAAAAGGACTAAGTAAGCAGGCCAGGCTCAGCACTGCCTCTTCCCAGCTGGGTGACCTTGAACCTCAGCCTTCCGCCTGTGACGTGGGTGGTGTCATTGGTGAGGTTTCTCTGTTCAAGTCTCTGGGCGCACGGTCATGGCTTCGGAAGGAGCTCTGTGGAGCAGGAAGGGTGCCTGGCAGGGACACGGCCGTGAGCCAGGCGCGGAGCTGTGTCTAAGAAACAGTCCATTCTTTACTGTGGAAAAGCAGCCCAGAGGATGTGTATGTTTTTGTGTTTGTTATTTTTAGAAAAGGGGGGAAAAAAATCTTACGTAATGTAACCCTATAAATTCTTGTTTTCTTCTAATTCATTTTTTTTCAAAAATATTTTTGTTTACTATTTCTACTTATTTAGTTATGAGAGAAAGAGGGAGACAGAGGAAGGCAGATAGAGAATGGGTGTGCCAGGGCCTCCAGCCACTGCAAAGGAACTCCAGATGCATGCACCGCTTTGTGCAACTGGCTTTATGTGGGCACTGGGGAATCGAACCGGAGTTGTTAGGCTTTGTAGGCGAGCACCTTAACCACTGAGCTATCTCTCCAGCCCTCAAGAGTTTTTGAGACAAAGTCATATGTTCCAGGCTTGAACTTGGCATCCCCCTGCCTTGGCATGCTGGAGTCTCAGGCGTGTACCTCCATGCTGCCCTTCCACTTCATTTTAAACAGCCTGGCTGACTGGCAGATCTTGGACATGGTAGAGGGCACCACCACTTGTCCGTAAGACAGAGATGGTGGCCTCGGGAATGGAGACTGCGTTTGGACTCTGGCCACGTGTGTCCACATCTCTGCCAGGGTGTGGATGTGGGTCCAGGGTCTTGTTCACCCGATACACGCGTGTGCACATATTCCTCTCCTCACACTCAGAGCAACTGAGGACCTCAGCTCTGGGCTTCATTTGGTCATGGGGGAGGCCCCAGTGATCCAGGCAACCTCACGGTGGGCCCATTATCATGGCTGACCAAGTCAGGCTAGCCGGAACCACCACAGTGGGTGCACCGGGGGGCAAGTTCTCCTCACACCCGTTGATTTGCTAACAGGCAGCCGGTCAAGTTCCTGAGACCTGTCTTCGCCTCGAAGAGAGCATGCGCTCTATACTAGCTTCCTCTCTTATCTCTCATAGTGAGAGGACGTGTGTCAGAGACACCCTACCCTTACAAGATGGCTTTCTTTCACAAGGACAAAGCCACCTTCTGGGCCCAATTCTGCGGGCCCTCAGAGGGTGGGACAAACAAGAAAGAAGTACCTTCAGGCTGGAGAGATGGCTTAGCGGCTAAGGCGCTTGTCTGCAAAGCCAAAGGACCCAGGTTCTATTCCCGAGGACCCACGTAAGCCAGATGCACATGTGTCTGGAGTTTGTTTGTTGTGGCTGGAGGCCCTGGTGTGCTCATTCTCTCTCTCTCTCTCTCTCTTGCTCTCAAATAAATAAATAATAGTAAAATTAAAGTTAAAATTATAAGAAGAAAACATACTCTCATTAAGCACAATTTTAAATATTTTTATTTATTTCCATGCAGAGAAAGACAGAGATAGAGAGAGAGAATGGTCACATCAGGGTCTCCAGTCTCTGCAAATGAACTCCAGATGCATGAGCCACTTTGTGCATCTGGCTTTACATGGGTACTGAGGAATTGAACCTGAGTCATTAGGCTTTGCAGACAAGTGCCTTAACTGCTGAGCCATTTCTCCAGCCCAAGTGTAACTATTACAGAGTCTCTTAGAGGCTGTGTTGCCCAAACTCTATATACCCTGTTTTGTATCCTTAAGCATACACTGTGGTGTTTAATGAGCTGGGAAGTTTGTAGAATGAATAGCAGGTCTAGTATAGGTGACCTTGGGCTCTCCTTGATGACAACTAAAGGCCCTCCTCATGCTCTGTGCTGTCACACGGCTGCACACAGTCCTGGTGGAATCACACAGGTGTCTTTCTGCTAGCTCTGTTGTCTTTGAGAACATTCTCAGTCACACATATCTTGATGTCTTAAAATCTGGGCTGGAGAGATGGCTTAGCGGTTAAGGCATTTGCCTGCAAAGCCAAAGGATCCAGGTTCAGTTCCCCAAGACCCATGTAAACCATATGCACAAGGTGGCACATGCATCTGGAGTTCATTTGCAGTGGCTGGAGGCCCTGTCACACCTATTCTCTCTGTCTCTCTCTCAGATAAATAAATAAATAAATAATAAATATTTAATATCTTAGCTGCTTGATTGTGACCAAGAACTCTACAAGAACTTCCCACTGGTGATCTCGGAGCGCTGGCAGCAGGAAGTGGTGGAAACTGTCTACGAGGCAGTAAACGCAGACACCGATAAAATCGAGGCCAGGAAGAGAGCTAAAAATAAGCAACTGGGCCACGAAGAAGGTAAAATGCCAGTTGTGTCCCAGTGTCGTAAAGAATTTTCCAATAGAGGGAAAAACGATGCCATCCTTTATTTTGGTTGTACACGGGTTGGAAGGGTTCAGTAGAACATGCCAGAACCTTCAGTCTCTGTCTAAGTCACAGCGTGCACTGAGTTGGAAAGAGGGGTGTCGGTATTACCTCACTTCTAGAGTTTCTTGTTGCGGAGTGTTTGGGTCTGGCTTGAAAGTTCAACCCTTAAAGATGGAGTTTTTAGAGTGTCAGGAATAGGCCCAGCTCACTGGCGTGTGACTCATGTCGTGATGTGGCAACGGGCATGGCTCAGTACTGTGTTGTCGCCATCTTATGATTCTTGGAGATTTTTGGAAGAGAGGCTGTGTTCTCATTTTACACTGGGCTCCAAGAAGCAAGGGACCAGCCATGGCTGACACACTACTTCTCACAAGAAGTAAATCAATACATACATTTATCTTACAGCCCATATCAAATACTAGCCAAGGGCATTTGGGTTTAAAATAATTTGAGTGTCCTGTTAGAATTTCCAGAATGGGAAATGTCATACCACCTTGAGTATTAATCAGTCATTTTTTTTTAAGAGATAGTGAGGTGGGGAGGGGGAATTGGCACACCAGGGCCTTGGCCACTGCAATCGAACTCCAGACGTTTCTGTCACCTAGTGGGCATGTGCAACCTTGAGCTTGCCTCACCTTTGTGCGTGTGGTTTACGTGGGATCTGGAGAGAGATTGAACCTGGGTCCTTAGGCTTCTCAGGCAAGCGCCTTAACCTCTAAGCCATTTTTCCAGCCCAATCAGTCATTTTATTAATCCACTGGATATTGAAACTCTTGATTTTTCCATGACTTCGTTTATTCTAGATGGTTAAATTTATTATAGGCTATGATTAAGGTGAGATGTCATTTTATGTCACCTCTAAGCTCAGCCTCTGGTGAGGATAACTGCAGGTATGTCCAATAGTGATCACTTTTCCTCTGGGAGCAGGTGTCTATGACAGAAGAACTCTTGGTCTTACCTAACATTCCTCTTGGGGTGAAGACATTTGTCACCTGCTTGGGACAGTGGCTCCAGACTCTGGGTGACCTGCTCCTGACAGTGAAGTCATGTTGGCAAGAGAATGCTAAGCCCCTTTATCTGGGCTCCCCCAATTCCACCAGGACACGGCCCTCTGTGCTGTTGTTCCTCAGGTGGCCAGCCCATTGGGGACACACTGGGTCATGTTTTCCATAGCAGATTTTACCTAGAGCTAATGGACATTTACTGGCAGGAGGGTCACGCCAGGTCCTGTACTAGGGTCCTGACAGGCCCAGAAAAGAACCAAGCTCTCCAGCAACCTGGTCCAGGTGCTGTAAGTAACGAGAGCTGTGGCCAGACAGAAGGCCTCCCAGACAACGGACTCACCTCACAGACCAGCAAATAAACCGGACTCAAGTAGATCTCGGGTGACCCTTTCCAGAGCCATTGTTATAGAAAAATGTAGCTTAGGCTTAGATGTCAGGAGAAGCAGAGTACTTACGTTTGATCTGTACTTCCAAAATGCGAGCAGCATTCTGCCGGAAACGGCAGCTCCACAGGCCCCGCTCGGTCACCCTGGACCCCCCCCCTGGCCTATGCTGTCCTTCCTCCTCATCTCACAGGACGCAAGTGGGGTTCGCATTTTCATTGGTTGTCTGAGTCCCTCACTGGCAGCTCTCTGGGGGCCTGACCTTTGTCTGTTTTGGTCACTGCTGAGCCCAGAATGTCTCGATGTGCCCACAACCTGGAGAAGACAGAATAGTCCCAAGTGGATGGATAAGTAAGCCAATGAGTGATCTTAACCAATCCCCAAAGCTTGTAGTGGATGCTTTAAAATTTACCTTTTTTTTTTTTTAAAAAAAAATTTATTTATTTGAGAGAGAGAGAGAGAGAGAGAAAGAGAGGGAGAGAAGGGCACGCCAGGGCATCTAGCCAGTGTAAACGAACACCAGACACACGTGCCCCCTTGAGCATCTGGCTTACGTGGGTTGTGGAGAATTGAACTGGGCTCCTTTGGCTTTGCAGGCATGCACGCACCTTAAACACTAACCCATCTCTCCAGCCTTTAAAAGCTTTTTTAAAAAAAATATATTTTATTTATTTATTTATTTGAGAGAGAGAATTTGCCTTTTTTTAAAAAAAGGTTTATTTATTTATCTATTAGAGACAGATAGGGGGAAGAGAGAGAGAGAGGAGGGAATGGGCACGCCAGGACTCTAGCCACTGCAAACAGAACTCCAGATGCATGCGCCACCATGTGCATCTGGCTTATGTGGGACCTGGAGAATCGAACCTGGGTCCCTAGGCTTCGTAGGCATGCGCCTTAACTGCTAAGCCATGTCTCCAGCCCTAGAATTTACCTTTTATGAAAAGAATCTCACCACAGCAAAGTCATCAACCCGTGAGGCACAGAGAGCTGGAGGCAGCCCAGACCGACGCTGAGGAGGAACGAGCCAGCTTGCCCTGTCGCCGTAGCTGACTTGGACGAGAAAGTCACCCCTATGGCATTATTTATAGGTTCAGAGTCGCTTAAAGGGACAATTCCCGTTCCTTGGGAGGGCAAAAGGGCTTTGGGGAGAGCTCAAATTGAAATATTCTCTGCTCTTCAGGACTCAGTACACATAGGGGGGAAATTGGCTTGGGAACACACCCTTGTCCCGTCAGAGCAATGAGTGAGCCTCCAGACCACATGATCACTCATCCACTGAATCCCGAGTCCCGGTCCCCACGGGTTCAAAACCTGGAGTAATGGTGTCTAAACATTGTCACTCTGTACAAACACGATTCCCCCTAAAAGCAGTGGGTGGGGGCCAGCTTGACGCCGCATCTCTCGCCCTCAGATTACGCCCTGGGGAAGGACTGCATCATGCACGGGTTCATGCTGAAGTTGGGGAACCCCTTCCTCACACAGTGGCAACGTCGCTACTTTTACCTCTTTCCCAACAGACTGGAGTGGAGAGGAGACGGGGAGTCACGGGTGAGTGCGAGGGGCTGTGTGATGGGCTGCACGTCCCGTCCGGCTGGTGGGTTTTCTGAAACATCCCCCAGGGCTCTTTGCGTACGCGCACGAGGGCCCCGGGCCTGGAAGAACTCGGTAGGGTCTGCAAATAGCAGGTGTTGTTTAAAAGACAGAGTCTCACATCCTCGTAGGGGTTGAAGAAGGCTGGAGAGCAGATGGTAGGTCAAGAGAATCGCTGGGACAAGGGGTTCCCAGCCCCTGCTCAGTGTACCAGGACTCTCTGAGCCTCAGTGTCCCCTCTGTAAAGTAGGAGACATGGCTATCTAACAGGTGCTACAATTATTCCAAGTTTATCTGAAGGCAAGCCCGGAAATAAAAGTCTGTGTTTAGTGGCTTTTGAGAGTCCAACCATGGACTTAGAATAATTCAGGACACCCAGGAGCACAGCCAGGTCTCTCTCCTCCTCCTCCTCCTCCTCCTCCCTCTCCTCCTTCTCCTTCTTCTTCTTCTCCTCCTCCTCCTCCTCTTCTTCTCCTCCTCCTTCTCCTCCTCCTCCTTCTTCTCCTCCTCCTCCTCTTCTTCTCCTTCTCCTCCTTCTCCTCCTCCTCCTCTTCTTCTTCTCCTTCTCCTCCTTCTCCTTCTTCTCCTTCTTCTTCTTCTTCTCTCTCTCTCTCTCTCTCTCTCTCTCTCTCTCTCTCTGTGTGTGTGTGTGTGTGTGTCTTTTGGGACCCATGACTGTCTATGCTGTCTATCTTTCCTCAAATTGAGACAAATAAAACGTCACCAGTGAGAACTTGGCACAGGGAGGTGAGGTCACCACTCACACCGGCCTCTGCCAGCAGCCTCGTGGAAAAGCAGAGGCGAGTTTCACGCAGCAGACAGTGACATGCATTTGCTCTCCAGCTGTTTCTCAAGCTAATATTTGCAAACGAGGCAAAAAGAAATTGCGATCCACGCTATACCTGCTGGCAAGCCACTCTGCATTTATTAAGCACCTATTGTATGACGAGTCCAGGCTGGTCTCACAGTGGACGGAGCCAACCCAGCTAGGAGGCTTGTCTGCGGCCGGTGGGGAAGGGGTTTTCACGGGAGCAGGAGCGGGACATGGCCCACAATACCAAGCACATCACTTGTGTGTCAGAGAGTGTCCCGGAATCAGCAGTGGAGGACTGTATGCTTGGATCTTTAGCCTAACTTTGAATCCTGCTTTTTAAAACAAACTTTAATTATTAGAAAGAGGCAGATAGATAGATAAATAGAGAGAGAGAATGGGAACTTCCAGGCCTCTAGCCACTGCAAACGAACTCCAGATACATGTACCACCATGTGCATCTGGCTTTATGTGGGTACTGGAGAATTGAACCTGGGTCCTTCAGCTTTGCTGGCAAGCACCTTAACCACTGAGCCATCTCTCTGGCCCAGAATCCTGATTTTTAATCATTGTTGGTAAATTTGCCATTTGATTATGAGTGACTTCTATGGCACACTACTGAATTACTTTAAAATAACAGCAACCTCATTATTATGCCATAAAAGCAATTTTTTTAAAAAAAAATTAATACATCTAGAATCCAAATTGCAATTAATAAGGCTCACTGGGGTCTCTGAATTCTAACTCGGGGCTGGAAAGCATGGAAGTAGGTCTCCTGAGCTTGGGCCCTAGCCAGGCAGCGGGTAGACCTGGGCATGTGGTACCTTTCTAATTCCCACAAGCCACCGTGGAACACCGTGAAAGGGAATCGTCAGAGCTACAATAATTTCTCTTGGTCTGAAACACTGAGCCAGCTGGTGTTCTGTTGGTAAAGCCATGCAGAACTCACGGGTGGATTCCCAAGCATCAAAAATGAGAAAGGGGCTGGAGAGATGGCTCAGTGGTTAAGACGCTCACCTGACAGGCCTAACAACCAGAGTTCAGTTCCCCAGGGCCCACATAAAGCCAAACGCACAAAGTGGCGCATGTATCCAGAGTTCGTTTGCAGTGGCTTGGAGACCCTGGCAACCCATTCTCTCTTTCTCTGTCTCTCTTCTCTCTGTCTGTCTGTCTGTCTCTTCTCTGTCTCTCTCTGCTTGCAAATAACCAAATAAGAATTTTTTAAAAACAGAGAGAGGGAGAGAGAGAGAAAGAAAATGTGAGTTTATGCTGGTGTTGTTTTCATTTAGGACTCCTGGAGTATTTACCCCAAAAAACACAAGATGGTAAGGAACTCATGACACTGTAGCTTTCACCTGACCCCACCATGCTGTTGACCTGGCGTGACAATCTTGTAAGGATGTCACCTGTATTTTTTTAAGGCTTTCGTGCTACTATTGAGAGACCATTAGCTTCTAAGCCAACGTTGCTAGCTGCTGCTGAGCTCCCTTGTCCCCTCTGATCTCTGCTCGCCTTGGCTCCCATCACTCTCTCACATGTCGCGCCTCACGGGTCCCCTCTGGGGACTTGTGACAGTGCGCGGATGAGAGCGAGATACACAGGGCAGCACGACTTAGTCGTCAGAGATCCGTTCTGTGTGATGGAATGCTGTGTGCCTGCTCGTAGAAGCATCGCTTTCTCTGCGACCTTATTATGTACATATCCTGCGAAGGATATGTATGATATACATAATATCCTTTGTAGCCAATTTCCTTATGTCTGGAATTTCACTCAAGAAAGAAAAATGCCATTCTTGAAAGTGTACTTGCTAATTTAACTTAGGAGGTCGTGAGATACCTTGAAGTCATTTTTAAAGTTTTTAATTTTATTTTTATTTTTTTTTATTTTGCCGCTAGCAAAGCTTACTGACTATGGAGCAGATCCTGTCCGTGGAGGAAACCCAGATCAAAGACAGGAAGTGCATCTTATTCAGAATTAAAGGCGGGAAGCAGTTTGTCCTGCAGTGTGAGGTGAGTTTTCAGTTCCTCTCACATGAAGCTCTTTTTTCCTCCTCTCACAAACATTCAACAAAGTGTGGGCTCTTCTTCCCTGTTCCAGTCACTTACAGACTGAACCCCTGAGCTACGAGGTTAGGAGCAAATTAACAGTAATTTGAAAGAAACAAATATTATACAGTGAAGGTGGGCATGTGGGAAGTAATCAGGTTGTCTTATCTGTCCAGGGCTGAGGGCCCTGGAGTGTGATTTGTTATGTTACTTTCTTTTTGTTAAAGGTTTTAAAAAATAAATATTTTTACTTATTTATTTGCAAGCAGAGAGAGTTAGGTGAAAGACAGACACAGAGAGAATGAGCATGCCAGGGCCTCCAGCTGCTGCAAATGGACTCCAGATGCATGGGTCACTTCGTGTACCTGGCTTTATGTGGGAACTGGGGAATTGAACTTGGGTCATTGGGCTTTGTAGGCTAGTGTCTTAACCACTGAGCTATCTCTCTAGCACCTAACTTTCTTTTAAAGATATTTTACTTATTTATTTGAGAGAGACAGAGAGAGAAGGAGAGAGAGAGAGAATGAATGGGCACTCCAGAGCCTCTAGCTACTGCAAATGAATTCCAGACACATGGGCCACCTTGCGCATCTGACTCTATCTGGGTACTGGGGAATCGAACCTAGGTCTTTAGGTTTTGCAGGCAAAAACCTTAACCGCTGAGCCATCTCTCCAGCCCCTATTACCTAACTTTCGAGGTCTTATCTCTTCCCAGGCTTCAGGCCCAGGTTTGTATGTTTATACAAATAGAGGATCCCACAGGGGCTTCTCCAAGGGGAAGGCTCTGTTTTCTTCAGAGTGACATTGTCTTAGGAACCAAAAGTAAGAGCCCCAAGTCCAGATGCCTTTTCTCTCTGTCTTTCAAGGCCTGAGCAGGTGTGAGCAGACCTAGCAGGTAGGGATGGCCACAGGCAGGACACCAAGGTGCTCCCTTACGGCACCCAAGGGCACGAGTCATTCCTCAAGGCTGCTGGGGAATGGGGTTACTGGCTCCCAACCCCCTGCCCATGTCTCCATGCAGAGCGACCCCGAGTTTGCCCAGTGGAAAAAGGAGCTGACAGACACCTTCAGAGAAGCCCAGCGGCTGCTGCGTCGGGCGCCCAAGTTCCTCCACAAGCCTCGGCCGGGCATCATGGAGCTCTCCAAGCCGCCACTGTGCCACAGGGACAGCAATGGCCTCTGAGCCCTGGGGCAGCGGGCAGGAGCAGACCCGGGCTCCCCATCCCACAGGGGAGCAGAGACATGCGGAGCGGCCTGGGGCCCAGGTGTGGCCTGTTCCGGGTGCTGGGATCTTGCTGTCCCAGGCCTGGCACACCAAGCTGGCCCCCAGGAGGTGGAATGAACTCAGGACTGGCTGGTGCCACGCCTGACCCGCCGGCTTTGCCCTCACTTGAAACTACTGAAGAGACAGAAGTCCTTTTCCGTGCCACGCGCGTTTATTTTTGGTACCTGTGTACCCAGAAAGCATCGAAAGTATTCCTACTTAGCACTTGAATTTTTAGGTCCGGTATCAAACATATCTTAGACTTTCCAGGACACCATGGGAAGGTCTCCAGGGTTGGGTGGTAATTCGCCCTCAAGGATGCCATATCTGATGGAAGCTACCCTGGCTGAGGTTACGGGTCTTGGCTTCAAGCTCCAGGAGGGGGCAGGGCAGCAGTGGGTCCCTGCGCAGGTCAGAACCAGCTTCTTGCTGTCCTGGGGCTTGAAGCTAGAGGTGACAAGGAGGCATTTGGCCCTGCGTGCACTGACCACCACTGCGGAGGTGGGGGAGGTGGGGGTGTGCCCTCACGGTACGGAATCAGTCACGGCGGCATCTGTCAGCGGTCACTGCAGAGGTCAGCATGACCCGAGGAGACGCTCTGTGACACCATTGGGTCACCACGGGGTACCTTGCGCGTGTGGCGGCACCGAGAGTGAGTCCGCCTCGGGTGTCCGTGATGAGTGGCCGTTCGAGGGTCATTCTGCTTCCTCCTGCGTGACCCCGGGAAACACGTCACACGGATGTGGCCAAGAAGGAAGAGAGGTGTTCTGTTCTACATGTCAGGATAACTTAAAATGCAATTTATTGAAAAAAAAAAAAAAGGCTGGAGGATGAGTGTGGCGAGCTGAGTACGCGTGTCCACTGAGTTTCCTCTTGTCCTTCGTCGTTGGTGGCGGACTTTGCACTGGGTGCTCTGGGACAGTGGCCTCATGGGAGCCCAAAGGTCCTCCCCCAGTCCCAGCAGCATCTTCCCAGAGAAGCTGCTCTCTCCGCTACAGCTTTGCTTCCCGCCAACACCCCAATAAATGCTGGGTCAAGACAAGAACCCACAAAACCCCCACCATGTCGTCAGACAGGAAAAAGGAATAATGTTAAAGGTCCACATGCCTGTCCAATTAATGTCGTTTTACTGAGTCTCCAAATGAGCTACTTAGAAAAACCACTTGACGTCATAATTTTCGGGTACTGAATCCCTTTTGACCTGTTCTAAACCTTGATATATATATATACACACACACACACACATATATATATACATATACATATATGCATACATACATACATACATACACACACACATGCACTATTTTTCTGGGAAAATAAGTCATTCTTATTGAAATTATCTTTTGAGACTTGGGAAGGTAATTTCCTCGAAGGCTCTGTTCTTCCTGCTTGGAAAAGAAACGCGGGGCTTATGGTCCCACTCAGTCCCCAGTTAGGACTTCACGCATGTCCAGGAGGCAGGGTGCACCCGGTACCCGGATTCTGCTTTCTTCAAAGGGGAAATGTGCATGCGCGTGCCTGAGCAGATCTGGAGCGATGGTTCTTCTGCAGGGGTGTGTGTCTTCCACGCCCTGGTTAACTGTAGCCGTGGCCTTATAGGTGTCACCGGGATGGTGAGCTCTTGTGTGTCTGCACGAGGGAGACTGTATTTCCTGCTTCTAGGTGGGGGGAGATAAGAGGTCACCTCCCCCTGCCCCAGTCATGACAGCACCTTGACCTCAGCAGGTACTGGACAGCCCTTGAAAACCTTACACTGGAGCTGGGGTGGGGGAGGGAGTAGCTACAACCAAAGGATTCTGAAAAGTTGCCCAATATTCCCATGTCTGCTATAAAATTAAGTCAATGTCTTTCAAATACACTTTTTTTCAGAGAGCCAATCTTAAGATAGGTCTCTCTTTTAGAAAGGAAACAAGTCAGAAAACTTCCATGGAGCCCTTCTGCCTGAGACTAACCAAGTGAACTTTCTGTCCCTGCAACCCCAGGAGGTGCAAGTGGAAGGCTCTCGTTAACGTCCCCCTTGGGATTCGCAGGGGCTGATGGTGTCCGTTGGGACCATCCCCAGAGGCCAGCCTTCTACCAGAACCTCATGCCGGCCATTTCTGTCCCCGGGGTGGAAGGAGAAACCAGTTGGGTGTGATATACTTGGCTGTTTGAGAACTTTGCAGACTGTCAATGAATCCCTATGTGTCTGTCCTAGGTTTCTTGCATTTGGACATTAACAAAGACCGGAAGTGGCCTCTGTTTCCTCATTGTTTTGGGTTACTGGGGAGGGGGTGCTAGGACTTTGGCAAGGAGATGTTTGAGAGTGTTGCTATATTCATGAAAAATCACACTGGTTTCGTAAATCAAGCAACCCGAACATGATGCAGCCTAAACCTGACAGAGCCCTTTGGAGCTGCTGTGCGTGTGACATACGTGAATAAGTCAGGAGTGCTGGTAAGCCCCGGCTCGTTCTCCTTAGTCTCTGAGGTGCATTATCTCCTAATCTCTGGGGCTCCTCCATTTCCCACTTGGTCTTGTTTAAATGTGATTTTTTTTCCAGCATATATATATATGAAATGTGCTGGTGTGAGAGAGGATTTGCCCTGTGTGGTTTAACCCAACATCATGTCCAGAGACGGGGCTCACAGACAAGGATTCGTTGCCACCTCCCCCGGCATGCACTGGGAGTGGAGCTGGCCTGGGCTCATATCTATGCCAGGTGGTGGTTGGGGTGGGCATTGTAGAGAGGAGCTGTGGTGGACTGGGGAGAAAGGGAGAGAGGAGGAAAGGGGTTGGTTTGCTCGTGAAAACTCATCTCCCTTACATGCCCAGGGACTAAGACAGGTCTGACTGGAGCTGGGCCGCTCTCCCGCAGAGCTACGATAACTACTGTAAGGCTGGGTCACTCTGATGCAGAAGCTGGAGCTGTGACCTTATCTGGAGGCCATGTGTGACCATCACCCTCCATCAGGGCATTCTGAGAACATCGCCTTGTTGCTGACACATCTCCCCACCCAGAGCCAAGGCAGCATGGGGCGGGGGCGGGGCTGGGGGTGCCACGGCCACCGCCAAATCCGTGTCCTTTGCCACCCTGAGAGTCCTCAGCCAATGGAGCGCTGTCCCTGCCAGTCACCCTCAGTGTGAATGTAGTGTCCAGTGGATCCCCTGAGTTCTAAGAAAGCCCCAGATCGACATCACGGCCTTTGCTGCTTCTGAGTACATTTCATTTCTAGGGTGAGTTTTCGTAGTTAAAATGTTCAAAAACAAGGTTTTGTTTTTCCCCTAAAGATCTAACGAAATTTTATCTACTCATGTGAAGTGTATTTGTGAGTGTTGATTACTTAAGTTCATGTTAATATTTTTTTTTTTTTTGAGCCAGCCTTCACTTATTTATTTATTTATTTTGCTGTGAAATGGACGCACGTTGAGCTCCAAGGCGACACACCTCTGCCCTTGCAGGCACGGCAGACGTCAGTTCTGTTACAGACGTGGCGTCTCTGCCTGAGCCCAATCCTCAGGACACCGAGGCAGGAGACTCACACGTTCCTGGAGAGCCTGGGCTACCCAGCTAAAATTAATTAAATTAATTAAATTCCGTGCCCCTCCCCAAAATAAACAGACTAAGTGCTGTTCTTTTACAACCCAGTAACAGGTACACCCACCTGCTCCTATAGGCGACTGGAAGGGACCACGCTCCCAGGCTGACTGTGGGAATATGCAAATCTTAATCAGAATAAAGACCTAGAGAAAGTGAGTTAAAAGTATATGTTTTTCATCAAGAGTAAAATATATATTCTTACAGTGAGTTCCAGTGCATAGAGCAGAGCTAGGTCTTCGATAATCTCCAACTCCATCCTGGAACTAATAACTGTGCTTCCTTTTTTTTTTTTTAATTAAATTTTGTCCTATATAGAAAATATCTTTGATGTCAGGGTAAGTGATGGAGAAACACTTCCAATTGTGTGCTCATGTTACAAAGGACTTAGAATGTAGTCTTTCTTCATTGGGCACATATTTCATGTTTGCATATATTATACAAGGGATATTAACTGAACACTGGCCATTTTTTTTGTTCTGTTGTCAAATTATATTTTTCTGTATTAAGTAATTACAACAGATAGGCTTTTTTTTTTCCGGGTGATGAAGACGGATGAACTCCCTGTGTCTGTGAGACAAGGGCTCAGCCCAAGTGCTTGATATTATTTATTGAGTTGCTGTTTGTGCCAATGAAAACCTTCTATGTCATTTCTGCTCCGTTTGTCTGTATGGTTTGTTATTTAAAGCAACGGCAGCCTTTTCTGTCATGGAGACAATAAAACTGAAATCATGCCATTAGCAACGTGACGCTAACATGTTTCCTTACCGTCCCGGATCCCCTCGTTTCACAGCCCAGCACTGCAGACTTACTTGGACATGCCTCTCCTGAAGGTGTCCGGCTTTCCAACAGACGTCCACAGTGCTCTGGCTGTGTCAGAAATGAATCTCAAAGAGGGCCTGCAGAGAGGGCCTGCCTAGTGGAACCCTAAATCTGCAGGGCCCTGTCCTGTTCTCAGGGTGCCAGCGCCCTCTGACCAGTCTAGTCAGTGCCTCGCCGTTTGATGAGTGCACTAACTAGATATCAGGGCCTCTTTCCTTTGCCCTAACACTCGGCGCACTGGGGTTTAAAGCAGGGCTTTGGGGAGAAGCGGGATTGAATGTGGCTTGTTTCTCTCATGGCTATTCAAACAGCCTTGGAAGCAAATGGTCACACAGGGTTAGAGCTGGCAGGAATTTGGTTCTTATTTGTTTATTTTATTTTATTTTTTGGTTTTTCGAGGTAGAGTCTCACTCTAGCCCAGGCTGACCTGGAATTCACTATGTAATCTCAGGGTGGCCTTGAACTCATAGTGATCCTCCTACCTCAGCCTCTGTAGTGCTGGGATTAAAGGTGCTCACCACCACGCCCGGCTCGGTTCTTATGTTTGAATAGGCCCTTCAGGATTTGTGTGACACAGGCTGGAGAGGGGTCCCTGTGAGAGGATTCTTCCTCACTGAAGGAAGTCTGCTCTGTGTTCACATACAGCTGGCTTTGTTCTTGCTAAGTGTGTAATACCTTCAAAGAAAGAAAACCTTTCTTTTTCTTTTTCTTTTTTTCTTGGTTTTTCAAGGAAGGGTCTTACTCTAGCCCAGGCTGATCTGGAATTCACTATGTAGTCTCAGGGTGGCCTTGAACTCACAGCGATCCTCCTACCCCTGCCTCCCGAGTGCTGGGATTAAAGGCGTGCACCACCATGCCCGACCCTTCCTTCTTATTTTATAAAAAAAAAATTAGGAGCTGGGGAAATGGCTTAGTAGTTAAGGCGTTTGCCTGCAAAGCCAAAGGACACTGGTTCGATTCCCCAGGACCCATGTAAGCCAGATGCACAAGGGCGCACGAGCATCTGGAGTTCATTTACAGTGTCTGGAGGCCCTGGTGTGCCCATTCTCTCTCTCTCTCTCTCCCCCCTCTGCCTCTTCCTCTCTTTCAAATAAATAAATAAAATATAAAAAATGTTTTAATATTTTATTTATTAGAGAAGGAGGGAGAGAGAGAGAAAGAGCGAAACATTTACTTTGATGTGCTATTTCTCCCCCCACCCCCACTTCCCACTAAAGACTGCACTTCTTTAATAAGCTGTTCAGACATCTGTGACCGACTTTAAAAGTCCTAATGAAGGGTAAAATGGATGCAGAAGCGATTTCATTAGGAGGAAGGGCGGCCAGTGAGCCTGGCTGCTACGTCGCAGCTGCTTTCCCAGGCTTGGGGTTTTGAAGACTAAATGCCTGAGCCTTCTGTGGGACTCATTTCAACGCAGGGTCTAGAAAGTCCAACTTGGGGAGGGGGCGCACTCTCGTCCCCAGCTTATTAAGAAACTGTATCATTCTCCCATTCTGCTCATGGGTAGACTTGACGTTCTCTCAGGAGAGGAGACCTACTCTCTGTCCTTCTCCGTGGAGATGTGCTCATAGACCCCATGGTACATGTCATGTTAAACTAGAAATCCTAGGAGAGGGTGGTCCTTGAGCCATGGTCAAGGGTACCCATACTTCCTGTCTTTGATGTAAGCTGGAAAGACTCCCATCTTTCTCTTTTTTTGAGGCAAGCCCAACAGACTGGCCTTTAAAAATATATTTTTATTTTTATTTATTTATGAGAAAGACAGAGAGAAAGAGATACAGAAATAGGCACGTTCAAGGCTTGATTCCCCAGGACCCACATAAAGACTGGTATTTCTTTTTTTTTTTTTAGGATTTTATTTTTATTTATTTATTTGAGGCAGAGAAAGAGAGAGAGAGAGAGAGAGAGAGAAAGAGAGAGAGAGAATGGGAACGCCAGGGCCTCCAGCCACTGCAAATGAACTCCAGACGTATGTGCCACCTTGTGCATTTGGCTTACGTGGGACCTGGAGAGAATTGAACCTGGGTCCTTAGGCTTCACAGGCATGCACCTTAACCGCTAAGCCATCTCTCCAGCCCACAGACTGGTATTTCTTTGTAAGGAAGTGTGGGAGCCTTTGAAGTCATTTGTACCAGCATGTGTGAGCAGGGGTTCCGTCTCCCACCCAGGAAAATTTACACATTACTGTGACCCAAATACCTCAGAGAACAGCTTGAGGGAGGAAGGTTTCAGAGTGCGCAGTCAGTCCACAGCTGCCTAGTCTCAGGGGCTTGGGCGAAGCATCATGGCGGTTGGCCATGCGTCATCTTTCTCCTCACACATTCCTCATAGCTCATCATGCCTCTGTGTGTGACACACTGAGCATTAGGGTGTTTTTTACTACACACAACAGCAAGTTGTAGCATCTTAAGGTCCTTTTAACAGGTTATTTTGAGTTTTCACATGGAAGATTTCCATAGTAGATTATTAAGTGGAACAGGGAACAAGACTACATAGATTTCCTGTTGGAAAATATGCATGCGAAGGGCTAGAGAGATGGCTCACTGGTTAAGGTGCTTGCCTGAAAAACCTAACAACCTGAGTTTGATTCCCCAGGACCCACGTAAGCCAGATGCACAAGGTGGCGCATGCATCTGGAGTTCGTTTGCAGTGGCTAGAGGCCCTGGCACACCTGTTTTCTCTCTTATTTCTCTATCTGCCTCTTTATCTCCTCTCTCTTAAATAAATAACACACACACACACACACACACACACACACACACACACACATATATATATATATATATATAAAGAAAATATGCACATGAGGGGCTGGAGAGATTGCTCAATGGTTAAAGTGGTTGCCTGCAAAACCTAACAACTTGAGTTTGATTCCCCAGTACCCACGTAAAGGCAGATTTACAAAGTGGCGTATGCATCTGGAATTCATTTGCAGTGGCTGGAGGCCCTGGCATATTCTCATTCTCTCCCTTCCTCTCTCTCTCTCTCTCCCCTTGCAAATAAATAAAGCAATATTAAAGAAAATATGCATGTGAATCAGTCAGTTGTGGGAGGCTACATAATTGGCCGCCAGTGGACACTTGGGTACGTGGGGTGGTGACATGGCAAATGTAAACTTGCTTCCCTCTAGCCTGTCCACATTCCTGCTACTCCTGTGAGGCATCAGGACTCTTAGGAGGCCACACATGGCTGGAGCAGCAGGCTCCCCTGCAGCCTGACCTGGAGCCCCACTCAGAAAGAAGGGCCACTCGGGAGGACATTGAACAAAAGGAGAACCAAGCCGCCACAGCGTCCCCTCCCTGCAGATGGGCAGCTTGGGGATTGCTATCCTCACCGTTGAAGGGCCCGCTCCATGGTGTGTGGGCAGCTCCCCTGGCCACACCTTTCCTTCTCCCTTCAGGCCAAGAGGCGGGAGAGACAGGCTGCTGGCCCTTCAGGCCTCCGCACTGCCACGGTGGCTGACGGTCCCTTTTAGTAACCCCTGTGCGTAGTAACCCCAGACCCAGAGTCTATTCCACTGCTACTCCTGTCCTCACACACACAGCACTTTTCTCTGCCTGCCCCTCCCCCAGTGTCTTCAGTGCAGACTTCGTGACAATACTGATTGGCTGTGACAAAATGGGGTTCCCCCCCTAAGACCCTCCCATACCCTGGGGCCTCTGATGGGAACTGTGGGGAGCATGTGTCCTAACCCTCGGCACCATGGACACAACAGATCACGCGGTTCACCAGGGGCATGGTCTGTGTGTGCATGGGGTGGTCAGCTGTGTGTCTAGTCTCCCCCGTTGATGCCAGCAGACTCCCCTGATTGTTAATCGGCCAGGGTCAGGAGGAATTGCCAAAGGCCCCTTGGTGCCAAAATCGCTCCCAGCTGAGAACCTCTGGCTTAGACAAGGGAAGGCTCAGTGGGTTTGGGGGTAGAACTGGGCAGGACTGGTTTGTAGAAGGTAAAAGCTGGTACCAGTTTATTGTCTAGGGTTCTGACTCCTCCAAGACCGCTAAGCCATGCCGCCACCATGTGACCAAATTCATTGTCAGGCCAGGAAATGGGCATGGCATATTGAATCTTGGTAGTCACACCTTAAAGTTGGTGCAGGGCTTGGAGCCCTAGGTGGCTCAGCAGTTAAAGATGCTTGCTTGCAAGGCCTGATGGCTCAGGTTTGATTCCCCAGTACTCATGTAAAGCCAGATTCACAAAGTGGTGCATGCATCTGGGGTTCATTTTCAGTGGCAGGAGGTCCTGGGGTGCCTATTTGCTTTCTTTCCCTCCTTCCCCCCTCTTTTCTTGAAAATAGGCATTTTTAAAAAAAGAATTTATTTGCAAGCAGAGAGAAAGAACTGCTTGCACAAGGAAGGACATAGGACATGGACATGAGTAGAAAAGCCTGGTTTATGGAGTTGACCAAGATGATTGTAGTGGTTTGAATGTGATATCCCCCCATAAGCTTATGTGTTTTGTTATTTATTTATTTGAGAGACAGAGAGAAAGAAAGAGAAAGAGGCAGAGGTATATAGAAAAAGAGAATGGGTGCACCAGAGCCTCCAGCCTCTGCAAACGAACTCCAGATGCATGCGCCACCTTGTGCCTCTGGCTTACGTGGGTCCTGGGGAAATGAACCTGGGTCCTTTGGCTTTGTAGGCAAGCGCCTTAACCACTAAGCCATCTCTCCAGCCCAGCTCATGTGTTTTGAATGCTTCGTTCCCAGCTGATGGCAACTTGGGAGGTGGAGCCTTGCTAGAGGAGGTGTGTGGCTGGGTGTTGTAGACAGCTTCACATTGCTGGGATGGACATCCAAACCAGACACAGTGTATGGGAGAAAGAGGTCCGTTTCCAAGCTTACAGATCCAGGGGAAGTTCCATTAACAGTGGAAGAAACTGGCTTCCTTGCACAGATCCAAGCCGAGAGAAACAACCAAACAGCCAGAAAACACCAGAAAAGGAGTAAGCACCACCCAGAGCTCAAACCGCTCCGTACACCTTTGGGCTGGAATTCAGATCTGACCCTGGTAACATGCCGCCGCCCCATAGCACGAGTCTGCCTTCTAGGGGCTGAAGCTCCGAACTCAGTTTAATAGAACACCTGAGTCTATGGGGACCATACATTCAAACTACCACGTTGGGGGTGGGCTCAGGGGTGTTAGGGCCAGCTCCCCTTTGCCAGAGTGAGGCTCACTGTCTTGCTGCTGTTGTCCACCTGTTGTGGCATGGAGGTGACGCTGTGGCATGTAGGTGATGTCCAGCTTCTGTTGTCCCCAGCCATCATGAAGATTCCCTAGAGACTGTAAGCAAAATAAATCCTTTCCTTCCATAGGCTGCTTCTGGTCAGGTGCTTGATGTGATGTGGGGACTTCCCTCTGCCCATTCCTGATGGTCTCCACTCTTCAATAGACATTGATTCCCAAGGACACGCCTTCCTAGACACCTGCCTACTCGCTATACCCCACCTCAGAGTGTACGTTGGCAGCTGGCCGACAGCCATGGACTGGTCCCCTCTGAAACTGACGTAACAGTGTGCTGGACCACCCACTGCCCTGCTGGCCAAGCCACAGGTGGAAATGCCCTGGCTCACAGGACAGTCCAAGTGTCCTCCTTCAAGCACACCGTGGCTGGGGAGAGAACGGCCATGGAAAGGAAGGCTTTGGCTGGCAGGTCATAGCCAGCATCTGAGAGGAATGGGAGGAACGGCAGGGCCTGGCTTATTGCTCAGCCCCACTGGTGTTGCAGACACCAGGAAAGAGGCCAAGGGTCCACTGCGAACAGAGCGTGCAAGGTGGAGGGCATCCTAGCAGCGTGGGAGCTCGTGGGGCTCCTCGGGAGACCGAGGCTGCCGTAGCTACGTGGCTTGGCGGCTGTTGGATGACGTCTCTCTGCTACGCCTCTGGAAGTCAGCCAGCTAACTTGTCCGCTGATGTTGTTGCCGCCGGATTGTGTAAGCCTGAAATAAACCCTTTCCTCACATAAGCTGCTTCTGGTCAGGTGTTTCTCCAGTAACATAAAGGTAACTGCGACCCAAGCCTCCCGGGACTCTGGGCCCCCACAGTCCAATGTTTATTATCCGAGTGGCCATTCCCCAAGCAAGGAGTCCAGGTGGCCTGCCCCAGGGATTTTTTTTTTCCAAGGTAGGGTTTCACTCTAGCCCAGGCTGTCCTGGAATTCACTATGAAGTCTCAGGGTGGCCTCGAACTCAAGGAAAGAGCTCACTCTCACTTATTATGGAGCCTTCGCCTTCCACCAATCCCACTCCTTCCACTGAGCCCCGCCCCCTTCCATCAAGCCCCGCCCCTTCATCAAGCCCCGCCCCTTCCATCAAGCCCACGCCCCTTCCATCAAGCCCCGCCTCCATCACTGATCTCTGCCGTCTGCCTCTCAGCCTCGCCCTGGTCCCTGAGCTCCTGGGTACAGCACGTTTCACAGAGGCAGGTTTAATGTCACGGTTGAGACTGTGCCTCCTGGATTGAGTACTGCCTGGATTTGAGTCCTGGTTTTCCGTTTTCAGTTGCCTGGGTTAACTTGTTTGTACCTCAGTTTCCCCATCTGTAGACCGCAGACGTGAGAAAACCGTGTCGGGCCAGTTGACGACCGCAGTGGCAGGGGTGCTACCTGGGCCTGGGCACGTTGGCCGGCATGCCTTGCTTCCCGCGGCCTTCCAGTCTCCTTCCAGTAATCCCGGCGGCATTTGGCTGGAATGGAGAGCTGCCCTCTTTCTCACCGGAGTCCGGCAGCCTCTGTGTAACCAGCCTGGCAGAATGGAAGACAATCTAATTTATTTTCTTTTTTTTTCTTTTGGTCTTTTTGTGATTTTTTTTCCCCCCTTCTAGTGCTGAAGATGGACTCCAGGGCCTTGTGCTTGCTGGGCAAGCACTCATTCATTCCTTGAGCTAAATCCTCACCCCAGAAACCAGGAATCTCATGCTGGGAGGAAAAAAACAAAACAAAACAAAAAGGCTGAAGCTTGGAACCAGCCATGGAGGAAATTTTCCTTCTCAGAAATAGACTTCCTTCACACAGCTCTGACAGCTTGCGAGACACCTTGCAGGGGAGACTGGAGTCCAGACAGTGATGGTGGGCGGAACCAGCCCTTCACCGAGGCTACTTAAACCTAAACCTATGTCAGGACCCTGGGGATGCACTTGGGGGGGGGATCACTGGATCTCTTGGCTCCACTTTCCATTGTTGCCACATGGGCTCTTTTAAAACTAATATTTTTGTTTATTTATTTATTAGAGAGAGTGAGGGTGGGTGGGAGAGGGAGAAAATGGGCCCGCCATTTTCTCCTTCATCTAGCTTTACGCGGGTCCTGGGGAATTGAACCTGGTCCTTTGGCTTTGCAGGCAAGCACCTTAACCGCTGAGCCATCTCTCTAGCCCTCTATTGGCTCTTTTAACTGGCTTGTTGAGGATGGGTGGCCGAGCTTGGCGTGTTGAGGCAGTCAGAGGGCAGGTTTGACCTAACTCTGGGAACCTCCACTTTCTTAGGCGGACAGAAGCCGGGGCTGGGGTGTGTGGCCTGCCCTGGGACCGACAGGACTGATATGACCGGGAAGAATGTGTTTGCGTCTGGAGCCGTCCCCTCCCCTGCTCCCTGCCACCAAATATGTCCATGCTCTCCGCAGCTGGTCAACGGCCACCCCGGGGCTGTCATCTCCTGGCCGGACCTGGAGCTCAGGGGCTAATTTTGGAAATGACTGGGGGACTCAGCTGCTGCCATCACACTCTGGGAGGGCGGGGCCGCCGGGAGGAGCCGGCGGGGGAAGGCATGTGTGTGTGACCGTGTGCAGAGGGAGCTCCTGACCCTTCTCCTTCGCCCCTGTGCTCCCCACTTGCTGGGGTCCCTTCACGGCCACCCGGGGACGATTGGTTCCTGGGATCCACCACCACGAGGTACTGCCGGCGTTGGGCTCTGTGCTGGGCACCTTGAGGGTTGGTAGGCAAGTTTCAGTTTTCTGGAATGTGCTTTTCATTGGGGGCAGAGGGGGCTGCAGCGGGAGGCCTCAGGTCGTTCAGGTCTGTTTTAGGCCTTCCTGGTGTTGAACACGTCTGAGGCCTTGTTGCTTTGAGGTGGACTGCGTCCGTCGCTCCCGAAACAAGACGGTCTCCCTTGGAAAGATCTCAGAAGCCCACACGCTGTTAAGGAGAGACAGGTTTTATTTTATTTTATTTTATTTTATTTTATTTTATTTTTTAAAGCTGAGAAGTTTGGCCTTGACCAGTCCATTGTTTGCCAGTCATTTTAAAAAGGATTTTGAGTCCTAAGTTCCCCGCTGCTGTGGAATGGAGTGGACAGAAGTCAGCTACAGGTGTATGTACATGTCCATTTCCAGGGATTTCTGCTTTACTGGAAGCAGTGGGCCCCGATGCCCGTGTTTGCTGTACACAGCCCTGTGTCCCTTTGAGCCGTGGTGGGTTCGATGTCAAGTGAAGCCTGTGTGTGTGTGTGGTGGGGGAGGGGCGGGAGGCCCAAGGCCTGAGGGTCCGATGTACCATGTGGTCTCCATGAGAAGAGGTGTTTGCCGTGGCTCACCGGCGCCAGGCTTTTCTGTGAGTGTCAAAGACCCACAGGTCCCAGCAGCCCAGGGAGTGGCTTCCTGGAAGGGCAAAGCTTCTGTCCAGAGCTGCCTCCTGGGAGTCCAAAGGCCTGGAGGTGGCAAGTCTCAGGCTGGTGTCCCCTCCCCTCACCCCCGAGCGAGGCTTAGGGGATAGTTGGGAGATTGTGGCCCAGCCTGACCTCAGCCCTCACGAGCAGGGCCCGGAGAAGGGACGAGGGGAGAAGAGTCTGCCGGGGACCCTGGTGGCCAGCGAGGCCTCAGCACCGCGTGCAAGGCCTGCAGTCCCGGGGCCGCCACTTTCACTTTGTGACTTTGTGGACTTGTTGTGTGTCCGTTCAGGGCATCTGTCCCCGAGGCTGCGGGAGGCACCCGAACTACAGTGTCGGCAGGGTCTCAGTGCAAGCAGGGGTCCTTGGGGCGGTCTGCGCTACTAACTTGTCTTCTCCTGTGCTTGGGTGACAGGTCCAATGTGTCCTGTGGGGACAGGAAAGAGGGGACCGCGTGGGCTCAGGTGATGAATCATAGCAGAGGCCAGGGGCAGAGAGAAGGAGAGAGAACAGGGAGGGAGAGGGGGAGAGGGAGGAGGAGCAGGAACAGAAGGAAGGAGAAAGAGGGAAGAGGAAAGGAAGGGAGGAGGAAGAAGAGAAGAGTAGCAGAGGAAGGCCGGTGGGCACACACAAACCAGGAGCAGAGAAAGGTGGCTCTGCTCTGGGGGGGCAGCACGGCACCGGTATTAATCACTTGGTTCCACCTGCTCATAGGCCTGGTCACCTTGGCTCACTAAGGCCCAGTGTCACTGAACCTGTGACCTTGGCTGTGGCCCTGGTTGGAAGCCTAGTTTTCCTTCCAACACCTCAGGTCGGGTGGCCCTCTTGGCCTCTCCGCCGGGCTCCGATGGCCTTCTGCCAGCACAAATGGCCGATGCCTCTCTCATTCCTGCTTGGGAGGTTCCAAAATACAGAGTCCAGCTTATCGCAGAACTGCTGGAACCCGGGACTGCGGACTGACCCATTTGTAGAGGGGCTGTGGCGTCCACCCAAACCCAATGGCCTCCGTCTACTGTGCGTGGGGCTGATACTCAGCCCATAGCTGGTCGCAGACTCGTCACACGAAAGCATAAAAACCGCAGTACTGACTATTGCTAAGGTTTTCTTTTAATTTTATTATTTACTTATTTATTTTGAGAGAGTAAGAAGGGGAGAGAGAGACAGAGAATGGCCACTCCAGGGCCTCCAGCCACTGCAAACAAACTCCAGATGCATGCATCACCTTGTGCGTCTGGCTTACGTGGGTCCCCGGGGAATCGAACTTGGATCCTTTGGCTTTGCTGGCAAGCACCTTCACAGCTAAGCCATATCTCTAGCCCTGCCAAGGTTTGATTAGACCTGGGGTTTGCCCTTCTGTGTCACTTAGCTATGAGAACAGGGCCTCCGAGCTAGGGGCCACCCCCTGGAACTGCTGATAGACAGGCTGCACATCTCCAGGCCACCTGGAGAATGGTCCTGCGTGGGCCCTAGGAGTAGAGAGCATAACTGTGTGACCCACGTCACACAGAGGGACGGGTGCTCTGGCATGAAACACACCTTTCATGCTCAGACTGGGGAAACAGATTGTTCAAACATGGGAGGTGGGCTGGAGACCAGTGGAGTGCTGCCCAGTAAACCCCCCTGTGCTGACAGATGGTGTCATCTGAGGCACAGAGAAGGGACACAACCTAAGGACATACAGTGGCTCTGCAGTGACAGCATTGGGCTTAGATTAATGCCTGCCTTCAAGACTGCCATTCACCAAGCACTCACTGTAGGCCTTCCCATTTTAGAAACAATGTTCCAGTCTTCCCTGTTTTCCCCAAACCCTAATGTCTTCATCACCACCACCACCACCATCATCATCATCTAAGACTGGAAGGGAAATGTTAAATCTCAGGTCTGACTTAAATTGAGCCTGCAGAAATGAGCTTCAGGGTACATCAAGGAGGTCTGTCTCCGCTCCCCAACTCTCTCTTTCACACGCACACACATATATGCTCTCATCCCACCCCTTCCAGCGTGACCCACCCCGCCCCGAAACTTCCCATTTCTGTCCTACTTCTCACGGGGCGGGAGCTGCGCCCTAAAGTCCGTAGTTCCTGGTCCAGACGTCAGGGCCTCATGCAATGGTCATGTGGGCTCATCAAGTTTTCAGTTGGTCAGCACTCCCGGGTCAGCAAGAATGTCTGGTTCAGGGTTCCCCCGGGGGATTTCTGTCCGCTCACAAAGGCTCATTTTCAGCTGTTTCTTCAGGGTGGGGTGGGGGGAACCAGCTGGGGTTGAGGTTTTGATTTCACGGAGGGCAGCTGGGTGAGCTGTGAGCGTCGAGTCACAATTGTTTTGTGGGATCAAGCGTCTCATTCGGGTTTCCTATTCCTGGGGGGTTGGGGCTCAGGCGAGAAGGATGAGCCCCATTTTATAGAGCAGGACGTGAGATTTGGTGGCTTAAAGTCATGCCGCGTGAAATGAACCCGGGACTTGGTGCTTTTCAGCTAAAGACGTTCCCGTCCAATGGCGTAACTGGCCCCGGGTGGGTTAAGTCAACGAGTCACGCACTTTTGTTTCACAGGGACAGATGGAGAGATTAACAAGTTTGTTGGCGCTCACTGCCTTGTTTAACGCTGTGGCCCAGGGCGGGGGGTGGGGGGGTGGAGGGAAGCTGTTATCCCAGCTTTGTAAGGGAGTAATGGCATCCTAGACGCCATGCGACTAGCTCTTCCTCTCTCTGCCTGGCAAAAGTGGGTGGAACCCTCGCGTTGCCTTCCAGGTCAAATCTACTTAGGGTTGAAAGCAGAGGTGACTGTTTCCTGGCTCACTCCTCCCCCTTGCCTTGTTTCTCCCAGACCACTGGACCAGCACCAGCCTTGACACTACTTCTATTCATTAATTCGTTTATTTGTTTCGAGGTAGGGTCTCGCTCTAGCCCAGGCTGACCTGGAACTCACTCTGGCGTCTCAGGCTGGCCTCGAACTCACAGTGATCCTCCTACCTCTGCCTCCCGAGTGCTGGGTTAAAAGTGTGCGCCAGGGCTTGAGAGATGGCTTAGTGGTAAAGGCACTTACCTGTGAAGCCCAAGGACTCATGTTTGACTCCCCAGGTCCCACGTTAGCCAGGTGCACAGCGGCGCAGGCGCGCAAGGTCGCACAAGCGCACAAGGGGGTGCACGCATCTGGAGTTCAACTGTAGTGGCTGGAGGCCCTGGCACGCCAATTCTCCCCACCTCCGTCTCTTTCTCTTTCTCATAAAAAAAGGCAGTCTGTTGGGCTTGTCTCAAAAAAAAAAAAAAAAAAAAAGTGAGTGCCACCATGCCTGGCCAGCCTTCGCTATTGAATTTGAGGGCTGGATCATCGCCAGGTGTCCACTGGCAGGTGGTGAGACCCACCGGCCCGGCCCAGTTCTGTGCAGCAGGACTTTCTGCAGTGGTAGAAACTTCTGCACCTGTTCCATCCAACGTGGTGGCCACTAGCCCCGTGTGGCTACTTAGTTCTTAGAGTGTGGCCTGTCTAACTGAGAAGCTAATTTTTGTTTTCATTTAACTTAGTTTTAACTAATCTAAACTTAGCTAGCTACACATGGCTGGCGGCTGCGGTTCTGATAGCTCCACGGGGCAACCGCAGACCCGGGATGGGACACTCAAGTCCTTAAAGAGCTGGGGGCCGCATTAGTTACTTCGCTTGCTGCTGTGGCCAGATACTTGATTTAAAAAACAAACAAACAACAAAACAGCTTAAGGGGACTGGAGAGCTGGCTCAGTGGTCAAAAGAAGGTGCTTGCAAAACTTGCTGGTAGCCTGTGTTCCTCAGTACCTCACGTAAAGCCAGAGGCATAAAGTGCCTCATGTATCCAGAGTTCATTTGCAGTGGCAAGAGGCCCCGGGATGCCCAGATTCTCTTTCTCTATTCTCAGATAAATAAATGAATACATAAGCGAATAAAAGAAAGCTTAAGGGAGTCGGGTCATTGCGGCTTGTAGTTTCAGAGTACAGTGCGTCATTGTAGGGCAGATACGGTGACAGGAGCTGGCTGGGCACATCGCATCTGAGGTTACGAAGGACAGGGCGATAAATGCTGGTGTTCAGCTAGATTTCTTCTTCACACGGAGCCCATCCCATGACATAGCACCACCCTCCCTCAGAGTGAGTCTTTCCAGTTCATTAACCCAAGCTGCATGTGATTCTGGACCCTACAAGTCGACCCACAGGATGCCTGTCACAGGGGTCTTCCAGCTCCAGTCCAACCAGCTGCCTGCTTCATTGGGCCAGAGGAAACACTACCCTGGCACATACTACACCCATGGCAGACATTGCTAGTCAATCCCAGAATGCTTTCCCGTGGATTCCAGACATAGTCAGGATCTCTCTCATACCAGCCAGTTGGCTCTGGCAAGAGAGAGAAATGTTACTGGTGCATCTCTCAGCAGGTCACCCGGCCCACCCACGAGGTCCATGAGGGCAAGGTGGCTGGTCAGGAGCATGCAGCTTGCTGAGACCCACTGCACAATTTAGGCACAGGGTGGGGGTGTCATTGGTTTAGCTGCTGATGTGCAAAGCATTTAGGAATCCAATCACCCTAGAACCTGACGAGCAGCGGCAGGGAACACAGCTGATGCAGACACTGCCATTACGTCTGTCATGGCTCACAGGCATGGGAGCAAGAAGCTAGCACAGCGCCCCCATCTGACAGACAAGGGATCTACAGCTCTATGATCTGGGACACAAGCCAGGCGTGGTCGCGCACGCCTTTAATCCCAACACTCGGGAGGAAAAGGTAGGAGTATCACCATGGGTTCGAGGACACCCTGAGACTACATAGTGAATTCCAGGCCAGCCTGGGCTAGAGCAAAAGCCTACTTCAGCCCCCCTCCCCCCAAAAAGGCAAGGGCTGAAACTTTCAAGACTGTCAACCCCTTCAAAAGGCAGGAAGCAGGCTGGAAAGATGGCTTAGTAGTTAAGGCACTTGCCTGCAAAGCCTAAGCACCTCTGTTCAATCTCTCTCCAGATCCTACATAAGCCAGATGCATAAAGATGAGGCAAGTGCAAGGTTGCACATGCCCACTAGGTGGCGCAAGCATCTGTAATTTGATTGCAGTGGCTGAGGCCCTGGCATGCCAAGTCTCTCTCTTTCTCGCTCTCTCTAAATTTAAAAAAAGCGGGAAGCCCATGGTGTTATCTCTGGCTTACCTATCACAGGGAGACAGAGAGAGATGTCCCCTATTGTTACACAGGGTTGGTGACCCCAGGGCTGGGGCCCTTGCAGGGAACAGACAGATCACTCCAGCCTTGCACTTGGTAAAAGTGGGGTACAAGGTGACCATTGGGTTGGAAAATGACAGCCAAGGGCCCAATATAACTCTTCACTTGGTTTTCAAATATCCCGTGTTATTGCATCGGTCACGTCCACTCACGTACACACGTGCATGGCTGCCTTTGAGTTGCAGGGCAGAGCCCACGGACGCTGGAAGCTACTGCCTGGCCTTTAACAGAGGAAGACAACTTAGCCCCCCTAAGAGGACTGTGCCACTCCCATGTAAGAGTGGGAGGCAGCATGACTTACCCCCCCTGAGAGAACTGTGCCACTCAGACATAAGACTGGGAGGCAGCATGACTTACCCCCCCTGGGAGAACTGTGCCACTCCGACGTAAGAGTGGGAGCCAGCATTTCTTCTGGACCCCATGTGGCCCAGGAAAGAGATTTTACAACAAGGAGCAGGGAGAGGAGGAAGGCTTGCTGGCAGAAGCACCTTTAGGAGAAGGCGGTAGCCACTTGTCCCTGCCCTGCAGGGAGAGAGCTGACGTGCACTCTGCCACCCTCTGGGAGCCTCTGGCTGGCTGAGCCCCAGGCACAGTGGAAAGCAAGGGCATCCTCTGAGACTAGGTGTCAGGCTCAGTCTGTCTGCTCTGGGTATCTTCTTGGCTTCACTTGGAGCTCACGGCTCAGCCCTTTGCCTGACCACAGAAGAAGGAAGGAAGTCAAAATGCCGATGGAAATAGTCGAGGACTCAGGGGTGACCTCAGCAGGTCACCTGTACAGCGAAGCACAGGGCAGGGGACGCTGGGTCAGGATGGAGGAGGTAGGGGGTGACAGAGGGTCCCAGAGGGTGGTGTGGCTGGCACATTCGGGGATGGTGTCCCGGCAGAGATAGCTGAGAGATGGTGAACGTGAACCGGAAAGGGATGAAGGGAGCTGTCATATGAGCCACGCAGGGACCTATGGCCCTGTGCTATGGTAGCAGTGGCCATGGGCGCGGCCTCTGAAAGTCGGCCCATCTTGGTCTGAGAATCTGCTTCGCTGCCTGGCTAAGTGTGGGCACTTCCGGTTCCCCCGCCCGAAGGGGCGGGCCAGGGCTGGGTGGCTCATCCAGTCTACCCGGAGTAAAAGCGATAGATTTGGGTTTTCATCACCCAGAGGCAGTTTCCCCCCCGCCCCCCGTGGTGTTTCCTCATATCTCTGCTTTACAGTACCACTCTTCAAGAGAGATATGGAGAGTTTAGAATCTGGCAGAATGCCTACGGATGTAGATGCCCGGGCAATCCCTGCCCCCTGCTCCTTGCTGTGTGACCGTGAGCAATTGACTAACCTCTCTGACTCCCAGAAGCCAGAATGTCAAGTCTTCCAACTAACAGAAGACACGCTAAGTACATTCCAACACCCCCTCGGCTAGCTGCATCCCTCAGTGGGACCCACTTGAGCCAGCTTCTTGGGGGTCCCACACCTTGCTCCGGGACGTTAGGCTTCCCCGAGACTCGGCTCGGGTCCCCCTTAGGTGTCACTGCTGTGGAGTTAGCATTTGTGGGTGGAGTCAGCCACACCTGGAGCAGGTGAACCTTTAGCCTTCGTTTCGGGTAACCTCAGGAAGACCTCCCTCTCTCTGAGCAGCCTTCAGGGAGTGGTGCCAATCTTGGGTTTCTGTTGTGACAGGATTTTTTTTACTTAGTGAAATTCCAAGTCCAGTAGGAATTTGGGGACAGGTTCACTGTGATGAGGACCTAACACAAGAGTGTGCCTTAACTGTCCCTGGGTCATTTTGTGCTGTGACCCAGGGTGGTTCTCCAGGCTGCCTTGACCACGGAGTCAAGAAGAAATGAAAAGCAGATTGAGAGCGGTTCCTAGGGTTCTGCTACTTGCTTCTCATTTTGCTGCTAGGGAAACTGAGGCTTGGAGAGCTTCGTAGGGGTCTCCTAAACTGTGAGCAGGGGCCTTGATAATGCGCAGCCCGACTGTTGCCGTCAGCTCCAGGTTGCCGGGAGGAACATCCAGCAGGACACAGTTGAGGGGAGGCGGGGCTCCTTGCAAGCTCACAGATCCAGGGGCCGGCGTGGGGGAAGCTCCATCAATGGAGGAGGAAGCTGCTTCCATACATCCGAGCAGAGAGAAACCACCCAACACCAGCCAGCACATAGCCCTGGAGCATGAGCCTGCTCTGCGCCCACTTTTGGGCTGGAATCAGATCTGCGCCATTGACACGCCCCCTTCTCAGTAGGAATCTGCCTGCCTGGGCCTGAAGTTGCAAACTCATTTTTTTTTGTTATTGTTTTTGTTTCTCTGAGGTAGGGTCTCACTGTAGTCTGGGCTGACCTGGAATTCTCTCAGTCGTCCCAGGCTGGCCTCAAACTCACAGTCATCTTCCTACCTCTGCCTTCCTAGTGCTGGGATTAAAGGAGTGCGCCCGGGGAACTAGCAGCAAACTCAGTTTTAATAAAACACTTGATTCTGCGGGGGCCATACATTCAAACTACCACAGTCAGCCCGGCGTGGTGGCGCACACCTTTAATCCCAGCACTTGGGAGGCAGAGGTAGGAGGATCGCTGTGAGTTCAAGGCCACCCTGAGACTACAGAGTGAATTCCAGGTGCAGCCTGGGCTAGAGGGAGACGCCACTTTGGAAAATAAAATCCTACCACACCCACTGTCAGACTGCTGAGGGGAATATCAGATGTCCCTGTCACAGACTCATGCTATGTCCCTTCTCCATCACACTCACACTCTCTTTAAATACTTTATTTATTTTGCAAGGGGAGAGAGAGAGAGAGAGAGAAAGAGAGAGGATGGGCATACCAGGGCCTTCAGCCACTGAGAATGAACTCCAGATGCATGCACCACTTTGTGCTCATGCATGTACATCTTTGTGCAGTTTATGTGGGCATGCGGGATTCGAACCCAGGTCCTTAGGTTTTGCAGGTAAGGTGTCTGAACCACTGAGCCATCTCTCCAGCCCCTCTGCCACACTCTTAATCATTCTCTGCTTCCCTCCCCACCCCCCCCATTCACTTCACAACACTGTGAACTGTGGAATGGAACAGACAGAAAATCTGTCCCTTATAGGGAAGTAGGGTGGGATGAGTGACCAACTTTCTACAAGCTAAGTAGGGAGGTCCCTGAGAAGGCGGCTGCTGAAGGAAGGGGAGGTGTGAGCTCTGTCGCGGGACAGTGCGGGAGACATGGGGAGCAGTGTCGCAAAGGCTCTGAGTGGAAATGTGGTGGGGGGGCAGTGCTCTAGCCAAGGATTTGCAGGACCTAACGGGAGCATTGTCAGGTACAGGGTCACGAGAGACCCTGTAGTCACCCCAATACTTGGAGTAGGGGGGGGTGCCAGTGGAGGCCTGGCTGCCTTCGAGAGCAGCTGGGGAGAGTTGGAGGGCTCTGGGAGCCATTCGGACTCAGCCTGAGCGCGTGGAAAATGTCCCCTTGACACCCGCCGTCCCTCGCACCCGCCCTCCCCGCTTAGGGGATACTGGACAGCGCGAAGGGATCCAGCGTCACGGGCTTGAAGCGGCAGCTGACAGGGCAGTGGGTCAGACCCGGAGGGGAAGGCGGCGATAAGAACACCCGCTAAGTGAAGGCTTTGACCGAGGCTGGCAGTGGCATGGGCTCCTGGCTCTAGGTGAATGGGGCTGGCCCGGGCGTCTGTGAGAGGTGTGGGGCAGAATGTGAGGAGCCGTGCCCCAACCTGAGCTCCCCGCAGGGTGGTCCCCACAATCTGAGGCCAAACTGGCAATTCAGGCCCACAGCCAGCGTGCCTGGAGCCTCCGAGCCAGAGAGGGTGATTCTAGGGCGGCAGGGGGTGGGGGTGGGGGGTGGGGAGGCAACAGAGGCCGGGACAGCTGCGTCACTTGTCACTTTAGGCCTATTCATAATCCAGTTCTGCAACTCAGCGCAGAGCCGGTGAGTCACTGGTGGCCTCTCCATTGTCAACAAAAGGGGGCTGGTGGCGAGGGAGGGCAGGACGGCTCTGGTGCCCTCCCTTCCCCAGCCCCTCTTCCCTGTCATCTGTCCTCACGTTGTCCCCAGCCTCGTGTTCCTGCACAAGCTGGTGAGCTCGCCACACTGACTGCTTTTCTTAAGGGCAAGACCCGGCTGCTTGTGCTCGGACACGTTTTCAGGGCTGCCCTGGGGCACGTGACTTCATGAGACCCGAATGTACCTCCTCCTTGGACCTTTGAGTCTTGATGCTTCTTGCCCAGCTGGGGACTCAGCCAGTGACACTCTGGTAACCCCTGTTTAAACCAGCTCCCTGAGCCCAAGTCCCGTTTGGTCAGCAGCTGCCAGGGTCTGGGGTGCAGACATTCCCATGGCTAAAGTCAAGCTGCTTGTGGGGTGCCTCTGGAAGCAGAGTTGGGAAGAGAAGGCCACGGTATACTCCCACAAGACACCACTGGGGCCCTGCGAGGGCTCTGCCTCCAGCAGCCGTGAACTGTGGGCACTACACTGTGTTCTCACACCCAAGCCACCAAAAGCTACCACATGCAGACCTGCAAGAGTGTAGAAAGCTCTCGGTCAATGACGACTCTGACGGTGGGGGGTGGGCGTGGGCATCTCCCAGGGGGCGTCTCTAAGGGACCCAGAAGGACAGTGCTCTGAGGCCCAGGTTCCATCTAGAGCTAGAAGGGAGTCCTATGAACGTGTAAGGTAGGAGACTCACTGAGACTCAACCCCTCACCTAGGGGTTCTCCATGAAGTCCTCCATATTTCTTCTATTTCTACTTTCCTGTCCTGTTACATATAGGAACATATATGTTTATGTAAGTCTGTGGCCTGCACAGGACAGAGAGAAAGCGTGGACTCGGCCTGTTTTGTTTAACGTGCTGATGTCTAGCTGCTTCCATTTTCCTGGGAAGGATGTGACGTTGTCTTCCTCTACGGAGGGGAGCAACTCCACCGCGTGCACTGCCTCGTTTTCTTTATCCGTTCCTCCGTCCGTGGGCATCCAGGCTGGTTCTGTAGCTGGTCTACTATGAATAGTGTTGCAGTCGACATGGAAGTGCCCGCCATCCCCGTGGCACACTGGCGTAGAGTCCTTCTGGTCCATGCCCGTGCACTGGTTAGGGTTCTCCAGAGGAACAGAAGCAATAGCATGAAAATGTACTGTAAGGGGGCGTGGTGGTTTGAATCAAATGTCCCCCGCAAACTCGTGTGTTCCGAATGTCTGGTCCCCAGCTGGCGCAATTTAGGAGGTGAAGGTGTACTTCTCGGGGCAGGCTTTGGGGTGTTACAGCCAGCTCCCCCTTGCCAGAGCTCAGCTCACTCTCCTGCTGCTGTTTTCCACCTGCTGTGGCAGAGGTGATGCCCAGCCTCTGCTCATGCCACGCTGCCCCCTGCCATCACGGAGCGTCCCCTCAAGACAGTGAGCCTAAATGAACCCTTTCCTCTCGCCAGCTGCTTTTGGTTGGCTGTGTAGTCTCAGCAGTATGAAGATCACCACAGCAGGGGGATTGATTAGATTAGCTAACATGCTGACTAGAGGCCAGACAGCTCAGCAATGGCTGTCTTTAGGCTGGAGAGACCGAGAGCCTGGCAGCTGCTCAGCCCACGAGGCTGGATGTCTCAGTGGTCACAACCCAGCACGGGAAGGGCTGGAGGATTCCTGGAGAGGTGCTGGTCTCCAGTCCACACTGGAAGGTTGATGGAGAACCTGGGGTCCTGCAGCAGCAATAGGGTGAAGTCAGGCAGGGAAAAGGAGCCACTTTTTCCTGAACCCTCTTTTTATTTTTTTTTAAAGTAATTTTTTTGTGTATTTATTTGCAAGCAGAGAGAGAGGGAGAGAGAAAATGAGCACACCAGGGCCTCTAGTCACCATAAACGAACTCCATTTGTATGCACCACTTTGTGCATCTGGCTTTCTGTGGGTACTGGGGAATCAAAGCCAGGTCATTAGGCTTTGCAAGCAAGTGCCTTAACTACTGAGCCCTCTCTCCAGCCCCATTCTGGTTCCTTTTAATGGCGACTATTACCATACACAGTTTCTGCTTGCTTCTTCTAGCCCTAAATACTCAACGTAGCGTCCTTAAACTGCTGAGCCATCATTTCTCCAGCCCCTGGATCCTCTTCACATACTGGCTGTCACTGAAGGAGATGCCCACTTTGGGGGAAGTCTCTCCCACCCCCTTAGTTGGTCCTTCCTGGAAATGCTCTCAAGGACCTGCCAAGAGACATCTCTCTTAGTCGACTCAGCCTGATCCCAGTGGCTGACAGCAGATGAGCCATCACATAGCTGGATTCTATTCTACATATGGTAGGCCTATTTTTGAGGAACCTCCGTACTTATTTCCATAGTGGCTGTGCCAGTTTCCAATCCTGCCAGCTGGACTGAGGTTCCATAGGATGGGGACACACGTGACACACATGACCATCACTTGGGTCAGGAGATGGGATGATTCATTGCTTTCCAGAAAGTTCCTTTGTGCCATTCCCCAGCCAAAAGCACCTCTTACCCCATGGCCCTCGATGACAGTTCTCTCTTCTTGAACTTCTTTTATTTCTATTTATTTATTTATTTGAGATAGAAAGAGAGAGAGAGAGAGAGAGGGAGAGAGAGAGAAAACGGGTGCAACAAGACCTCCAGCCACTGCAAACGAACTCCAGATGCATGCACCACCTTGTGCATCTGGCTTACATGGGCTCTGGGGAATCGAACCTGGGTCCTTAGGCTTCACAGGCAAGTGCCTTAACAGCTAAGTCATCTCTCCAGCCCTCCTTGAACTTCTTCATCAGCAAAATCATCATGTTTAGAATCTTGGTCAAGGTGCTGCTTAGCAGACATGGTCTTTCTGTGACAGCCACGAGCTGCCTGCACTTGGCTGCAGTGGGATGTGACCACGTGCGGTCAAGACGAAGAGGGTCCCCGCGCCGTCCACTTTCCAAGCACACCACTGCAGGGACAAATGGCTGTCCATAGGGGACAATGGGACCATGTTGTCCTGTCCCATGGGAAGTGCGGTTGTTGTTGGTGGTGGTGGGGAGCAGAACCGTGCTGTGGTCTAACCTGGGCCTTTCTTCTCTCCCCTTCACCTCTGTGCATCAGGCCTGTGTCCGCCCATCGCATGAGCTCCGTGCGCCTGTGAAGCTCCGAGCCGCGCCGGCTTGCCGAAGTGCCGTCGCCGCCCATCTCTCCCCGCGGCCCAGACCTGCTGCAACATGGCCATCTCGTCGCGTCTCGCCCTGTGGGAACAAAAGGAGAGTGATGCTCGGGGCTGTGGCCACGGGACCCCACTCCACCTGTGCAAGATAGTCAGAGCCTGGGCCACCCAACTGACCCCTTCCCACCTGGGCCAGGGAGCACCAGCTATTCCTATGGCCTTCCCTCAGCCACTTCCCCTGACTATTTTATTTTATTTTTTTAAAATATTTTGATTTATTTATCTGAGAGGAGGAGAGAGGGAGAGAGTGAAAGAGAGAGAGAATGGGCACAACAAGACCTCTAGCCACTGCAAACAAACTCCAGACACATGCACCACCTTGTGCATCTGGCTAAAGCCATGGGTACTGGGGAATTGAACTTGGGTCCTAAGGCTTTGCAGGAAGCCTTAACAGCTGAGCCATCTCTCCAGCCCAGATTTTTTATTTATATTTATTCATTTAGTTTATTTATTTGCAAGGGGAGAGAATGTACAAGAGAGAGAAAATGGGTATGCCAGAGCCTTTAGCCACTGCAAACAAACTCCAGACTCATGCACCACTTTGTGTGTCTGGTTTTACATGGGTACTGGCAGTTGAACCCAAGTCATTAGGCTTTGCAGGCAAGCACCTTCACCACTGAGCAGTCTCTCCAGCCCCACCTGACTAGTCCAGCTAGCCAGCCAGACATTGGGGATAAGTCCTGGGGCTCCTTCCTCTCCCACCTGCCTAGGCTGTCCCTTCCCTGGAGGCTAGGGGACAGGACAGAGCAGGTGTCCCATCTGCTTCCCATGGCAGCTCTGAAGAGCACTGGGTTCTTGGGAGGAGGGGGCAGGGGGGTACAGAGGGGGGCTGTTGGCCACCGTGGGTTGTATTGCTGTACGCCCTACCTCCAGCCCCCATGGAAATCTGGATTGGGGCTGTCCTCCCCAGTTCCCCTCTTCCCTCCTTTTGCATTTTCCACAGATAGCAGTTGGAACACTCTCCTTCCCTTGCCTCTCTCCTTCCCTGAGTCCCTACCTCCTCTTCTCCTTCCCACTCCTTTCTTTCTGGTAGTGGGTGTGGACCCTCATCCCCGGCCACACCCCATTCCTGTCTCTCTCCATGCCTTTTTGCCCTCATCCTTGGCATGTGACTCGGTGCCTTGGAGGTGGAAGTGGGGGGCGGGGCGGTAGAGCAGCTTCTGATGGCCTTTTGCTGGAGAGGCAGCGTCTGTCACTTCTATCCACAAAGTGGGTTTTGGTCCCCAATTGGGAGGAAGGGAGGGAGGGAGAGAGACAGAAAGAGAGAAAAAGAGAGGAGAGTGGGAGAGAGGAGGGCACAGGTGAGGCCAGCCTGTCATGTGTCTGCTCCTCTTTCCTCATCAGCTACCGCCTGGTGTCCCTGCCTCTAGTCCCTTCCCCTCCCGTGTTAAAGCCGGGCTGCACCGAGTACACAGTGGGTCTTGACAGGAGGACTATTTAAATCCAGTGTGCAGCCCGTCCCTGCAAAGCCCTAGCTGTGTTTTTCCCATCCCTGTGAGCGGTCACGGTGGTACAGGTCAAGGACAGACTTCTCAGGCGGACGCAGCCTGTCCCATCTCAGCCTCCAAGGCGGCTGTGACCAGCAGGGTCTCGACTTCAAACCAAGTCCAGCCAACTCTGGCCTGGCCATTTTTCTGGGCGTGGTGGGAGAGCCAATGTCCAGATTGCATATGCCAGGCCGCAGTGTTAGACACGTGGATGTGAGTCATGGTTTAAGGACCACCAAGAAGCCATAGGTAATGGGTAAAGTAGGCTGGAGCCACAGGGTCGGGTCCTCATGCAGTTTTCTGTCCCAAGTATTCAGGAGCAGAAGCACAGGACCCCTGAAGATATCAGTAACCACAGGTCCTCAAGTCCCTTCTGTAAAAGAGGCAGCTTTGGGGGGGGGAACCCTGCATGTCTTCCAGGAAATCATCTGTAGACGACATACCTATACATCTGTGCCGTGAGAGAGTTCTATGGTCTATTGTTGCTGCAGTCAGGTTCGCATTGCAGGTAGAAATCACCCAACCAAGAGCAGCTTGTGGGAAAAAGAGGTTTACTTTGGCTTACAGGCTCGAGGGGGAGCTCCACGATGGCAGGGGGAAACGATGGCATGAGCAGAGGGTGGACACCACCCCCGGCCCACATAAGGTGGACAACAGCAACAGGAGAGTGTGCTAAACACTGGCACGGGGACACTGGCTAGAACACTTCTAAGCCCGCCCCCAACAATACACCGCCTCCAGGAGGCGTTAATTCCCAAATCTCCATCAGCTGGGAACCTAGCATTCAGAACACCCGAGTTTATGGGGGACACCTGAATCCAACCACCACCATTGTCATCTGTACATTTAAAAAAATATTTAAATTTTATTTATTTGAGAGAGAGAGGCACATACATAAGATGGGTGTGTCCCAGGTCCAGAAGGTTCCCTGGCGTAGCCTCTGCTGCTCACATGTCCCATTTGTCCATGCTGTCTCGGGGCCTCCTGGGTCCTGCTGAGTCCACCTGCTTCACTGCTCCCTTACACATGTGGTCCTTAGAACCTCTGGCTTCCATAAAAAAAAAAATAGGTTCAGGGCTGGAGAGGTGGCTCAGCGGTAAAGGCACTTGCTTGCAAAGCCTAGTGAACCTGGTTCGATTCCCAGTAGCTGTGTAAAGCCAGTTGTGTGAAGTGCAACATTCATCTGGAGTTTATTTGCAGTAGCAGCTAGAGACCCTGGCATGCCCATTCTCTCTCTCTCTCCTTGCAAATAAAACTGCAAATTAAAAATAGGTCCAGCGAGTACCCCGGCCTTGCCAGTTCACCCAGTCACTCACTCTCCTTCCTTCTTCTGCACACAGATCCGGGAGGAGGACAAGAGCCCTCCCCCGTCCTCACCCCCTCCCCTGTTCTCTGTCATCCCTGGGGGCTTCATCAAGCAGCTTGTCCGAGAGACAGAGAAAGAGTCCAAAGAGGCCAGACGGAGGAAAGAGGCTGCGCTGGCCAACCCCGAAAGAGAGGTAAGTGACTCCCGGGGTGGGGGCCGGAGCCGCCTTTCCATGCCTGCCCATCTTCCTGCTCCCCGGTTCCTGAGTCACTTTTGGCTTCCAGAACAAAAGTCTTTCTTCATCTTAATCTTTGAAGAAAGGTTTTTTAAAGTAGGGTCACGCTCTAGCCCAGGCTGACCTGGAATTGACTATATAGTCTCAGGGTGTCCTCAGACTCACAGTGATCCTCCTACCTTGTCTGAGTGCTGGGATTCAAGGCGTGCACCTCCACGCCCAGCTCATCTCAATCTTCTGAGCACCTACGCAGCCTCCAAAACCCATCCCCAACCTTACATCTTTGCAAGTTTGCACATTGCTCCACTCCTTCCTCTGAATCCCATCGCCCCCTGTGATTACCGTTATTGTGACAGCACAGAGATTTTCTGACCCTACGTTTTATTTAGCTGGGAAGTCCTTAACTGCAACAGTGACCTCTTAATCACCTCTGTGTCTTGAGCAGCTCTCAGAAGTTGGCCCATAATCAACGTTCAGTAACTGTTGAATGGATGGATGGATGGATGGATGGGTGGGTGGGTGGATAGATGCTATCAGCATTCAATCCCTGGTTCTGCGGGAAAGACAGGCTTGATACTGGCTCAGGCATGTTCTCTTCTTTCCCTTCTTCTTCTTTTTTGTTTCTTTTCTTTTCTTTTTTTTTTTTTTTTGAGGTAGGGTCTTGCTCTAGCCCAGGCTGATCTGGAATTTACTCTGTAGTCTCAGGCTGGCCTCCAACTCACAGTGATACTCTTACCTCTGCATGCCAAGTGCTGGGACTGAAGGCGTGTGCCATCATGCCCAGCTCTTCTCTCCTTTTGTTCTACTGGGATTGACTCTAGGGCCTTGTGAACGCCGGACAACCACCTCTCCCACGGGGCTATGTCCCCAGCCCTCTATCTTGAAATTTTTGCATATATATGTGGGGTATGTGCATTGTACATGTGTGGGTGCACGTATGTGTGTGTTTGTGTGGAGACCAGAGGTGGATGTTGGATGTCTTCCACTATTGTGTCTCTATCTTACTTTTATGAGATAGGGTCTCTCACTGACCCCAGACCTCAGGGATTTGGCTGGTTAAGCTGGTGAAGAAACCCCAGGGATCTTCCTGTCTCTGCCTCCCCACTGCTGGGATTACAGGCGTGCACATGAACTCAAGATGCATGCACCACCTTGCACATCTGGCCTATGTGGGTTCTGGGGAATTGAACCTGGGCTTGGCTTGGTGCAAGGCACAGTGAGGCCAGCCTGTCATGTGTCTGCTCCTCTTTCCTCATCAGCTACCGCCTGGTGTCCCTGCCTCTAGTCCCTTCCCCTCCCGTGTTAAAGCCGGGCTGCACCGAGTACACAGTGGGTCTTGACAGGAGGACTATTTAAATCCAGTGTGCAGCCGTCCCTGCAAAGCCCTAGCTGTGTTTTTTTCCCATCCCTGTGAGCGGTCACGGTGGTACAGGTCAAGGACAGACTTCTCAGGCGGACGCAGCCTGTCCCATCTCAGCCTCCAAGGCGGCTGTGACCAGCAGGGTCTCGACTTCAAACCAAGTCCAGCCAACTCTGGCCTGGCCATTTTTCTGGGCGTGGTGGGAGAGCCAATGTCCAGATTGCATATGCCAGGCCGCAGTGTTAGACACGTGGATGTGAGTCATGGTTTAAGGACCACCAAGAAGCCATAGGTAATGGGTAAAGTAGGCTGGAGCCACAGGGTCGGGTCCTCATGCAGTTTTCTGTCCCAAGTATTCAGGAGCAGAAGCACAGGACCCCTGAAGATATCAGTAACCACAGGTCCTCAAGTCCTTCTGTAAAAGAGGCAGCTTTGGGGGGGGGAACCCTGCATGTCTTCCAGGAAATCATCTGTAGACGAAATACCTATACAATCTGTGCCGTGAGAGAGTTCTATGGTCTATTGTTGCTGCAGTCAGGTTCGCATTGCAGGTAGAAATCACCCAACCAAGAGCAGCTTGTGGGAAAAAGAGGTTTACTTTGGCTTACAGGCTTGAGGGGGAGCTCCACGATGGCAGGGGGAAACGATGGCATGAGCAGAGGGTGGACACCACCCCCGGCCCACATAAGGTGGACAACAGCAACAGAGAGTGTGCTAAACACTGGCACGGGACACTGGCTAGAACACTTCTAAGCCCGCCCCCAACAATACACCGCCTCCAGGAGGCGTTAATTCCCAAATCTCCATCAGCTGGGAACCTAGCATTCAGAACACCCGAGTTTATGGGGGACACCTGAATCCAACCACCACCATTGTCATCTGTACATTTAAAAAAATATTTAAATTTTATTTATTTGAGAGAGAGAGAGAGGGAGAGAGAGAGAATGGGTGCATCAGGGCCTCCAGCCACTGCAAATGAACCTCAGACGCATGCGCCCCCTTGTGCATCTGGCTAAAGCCATGGGTACTGGGGAATTGAACTTGGGTCCTAAGGCTTTGCAGGAAGCCTTAACAGCTGAGCCATCTCTCCAGCCCTCCTTGAACTTCTTCATCAGCAAAATCATCATGTTTAGAATCTTGGTCAAGGTGCTGCTTAGCAGACATGGTCTTTCTGTGACAGCCACGAGCTGCCTGCACTTGGCTGCAGTGGGATGTGACCACGTGCGGTCAAGACGAAGAGGGTCCCCGCGCCGTCCACTTTCCAAGCACACCACTGCAGGGACAAATGGCTGTCCATAGGGACAATGGGACCATGTTGTCCTGTCCCATGGGAAGTGCGGTTGTTGTTGGTGGTGGTGGGGAGCAGAACCGTGCTGTGGTCTAACCTGGGCCTTTCTTCTCTCCCCTTCACCTCTGTGCATCAGGCCTGTGTCCGCCCATCGCATGAGCTCCGTGCGCCTGTGAAGCTCCGAGCCGCGCCGGCTGCCGAAGTGCCTTCTCCGCCCATCTCTCCCCGCGGCCCAGACCTGCTGCAACATGGCCATCCGTCGCGTCTCGCCCTGTGGGAACAAAAGGAGAGTGATGCTCGGGGCTGTGGCCACGGGACCCCACTCCACCTGTGCAAGATAGTCAGAGCCTTGGCCACCCAACTGACCCCTTCCCACCTGGGCCAGGGAGCACCAGCTATTCCTATGGCCTTCCCTCAGCCACTTCCCCTGACTATTTTATTTATTTATTTGAGAGAGAGAGAGAGAATGGGCACAACAAGACCTCTAGCCACTGCAAACAAACTCCAGACTCATGCACCACTTTGTGCTCATGCATGTACATCTTTGTGCAGTTTTTGTGGGCTTGCGGGATTCGAACCCAGGTCCTTAGGTTTTGCAGGTAAGGTGTCTGAACCACTGAGCCATCTCTCCAGCCCTCCTTGAACTTCTTCATCAGCAAAATCATCATGTTTAGAATCTTGGTCAAGGTGCTGCTTAGCAGACATGGTCTTTCTGTGACAGCCACGAGCTGCCTGCACTTGGCTGCAGTGGGATGTGACCACGTGCGGTCAAGACGAAGAGGTCCCCGCGCCGTCCACTTTCCAAGCACACCACTGCAGGGACAAATGGCTGTCCATAGGGACAATGGGACCATGTTGTCCTGTCCCATGGGAAGTGCGGTTGTTGTTGGTGGTGGTGGGGAGCAGAACCGTGCTGTGGTCTAACCTGGGCCTTTCTTCTCTCCCCTTCACCTCTGTGCATCAGGCCTGTGTCCGCCCATCGCATGAGCTCCGTGCGCCTGTGAAGCTCCGAGCCGCGCCGGCTTGCGAAGTCCTCGTCTCCGCCCATCTCTCCCCGCGGCCCAGACCACTTCAAAATCCCTGGAGTGGGTTGTGGTATCCAGCACTGGAAGGCTCCCAGGAGACGTCAGAGCTCTCCACGGCCTGAAGAGGATGTGCCCTGCCCAGCCCTTGAGCACCCCTGTGTATTTGACTTACATTTCAGCTTTGTCTCAGGGCCACCTGACATCTTTTCTGTTTTCAAACTTTTGTTGACAGTTTCCATAAGTATAGACAATAAACCATGATAATTCCCTCCCTCCACTCCTGTTTCCCCCTCTCAAGTCTACCCTCCTTCAAATCCCCCTTCCAATTAGTCTCTCTTCTGTTTTTAAAATATTTTATTTATTTATTTGTTTGAGAGAGAGAGAGAGAGAGAGAGAGAGAGAGAGAGAACAGAAAGTCCAGGGCCTCCAGCCACTGCACATAAACTCCAGATGCACACACCACAGAGTGCATCTGGCTTTATGTGGGAACCCGGGAATCGAACCTGGATCTTTTGGCTTTGCAGGCAAGTGCCTTAACTGCTAAGCCATCTCTCCAGCCCTCTCTTCTATGTTGATGCCATCATTTTCTCCTCCTATCTGTGAGGGTCTTGTGTAGGTAGTGTCAGGCACTGCAAGGTCATGGATATCCAGGCCATTTTGTGTCTGGAAGATTGCATTGTAAGCAGTCCTTCCCTTCCTTTGGCTCTTACGTTCTTTCCGCCACCTCTTCCACAATGGACCCTGAGCCTTGGAAGGTGAGACAGAGACATCTCAGTGCTGAGTCACCGACATCTTTCCATCTGTATCATCGTCTTAGACTGGGGCCTGCCTTGCCAAGTCTGCCTGAGGGCTCAGTAGGATGTAGCTTTGGGGGCGATTGGGGTGTGGGGGTGGCTGTGGAGGTCTGCACCACAAGACACTCACTGTCACAGTGATTGTTGTGACAGAGACAGAGGTGAAGATGGCGCTTTTGTGTTTTGCGCCTCCAAACAGGCAGGGGCCATAGGTAGAAGCCGGGACTCAGCGCAGGTGTGGTCACGGGGACACACGAGTAAATGTCTGGGGCTTGGCTGCACGCGATCGTTGCAGATCACAGCCTTAGGCAAAGAGACAGAGGTGACAGTTGAGCTGCGTATAGAAAAACAAGTAGCAGCCGGGCGTGGTGGCGCACGCCTTTAATCCCAACACTCAGGAGGCAGAGGAAGGAGGGTTGCCATGAGTTCAATGCCATCCTGGGACTACAGAGTGAATTCCAGGTCAGCCTGGGCTAGAGCAAAACCCTACCTCATCCCCCCCCCCAAAAAAAAAAGAAAGAAGAAGAGACAAACGAGTAGCCTGCGTCGGACAAGGGCAGGGGACAGAGGTCGTTCTGGGCATATACTTAACAGAAACGAGAGTGAGGGTGAAGGGGAAGGGGCGGGTGCACTAGGGGTACCCAGTATGGCATAAACGGGGTTGCTCACACCACAGTGAGGCCCGAGGGTACTCGTGGATGGTAGGAATTCCCATCATGCCAGTGCTTTTCCTTTAGGCTGGCAGTGGCTCCCAAACCCTTGATCAGTTTTGAAATGACTGGCAGCTCATGGGAGAGGGAGTGGTTGAGAGGGTGGCTGGCCTGGCCAGCGGGGACCAGGGTGTCAGGAGCAGCTGAGGCGCTTGGCTTCTTCCCCCATGGATTTCAAAGAGCTTCTGAAAAGTTGGATGGCCAGGTGAAACATCCAAGCTCAAGGAACACAGATAACGCTGGCTCCGTTGCTCAGGTGGGGAGTGTCAGAGCGCAGATGAGAACAAGTCCTGAAGAGGAGGGTGGAGGAGAGATATAAGAACAAAAGCAGCAGAAGCTGGGGACTTCCACGTGCCAGGCTCTCTTCCTGTGTATCCCCGTCCTTCCTTTCTTTTTTCTTTTTGAGGCAAGTCCAACAGATTGCCTTTTAAAAAATATATTTTATTTATTTGAGATCGAGAAAGAGGCAGGGAGGGAAGGCGAGAGAGAGAGAGAGAATGGGCATGCCAGGGCCTCTAGGCACTGCAAATGAACTCCAGATGCATGCGCCCCCTGTACATCTGGCTTACATGGGTCCTGGGGAATTGAACCGGGATCCTTTGGCTTTGCAGGCAAATGCCTTAACCACTAAGCCATCTCTCCAGCCCAGAGTGCCTTTTTTTATGCAAGGGGAGGGGGGCAGAGACCATTGGCATGCCAGGACCTCCAGCCACTGCAATCAAACTCCAGACGCATGCACCCCCTTGTGCGCATGTGTGACCTTGCATTCTTGTGTCACTGTGCGTCTGGCTTACGGGGGACCTTGAGAGTCGATTATGAGTCCTTAGGCTTTTCAGGCAAGTGTCTTAACCACTAAGCCATCTCTCTACCCCCTGTATATCTTTTTTTGTGTGTGTGTGTGGGGGGGGGGGAAAGGGTTTATTTTGGCTTACAGGCTCGAGGGAAAGCTCCATGATGGCAGGATAAAACAATGGCATGAGCAGCGGGTGGACATCACCCCCTGGCCAACATTGGGTGGACAACAGCAACAGGAGAGTGTGCCCTATATCTTTAAAAATATTTTATTTATTTATGAGAGGGAGGAGGGAGGGAGAGAGGGAGAGAGAGAGAGGAGAGAGAGGGAGAGAGAGAGAGAGAGAGAGAAAGGGTGTCCCAGGGCCTCCAGCCACTGCAAATGAACTCCAGATGTGTGCGCCATTTTATGTACCTGACCTTACATGGGTCCTGGGGAATCGAACCTGGGTCACTAGTCTTTGCAGGCAAGCACCTTAACCACAAAGCAGGCCTTATGGTTCTCCTGTTAATGATTTAGAAAAGGCTCAGGGCGGGGAGATGGCTCCGTGGATAAAGGGCTTGCTGCTTAAGCGTGAGGAGCTGAGCTCGGATCCCCAGGTCCCGCATAAAACTGGGCATGGCGGTGCCCACCTGTCACCCCAGTGCTGGGGAGGAGCAGCAGGGAGTCCCTGTAGCCACTGGTGAGCTTAATTCAGCTGAGCCAGGGAGCCCCGGCTTCAGTGAGAGGCCTTGTCTCATAGACCAAGACAAATGACGGAGGAAGACAACTGAACACACACGCTCACACACACACACATCACACACACTCACACACACGCTCACACACACATACATCACACACATCACACACACACACATCACACGCTCACACACACATACATCACACATATCACACACACACACATCACATGCTCACACACACATACATCACATACACATACATCACATACACATCACACACACATCACACGCTCACACACATCACACACACACACATCACATGCTCACACACACATCACATGCTCACACACACATCACACACACACATCACACACACACATCACACACTCACACACAGGAAAGAAACAGGTTTAGAGAGGAAATACAAGTTCCTTCAGGCAGCATAGTTAAAGTGGCAGAGGTGACCTTGATTTTGTCCAACTCCCAAATCCCCCCACCCTCCTCCCCTCTGTCTCTCGGTCTTCAGGCTCTGGGCCAAGGCTCATTGCCAAGTTCAGCACCCGTGGACTCTTGGAGTGTGTGCGCCCCTTTGGATGGCCGGTCATGGGATTGAATGGCTGCTGTTGGGCCAGAGAGCAGTCAGTGAGGTGTTCTCTCCTTTCTAGACCCCAGACGTTTCCTCCAGCCAGCCCACCAGCACGACCAACAGCGGCCCCAAGCCCAGAAGCCAAAGGATTTCCCCGGCCAGCCCATCCCCCTCTCCACAGAGCACAGACATTCCAGGCCAGGAGAGCGCAGGGGCCAGCGGCAAGGACTCCGCGTTGGTGGCCAGTGGCGAGAAGGCCCGGGAGCAGAGCCCCAGTGTGACACCGGCCAAGAAGACCGTGCCCTTCAGGAGGGGTGTGAGGAGGGGGGACGTGCTGCTGATGGTGGCCAAGCTGGACCCAGAGTTAGCCAAGCCCGAGCAGAGGACCCTCACGGGCAAGACCTTGGTCCCTGCCTCAGACCCTGGAGGGACAAAGAAAGGGGACACCCCGGGGACGCCTCGTGGTCCCCAGGACAGCAACGTAGGCTTGTCTCCCAAGCCTGACAAGACACGGACTGGGGGTGTTGAGGACCCAGGCCAAGACACCAAAGGCGAGAAGCAACAGGGGACAGGGGAGAAGGGGAGTCAGGGCCCCCAGACCAAAGGGAAGAGAGCAGGTGAGCCCCCAGAGGGCAAAGGGGAGCAGGGGACCAGATCCCAAGCCCAGGGGCCAGGGGACACGGGGAAAGTGAAGACAGCAGAGGAGGGAGGGAGTTCGCCAAAGAAGAAGAAGGACGTGCCTCAGGAGGCTGAGGGGAGTCATATGGAGCCCCCAGTCCCGGTGAGGAAGTGGGGAGGTCCCTTGGGCCGGAGGAGCAAGTGGGACAGTCCTCAGAGCAAGAAGGACAAAGTGACAGAGCCCCCAAGTAAGGCCGAGAAGGCAGGCGAACAGCAAACCAAGATGAAGGAGAGGGGTCAAGGGCAGGCGCCAGAGACTCCAGGGAAGAAAATGGAACCGGCAGCAGGACCTGAGGCCAGGGAGATTCGGGGGCCCCAGGGGGAGTCAGTGAGCCCCGAGAAGTCCCAGGGAAAGCCCGGGGAGGCCAGGACGAGTCAGGAAGAGAAGGCTCCAGAAAAAGTGGCTGTGCAGAAGGAGGGCCGGCCAGAAAGCAGGGTGCGGGACTCGGAGGAGCGAACCGGGGGTGGAGGGGGCGCCCCAGGGCTGCAGCCCGAAGGACTCGCAGAGCCTGCACTCCAAACCGAGGTGGAAAGGCCTGCCGTGCAGAGGCCAGTGGTGGGCACGGAGGAGGAGCCAGGCAGAGGAGGCCAGAGTGGAGACTCGGATCAGGTGAGGAGCTGGGGTCTTGCGATGGGAGGGACGGGGGCCGGGGGACCTGTCCTGGGCTGCCCAGAGCCTACCGACCTGGAAGATGGGGAAGCCGTGTGGCCATTGATCAGCAAGTCCCCAAGGCCGTCACTGTACCTGTTGGTCCTGGATAGACTTCTTGAATGTCAGAAGACTCTGAATGGGAGGCTCCTGTCTACCCACGTGGCTTAGGATTGAGGCTGACAGGCAAATTCTTGGGCCCTCTCGCCAAACGGCTGGGAGTGGGGCCTGGGAATCTGCATTTAAGAAGCACACATTTCCCCGTCGTCCCATATCCCGGAGGCCCCCCCACACTCAGCGGGACCCTCCAGGTGAGAGGTCACGCACGTGAACGCGGGGTCAGCGCCGTGCTGGGTAAATGCTGCTCTCTCTGTCCCCAGGCTCTGGAGGACAGATGGTACGAGGCGGAGAAGGTCTGGCTGGTTCAGAAGGACGGATTCACTCTTGGTAATCACGGGTGCATGCTACCTCCAGGTCCCCAGCGGGTTCTTTTTGTGTCCCTCCGCCGGGTCTTGAGCCCACTCTGTGTAAGGGGGGGATGGATGTGGTGGGGAAGGAGCAGCTGGCATGAAGATGGGGACTCAGCTTGTTGAGGGGTAGAAAGGAAGAGCTGATGGTCACATTGCCCTCGGTGGCTGGCCTCCTGGGCGATGCCCGCCCCCCAAGGCAGCTGAGCCTTGAGGCTGAAGGAACCAATTCTTTTTTTTTTTTTTTTTTTTTTTTGAGGTAGGGTGTTGCTTTAGCTCAGGCTGACCTGGATTTCACAATGTAGTCTCAGGGTGGCCTCAAACTCACGGTGATCCTCCTACCTCTGCTTCCTGAGTGCTGGGAGTAATGGCGTGCGCCACCATACCCGGCAGGAACCATTTCTTAATGGAACACGAGGGGATGGTTCCCTATGTTCTGGAAGGATCCGAGAGCCCAGAACAAACAGCAGAGAGATCCTTCTCCACACTCCATGTCACTTGATCAGCCGAGGCTGACCGTCTGAGTTCTAGGTGGAGCATGGCCGGGAGGAGTGGTCAGTTAGTGGTCAGTTAGGCCCCAGGGGAGACCTTGCAGGCTGTGCGTCTTTCCTGGTCTCGGAGTAAGATAGGTCAGTGTCCATCCGTCCTCCAGGGTCTGCTCAGTGCCTGGCTCTGCAAATCAGACCCAGCCTCTGTCCCTAAAGGATTTGAGGGTCACTGTTGAAACCCTTTATGTGAACAGACCTCAAAGGGAGAGGACATCACTCCTTTTGAACCTGCCCCAGGCCTCATCTGGCCTGACTCATAGATGCTCCTGTCTACCTGTTTCCCTCCTTCCCTGTGGGTTGTATGACCAGCAACGGTGCTAAAACCAGATGAAGGGACAGCCGACCTGCCGGCAGGAAGGGTGCGACTCTGCATCGATGCGGACAAGACTGTGACGGAGGTGGACGAGGAGTCTATTCACCGGGTAAGGCCCCGCCTTCTGCGCCATCCTCCCCACCCCCGTGAAACGTCACCCTGTCCCCACCACGCATGCACAGTGGGGTGTGAAGGCCTGCAGCGGTCGTGGGGAACCCCCGAGGGGCTTAAGGAGGTCTTGGTGGGGCCATTTGCTCTGTCCTGTAGTTGCCCCTTTGTGTGGAGACACATCAGGAGGCAGGCTTGCGAGGTCCTGTCACCGGGAGGCCTCTGCACCGACTCACGCGAGAGATCGCTTTTCATCTCGCGGACCTTGCAGATTGTCCTTCAAAACGTGTTTTCTATTTTTCACTCTGGCCGCCGGAGAACCCAGGGTTCAGTGCGCCGCTTGCTGTTAATCGCAGCTTAGGTTCACAGGAATGCCTCCGAGCAATCAAGGCACCCTGGGCTGTCAGATAAGGGAGGTGACTTGGCCACTGACGCTGTCCATCTGGGGGTGTCACAGAGCATGTCCAGAGCCCTCCTATGAGACCCAGGGAAGGAGGCAACACTGGGGGACACTCACACACCTGGAACTACTAGATCTGTCTTGGGATCATTGTCCTCACAGGGCCGTGAACACAGGAAGGAGGAGTCAGAGCAAAGAGAAGGGGACTTCGGGGGCAGGGGACCTTGGGGACCCTTCCTCTTTTTTTTTTTTTTTTTTTGGTTTTTCAAGGTAGGGTCTCATCTAGCCCAGGCTGACCTGGAATTCACTATGTAATCTCAGGGTGGCCTCAAACTCATGACGATCCTCCTCCCTCTGACTCCCAAGTGCTGGGATTAAAGGTGTGCATCACCGCCCCTGGCGTCCCTTCCTCTGGAGTGTGTCCTGTGTCCCAATCTTCAGTATGCGGCTTAGAGACGACAGCATTCATAAACACGTGTTGTGCACACACACAAGGGACTGTTGGTGGGGAGGGGTCGGAGGAGATCAGAGGAGACCCCGTGTGTGATATTTGCAGGCCAACCCCCCTGAGCTGGACCAGGCCGAGGACCTGGCCTCTCTGGTCAGCGTCAACGAATCCAGTGTTCTGAACACGCTGCTGCATCGCTTCAAGGCTCAACTGCCATACACCCGCACGGGGCCCGATCTGATCCTCCTTCAGGCCTCTGCTGGGAAGGTGAGGCGGACCGCAGGGGGAACAGTGGGGTCTCCTCTCCTTAGCATTGGAGGGCAGAGCACCCCAGTATCCCAGGAGACCCTCCATCCTGCCCAAGGGGAGACTCTGGGGTGTCAGGGGCATGGGGGAGGGGCGACGTGGCAGCCAGCTTCCCAGAGGGAAACCTCGAGGCCCAGTAAGAAGAAGCCCAGGGGCTTCAAACACCCCAAAAGCCAGGCGCTCCGTGGAAGGCAGGTTTTGTGAGTAGAGGAGCTGGGACACACCCGATGTCCAATGGGACCGCTCCTCAATGCTCGTGTCACTGCGTGGGACCCTTGGAAGCCATGAACGCTGGCATATAAGTAGAATCAGAAGCTTTGCTTGACCACGTATTTATTTATTTTACTGTGAAGTGGGGAAGTGGGCATTTTTTTGGACAAGATGAAAGCCAAAAAAGACTCAAAGCTCCACCTTGTGGCAAGACCCGGAACTGCACCGCACCCATCCCTCCATCGATCTGCAGATAAACTGGGTGGGTTGGTGTGAGGGGCCCTGAGGAATCAGTGACTGGCGGCTAACAACCCTGTGGGCGTCTAAGCCTTCTTGGAAGAGAAGACAGGCCATAGGTGGTGAAGTCCGCAGGGGCTGAGTGGACACACTTAGAGAAGGCTGGGGGTGAGAGAAGCTAACGGCCTGGTGGCAGGTCTCAGGTGTCAGATAAGGACTCCACCACGAGGCTGGATGCGACGACAGGTACAGCAATGTCAGTGTCTGGCTGGGGTGGCATAGGGGCCTCTTGGACTGCAGGTGGAGACAGGGGACAGGGGACACCGCGCAGACAGGGGCCGGTGTGGGTATGCATGCTACGGCGTGCGGTTATGAACACTTGTAAGTGTGGGAGACTGTGGAGTCGTCGGGCCTTGGAAGTACTAAGGTGCTCCTCTGGCCTTGGTTTCGCATCCTATCCGTCAGGGAAGAGAAGACACATTAGTGTCTTCACTTAGGGCAAAGCCACTCTGATAGATAACTGTGACAGAAACTCTGCCCTTGATCAAGAGGGGGTCGTAGCCCTCACTTCAAAGCCTTTCTTCCTGAAACCTTGGCATTAAAGCTTGGGTAAAATCACCTGAAAAGTGCAGGCGCCAGGACCACCCTGAAGGCGGGTTCTGAGTGGCATGACCTCATGGGTTCTTCCTGGCACGGGGCCCCACCTTCCCCTCCGGTCTCCTTCCCATCCATCTCCACCACCCTTTGCCCAGTCAACCTCTGATTCTCCAAATGGCCACTAGGTGGAGACACAGGTCTGTGGTGATGTGGAGACTTGGGCTGGCTGGAGGCTGGCCAGGGTGGCTTTGGGGAATAGACATGGGGGGGGGGGATTGGAACGTGTTGAAATCTTCTTGGGTGTGAACACCCTTATGACTATAGGGAACAGGCAAGGCCATGCTCCGGCTGCCAAGGCCTGTGTGGCACTGGCTGCAGGGACCCCAGTGTGTATGCCCACCCACGGGTTCGCCTAGGATGGCCGTGTCTGCACAGTCCCCTCTCCAGACAGTGAGCCGTGAATGGGACAGCACGGCCCGCTAGCTTGAGTGAGTGACGAGTGGTTCTAGGGCTCCGACCCCAGAGCCACTGCTGGTCTTGTGCCCCGAGGCTGTGTCCAGCCGGGGTGGAGCTTTGCCCCATTGCGGTGGCGTCTACTTTAGAATCCTGTTGAGTGCTGGGTCCTGGGGTCTGGGAGCAAGAGAGGCAGGGACACAGTGGGGCAAAGCCACCCGAACCCCTGCTAAATTCTGTCCTGCTCCAGAGTTCGGCCCCGATTTCTTCTTCAAGGCCACAGGAACGGGAGGCAAGACCATGCTGGGCCCAGTGGTCACCAGGGGACGTAGGGGGTACATGCTCTGGTTCCCCCCTCTCCCCATGGACCCATCCTCCTCTGACTCCTAGTCTGTGAGTAGTGTCTGCCATGGAAACAAATAGCAAGGGATTCCTGATGCCTACCATGGAAACAGGAAATGGCAATCAACTAGTGATGTCTGCCATGATGGAAAAGCACTGGCAATGGATTATTGATGTCTACAGTGGAAAGTGGAAAGAGAATGGTAGTTGGGGATTGGTGGGAAGTGCTCTGTGGCAGGTCCTGTCAGGGTCAAACTGACCTCCACTGCTAACAAAGCCAATGTCGAATGTCCACTATTCCTCCTCCTTGAGCCCCTGGTTGGCTCCTGAGGCTTTGGAAAAGTTACCTGTGGGCAGAGCCATCGTCTGTCCATCATCGTCTCTCCACCGGAAAGTGAGCTACAATGACAAGGCCTTGTCTTTTATTTCTCTCTCTCTCTCTCTTTGCTGGGGGAGGGGTGGAGAGAGAGCTGATATTGGGGATCAAACCCAAGGCCTTTTCACATGCTAGGTAAGTGCTCTACCACTGAGCTACACCCCAGCTTCATTTTCATTTTTTAAAAATTTATTTGAGAGAGAGAGAGAGAGAATGGGTGCGCCATTCTTACAAACAAACTCCAGAGGCATGTGCTACCATGTGCAGCTGGCTTATCCGGGTACTGGGGAATTGAACCTGTGTCCGTAGGCTTAGCAGGCAAGTGCCTTAACTGCTGAACCATGTCTCCAGCCCTCATTTCTTTCTTTCTTTCTTTCTTTCTTTTTTTTTTTTTTTGACTCTTCAAGGTAGGGTCTCACTCTAGCTCAGGCTGACCTGGAATTCACTGTGTACTCTCACGGTGGTCTCGAACTCATGGCAATTCTCCTACCTCTGCCTCCTGAGTCCTGGGATTAAAGGTGTGTGCCACCACGCCCGGCTCTCATTTTCATTTTTAATTTGAGACAGAGTCTCACCAGGTTGTCCAGGCTGGCCATGAACTCTCCTTATACCATCCTTTTTCTGTGGCAGACATCACCAGTTGATTGTTTCTGTGGCAAATCAATTGTGCCTCATCTCAGGCAGAGAGTTGCTTCCAGGGAGTTGAGTAGAGAGTGCCGGGAATCTCTTAGGCTGAGGCACATCAAGGTTGGACGTCTGTGGGGCACATTAAAGAGTCGCTGGTGGCCAGAGGCCTCCTGGTGAACCAGTGGTGGGCCTATACTTGCAGGCTGATGCCTGCCATCTTCCTGCAGGTACCACGGGGCCAGCAGGATGGCCCGCCCGCCCACGTCGTCTCCTTAGCCCAGCGGGCCTACTGGGCACTGCTGAGCCAACGGAGGGACCAGAGCATCGTGGCACTGGGCCGGAGCGGCTCTGGGAAGACCATGTGCTGTGAGCAGGTCCTGGAGCACCTTGTGGGCATGGCAGGCAGTGTGGATGGCAGGGTGTCAGGTACGGTGGTCTCTAGGTGGTAGGCACTGGAGTGGGAGCAGGAGGGGAGAGGTGGAGGGGGGCGTGCTGGGCAGCCCCCTCCTTTCATCCATTCTGCTGTCGTACGCTGGGCAAGGATACCTGCTGGTGCTGGCTGCCTGGCAGGGGAGGCCTCTGGTCCACTGGACACTCTGTCTGAATAGATAAAGGGACTCTTCAGACATAAGGCATTGATGGCCACTGCAGAACACCAGGGCACCCATCAGGTGCCCGATTAGAGCAGAACCTTGAGAGCCACCTGCTGGACTGAGTCATCCCGATGAATACCTGACTCTAGGGTGGTATCCGCGCCATCACGCGCTCGCCCTTGGGCGCGGTTGTCCTTGTGCATTGTACAACCTGCTGAACTGTGCAGACGGTGCAGCAGGTGAGACGGGCGGACCAGCGGGGGGGTTGAGCTGGGGACTCCCAGGGTGTTCTGCCAAGGGAGCCGACGGTGGTTTAGGAACGAGGCCTAGGCAAACACAGCAGTGGGGTGCAGGGGCCCCTTCCTGGAGGAAGTGATGTTGGAGTTGGCTCCTAAAGATCTCCAGTGAAGAGGGGTGGGGGAGAGAACTCAGTGGATAAGGTGCTTGTTGCGCAATTCTGAGTACCTGAGCTCAGATTCTCAGGTCCCCCCCCTCCCCAAAAGCTGGAAGCTGTGATGGGCCTCTGTAACTGCAGTGTGCCTACAGTCAGAGGAAAGGGGGAGAGACAGGAGAATCCCCAGACCCGACCAAACAGGGTGCTGAGGAAAGCATGTGAGAACCTGCCTCAAAGCAGCTGGAAGGCAAGAACGAATCCAAAAATTATCCCCTGACCTCCACAGGTGTGCCCTGTGGCATGTGTACACCCCTCCACACTTTCTTTTTCTTTATTGCTTTTATTTTAGCGGGGGGGAGAGAGAGAATTGGCCCGCCAGGTCTTTAGCCACTGCAATTGAACTCCAGATGCTTGCTCCCCCCTAGTGGACATGTGCAACCTTGCGCTTTCCTTACCTTGGTGCGTCTGACTTAAGGTGGGATCAGGAGATTAGAGCATGAGTCCTTAGGCTTAGCAGGCAAGCGCCTTAACCACTAAGCCATCTCTCCAGCCCCCCACTTTAAATAATTTTTATTTTATTTTATTATTTGAGAGAGAATGAGAGAGAGAGAGAGAGAGAGAATGGGTGTGCCAGGGCCTCTAGGCGCTGCAAACAGACTCCAGATACATGTGCCAGCCAGCGCATCTGGTGTTACATGGGTACAGGGTAATTGAACCTGGGTCCTTTGGTTTTGCAAGCCATCTCTCCAGCCCACATTTTAAATAATTTTAAACAATATTAAAAAAATCATTCAGCAGGTCCCAAGTTTGCAGTCACTAATAAAGAAAATGAACATACCTAAGTAGTTAAACTCTGCTGATTAAAAAAAAAAAAAGAATTGCAGTGACTAATGATGGCAGCAATAATTATGGTATTCTTGACATCCCAGTGGGCACCTGCTGAGGACTTGCCAGGCCCCTCTCCAAGCACATGAACTTTATGATTTTCAACAGGCCTATACGATAGATGTTATCATTTCAAGCTTACAGACGAAGGCATCGAGATTCTGAGGGGTAACTAGCTTGCTCAAGGCCAGAACTGAGATTCACAGCAACCCCTGGGCCACTTAAAAAAAAATTATTTGGGTCCTGGGGAGCTGAACCGAAGCTTTAGACTTTGCAAGCAAGTGCCTTTAACAGCTGAGTCACCTCTCCAGCCCAAGGCCACTTTGTAACTGTTGTCCCCACATCCCTGAGTCACCCCTAGTGCCATGGGGGAAAGGCTGCCCTGTGTGAGGCAGGGGTGACGCCCTCCCCTGTCCCCTGACAGCGGAGAAGATCCAAGCCACCTTCACCATCCTCCGGGCCTTTGGCTGCGTGTCTACGAGCCACAGCCACACGGCCACCCGCTTTGCCATGGTCATGTCTCTGGACTTCAGTGCCGCAGGCCGCGTCACAGCTGCTCAGCTCCAGGTGAGGCATCCACAGGGGGGGGGACAAGGGCTCACCAGCCCCACTTGGCTGTGTCCACACCTCCAGAGGGACCCTGGTATGTGTCTGGATGGGTGTAGCTCCCCATACCCTGCTTGGTGCCCCCCCCCTCCAGTGAATGTCCCCTCCTCCCTCAGAGCACCTAGCTCCCTCCTGCTGCTCAGGGACGGAGGGGGAGACCCTCCACTCAGGAGCAAGGGTGCATTCTGGTGGCTCACTTGCTGGTCCCGAGAAGCTGAAAGGCCAGCTGCCCCTCTGAGGCCACTGTGTATGGCAAACACACAGCTGGCTTGCCCCTCTCTAAAGTGATTCCCCAACATTCCGTCCAAACGGAAAACAGGATTAGGACACTAGAAGGGGGGGGATGCCTGTGTTTGCACCCAGGTGACAGCTCTGCTCAGGGAGGCACGCTGGTGTCTGTCATGTCCCTTCACTCTGCTGGTCTGACATTGTTCCCTGAGGTGGCCCTTGGGTGCAGGTTCCAAGGACTTCTATGAGGCCATGCAGAAGGTGGCCCCATGTCACCACCTTCCGCGTGGAGTTGGGAGCAGTCTCTTGCCCTGGTTGATCTGCCCACTGGCGAGGGTGGGCCCTGCGATGTGGCTGTGTGGGGTGGGGGAAGCCTGGTGTGGCCCGTGGGTGCTGGGTCTGGGCAGAGGGACAGGTTGCCTGTCTCCTTCGCAGACAATGCTCTTGGAGAAGAGCCGAGTGGCCCGGCAGCCGGAAGGGGAAGGAAACTTCCAGGTTTTCTCCCAGCTGCTAGCTGGACTGGACCTGGATCTCAGGTGAGTTCCTGGGACACGTGGGGATGGAGGAGGGAGTGGGGCAAAGGAAAACTGCCCTCCGGGACCAGATCTGAGTGACAGGGGTCAAAAGTTAGCAAGGTAATTAGTGGTAGGGCGGCATGTGTCCACAGCGAGGAGGTGAGTGCATCATATTTTGGAGGATCTGCTCTGCCCTAGTGTCCCCTCCTACCCTAGCAGGTGTGTGTGGAAGGGACAGGCTGTAGGCAGAGGGAAGGTATGCTTGGTCCTAGATTTTTGCCCTACATGGGCCTCTCTGAGCCTTGGGCTCTTCCGTAAAGTGGAACTTCTATTGCCTTGAGTCCTTAAGTAATATTATATTTCAAGACAGTGGGCTCAGTGGGTGGTGCAGAGCAGAGAGACCCCCCCCCAATAGTTTGGCTCAAAGATGCTTGGGCTCTACAGAGCTGAGCCCCCTTGGGTACCCCAGGGGCAGCCACCTGCAGGCCCTGCTCTCCAGAGCGGTGACAAGAATCTTGGGCACCACGTTGTCCCGTGAAGGCTAACAGAGGCTTCAGAAGAGCCAGTGGAAGAAAGTAAGGTGGACTGGGTTGGTGGAGTTCACAGCTGGATCCCTGCGGCCAGCTGTGATGTCTCGGACAAGGTTCTAATGCACAGGCCCCCACTGGGCTGTTGAGTGGAGACACTATGAGCCTTGGCAGAGCCCAGCAAGCCAGGTCTTGCTCTGAGGACTGTCGCAGTGAGACCGATGGAAGGCCTCCAGCTGGTGGGTAGAAGCCTAGACTCAGGCTTGTGGCCTCCTCACCTTGTGATGTGGGACTCTCTTAGAGTGCCACAAAGGACCGGTGTGGGGGTAATCAGAGAGGGCATGCGCCCGGCTAAACTTGACTAAGATTTTGGGCTAGATATGGTGTAGTGCTGGCCCGGGCTGCCTCTCGCGCAGGCCTTGGTGGGGACCATCTCCCCTCACTTACGTCCTATCTCTCCAGGACGGAGCTGAACCTGCACCAGATGGCTGACAGTAGCAGTTTTGGCATGGGTGTGTGGTCCAAGGTAAGGGGGCAGCCCTCGGGGTTGGTCCCTGGGCAGGAGGGGAGGTGATGGTGGGGCCCCTGTTCCACATGTCTCCTTGGCTCTGGGTTTGCAGCTGGCAATGACCAGTCACGAGGAGAAGGCTGGCTGACCTCTGTAAGGTCGGGGCTGGTTGTGGAGAAGGGAGACTTGTCCCCATAAAGGACGTGGTGCTGGTAGAGAAGCCTGTGTTCCAAATCACGGGCTCGCTGTGTAACCCTGGCTCAGATGCCCCTTGCATAGGTGACCTGAGACATGGCACGTGACCTCTCTGAATGACTGTTTCTTCTTCAGTATGACAGTGGTAGTGTCTTGTGTAATGACACACCCACAGACCTCTCGGCGCAGCTCTCCGTAGACGCTGATGCTGAGGGCAGAAGGCAGGCACTGCTTGCCTGGTTCCCGCTCACTGAGAAGTGTGTGTGAGGCAATGGGTGATGGGTGATTGACTGCTTATTAAATGAAGATGGTTCACTGGTGTGATATTTGATTCATTTGTTCAAGTTAAGTAATCGTTTTCTGAACCTCCATCTCCCCTCAACCAGCTCTAACCATGCTGGTTAAGTGTTGAGACTCTGGTCCTCACCATGAGTTTTCACTGTAGCAGGACAAACAGGCATGGGCATTACTGCAACCTCGTGAGAGGAAAACATGTCAGAGGTTGTGGGAGACGCTGGGGGAGACGCTGATGGAGACGCTGGGGGAGACGCTGATGGAGACACTTGGGGAGACGCTGGGGGAGACGCTGGGGGAGACGCTGGGGGCACCAGAGAATAGTTGGAAGAACTCATTCCTCCAACAAAGAATGCTACTTAGCTAGGAGGACATTTTCCATGGATTTTTACTTATTTATTTTAGCATATTTTATCTATTTATTTGCAAACAGAGTGTGAAGAGAGTGGAGAAAGAGAGAGAGAGAGAGAGAGAGAGCACAAATATGAATGAATATGGGTGTGCCAGTGCCTCTAGCCACTGCAGAGAAGCTCCAGATGCATATGCTACTTTGTGCATCTGGCTTTTCATGAGTACCAGGGAATTGAAGCAGGCCATCAGTCTTTGTAAGCAAGCACCTTTAACCGCTGAGCGTTCTCTCTGGCCCTGCTGTGGATTTTTAATAAGTAAGAGTTCATCATGTAGAAGGGAGTAGTTAACCTCTTTCCAAGAATACATTTTGGAAAAAAGTGGCACTTCCATAATTGGATAGTTTCACGCAAAAAAATTAACCCACCGGGCATGATGGCACATACCTTTAAGCCCAGCACTCAGAGGCAGAGGTAGGAAAATCGCCATGACTTTGAGGCCACCCGGAGATGACATAGTGAATTCAGGTCAGCCTGGGCTAGATTGAGACCCTACCTTGTAAAAAACCAAAACCCCCAAACCAAAGAAACAACCAAAAAATGATTGTGCAAAAGTAAAAACAGTCACACCAGAATTTCAAGCCAAACCTCACACACATATAAAAATGGGTTAAAAAATGGATCAATGTGCCCCGCATGGTGGTGCACACCTTTAATCCCAGCACTCGGGAGGCAGAGGTAGGAGGATCACCGTGAGTTCAAGGCCACCCTGAGACTACATAGTGAATTTCAGGGCAGCCTGAGCTAGAGTGAGACCCTATCTCAAAAAACAAAAACAAACAAACAAACAAAAAGGATCAATGAGCTAAATGTGATATACACAAGCATAAACTTTAAAAAAATATATTTTTTAATTTATTAATTAGAGACAGAGAGAGGGAGGGAAAGAGAGAGAGGGAGAGAGTGAGAATGGGCATGCCAGGGCCTCCAGCTGCTGCAAACAAACTCCAGACACATGTGCCCCCTTGTGCATCTGGCTAACGTGGGACCTGGAGAATCAAACTAGGGTCCTTAGGCTTTGCAGTTGTGTGCCTTAGCTGCTAAGCCATCTCTCTAACCCAAGCATAAACTTTTCGTAACTGGAGAAAGTCAAATACCTTGAATGGGGCAAAGGTATCATATTAAAATTCCAATTAGTATGAAGCCGGAATTACCTGAGACCAAATCTGATAAATAAAATCACAACAAAAGCCAGCATGGTGGTGCACACCTTTAATCCCAGCACTCGGGAGGCAGAGGTAGGAGGATCACCATGAGTTCAAGGCCACCCTGAGACTACATAGTGAATTCCAGGTCAACCTGGACTAGAGTAAAGCCCTACCTTGAAAAACCAAAACCAAAAAACAAACCAACAACAGCAACAAAGAAAATTATAGCTCCATCTCCCTAGTGAATATGGATACAGAAATTCTCAATAAAGTAATCAGAAACTGAATTCACCATGATCAAGTTGGCTTCATTTCAGAGATGCATGGATGGTTCAACATACTAAATCAATATATGTAATTCATTATATAAGTATTCCAAGGACAGAAATCACATGCTCATCTGAATACATGCAGAAAATGCTTTTGACAAAATCCAACATTCCCTTTATGATAAAACTCTGAGGAGGCCAGGGATGGAGGGAACCCATCTCAGACAATAAAGGTTACATGTGACAAGTCTGTAGCCAATCTCCAGCTAAATGAGAAAAACTCAAGGCGTTTCCAGTAAGGTCAACAACGACGGGGGTGTCTGCTCCCTCCACTCATGAACTCATAGGTAGAGCAAATAAGAGAAGGTAACAAAAGGGACACAGGGCTGGAGACGTGGCTCAGCAGTCAGGGCTCTTGCCTGCAAAGCCCAAGGACCCAGCATTGATTCCCCAGGACTCAAGTAAGCCAGATGCACAAGATGACACATACGTTTGGAGTTTGTTTGCAGTGGCTGGAGGCCCTGGTGTACCCATTTATTCTGTTTTTCTCTCCCTTCTTTCTTTCATAAATAAATAAATAAATGGGATACAAATAGGAAAGGAAGAAGTCAAACTATTCTTTTGTTTTGTTTTGTTTTTTGGTGTTTCGAGGTAAGGTCTGGCATGAGTATGGGGACTCAGCTTGTTGAGGGGTAGGAAGGAAGAGCTGATGGTCACGTTGCCCTCAGCAGCTGGCCTCCTGGGCAATGCCCCCCTAAGGCAGCTGAGCCTTGAGGCTGAAGGAACCAATTCTTTCTTTTTTTTGAGGTAGGGTCTCGCTCTAGCCCAGGCTGACCTGGAATTCACTCTGTAGTCTCAGGGTGGCCTTGAACTCATGGTGATCCTCCTACCTCTGCCTCCTGAGTGCTGGGATTAAAAGCATGCGCCACTATTCTTATTGGCAGATAATCTGATTTATACATCAGAGACCCTAAAAGCTCCTCCAGGGAACTCCTAGGGCTATGAACGCTTTCAACAAAGTGGCAGGATGCGAAGCTAACACATAAAATGTGCTATACTAAATGACAAACATACTAAGAAATCAGAGAAACAATTCCACGTGCAAGTGCCTAAAAAACCAAACAAAAGGTAAAAAAAACAAAACAAAACAAAAGAAAACAAAAAGCAAACCTTGAAATAAACCAAAGCAAGGAAGTGTAAGACCTCTACAAGGAAAACTTTAAAACGTTGAACAAAGAAACGGACAAAGATTCTAAAAGATGGGAAGACCTCCCATGCTCATGGATTAGAAGAATAAATATTGTTAAACTGGCCATTCTACCAAAAGCAATCTACAGACTCGATGCTATCTTCCCCAGCTATATATCTGACAGAGGATTAATACCGAGGCTATCCAAAGAACTCAAGAGCTAAATAGTGAAAAAACCAGCCCAGTTGAAAAATGGGCCAATGAAAGGAACAGCAAGCTCTCAGAAGATGAAATGCACATGGCCAATAAACATGCAGAAACGTGTTCAACCACACAAGCCATCAGAGAAATGCCGGTAGAAGTCACATTGAGATTCATCTCGCCCCAGTCTGAATGGCAGTCATCGGGCTGGAGAGATGGTTTAGTGGTTAAGGTGTTTGCCTCTGAAGCCAAAGGACCCAGGTTCAATCCCCCAGTACCCACATAAGCCAGATCTGCACATAGTGCCACATATGTCTGGAGTTTGCTGGCAGTGGCTGGAGGCCCTGGCATGCCTATTCTCTCTCTCTCTCTAATAAATAAATTAAAAAAAAAAAAGAAGGGCAGTCATCAAGAAGGCAGATGACAACATATGCTGGCCAGGAAGAGGACAAGAGGGAAACCCTTATAACAGGGCAGGCTGGGAATAAATTACTGAAGCCTCCATGGAAATCGTCATGGAGGTTCCTCGGGAAAACTGAAAATAGACTCACTATGGGACACAGCTCTCCTGGTGCCAGCAGTAACCCAGAAAATGCCACGTCAGTATCACACAGGGACACTTACCCGTCAATGTTTACTGTGGCGTGGTTCACAACAGCTAAATTATGGGCCAACCTAAGTGTCCGATATCAGAGGAATGGCCAAAGAAAATACAGTTTATATACACAGTGGGATTTTAAATTTTTTCATGTATTTATGTGAGATAGAGAGAAAGAGGCAGATAGATAAATGATAGATAGGTGATTGATAAATAGATGGATGGAGAATAAATGTGGACATGCCTGGGCCTCCTGCCACTGCAAATGAACTCCAGATGCATGCACCACTTTGTGCATCTGGCTTTACATAGGTACTAGGGAATTGAACCCAGGCCATCAGGCTTTGCAAGCAAGCAGGTTTAAACTGCTGAGGCATCTCTCCAACCCCTCAATGGGAGTTATTATTTTTTTCCTTTAGGCATAAAAGAACCATTATGCCATTTGTAGGAAGAAGTACCCAACTGGAGATTTTCATATTCAGTGAATTAAGTCAGTTTTACAGAGGTAAATAATGTATGTTTTCTGCCTTATGTGGTCCCTAGAGTTTATGCAGATACATAAGATCATGCCTGCATATATTACATGTAGATAGAAGTGAAATTGTCTAGGGACAAGGGTAAAGGGAGAAATATATTCAATGCACACCACGTATTTGTGTGAAAATATAGTGTCAAACTCACCGACCACAGGAAGCCAGTGTCATCTGATACCAAAACCAGATAAAGAAACGACGGAAAAGAAAATTACAAGCCAACGTCCCCATTCGTACACAACGCGGTGGCACGCGCAGGGATTAATCTTCCGAACACCAGCCTGCGAGAGAACAAATTAACTTCATGCAAATCAGGAACTTCTCTTTCAGAGGTGCCGCTCAGGTGAACAGGTGTGCAAGGACAGTCCGTGTGAATTTCTGATATCTGATAAGCAATTTGTATCCCAGAGCATTGATTAAAGAAAACTGTTAAAATCCGCAGGCGTTCCCGAAAGAGGATGGGCAGAGGCGGGAACGCACGTCTCCCCAAGGTCTGACGGCTGCACCTGAGCTCGGGTTAGTCACGGACCAAAGGACGAGGATGAAAAGGCGCCTTGAGAGGCCACTGCTGTAACCAGAACAGCTGGGCTGGCACTGATGGGCATACCTAGGGCGGGGGACATGTGGGGTCCTTGGAAGTGTTAACGCCCTAAAGTGGTGCAGGCACGCCGACAGACGGTGTGGAAGACACTTGAGAAAGCTCCGCGGCTGTCTTTCACACCGCGTTCTCTTCCGCTGTGGCTGCCTGTTGAATCCCAGCTTTTAATGGAAGCGGTTGGATCTGTTCGGCAGCGGGAAGCGTTCAAAACCACAAAGCTTTCCTGTTACTTTCTTTTTCACCGTCTGCCGTGGCTGCCTTCTCGCTGCTTGGACAGAGCACCCCCTTGAAATGCAGCCGCTGGGAGGAGGGGTTTTATTTCGGCCCACAGTCTCGAGGGGAAGCTCCATGAGGGCAGGGGACAGCGTGGCATGAGCAGAGGCTGGACGTCATCTCTGCCACAGCAGGTGGGACACCTCAGCAGGAGAGTGAGCTGAACTCAGGCAAGGGGGAGCTGGGCTATAACGCCCCTAAGCCCGCCCCCCAGGAACACGCCTCCACCTCCCAAGTTGCCATCAGCCTGGGACCATGCATTCAAAACAGATGAGTTTACGGGGGGCACACCTGACTCAAACCACCACACTATCATTCTTTCTTCTGCCACTTAGCCTGATCTTTAAGAAAGTGCCCTTCCCCTGAGAGCTTCTCTTGCTTCCGACATCCATTTTACTTGGCTTCATGACAAACCCTTTCACCACCATTTCCCTGAGGTGGCTCACCCGTTCTCTGGGTTCTCTTGTCCAGGCCCGGCGTCTCCCAGCGGGGGGCCCTCACCCCTGTCATTATCTGTCTGTGTACCTGGCCCCTTGGCAAGCTGGATCCCCTTATGGTCAGGGCCAGACTTGTGTCATATTCCATGATGCGTTGGGCATGGACTTGGGCAGCAGTGGGAGAAGGTGTCCTGAGAAAATGTAACAGCCTAGGTGACGCCAAGTGGGAGAGGTCACTGTGGCTGTGAGCCGGTCACTGTGCTGGGGCTCACTGGGCCCTCATGTGCTGCATGCTTTGTGCACAGCGATTCACTGGGTCCTAAGAGACAAAATATTTGCATCTTGAAGAAGCTAGGCTTCCAGGCACGGACGGGGCCTTTGTGCCAGGTCGCCCCTTTGGGAGTGCAGAGCGCAGACAGCGTCTGGTCCAGCTCCAGCTGGTCCCAGCCTGGCTATTCTCCACAGCACAGGGATCTCCTGGGTACACTAAACCCAAACCCAGTTGAAAGTGGAGAGAACATTTTGGGATTTTATTTTTTTCCACTAAATTACTTGTCACTTTTCGTTGACCTTGAGCTTTTTTGGTTACATCAGACCAACTCTAAGCATCTTGTGATTTCACCATTTCCCCCCTGTACTTCAAAAACTTGGATTCAAACCTATAGTCATGTGTATGAAGCATATCACTTTCCCAGGCAGTGAGAGCTTTTCTTTTTCTTTTTCTTTACAACAGGACAGCATAGCTATTCATGTACCCTTGACCAAAGGACAGTCCTCCTATATGGGGAAAGGCCGTCCTCTTCCGTGGGGAGCATGCAGCTCTGGGAGGGGTGCACATGAACCAGCTGGGGAGGAAGGGGACACATGCCCAGACAGCCAGATCATTTGGAGTCAATCCTGGGTGACAGCCTGGTCACCCTCACAATTGTATACCACTTTTGAAAGAACAACTCCAAGATGATTGTGTGTGTGTGTGTGTGTGTGTGTGTGAATGTATGTGCAGGTAGGCACACACAGGTGCACATGCATGTGGAGAGCAGAAGACACCCTAATGTGTTTCTCATCAGGAACCTTCTGCTTTTTGTTTGGGACAAGGCCTCTCACTGGCCTGGAACATGCCAAGTAGGTTAGATAGGCCATCCAGTGAGCCCCAGGGATTCTCCCTCTCTGCCTCCCCAGCACTGAAATCATGAGCCTGTACCACCACACCTGGCTTCTATATAGGTAGATTCTGGGGATTGTACTCAGGTCCTTGTGATTGTACCTTATGATTCCACTGAGCCATCTCCCACCCCTGATGTATATATTCTTAGGCACACTGGCAGCCACACGCCTGATCTGGACCTTGAACAAGTTCCTGGAGCTCTGGCTCAAGATGATCTTTATTAATGGGCTACCCCCCGCAGCTCAAGTGAGACCCTGTGATATCCCTCACCCCACCTTAGCCTTGTCCATCCTTGAACTTCTCCTAAGTAGAGTCACATAGCATGTGGCTGCTGCGGCTTGAATGTGTCCTCTAGAAGTGCGTGTGTGAGAATCTCAATCTACAAAGTCACACGTTGATGTTGTCTGGAGTGGGGTCTTTGGGAAGTATCTAGGGTTCAATAAAGTCACGAGGGTAAGGTCCCATAGATATGGTGACAGTTTGAATGCAGAACCGCCCCCCCATAAGCTCATGTGATTGCATGTTTAATCCCAAGCTACAAGGTTGTGGAAACGTTAGGAGGTGGAGCCCTGCTAGAGGACGTGTTTCTCTGGGAGCAGGGGCTGAGGTGTAGAAGACCAGCTCCATGTGCGGTCCTCTCTCTGCTTCCTGAGCGGTTGCAACATTGTATCAGCTCCTCACCCCTCCCGCATCTTCCCTGCACGGACGAAATGTCTCCTTTGAGCGCATGGAGTCAGACCCTTTTCCTTCCATGAGTGACTTCTGGTCAGATAAATTTGTTCACAGCAATGAGAAAGTAACTGCTACAGAAAAAAAATTGCACTGAGAAGTGGGGTCGTTGTTGCATGGACGGGACTGCGTGGTTTCATTTAGAACTTGTTTGCAGCGGGGCAGTAGAGGAATCTGGAACTTTGGGCTAGTGCAGCCTTGTATGCTGTAGGCAGAGCTTAGTGAGCCATTCTGGGGGGGAATCCAGAAGGCTGAGAGAACTGTGGACTCTGGTGGTTTGGCTTATGTGGTTCTGGAGGGGAAAGGAACTCTGGGTTTGGAAGATGGGTTAGAGACAGTTTGTGTAATATTTTAGTAAAACAAAAACCTGGCTGTGTTCTGTCCATGCCCTGAGAATTTGAGTGAAGCTGAACTTACAAGTAATGGACTAGGGCTGGAGAGCTGGCTCAGCAGTTGAAGAGCTTGCCTGGGAAGCCTAAGGACGCATGTTTGACTCTCCAGATCCCACGTAAGCCATGCACACAAGGTGACGAAAGTGCACAAGGTTACACGTGTGTACAAAGCGGCACACACATGTCTGGAGTACAATTGCAGTGGCTGGAGGCCCTGGCATGCCAATTCTCTCTCTCATAAAAAAATACACAAAAAAGTAATGGATAAATGTGTTTGTGGAGGGCATTTCAAAGCAGAACAGCACGGAGTCTGTGGTCTGACTTCTCTTAGCTGCTCTGACTCACATCTACAGTGAAAGAGAGCAAAATGCAGAGCAGAAAGGTATGAAAAATATGAATTTTGGCATGGAAATAAATGTGAGTGTGTTTGAAGTCCCTGGTAAAGAGACTACAGAGTCTTTGGCTATAATTGCTAAGGTTACTCAACACCATTACAGGAGATGTCTACTGCCCTGCATTGGGGCAATGGGAAATATGCTCTGAGGGTAAGACTCAAACCGCTGAAGATTCTCGCTTAGTAAGAATGCATATTATTTTTAAGAGCAAAGGTTTAAAGGGAGAACACTGAAAGAGGCCGGAGCCTCCCAAGGTCAGTAGGCAGAGGCTGCTGCAGCTGTGTTTCCTGCGCGGCAAGCTCCATCTCTAGCCAGAGCTGCGGCAGCCCGGTCCACATGGTACCGGTGTTAAAGGCAGGATGAATGCAAGGTGGAGGGGTGGGTCGTGGAGTGTTTCTGCACAGTTGTAGGTCACTGTCGAGGTCAGGTAATGTACGGCAGGCTTGGCGTCCCTGAGAGGAGACCCTGAGAGGCCCGCTACATGACTTGGTAAGGGAAACTTAAGTTGCAGTGGAGAGCCCAGGATGCTTGAGTTTGCTAGGACCGTGGAACATCTGCCAAGCAAAGATGCAGGCTCGCTGTGGATCCAGCCCACAAGGGAGGTGACAGGCAGTAGAGCCGGATGGGCCACAGTTGCCCCAGCCTTCTGGAGCCCAGATGATTTCATCCAAAGGCCCAGACAACAGACATGGAGATGTGGAGATGCAGGATTTGATGTTTGCCCTGCTGCGGTTTTGGTCTTGCTTTGGTCTGGTCTTTTCTTGCTATGTTCCATGCCTCCCTTTTAGGACAGAAAGGTTTACTCTATGGCATGATGTGCTGGAAATATGTTGCTTGTACTTTATTGTATTTATTTTAATATTATTGATTTATTTGAGAGAGACAGGGAGAGAGAGACAGAATAGGTGTGCCAGGACCTCCAGCCACTGCAAACAAACTCCGGATGCATGCTCCACCTTGTGCATCTGGCTTATGTGGGTCCTGGGGAGTCAAACCTGGGTTCTTAGGCTTTTCAGACAAGTGCCTTAATCTCTAAGCCATCTCTCCAACTCCATTTATTTATTTTTTATTTGCAAGGGGAGGGAGAAAGAGAGGGGGATGGGAATGTCAGGGCCACTTGCTATTGCAGACAAACTCCAGGTGTATGTGTCACTCCGTGTATCTGGCCGTACTGTGGGTGCAGGGGAATTGAACCTGGGCTGGCAGGGTTTAGAAGCAAGCACCCTCAACCACTGAGCTATCTCCCTAGCCTCGTGTGTGCGTGCATGCGTGCATGCGTGTTTTAAGAAGGCCTTTCATAGTCTCTTTTACAAAGACTTCCTTGAGTCTCACACGAGACTTTGAACAGTGTGGGAACTTTTAAGGTCTTTCAGAGTTGGAGTGAATGCATTTTGCATCATGAGGTGGCCACGGAGCCTGTGCGTGTCCGGGATGGAATATAACGGTTTGAACATAGGATGCCCCGTGGGCCTGCGTGTTGGGATGCTTGATTCTGAGCTAGTGGCGCTGTTACCGACAGTGGTAGATACTTCAGGAAGCGGAGCCTTGCTGGGGGAAGTGTGCCGCTGGGGGGCTGGCCTTCGGACATCACGGCCTGGCTCCATGTCCTTCTCTCTCTCTCTCTACTTCCACTCTACACCTTGCACGCCGTGATGAAAATCCCCTTTGACCTGTAAGCTGATCACATCCTCTTCCTTCGGCAAGCTGCTTCTGGTCAGGTATTTATTCACGGAGGCGAGGAAGTCACGGGTGCAGTGGTGTTGGTGGCTTGATCGGAGGGGGCTTTTTAAGTCCTGAGCGGGACACACGCGCTGTCTCACCACGGGACAGCCTCTGATGGGTCAGGCTGCAGCAAGGAGGCCCTGCTAGCCGTGGCACTGTGCCCTTGAACTTCCTAGACTCCAGAGCCAGGAGACAAATTAACTCATAAGCTACCCCGTCTCTGGTATTTTTTTTTTTTTTAAGTAGCAGCAGAAAATAGATGGTGCGGCCTTTTGGGGGGTCCGACTTCTTTGACTCAAAACTGGATCCGGGAGCCTCACACATATGTTCACGTATGTCACTGGCTCACCCTGTTTCATTGCTGTGCACCCCTCTTCCTCCTCTGTGCTCTGAGTTTCAACCCTTCCCCCTTTGTGTAGCTATTCTTTTTATTTTTGGTAGACATGTGGCCAGGAGCTGACTCAGCCACTCATTTGACTTATTTCTCCTTTCATGATCTTGACCTAAGAGTAGATTGGTCAGGCCAGAATTCCTTGGAGAGCTGTTAGTTCTTTGGAAGTTTAAGAAACTCAATGGGCTGGAGAGATGGCTTAGCAGTTAAGGTGCTAGCCTGCAAAGCCAAAGGACCCAGGTTCGATTCTCCAGGACCCACCATGTAAGCCAGATGCATAAGGTGGAGCATGCAACTGGAATTTGTTTGCAGCAGCTACAGGCCCTGGTGTGTCTATTCTTTCTCTCTCTGCCTCTCTCTTTCTCTTTCAAATAAATAAATAAAGAGAGAGAGAGAGAGAGAGAGGGCTGGAGAGATGGCTTAGCGGTTAAGTGCTTGCCTGTGAAGCCTAAGGACCCCGGTTCGAGGCTCAATTCCCCAGGACCCACGTTAGCCAGATGCATAAGGGGGCGCACGCGTCTGGAGTTCGTTTACAGAGGCTGGAAGCTCTGGCGCGCCCATTCTCTCCCTCCCTCTCTCTCTCTCTCTCTGCCTCCTTCTCTCTGTCACTCTCAAATAAATAAATAAATAAACAAACAAAGAGAGAGAGAGAGAGAGAAAGAAAGACAGAAAGAAAGAAGTTTAAGAAACTCTAACCATCATCCTGAGCCTAAACATACTAGGTCAGAAACATGTTTATCTGCTGATTCATGTTTCCTGTTTCCAAAGAGTTACGGGGTTGCAGAGGAGAGAGAGGTAATAAGGTTTGGTGGAAGGTTTTCTAGTCATCTGGATGATGGTATCTGCCTGCAATTCACAATCAAATGCTCCTAGCTGACCGGGGGAGCTGGAATAAACGTGTCACCCTGTCCTCCGTGAGTCCTTCCTCTGCCACTTTGAAAGCTCATGAACAGCCTAGGGTTTGTTGGTAAGATGCTTTCCTTTCCTCTGGCACAGCAGCTGCAGTTGCTAGGCTGAGCTCCCGGTTGCTAAGGACTTTGTGGTCCTTAGAAATACGATGGATCAGTGGAACACGTTTTTGGTATTAATTGAAATGTTTCCACGCGAATCCCTCAGTGTCAGGCCCCTGCTTTGATGTCGTCCCAGCTGGTCGACGATCCTTGCGCCGTCTCCCAGTTAGTCGAGGTGGCCGGAGTGGAAGGGACAAGCGGCTTGGGTTGGGAGTCAGAAAAGCCTGCTTCTAGCCTTGCATCTGATGTTAACTCGTGTGACCTTGGGCATAGGTCATCCCCTCTCTGGACATGAGATTCTACAAACTTCAAGGAGCTGTCAGCTCCGACAGGCCGCCCTTCATCAGCCCAGGTCTGTAAGAAAGCCAGGGGCGTCTGCTCTCCGATCTGTTGGTAGATTACTGACAACAGAATTCCTCTCCCTGCCTCACTTCCTCTCTGCCCTGGGGTCCTCTGCCAGATGGTGTGTACACAGGAGTTTCAGATCAATTTTAATATTCAGTCAAACATAATTGGGATTATAAATCTGAGAACAATCACGCCCAAAACTCTATAATCCATAAACACATCTGATCACATCATTTTCTCTTTCCTGATTAAAAAAAAAAAAAAAAAAAAAAGACATGCCAAGGTCTTCGCTGCATGAGCGATGGCAGAAAAGCTCTGGTTCTGTCGCTCAGACCAATCAGCAGGTGGTGGCCAGAGGTAGTGTCCTGAAATGAATCAGTTCATTGGCTTGCTGTGGGAACTTGATCCATTAATGATGTCTTGATCCATTAATGATGTCTTGATCCATTAATGATGTCTGCTATGGTTCCAGCAATGGTAGTGGGGTGAAATATAAGTACTTATACATCATGGCTGGGTTTTTGTTTCCTCTCTCTCTCTCTCTTTTTTGGTTTTTCAAGGTAGGGTCTTGCTCTCTAGCCCAGGCCTACCTGGAATCACTATGTAGTCTCAGGGTGGCCTTGAACTCACTATGATCCATCTAACCCTGCCTCCTGAGTGCTGGGATTAAAGGCTTGCGCCGCCACGTCCAGCATGGCTGGAGTTTTAAGCCTGTGCTATTTTTTTTTTTTTTTTTCAAGGTAGGGTCTCACTGCAGCCCAGACTGACCTGGATCTAACTCTGTAGTCCCAGCCTAGCCTCAAACTCACGGCAATCCTCCTACCTCTGCCTCCCAAGTGCTGCGATCAAAGGCAGGGTGCTTTTGGAACTGTCTGAGGGCTACACAGTTGCCCTCTGGGAGTACCTCAGGCTTGGTCCTCTCCCCCATTTCTGAGTCCCCATCCAATAGGCCACCCACGGTGGTCTCCAAACATCTCCTCTCTCGTAAGCTGCCTCGTGCTTCTCAGGCCCTCGTTCATTTTTCAGACTCCCATCACAGTTTTGTCTCAGGGTCTCTGGTGTTCGGCTGGGCTCTCTCGGCTAGCCCACAGACTGGGCATCCGTCACGTCACCCGTCCCCTGTTGCTTTCATGTCTTTTCCCACTTCTGCCTTGAGAGGGCTTCAAGGTCAAGGACTGGCCTTGCTCATCTTAGCATCCCCAGACCACCACAGAGTGGAGACTGGATAAATCTGTCCTGAATGAACAACAGGTGACGGGGAGACATGCTGCACCCCCACAGAAGATAGAAACGACATTTATAAACTTCCCTAGAAGTCAGAGCGAGGCCGCCCCAGCCTTGCTGGGCTTAACCATGGATAATGTACTGTGGGGGTAAACCAACACGGTCATGTGTACCTCCCCACCACCCCCCCTCCCCCCAGCACCACAGACCCGCCTCAGCTCCAAGTCATGGATTCCTATTTCCACACGAGTAATGGTTTCTCCTCTTCTCTCTCCCTTCACTCAGCCTGAGGACAAGCAGAAGGCGGCGGCTGCCTTTGCCCAGCTCCAGGGTGCCATGGAGACGTTGGGCATCACAGAGGGCGAGCGGCGGGCCATCTGGCAGGTGTTGGCAGCCATCTACCACCTGGGCGCAGCAGGGGCCTGCAAAGGTATGTCCCGCCCACAGAGCCCATCTGGATGCCAGCTGCCTTCTCCGGCAGCTCTTCCACAAGGCCTGTCTGTCGGCGAGGTGGGGACAGTCTGCACCTCTCAAAATCCCTGTCTCGGGGGCTGTTGGTCGGACAGCTGTGAGCCAGGGCATGATGAAAAGGAAGCGAGCTGGGGTTCTCAGACAAGCCTAGCCAGTGTTGTGAAGAGAACCTTCTATACTGATGGAAGTCTCATCTCTGCTGTCCATGAAACTGGCTACAAGTCACACACAGTCCCGGAGTACTAGACATGTAGCCAGTGACTGAGGAATTGAAAATTTAATCGTATGTACTTTAATTTTTTTTTTTTTTTGAGAGAGAGAGAATTGGTGCGCCAGGGCCTTAGCCCCTGCAATCGAACGCCAGATGCTTGCGCCACCTAGTGGTCATGTGCAACCTTGCGCTTGCCTCATCTTTGTGCTTCTGGCTTACGTGGGATCTGGAGAGTTGGACATGGGTCCTTAGGCTTCACAGGCTTAACTGTGCCATCTCTCCAGCCCTAACTTAATTTTTTATGCATCTGTGCGTGCATACATGCGTGTGTGCATGTGGAGACCAGAGGACAACCTCAGTTGTTGTCATCCTCACGAACACCATCTACTTCCTTTGGGTCAGTGTCTCTCGTTGGCCTGAAAGCTCACGCATTAGGCTAGACTAGCTGGCCAGCAGTTTTGGAGATCCACCGACCTCCACCTTTCCAGCATGGGGATTATAAACACGTCCACCATGCCCAGAAATTTTTTTTTTTTTTTGAGGTAGGGTCTTACTCTGGTCCAGGCTGACCTGGAATTAACTATGTAGTCTCAGGGTGGCCTTGAACTCATGGCGATCCTCCTACCTCTGCCTCCCAAGTGCTGGGATTAAAGGCGTGTGCCACCACGCCTGGCAGTGCCCAGAATTTTATGTGGTTGTGGGGATCAAACACACTGACCCCTATCCCCAGGCTTGTATGTAATTTTTTTTAAGGTAGGATCTCACTCTAGTCTAGGCTGAGCCTATGTGGTCTCTGGATGGCCTCAAACTCACTGTGATCCTCCTACCTCTGCCTCCCAAGTGCTGGGATTAAAGGTGTGTGCCACTGTGCCTGGCTTGTATGTAACTTTAATGACTTAAAATGCTTTATTTATTTATTTACGAGTGAGGGGAGGGAGAGAGAGAGAGAGCGCGCAAAAGGGAGACAATGGGTGCACTAGGGCCTCTAGCCACTGCAAACAAACTCCAGATGCATGCACCACCTTGTGCCTCTAGTATACTGGGGAACTGAACCTGGGTCCTTAGGCTTAGCAGGCAAGCATTTTAACCACTCAGCCATCTCTCCAGTCCAATTTTAACGACTTTTAAGTTGCCAGTGTCTGTGTGCTGGGCAGAGCAGCCAGAGGCTGTGTGAGGAGGCTTGGGTGAGCAACGGGAGGTCTGTCCCCGCCACACACGCTGGAATCCACCAGGCTGCCATCCCCTCTGCTACTGTCTGCTTGCTGTCTGTCTCTCCAAGACCCCAACAGCATTTCTAGTCTGGCTCTGCGATCCTTATAGTTAATACCTTAGGACCTGATGACGTTTGCCTCTTTAAAAGCTTTGCTTTCCAGTAGCTTTCTTGCCAGTGTCTTCACTCCTCCTTTACTCCTTCTTTATCACATCCTCTGGCTATGACTCTTGTGTCACTGTCCCATTTAGAACCTTCCTGAGGCTTGCCTAGCACATGCAGGATTCCTGTGAGTGGCACTTAAGGCTCTTAGACCCGTCTACCCCCGTGCCTCTGCCCGTCTCGTCTACTCCTTCTCTCGGCACTACACAAGGTTCTCAGGGGACAACAAGGGTCAGAAACAATGAGGCCCCTGCTCCATGGGGTTAGGGGTGTTCTTGGCTGTGACTGGGTCCTAGGTGGTGGCTTGCCTGTGAACCCAGACATGGAGTTGGAACTTGCTTGTCAATTGATCACGGATGTGAACTGAGGTCTTTCTGGGGTCCCCCAGCTGCTGTTCTGGTACCCAGTCTGGTATCTGGTCTTTTGTCTTTCTTTCTTTTAAAATTTATTTTACTTATTTATTTGAGAATGAGAGAAACAGAGAAGCAGATAGAGAGAGAGAATGGGCACACCAGGGCCTCTAGCCACTGCAAATGAACTCCAGACCCATGTGCCTCCTCCCAGTGCATCTGGCTTACGTGGGTACTGGGAATTGAACCTGGGTCCTTAGACTTCACAGGCAAGCGCCTTAACCGCTAAGCCATCTCTCCATCCTCTGGTCTTTTTTCTTGAGGTAGAAACTATGCACAGCGTTTCTGCCCTTATTAGGCTTGTGGGCATCGGGTCCCTTTCCTGTGATCACCATCCATTTGCGTCCCAAAGGTTAACTCGTTGATTTGATATTAGGAAATTATAGAAGTCCCACTGAGTGGGAGAGGCGGGGAACGTGGGGACTTCACAGTTAGTCTGAGCAGTGGACAGGCCGTCCTTGGTGCCTGGACTGTTCACACATCACCACCATCCTGCCGGGGACCCTGACTTCCCTCTTAGTTTCCAGCTCGCTGGGGCCAGTCTGGGTCTTGTACTCCAGGGTGGGGCTCTGGTGCTATCTCCGATCCAGGCGCTCTCTTCTTCCTACGAAACTCTAGTCTGTAGATAGAAGCCACCACTGTCACCTCTACGTATCAGCCTGGTTGGTGGGGGGACACCTCTAACCTGCTTTCAACTGTGTGAAACTTACACACATATGCATGCACATACACATGTGCTTGCACACACACACATATCAGCAAATGACACATCAGTCACATGGTAACTATACTGGGCTCAAACTACTTTGTCTATAAAGTTTTATTGGTACACAATCAACTTCCATTTCACTCAGAGATACCTCAGCCTTCAGAAAATTGTATAATGTCACACTGCCTGTTGTGCCCCATCCCCAGAGAGGTTCACAGCACACTGGTGACCACAGGCCTCTGAACTGCCTCCCTGTTTGGGAAAAGTTCTCCAGTCTTCACCTGGAGCCAAACCAGAGAGAGGGTGCCAGGAATCAAGCTCTCCTGTTGGCTGTAGTTATCCTCTTTGGTCAGATACAACATACGCATGGGTACAGAAACATCAAATTATAAAATACCAATGAAAAGCTAAGCCAGACATCCAGCTACAGCCCCGGCTTGCTGTGTGACATCCAGCAAGGCAGCTGTGTCTCTGGTCCCCAGTTCCTCACCCTCAAGATTCTGGAGTTGTTGGATTAGTGTCTTAGTCTCTTTCTGTTGCTATGACAAAGTACCCAAGACTGGGAAGTTTATTTAAAAAAAAAAAGAACTCTGTTGAGTTCTTACACTTACAGTCTCAAAGCAGGAACCAGAGCAGGAAGGTAAGGGCCTTCCTTTTGCACCACAACCTGGCAGAAGTATTGAATGGCCAGACAGAAAAAGGAAGTGTGGCACAGAGTTCAGTTCAGTAGCAACATCCCCTCTCCCAGAACCTGCTAATGAATTAACACACACATCCGTTCACCAGAGCAGAGCCCTGAGCCCAATCATCTCCTTCCAAGGCAGACTTCTGCACACACATTAGCGTTTTTACCTGGGTCTGTGCCCCTCTCCCACGAAGGGATGCCCACATGCACTCTTGTGGCTGCTGTAACAAGTAAATTACACTTTTTTTTTTCTTTCGAGATAGTGTCTCATTCTAGCTCAGTAGTCCAGGCTGACCTGGAATTTACTATGTAGTCTCAGGCTGGCCTCAAACTCACAGGGATCCTCCTACCTCACCTGCCTCAGCCTCTGGAGTAGTGCTGGGATTAAAGGCATGGGACACCATGCACAGCTCCGTGCTGCGCTCCAGGAGGGGTTGATGGAAGATTCCGTGCGGTCTCTGGCAGCTTCAAGCGGACGTGGTTAGGAATGCAGTTCTTGTCGTCACGTGGGGTGAGTGCGGGCACCAGGCTGACATCCTTTCATTGTGCCCACAGTAGAGTGACTCAGGACAGGCGACACTTCAGAAAATGACTCAGTAGCACCAGGCACCCATTTGTTTATTGTGTGTCAAAACCATGAACCTGAGATGAAGGCTTCCATCAGCGCTCTCCCCAGGAGGTCTTCTCCTAGCCCAGGGAGGGTCTGCGAGGTGGCCGGGACTCACACGCTGCTGCCTTGTTGTCGGGGGAGATGGAGCTGCTCAGCTTGAACCCATCAGCCAGGGCGAGTGGCAGGCAAACTGGTGGCCTGCGGATGTGGGGAACTGAGCAATTTTACACCTGGGTAAATTTTAGGCATGGGTGCCCTCAAGCTGCCAGCACTGACCCCCCGATGAGGCAGAATGGTCTCTGAACTGGACTCTGAAGTGGTCCCTTGTTCGCTTCCTCCTGCAGGAGAGTAACGAGGGCCATTGGTTCAGAATGAGTCCCTCAGGCATTGAGACAGGGATCCAGAGTATGCATCTGACCTGGGAGAGGGTCCCTGTAGATTCAGGATGAGAGGCGGGGAGGTGAGGTGGGTCTCTGAACACTTGGGGGGTCAGGGCCATGGGGGCTACAGAGACTCAGGATAGAGCATGCTGCCTTTTGCCATAACAGGGACCCGTATGTTTCTGCTGCTAAGAGACCAGAGGCACAGAGGCTGCAGTGAGAGGCCAGGACACCAGTGTGGTGACAGACAGACACAGGAGGGTGGACGCTAGAAGGACATTTCTCAGCGGAGGGCGGCTGGAAGGATGACCATGCTGAGCCTGGTTAGGGGATCTTCTCAGGGGGGGACTCAGCTTTTGGTCTGGAGGTAGCGATCAGATCCAACAGGGTCTCTCCCTGCTACCTCTGTGGAGTTTGGAGGAGGAGCAGGAGGAGGAGGAGGAGGCAGAAGCAGAGGAGAGGATGAAGAGGAATGAGAGGAGGGAGAGGAGGAGGGTAAACTGGAGGAGAAGGGAAGGAGGAGGGGTGGGAGGAGGAGAAATAAGAAAAAAGAGGAGAAAAGGGAAAGAGGAGGAGGAATTGGGGAGAGGAGGAAGAAGAATGGAAGGAGAAGGGGAGGAGGAAGAGGAGAAGAAGGGGAGGAAGAGGAATTCAAGATGGAGAGAAGGAAGAAGGGTGGAAGGGGAGGAGAGGAGGAAGGAGAATGGGAAGAACAGGAGGGGAGAGGAGGAGAGGAGAAGGAAGGTAAGAGAAGGAGAAGGAAGAGGAGTGGGAGGAGGGACTAGGGAGGACGGTACCGCAGACAGCACGCCCCGCCTTCGGGCGTGATCGGGCTCACGGGGAACACATCTTACCTCTGTGTGGAAACTGATCCCTCACCTGTCACCTGAGCAGCAGTAGAGTCCCCTCTCCTGCCAGGATGCGTGGCAGTACCCTCTGATGTGGGTTCAGGGCCTACCCCTCACTGCTAGTACATGCCTGGGAAGATAGGAAGAAAGACACATCTATAAATATTTTATTAACACATGATTATGGCAGTGATTCCTCCGCCTCCCCTGCCGCCTACCTTCGAAATTATTTTCAGAAGAGCTGCCATCGTCGATCTGCCCAGAAGCCCTGCCCAGTGATCTAGCAGATGATATTGCTTTGGAAAATTTCATAATAGGTTGTTTTAAAATCAGCGATTAAGACTTTCACTGTCGTCTATAAATGTCTTTGCTTCGTGTCATAACAGATCATTTTGAAATATAGTAAGAGTCATTTTCATTAATCAAGTTTCTTTCTTTCTTTCTTTTCTTTTTTTTTTTTTTTTCACTAGCATGGTACGCTCCTCTGTGGGCCTGGCTTCCTAGACCTGTTTAAAAAGCGCCAGTACCAACCTTTAAAACCAACATCATCGGTCCCTGTGGGAAGATTTGGGGGTCTCATAAGCAGTCTCGGGCTTTTGAGCTGATAGAGAAGTGAGAGCTGGTATTGATCTTGATGCCGGCAGCTTTCAAAGGCATGTGCACCCTGCGGCGTCTTGCCACCCGTGTCTGGCCTCCTTCCGTGGTCTGGATCCCGTCTTGGTGTCTCTGAGTCTGTCTCCTCCCCCTAAAGTGGAGCTAAGGAGAGTGTCCACCGCACAGGTTTGCTGTGGGCATCGAGTCAGTGACAATAGTGTGGATCATCTGTGCCTCTCGTGTGTGCCCTCGTTCTTCAGAGGAGGACACGGGAGCTCAGAGAAGGTGTGCCGTGAGCCTGACCTCCCACAGCAGGCCCCTTCCAGAGTGAGGCTGGGCTCGTTCTTGTCGTCCTGGGATCCCCGGGCTGAATGCTTACAGACCACATGCATCTCTGGGACCATGTGGGAAGACCAGGGCAGAGCACCTGGGAAGCTGTCCAGACCCCACGGGGTTGAGCCTGGCTGCAGAGAGACTTTTCTCCGGAGCTCCTTCCTGGAGCTGCCCCAGCCAGCTCCGGTCCCACCCACACTACAGCCTCCCCGTCACTCCCTGAGGACAAGCTGTTGAAATCCTTCCAGCTCATCCCTCGTACTCGATCCCGAAGTGTTCTGGTGAATCGGGTACCCCTCTTTCTCCATTTCCCCTTCCCAACCCCTGTCTCCCCCTACTTTCCCTAGAGGATCCCTCAGTTCTTTTTACGTTTTTTTTTTTTTTTAAATGAGAGAGTGAGAGAGAGAATTGGTGCACCAGGACCTGCAGCCACTGCAGTTGAGCTCCAGACGCGTGCACCACGTTGTGCGCATGTATGACCTTGCGTGCTTGCATAACCTTGTGCATCTGGCTTACGTGGGATCTGGAGAGTCAAACATGGGTCTTTAGGCTTTGTAGGCAAGTGCCTTAACCACTAAGCCATCTCTCCAGCCCTGTTCCTCAGTTCTTTTTTCTCCCATAGGAATATACTTTTAATATGTTTCTCATTCTCAATTTTATTAATTTGGGTCTTCTCCATCTTTTTTTATTAGTTACCTATATAGTGTGTATACAGCCATGATAGTACCACCGTTAGCCTTCTCCCTGTCACCCCCCCCTGCAGATTGTGGGTGTTGCGTTGTGGGGGTGGCCTTCAGTTATGGGGGAGAGGCAATGTCTCTGTGCGTAATGACTCAACTTATGGCTGTAATAATCTTTCCGCCCCCTCTTCCGCGAATTTCCCTGAGTCATGTTGGGTTCATTTTAGGTCTGCTTCAGTGACGAGGTCTCGGGAGCCCCTGTGCCTCTGGATCTCTGGTTTGGTAGGAGTTGAGTGTCCTCTGTGTCTATCTCCTTCACCCCTGTGCTGGTACGAGGTTCACTGAGAAAGCGGCAGTCTTGCTCATCACCCCACTAAGTGCATGGCTCCCATCCCGATCCCTCAGGTCTTATTGGAAAGTCCTTACTGCCACCTTCCCTGGCCCTGTTGTCCTGCTGCTGTGTTCCGAGCGGCATCTGGTCACTGCTGCTCCACACAGGATGACTGGCTGTGGGTTTGTGCTGCCTGAGCCTGTCCCCTTTGGGCTGTAACTGTGAGCAGAGCCCACGTCTGCTCCCGTTCGCTGCTCCCTGCCTCTCCCATGCCAAAACCCTGCACAAGACCCACGGGCACTGCATACTCCGTAGCTATCTGTGGACTGCCCGACTCCCTCTCGCTGCCTCTCACAGGTGGGTGGGCGCTGTCAGACAGAAGAGGGGTGAGGGGTGTGGGGAGGTCATGTGCTCAGTCACACTGGCAGGTGAAAAAGACAGGGGAGGGGCCAGGCTGAAGGACAGAGGGGGCATCGAGGGAGAGCTGTCCTTTCTCCGTGGGCATCACTTCTTGCTCTCATTTTGTGCCGCCTCAACGAGGCTGGCCAGAGACCTTGTCCATGGCAGAGATGTGTTCGGAGAACTTGGGCACTCCTGGCCTTTGGATGTTAGAGAGTATTCTCTCCTAGTGGTGGGATGGCTGCGCCCCTCCTGCCCCAAGCCCTTTCTCTCTCAGGATCACTGGTGCTCATGGGCTCCAGGGAGGGCTGCGAGACACCCTGAGGGCCATTGCCACTTGGCAGGCAAGAAACACCAAGGTCACATGGCCCTGAGGTGCGTTTGCTATCTGCCAAGGCTTGTGGCCCAGCCTTGTACTCCATGCTCTGGAAGCCTTAGCAAGAGTGTCTCTCTCTTTTTTTTTTTTTTTTTTTGCCAAGTGTCCTGTGAACCAAAAAACCACCAATGGCGTGCTCCTCACAGCAGAGAGAGGACTCCCTACAGGAGAGGGGCTGGGCAGGGCAGAAGTGGGGCCTGGCACTGGACAGAGCAGCTTTCGAGGCCAGAGTCCCTGAGCCCTCTGTTGCAGGATCGACTCCGTGTGAGGACCCCATCGTCACCTCTCTGGACTTCATTTTCCTTGCCTGTAAAATACTGAGAATCCCACGTCCCTTCCACCGCCGTGGACTCTCACTCTCTGCTTTCTTTCGACTGCCCTGCCCTCTCCCACGATTCCCGGGGAGAGGGTAAATCAAGATGGATGTCAGTCATTAGCTCTTTGCAGAAAGATCCCATTTCTGCTTCTCTGTCTCGGGCCTTTGGGCTGTTCGAAACTAAAATCCAACACAGCGTCTGCGGGAAACTTCCCCATGGTCACAGTCATCTCACTGCTGGCCTGCTCTGTGGAAGGCTCTTAGTTGTCACAGCCACAGTGGTAGGTAGGGGCGGGGGCCCGTGCTCACCCAGGGGGGTCGTTCTGTAGTTTCCAAGCCAGGGATGCTGTCTCCACGAGCCCCACCTTCCTCTTGGGGGCTGTGCCCGTCCCAAGGTGCGTTCCCATGTGTGGATCTCTCTTCGCTGTCTTTCCTGAGGGCCTGGTCCCAGCTCCGTCCAGGTCCTCATAGTCCTCCATCAGGGAGGTTGTGCTAAGAAGCCGGGAGGGGGCCTGGAGAGATGGCTCAGCAGTTAAGGCGCTTGTCTGTGATGCCTAAGGACCCAGGTCCGATTCCGCAGTACCCACATAAGCCAGGGGCACAAGGTGGAGCATGTGTCTGGAGATCATTTGCAGTGGCTGGAGGCCCTGGCGTGTCCATTTTCTCTCTCTCTCTTTCTATCTGCCTCTATCCCTTTCTCTCTCCCTCTCAAATAAATAAATTGTATATATATATATATATAAATTATTAATTATTACTAATAAATTATATATATATATATATATACACATATATATTAAAGAAGCCAGGTAGGGAGCATAGAATCCAGGCTCTAGGCTTACACCAGGGACTGGGCGACCCTGCATAAGCTAGGCAACTCTCTTGACCTGGGACTCGGTGTTCTCATCTATGAACCAGGCCAGGGCTGTCCCCCTCTGTGCACTTGTGAGGTCGGCACCACTGGACCCAAACGTTGAAGCCCTGCTCTCTTGTTCATATTGTTATTTTTGTCACCATAGCCCATCAGCTGTCTGGCAAGTCCCCCTGGCAAATCCTACCAGGAGAGGAGAAGCCAGCTGCATCTTTAATCCTCTCCAATTCCTGGGGGCCCAGCTCTCCCCAGAAAGTCGAGCCACTTGTCACTATGCCCGCCACCCCCGGTCACAGCACTGAAGATGACAACAGTGTGCAGAACCCAAAATGGCAGCCAGGGTGAGTGGTGCCAGGCTCGGTGGCCGCACGCTCACTACCTTTCCTCCCTGAAGGCTGGCACAGGGCTTCTTTGTCCTTCTCCACGTGTGCCACCCCGTTTGTTGTGTCACCGCTGAACAGATGCCAGGCAAGACCATATCTAAGTGGAGAGGGCCGGGTGGTGGGAAGAGGTGAGGCCGCACGCAGTCTGCGGCTCCCTGCCTGCCCTCCTACAGGCGTCTGGATGGATGGGGCCGTGTGTGACTCCGCGACCGGGACATGCCCGCTGCAAGAAGAGATGGTGTCAGTCACGATGAGGGCACCCCGCACTCTTAGCCAGCTTCATTGATGTGGGCATAGGGGGAGGCAGAGAGAAGCGCTCCCGGCTGGGGCAAGGCCCTGGCAAGAAGGGATGGTCGTGAGGCAAAGCAGTAACTACCCACATGCTCCCCCCCGGGGGCTTCGCCGTGTCCCCCATGGTAGATCGCGGCCTGTATCGCGTTCCCATGGTAGATCCGTCCCATGAGGGATTCCCGTGTCCCCCATGGTAGATTGCCGTGTCCCCCATGGTAGATTCCCGTGTCCCCCATGGTAGATTCGCCGTGTCCCCCATGGTAGATTCGCCGTGTCCCCCATGGTAGATTCTCCTGTCCCCCATGGTAGGTTCGCCGTGTCCCCCATGGTAGGTTCGCCGTGTCCCCCATGGTAGATTCCCGTGTCCCCCATGGTAGATTCCCGTGTCCCCCATGGTAGATTCGCCGTGTCCCCCATGGTAGGTTCGCCGTGTCCCCCATGGTAGGTTCGCCGTGTCCCCCATGGTAGATTCGCCGTGTCCCCCATGGTAGATTCCGTGTCCCCCATGGTAGATTCGCCGTGTCCCCCATGGTAATTCGCCGTGTCCCCCATGGTAGTTCTCCGTGTCCCCCATGGTAGATTCGCCGTGTCCCCCATGGTAGGTTCGCCGTGTCCCCCATGGTAGGTTCTCCGTGTCCCCCATGGTAGATTCACCATGTCTCCCATGGTAGATTCGCCGTGTCCCCCATGGTAGGTTCGCCGTGTCCCCCATGGTAGGTTCGCCGTGTCCCCCATGGTAGATTCGCCGTGTCCCCCATGGTAGATTCACTGTGTCCCCCATGGTAGATTCACTGTGTCCCCCATGGTAGAGCACGTGCTATAGGTAATGCCAAGTGACTTTCCGCGAAAACTGCCGGCACGCAAAAGAACAAAGAGAAAATGAGGGTCCGTCCATATCCCAGGTCCCACGGCCCTCAGAGGTGAGCATTGTGAATACTTTGGGGCACATCCTTTGTTCTGTTTCTTTCAATTAATGAATTAATTAATTTGAAATAGAGAGAGAGAGTATGGGTACACCAGGGCCTCTAGCCACTGTAATCGAACTTTGGATACATGTGTCACCTTATGTATCTGGCTTTATGTGGGTACTGGGGAATCGAACCCTGGCCCTTAGGCTTCACAGGCAAGTGCCTTAACCATTGAGCCATCTCTCCAGACCCCTCTTTCTTCCGTTTTTATTTTAAATTAATAGACTTTAAAATCCGAAGCAGTTTTAGTTTTGCATAAAAATTGAGCAGAAACGAGAGCACCTCCCCCCCTACCTCCTGAGCCAGTGGGTGGGGGTCCTGCCTCCCTCGTTTCATCAAGCTCCTTTTGTTTCTTGAGGTAGGGTCTCGCTCTAGCCCAGGCTGACCTGGAATTCACTATATAGTCTCAGGGTGGCCTCGAACTCATGGCGATCCTCCTACCTCTGCCTCCAGGGTGTTGGGATTAAAGGCGTGTGCCACCATGGCCAACCTTCATCCAGCTCTTTTTAAAATTACTTTTTGTTGAATTCACTATATAGACTCAGGGTGGCCTCGAACTCACGGCGATCCTCCTACCTCTGCCTCCTGAGTGCTGGGATTAAAGGCGTGCGCCACCACATCCAGCTCTTTTTAAGGCATGGCAGGAGGGTTCCAGAGTCAGGAGGACCAGCATGGCCAGTGACGGACTAGGGGTTGGGGACCCTGGAGGGCAAGCTCAGCCTCCCAAAGCCTGGGCTGGCCCAGAGCTCTGCTGGGGCTGACCTTCCTGCAAAAGTCAGGGCGTCTGACCAACCTAGTCTCCAAAGCACCCTTATAGACCGCGGGAGCAAGTACTGAAAAGGCTGAGGCTGGGGCACCTTGGGGCTTCTTTGTACGGGGGACGGACCTAGACCCAGAAAAGGTGAGAAACTCTGTTAATGTCCCACAGCAACGGGAGGTGGGACTAGAACCCTGGTCTTCTGCTGCCCGAGCCAATGTTTGGCTCATTCTTCCTTTTCCTCCCCACTGTGTTTCTCTTTCCTTCCCCTTCCCCCTCCCCTCTACTATCTCACCCTCTCTCTCCATCATGTCGCCTCTCTTTTTGCTTTTCTTCTCTGTGCTCATTGAAGAGGCAGGTCCCCAGCTCCCTCACTGTTCCAAGACAAAGTTTCAGCCCATTCAAAAGAGCTAACCTGAGACCACTGTGGTGGGGACGCCAGTGGGGGCAAGAGTCCCAAGTGGCAAAACCCAACCTAGGAAAGTCCTGGTGGCTTGAGTCTGCTCGGTAGGCCCTTTCTGCATGTGAGGCCCAGGGCCTAGGCTCCTGCCAGTCTGGTCCCCAAGATATGCCCTGGGTTAAAGCAAGCCTAAGCTGTCTGACAGGTCCCCACCTGCAGGTTCTCACCCAGGACCCTACGCTGGTGTGGTGGACCTCAGCAGCACCCTTGCTAAGAGTGGGCGGGCATCTTGGAGTTGTCATCCATCTGTCCTTGGACCCAGGCCTCCTGAGACACCTCCCAGCTCCTCGCCCTCCCAAGTGCTCCTTGAGGCTAAAGCTGTGCCCGTCTGCCCTGCCCTAGCTCGGTGACTTGGCTGCCGGCCCAGAAGTTGTGCAGTGGGCCTATTCTTGGACACAGGCGAGGATTTAGTCTGTGTTTGCTGAGCATATTGAGTTCATTCATTAAACTGGGATGGCTGCCCTGGGATGCAAACAATTATAATTTTAAAAAATGAACTCCCCGCAGTGGCTGGGCTGGAAGGCAGCAGCCTCAGGCCGTGTGTATGTGTGTGTGTGTGTGCGTGCGCGTGTGTGCGTGAGTGTGTGTTTGGAACACTAGGGAATCTAGCTTTCCAAGAGGCTTGCCATTCTAGTGGCCTCATGAAAGCCTGGCTTCTTTTGGCCTCTATTTCCCACAAAAGAGAGGCAGCTGACATCACTCAGACCTGTCCTCGTGCCTGGTGCTGCTTTCAGAGCCTTAGTAATTTCAACAGCACCATGGAGTGCTAGTGATGATGATGATGATGATGAGGATGGTGATGATGGTGGAGGTGATGATGGTGATGGTGACGATGGCGATGATAATGGTGGTGGTGGTAGCTTCAAAGGGATCTAGTGACTTGTTTGAGTGACGCTCCCCCATGCAATCTGTTATGATGAGGGGCACACGATTATGGAAGGGGTGTTGGACCGGGCTCAGCTACGACTGAGTTTCTCCTGGTGGCTGCTTTGCTAGCACAGTGTCTTCAGTCAGGTCACTCAAGGGCTTGCTGCTGGCCCCTCTGTGCCATTGCTCCAGCTGTCACTCTGTGTGACTGACACCTTCTGGCTGAAGACCCCGTGAGCTCTCAGTTCTTCAGCCTGAGCATCTATGCGGGGAACCAACCAACCCAGCAGCTTCATAGACAACATCTCAGTGAGATAGCAGCCACCCTACTACACAAGAAAGAAAGTTAGGGGGCTGGAGAGATGGCTTAGTGGGTAAGGCACTTGGCTGCAAAGCCAAAAGATCCAGATTCTACTCCCCAGGACCCACATAAGCCAGATGCACAAGGTGGCGCATGCATTTGTAGTTCATTTGCAGCAGCTGGAGGCCCTGGTGTGCCCATTCTCTCTCTCTCTCTCCCTCTTTCTCTCTCTCTTAAATAAATGTACATATAAATAAATATTTTAAGAAAAGAAACTTGGGCTCAGAGAGGTGATGATGTCTCCTGTTTTAGATATCACAGCCATGTTGAAGGTGTCTTTGGACCTCTGGCTTCTGGCTCTTTCCACCATCCTACAGCATCAGGGAGTGTGCCTATCCTCCACTGCCCTCTGGATTCTTGACCATATTGGTTTGGGAGCCCTTCTGCCCCCTACTGCCTTCCTCTTGTGAATCCCCAGTGCCTGTGGACATTGGCAAGGTTCTGAGAAGCCCTGCATCCAAGCAAACTTGCCGGGTCCATCTGAAGTTGCACAACTTGATTTGTCCATAGAAGTGTCATCTCTGGGGACCTGCTCCAGGTCCCCAGAACACTGAGAGTGGCAGAAATGCTGCCTTGCCAGTCCTGAGGGGAGGCAGTGTTTCTTATTGGATCATGAAAAAACCCAGCATCGCTCTCCAGATGTCTCACTGTCCGGACGCACAGACAGCAGAGCCCCTGAGATGCTGCATAGCTTCCTCCCAAGCCTGGTGGGTGGACTAAGCCATCCAGGTTGGGGGGGGGCCTATGTGGCACCTGAGGTCAACAGGGTCAGTAGGAGCCACGAGGAGCAGGAAGGAGGTTCCTGAAACTCTGGCCTCCAAGAATAACAGGGTCACATGATTTTTGCTTGTGTGTGCTGGTATGTGGTGTGTGTACACTTATGAATGCATGTTCATATGTGTGTGGGTACACGTGTTTGTGCAGATGCATGTACGGAGGCCAGAGGTTGACACTGGGTGTCTTCCTCTGACCCTTTCTGTCTTATTCTTTGAGGCAAGGTCTCTTTCAAAGCCTGGAATTCATTGATTCAGTTAGACTAGCCAGCCAGTGAGTCCCACAGACCCTAAGATATCTGCCTCCCCCAGTGCTGGGTAGTAACAGGTGCACATCACCACACTCCACATTTTCTTTTTCTTTGAGGCAGAGTCTCACTCTAGACCAGGCTGACCTGGAATTCACTATGTAGTCTCAGGGTGGCCTTGAACTTGTGGCGATACTCCTACCTCTGCCTTCCAAGTGCTGGGATTAAAGGCATGCGCCACCATGCCTGGATCACACCCCACATTTTTCTGTGGTGTCTGGAGGATCTGAATTCCAGTCTTCATGCTTGCATAGCAGGCACTTTGCCCACTGAGCCGTCTCTCTAAGCCCAAGGTCACATTATTTTTCCCCATCCCAATGGCAGGACTCTGTTGAACACCCCCAGACAGAAGCCTTCGCTGCCAACATTTCTCTTTCTAATCCACCTGTCACCACCGAGGGCACAAGGCTTGGCATTTGGTCATAACAGGGTTGGCGTTTAGATCCCATGCACTTGCAACGTCACTGAGCCACCCCCTTTGCTTGGTGTATGGGCTCTGTTCCTCGACATCACCATTTCACAGAAGAGGAGACGGAGGGTCAGAAAGCCACTCTGACTTCCCCCGGCGTCCCGTGGCATGAAGTGGAGGAGGTGGGATTTGAACCAGACGCTCTATCTCAAGAGTCTCTCTCTCTCTCTTTTCTTGCAGAAGCTTTATCCTTTTTGGCTTATCTCTTCCCTGCAGGTGGCCTCTCTCTTCCCAGGCCTCTGGAATTGTAAATCTCCGTGTGAGGCAGTGGGCACCAGATGTACCAGCTTTATAAATAAATCCCGTAATGTTGAGTAATTCAGCAACAGCGCAGCTATTGTTGGAAGGAGAAATAACTTGGTTATTAATAAATGCAGGAGGTCACAGTAATTGATAGCAATTGAACTTGGTGCACAGGGAAAAATAGCTTCTCTCCCTCTCTCTCTCTGTCTCCCTCCCCCCTTCCTCTCTCTCCCTGCCCGTAGTAAAACCTTGCTTTTTCAGGTAGAGCTGAGCATCCTGGAAGCTGGAGTTTCATGGCTCCCTCACCTCTCCCTCTTTCCTCTCTGTTTCTCTTGTGGCCCGACTACTAAGATACCAGCCTGCCTGCTGGCTCAGAAGACAGAGTCACCATGGGCCAGTGACTGCCCAGATAGCGGAGGGCAATTTCAGTGGCACCAGAGTTTCCTAACCTGATGTCTGGTAGAACAGTACGGCCGCAGAAAGCTCTGCAAACGTCTTCTGAGACCAAATAGGCCTGAGCAGAAGCTTCTCTTGGAAAATACCCTTCCAAGGCTCTTCAAAGTCCTGCGGTCAAGAGACAGATTTAGGGCTGCAGAGATGGCTTAGTGGTTAGGGCGCTTGCCTGCGAAACCTAAGGACCCATGTTCCATCTCTCTGCAGATCCCATTTTAGCCAGATGCGCAAAGGTGAGGAAAATGCAAGGTTGTGTATGCCCACTAGGTGGCGCAAGCGTATGGAGTTCCATTGCAGTGGCTGAGGCCCTGGTGTGCCAATTCTCTACCTCTCCTCCCTCCCTCCCTTCCTCCCTCTCTCTTTCTGTAAGATAAAAAAAAAATAAAAAAGAGACTGATTTAATCAAGCCCTGACAGGTCCTCACGTTTGCAAGACAAGCACTTTATTACCTGAGCCTTCTCTTCAGATCTTGCTGGTTTCATGATTCCATCTCATGAATAAAGAAACTTAGTCTCAAAACGTCTGTGCAGGCTGAAGAGATGGCTCAGAGGCTAAGAGTAAGCATGAGGAGCGAGGAGGCCTGAAGAGATTGCTTGAGTTTGAACCCCAAGATCCACATAAACTGGGGTTATGGCCACACACATCTATAACCCCGGTCCTGTGAGGGGCAGAGACCAGAGAATTGCTGAAGCTGATGGAAAAAGCAGCAAGCTCCAAGATCAGTAAGAGACTCCAACTCAAATAAAAAGTGGAGCACGCCTCTTATCCCAGCACTGGGAGGTAGAAGAAAGAGGATCACCACGAGTCTGAGGCCACCCTGAGACTTCATAGTGAATTCCAGATCAGCCTGAGCTACAGCGAGACCCTACCTTTAAAAACAAACAAAACAAGCCAGGTGTGGCGGTGTACACCTTTAATCCCAGCACTCAGGGAGGCAGAGGTAGGAGGATCACCATGTGTTTGAGGCCACCCTGAGACTACAGAGTGAATTCCAGGTCAGTCTGGACTAGCAGTGAAACCCTGCCTCGAAAAACAAAACAAAACAAAACAACAACAACAAAACAAAAAGAGTGGAGGGGCCGCCCAGCGTTTCCCATCCTCCCGCCGCAGGTGAGTGCATCCCACTGTGGTGAGCCCATGAAATGCCACATTGGCACATGGATGGGCATACATCACACACACACACACACACACCCTGCAGGCAGATGGACAGTGGACAGCCAAGGTTGGCAGGAACCAGAAGTGAACCCAGATTCCTGCCTGGCCCCCATGTTCTTGCCCAGTTCCATTTCTCTCTGCCTCGGGCAGGACCTCTGGGTTCTTGGCTCCCTCAGGAGGGGCCGCGGGGTTGGGCCCTGCGCCTGGGGCAGCCTGTGGGGAGCTGTGAGCTGGAGATGCGTGTTGCTGCCGCAGCTCCCTGATGCCACGTCCAGCTCCCTAGCTGGAGGTCTCAGAGCAGAAGCTTGACGTGGCCCCAGAAGCCAGGCAGGATTCAAGGAGCCCAAGCGACCGCTTCCCCATTCTCCTTTCAGAAATCTAAGGGCCAGTCTTTTCCACTTTCACCAGGGCCCCCTGAAGCTGGGATGGATGGAGTGTGCAGACTCCAGAGTGGCTGTGGAGGGTGACAGGCCAGGGGATGGACAGTAGACCCCCAAGAAAGTCACTCACTCGCAGTCCCCACGCAGGAAAAGGGAGGCTCGTTTAGGGGCAAACGGCCCGTGGCACTTCCCTCTGTTACCTGCTGCAAACCTACTTTAACGAGGAAAGAGCAGGAATGTCCTACAGGTAACGTTTCTAATTAGAATCGGCGGCCAGCCGGCGCCGTATTGTACTCCGCTCTTCTTTCTCGCGTGGCAGGTGATAATGGATTCCCATTTGAGATAGTGAACCAACATTTCCTTTTGCGAAGGGTTTGTTGCTATGAAAGAGATAACTGAGCCCGTGTCAGAGAAAGCGTATCTAGGGTCACGCGGATATGCTAAGTTTCCCAAAGATGATGCTCAAAGGATGGATCTTGGTGGAAAGGGATTCTTGCTCTCAGCAGCTGCCTGTTGAGTGAACTCTCTGGATCGCTTTTCTCACCCATCAGTGAGATATGGCTGGGCGTGGTGGTGCACACCTCTAATCCCTGCACTTGGGAACTGGTGGTAGGAGGTCCTCAGCACCCTCCATCTTCTTTTAAAAAATTATTTATTTGTTTAATTTATTTGAGAGAGAGAGAGAGAGAGAGAGAGAGAGAGATTGAGAACACACTCCAGGGTCTGCAGCCACTGCAAACGAACTCCAGACACATATGCCACCTTGTGCATCTGGTTTACTTGGGACCTGGGCAACGGAACCTGGGTCCTTTCATTGGCTTCGTAGGCAGATGTCTTAACCACTAAGCCATCTCTCCAGCCCTCTTTCATCTCCTTAACAGTGGTTTAGAGTGGTTCACATGATCAATTTAGAAACGTCATTACCGTCATCTTTGGGGTTATTTTCTCAGCTGCTTTTTACCTCACACCAGGCTGTAACCACTCCCTACGCTGTGCAACATCTGCTGGTAATTCCAGGCGGGCTCCTAACCCTCCCCGCAGTGCCTTCGACATCACATTCTTCGCCTCCTCCCCTGTGGTTCCGGCCACACTGGTCTTGGTGCTGCTCTGATACCCACTGCTCATTTCTACACCAGAGCCTCTGCACTGCCTCCCTGCCTCTACCGTTCTCTTCATGGCCATCGCCTCGTTTATCCCAGTCCAGTTCCACTCCCATCTTCCTGGCGCCCCCGTGACACCACAGACAGGTGATGGATCCTCAAGCCATCTTGATCTCCTTGCTCTGTTTTAGTCTTTTTGTTTTTTTTTCAGTGTGAGTGGAGTGGAGGAGTCTAGGATTCTATCACCTGAAGTCATCTTAGGTATTCTCTTATTATTATTTTTTTTATGAGAGAGGAGGAGAGAATTGGCACGCCAGGGCCTCCAGCCACTGCAATCAAGCTGCAGACACATGTGCCTCCCTGTGCACGTGTACTGCCTTGCACGCTTGCGACACCTCGTGCGTCTGGCTTATGTGGGATCTGGAGAGTTGAACATGGGTCCTTATGCTTCTCAGGAAAGTGCCTTAACTGCCAAGCCATCTTTCCATTCTCTTGTCTCATACTCTCTGACTGTAAGCTCGGAGAAGATGGACTATTGGTTTTCTGGTGGTTAACTCAGCATCCATACACATACGTGTGTGTGTGTGAGAGAGAGAGAGAGAGAGAGAGATAGAAGCTTAGTAAACACACAGTGAACACACACATGGCTGGTTAGGTGGCCGGATCACTGAGCAGGTGGCTGGGTGAGAGCACAGACAGCTGGGGGTGGAGGGGGCGGAGGGGTGGATGGGAGGCTAAATGGATACTTGGATGAACGCATCGTGCTTCTATCAACTATTGTCTGATTCCCCCCATTTAGAGCGTTTCCCACGGCACCTTAATGGCTTTGAAAAAGTGAACTTTGGTTGGGAGGGTGGCGAGACTCCATGAAGTCCTCATGGGTGTCTGGGCACCCCAAGTCTGGACTTTCACCCCACGCCTCTTCTTTGAACTCTGCGCAGTGGGCCGGAAGCAGTTCATGCGGTTTGAGTGGGCAAACCACGCGGCCGAGGCCCTGGGCTGCGACTACGAGGAGCTGAACACAGCCACGTTCAAACACCACCTGCGGCAGATCATCCAGCAGATGACGGCGGGGCCACGGCGGGGCCCCGGGGACGAGGACACCTCCTCAGGTACCACGTCGCTGTGCTCCGGGTGTCTGGCTCCTCGCAGGGGCGGCACGCATCCACCTGGGTGGTCATCAAGAATTCTTTGCAGACCTGAGCCATGTGCGGGGGACACGGACGTATGTCTTGGGAAGGGGCAGTGGTTCTTAACCTGCAGGGTGTTCGTGGTCACACAGCTCACTCCGCCCAGTGACCACGGAGCCTGCAGAGTCCCAGGAGGGTCCCTGCGCTGGGATAAGAGATGCCTGGGCACTACCCAGGGGCCAGTACGTTTTCACTGGATTTCATATTTGATAGGAAGGGTAAAGATGGATTTCCTGTGTGAGGAGCAGAAGTTTTGCTGCAGTGAGGGAGGATGTGGAGGGAGAGAGAGAGAGAGAGAGAGAGAGAGAGAGAGAGCAGTGTTAGGTGCCAGTAGTTTGCAAATGTGAGTCTTGCTGTGCCAAGAAGGAGCCGTGAGGTGACTTCATCAGAGAGGGCTATAGTTTGACATGTTCTCTAAGGCTCAGCTTGAAGGTTGGGGAGGGGGTGAATGGGAAGAAGGGGGCTCTGCTAAGGACCTGTAGAAATCACCAAGTGAGAGGGCTCAGCAGTTAAAGGCACTTGCTTGCAAAGCCTGATGGCCCAGGGTTCAATTTCCTGGTAAAGTCAGATGCACAAAGTGGCACATGTGTCTGGAGTTTGCTTGCAGCAGCAAGGGGCCCTGATGTGCCCATATTTTTTTTTCTCTCTCTCTCAAAAAAATATTTTAAAACAAGAAATCACCAGGTGAGAGGGGATGGTGTTGGACAGGCACACGGAGGTGCAGGTGTGGTGAGGTTGTCGTGGGTCTAGTTTACAACCGAGGAGCTTGTACCATGAGTCCTGGTGACAGAGAGGGGTCGGGGGTGGAGTCTGGGATGTGGGGCTGGGCAGCAGCAGGAACCAGGGTGCCTGTTTCACCGGGAGGACTTGGTTCCCCATCTGCAAGGTTGAGGTCTGTGGAGCCCCAAGGTGTGGCTCTGCTGGCCACATACCCAGCTCCAGAGATGGGCTGAATGAAACTAGAGACCTGGAAGCATCTGAGAACTCTGCAAACAGCTCTCCAAAAGCCAGGCTTGAGCTGAGGGAGAATGGGGGGCTGCGTTGAGCTAGGATTGGGGAGCATGTCTCTTGGAGCCCACATAGATTCTTGGAGCTGCTACCACCGTCCAGGGACGCGAGCTGAGTGACCCAGGGCACCTGGATGCCAATGGACTTTAAAAAATTATTTCTTTGAGGGAGAGGCAGAAAGAGAGAAGAATAGGTGTGCCAGGGCCTCCAGCCACTGCAGATGAACTCCAGCGGCATGCACCACCTTGTGCATCTGGCTTACGTGGGTACTGGAGAACCCAACCCAGGTCCTTTGGCTTTGCAGGCAAGCGCCTTAACCACTAAGCCATCTCTCCAGCCTTCCAATGGACTTTCATGTATCCTTTCAGTTCTATGCTCGGGGTGAGCTGTACTCTGTCTATTCCTCCTCTCTAACATATATGCACACACACACACACACACACACACACCCCTCACACTCAACAGCACATTCGTGCACACACCCATGCACACAATGCATGCACACACATGCACAGCCATCACACAGACATGTGCCACACATGTGAACAGATGCGTGCACAGAAACACACACACGATTTCATGAGCCTGAGTCAAACCTCTCAGGCAGAAAGATCTCAAGGGTAGACATTAAGGAGACAGGAAACCTGCAGGCTTAGGAGATGCTGGGAAGCTGTGGGTTGCCTAGCAACAGCCCAGGATGGGGTGGAAGTAAAGGGGGCATGGGAAATGCTTTGGGGCTGTTTGGAATGCACAAGTGGGAGCATTTCTCCAGTGTGCACACACCGGGAGATCGTTTCTAATTCTGTGAGTGGAACCCATGCTGGAGGGTCAGGATCTGAGACGATGCCCCGCTCTGCACACAGTCTTACTCCACACAGCCTCATCAAAGCAGGCTGTTTTACTGGGGTACATTCATGCATATGTGTGCAAACAAACCTGAGAGCTCGGTGATCATTAATTGGCCAAGCCCCCTGTTCCTCCCACCTTGCAGATAGGTACGTACGTCCCCAGCCTCACTCACTGTTCCACGTTGGGCTCAGAGTGCACCTCTGTGAGGACAGACTGCAGTCACCTTGCCCCTGTGCCAGGGCTGGACATTCAAGTTGCCTCAAAAGAGTGATTATTGCCAATTCAATCAGCAAGGACTCTATGAACCCAGATAACTTTTCTTCCCAGGATGTATCCTCCAAATAAAAGCCTAAGAGTGGGCTGGAGAGATGGCTTAGTGATCAAGGTGCTTGCCTGTGAAGCCTAAGGACCCAGGTCCAGTTCCCCAGTACCCACGCAAACCAGATACACAAGGTGGCACATGCGTCTGGAGTTCATTTGCACTGGCTAGAGGCCATGGCGCATCAGTTCTCTCTCTCCCTTCTCTCTCTCTCTCTAATAAAAATAATCTTTAAACAAAAGCCTAGGAGAAAAGCTGGGCGTGGTGGTGCACACCTTTAATTCCAGCACTCAGGAGGCAGAAGTAGGAGGATCGCTGTCGAGGCCACCCTGAGACTACATAGTGAATTCCAGGTCAGCGTGAGCTAGAGTGAATCCCTACCTCGGGGAGAAAAAAAAAAAAAAAAAAAAAAAGCCTAGGAGTAGGGTAACTATGTCCCAGTATACGAATCCGTGATAGCTTTTAACAGAAAATCACATATCCCTCCAGATATCGCCTGCATTTCTGCTGTGTGCCAGACACCAGGGATTTAAAGCTGAAACCTCAGAGAGGGTCCCTAACTTCAGGACACTCCCAGGGATTTAAAGCTGAAACCTTAGAGAGGGTCCCTAACTTTAGGACACTCCCAGCCTCACACTACAGACATGAGTTAAAACAAAAAAACCCATAAGAGTAGGCCATGGCTGGGGAGGTGGCTCAGTAGGTGAAACACTTGCCATACAAGCCTGAGGACTTGAGTTTGATCCCCAGTAATCATGTCAATGCTGGCATGGTGGGGCACCCCTATACTTCCAGCACCAGGGAGGCAGAGGCAGGAAGATCCCCAGAGTGAGCTGGCTGGCTGGTCTAGCTGAATTGGCAAGCTCCAAGCTCACTGTCTCAGATAAGGTGGAGAGCAACTGATGACAACCCTTGGGCATCTTCTCTGGTCTCCATACACACATGCACACACGTGCACACGCACACAATTCATGCATGCACACATGTGAGGAGGCTTTAGTTACCATCGTAACGTAGGCTGGAGCTGGGAGTTGGTTAAAGGGTGGGGTGGAAGTCAGGGAAGGCTTCCATGGGAGGAGACTGTGATACTGTAACAAAATTCTGGAGGTGATCAAATAAAAAAAAGGGGGAGGTTGGGCTGGAGAGATGGCTTAGCGGTGAAGGCACTTGCCTGTGAAGCGTAAGGACCCATGTTTGACTCTCCAGATCTCACATAAGCCAGACCCACAAAGGTGAGGCAAGTGGAAGGTCACACATGACCACTAGGTGGCGCAAGCGTCTGGAATTCAATTTCAGTGGCTGAGGCCCTGGCGCACCAATTCTCTCTCTCTCTGTCTGTCTCTCTCTCTCTCTGTCTCTCTCTCTCTCTAAAAAAGGCGGGGGTCTATTTGGGCTCACAGTCTGGGAGTTCTTACTTAGTCCATGGTTGGTTGGGCCTGTTGCTTTGGGTCCACAGTGAGGAAACACGCCACAGTGAAGTTAGCTGCTCATCTCGCAGCGTTTGGAAAGCGAGAGGAGGAGAAATCAAGAGACCAGAGGCTCAGGATTCAAGGACATGCCTCCGCGATCTAGCATGCCCAACCCCTTCACGAGGCTCTGCCCCTTAACGCTGCCCCCCATTCCCATTGGCATCAAAGTGAGGACCAAGCCCATAGCACTCTGGCCTCTGGACCAGTCCACACCCAAATGATAGAGGTGACAATTTGAGCTGCGCCCTGAGGGACATGAGAGTAATCAGGTGTGCGCAGGGTCAGGGGATGAGAGACCCTGTAAAGGCATCTTTTCAGCAACTGAGGGAGTGGCTAAGAACGGAGCTTCTAACTCCTGTGATTCCCCCCCTCGTCCCGCTGCTCCTCTTCAGCAGGGACCTGATGTCCTTGGCCCTGGGCAAGGTCGTGACGTCACCACACTGATCTTCTGCTCTCTTCCCATTCCAGGGCTCAAGATGACCGGTGCGGAGTGTGTGGAGGGGATGGCCTCAGGCCTGTACCAAGAGCTCTTCGCAGCCGTGGTCTCACTCATCAACAGGTAGCCATGATGGCCTTTCTTTAAAAAATAAGAGCCGGGCGTGGTGGCACATGCCTTTAATCCCAGCACTCGGGAAGTGGGAGGATCGCTGTGAGTTTGAGGCCACCCTGAGACTACATAGTGAATTCCAGGTCAGCCTGGGCTAGAGCAAGACACTACCTCGAACCCCCCAAAATAATAATAATAATTTTATTTATTTTCATGGAGAGAGAGAGAGAGAGAATGGGCCTCTTGCCACTGTAAAAAAAACTGCAGATGCATGCACTGCTTTGTGCATCTGGCTTTATGTGGGTACCGGGGAAGAAAGTTGGGGATCTCAGGCTTTACAGGCAAGTGTTTTTAACTGCTGAGCCATCTCCGCAGCCCCACAGTGACCTTTCATCAGGCACATGCTGGGCTCAAGCGCAGGGCAGCTGTCAGCGTGTGATGCTCTGAGCTGGCGAGAGTTCTTCTGGGGCGATAGAGCTGGGTTTCAGCTGCCCACTAGCTGTGGGACTCTGGAAAGTCCATTCACCTCTCTGATCTCTTTCTATACTTGTAAAGTAGCTTCCCCCCCCCCCACAGGTCACTGAGAAATTAGAAGAAATAAGCATTGTACTGAAATAACCTTTTAACAGTATGTGTAAAAATACCAACAAGAAAAGCTAATGAGGGGCTGGAGAGATGGCTTAGTAGCTAAAGTGTTTGCTTGCAAAGTCAAAGGACCTTGGTTTGATTCCCTGGGGCCCATGTAACCCAGATGCACAAGGTGGCACATGCGTCTGGAGTTTGTTTGCAGTGGCTGGAGGCCCTGGCGTGCCCATTCTCTCTCTCTCTCTCTCTGTCTGTCTGCCTCTTTCTCTCTCACTCTCTCTCAAAAATAAATCAATAAATAAAAAGCTAATGATTTAGGATGCCTGGTAAGGGCCATGGACTATCTTAATCGTTAAACCTGCCTCATATAATTTCCTGCTTACACCAGTCCATGGCACAAACCGGGATCCTGAGGCAGAAGGGTACCAGCCAGCCTGATGCTATGCTCTGCCTTTGGGATTTCCAGTTTCCCTGAATAATCCCGCATTTTACCATTAGCATTTGTCTTTCTGGTTTTTCCTGCTGGGAATAGGGTAGGACCTGGACAGGATTGCAGGGCGGCCAGGGCGAGGCTCTGTGCAGTGTGTGTGCTGGGCTGGGGACAGCAGGAAGTCTCTGCTCTCCATCCTCTGAGCCCAGATCCCCTTGAGGGTCTCTAGTGGGTCCACAAGGAGCTCAGGCAAGGGCTTCCCTCCTCTGCCCAAGCCCCCAGCATCCTTAGCCGTCTAAATCCCATGCGGGGCAGCTGGGATCTCTGGCCATCACCGTGGCTGCTGTCAGAGTAATTACCACCTAGAAACCGAGGGATCATCTGTACTTAAGAGGAGGGACAACCGAGCCCCCGGGGACAGGGGAAATGAACTGTGGACACAGCAGGCCTCCTCTTTTAGCCAAGGGTCCATGCCATCAGATCCCCCCGAGCCTGCATCTCTACAGTGGAGGATGGCAAAACCACTGGAACCTTTCTGAGCACCTGGCAGGCGCCTGCCACCAGCATCACCAAGTCCATCTCCATCTTCATGCCAGTGTGCACGGGGGCTGCGCCTTCTGACCCTGTGTTACAGGTGGAGAACGGAGAATGAAGGCTCAGCCAATCCTGCTGACCATGACAATAGCTCATGACATTCACCACAGACATGCAAGGTCACAGCACGGATGCAGTGACTGTGTGTGTGTGTTATCACAGCCAACCCTCCCAGCAGCCCTTGGAGACTCCATCACTCACCTTTCTTGGTGGAGGCTCAAGAGAGGTTGAGCGGCTCTTCCAAGAGACACACAGGCCCTCTCTCACCCAGTGAGGATGGCAACCCACACGGGACTGCTTCTAGAGTCTCTTCACTCCTGCCTTTTCTTTCTTGTTTATTTTTATTTACTTGAGAACAACAGAGAGAGAGAGAATGGGCGCGCCAGGGCTTCCAGCCACTGCAGATGAACTCCAGATGCATGCGCCCCCTTGTGCATCTGGCTAACATGGGTCCTGGGGAATCGAGCCTCGAACCGGGGTCCTTAGGCTTCACAGGCAAGCGCTTAACCGCTAAGCCATCTCTCCAGCCCCACTCCTGCCTTTTGACGTGAACGATCCCTGCCCATCCACCCCAAGAGACCCATGGAAAGCGCCAAAGGTTTCACCAGCTTGAGAGAACTTTGCAAATGCAAAAGGATTTCTTCCACCTCTAAAAGCAAGAAAGCAAACAAACAAAACAAATAAACAAGCAAAAATACGGCCATGGTGGCACACATCTCTTTTTTTTTTTTTTTCAAGGTAGGGTCTCATTCTAGCTCAAAACAAACAAACAAAAATATTTCTTATTTTAGGGTGCTACTGGGAAAAAAGGGAAAATGCTAGAACCTATCCTGCAGCCAGTTAGCCAGTTTGCCAGGTGACCTCTGATAGGTTAATAAAAAGGGGGCTGCTTCTCCTCCCTGTGCCTAGTGAAGAAATTACATTTCCTGCAGTCTTACTGTCCCTGGATCACAGGAAGCATTTTTTTTACTCTTAAACCCCCTTGTTCCTCTGTTGAAGCCATGGGGTCCACTTACTCCCATGGTTATTTAACTACTGGGAAGAACCATGCTCAGAGAGGTTAGGTGACCTGCCCAAGGTCACACAGCCCGTAGACGGCGAGTCTGGATTTGAAACCAGATCTGTTGGCTCTCCAGCCCTGCTTGGCACACTGCCCCCATCACCCCGTCGCCGCCGTAGGAGAGCCTTGCCCCCGAGGGCTCTGGGATTCCATGTCGGCTCAGAGCCTCTCTCTCTCTTCTTCTTCTCCCCAGATCCTTCTCCTCCCACCACCTTTCCATGGCCTCCATCATGGTGGTTGACTCCGCGGGCTTCCAGAACCCCCGGCACCAGGGCAAGGACCGGGCTGCCACCTTCGAGGAGCTGTGCCACAATTATGCCCACGAGCGCTTGCAGCTGCTGTTCTACCAGCACACCCTGGTCTCCAGGCTGCAGCGGTACCGCGAGGTAGGCGGGGGGTGGGGAGGATGGGTGGGAATCCTGCCCGAGCACCCAATTTACTGAGCGCCTAGTAAGCACTGGGCTTGAGTGGTCGGTGTTGACCTGAGTCCTCAGTTCCACGCTGAGCCCATGGAGCAAGCCTTACTCTTGCTTTGGCTTTTGAGGTTTCTGCCATCATAGACAGACAGACAGACAGACAGACAGACAGACAGACACACGCACGCACACACACACATGGAGAGAGAGAGAGAGAGGGAGAACAAAGTCCAAGATGAAGGTTCTAGTAGGTTGGGGGCTGCTTCCTGCTTCTAACAATGGTGCCTTGGGCTGGAGGGATGGCTTAGTGGTTTGAGAGAGAAGGAAAGAAGCAGGAAGAATAAACACGCCAGGGCTCCTGCTACTGCGAAGAAACTCCAGACACGTGCGCTATTTTGTGCATCTGGCTTCACGTGGGTACTGGGGAATCGAACCCGGGTCATTAGGTTTTTCAGGCAAGCGCCTTAACCACTGAGTCATCTCTCCAGCCCCCATTCTGGTTTCTTTTAACGTCAACTATTACCATCCATGCTTTCTGCTTGCCTCTTCTTGCCCTAAATACTCAACGTAGCACTTAACACTCAGCCTAGCACTGAGTACTCACGCTGGAGGCACCATTAACGGAAGGCAACTTCAACAATTGTGGGGAAGGATGGTGGTGATGGTCACCCAGCAGTGTGGACGCAACCAGCACATTGATGTCTATATTTACATGTTTGTTTATTTTATTTTATTTAATATTTTTGTTTGTTTATTTATTTATTTGAGAGCGACAGACAGAAGGAGGCAGAGAGAGAGAGAGAGAGAGAATAGGCGCGCCAGAGCTCCCAGCCTCTGTAAACGAACTCCAGATGCGTGCGCCCCCTTGTGCATCTGGCTAACGTGGGTCCTGGGGAATCGAGCCTCGAACTGGGGTCCTTAGGCTTCACAGGCAAGCGCTTAACCGCTAAGCCATCTCTCCAGCCCTGTTTGTTTATTTTTAAATTTTTATTTATTTATGAGAGAGAGAGGGAGGGAGGGAGAGAGAGAGAGAGAGAGAGAGAATGGGCACGCCAAGGCCTCCAGCCACTGCAAATGAACTCCAGACGCATGCACCCCCTTGTGCATCTGGCTAACATGGGTCCTGGGGAATCGAACCTGTGTCCTTTGGCTTTGCAGGCAAGCGCCTTAACCGCTAAGCCATTTCTCCAGCCCTGATGTATACATTTAAAAGTGACCCAAGGGCCAGAGGTTGTGATATCTATAATGCTATGTACATGTTACTACAGTGTCGAAACAGGATGTTTGGAAAGAATGACTTAACAGGGACGGAGGGCCTCATATCATTTCCAGCCTCACTCCACTCACCCAGGGAAGCAACGTGTACATTCTGTGATTTTTCAGGAAGGTGTTCCAGTGCACTTTGACCTCCCAGAGTCCTCCCCAGGAGCTACGGTGGCCGTTGTGGATCAGAATCCTTCCCAGGTAACAGGAGACCCCAGGCACCTCAGACAAGCAGACTTTTTAAAGTGAAACACCAGCAAATTCCAGGCTCGAAGCTGCCAGTTTTACAATTTGTTCACCCAGAATCCCCTAGGAATTGTGACAGACACAGGCGCTGGGGACCCAGCTCCAGACCCTGTGCTGACGGGCCTGGGAGGGGTGGCCCGCCGCTTGGAGCTGTGTCCTGTGCTTGGGAACCGGCTCGATGATGATGTGCTGACGTCTTAGAGCAGATCTGAACCCCAGGGACTGTCGGCCAAGCTGATCTTCAGGGCCTCCGTCCATTCCTCACCTGGAATGGGCTGGTGCTCAGTTGAGACCCGGGCTCTTGGTGTGTGAAGAATGGGGAAGCGAATGTCTTTGGGGACAGACAGGCCTAATGTGGGGGATACCGAAGTCCTCACCTCTCTTTTGTCATGCCCACAGCCCAGTTACTGACCCCTGGTTTGTATCTCACCTCGTGCTTATCCTAGACCCTTAAACTTGATTTTCTTTTTAAAGTTTTTATTTATTTTTGCTCTTTGGAAAGTTCTAGGGCTATGTAGCTTCCCAGGCTCGGGGCCAGTCTTGGTGGCCTTAACCCCCATGCCTTCACTTCTCTGAGCCTCAGTTTCCTCTTTTGCAACACAGGAGGGTGTTTTTCCCTGTGGGGGTAGAGGAGGGTGTGCACCCCAATGAGATATTGACAGAAAGCGCCTGTTGTCTATCTTGGCCAGAGGGGTCCTGTAAGCGGCTTTTCTCCTGCCATTGGACACACCGGTCTGCACTTCCCTCATTCCTTGTCCCTTGTGGGCCAGTGGTCATCTCCAGCTCTCTCCTCCTGGTCACTGTGAGCCACACCTGTTACTGCAAAGCCCACTTCCCTGGAGGCTGTGGCGAGGGGCTGCCACACACAGGTTCCCTCCTCACCCAGCCTCCCTACCTGTCCTGTACCTGCCAAGGGGGTAACTCAAAGGTATCAGCTGGGGAAGATGGAGTAGTCACAAGGCCACAGTGCTGTGGCTTCCGGGGACCACCAGAGGATGGACCGCTCTTCAGCTTGATCCCAATGAGGAAGCCCATGGTGAAGTTCCAGGGTTCCGAGAATCCAGGCTCAGCTCTGCTCTGGGACCCACCATGGGACCCTGGAGATGTCCCCTGCCCACCAGGCCTTAGAGGGGTTAGACCAGTGTTTCCTAGGCAGGAGGCCAGTGGTGCTTTAACACTGACAGCTGCCCATGCTGAGAAGAGCTGGGCCCACGACCTCCACGTGTTCTCAGCTCCGGGTCTCCCTATGAGCAAAAGCCTATCTTCTGAGGCAGTTACTATGACTAGTGGCCAGAGTTAAAATTCTATGTCTGTGATGGAATCAAGTTCATATTGTCCCCTAGAATGTTCTTGGAGTGCTGGTTTCTTTTTGCAAAATTCATTCATTTATTTATGAGAGAGAGAGAGAGAGAATTGGTATGCCAGGGCCTCCAGCCACTGCAATTGAATTCTAGACGTGTGTGCCACATTGTGTGCATGTGCAACCTTGTGCACATGTGTCACCTTGTGCATCTGGCTTACATGGGCTCTGGGGAGTTGGACCTGGGTCCTTAGGATTCATAGGCCAGCACCTAAGCCATCTCTCCAGCCCCAATACTGATCTCTTTAAATATATTCCCCCCAAGATTTGAGTATAGTAAAACACTTTAGACTTCCGAGAGGAAGTGGCATGGCTCTATGTTCAGGTGAACCACTTGTGTGTATCTGGAAAGATGGAAATGGAAACAGGCTTCTCCTTGTTGCACCCTCACAGTAGTCCTCAGGTGGGGAAGGAGGCTCAGAGAGGTACAGTAAGTGTCCCAAGGTCACACGAGGAGTCAGGAGAGGCAGCATTCAGACTCCTTGCGAGGCAGATGCTGTTGCTGTCTTCTGGCTTTGACACGGAGGGTCTTGGGGTGAATGGGAGCAGGTGTGTCTGAGTCCCAATGGTTTAGACCCAGACCCACCCCTCCTCCGTTCCTTGTTTGTGGGAAGAGAAATTCGGCACTGGCCTCTGCTGGGATTAGGGCATCTCAGCACACGTGGGGTCTCCCTCCAGGTCCACTCCGCAGCCGGAGGAGACACCGGGGATGCCAAGGGCCTTTTCTGGGTCTTGGATGAGGAAGTCCGGATGGAGCACTGCAGCGCCAGCACGGTGCTTGAGCGTCTGCGAGCCGCCTTTGAGAAGAAGGGGGCTGGGGCCGAAGGTAAGGGGGGCCAGGGGTGGGCACAGGGGCTGATTGAGGCCGGGAGTTGGAATTCGTTGCATCCGCTAGGAAAATCTCCGAGAAGGCCTGCACAGAGGCTGAGCGCGCAGACATGTATATGTCTCTGTGAGTGTTCTCTCTTTGCCGCTCATGTTAAGGGACTGACAGCTACGTGGTCCTGGGCCCTGTCCTGTATGTAGTGAGCGCTCTGAAAAAGCCCGTGTCCTGGAGGGGGAAAAATCAATGGAACAGCTCACAGACAAGCACATGTGTACTGGAAGAAATGGGGGTTCTGGAAAACGGAGGAGGAACCTCAGTCATCCAAAAATATCTAGGAAGCAAATCCCAGAAATACACAGGCGTTGGCCCACAGAGCTCTCGTGAATCTCTGCCTCCCGTGGGAACTGCACCATGAGTAAATCCTGCCAGCCGCTGTCCCTCTGCGAGATGGCAGTAATGATCAAAAGTAGCAAAGGAGGGCTGGAGAGATGGCCCAGTGGTTAAGGCACTTGCTTGCAAAGCCAAAGGACCCAGGCTCAGTTCCTCAGTGCCCATCTAAAGCCAGATGCACAAGGTGGTACGTGTGTCTGGAGTTCATTTGCAGTGGCTGGAGGTCCTGCCTCACCCCCCTCTTTCTCTCCCTCATCTCTTAAATAAATAGATAAGTAAAATATTTTAAAAAGTAGCAAAGGAGGGCTGGAGAGATGGCTCAGCAGTTAAGGCACTTGCCTGCAGAACCTAATTTGAATCCCCAGAACCCACAGTGGCTGGTGGCCCTAGCTCGCCCAATATAATTTTCTCCCTCTCCTCTGTCTCTCAAATAAATAATCAATAAAAAAATATTTTTTAAAAAGAAGCAAAGGGGCCAGAGAGATGGCTTAGCAGTTAAGCATTTGCTTGCAGAGGCAAAAGACCCAGGTTCAATTCTCCAGGACCCACGTAAGCCAGATGCACATGACACATGCATCTGGAGTTCGTTTGCAGCGGCTGGTTGCCCTGGTGTGTTCATTCTCTCTCCCTCTCCCCCACCCTCTCTGTCTCTTTGAAATAAATAAAATATATATTTTAAAAAGTAGCAAAGGAGTCGCATGAGGAAAGACACTCTAATGTGTGCAAAGAGGTAGACGCCCCCTCTTATTCAGACCCATCGCCCCTCGACTCCGCCCAGTACTCTGTGTGAAGCCGTTAGCTGGGCAGGACCCCGGCTCGCTGTACATCTCCTCCGAAGCCTTTCCAAGCTCTGAGCGCCTCGCTGAGTGTCACTGTGCTGTCTGCCACCGTTCTCCCCCTCCGCTGTGTGAGAGGCCCTGGGGCAGGACACACTTCCGTCCTGCTCATCCGCGCCTGTGACCCAGGTGCCCCCAACATAGCAAGTGCTCTGGGGCTATCTGCCATCTTTCTTCCTCCTTCTCCTCACTTTTTCATTCTAATGTGCTGTGCTTGGTTCCCTTTGAGTGCATGCGGGAGTTGACTCTCCAAAGTCATACATCATGGTATTTAAAAGGGTCCAATTGGACTCTATGATGTTTGGAGATGGATCTTTTGGAAAGCAATTTTGGAAGTCAGATTTAATTTGCTCATTAGGGGAGAGCCTCCAGGACAGAATCCTGTTGGCTTTAATGAGGAGAGCAAGGGCCAGCGTGTGCGTGCACACACACACACACACACACACACGCACACGCACGTGTGCACCCACACTCCTGCCATGTTGTGATACAGCCTGAGTTGGGCCTATAACTGGCTGGTTGACCCTCTGTCCTCCAAAACTATGGGGCTAAACCCTTCTTTCATTTACAAAGGAGCTTACCTGGGCTGGAGAGATGCCTTAGCAGTTAAGGCATTTGCCTGCAAAGCCAAAAGGACCCAAGTTCGGTTCCCCTGTGTACCCACATAAAGCCAGATGCACAAGGGGGCGCATGCGTCTGCAGTTCATTTGCAGTGGCTGGAGGCCCTGGCGTGCCCATTCTTTCTCTCTCTCCCTCTTTCCCTGCCAATTAAATTAACTTAAATTTATAAAGGAGCTTGCCTTAGATATTTTTGTAATAGTAACACAAACGGAACAGTGCACAAATACATTACTCTCTCAGCTTGTCCCCAAACATGCCGAGCACAGCCCCGCCCCGGGGACCGGGCGCCGGCAGTTCTTCCACGTGGGATGCTCTCCCACTCCATTCTAGCGCAGTGGGCTTTCTCACTTGGGTCTTGGGGCCTCCCTGACCATCTCGTGTAAAATAAATAAGTCCCCATTATCTGCCCTCTCGTCTGTCATTCCTCTTCTTCCTTCCTTTCATTCTCTTCTTCCTTTTCTTCTCCTTTTCCTCCTCCTCCTCCTTCTTTTTGGTGTTTTAAAGTAGGCCTTCACTGTATCACAGGCTGACCTGGAATTCACTATGTGGTCTCAGGGTGGCCTCGAACTCACAGCTATCCTCCTACCTCTGCCTCCTGAGTACTGGGATTAAAGGTGTGCGCCACCACACCCAGTTCCCACTCTTTTTCTACGCTCCATTCCATCTGACATCATGTACTTTCTCTTTAGCCTTACCGTATCAGGGGGATGCCAGGTCCTTGGTGCTGGGAGCTGGGCTGGTCACCTCTCTGAGGCAGCTCCAAGGTGCCCTTGACATTGGATACAGAATTGACAAATATGGGAAACCCAGTGATTCAGGACCCACTGAAATAACGGTCTCCAGTGAAACATCTTCTGGATCCCAACTTTAGAGCAAGAGACTGAAATTAGGGTCAGAAGGGGAAGAGAGGCATCTTGCAGAGTCATATCTCTTTCACTCTGAAGCCAAAGCCATCTCTCCAGCCCTGTTTGTTATTTTTAAATTTTTATTTATTTATGAGAGAGAGAGAGAGAGAGAGAGAGAGAGAGAGAGAATGGGCACGCCAAGGCCTCCAGCCACTGCAAATGAACTCCAGACGCATGCGCCCCCTTGTGCATCTGGCTAACATGGGTCCTGGGGAATCGAACCTGTGTCCTTTGGCTTTGCAGGCAAGCGCCTTAACTGCTAAGCCATTTCTCCAGCCCTGATGTATACATTTAAAAGTGACCCAAGGGCCAGAGGTTGTGATATCTATAATGCTATGTACATGTTACTACAGTGTCGAAACAGGATGTTTGGAAAGAATGACTTAACAGGGACGGAGGGGCCTCACATCATTTCCAGCCTCACTCCGCTCACCCGGGGAAGCAACGTGTACATTCTGTGATTTTTCAGGAAGGTGTTCCAGTGCACTTTGACCTCCCAGAGTCCTCCCCAGGAGCTACGGTGGCCGTTGTGGATCAGAATCCTTCCCAGGTAACAGGAGACCCCGGGCACCTCAGACAAGCAGACTTTTTTTAAGTGAAACACCAGCAAATTCCAGGCTCGAAGCTGCCAGTTTTGCACTTTGTTCACCCAGAATCCCCTAGGAATTGTGACAGACACAGGCGCTGGGGACCCAGCCCCAGACCCTGTGCTGCCGGGCCTGGGAGGGGTGGCCCGCCGCTTGGAGCTGTGTCCTGTGCTTGGGAACCGGCTCGATGATGATGTGCTGACATCTTAGAGCAGATTTGAACCCCAGGGACTGTCGGCCAAGCTGATCTTCAGGGCCTCTGTCCATTCCTCACCTGGAATGGGCTGGTGCTCAGTTGAGACCCGGGCTCTTGGTGTGTGAAGAATGGGGAAGCAAATGTCTTTGGGGACAGACAGGCCTAATGTGGGGGATACCGAAGTCCTCACCTCTCTTTTGTCATGCCCACAGCCCAGTTACTGACCCCTGGTTTGTATCTCACCTCATGCTTATCCCAGACCCTTAAACTTGATTTTCTTTTTAAGGTTTTTATTTATTTTTGCTCTTTGGGAAGTTCTAGGGCTATGAAGCTTCCCAGGCTCGGGGCCAATCTTGGTGGCCTTAACCCTCATGCCTTCACTTCTCTGAGCCTCAGTTTCCTCTTTTGCAACACAGGAGGGTGTTTTTCCCTGTGGGGGGAGGGGAGGGTGTGCACTCCAATGAGATATTGACAGAAAGGGCCTGTTGTCTATCTTGGCCAGAGGGGTCCTGTAAGCGGCTTTTCTCCTGCCATTGGACACACCGGTCTGCACTTCCCTCATTCCTTGTCCCTTGTGGGCCAGCGGTCACCTCCAGCCCTCCTCCTGGTCACTGTGAGCCACACCTGTTACTGCAAAGCCCACTTCCCTGGAGGCTGTGGCGAGGGGCCGCCACACATGGGTTCCCTCCTCACCCAGCCTCCCTACCTGTACTGTACCTGCCAAGGAGATAACTCAAAGGTATCAGCTGGGGAAGATGGAGTAGTCACAAGGCCACAGTGCTGTGGCTTCCGGGGACCACCAGAGGATGGACCGCTCTTCAGCTTGATCCCAATGAGGAAGCCCATGGTGAAGTTCCAGGGTTCTGAGAATCCAGGCTCGGCTCTGCTCTGGGACCCACCATGGGACCCTGGAGCTGTCCCGTGCCCACCAGGCCTTAGAGGGGTTAGACCAGTGTTTCCTAGGCAGGAGGCCAGTGGTGCTTTAACACTGACAGCTGCCCATGCTGAGAAGAGCTGGGCCCACGACCTCCACGTGTTCTCAGCTCCGGGTCTCCCTATGAGCAAAAGCCTATCTTCTGAGGCAGTTACTATGACTAGTGGCCAGAGTCAAAATTCCATGTCTGTGATGGAATCAAGTTCATATTCTCCTCTAGAATGTTCTTGGAGTGCTGGTTTCTTTTTGCAAAATTCATTCATTTATTTATGAGAGAGAGAGAGAGAGAGAGAGAGAGAGAGATAGAGAATTGGTATGCCAGGGCCTCCAGCCACTGCAATCGAATTCTAGACGTGTGTGCCACGTTGTGTGCACGTGCAACCTTGTGCACATGTGTCACCTTGTGCATCTGGCTTACGTGGGTTCTGGGGAGTTGGACCTGGGTCCTTAGGATTCATAGGCCAGCACCTTAACCTCTAAGCCATCTCTCCAGCCCCAATACTGATCTCTTTAAATATATTCCCCCCAAGACTTCAGTATAGTAAAACACTTTAGACTTCCGAGAGGAAGTGGCATGGCTGTAAGTTCAGGTGAACCACCCCCCTGTGTGTATCTGGAAAGATGGAACTGGAAACAGGCTTCTCCTTGTTGTACCCTCACAGTAGTCCTCAGGTGGGGAAGGAGGCTCAGAGAGGTACAGTAAGTGTCCCAAGGTCACACGAGGAGTCAGGAGAGGCAGCATTCAGACTCCTTGCGAGGCAGATGCTGTTGCTGTCTTCTGGCTTTGACACGGAGGGTCTTGGGGTGAATGGGAGCAGGTGTGTCTGAGTCTCAATGGTTTAGACCCAGACCCACCCCTCCTCCGTTCCTTGTTTGTGGGAAGAGAAATTCGCCACTGGCCTCTGCTGGGATTAGGGCATCTCAGCACACGTGGGGTCTCCCTCCAGGTCCACTCCGCGGCCGGAGGAGACACCGGGGACGCCAAGGGCCTTTTCTGGGTCTTGGATGAGGAAGTCCGGATGGAGCGCTGCAGCGCCAGCACGGTGCTCGAGCGTCTGCGAGCCGCCTTTGAGAAGAAGGGGGCTGGGGCCGAAGGTAAGGGGGGCCAGGAGTGGGCACAGGGGCTGATTGAGGCCGGGAGTTGGAATTCGTTGCATCGCTAGGAAAATCTCCGAGAAGGCCTGCACAGAGGCTGAGCGCGCAGATATGTATATGTCTCTGTCAGTGTTCTACTCCGGAGTTTGCCGCTCATGTTAAGGGACTGACAGCTACGTGGTCCTGGGCCCTGTCCTGTATATAGTGAGTGCTCTGAAAAGGCCCGTGTCCTGGAGGGGGAAAAATCAATGGACCAGCTCACAGACAAGCACATGTGTACTGGAAGAAATGGGGGTTCTGGAAAACGGAGGAGGAACCTCAGTCATCCAAAAATATCTAGGAAGCAAAGCCCAGAAATACACAGGCGTTGGCCCACAGAGCTCTCGTGAATCTCTGCCTCCCGTGGGAACTGCACCATGAGTAAATCCTGCCAGCCGCTGTCCCTCTGCGAGATGGCAGTAATGATCAAAAGTAGCAAAGGAGGGCTGGAGAGATGGCCCAGTGGTTAAGGTACTTGCTTGCAAAGCCAAAGGACCCAGGCTCAGTTCCTCAGTGCCCATCTAAAGCCATATGCACAAGGTGGTACGTGTGTCTGGAGTTCATTTGCAGTGGCTGGAGGTCCTGCCTCACCCCCTCTTTCTCTCCCTTATCTCTTAAATAAATAAATAAGTAAAATATTTTAAAAAGTAGCAAAGGAGGGCTGGAGAGATGGCTCAGCAGTTAAGGCACTTGCCTGCAGAACCTAATTTGAATCCCCAGAACCCACAGTGGCTGGTGGCCCTAGCTCACCCAATATAATTTTCTACCTCTCCTCTGTCTCTCAAATAAATAATCAATAAAAAATATTTTTAAAAAAGAAGCAAAGGGGCCAGAGAGATGGCTTAGCAGTTAAGCATTTGCTTACAGAGGCAAAAGACCCAGGTTCAATTCTCCAGGACCCACGTAAGCCAGATGCATATGACACATGCATCTGGAGTTCGTGTGCAGCGGCTGGATGCCCTGGCGTGCTCATTCTCTCTCCCTCTCCCTCACCCTCTCTGTCTCTTTGAAATAAATAAAATATATATTTTAAAAAGTAGCAAAGGAGTCGCCTGAGGAAAGACACTCTAATGTGTACAAAGAGGTAGATGCCCCCTCTTATTCAGACCCATCGCCCCTCGACTCCGCCCAGTACTCTGTGTGAAGCCGTTAGCTGGGCAGGACCCCTACTCGCTGTACATCTCCTCCGAAGCCTTTCCAAGCTCTGAGCGCCTCGCTGAGTGTCGCTGTGCTGTCTGCCACCGTTCTCCCCCTCCGCTGTGTGAGAGGCCCTGGGGCAGGACACACTTCCGTCCTGCTCATCCGCGCCTGTGACCCAGGTGCCCCCAACATAGCAAGTGCTCTGGGGCTATCTGCCATCTTTCTTCCTCCTTCTCCTCACTTTTTCATTCTAACGTGCTGTGCTTGGTTCCCTTTGAGTGCATGCGGGAGTTGACTCTCCAAAGTCGTACATCATGGTATTTAAAAGGGTCCAATTGGACTCTATGATGTTTGGAGATGGATCTTTTGGAAAGCAATTTTGGAAGTCAGATTTAATTTGCTCATTAGGGGAGAGCCTCCAGGACAGAATCCTGTTGGCTTTAATGAGGAGAGTAAGGGCCAGCGTGTGCGTGCACACACACACACACACACACACACACATGCACACGCACACGCACGTGTGCACCCACACTCCTGTCATGTTGTGATACAGCCTGAGTTGGGCCTATAACTGGCTGGTTGACCCTCTGTCCTCCAAAACTATGGGGCTAAACCCTTCTTTCATTTACAAAGGAGCTTACCTGGGCTGGAGAGATGCCTTAGCAGTTAAGGCATTTGCCTGCAAAGCCAAAAGGACCCAAGTTCAGTTCCCCTGTGTACCCACATAAAGCCAGATGCACAAGGGGGCGCATGCATCTGGAGTTCATTTGCAGTGGCTGGAGGCCCTGGCGTGCCCATTCTTTCTCTCTCTCCCTCTTTCCCTGCCAATTAAATTAAATTAAATTTATAAAGGAGCTTGCCTTAGGTATTTTTGTTATAGTAACACAAACGGAACAGTGCACAAATACATTACTCTCTCAGCTCGTCCCCAAACATGCCGAGCACAGCCCCGCCCCGGGGACCGGGCGCCGGCAGTTCTTCCACGTGGGATGCTCTCCCACTCCATTCTAGCGCAGTGGGCTTTCTCACTTGGGTCTTGGGGCCTCCCTGACCATCTCGTGTAAAATAAACAAGTCCCCATTATCTGCCCTCTCGTCTGTCATTCCTCTTCTTCCTTCCTTTCATTCTCTTCTTCCTTTTCTTCTCCTTTTCCTCCTCCTCCTTCTTCTTTTTCTTTTTGGTGTTTTAAAGTAGGCCTTCACTGTATCACAGGCTGACCTGGAATTCACTATGTGGTCTCAGGGTGGCCTCGAACTCATGGCTATTCTCTCTGCCTCCTGAGTACTGGGATTAAAGGTGTGCACCACCACACCCAATTCCCACTCTTTTTCTACACTCCATTCCATCTGACATCATGTACTTTCTCTTTAGCCTTACCGTATCAGGGGGATGCCAGGTCCTTGGTGCTGGGAGCTGGGCTGGTCACCTCTCTGAGGCAGCTCCAAGGTGCCCTTGACATTGGATACAGAATTGACAAATATGGGAAACCCAGTGATTCAGGACCCACTGAAATAACGGTCTCCAGTGAAACATCTTCTGGATCCCAACTTTAGAGCAAGAGACTGAAATTAGGGTCAGAAGGGGAAGAGAGGCATCTTGCAGAGTCATATCTCTTTCACTCTGAAGCCAAACCCATTGGTTGCTCTGACTTTGTCTCTTTTTTAAAAGTCTTTTTAAACAATATTTATTTACTTATTAGAGAGAGAGGGAGAAAGGGAGAGAGAGAAAGAGACAGATTGAATGGGTATGCCAGTATCTCTAGCCACTGCAAACAAACTCCAAACACATGTGCCACCTTGTGCATTTGGCTTTATGTGGGTACAATGGGAAATTGAACTTGGGTCCGGCAAGTTCCTTAATCGCTGAGCCATCTCTCCAGCCCTGACCCTGTCTCTTGCTCCCAAGACGCTTTGAGCCAGCATTCCCCCAAGAGTGGGTTGTGCGTTTCTTTGATTCATGATATTCAACCCAGTTTTAGACTGCACAAGAGTAAATGCTTTAAAGTATTGAACAATGACTTATTTTTGTACATGCTAGAAAATAAATAGAGCTTATATATCAGCCTTGCAAGAGAACACTTCTTTTTAAGTGAATGCGCTTGTAAAATGTGAGGCGCTTTAAACAAAATGCTGAGTGAATCACCTGCCAGGTGAACCATGGGTACACGTGGGGGGCTCGTGCAGGCCGTGTGTGCCTGACGTGCAGGTCACATGGGAAGTCGGGGTTTGATACTGGAGCTGCCTTGCCTCATTTCACTAACACAAGAAAGGTGGGTACCCAGAACTAATAGCCTTAAGCCATCTGGAAACACATTAATTAAAAAAAGAATTGTTCTAGAGGATGCAAACTGAATGTACAGTCTTCTAGACAGACCCCCACCCCAATATTCATACCACTGTATCTGCTTCCAGGGACCCCTGTCCTACGAGCCTGTGAGCAGCCCCTTCAGTGCGAGATCGCTCACCAGCTGGGCCAGGACCCTGTGCGCTATGACCTCTCGGGCTGGCTTCCCAGAGCCAAGCCCAACCTCTCGGCCCTCGATGCCCCACACATCCTCCAGCAGTCGAAAAGGTGAGATGGGCCAGGGCAGGCGACAGGGCACAGGCGTACATTCGAGGTGCTGTGCTTTCTTCTCCACGGGGAACACAGAGCCACAACCCCACGAGCGAGGGCTGGTCTGGAGATCTCTTCGGTAATGGGAGGAAGCACCGACACTCCCCGGTCCCGCGTCTCCCCGGGCCAGAGAGCGTCCAGCTGCAGGGCAGAGATGGCCTTCCAGGGAGGCAGCAGGGCAGCTGCGAAGCTGTGCTTTCTTATTTTGGCACTTTGCCTTTTGTTAAGTGTCTGAGGGGTGGTGTGAAGGGAATGGCTTTTATGGACATCCTAGAACCCGGGGAAGGGGGGGGGGAACATCATAAAACCAAAAGATAGGTTTTGTAGCATTAAAATAAAATAAAGCTGAGAGCCTTCCCTGGTCTTCATCCCAAAAGGGCTGGCACCAAGCCCGCCACAGGCCTGCTTCTACTGTCGCAGTTCATACACGGCACTTGCTTTATGTGGATGGGTGTGCACGGGCCTTCCAAGTTCAGGGCCGGAAATGGCAGGGGCAGAGCCTACAGACAAGACGAGAAGGAGGGGAGTGTCGTCGGTGGGCCCTGGATGAGGAAGGGGGCACAGTGGCTGCCCCCCCAGCGCCCTAATCCACATTAGTGTCAAATTAGCAACCCTGTGGCCTTAGCCCCACTGGGCAGATGAGAACAAAGAGGTCTCCAACGGTGAAGTGGTTTGCTTTTATTAAAAAAAAAATTATTTATTTATTTGAGAGAGAGAGAGAGAGAGAGAGAGAGGAGAGAGATAGAGAATGGGCGTGCCAGGACTTCTAGCCACTGCACAAGAACTCCAGATGCATATACCATCTTGTGTATCTGGCTTTAAGGGTACTGGGGAATCGAACCTGGGGTCCTTTGGCGTTGCCGACCAGCTCCTTAACCACTAAGCCATCTCTCCAGCCCCTGGTTTGCTTTTGATTGCAAACCTGGCATTGACGCTTGGGGGAATTCTGGGGTACTGTGGTCAGAGTTCACTGGAAACCTCAAACCAGGAGGGGATGTGAACTTACATCTCCTGCAGAGACCCAGGCAGGGGATAAGGCAGAAGGAGGGTTTAGTGAGCCCACAGGGAACCTCATAGGAACCCAGGACAGGTGGGTTCAAACCTGGCTCTGTCCCTTGTCCCCCAGGTGACAGTGGGCAGATAACTTTCTCTCCTCTGGGGAGGGGGCGGGGTTGGCTGGTTTCTTTGCAACAAAGGTTGGACCCATAACTACATCGGGCAGCTGGAGCTCAGCTCTGGAGCCAAGACGGCGCTCAGCCTCTTGCAAGCCACAAAGCCTGGGCCTCACTGTCATAGACCAGGGAACGGGAGTGATGGATGGCCCAAACCTTGATGTTGCATACAAGGCTTTGGTAATGTGAAATGGCAGGTGGCTTATGATGGAACCTGGCTCACAGCAGGCTCCTAATACATATCTTGTTCCTTTCTGCTTGAGATCCTGTGGCTCAAGAGTGAGGTGTGTTGAGTCAGGGAAGGGTAAGGCAAAATCTTACTGAACAGGTGGCAGCCCCCAGTTCCGGCATTCCCAGGGGCTTTCTGGGAAGGAGGAATAGCAAATGCGGTCTCACTTCCAGGGTAGGGGCAAAATACCAGAGATCCAGTCAGGGTAAAGCCTATTCAAATGGTTGGAGAATATTCCAGAAGCTATCTGCGGGGTTTAGCGTGGGTTATCTGGAGAGCAAGCCCATGCTTGATCTTAGAGCCATGTAGCTCTGTAGCCAGGAGCCCTGGGTGCACCAACATCCTGTGTTCAGTACTGAGACTTTTGGGCTCCATTTCCAGCCCCAGGGAGGCCCTGAGGACTTTCTAGAAGGTTCTTATGGAACCCTCAAGTTTCAGAAGCACTGTTTTGAGCAAAGCCTTTGATATTTGGGGACCTGGAGCTCTCTGACGATATCAGGGAACTTGCTCAAGGTCACATGATAAATTAAAAAGAATCAAAGGCTTCCATTTAAGCTCGAAGATACAGCCATTCAGATATGGATGCCAGGGCTAGGCTGGGAGTTCCTGGCCCTGAGCTGGCAGGCAGGCCGTCTTCTTTCCCCGGGGGCCACTGTCTTCACTCCAGGCCCGTCTCCCGGCTGCTCTCAGCTGCCTGCCAGCGTTTGGTTTCAACACGTGGATGTGCGAGCGTTTGTACGGCCCAGTCACCTGCTCATGAACTCCGCCCTCGGCAAACATCTCTGGCCCCTGCAAGCGGCACTCATTTCCTCAGAGTTCATATTGTCGAGTCAGCCGCCAATAGATGGCATCCTGAATCTTCAGGGACCGGGGCTGGGGTGGGACTTTGACTTTCTGGGGATGAGTAAAGATGCCTGAATTCTTCTTAGGAGGGGACAGGGCTTGCAGAACCTGGAAGGCATCAGGCTTCTGACTCCCAGTCAGCTCTTTGGGGATAGCAGCTTCTGTTAGCCACCACCACCTTCTTCTTCCTTCCTTCCTTCCTTTCCTCCCCTTTCTTCCTCTTTCTCTCTCTGTCTTTATTTCCCTAAACAGAGGGCAAGCCAAGCTGGCTTTATTAGAGAACATGTGTAAAGGGACCCATCCCAGTCATTTTTTTTATTTTTAAAATATTTTATTTATTTGAAAGAGATGGAGAGAGTGGGGGAAGAGAAGAGAGAGAGAGAGAAAGAGGCAGATAGAGAAAATGGGCACGCCAGGGCCTCCAGCCACTGCAAATGAACTCCAGACGCATGTGCCACCTTGTGCATCTGGCTTACATGGATACTGGGGAATTGAACTTGGGTCTTAATGCTTAGTGGGTAAGCTCCTTAACCACTGAGCCATCTCTTCAGCCCACGGGACCTGCCACTCTTATCGTGTCTTAGAACCATTTCTTCGCTGCTTCTTGGTTGTAAGCCAGAGCATTTCATTATTATCATACAACTCCAGAAAGAAAAAAAAAAAAAATCCCAGTTCAGGCAGTGAGCTATTCGTTCCTGCGTGAAATGGAGAGCTAGCACCTACTGTGTGCATGAAACAGAGAGCTAGTGCCTACTGTGTGCTAGCCTTGCTCTAGGAGTCCCAGACACGGCTGCACGTCTAAGGCCGTGGTGGCATCATAGGCTTGCTGAAGGATTCCCATAGGGGGAAATCTCACTGTCAGGGGAGGAGAGAGCGGCTGTGGGGAGGGGAGAGGGAGAAGGGAGATGAGGAAGAGGCTGGCATTTGTCACGAGTGAAGGCTCCGTGGGCAGATGGGGCTGTGAACAGAGGACAGCAGCGGGAAGCAGGGAGTCATGCCTTCCTCTCCCATACCAGGTGGCTTCCCAGGGTCCTCACCAGTCTTCTCTCTCTGCCCTCCTGCCCACCAGGGAGGAGCTACGGAGCCTCTTCCAGCCCCGGGCCAACCTGCCGCCCGTGTGCAGGGCTGTGGCAGGCCTGGAGGGCAGCTCCCAGCAGGCCGCGCACAGAAGCCGCGTGGTCAGGAGGACGTTTGCCAGCAGCTTTGCGGCGGTCAAGAGGAAAGCCCCGTGTGTCCAGATCAAGCTGCAGATGGTGAGTGACGGCGGACCCTTCCGCCAGGCTGTTCATCTCCCCCTCGTCACCTCCAACCTGCCTGGTAAATTGGAGGGGTGGGCTCCACCCCATGCTCTGCACAGCAGGACGTGAGGGCTTCAAGCCTCAGGGAAGCTTGGCCATGACCAGGAAGCGACTCAGGCTACTTGTGGTTGAAGTGAGGGTTCTGAGCCAAGCTGTGGGCTCCATCTTGTCCAAGCTGACTTCTAGTAGACCAGTTCCCTCTGCCTTCCCCCCGCCCCCCCATGCCGCTCTCTCACATTGGATGGAAACATGGCACGCAGCCTGGCAACATGCACCTGTGAGCCAGAGAGAGCTCCTGATGGGTCAGTAGCCAGGCTGAGCCCAGTGAGAAAGAACAACGGGCTGGATCCTAGGCAGGATGTGTTTAAGGAAGCACATCACAGTGTGAAATCCCTGAAGAACGAAGCCCTGGGTTCTATTTCGTGGTGCCTCTGTTGATGGACTTTGTGACCTGGGGCCACTCACTGGCCTTTCCTGTGCCTCAGTTTCCCCATCTTCCTCAATGAGGACTCTAATATGAAAGACATCTTATTTTTCCTGAGTACTAGTAAGAATGGAAGTGAGAGGTGCTGGCTGTCAGATACGGGGGCCCCACAAAAATGACCGGGCCAGGCTATGCGTATGTTCGGGGAGTGTCCAGACCCCTGTCCACCTCCTGGGAAGTAGCCGGTCCTGATTTTCCTCTCTGCTTGGTCCCAGGATGCATTGGTCAACCTGGTGCGACGGTCTCAGCTTCACTTTGTCCACTGTCTGATGCCAATTTCGGCGGTGGAGATCAAGGGCGGGCAGGGGACTCCATCGCCACCATGTCCTGGAAGAGAGCAACGAGGAGCCGATGAGACCCCTGCTCTGGACGTCCCGGCACTGAGGGTCCAGCTCGCGGGCTCTCACATCCTGGAGGCGTTGCGACTGCACAGGGCAGGTGAGGCATCAGGGGGCAGAGCGCCTTGTCTCTGAGCCCTGTGGACCTGGAAGCCGCAGACAGGAGCACCTACTGTGTGTCATGAGCCTTGTGTGCAGACCACAGCAGCTCCGTGAGAAAGGGGTGGGTGGGTGGGTGGGGACTTCATTTGCCTTAGAAAGCAATGGAAGTTTAGAGAGGTGAAGATCTGGCTTAAGGTCACGCCGGGACATAGCAGAGCCTGGATTTAAACCAGGTCCCCATGCATCCGAAGCCCACGCGGCTTCTGGAACTCTTCCTAGCTTCTGGAGAGCTAGCGCCCCTTTTTCCCCCAAAAAATTATTGAACTGCAAGGAGGGAGGGAGAGAGAGAGAGAGAGAGAGAGAGAGAGATGAATGGGCACGCCAGGGCCTCCAGCCACTGCAAATGAACTCCAGATGCATGCTCCATGTTGTGTATCTGGGGCTCTACGTGGGTACCAGGGATTCGAACTCAGGCCATCAGTCTTTACAAGCAAGCGCATTTAATGGCTGAGCCACCCCTCCAGCCCCAACGGCTCCTCCTTACACATCTATCTTGGGAAAAGTGTCCTTTCCATGAAGAGCAGCAGTTTGCCGGTTAAGCCGCCTGGGTCAGTTTGAGAAGTCGGTGCAGCCCCAGGAAAGGACGGCAGGAGGCTGTAGGGAGTCACAACACACACGGAGCGTAAGAGGCTCATGGTGCCCGAGGACGTTTCTATTCTCAGGAGGTGGCGAGGCCTTCCGGAGGAGGCAACGTCTACCAGGCTCTCAAAGTGTGTGGATCAGATCCCCTCTAGGAGGTGCAGGAGAGGGAACGTTAGCGGAAGACTCAGCGAGGAACAGACCAGGCAGTTGTAAAGAGGAGCGGGGCTCCAGTCGGGTGGAGAGTGAACAGCCCACCAAAGAAGGCTATGGGCGCTTGTCCTGGACACTGGTTTCCACCAGGCCCAGCAGGGCAGACGGTGGGCTGCCAGGGGACGCTACAGCCATCATCAAAGGAATAGAGTGTTCCCGTGTTGTTTAGTAAGCACGGCTGTGCCAATGGCTCCCACCATTGGTTAATTTTATTTGTTCTGTTTTTTTGCTTTTTTTTTAAAAAATATTTTATTTATTTTATTAAATATTTTATTTATTTATTTGCAAGGAGAGATATAGAGTGAACAAGAGTGAGAGAGCGACAGCAAGAGAGAGAATGGGTGTACCAGGGTTACTGCAAATGAATTCCAGATGCATGCTCCACTTTGTGCATCTGGATTTACATGGGTACTAGGAAATCTAACCCGGATCACTGGGCTTTGCAAGCAAGCTCCCTAACCACTGAGCAATCTCTCCAGTCCTTCTGTGCTGTGTTTGACCTTAAATCCCCCCACTCTTTTCTGCCTCTAACCCCCGCCCCCCCCGCCCTGCGACACCTGCCCCATTGATTCCCTTCCCCAGCAGCTAGTCATGGCTTGAGGTCAGCCACTGTCTGTGCAGAGGACCGAATGGCTGGGACTGATCAAGGTCTCAGGTGGCCCCTGTTTGTTTAATGTCTTTGTGGTCACTGTGATGCCCCAGCTCGCGGTCACTGCACGTAACCCCCCCCTCCCTGCTGTGTTAATATTGGGCCCCTGGGCAGGGAGAGCGACTTGACGGAGAAGCTGGGAGCTGATAGAAACGAAGATGAGACACTCACTCCCCGAGAACATCATTGATTTTTCCCTCCCACTCTGCAGCCACAGGCAGAGGGAGATGGATGATGTCACAGGGAAGGGGGACATGGCCACAGCCACCAGCTGGGTCCCACAGCTGATCGATTTTGCCTGGCTGGCAGGTATCTTTGGCTGCTGTTGGGTTGGAGAACTTTGTGTGTGTGTGTGTTGGAAGGAGCAGTCAGGGCGTGCCCTTCCTCCAGAGTTTCACTCGCATCCCCTGTAGAGGGGGGCTTTTCTTGCTACCATGACTCTGCTCAGCCAAGGGAAGGCTCCCCGACCACGTAAAGGGATGATGATGTCTCCTGGCAGGACTTTGCAGCGTCCGCCTCCCACACCAGCTTTGTTTCTTTCCCTCCTTTCCCCCCTCTGTTCTAAGTCACTTCCATCTTTTCCACACCTGCACAAGGTACGTTTACACGCACATATAGATACATACATTAACTCTCCATGATCGTGAATCCATATCATATCGACGCACTTATACCTGCATACATCATGCATTCATTCCCACACGTGCTATTTCCAGCGTGCCCACTGTGTGCCAAGGACTGCACGGTTATACACGCTCGATGAGATCCCCACGAAGCCCTTTTGTGCCTGGCACACACACACACACACACACACACACACACACACAAATCTGTGGGCTCCACATTCATGGATTCAGTCCACCTTGGGTCTGAAATGCCTAGAAAAAAATGCATCTGTTCTGAACAGGAACACACTTATTTCGTGTCATTATTTTCTGAACGATTCACAATAGCTATATTCAGACCTTGCAGAGTCGAAGTCACTTAGTGATGATTTAAAGTGTTACAGGGGATGTGTGCAGCCTCTGATTCTCTTTATATAAAAGACCTGAGCATCCAGGTTCTGATGTCCCACGAAGACCTGGGAAGCCCTCCTCAGGGGAGACCCAAGGGGTGGCTGGCTGTGTGGCAAATACTCACTACACTTCACCTGTCCACCTTCTGGGCACAGCTTAGATTCTGGAGGAAGGTGGCCCCAGGCTTGGCTCCTAGGTTGACTCCTAGCTGTGTGACCCCCAGGCAAGTCCTTGGAGCATACCACCCCACCCCCTCTACTGGAGCAGCTCCTGTTTGGGAGATGTTACAAGAATTAGGTGAGTTGGCCGGGCATGGTGGCGCACGCCTTCAATCCCAGCACTTGGGAGGCTGAGGTAGGAGGATAACCGTGAGTTCAAGGCCATCCTGAGACTACATAGTGAATTCCAGGTCAGCCTGGGCTAGAGTGAGACCCCACCTAGAAAAAAAACAAAACAAAACAAACAAACAAAAAAAGCCAAAAAAAAATTAGGTGAGTTGACAAGGAAGTGGTGCTCAGAGCTGAGGCTGGATGTGGAGAGCCCCATGCACTACGGTCTCTTCCACTACGACCAGCACTGACATTCATCCTCACAGACCCATGTGCTCTTGTGATCACTGTTCACCGAGTAAAGAAACTGAATGGCCCAGAAGTGGAGCCTTTTCCGCCTAGGCCTAGGGGTAATAAAGGAAGGAATGAGATGTGAACTCCCCTAATTCTGATGTCCTTCAGAGCTGCAGGACACTAGAACCTCCTCTTCCTCCTCCTCCAGGCAGGCTTCCTGGGTCTCTCTCTCTCTCTCTCTCTCACACACACACACACACTTACAAGATCTCAGAAGTAGAGTAAGAATTCGGCTGCTCCCAGTCACATCCTGAGTGCAGCCCAGACCTCAAGGCCAAGAGTTTGCACTCATGTTCCTCTGGGATCTCGCTCCGGCTCATCTTTTGGCTCTTCTGTGCTAGGTTATTTATCACTGCCTGGGTTCCTGTGTGTTCTGGGCTTCACTTTTCACGCTGATAAAACAGAGGTGACAATGGTGCTCAGTGTCTGTGACATCAAGAAGTCGTATTGTAGTGTCTGGCACATATTAGTGCTCAGGAAGTGCTGGCCGTTGCTATGGCTACGGAACAAAGCGTGTCTTCCCCTGCACTGGGCCTCATCTGTGCTCTTCTCTTTTTGTAGACTTTCTTCAACCTTACCAAGTCCTTCTGCGAAACTCTAAAGCTGCTTTGGAGTTTGGCTGTCACGGAACTTTCTCTCCATAGCTTTCCAAACAGCCCTTCCTTCCTTGTTCCTGTGATGGAGGGGCTGCCTGTATATCTACCCTATGTGACAGATTTTAAGAAACCCAATGCACCCCTCCTTATGTAATTTTAAAATATTTTTATTTATTTACTTACTTGAGAGAGACAGAGAGGGAGGGATTGCCAGGGCCTCAGCCACTGCAAATTAACTTCAGACGCATGCGCCCCCCTTGTGCATCTGGCTTACGTGGGTCCTGGGGAATCAAACCTGGGTCTTTAGGCTTCACAGGCAAGTGTTTTAACTGCTAAGCCTTCTCTCCAGCCCTCCTTATCTAATTTATAGAACGGGAAAGAGTCCTGGGTAAAAGATTTTGCGTGGACAATGAGGTTTGGGAACTTGAATGAATCAGGCAGTTCCCGGCGGGGTTCTCAGAGCCTGGCACTTGGATGCTGGCATGCGTGGAGACTCAGCAAAGGCACGTGGGAGGCTGGCCTTTACAAACTTCCAGCAGGGCATTTAGCAGGCCTGTGTTCTGGAAGTCCACTTGGGAAGTGCAGATCTCTTAGCCGGGTGTGGTGGCTCACACCTTGTAATCCCAGTACTTGGGAGGCTGAGGCAGGAGGATCATGAGTTGGAGGCCAGCCTGGGCTACAGAGCAAAAAAGCCTGCCTCAGAAAAGATAAAAAAAATAGTTTCTTTTAATTAATTTATTTATTGGAGAGAGAGAGTGAGCGACAGAGAGAGAATAAACACACGAGGGCCTCTAGTCACTGCAAATGAACTCCAGATATGCCACCTTTTGCATCTGGCTTATGGGGGGACTGGGTCCTTTGGCTTTGCCAGCAAGTATCTTAACCACTAAGCCATCTCTGCATCCCTCCAGTTTCTTTCTTTTTTTAAATAAATATTTATTTGCAAAGGGAGAGAGAGAGAGAGAGGAGAGAATGGGTGTGTCATGGTCTCCTGCCACAGCAAACGAACTCAACACATGTGCCCCTTTGTGCTGTCTGGCATTACATGGGTATCGGAGAACCAAACCTGGACTATCGGACTTTGCAAGCAAGCGACTTTAACCATTGAGACATCCCTCCATCCCTGTAGCCTCTTAAATTAAGGCTCGATGTGTGAGTCCCCACAGTGAGCTGGTGGTGAGGCTGAGAGTGAGACACAGGGGCCTGACAGCCGGACTGGTTGTTTCTGTTCTGACTTGGCACGTCTCTGCCCACCCCTGCCCTCCCCAGGCTACGCCGACCACATGGGGCTTGGCCAGTTCCGCCGGCGATTCCAGGCGCTGGACCCTGCGCTGCTAAAGGAGTTCACGTCTACCTCGGAGGGAGTAGACGAGAGGAAGGTATGTGAAGATGGCGTAAGGGTGGGCGGAGGCTCTGCATGCTTCCACTGGGGTCCGTGGAGGTCCTGTCCCACGTGGCCTCATCCCAAGAGACAGCCAGGCCAGGGCTCCACTGGGCAGTGGGACCCAAGAATGAGAGAGCTTCCGGACGATGAGGAGGGTGACCTGAGATTTAGTTCAGAGCTCAGCTCCAGGACACTGCCACCCCCGAAGGGCTCTTCTGAAACCCTGCATAAGGAAAGCAGGGCAATGATATAAGTTAAGAGGACAGTGGGACCCAGCTCAAAGGGACTGGGGCCACATGAAAAGCCACCATTTCCAAAGGTCGACCCGCTCAGCACCAGCACCCTGACGTGATCTACGCAAAGAAGGCTTCAGGGTCCGAGATGGTCAGGAAGGATTTCACACAGGCTCCCCCACCCGAGGGAATTGTGAGCAGACTACTCCAGGGCCTTTGCACTGGCTGTCTTTTCCATCTGGAACCTTCTTGCCTCCTCTTCTGCTCTCCATCCCTGGCTCAGATATGACTCAGCATCTTCCTTTTGTTTTCATGTTTGTGAATTCCTTATCCGTAATGGAAACAATGGAATCCTTCCCGTGACAGTTACTTTCTCATTGCTGGGACAAAACACCCGATCAGAAGCAGCTTCTAGAAGGAAAGGGTTTACTTTTGGCTTACAGTTTCAAGGAGACATTTCACTGTGGCAGGGGAAGCCTGGCAGGGGCAGACAGCCGGGCGTCACATCATCAGGGAGGAGGTAGCAAAAGCAAGCCAAGCGGGGCTGGGCTGTGTCACCCCAGGGCTCATCCCTAGTGACACACTTCCTCTGGCAAGGCTCCACCTTCCAGAGGCTCCACAACCTCCCAAATCAGCACCACCAACTGGGATGAAGAATTCAAACACGTGACATTATGGGGACATGTCATATTCAAACCAGCATACTCCCCATGTGTTTCCTAGCAATATTTTTTTCTAAAATATTTTATTTGCTTGAGAGAGAGAGAGAGGGAGAGAGAATGGGCACAACAGGACTTCCAGCCATTGCAGTGAACTCTAGATGCATGTATCACCTTGCGCATCTGGCTTTACATGGGTACTGGGGACTCGAACTCAGGTTGTTAGGCTTTGCAGGCAAGCACCTTAATGGCTGAGCCATCTGTCCAGCCCTCCTGGCAATGATCTTAACTGAACAGTGAATGTCTACAGACCTAGCATGGTGTGTTTACTCCCGGGTGTCTCCTTTCCCCAGCCCTATTGTAAATTCACGAGACGACACCTTTACCCCTCTTGTCAGCTCTCCACGATGGAGGCTTCTGTGGAGAGCGGCTGTGGCTCATCAGTGATCTGAGACTCCTTAGAATTGCAGAGCCCAGTTGGCCAATAGCATCTTTGTAACATCCCCACAGAGCAAGACCCATTGGACCCCTTTTACGAATGAGGAGATGGAGGTCCTCGGAGGTGAGGTGACCCTCCCAAAGGCCACCCAGCATAGGCAGCTTTGCCCCTTGGGCCCCACTTTCTCAACTCCAGTGGGAGGGAGTTGGAAGACCATGAGTCCCAGGCTCAGAGACACGTGATGCGGGCAGTGTGTGGGCAGTGTGCCCTTAAGCAGGTTACTTCATTGTTCCGCCTCAGTTTCTTCCTCTTACAAGGAGAGACAACAGAGCTTGCCTCTATTGGGTGTTCTGTGGACGGCATGTTACGGAACTAAGTAACGGATGTGCGCCACGTAAGTCCTTGCACACAGTAGGGCTGCATATCAGCTAACGGCCATCCACAGCAGTGGCAGCAGCAGCGTGGACACCTTTCAGGGTTATAGCGATGGTGGTTGAGCCACGCCGAGTCACAGCCGTGCTGAAACATTGCCTTCCTGTGAGGCATGCTCACATCTGCCTGCGGTTCTCAGCACGATGGTCCCCTAAGACCCATGAGGCCGGAGGGGTAAACAGAGTCATAATTCTTAGGCCCCTTGGCTCTCGTCTCTGCAGTGGGGACAGGACACAGGCCACCTCCAGCAGGCAGGCAGCACCTCTGCGTGGTATTCGCGGCTCAGCCCGAGAGCGGGCTGTCCCCTCTCGGGCCGGATGGCAGCTCGTTGTGGAAGCTGTGAGGTTGAGCTTGGCTTGATGCCACCAACCTCACATTGCTTTTCTCCCCGGTCTCCATGCACAGGGCACGGAGAGGAGCTCTGGAAGGGGGTCTTGGGGCTCTCATGTGCACTTGGAAGTGGGGCAGGCGTGGGGTGTGGGCGAGGTTCCTGCGTGGGCACCGGGTGCAGCATATGGATACATTTCTATTCTGGACGACTCAGCAAGAGTCTGCTGTGGCTGCTGAGCCCAAACCTCCCCCATACGTGTGCTGGGCCTGGGAGAATGGAAAATTACAGGCACAGTGGACTTGGTGGGGAGTTTTTGCTTCTTCCCTATTCTTCTTCTTCTTCGTTTTTTTTTATTTGCTCACAAATTTCATTTGCCACAGCATCGAATTTTGGTAGCAAAGAAAGAAAACATCACCCTGCCTCTTATGAAAGAGCTGATAAATATTCATTTGCCAGGCAGCGTGATACGCCATGAATTATGCATGAGCACGTGCTCCGGTGGGCAGCCGCGTAAAGCAGTTAAGACCTCGGGATTTAATAAGACAAGCTCGACAGCAAGAGAAAGGTCAATATTGTCATTAGACGCTAGTCGGCAGCAGAGGGGACTCACTGTCAGGGTGTAAAACGGGCCTGCGTGACATCCACCGTTTGCTCAACATGTGGCATCTTTCCATGTCCGTAACTGCTTTCCCAGCTGACGGCTCTCATTCCGGGGGTACCGGCTGAATAGTCGGTGTCTGAGACAGAGTTAGGATATGCCATCTACCACACATGCGCAGGATATGTCATCAGCCAGGCAAGAGGATCTGGAGTTCAAGGTCATCCTCCGTTACATAGCAAGTTCAAGGTCAGCCTGGGCTACGTGAGACCCCATCTCAACAACAACAAAAGTGCGCAATGTTGTGGCACTGTGGCCCGAGACAGTTCTCCACGTAAAAGCCTCCCATTCAGGAAATCAGCCCTACTTTACGACAGAGGCCTTGCCAGGGAGGAGGAGTCGAGTTGGCATTTGAACTTGAGTTCTCAGGGTCCTATGCAGAGCATTAAAAAAGTATCACTGGGAGCTAAAAAAAAAGATGGCTTAGCGGTTAAGGTGCTTGCCTGCAAAGCCTAAGGACCCAGGTTTGATTTCCCAGAATCCATGTTAGCCAGATGTTAGCGGTGCATGTGTCTGGAGTTCATTTGCAGTGACCGGAGGCCCTGGCACGCCCATTCTCTCTCTCTCTCTCACGATCTCATAAATAAATTTAAAAAAAATAAGGGAGAGCTCATTATGTGTCGAGGTTTGAGAATACCTTCCATCATGGCCGAGAGTGACGTACAGCTATGGCAGCAAGCGCCCGAGGCGGCCTGCTCCATCCCGATAGACCAGGATTAGAGAAAGGGGAAAGCTTGGGCTCAGCCAGCTTCCTCACTCTCCCCTCTTTATTAGCCCGGGGGTCCAGCTGTGGAAAGGCGCCCCCTATGTCCTAGGCAGGTCTTCCCTCCTCAGATAATCCTCTTTGGACACACCTGCACAAGCACACCCAAGGAGTGCTTTGCTAACACCCTAGGCACCTCTCAGTCCAATCAGGTTGGCAATGGAAATTAGCCATTGCAGTGGTTAAAATATGCCTAGTGAACTTCCACCTTAACTGTATTTTTATTTATTTTTTATTTTTGAGGATAGCCCAACAGACTGGTCTTTTTTTATGCAAGAGAGAGAGAGAGAGAGAATTGGCATGCCAGAGTCTCCAGCCACTGTAATCGAACTCCAGACGCGTGGGCTACCATGTGCACATGAGTGACCTTGTGAGCTTGCGTCACCTTGTGCATCTGGCTTACATGGGATCTGGAGAGTTGACTATGGGTCCTTAGGCTTCGCAGGCAAGTGCCTTAACCACTTAGCTATCTCTCCAGCCTCTTAACAAGATTAAAAAATATTTTATTAAATTATTTATTTGAGAGAGAAATGGGGCGGGGGGGAGAGAGAGAATGGGCATACCAGGGCCTCCAGCCACTGCAAATGAATTCCAGACGCATGCTCCACCTTGTGCATCTGGCTTACCTGGGTTCTGGAGGATCGAATCTGGATCCTTAGGCATGGCAGGCAAGCACCTTAAGTGCTAAGCCATCTCTCCAATCCCACCTTAACTGTTTTTAAGCATGGAGGTCCATGGAAATAAACAGCAGGACCCCCTGTTGCCATGCCTTGCTGTGCAGCCATCGCCACCATCCATCCCCAAAAGTAAATGCAAACTGACTCCTCCTTCCTTCCCCGCCCCCCCCCCCAAGCCCCTGGCAACCACCATCTCCTTCTCCCTCTATGGAGTTGATGACGCTAAGGATCTTATGTGAACTCATGCAGTAAGCATCCATTGGTGACTGGCTTATTTCATAGTGTCCTCTGGGCTCATGGGTCAGAGCTAACTTCCTTCGGAAGCTGAGTGTCATTCCATTGTGTGTGTGTGTGTGTGTGTATACACACCTCATTTTACTATTCGTTTGTTGGTCAGTGGACCCTTGACAGCATTTTAACTATTGTGGCTTATACCGGGCTGAACACAGTGGATTGGCGCCTGTTTGAGACCCTGAATTCAGTTCCTTTGAAGTAGAATTGCTGGGTCATATGATAATTCTAGTTTTAATTTCTTCTAAGGGAGCTTCTCACTCTAGCCCAGGCTGACCTAGAACTCACTCTGTAGCCCCAGGCTGGCCTTGAACTCATAACTACCCTTCTGCCTTTTTAGTGCTGGGATTAAAGATTTGGGCCACCACACCTGGCTTCTTAAAAATCTTTTTATTGACAACCTCCACATATGCACAATGTGCCATGATCATAATCCCCTCTCATTATCCTTCCTTGTCCCCTTAACCTACTCCCCTCCACTGAATCCCTCTTCTTTCCAACTACTCCCTGACCTTTTTTTTTTTTTGAGGTAGGGTCTCACTCTAGCCCGGGCTGACCTGGAATTCAGTATGTAGTCCCATGCTGGCCTCAAACTCACAGCTATACTCCTACCTCTGCCTCCCAAGTGCTAAGATTAAATACATAAGCCACCATGCCTGGCTAGTTTTGATTATTTATTTATTTATTTATTTATTTGAGACAGAGAGATGGGGAGAGAGAGTGAGAATGGGCGCTCCAGGGCCTCTAGCCATTGCAAATGAACTCCAGATGCATGTGCCACCATGTGCATCTGGCTTACGTGGGACCTGAATAATCGAACCGGGGTCCTTAGGCTTTGCAGGCAAGTGCCTTAACCACTAAGCCATCTCTCCAACCCCTACTTTTGATTTTTTTTGAGGAATTTCCATTCTACTTTCCATATTGGCTATGGCATTTTACATTCTCACCAGTCCTGCAAAGGGGCTTCATTTTTTTTCTGTGCCCTACCTAACACTTGTTCTCTCTTCTTCCTTCTCCTCCTCCTCCTTCATCCACTTGTTCCTCCTTCTTCCCCCACCCTCTTCTGCTCATCCCCCTTCTCCCCATTCTTCCTTCCTCCTATTCTTGAGACCAGGTCCAAATTGTAGATTGACTCGCATGCTCTAATGATTAGGGATGCTGGATGCCCATTTTTGGTTTTGGACGAAAGCCCTTTGAGTAAACACAGGATTTTTTATTTTTAAGTGCCATTTTGTAACAGCATGAGCCATTCATCCATGTGAGGTTGAAATATTTATTATTGACCTCACTCAACCTTGACCAAGTGCCTCCTTCCACGGGGCCGTGTGCTAGACTCAAGAGATACTGGGATGAACAGAACACAGTGCTCAGAGGACACACGCCAAACCACGCAATTCCCACACAGAATGAGGGCTCTGAGATTCCCTGGGAGCCTCTTTAAAGAAGCAAGGGTGGAATGAACTCACAGAGACTGTGCCTTAGAGCAAGGGGTTCTTGAGATGAGCCCGGAGGGACAATCAGGAAAGGTGGTTAAGAGAGGACATATTGCCACCGCACGTGCGTGCGCGTGAGGGTCTGGAGTCATGAACCTGCATAGGTGACTGAGGATAAGGGGTGGGGGGAGCAAGCCACACCTCCTTATTCTAGTGGGTGATGAATGACTGTCTATTGAAGAGTTCTCAGCTAGGGGGTAGTGTAGTGGACCTGTTCATTGTGTCTCTCTGCTTGCAAATAAATAAATAATAGACATATTTTAAAATATTGTATTTGCTTATGAGAGAGAGAGAGAGAAAGAATGGGCACACCAGAGCCTCTACCAACTGCAAACAAATTCCAGATGCATGAGCCACCTTGTGCATCTGGCTTCACATGGCTACTGGGGGATCAAACCTGGGTCCACAAGCTTTGCAGGCAAGACTCTTAACCACTGATAAGTCTCATCAGCCTGAAAATAGGTATTTTTTTAAAAGGCTCATTCCATGGACCTTTCTAGGAAGATGGGATGCCCTCTCTGTTCTGGCACTTAGGAATATTACCCAGGCTTCCAGAATGGCCCACCTTACCCACCTAGTCGTTTTGGCTCTACTCCTGGCCCTGCGTTACCCCAGAGGGTTAAGATTGTGCCTCAGCCCCTGAGGGTGACTGTCATAGTGGGGTCTCGGGGCAGCTTGGTAGAGAAGCACTCTTTGGCTCCCCTTAGCTACGTCCTGGATTCTGTCAAAGAAGGAGTTTGCAAGCCTCTGATCAATGAGAGGAAACCCCAGGCTCATCCTCCTCTCAACGTCTTCAGGGCTGATTGATTTCTGCCAACACAGTCTCTTCCCCGGGGACTTGATCTGAAGAGTCTAATTAAAGCTTCCAGCCTATTGTGTCCAAGGCAGGCACTCCTGCCTTGTTCAGCTCTGGTGGGAGCTCCAGGCTTCCTGTGAGGTCATCACAGTCCTGCTGGGAGGAGGCCAGGGCTGGAGCGGACCTGCTCAGCGCCTCCAGAATTCACTCAGCATCTTGCCAGGCCCTTCTTTTCTGGGTCAGTTCTAATCATTTTACAGATTTCCTAGTCTATGTTAAACAACCCAATCGTGTGCGTGTGCACGCGCGCACGTGCGTGTGTGTGTGTGTGTGTGTGTGTTGATAATTTCTGCTTTGTTCCATTTACAGTCCCAAGCCTGTAGGGTTATGTGGCACTTTGCAACTTAGAGAATGATTTAGTCAGTATGTAATAGAGGTGTTTATTACTTAAAGCATGCGGTTTTGAATCAGAAAGTCTGGGCTACAAATCATGTCCTAGCACATATCTTTTTCTAAGATTTTTCTTGTATTTAATTTATTTAAGAGAGAGAGAGAATGGATGTGCCATGCCCTCCAACCACTGGAAATGAACTCCATACACAAGTGCCACCTTGTGCATCTGGCATATGTGGGTACTGGGGAATCAAATATGGGTCCTTAGGCACCACAGGCCAGAGCCTTAACTGCTAAGCCATCTCTCCAGCCCTAATTTTATTTTATATCTATTTGTTTTATTAAAAATATTTTATTTATTTGAGAGAGAGAAAAAGAGAGAATGGGTATGCTAGGGCCTCTTACTACTGCTAATGAACTCCATATGCATGTGCCACTTTGTGCATCTGGCTTTACATGGATACTGGGGAATTGAACACTAGGCCAGCAGACCTTGCAAAGCAAGTTCCTTGAACCACTGAACCATCTTTCTAGCTCCTATATCTAATTGTTCTATCACTTATTGTGGTGAGGTGTTAATGACTCCAGCTGCTAGTGTCTATTTATTTTTTATTCCTATCAAATTTTGCTTCGCGTGTTTTGGTCAGTTTAACTGCTGTGTGTTTCTGTTTGTCCCTATAAATGTCCCTTGTGTCTATAGTGATTTTTAAAGTTACTTTGTCTGATATTAATACCCACTACAGCTCTTTTATGTTTGCTATTTAAACAATATCTTGTTTTGTTTTGCCCTTTCAATCTATCTTTGAATACAACCTGTATCTCTCTTTTTTAATATTTTATTTATTTATTTATTTATGAGAAGGGGAGAGAGAGAGAGAGAGAGAGAGAGAGAGAGAGGTGGGTGGAGAGACAGAATGGGCATGCCAGGGTCTTTAGCCACTGCAAACTCCAGATGCATGTACCACCCTATACATCTGGTTTATGTGGGTACTGGGGAACCGAACCTGGGTCCTTTGGCCTTGCTGGCAAGTGCCTTAACCACTAAGGAATCTCTCCAGCCCAAGCTGTATCTCTAATAGATGGTATATACTTGTCTTTTTAAAAATATTTTTTATTTATTTGTTTGAGAGAGGGAAAGAGGTGGAGAGAGAGAGAGAGAGAGAGAGAGAGAGAGAGAGAGAGAATGGGCATGCTGGGACACTTGGCCTTTTAACAAGTTTAATTAAAGTAGCTATAATCCATTGATATTTATATTCTAATTTGCCATATGTCATATGATTTAAATATATATTTGACAACTTCTATACTTACAGACAACGAACCATGGTATTTCCCTCCTTTCCCCAGCTTTCCCCTTCATAACTCTGCTCTCCGTCATATCCTCTCCCTCTCTCCATTAGTCTCTCTTTTAATTTGATGTCACCATCTTTTTCTCCTATTATGATGGTCTTGTGTAGTTATTGCTAGGCATTGTGAGGTCTTGGATATTGAGGCCAAATTCTGTCCAGACAGTTGTATGTAAGGAGTGGTACCCTTCCTTTGGCTCTTACATTCTTTCCGCCACCTCTTCTGCAATGGACCCTGAGCTTTGGAGGGTGTGAGATGTTTCAGTGCTGGACACTCCTCCGTCCCTTCTTCTCAGCACTGTGTTGCCTTTTGGGTCATCCCAGTGGTCATCGCCATCTGAAAAGAGAAGCTTCTCTAACCAGAAGTGAGAGAAAAATATTTTTATTGGGCTGGAGAGATTGCTTAGTGGTTAAGGCACTTGCCTGCAAAACCAAAGGACCCAGGTTCAATTCCCCAGGACCCATGTAAGCCAGATGCACACAACGTGGTGCATGCATCTGTAGTTCATTTGCCATGGCAAGAGGCCCTGGTGCATCCAATTTCTCTCTTCTGTATCTCTCTGTTTGAAGACAAATAAATAAGATATTAAAAAGGAAACCGAGGAGAAGTTTAGTTTAAGCCATCAGTAAACCTGCTGCATCTGCTGTCGCGGCTATTCTGACGTTACTGTGGCTGTGGCTTCCTCTCTCGCATATATGCATCCATTAGCACTTTTTATTGAACAGACAAAAACCAGTCATATGTGATCAAGTGGTAAATTATATGAACAAAAGGTAAGGAACTTTAAACCTTAGATAATCCTTAGGCATTTGTTAAAGGGAGGGACTTGGTGAGATGACCTGCTGGACTCCGCTAATCCAGAACACACATGCACTCTGATCATAAGAATAACCACCTTTAATTAAGCCCACCTGTTGCCTTCAGCAGATCTGTGGCGCATAGTTACTAATCTCATTATCTTCAGTGCTGTGATCAGCTCTTAGCTGTGTACTCTTTTTTTTTAAGGTGGAAGATATTTTATTTATTTATTTATTTATTTTCTTCCAAATTTTTATTAACAAGTTCCATGATTATAAAACATACCCCATGGTAATACCCTCCCTACCCCAAGTTTCCCCTTTGAAACTCCACTCTCCATCATACCCCCTCCCCATCTCAATCAGTCTCTCTTTTACTTTTGATGTCATGATCTTTTCCTCCTCTTACGATGGTCTTGTGCAGGTAGTGTCAGGCACTGTGAGGCCATGGATATCCAGGCCATTTTGTGTCTGGAGGGAGCATGTTGTATGGAATCCTACCCTTCCTTTGGCTCGTACATTCTTTCTGCCACCTCTTCCGCATTAGACCCTGAGCCTTGGAAGGTGTGATACAGATATTGCAGTACTGAGCACTGCGGTCATTTCTTTCCATCACCATGATACCCTCTGAGTCGTCCCAAGGTCACTGCCATCTGAAAAGAGAAGATCCTCTACCAAAAGTGAGAGTAGCATTAATATAAGGGTGTGAACATTAACAGAAGTGCTTACTGGGCAGTTTGATAAGCATAGTATATACATTTAGCCAGACGACAGCAGACGTTACACCCCTAAGGCTCATGACTACCCCTGTTTTAGGTTTTTAGTATCAGGGATGTATTCCCTCCCATGGAGCGGGCCTCAGTCAATTTCTAGATTTCCTTTAGAGGCAAGCCCAACAGACTGCTTTTTTTTTTTTTTTTATGAGAGAGAGATAGAGAGAGAGAATTGGCATGCCAGGGCCTCCAGCCACTGAAATTGAACTCAGATGCATGAGCCCCCTTTTGCGCATGTGCAACTTTGTGTGCTTGCGTCACTGTGCATCTGGCTTACGTGGAATCTGGAGAATCGAACATGAGTCCTTAGGCTTCTCAGGCAAGCACCTTAACTGCTAAACCATCTCTCCAGCCCAACAATGTCTACTTTTTTTTTTTTTTTTGCAAGCTCTTTCATCTCTGTGGAGAACTGGGCATCTTAGATGAGAGCAATACCAGATTCTAATCTCTTCTTAGCCACTTAGTCCCTTGTCTTAACTGGATGCAAGAACTCCATCTTCCCCTGGCTGTGGGCCCAGTGTTCACTGTGCCCAGTTTTTACAAATGCAGGCTTTTATTTTGAAGCCCGTCTCCCTGGCGGCTGCCTGAGCCAAGCGCTGCACCTGAGCGGTCAGCCGACGGTGACCGCTTAGCACAGGTCTGGAGTCTGGGCGGTGCTGACGTTCTTCTAGATGGCACTGTGTGGATTGGGAAAGGCACTCAGCATCTGGGCAGGGCTCCTCTGCCTGGCCCTGCCTCTGCCTGTGCACATGGCCGTGTGTCCAGACAGGGATGTGTGGGTAACTCGAGCTCTCTCTGGGCTCGCTTGTTTGTCCCTTTAGCTTTGAACCTGAAGCACGTGGGAACTTGTCAAGCCCACTTTGGCTGTCTCATTTCCCACAATTCTCTCGAAGTTTCTTGTTATGCGAGGTCCGCTGCTCAGCTCGGGCAGAACGTCCATCCCCCAGCCCTCCACCTTAGCCATGCTCTCACTGCCCAGTTGCCCACTACCAGGCTGTTTCTTTCTCACTGTGCTTGGGGTCAGCAAGTCCTTCTCTTCCACATCGTGTCTCTTCTGGTGGCACCCACTGCAAGGTCAGAGCTGGGGGTAGCAGGCAACAGGGATGCCAGAGGCCCAGTCATGACTGCCACCAGCTCCCACCCACTGATCTGGAGCTCAACAGTTTTTCTTGAAGAATTAGTTCTAAATATGTTGAATGTCGCTGATTAATGTCCAGGGTATTGAATGTGTTCCTTTTTGGAAATTGTATACCTTTTTATTAGTGCGGAGCAGAGCCCAGAGGACTCATGGGTCTCTCTCTTTTGTTGTTGTGTTGTTTTTTTGTTTTTTGTTTTTGTTTTGTTTTGTTAGTGTGTGTGTGTGTGTGTGTGTGTGTGGTATGCACATGCATGTGCCTTTGTGGTGCCCAGTGAACTCGCCTGCAGCTGCGTCACGAGCCTGAGTGATTTCCTGGGACTCTGCTCCTCTTTGTGGGGCGGCGGCTATGGGCGCATGTGGCCACGTCCAGCTGTTTACATGGGGTCTGGAGATTTGAACTAGGGTGGTTTCAGGACCCCTCAGTCCCTCGTGCTTGCACAGGAAGGGCACTTAACCACTGAGCCGTCACTCCAGATCGCGGAAGTAGTCTCGTCTATGACTCCTCAAGTCCCCTCTCCAGCCGTGAAGGCCAGATGTGACTACCTCACACGCCGAGGAGGGCCAGGGAGAAAGAGTGGCTTGCTGAGGGTCATACAGCTAGTGAGTGGTAGATCTGGGCAGGTGACAACGTTGGCAGATGATGGAACAGGTTTGCAAGGTCAGTTCTTGGGTTTTGGGACTCCTGTCATCATTTCTAGGACATACCCCTTCACCATGCCATTTCACTGCACTGGACCTCAGTTTCTTCATCTGTAAAATGGGGGTGATGTAGGATCCATTATCAAGGCTTGAAAGTACATTGAGTCATATACAGGCTGTCGGAGCAGGTCTTAGGACTTTCTCTTTTAGAAGAAAGGCTGAAAACTGTGTTTCCTTGGAGCAAAACAGCTAATAATTTCCTCACAAACATGTATTCTATGCCAAGAGGGCTAAGCCTTGTTAGGTAGGCAGTTCTGATCTATGGAAAAGAGGCAGCTCAGCCAGACGCTCTGTACACTGACCTGCATCCCATCGTGCTTTTTATTTTCTACCAACAGGCTGTTGGACCATGCTTGCATTTTGTTGAACTCAGTAAATAATTGATATTTGGCCTAAACAAAGATCATTTCTATATGGCTCAACTGATATTAATATTAACGAGGAGAACAGAAGTAGTAATTCAATGGGAAGTCATTGACAAGTTCCTTCTCATCTCTTCTCAGGGAATCGTCCCCAGGGTTGTGGTTCAGGTAGGGCTGTCATTCTGCAGGCCAGGAAGGGAGCCAGACATGCAGTGACGTGCTCCCGCTCGCCCAGTCCTTTACCACCCCCTTGAACCGGGGCTCTCTCACCCACAGAGCGAGGTTGACAGAACAGGAAGGCCTTTGCTAGGGTCGGGATTCTCAGCCGCATCTGAAGGATTCTGAGACCATCAGGAGGCGAGGAGAGTCCTCAGGCACGTGGTGGTCAAGCTTGTTCTTTGGAACGCACAGCCTCAGTCCCCAGAAACACGTGGGGTAGTCTCCCCCATCTTCCTGGAAGGAATCAGAGGCCCAGAGGACAGCCTTTGCCTGAGGCGACTGGATGATGATAAAACGAACACCAGATCTCAGTTGGATCTGACTCCAAATTTAAAAAATATATATTTATATTTATTTGCAAGCAGAGAGAGGTGAGACAGAGATAGAGATAGAGAAAGAGAGAGAGGGGGGGACTTGGCATGCCAGGATCTCTATCCATTTTGTGTATCTGGCTTTATGTGAATACTAGGGAATTGAACCCAGGGTGTTAGACTTTGTAGGCAAAGGCCTTAACCACTGAGCAATCTCTCCAGCCCAAGGCTTTAAAAAATTTTTCATTTATTTACTTGAGAGAGACAGAGGAGTAAGTATGGGTGTTCCAGGCCCTCTTAATGAACTCCAGATGCATGCACCACATTACGCACCTGGCTTTATGTGGGTCCTGGGGAATCAAACCCAGGAGGTTATGCTTTGCAAAAAAAAAAAAGCACCTTTAACCACTGAGCCACATCTCTGGCTCCTGTTGTTTTGAGTCAAGGTCTCTATGTAACCTAGGCTTGTCCCCAAACCCGCAGTCCTACTGCCTCAGCCTCTCCAGCGCTGGGATTAACTCCACACCTTTTCTTCAAACATCCATGCTAGACTTTACCTCCAAGATAGACGCAGAGAAGGCTTTATGGTCATGGATTTCACGTTCTCCCCTATCTATCTTATTTTTAGCCAATTTTTATTATGCTTTTTCTTTGTGCAGAGAGAAAAGATGTTATATTTGGGGTATATTGGTTTCATACATTTCTGCTGCCTACAACTCCCTTGGAACATTTCTGGCTCAAGTGTAATAAATGAGAACTCTGAAATGCTGGAGGAGTGTTGCAGAATGTTCTTGCAGGAGGCCGGGCGGTGAGGCTGCCCACCAAGCACTTCAGCAAGCACTTTGGGAGGAATCTCGGGAAGTTCTCCGTGGAACCACTGATCCGGGGACTTAGAAATCATCTCCTCAACGACTCCCGTCTCTGCCCACCCTTTAGCTTCTAGAGTGTCGCAATTATTCTTCTGACACATCCTGAAAATAGACTTTTTGCTTGTCAGGATTTGGAAGACCAGGGTGTGAGGGTGGAATGAAGTGGAAGGTTCTTGGGAGCAGACCAGGTGTGACTGAACTTATGTGAGGGTGCAGGTCTCTGGCAGAGTCATTTCATAACTAATATTTAAAAAAATATTTTATTTTTATTTATTTATTTGAGAAAGAGAGAGAGAGAGAGAATGGGTGCGACAGGGCCTCCAGCTGCTGCAAACAAACTCCAGATGCGTGCGCCACCCTGTGCATCTGGCTTACATGGGTCCTGGAGAATTGAACTGTGGTCCTTTGGCTTTGCAGGAAAGTGCCTTAACCATTAAGCCATTTTTCCAGCCTGTAACTAATATTTTAATTAACTAATTAATTAATTTGAGAGAGGAGGGGTCAGATAGAGAATAGGCATGCCAGAGCCTCTAGCCACTGCAAACAAACTACAGACGCACGCGCCACCTTGTGCATCTGGCTTACCTGGGTACTGGGGAGCCGAACTCAGGTCCTTAGGCTTTGCAGGCAAGCACCTTAACCGCTGACCATCTCTCTGGCCCTGGCAAAGTCCTTTCAGAGCTCGCATGGCCATTTGCTGAGAGGTGGACTTCACCGAAGCGCTGACATATTTCTGTCTGTGCCTCACCCAGAATTCCAGTGAATTGGTTTCTCCTGAATGGGGCTGCCTGCCTCCTACTTGGATAGTTTTTGTTCAAGTGCCTATTCATCATTCATTCATTCATTCATTCATGCTCATGTGTATTGAGCTCCTATTGTATGCACAGAGCGTTGTAGTAAATGCAGGGTAGGAAGCAGGAGTTAGGCTAAACACAGACTCTCCCTGCCACGATCTAGGATGGGAAGACACGGTTCACGGCCATGTTAATTCATTTAGCAAACATTAGTTAGGTGAGGCAGTAGCTGTCAGATACAATGATAGGAGTGCAGAGTTCTGGAGTGGCTGTCGCAGGGTGACTTGGTGACACGGTGGAGCCATCCCAGGCGCATGTAGCAGGTCAAGCCAGAGATGTCGCCGTGGGCCACACAGAGCTCGACTGGAGCGGGACTCTGCCCTGAGCGTAGTCATGTGACCTGGGAGTAAGCTCTTTGCTTAGGGTTTTTCAATTTTTATGTGTGTGCATTAAAATATGCATGACACAAAACCTCCAGTTAAGCGTACATTTTAGCCATCTCTCTGGCCCCAGGATTTGTCGTTTTATGACCAACTTGTTTCGCTTGACATAATGTCATCAGAGTACATCCACCTTAGAGCATGTGTCAGAATTTCTTTTCAAGACTGAATTATTATATTGTAAAAATGTACCTTATTATGCCCACTCCCCTGTCAGTGGACACCGGAGTTGTTTCTCCGTTAGTTGCTGTGTACAATGATGTGTGAATGTCAGTGCAAAAGTCTCTTCAAGACCTGCTATCTGTTCTCTGTGGCATATGCCCGGGTGGGGCTACTGTGTCAGGCAATGATGCCAGTTTAACTTTTGGAGGAGCCACTGGACTATTCTCCACGTTAGTTGCACACTTCGTTGTGTCTGCTTGACTTTGTGTGTGTGTGTGCCTGTGCACGCTGAATGTATGTGTGGGCACATGTGTAAGGGGGTTGCACATGCATATGTCCGTGTACGCATGCGGAGGCCCAAGGTCAGTGTCAGGTATCTTCTTCAATCCGCCTTAGTCCTTGAGGCAGGGTCTCACACCAAACCCGGAGCTCACTGACTAGACTAGACTGGCTAGCCAGGGAACCCCAGAGATCCCCCTTTCTCTGCCTCCCCGGCGGCGCCGGGACCACCGGCATGCCTTCCCACACCCGAGCATTTTATGTGGACGCCGGGGATCCGAACTCACGTCCTCATGCTTGTGCGACGAGCACTTCACCCGCTGAGCCATCTTCCCAGGCTTGTTCTCGGTTTGGTGAGGAGCCACCCTACTGGTCTCGCCAGCAGGAGCACACCTCGCTCGGTTGGCATCTTTAGTCTCCTCCGCGTAGAATGGGTGTGGGGGTAGTGTAGCCCACACGGGGTTATTTCAAGGGTGAGATGACTTGGCCTCTCTGAAGGTCCTAGGCACAGGGATAAGGACAGTGTCCCTTCTGCACGTGCCTCTGTGATTTGGACTCAGCAGGCTTACGGACACGTGGGTCATCCTCCGTGCCGCAAGCCTGCCCCTCATGGTGGGGTTCTCCGCCTCTGTCTCTCTGAAGTTCTCTCTTTCCTCCCCAGGCGGTGCAGCAGCTCCTGCAGGCCCTGGACCTGGAGAAGAAGGCGGTGGCCGTGGGACAGAGCCACGTGAGTGCTTGTCATCCCGAGGGCTTTCCGCCCACGTACGGCGACTCACACGACATACCCTATTCTCCTCCCATCTCAGTAACCCATGCCCTTTCCCGAACGACATGTAGAGCAAGCGACCTAGCCCGATCCTCTGGACAAGGTCATGACGACACAATGTCACACCAGGTGGCAATGATGCGGGCAATGCCATTTCCTACAGGCCACACGCACAGGGTCAGTGTCTTGGTCCAACGTGAACTGTGGCTGCTTCCAGGCAGTTTCACATCCTGTTCTTTGCGTCTTCAGTCTGCCCCACAGGTGAGGGCTCCGGGCCTTTAGGAGACACGCAATTTCCAGGGACTTCCAGGGAACAAAGACAAAGGAGACCACGGGAAGTCACAGGGTCCAAATCCTAAGGGTCCTTTCAGTGGACTGAGGTTCCATTGCTGACTCGTGGAAGCAGAGCCCACGCTCTTTGCACCCGGGTCCAGAGTCAGGGGATTGTTCCCCAGCTCCATGCGCTTGTAGACCAGCAGTTCCCACAGTGTGGTCCTCGGACCCACAGCATCAGCTCTCCCCAGAGGCTCGCACAAAACACACATGTGCAGGCTCTGCCCAGACCCGACTCCAGCTGGGGCCCAGCAGGCTGCTCTCCTGGCTCTCTAGGTGAATCGACTCCACTGGCCTATATGACCCAGCTTGTTCGTGCGTACGAACACCCAGCCCCTTAGTCCCAGGCCCAGCAGCCATTGTAGGGCCAGGAAGAGAATGGAGGCTGTAGTCCACAGTTTTTTTTCTTTCTTTCCTTTCTTTCTTTCTTTCTTTCTTTCTTTCTTTCTTTCTTTCTTCCCTTCTTTTTTTTTTTTTTTCTTTGGTGGCGGGTCCCAGAAGGCTAGAAGCCTAAACAGTCCCAATAATAAGGACACTATACTTGGTCCTCAGTAAGAAGATGTCTCAAATAAGTTAAGGACAATGTGTACTCTTGGATGCTGGGCTCAGCAGCAGGAAGGTCTTCGGGGCCAATGCAACATCTCCAGCACTTCAGGATTTGGTGCTCACACGCGGGAGGCCACTGAAACCCAACAAGGATAAGAAACTAACTGACCGGGTCCCTGCCCAGGCTCAGCGCTTCCTAACCGTGTGACTCCTCAGTGGGAGATGAGCCCCGTCTCCGTTACCACAGCCCTGCGCTGGAATCCCAGCTCTCTGCTTCCCACACGTGGGAAGCGTCACATCGTTACTTAGCAGGGCCTCGCCGCCGTTCTTTGCAGAATGCGTTTGTCATCAGGGCATGATGCCATCAGATAGGGTAACATTTAATGCTTCAAGAATTATGACTCCTCTAATCCGTAAAATGACTGTGAAGAGAGAGAGAGAGAGAGAGCTTATTCCTCAGTGGGCCCAAAGATGGGAACTATAGCCATGCCCACGTCTTAAAAATAAACAACTCCCTTGGCTTCGGCATTTTTAGAGAAAGACAGCTCACCTGGCAGTGGGTCTATAGTTCCTTCAAGGTGATGATGTTGGGATGTTATGCTCTGTTTGGGTCCGATAAGCAGCTAGACCCATGAAAAGACCATGAATAATTTAGATTTTTCTTTGTGATTTTCAGCGCCTGGCACCTTATCGAGGTCTGTGCCATGGGCCATGACATTTATGAAAAATAAAAGTGATTTCGCATACAATTGGAACTCCTGCTTGGCAATATGGTGCTCTCAGAAGGGGCAGCAAAAACAAAAAGAGTGAAGATAGGGCTCTGCAGAGATGACGGCTTACCTCCCCCCCGCCACTCCCACCCGGTGCATAGCCAATTCCAGTGACCTGTCTGACGAAAGTGTCATGCCTGACCGATCAGTGGTGGTCCCAGCAGCACTACCACCATTGTCATATATAAAATGCTGTTGTCATCTTTTTCTGTTGCTTGGTTTTTAGTTTTTTGAGAGTTTCATTCTGGTCCAGGCTGACCTGGAATTCACTATGTAGTTTCAGGGTGGCCTTCAACTCATGGTGATCCTCCTACTTCTGACTCCCGAGTGCTGGGATTAAAGGCATGCACCACCATGCCTGGCATGTTGTCATCATTTTAATCACTGATTTTTTTTGAGGCAAGCCCAACAGAGAAGCCCTTTGTATGCAAGACAGAGAGGGGGGGGGGAGAGAGATAGAGACAGAGATAGAGAGGAAGAGAGAGAGAATTGGCACACCAGAGCCTCCAGCCACTGTAATTGAACTCCAGATGCATATGCCACCTTGTGCACTTGTGTCACCTTGTGTGTCTGGCTTATGTGGGACCTGAAGAATCAAATATGGGTCCTTAGGCTTCACAGATAAGCACCTTAACTGCTAAGCCATCTCCGCAGCCCTAATTTTTCTTTTATAGTGGCTTTGGGGACTCATCAGCTTGTGAAATGAATACGGTCATTACCGAGGCAATCTGAGATGTGGCAAGTCCCTGATGTCTTCATTTCTTGATGCTAATTGTCTTGGTGGCCTGGTCAGAGAAAATGCCCTTGCTGTCAAGCCAGGCAGACTTGCAAAATGTAGTCCCTGACATTGGGTGTACTCATTTGCAATTTTTTTTTTCTTTTAAGAAAAGGCTTACAGTAGGATCAGCCTAGGAGTCCCCATGACTTCAAATGGGCTTAGGGTAACGGAGAATCGATTGAGAACTTTAGTTCCAACTCGGAATCAAATGGCCATTGAATGTCAGACTTGAGGTACATGCACCCTGATGAATGAGGAAATGAGGTTTCATCTAGGTACCGAGAATGGGCTCAAGTGACGAACCTGGGACCAGGGTTCAAGTCTTTGCTTCATGGATCACTGGCTGCTGAGTTGATTGCAGGACTGATTTCAGAGACAGCGGCTGATAAAAACTGGGCCCGTAGATGCTAAGCAAATGTTAATGACCTTCAGTGGCTGGGGCATGTCTGGCGCCAGTGAGAAGGGCGTGAATCCCGGCGTCACCTGACAGGTACAGGATCTTCTGACAGACACACAGGCTGTCCACAGAAGAGGACTCAGCCCACCCTTTGTTCATGTCCCACCATCAAGGCATCTCTGGGGACTGGGAAGATGGCTCCGTGAGTTAAGTGCTCACTGTGCAAGCATAAGAACCTTAGTTCAATCCCCAGCTCCCATGTCAAATGACAGATGTGGTGGTGTGCCCTGGTCATCCCAGTGCTGGGGAGAAGGAGACCAGAAGGTCCCTGGGACTCATTGGCCAGCCAGGCTAGCCTAATACATGCACTCCAGACCAGTGAGAGACTCTGCCTTAAAAATACAATACAATACAATACAATAAAAGGTGGATAGCATTCCTGAATAATGACATTTGAGGATGTCCTCTGGTTTCCATATGCATGTGTGCACGCACACACACACACACACACACACACACACGTCTGCTCACACATGTACACCTGCACACGCAAGTTTTTAAAGAGCCACCATTCCTTGGTCTGTGGGAGGCTGGAGAGTAGATGTATCAAACTCTATGGTATACAGCTAGGGATGTACCTACCACCTAACTGACACAGGTCTGCCCCCCCCCAAGCGCTTTATCCTCAAACCCAGGACTCTCTGCCTTCATCTTTCACTGACAGGCAGCCCCGTTCCCCCGGTGTCTTCCTCCCTTTCTCTGTAGTTGGTTGGCGGGCAGCCCTGTGGGGTACCAAGGAGGTATTGATCACAGCACCACCGCCAGCACCGTCATCCATTATTGATGCTCCACAGCCTGGCAGGTGTGAACCTGTGAACCCCCCCCACCCCCGTCTGCTTCCATCCTTCCAGAAGCCCAGGCAGCTTGTGAGGCACCAGCCCAGCCCCTCCTCTTCAGAGCAGCCCTCCTTCCCCACCATCCCTGCTTACAGGGCCCAGTGAGGGGATTTCTACACCACCGCTTCTCTCAGAGAACTGGCAGCAATAATTAAAAATGCACATCCCCAGGCCTACCCTCCAAATGCATGGACTCCAGCCATGCCTGTCCCGAAGGCCTGGGAATCTGCATTTACTGGGCCCCCAGCTGATCCTGCACAGAGAGCCTTAGGCACATCTGTCCTGTCGGTGATTGTCAAACTGAAGCGTTCCCCTCTCTGGGATCCTGTGAAAACGCACACTCTGGTTGGGCAAGAGTGGGAAGGGTCTGAGGGTTGACATGTTCAACAGGCCATCTGAAGGCACTTACGCAGCCGGAGGTATGAAGATGGTGACGAGGAGCCAGAGACTGGGGCGGCAAGGGGAGCCGTCTCAAGACACAAAGCTTCCGCGTTCCGCCCTCCACGAGAGAGCAGTCAGGCGGGGGAGATGGCTCGACTGGCAAAGCGCTTGCCTCTCGGGACCTGGATTTGATCCCCAGCACCTACGTAAATGCCAGGCGTGGTGGCGCGCACACACCTGTGATCCCAATGTGATTAAACAAGAATCAGGAGGGTCCCTGCAGCATGCTGGCCAGGCAGTCTAGCCTAATTGATGAGCCTCAGGCCACCTCAAAAAGGAGGTGGATGTTGTACCTGAGGAGATACACACACACACATACACACACACACACACACACACACATGCATGCACAAAACACAAAAGGGCTGCCACCAACGAGTATCCCAGGTGGGTGCAAGAGAAGTGGGATCCCAGTGGTAAGCCCCTCCCCCCACACCACGCCCTGAGCAGCAGAGGCCTCACCTTTGGCTGGCCCTCTCCCTCCCTCAGGTCTTCCTCAAGGCGGGAGTGGTTTCCAGGCTGGAGAGGCAGCGGGAGAAGCTGGTGTCTGGGAGCATCGTTCTCTTCCAAGCCACCTGCAGGGGCTTCCTGTCTCGCCAGGAATTTAAGAAGATGAAGGTATGGTGTACTGTCCATCTGTGGATTCTGTTCCTGGGGCCCTGAGGTGAGCCTGGGAGCTGAGTGTCCCTGAGTCACCTCTTCTCTCTCCTTCTCTTCCCTTGCCTTCCCTTGCCTTCCCTTGCCTTCCCTTGCCTTCCCTTGCCTTCCCTTGCCTTCCCTTCCCTTCCCTTCCCTTCCCTTCCCTTCCCTTCCCTTCCCTTCCCTTCTTTTCTTATCCTCTCCTCTCCTCTCCTCTCCTCTCCTCACCTCTCCTCTCCTCTTCTCCTTGCAGCCTCACCTCCTCACCTCCTCCTCTCCTCTCCTCTCCTCTCCTCTCCTCTCCTCTCCCCTTCTCCTCGCAGCCTCACCTCCTCCTCTCCTCTCCTGTCCTCCCTCTTCTCTCCTCTCCCCTTCTCCTCGCAGCCTCACCTCCTCCTCTCCTCTCCTCTCCTCTCCTCTCCTCTCCTCTCCTCTCCTCTCCTCTCCTCTCCTCTCCTCTCCTCTCCTCTCCTCTCCTCTCCTCTCCTCTCCTCCCTCTCCTCATCTTCTCCTCTGTCTTGGCCTTGGTGTTGATCTAGTACCTTGGAACTTTCCCAAGCCTGCATGATTTCAGCCTGCCCCATCTCTGGAGCAATTGCCTCTTGAGGCCAGCAGGTGGCCTCAGCAGGCACCGGCCACCCAAGTCTTCATCTTTGGGGATCTCTAAGATGGAATTTTCTGTCTGCAGCCAGAGAGAGAGAGAGAGAGAGAGAGAGAGAGAGAGAGAGAGAGAGAGAGAGATCAAGGAGCGGGAGGGGATATGAGAGAGAATTCATGGCTCTATTCTATTATACTGTTGCTTTATTCATTTATTCTATCCACGTGTGTGTGCATATTTGTGTGTGCAAGTCCAGGTGCGCGTGTGGGAGTGTGTGCATGTGGAGGCTGCAGAACAGTTTTAGATGTCGTTCCTCAGGCCCTTTCTGCCCCTTCTGAGACACGGTTTCTCATTGGCCTGGAACTCTCCAAGTGGGCTAGCTCAGCAGCCCAGTGAGTCCCAGGGTACTGTCGGTCTCTGCCTCCCCACTGCTGGAATTACAAGTGCACCCCACCATGTCGGCTTTTTGTTGTTGGAGGTAGAGTCTCACTCTAGCCCAGGCCGACCTGGAATTCACTATGGAATCTCAAGGTGGTCTCAAACCCATGGCGATCCTCCTACCTCTGCCTCCCTAGTGCTGGGATTAAAGATGTGAGCCACCACGCCCGGCTAATGCTTGGCTTTTTCTGACGTGGGTTCTGGGGAACAAACTCGGGTCCTCTTGCTTGCAAAGTGAGCACTTTACTGCCTGAGTCATCTCCCAAGGCCCTGATAGTGCTATCTTTTTTTAAAAAAATTATTTTGTTATTTTATTTTAGAGACAGAGATAGAGGGAGAGAGAGAGAGAGAATTGGCACACCAGGGCCTCAGCCACCGCTATCCCACTCCAGACGCTTGCGCCACCTAGTGGGCATGTGCGACCTTGCACGTGTCTCGCCTTTGTGCGTCTGGCTTATGTGGGATCTAGAGAGTCGAAACATGGGTTTGCAGGCAAGTGCCTGAGCTGCTAAGCCACCTCTCCAGCCCTGATAGTGCTATCTTAAAGACAACCCAGACTCCCATGTGGGAGTTCTGCCTCTGCCTCTTAGTGGCTGTGTAAAAAGGCAGGGCAGCGTAGTGTGCCCTCGACCGCGTGTTGTGACATGCACTGCCACTGCACGAATACTGCCTGCCGTCCTCTCAGTATTTCCGGTGTTAATGACCGTGCTTGCAGTGTTGACGAGCTTGTGAACTCGAGTCTTTGAACTCATATCAGTGATGAATCCATGGTGGGCATCCTCAGCCCCAGGACAGGACACCCGACAGGCATGTGATATGGCTTGGAGGGATCTGGAATCCATGTTGGGGTATAAACCTACCTCCTCCGTCCCTTTATCCTTCCTCTCCCCCTTCTCACCTGGGCAGGGTGGACCCTCACATCTGCATCTCCCTCCCCTGTAGATTCGCCAGCTGGCGGCACGGTGCATTCAGAAGAACATGGCCGCGTTCCTGGCCGTCAAGGACTGGTCGTGGTGGCTGCTCCTCACTTCCCTCCGGCCTCTGCTGAGTGCCACCATTGGGGCTGAGCAGGTCCGAGCCAAGGAGGTCAGTTCATGGCTCTGTGGTGACCCCCTGCCTTACTCACTCGCCTTAGTGCCTGCACCCAGTCCTAGGGCCACGTGAGCAGTGACCAACTGCCCCCACGGTCCCCGTCACCTCCCTATGCGCGCATCGGTCTCTCTTGGCTGTGGGCTGAATGCACTACGCTGCTGCTCAGCGAGCACTCGCAGCTCATTCCAGAGCCTCAGTGGTGGGATGCTGGCATTATCTCCTTGCCTGTCCGAAACGCCTGTCTTCTGTCCCTCCCACTCTCCAACTAACGTCTTTTACAGGTAGTTGCTTGGGATGATGTGTGCTTCGTGTCTGCTGCCACCCATCCTCTCAGAACTTAGAAAACATGCACGCGCCTCTCCTTGCTTTCTCCTCACATGCAGAGTAAACCAGGATGTAGATGTACATCCCTCATCAGAAATGCCAAACGCCCAAGGCCACACACACGATCCAAAAATCTCAAAAGTCACTTATGGGGCTGGAGAGATGGCTCAGCGATTAAGGCGCTTGCCTGCAAAGCGTGATGACCCGGGTTCAGTTCCCCAGTGCCCATGTCAAGCCAGATGCACAAAGTGGAGCATGCCTTTGGAGTTCATTTGCAGTGGTTGGGGGCCCTGGTGTGCCTATTCTCTCTATTTGCCTCTCTGCCTCCCTGTCTCTCTCTTTCCCTCTCTCCCTCCTTGAAAATGAACAAATAAAATAAAGTCACTTTGGCCCCAAAGCATTTTGGGTAAGGGAGATTCGATTTATATGTATGCTCATTAAACTTGTATTTATATATATATATATATATGTATATATATATATATATATATATATATGATAAAGTACAACATATATATGCATATATAAAATACATATATATATATTAATATATATATATACATATATATATATATATATTATTGACAACATCTATACTTACAGACAACAAACCATGGTATTTCCCTCCCCCACTTTCCCCTTCATAACTCTGCTGTCCGTCATATCCCCTCCCCTCCCTCTCTCCATTAGTCCCTCTTTTAATTTGATGTCATCGTCTTTTTCTCTTATTATGAGGGTCTTGTATAGGTATTGCTAGGCACTGCAAGGTCTCGGATATCGAGGCCAAGTTCCGGAAAGCTGTATTTTATACTTACATACTATTCACTGAAAGTCTACGGGCAACATTTTGATGGAGCTCACTTGTCCCTCCCACCATTCCACAGGTCAGCTGTTGCTTCTAAGGGTGGCCTGATGGGGACACTGGTATACTAGTGACACCCGTGAGCATGACATACCACACTTACTCTCCAGAGCCATGCACGCCCAACCCCGGGCTGAGCAGGATTTGCACTCAGCCCCTCGACTGGGCTGTGGGGACCAGACTTGCATGAATAGGGAGGCTGATATTTGAAAACGGCGAAGGGGAGAGTCCTGTGTCAACATCCTGTCGGTACTGCCAACACAGACCCGCTGGCTGACAATTTTATTTTGAATAGATTCTTTGTACCTTTTATTTATTTATTTGCAAACAGAGAGATACAGTGAGAGAAAGAAGAGAGACACAGAGAGAGAGACAGAGAGAGAGAGACAGAGAGAGGCAGATAGAAAGAGAGAATGGGCACACAAGGGCCTTCACTGCAAACGGACTCCAGATGCATGAGCCATTTTGTGCTTCTGGCTTTATGTGGGTACTGGGAAATCAAACCCGCTTGCTTTGCAAGCAAACGTCTTAACTGCTGAGCAATCTCTCCAGCCCAATGATTTAATTTTTAGTTAATTTTTAATTATTTTTAGATAATTCTATAAATGTCTGGGGTATGACAAATTATTTGACACACACACACACACATATAATGTGAAATTGTGTAATCAACTAGCAAATCCATGATCTCATATACTTGACTTTCTTGATGAGGGGACATATAAAATCACTTTCAGCCAACTTGAAACATGATGCGTCTTCATTTGTCATAGTCACCATTCTGCACTGATCATGCGCCATGTCCCTGTAGCCTTGACCCCTGTCTGCTCCCTGTCAACCTGAACGACCATATGGACTTCTGGTCCAATGGCGTCCGTCTGTAGAGGTGTCTGTCTTCGCAGGAGGAGCTCACCCTGCTGAGGCAGAAGCTGCAAACGTCAGAGAAGCTGAGGAGTGAGCTCCGGCAGAGCACGGACCTGTTAGAGAGCAAGGTATGCCCGCCACCTCCCAGGCCCCTGGTCTGCTGGGGGGGGGGGGGTGGTACAGTGGTGTGTGTGACACACGGCACAAGCTGCCTCACGAACACTCTGCACACCGCATGTGGCACCTGGGCAGCTGCCCTCACCTTAGAGGAGCGGTGAGTGAGTCCCTGGGAGGTGAGGTCGTGATCTAAGGAACGGGCAGTGGCCAGAATACACGGAGAGCTGACTTAAGTCAAACGAGAAGATAGCGTTCAGTAGGAGAGACAATTGGTGGTGAAAATATGCATGTGTGTGTGTGGGGGGAGGGGGCAGCCTTATTTCAAAGGCTCATGCGTTCAAGAACTCACAGGGTTGATGAACCAGGAAGTTCATGGGAGCACTGCCGACCCCTGTGGCGGTGTAAATGGACCGCACCGCTGGCCTCCAGTGACCAGCGGGGAGCTTCTCGGGCTGTGAGCTCGAGATTCTCACCCGTGTGTGTGTGTGTGTGTGTGTGTGTGTGTGTGTGTGTGTGTGTGTATCCTGTTGCTGTGACAAAAACAACAACCGGAGGCGTGAGGGTCTCTTCTGGCTTACAGCTCCAGGGCAGGGTGGCACAGTGCACCCGGGCAGGGGGCGACAGGAGCACGACGCGGCCGGTCACACGCAGCCCACGGGGAGGAAGAGAGCGACCAATGCCGCTGCCCAGCCAGCTCTCTCCGCCGTCCAGGACCCCAGCCCACCGGCCCCTCCCTCCCATTTGAGCTAACCTAGGCTTGGGCGGGCCCCAAATCATGCAGGTCTTGCGTAGATAATGACAGCCCACGTGAGGTCATGGACAGTCATGAATTTAATAACCACTGTGTGCCCAGAAGACAGTGTCTTAAGCGCTCCTCCCCTTCCTTTGGCTCTTACATTCTTTCCCCCACCTCTTCTGTAATGGCCCCTGGGCCATTGGAGGGTGTGATAGAGACGTCTCACTGAGTGCTAAACTCTCCCCTGTCACTTCTTCTCGGCACATTGATGAGTTTTGAGCACGCCCCAGCAGTTTAGCGCCATCCGCAAAGAGGGACTTCTTCCTCTAACTGAAGATGAGCTGGCTTGTTGTGGTGCACGCCTTTAATCCCAGCACTCGGGAGGCAGAGGATCGCCTTAAGTTCGAGACCAGCCTACGTAGTGAATTCCAGGTCAGCCTGGGCTAAGGCGAGACCCTACCTCGAAAAACAAAAATAAAAATGAGAGTAGCACTTACGTATAGGCATAGAGGGAAGAATTTATGGAGGGCAGGCTGCTGGGTATGGTATCTCCGTGTAGTCAGACAGCAGCGGCGGCAGAACATAAACATTTCTTTTAATACTCAGGAACTACGTCCTGTAGCCAGATGTGTGTGTCTTTTTGTATGGAGCAATTTGTTAAGCTGTATTTTCTAGACCCTGAGGGGAGGTCAGAAGTCTCTAGGACCCCCCCCCCACCCCCACTCAGCACTGATTCCAGCAGCTCTGTCTTGGTTCCACTCTGTATTTGACCACTGCTCAAATACTCCCCACCTTGCTATGTACCTGAAGCTGGGCCGAATCTTTTTCATTCACAGTATCTCACTTCCGGCACTTTCTTTTCCTACACGCTAGAGCAGCACGTCTGACCAGTGGTGTCAGGCGAGATTTCGAGGACATTGGGGTTCATGGGACGCGATGACTTGAACAGAAAGGTCTAATCTTCCTGCCCAAAAGGAAATGATTGCTGTGTTTCTGTGGGCTGTTTGTCTGCCCTAAGGAGCATGGCAGGGACCTATTAGACCCTGCAGCTCTCCCAGTCTCGCCTCTGGAGGGTGAGGTCCATGAGGAGTGTCATCTCTGTGTGCAAAGCATTCTTTACAATTAAAAAAAATTTATTTATTTATACATGTGTTTGGGGGATGCTGGGGGAAATATGCCAGGGCCTCTTAACTCTGCAAATGAACACACTTGCATCCAGCTTACAAGGGTGTCTTTGGAGCCGAACCCTGAGGCTGTCAGGCTTTGCAAAGCAAGCGTCTTTAGCCACTGAGCCATCTCCCCAGACCTCGAGCGATTCTTTAACAAGCCCCAGGTGACTGACACAGGCTACTTTACGTCAGAGCAGTGGGGTTTGTCCTGGGGCACAGGGCAGACACCCCTTCGCCGTTCCACAGAGCCCCTTTCCTTGTCCCGTAGATACTGTGAGATCTAGCCTTAGAGATGCAGAACGTAGGCTTGGGGTAGCCCTGGAGCATCTGCGTTTCTGGAAAGTTCTCAGGTACCTCCAAAACTGCTGTCCATAGACAGCATAGTTAGGTCAGAGCAGAGAATGTGTGTGGCCCTGCTGATCTAAGGGTTGGGACCAGGCACCCTCCAAGTGGGGGGCGTGCATCACAAACATGCCCTGCTACCCCTTCTCAACCTCTGCCCCCAACCGTGTGTCTCCATGGGGGAAACAGTGGTCGGAAAGAACCGTGAGACAGGGAAAGCCCTATCAGTAGAAAGTCCATTTGACGTGGCTGATTAAAAAGACAACATTATTGCAAAATGATTTAAGTGCCTCATTTGCAAAGAAGCCGAGGCGGAGATGGGGAACCACAGAGAGGCTGGCTATAAATATCCTTCAAGCATGCAAAATCTGCCTGTGTACAAGGGCCGGGAGGTTATTTTCACAGGAAAATCCACCTTCCCTCATCTTACGGGGAATTCTGTAAGGATCCAGGCGCACATAGAGATCTCTGATGGGCAAAAGGTCCTGGGTTCTCCCCATGGTCATATTTATGGTCAAGGATGGAGACTCATTCCAGGTGGAGGGTGCAGCCAGAATTGACACCAAAGGTGGGGCCTGCCTGGAACAGGCTCCATCCTGCGGTGGAATGTCATGTGGGGTGATGCCTTGATAATCCCAGGAGAGGTTTGTGGTCCCTCTGAAGGCCAGAGCTGGACCGAGGGATGGCCTCAGGGTGGAGCTTGTGGGTGGCGGAACCAAAGTCTGTTTCCCTTTCTGGCCAAGTGCTGACCAGTTCCTCGAAGTCCTGAAGACTCCTGCTAACTTCCCGAGAGGCCACCATGTCTCTTCTACCTGGATGTGCACCAGGGCTAGTCAATAATGTGTCCCTCATCCCCATGTGTCCTGCCTCAGGACCCAACCCAGGCAGCCTTACCAAGACGGCCCCACTCACTCCCGCAGGAAACGGCCAATGTGGGCCTCTCTTTCCTCTTTGAGTTTCTCGTGCATGTGTGTCTGTGAGCCCCCAAGAGGGCCTGGCCGCCCCTGGCTAAGTAATAGCAGTTAGCCAAAGGATTATGCCTTCTCCTTTCCCAGAACGGGGGTAAGAATAGGCCCAAGAACTTTAGAATGTAAGAACTGAGGGCAGGGTTAAGCCAACACACGTGGGGCCCCTGTGGTTGCTTATTTCCAGAATTCAGCTTCAAGGTCCTAGGAGGCAGGACCTGACACACAGTAGGTACTCACATAATACCTGTTGGATCAGTGAATAATGAACATCAGTGACAACCCCGGCTATGTTCACCATTAATGTCCATCACATCCCATTTAGGGGCTGGGGAGCCAGGCGTGGTGGCACATGCTTTTAATCCCAGCACTTGGGAGGCAGAGGTAGGAGGATTGCTGTGAGTTCGAGGCCACTCTGAGGCCTCATAGTGAATTCCAGGTCAGCCTAGGCTAGAGTAAGACCCTACCTCAAAAAAAAAAAAAAAAAAAACAAGGAACAAACAAACAAAAACCATTTAGGGGCTGGGGATGTGGCTCAATGGGTAGAGTACCTGCACAGCAGTCAAGAAGTCCTGAGTTCAATCCCTAGCACTGCATAAACTGGGCGTGGTGGTACACACACCTATAATCCCAGTACCTGGAGGTGGAGACAGGAGAATCATAAGTTCAAGGTCAACCTCAACTATATAGGAAGTTAGAGGCCAGCCTGGGCTACATGAGACTCTAAAAAATAGGCAAATAAATAAATGTAAAAATTAGGGCTGGATGTTCGAGACCACCCTGAGACAACATAGTGAATTCCAGGTGGGCCTGGGTTAGAGTAAGACCCTACTTTGAAACCCCCCCAAAAAATAGGGCCGGAGATATGGCTTAACAGTTAAGGTGCTTGCTTGCAAAGCCTAAGGACCCAGGTCCAATTCCCCAGTACCAACATAAGCTGGATGCACAAGGTGGTACATGTGTCTGGGGTTTGTTTGCAGTGGCTGGAGTCCCTGAGGTGCCCATTCTTTCTCTCTCTCTGTCTGCTTCTCTCTCCCAAATAAATAAAATATGGCTGGAGAGATGTCTTAGCAGTTAAGGCGCTTGCCTGTGAAGCCTAAGGACCCATGTTCAACTCTCCAGATCCCATGTAAGCCAGATGCAAAAAAGGTGAGGCAAGTGCAAGGTTGCACATGCCCACTAGGTGGCAAAAACATCTGGAGTTCAATTGCAGCGCCTGAGGCCCTGGCGCACCAACTCTTTCCCTCCCTCCCCTCCTCCCTCTGTCTCTCTCTCTCTAAAATAAATAAATAAATAAATAAATAAATAAATAAATAAATAAAATAGTTAAAACTAAAAAAAAAAAAATAAAAGGGCTAGGGAGACAGCTTAGTGGTTAAAGGTCCTTGCTTGCAAAGCCTGACCGGCCGGGTTTGATTCTCCAGTAAAGCCAGATGCACAAAATAACACATTCATCTTGAGTTTGTTTGTAGTGGCAAAAGGTCATGGCATGCCCATTCATTCTCTCTCTCTCCTTACAATTATATGTATGTATATATAAAATTCCACTTACTCCCCACTGCCCTGAGCTCTAACTGATGTCTCCACATAGGACACATTTAGTATTTCTCTTTTTAAATTTTTTTTTGTTTATTTATTTGAGAGCAACAGAGAGAGAAGAGAGAGAGAGAGAGAGAGAGAGAGAGAGAGAGAGAGAATGGGTACACCAGGGCCTCCAGCCACTGCAAACGAACTCCAGATGCATGCACCCCCTTGTGCATCTGGCTAATGTGGGTCCTGGGGAATTGAACCTGGGTCCTTTGGCTTTGCAGGCAAACACCTTAACTGCTAAGCTATTTTGATAGCCCTCCTTTTTTCACTTTGAGACAGCATCTTAGTACCTTACCCAGGCTGGCCTTACACCTGTGATCCTCCTGCCTCAGTTTTTCTTGTAGCAAGGATGACAGGCTTGTGCCACCAGGCCCCACTAGTTTCTTTCTTTTCAACTCTATAAAAATGTGCAGCAAACTCATTTGTCTCCTTTGAGTCATTATCCCTGAGTAGAAAGAGCTTGTGGCTGATTTCGCCACTCCAAGGAGAGTTTTCAAAACAATTTTGAGCAATGTCCATTCTGCAAGGTCCCTGCAAACCAGACTGTCCCCTCCACAAATTAGTTTTTGCTTTGCATTCGCCTAGCAGCTCCGGGCACAGGCCCAGATCTCACCTTGACAGACAAAGCCCCTGCAGCCCCTCGGTGAGGGAAGGAGAGGGATTTGTGGGGGTGCAGGCAGGTCAAGGGCTACTCGTCTCTGTGAAAACGTCCTGTCATTTCCTGGAGTTGAGAGGAATGACTGTCCTCTGGGCATGTGTACGGGCCTTGGGTTCTGTGAAACTCAAAATTAATGTCTCAAATTAATTTTGTGCTCCCCTTGCTCAAGCTGATTAGCACAAATTAAATTTCACACTAATTGGCTAAGGCAGAAGGAACACAATGGCCCAAGCTGGGGATTAATGCTGATTTCAGGGGTGGTTTGGAGGTGTGACCTCGGGCATCCCTGGGTGGCCACTGGTCCCTGTGTGAGGCCATTGTACACTGTCACTCTTCCAGCCCAAGGACTTTTGCATGTCTTCAAGAAAATCTAACTGTCCAGCCAGGCATGGTGGTGCACACCTTTAATCCCAGCACTCGGGAGGCAGAGGTAGGAGGATCACCGTGAGTTCGAGGCCACCCTGAGACTACGTAGTGAATTCCAGGTCAGCCTGAGCTAGAGTGAGACCCTACCTGTCCCAAAGCAGAGAGAGAGAGAGAGAGAGAGAGAGAGGTGAAAATTAAAAGGAGACCTGGGCAGGTTCCGTAGTAGTTATTCTTGGATTTTGTCGTGTCTGGAGTGTGGTGATAGCAGCTTCCTGATCGTGACTGGCCTTGGACATCCTGGTTTAAGGGTCTGAGCACCCCAGAATTTGCATTTCAGCAACCTTCCCAGGGTGTCACAAGCTATTCCTTCCCCCAGGGCACTCCCAAAGCGTTCTGCCTACTTGTCACGTCTCATTCTCTGCCCAGCCAGACTTCAGAGGTTGCGCACGCGCTCATGGAACGGAGGGTCCCAGCACAAGTGCACCCGGCCGGAAAAGGCTGGGAGTGCACGCAGCTGGTGCCAGGAACCCCAGCGAGCTCCGCGGAGGGCAGCCTGGGGCAATAGGCACCTGTCCATCGGTGTGTTTGCTGAGGGACAGCGATGGGTCCTGCAAGGTGACTTGCTGAAGATGGTTAGGGAGAGCATCTGCTGGTTTGTTTGTTTGCTTATTTATTTGTGAGCAGAGAGAGGAGAAGAGGGTGAGAGAGAAAGAGAGAGACAGAGAGAGAGAGAGACAGAGAGAAAGAGAGAATAGGCACACCAGGGCCTCTTGCTACTACAGATGTACTCAAGATGCATGCTCCACTTTGTGCATCTGGCTTTATGTGAGTACCGGGCCATCAAATCTGAGTTGTTAGGCTTTGCAAGCAAATGCCTTTAACCTTTGAGTCATCTCTCTAGCCTCTTTTTATTTTTCTTTATTTGTGTGTGTGTGTGTGTGTGTGTGTGTACACGGGTACACTAATGTCTTTTGCCCCTGCAAAGGGAACATCAGAGGCGTGCGCACACTTTGTGTCCGACTTTCCATGAGCGCTGGGGAGCTAAGCCTTGGCCAGCAGGCTTTCCAAGCAAGCGCCTTGCCTTTAGCCGCTGAGCCATTTCCCCAGTCCCTGATGATTCATTAGCTGAGCACTTACTAGGCACCGGGCACTGTGCTACGCATCCCACGGGCTATCTAGCTTAAATCTCAAAACAATTTCACACCATCCCTCCCCCCTGAGAATCAGGTCAGCATTCCTGTTGGCGTAAGGTGACAAAGCCAGCGTGTGCTGGGTCAGGGGCGGGAGTGCCACACCACGATGAGGCACACTTCCTGAGAAGTGCACACCCTTAGCCGCCGACTTCCACTGAAGGCTTGCGTCTCCCCGTAGCCAGCGTTTGGCTCCAGGCTGGCTCTATACTCTGAGCCATGGGGAAGAAGACGCAGTGACCTCAATGCTATTCCTTCCCTAGATTGCGGACTTGACCTCAGAGCTCGCAGATGAACGCTTCAAAGGTGACGTGGCCTGTCAGGCGCTGGAGACCGAGCGGGCGGAGAGGCTGCAGGCTTTCCGGGAGGTCCAGGACCTCAAGGTGAGGGCGCTTGAGGGCTGAGTGGAGAGCCAGGAAGTGGAGACCCTGGTCCCCTGTGCTCCTGTCTGAGGCCTGTCAGCCTAAAGTAGGGTGCACAAGTTGACTGACTTCTGAGCTCCAGGTCCAGGGGGACCATGGGAGTTGCTAAGGCCTGGCCTGGGACGTGCCATAGGCACAGAGTCCCTGGCTGTGGAGTCAGGATTTATGCAGAAGGCAGTTAATCCCTGGCCTTGGAGGAGCTTTGGGTGGGAAGTATGTGGAGCCTTGTCTCAGAGACACTGGGCCAAGAGTGCGCAACAGGTGACCAAGCCATGGCCTTGGAGGCATTGTGGGTTGGATGGCCAGCCTTGGCCAGTTTGGACCACCCATGACTCCATTTTTACTACTATAACAAAATATCTGAAGCACATTTATTTTTTTTAATTTTTCTTCTTTTATTGACAACTTCCATAATTATAGGCAATAAACCATGGTAATTATCCCCTCCCCCCGGATTCCCTTTTGCACCTCTGCTATCCATCATATCCCTTCCCCCTCTCAATAAGTCTCTTTTATTTTTGATGTCGTCATCTTTTTCTCCTATTATGATGGTTGTGTAAGTAGTGTCAGGCACTGTGAAGTCATGGATTTTCAGGCCATTTTGTCTTGGAAGAGTGCATTGTAAGGAGTCCTTCCTCTGGCTCCTACATTCTTCCCACCACTTCTTCCACAATGGATCCTGAGCCTTGGAAGATGTGATAGAGATATTTCAGCGGCGAACACTCCTCTGTCACTTCTTTTCAGCACTATGGTGCCTTATCAATCATCCCAAGGTTCCCACTACTGAAAAGAGAAGCTTCTCTAATCAAAAGTGAGAGTAACGTTAATATATGGTTATGAACATTGTGAGAAGTGAAGCACATTTATTTTATTTATTTATTTATTTTAGAGAGAGTAAAAGTGGCAGACAGAGAGAGAGAGAGAGAGAGAGAGAGAGAGAAAGAAAATTGGCGTGTCAGAGCCTCCAGCCACTGTAAACGAACTCCAGATGCTTGTGCCCCCTTGTGCATCTGGCTTATGTGGGTCCTGGGGAATTGAACCTGGGTCCTTTGGCTTTGCAGGCAAGCACATTAACTGCTAAGCCATCCCTCCAGCCCTGAAGCACATTTTCTGATAAGGAAAAGAAGTTTGTTAGCTCACAGTTTGGGGGGGGGGGCTGAACATTCAAGATCAGGTAGGCCCCCATTGGCCCAGATGGTGATGAAGACTCACCAGGGGGCAACTGTAGTGCCAGGCAGGAAGCCAGCCGGAGAGAAAGGGGGGTGTTCTAGACTTGTTCCTTCCGTCTTGGGTTGTCCTCTTTTAAGAACTGAGTCAAGGATCTCACAAGAACCACCCTTCTAAAGACACGCCCCCAGGGACCCAAGAACCCCTCACCAGGCCCCCACCTGTTCATATTTCCATGCTGAGGCCCAGGTTCCCAACTCATGAACCAACCCCGGGGAACAAACTCAAATCATTTCCCCAATACGGCTGACACGGAATCTCCCTTCCAGAGCAAGTGCGAGCAGGTGCAGAGGAAACTGGGAGATGTGGAGAAACAGTTGGAGGAGGCACAACACAAGATCCAGTTGCCTGACGTGGAAAAGAAGCCCAGCGGAGGGGGTGAGCAGCCCGGGGCCCATGGAGCGGGATGCTGGTGGGAGGAGACGCCTTTAATTCCGCCCGTTCATTCATTCACGGCGTTGAATTGAGCACGTGCCACGCCCTGTCCCCCCCCCCCCCGCCATGCTGGTCACAGACACAGGTACGGCCTCTGGCCTCATTCTTAATGCAACAGCCAGACATTAGGCAGAGAATCCAGCCACATCCTGAATGATAAATGACGCTTTATGTGTAAGGAACGATTTTAAAAAAAAAAGAGAGAGAGAGAAGAACGTAGTGGCTCTTGTATAGGACACTGCTCCTCCACTCACACGAATCCCTTAAATATAAATTCGGGTGTAGGCACTTTCGCGGTGGTCCCAATGTAGGTGCACTGCATGCATGACTTCATCTGCTATGGGGCGGGAGACTTGGGGTGAAGCCATGGCTGGGTTTGTGCAGGTTCCCTCTCGAGGGGCGGGGCTTCCTGCATAATGAGCGGGGGGGGGGGGGACTGTTCAGCCACATGTGGGACCGAGAGCCAAGTAGCTGTAAGCTTCTCTGTTACTATTATGGGAGACAACAGGGTCACCACACACCCCCTGTTCTCAGGCGAACAGAGGTGGGAGGCCTGTGTCCCCGGTGAGAGCTGGACCTAGTGGTGCCGGGCTTTTCTTCTTACATGACTTTCTGTTGCCATTTCCCTGGGGACCCGGCTCTTGTGCTTGGACGGTACAGTGACATCTTTGTCAAAGGCCCACTGTGCCTCATACTCTTCCCCTGCCAAATGAGATCTGGTGAGAAGACTCCCACTCCCCTCCCCCCCCCCCCGCCAAGTGTCAGCGTCTATGAAATGCTGGCATCAGATCTTCTGTGTGCCCAGAGGATTAATGCCCTCCTAATGTTCAGGACCTTCAGGGCAAGAGAAAGAGAGAGGAAGAGAGAGAGAGAGACAACACATTCCGGCTGTGGTCTTGCTCTATTTTAATCCCAGTTCCTCCCAGGGCAGACATTGACCAGGGCAGATATCGGGAGGCAGTGGGAACCCCAGTGAGACAAGATGAACACAGGGAATGTTCAAGTGCTTGGCAGAGAACCACCAGCACGGGGCAGCAGACCCTCCCCAAGGGACATCCCAGCACGGGCTCCATCTGCCCCAGACTCATGTGTTTGAATGGCACCCCCTAAGTTGATTTCTTCTGGAACGAACAGGGAGATGATGAGATGGGGAGCTGTGCTTAGCTCCAGGGCACATCAGTCACCGTGCAAAATGGGCCTTCTGCTCTGAACACGCATCCCAGGAACTCAGCCCACAAATATCTTGTTTCTCATTATGAAACTCATCCATACTCATTATAGAAAATTTCTAAAATATGGGAAAGTTGAGAGAAGCAATAAAACACTTTAATTGTACCACTGCGGCGGTGCCACACCCGCTCTGTGGATCAAACTGGAGTGTTAATTGTAAAGTAGATGGCTTTCTTTTATGCGTGGATAAATATTTAAAGCGAATCTTTTATGTTATATGCCCAGCACTGAGAGGGGGCTTCAAAAGAATTTTAGTTGGGTTCTGTCTTCAAAAAAAAAAAAAATAGCAATATAAATGTAGAGGTGACAAGAAGCCAGGGGAAAGGTCACAGCATAATGCTGGGCCAGACTGTACAGACTGGTAAAGACTGACACACTGGCAGGGAAGTCGGACGGGGAGAAAGGTGTCCCCTCCTGCCCTCAAAGGTCACTGACTCCAAAGGACATCAGGACAGAGTGCAGGACAGCTGCAGAAATGCCTCCTGCTGTCTTCTCTCCTGCAAGCTTGCTGCCTGCCGTCCCGGGCTGTGTCCTGATGGGGACCAGGGTCATTTCCCTACCGCGATCCATCTGGTTGGCCGTGGAGGAAAGCTGAACGCTTTCAATCTTTGCTAGTGTGTCACACTTCTTTTAAGTTTGCAGTGTGAGATCTTTGCTGGGGTCTCCCCTGCCAAGACCTTGATCTTACTAACCACTCATTCATCCATTTACTCACCCATCCACCCACCCACTCACCCATCTATCCATCTATCCATCCACATATACACCATCCATCCATTCAACCATCCATCCATCCATCCACATATACACCATCCATCCATCCATCCACCCATCATCCATCCATCCATCCACCCATCCATCCATCCACATATACACCATCCACCCATCCATCCATCCACATATACACCATCCATCCATCCATCCATCTACATATACACCATCCATCCATTCAACCATCCATCCATCCATCCACCCACCCACCAATTTACCCACCTATCCATATATTTGTCTATCTATCTAACATCTATCAATCCACCCATACATTCATACATACATTCACCATCCATCCACCTATCCATCCATCCATCAATTTATCTATCTATCCATCCAACATCGATCCATTTACCATCCACCCACCCATCCACTCATTCATCCATCAATTTGCCCATCCACTCATCCATCCATACAAACATACATCCATCATCCATCCATTCAACTATCCATCCACCCACCCAGCCATTTGTCTATCCATTCACCACCCATCCACCCATCCACTGACTTCCCCACCCATCCATCCATTTATCTGTCCATCCATCCAACAACCATCCATCCACTCTTCATTGTTGCACCCACCAATCCATCCACACTAGCATCGGTCTACTCTGACCCGCCCAAGGATGCATCTACTAATCTTCCATCCTAACCCTGAAACCAGCTATCCATTCATCAATCCATCTATCCAATGCAAATTATTGTGCATTTAGCATATGCAGGGCCTCATGGTATGTTCTAGAAACACGATAGTGAAAGAAACACATTTGCACTCACTGTGGAGGAGAGCTCTCTTTTGGATTCTCCAGAGCTTTCCAGTGAGACTCCCAGTCAAATAGTTTTTCAGCCTGGCTAGAGAGATGGCTTAGTGGTTAAGGTGCTTGCCTGTGAATTCTAAGGACCCACGTTCGACTTTCCAGATCCCCCGTAAGCCAGACGCACAAAGGTGAGGCAAGCGCAAGGTCACAAATGCCCACTAGGTGGTGCAAGCATCTGGAGTTCAATTTCAGTGGTTGAGGCCCTGGCATGCCAATTCTCTCTCTCTCTCCCTCTCGCTCTTGCTCTCTCTAAAAAAAAAAAAAAAAACATAGTTTGCAGCCATCTTTTAACATGGTTCTCTCCCCAGTTAAGCTATAGCAGAAGATCAGTGGAAGGGTGAATGAGTCACTTATCTCCCCTGTACCTGGTAAAATGTAATGCATTGAATGGGCACTTGGATGTATGGATGAGTAGATGGATGGGTGAGTGTGTGGCTGGCGATGAGTAGATGGACAGATGGATGGGTGAAGTGGATGGACTACCTTTAGCTATGCACTGGGGGAACATTTTCTGTTTCAATTGACTTCAGGAACATTATTCTATTATTTGGATGTACAAAAAATAAATAAATAAAACACCACAAACTGAATTAGCTCACTCTGTTCAGCCAATCAGCTTTAATTAACTCACTCTATTCAGCCAATCAGCTTTAATTAACTTAGTCTATTTAGCCAATCGGCTTTAATTAAAATAACAAATGACTTTTGAGGGCTTTCTTCCTCACCAGAGCAAGGGATTTAGTATTCACACCATCTTCTTGCATCTGTGCCAGTTTCATGGCTGTGTATTGAGTCATCCTTGAATATCACTCATTTATCTGTTAACCCAGCCAGCAGTTGAATGGGACAAAGGAGTTGACCTTAGGAGAGTGAGAGGTCAAAACTGGAGACAGCTGGAGTTTGCCTGAAGGAAGCTCCGGGGCTGCGTTTCCTTCAACCTGTACTTAAGCAAGCAGAGTTTCTTTTTCATTCATTCATTTATTTATTTATGAGAGAGAGAGAGAGAGAGAGAGAGAAATGGGTGCGCCAGGGGCTCCAGCCACTGCAAATGAACTCCAGACGCGTGCGCCACCTTACGTGGGACCTTACGTGGGACCTTAAGTGGGACCTGGAGAATCGAACCTGGGTCCTTAGGCTTCGCAGGCATGTGCCTTAACCGCTAAGCCATCTCTCCAGCCCAAGCATAGTTTCTGAACCCGAAGTCTAAGGTTGAGCCGCCCAGGGGCCCCAGGCATATTGTCAACGTACATGCCAAGTGCCAGGAAGCTAGGAGAGACCCTCACCTCTCACTCTCACTTCTCACCGGGCCTCTTACCCCGGGGGGGCCTCCTGATTCTGTCCGGCAGCAGACGAGTGGCAGATGCGCTTGGACTGCGCGCAGCTGGAGAATGAGTTCCTGCGGAAGCGGCTGCAGCAGTGCGAGGAGAGGCTGGAGTCCGAGCTGACGTCCAGGAAGGAGCTGGAGCAGAAGGTACGAGGCGGTGGGAAGCGGAGAGCCCAAGGCGCGTCAGGGAACAGGGCGCTTCTCCCCCTCTGCTGTGGAAGGCCACGTGCTGGCCGGTCCTGTGGAGGGAGCAGCGGTGCTGGCTGGCTCCGGCTTGGCCCCTGCTCTGGGTACCGCTGCTGCTCACGTGGACAACGACTTCTCTCCGTGTGGGTCTTCCGGGAGCGTGCAAACTGTATCAGAAGCACGGGGGCACGCCCCCAGGCAGATGTCTGAGAGTCCCTCCCCAGTTCTGCTTGTGCCCCGCAGGAAACACATTAGCTTTGGGGCCTTAGATTCTCATCTGTAAAACCATTTTTTTTCCCTGGGCTGGAGAGATGACTCCGCGGTGAAGGTGCTTGCCTGCGAAGCCTAACAACCTGGGTTTGATTCCCCAGTGCCACATAAAGCCAGATGCTCAAGGTGGTACGTGCATCTGGAGTTCGTTTGCAATGGCTGGAGGCCCTTCTGCGCCCATTCTGTCTCTCTTCTCTCTTTTTGCTTGCAAATAAATAAAAAGATTTTAAGACCATCTTTCCACACTCTTAGTGTGGCCCACGTTTGTCCCATTTTAGCCACTCCCATTGCCTCTAACCTGCTATGTCCCTGCCTCACCTAGAGGAGAGAGAGGCTCCTCCCCCCTCCCCAGCCTCTCCACCTTCTCCACTGCTTGCCACATTGCAGCCAAGAGCATGTTCAGCCCCTTCCAGATTATTCTAGCATTTCACATTCTGTTGTCAGTGGGACCTTTCAGTGTGTCTTACAAATTTTGATTGTGAGGGCTGGAGGAATGGCTTAGTGGTTAAGCGCTTGCCTGTGAAGCCTAAGGACCTCGGTTCGAGGCTCGATTCCCCAGGACCCTCGTTAGCCAGATGCACAAGGGGGCGCACGTGTCTGGAGTTCGTTTGTAGTGGCTGGAGGCCCTGGCACGCCCATTCTCTCTCTCTCGCTCTCTCTCTCTCTCTCTCTGCCTATTTCTCTCTCTGTCTGTCACTCTCAAATAATAAATAAAAATAAACAAAAAAATTTTGATTGTGAGATGAGATCTCAACAATAGGTGGGACTGGAGAGATGGCTCAGCAGCTAAGGAGCTTACCTACGCAGCCTAATGACCAGGGTTTTATTCCCCAGTGCCCACATAAAAGGCAGATGCACAAAGTGGCACATGTGTCTGGAGTTCATTTGTAGCAGATGGAGGCCCTGTTGGGCCCATTCTTCTGTCTCTCTTCTCTTTCTCTCTCACTTGCAAATATAAATGAAAGGGCTTGAGAGATGGCTTAGCAGTTAAGGCGCTTGCCTGAGACGCTGACGATCCAGATTTGATCTATTTCCAGGTCCCACATAAGCCAGATGCACAAAGGCAGTGCAAGCGCAAGGTCACACATACCCACTAGGTGGCACAAGCATCTGTAGTTTCATTGCAGTGGCTGAGGCCCTGGTGTGCCAACTCTGTCTCTCTCACACACTCTCACTCACTCGTCTTTTTTTTTTTTTTGTTTTTTTTTGCAAGGGCAAGGAGCTTTATTTCAGGGCTTAAGCTCGGTCTCTTGACTTCACCAATGCAGTGGATCCGTACAAGAGCCCCACTCACTCGTTTTTTTAAAAACACTTTTTAAGGGCTGGAGAGATGGCTTAGTGGTTAAGGTGCTTACCTGTGAGGTCTAGGTTCGATTCTCCAGGTCCCATGTAAGCCAGATGCACATGGTGATGCATGCATCTGGAGTTCATTTGCAGTAGCTAAAGGCCCTGGCATGCCCATTCTCTCTCTCTCTCTCACATAAATAAATAAAAATAAATCAGAAAAAAATTTAAAAATACTTTGAAAAATGTTTTTAAAAGTATAGTTGGGGATGTCTAGGCAGGAGCCATAATTCTGGGAAGAAAAAAAAAAAAACCACAATGGCATGTACAAAGGCCCAGAGGTGAAAAAAAAAATCATGCATTTTTAGAAAGGGGGTAAAATATCTAAGTGTGCCTGGAGACAGTGGAGTGCTGGAGTGGGCTTATAAAGATTTGTGAGGGGCAATTCTCAGTTTTCCATGGCCAGACACTCATCTAGAAGAACTTAAGGGCTGGAGAGATAGCTCAGCAGTTAAAGATGCTTGCAGAACCTCATGGCTTGGGTTCAATTCCCCAGCACCAATATAAAGCCAGATGCACAAAAGAGAGCATGCACCTGGAGTTGTTTGCAATGCAAGAGGCCCTTGAGTGTCCATTCTCTTTCTCTCTCTATCCTCACAAAAAAATAAATAAATAAAACATTCTTAAAAGAAAGAATGTCAGATCACATGACGTTTGTAATGTCTGGCTTTGCTGTCAGGACTCTGGGCACGATGGCGCAGCCCTGTGATCCTGAATACTGGGGAGGCTGAGGTTGTCTTTGGAAAGTCTTCACTAATACAGATCGGGGTGGGAACTGCTCATTTTTTCTCCCCTAAATCCCAGCCTGGCCATACCGTGTTTCAATGATCTGTTTCGTAGTCCCGCCCGTTCAGTGTAAGAGCCAGCCAAGGGCGTGGGCCAGGCTGGTTGTGGTAGTTTAAATATATGGCCCCCATAGACTCAGACATGAATGTTGAGTCTCCAGTGGGCAGAGCCCTACTGAGGACGAGGTGTCACTGGGGGCCGACCTTGGAGTCCAGCCCCGAAGGTGTGCAGGGGGTGGATCTGAGTCGAGCTGTTCTAGGTGTGTGCAGAGCGGTGTGCGCTCTGGTGGTTCATGCTTGCTGGTGTTGGTGTGTGCTGGCTGCAGCTGTTTCTCTCTGCTTGTATCTACGGAAGTGAGCAGCAGCTCCCGCCACTGATGGTGTTCCCCTGGAATGTTGAGGGCCTGAGACAAACCCGTTCCTCCCATAAGCTGTGTCTGGTTAGGATGCTTGTCCCAGCAATGAGGAGCTGACTGCAACGCCAGTGTCACCTCAATGGGGGAGAAAAGTAGCCCATGACCTCCTAGCGGGGGTGGGTGTGACCACCTGGGGACCTCCTGGGACTCTGTAGGCAGCGGAAGCGAGGCTCAGGTCATCCATGCTGTTGGTGATGATGGTTTTAATGATCACAGGCAAGATGGATGCTAGAATGTGATTGCTGAGAGACATCTTCGAGCCGTGGCTCCAAAGACAAGATGAGGGAAAGCAGCCCGGGTCTTTAATAACGAATTCGAATGTCGGGTCAGTGCCCCTAAAGAAAGGGGAATATTCATGCCACATTAAAAAGTCATAAAACCGCCACCTCCTATGAGCAGCAGAGTATAAGAAAACATCCCATTTGCTTTCAGATACTGACTTTAGAATTACAGGCCTCATTAGCTCAGAGTTTTGCTTATTTAAAGGAGCTCTTTAATGAGGCCCGTCTTCGAAGTGGCTCTGTTGAGTAGCATTCTCCACCGGGTCTAAACCAGATGTTTGGGAGGGCGTCTCCTGCAGGGTGACGTGGGAAGCTCGGCCTCTGTGTTTGTCTGAGGCTCCACGCACGCTTGTAGGACTAGCCGCGTGAGAGATCCCCTTCAGCATTTTAATCCGAGGCACTTCCTCGGAGGCATCCTGATCCGACTCGTGTCCTTTTGTGGATCCGTGACGAACCCTCATAAGTCTCCCCAGATGACACACCAGGTGATGGGGGCATGAATTATCTGGTGGTCAAGGGGCCATCTGGTTGAGGCAGGGTAGGTAAAAGAAATCTTCTATGGATGTGTGAGCAGGAGGGTGGTTGGGGAGAAGCCCAAAGAATGCTAAGAGATTGATGGAATGAACCCCGATTTCCCTGGAGGTGACACAGGAAATCATTAAGACATGGTATCTTGTGTCCGTTTTCTTGACACGATGCTGGCCTTAGAAATGCTGGAGACTTGGGCTGGAGAGATGGCTTAGCAATTAAGGCGCTTGCCTGCAAAGCCAAAGGACCTAGGTTCGATTCCCCATGTCCCACGTAAGCCAGATGCACAAGGCAGCCCACATGTCTGGAGTTTTGTTTGCAGTGGCTGAAGGCCCTGGTGTGCTCTCTTTCTCTCTACCTACCTCTTCCCATCTCTAATAAATAAAAATAAAATATTAGGGCTGGGCATGGTGGCACACGCCTTTAATCCCAGCACTTGGGAGGCAGAGGTAGGAGGATCACCAAGAGTTCGAGGCCACCCTGAGTCTACATAGTGAATTCCAGGTCAGCCTGAGCTACAGCGAGACTCTACCTTGAAAACCAAAAATAAAATATTACAAAAGAAACGGTGGGGACTCAGAATGGTACCCACGGTGGGATGAGGTTATTCACTCTCTCCGTCCCACAGCTTGGGGAGCTGCAGAGTGCTTATGAGGAAGCCAAGAAGATGGCTCAGCAAATGAAGAAAAAGTGCCACCACCTCACGTGGGACCTGGAGGACACCCGCGTGTTGCTGGAGAACCAGCAGAGCCACACCCACGAGCTGGAGAAGAAACAGAAGAGGTGAGCTGCCCCTCACACTGTCGCCGGGGCTGCCCGCGTTGCTCTCGTGCCCGCTGGCTTCTCTCCCGAGACCCTGTCCACTTTGGCCAGGCAGCTGGAGCCCCACGTTTTGCCCTAATTCCTCTTCCACTCACCCTCATATCAAGATCCAGCCAGCAGTGGCTCTTACCTCTTACCTAAGCCTCAGCTTTGTTCCCAGTGGCTCTGAGGCACTGGGGACATGACTTGTCCTATCTGGGCTCCGGTGTCTCTCTCTGTCAAGGGAACAGCTTGCTGCGCACAGTGAAGGTGAGCTAGCATGGTGGGCAGGAGCCCAAGCCCTCTTACGAAGCCACCCCTATTCATACCCAGATGTACTTCTTGCTAGCTATGGGACCTTGAACTTGGCATTCACCCTTCTGGGCCTTAGGTTCCTATCTGTAGATTGGGGGTGAGGCTGACCAACAGGCTATGTTTGCTCCATCCAGTCAGACTGAGCTCTGCTTTCTGTTCTCAGTGCTGAAGTGGGGGGGGGCACAGGGATGGAGAGGATGAGCCTTCTCCCCCTCTCACAGAGGACAAGCACTGTCGGATCCAGGGAGCAATTCTGCTAGGGCCTGAATCTTATACACCCATGCTAGTGCCAACTTGGAATGTGCCCGCTGGTGCCGGAGCTCGCTCTCCTGTTGGGAGGCCATCACAGGCCATGGAGGAACTCGGACTGGTACGCAGGCCCACACTCATGGGCTTCCTATGTTTGTGTGCGAGGCCTGCGTCCATGTCCAGCTTGGCTGTCTAGAGTCTATGACTCTCTCAGTGAGGATAAACGGTTCAGCGGGCCCACAAGCCTTAGGGGATTTCCTAGGAGGCAAACAGGCAGCATGCTCACTCAGTTAGGACATTGGGCCCAAGATGAAGAGAAGCGTTCCCAGTGAGCCGAAGTGTGGCTTTCCAGGCAGGTTGCCTTGTGAAGAGACTCTCACATGGAGGTGGCTTAGACTTTGACCTCCCTCTGCATTAAATATTACTTCTTCAGGCTGGAGGGATGGCTTAGCCGTTAAGGTGTTTGCCTGTAAAGCCAAAGGACCCAGGTTTGATTCCCCAGGACCCATGTTAGCCAGATGCCCATGCATCTGGAGTTCATTTGCAGTGGCTTAAGGCTCTGGTCTCTCTCTGTCTTTCTCTCCCCCTCCCTCTTTTACTGTCAAATAAATAAATAAAAATATTTTTTTAAAAAACTAATATATATATATATATATATATATATATATATATATATATATATATATTTTCTTCCTCTTGTCCTGGAGCTTGCCCAAGTTTGTGTCTTTGTGTAAATCCAGATCTTCCAGAATAGTTAGCTTCTCAAATAAGCAAAGTCATTCATTTCTTTTTTTTTTTTATTTTTTTTAATGCCATTTTTTTCTCCATTTTTATTAATATTTTCCATGATAACAAAAAAAATCCCATGGTATTACCCTCCCCCCTTTCCCCTTTGAAATTCCATTCTCCATCATATCCCCTCCCCATCTCAATCTTTCTACTTACATATATACAATACCAACCTAATAAAAGCCCTCCTCCCTTTCTTTCTCTTCCCTTTCTATCTCCTTTTTTAACTTACTGGCCTCTGCTACTGAGTTTTTTCCTTCTCACACAGAAATTCATTTCTTTTCCTTGTTTTAATTGATCTTCTGTTCTTTTCCATGTCCCTCTGGGTACTTGGGCTAAGCCTTACCCTTGTACTGGGGAAAAATGGCTCAGGCCCATGTTGGATTCTCCCTGTGTGATGTTGTCAAGTGACAACACTTTCTGAGTCAGAGGATGGCTGGTATTGGTCTTTCATGGGAATGCTTGGCCTTCCACTCAACAATGGAGAGCAAAGGAAGGTCTGACCCCAGCTTTGAACCGAGAGGTGGGAACTCCGTTAGCCTTCAGGGTTTTCCCAACTACAAGCTTCTGGAACCCCAACTGTAGGTTCTATTCATGCTCTGAGAACTTCAATTCTGGCGGGCTTATGGAATCCCCCTCATCCCAAGGACTCACAGACCTCCGCATGGTGGCCCCCCCTCCCCAGAAGGTCCCCATTTCTTCGTGTTCACTGTATGTTTCTCCAAACTGACCTGTCATGTGGCTGTTGTCTCCTCTTGACAAAAGCGCAGTCTGATACTAAGTTACCCTAGCAGGCCTGGCACCTCCAGGTAGCGTAGCAGCTTATGAGGAGACCACAGGGATAGTACAGGTCCCAGTCCAAGAGTAGACGTTCTCGCAGAATGGACACAGCGAGGCAGAAATCTGGAAGCCAGGGACATCTCCATACATCTCTCCAGGTACATCTGAGTTGTAGGTACGACCCTCTACTTCATTGCCGGGTCTGGGAGGAGACATGTCTCCATGCTCAGCTTCTGAGTTCAGGGTGGACCGACATGGTTCCACCTGGAGATGGATGCGTGTTGCCGTGGTTACCCCGTGCATGGTCACAAAGCTTCATTCCAAGGGCTGCTGGACCTTCCCAGGCCTGTATCGTGTAGACTGGCCCCCAGGCAGGCCTGTGCCTGGTGGGGTGAGGGCTGTCTACAAATGTGTCTGGCCTCAGGTGACAGATTGGCTGGTGTGTTCTAGAAGTTGGGAATCTTACAGGATCCTTTCTTTGGCATCAAGTAGCCCGTTAAGTCAAGGTCACCTCTGGAACGTCGGTCACTCGTTGGCTCTGTCTCACTTCAACCTCCTCACCTGTTCCAGGGAATGGACAGGTAGAAGGGAGATTACCTGAGAAACTAGAGAAGTGGAGTCTTTTTTTAAAAAAATGTATCTTATTTATTTATTTGCAATTAGAGAGAGAGAGAGAGAGAGAGAGAGGATAAGAGCGAGAAAGAGACATGGGCATGCTAGGGCCTCTAGCCACTGCAAACAAACTTCAGATGTATGGGCCGCTTTGTGCATCTGGATTTATGTGGGCACTGGGGAATTGAACCTGGGTAGTTGGGCTTTGCAGGCAGTTGCCTTAACCAGTGAGCCATCTCTCCAGACTAAGAAGTAGTGCTATAACTCACTTGCAACACTGTGGGACTTCAGGCTCAACCACTCCTCCTCCATGAACTTCAGCTCCCTCCTCTATAAATGCACCACACTTGGCTTTCTTTTTCTTTAAAAAATTTTATTTATTTATTTGTGAACACACAGAGAGAGAGAGGGAGAATGAGTGAGTGAGTGAGAGGGAGAGAGTTTGGGCACATATCAGGGCCTCTTGTTGCTGCAAACAACTTCTAGGTGCACCACTTTGTGTATCTGGCTTTCCGTGGATGTTGGAGAACAGAACCCAGATCGTCAGGCTTTGCAAGCAAGCACATTTAACCGCTGGGCCATCTCCCCAACCCTTGGCTTTCTTCTCCTGTGGCTGTCTGTTACCTCCTTGATGACTACAAGGTCCCCATGTCTGGGCCTGGGAATTGGGACTCCTGGTTCAACAGCATCCTCACAGTGTTTCCAGCCACTAGTAGCTCTGTGATGATGTCACCACCAGCCAATCAGGAAGCTCCTGGGCTGCTCCAGCAGCAGGAGGGCTCTCTGGAGAGAGCTGTGGTGGGCTTGCTCCGGATCCTGAGGCTTTGAATGACAACCGGTGTTGTAGGACATTAGATGATCTTGTCACAGAGAGTCCTTTCTTGGTCTTTTTTGCCACTAAAATCCAAATCCCAGGGGCCACACCAGACTCTCTGGAACAGTGGGGCATCCTGTATGTGACTCGAAGTCGCCTTCCCACTGGGGTCTAGCAAAGTCCCTGTGGGTGACAAGAGGATCAGACTGTGATGGCTAAGCAGATGGTGGAAGGTCCAGGAAGTGCCTGTGACCTGGCGGTCACGACAATGGAAGGGCAGGAGAAGTCACTTTTGAGATTCCCCCCATGACTCTCATGGGCTGTCTTGTCTCGGTAGCTGCAGCTAGGGTGGTGTGGGAGGAGCAGGCGGTGTGTGAATGCCAGGCTCGCCACCCAAAGCCGGCAGGCCTCGACATGGCCGAGGAGGGTGCCAGTACAGCATGAAGAGGAGATGGTGACATTCTGTGCGTGCGGACGAGGCACGGCCACGCGCACCGGGCCCAGGCGCAGGGACGTATACACGGCAAACCCAGCCTGGAAGAGGAAAGGAGTCTTGGCATATGTCGGCCTACCAGATGGATGAACGCTCTCTCCCCCTCTCTGATATTTATATAGCTTCACATAAACATTTGACTTCCCTCTGTGCACGTGCATGCCTTCTCCTCTCCCTGCCTGGGTACTTATCTAGTCCTGCATATCCAGAGCTGTTCATGGGGACGCTACACACCCTAGAGCCCGCGGGTGACATCTCCTGGGCCGAGTCAGTGCCTTGTGCACTTGCATCCAGAAGATCCCTTCCCCCCAACCCCCCTTTTTCTTCTTTTCTCGCCACACTTTCTGCCTCTCTCTCTGGCTGCTCCCCACCCCTGCCTCAGTTTCTCCACCACGGTGCCGTGACGCGTGTTCCACCCTGGGCAGGTTTGACATGCAGCTGGCGCAGGCCCTGGGGGAGTCGCTGTTTGAGAGGAAGCTCCGTGAGAAGGCCGGCCAGGAGACCGTCAGTGTGCGCTGGGAGCTGGGCCGGCTGCAGCAGCAGCTGGAGGTGAGCTTCGGGGTCTCGGGGCGCTTGAGACCCTCGCTGGGCACCTGCTGCGAATGCCGATGGAGAGCGAGAGCCAGAGAGCAGCACCGTGCTCATCCACCAGATAGCTGGAGTCCTCGTGGCTTGAGTGACTCACAAAACCCCGGCGGCCATTAGCCTGGTAATCAGGCTCCATAGCACGACCTCGTGGTGTTGGTCCAGCCGAGTGCACGGGGCTTGTGGTGTCCACCGGGGAGGCACCAGAGACACGGGGGAAAAAAAAACAAACAATAAAATAAAACAAGCCAGGCGTGGTGGCGCACGCCTTTAATCCCAGCACTCGGGAGGCAGAGGTAGGATCACCATGAGTTCAAGGCCACCCTGAGACTCCATAGTGAATTCCAGATCAGCCTGGACTAGCGTGAAACCCCACCTTGAAAAACCAAAATAATAATAATAATAGTAATAAATAAATAAAACAACTAAACTTTAGGCTTGTCCAGGAACTATACACTTTCCCACATGGGCTGTGATGCAGAGGGCACTTATGAAAATATGACATGAGCTGCTCCTTAACGTTCTGTGGCCCCCTGTTGCCCCCAGGAGGAAATATACACTTTAGTCAGTCACTCGATTTCTTCATGAGAAAACCCACTCATGAAGTGGACCCTGAGCCCATTTCCTTACTTGGAAGGGTCATTTCTGGGCGTTCTTGGTCCCACAGTGTGTTCTAGCCTCAGGAGGTACCCAGATGATCTTTACTTCTATGCCTGCCCTTCCCTTACAAATAGGGGAACCCTTTCCCTCAGACGCTCTGAGATCTAACTCTTTGCGATGTTCCGCCCTAACCCCATCTTCCTCCCTCCCTCCCCCTTATCTGTGCTCTCTGTCTCCAATTATAGCCTGGCTTGTTGGGGGGGGGGGCTGTATGGGCCTGCTGGGTGGAGGAGTAGAAAGTAGAGTAGGGCATGATGACACGAGCCTGTCATACTAATGTAGGAGAGGTGAGGCAAGAAGATCCTGAGTTCAAGGTCAGCCCAGGCTTCATACGTTAGAAACCCTGACTGAAAATAAAATGTGGAATTCCATTCCACCAGGAGGTTTAGGTGTGTGTGTGTGTGTGTGTGGCAGGGGGCGGGTCGAGTGACTCCAGGTCTCTGCCCACGTTGCCCCCCAGCAAAAGGAACAGGAAACCTCAACGCTGAAGCAGGAGATCGAGAGGCTTCAGGACCATAAGCGGGAGCTGCTGGGCTCAGCGGGGGACAGCTGCGTGGCGGGCTTGAAGGAGAAGCTCTGGAAGCTGGAGTCCAGTGCCCGGGAGCAAGAAAAGGTCCACAGCCAGCAGGAGAACACCATCAAGCAGCTGGAGCAGGTAAGGAAGTCCCAGCCAGGGCGACCCCCCCCGTCCCAGGCTGGCTCTCATGCAGGTAGGGGCGACTTCTGAAACCGCGTGGAGGCCTGACACCACAGCGGGCTGGCAGCAGGCATGCTTAACCCGAGACCTCGGATCTGGAAAGGAAGGCGGGTGCTTCCCAGCCTGATCTTGAACGTGGAGAGAGGCTGAGTGAACGCTTTTGGCCTCCCACAGCCCGTGTCCCTGCAGACACCGGACGGATATTTACTGATTTATAATATAGTGCTTTTCCCAGGGAATTTTATGTTTGCTCGTAGAAGCCTGGCGTAAATGGTACTACAGATGTCAGGAGTGTCCAAAAGGCTAGAGAAAAATGAAAAAGAAAACTTATATTTACTTGCTCAGGCCCCTCGTTTCGGATCATCTCCCCATAACCTCTGTCACTGTGCGGAAGGGGAGGAAAGAGCTGACAATTCCTCGTGAGGCTAATCTGAGCGAGGCCAAGCCAGGGCTCCCTAGTGTCCCTCGTTCTTTACTGGGGATCGCCTCAGCATTTTATCAGTTTCCGTTTATATTTGTGCACGTGCATGTGTGAGGTGTGCAAGCCCGTGTGCATGTGTGTTTGTGTCTAGGCACATGTGTACGTGTGAGGGTGTGTGTACACATTTGTGTGGAGGCCAGAGGTTGACATCCTGTGTCGTCCTCAATCACTCTCCACTGTACTTATTGACACAGGGTCTCTCGTGGAGCCCAGAGCTGGCTGATCCAGTTATAGCAGCTCTCCAGCAAGCCCTGGGGTGCTCCCGCAGCTACCTGCGGAGTGCCGGGATGAAAGGCACGCACCAGCATGCCTGGCATTTACCATTTAAGTGTTTCCTGGGGATCCAAACTCATGTCCTCAACAGTTGAAAAGACCAAGTTTTTTTTTTAAGTTCTTAAAATTTATTTACTTATTTGAGAGAGAGAGAGAAAGGCAGACAGAGAGAGAAAATGGGCACGCCAGGCCCTCCAGCCACTGCAAAAGAACTGCAGATGCATGCGTAGCTTTGTGCATCTAGTTTATGTGGGTACTGGGGAATCGAACCTGGATCCTTAGGTGTCACAGGCAAGCACCTTAACTGCTAAGTCATCTCTCCAGCCCCTGACTTTTTTTTTTTTCTCTCTCTCTCAGCTTCATTTCCACATTAGGGACGGCAGTTATAAACTTCTGGGATCAAGATGAATTTTTGGTTCCCTGCAGAGTGTTAAAGAACGACTCTGAGGCTGCATCCCACCACAGTGGTGAAGTGTGGTCTCTTCCCACCATGGAAGAGACAGAGGCAGCCTGTCGTCGTGGTCACCACGGCTGACTTTCCCCGGGCGCTAGGGAGGTCCGACCCATGCGTGAAGGATGGAAAGATGCAGTGGGAGGGGTGGGGATTTAGCTCAGTGGATGAGTGCTTGCCTAGCAAGTGCAAGGCCCTGGGTTCGGTCCTCAGCACCAAAAAACAAAACAAAATGGGAAGGCCAAGAGCGGCATGGAGGGCTGGGGACGTTGCAGCGGGCACTCACGCCGTCTTTGCGCACGCGCAGCTCCGCCAGCGGTTTGAGCTGGAGATCGAGTGCATGAAGCAGATGCACCAGAAGGACCGCGAGGACCAGGAGGAGGAGCTGGAGGACGTGCGTCAGTCCTGCCAGAAGCGGGTGCGTGAGCCGGGGGGGCACCGCTGCCACACGGGGTCCCATGTCCCTAGAGCGAGGAAGAGACCAGGGCCCCGGCCTTGCAGACACGCTTCTTCTATGGCCACCCGAGACCTCAGCATCCTGGGGAGCTATCCACAGTCCAGAACCAAAAGTTCCAAACTTAAACATGGCCCTGGACTTCCAGAAGCATCTAGAATGGTCTAGCACAATCACCCCCGAACTCTCACCAGGAGCCCATCACACCCTGTGGCTGAGACTTCGGGGTTTCCCTCCACTGTCCCCTTGTGACTCACATCAGTTCTCAGGCTTGATCCAAGCTCTTCACAGACAGCCCAGTGACTGTGGAAACAATAACACCCCTCCCCCAGCATTCTGTACCAAGAGATCACCCTCGTTTCTGTCTTCCTAACTCCCCTTCACGTCGGCGCAGTGCACCCATGGCTGGTTGTGGGGGCAGTTTTTCCCCCCGAGTGAGGCCATGGCTCCTTGAAACCCACTGCTTGCCTCTGTAAGTCTCGCATATTATGTGTGACAGCCTGACGCTATTCGGCCTCTAGCGTGAGCTCTTGCTTGCATCATGAATCCCCTGTTGTTGGACATTCAGGCTGGCTCAGTGTCCTGCTGTTACAACCAGTCAACCCCGGTAGGTGTTTGGACCAATGGGGATGTGAGACAGATCTGTAAGGGGAAGTGCCCGAGATATTCGGGGTTAAGCCTCATTAACTAGTTTCCATATTTATTCTAGCAGGACTCCTCCCTCCCCTCTCCCATCCCACTTGGAGCATGAGTGATTTTAAAATTTTGTATATTTTTCCTGGGTGACTTTTCACTTCCCCAGTCCTCTAGAAGCATATGGTGTAGTGACTGTATGTTTTAGAGTTTGGGAATGCATTTACTTTCTGCAGAAATGGCCATCAGTTCATGCATTCTGTCATGGGTCAGGAGACAGGTTAGGTGAAGGGCTCGTGCATTTCTGATATGTCACAATAGTGCCCTGAACAGAGGGTCCCATGAGCTAGAGGAACACCTTGGACCTTCTTGGCAGCATTTTCTGGGCAGATTTATAAAGGGAGAGACTATTGGCAGAGGGAGGCGTTTTTCTGCGTATGATAAACAATGACATTGACTTCCTGTCGGATAGCTACTCTGTTCAGCCTGTCTCTCACAACAGCAGGAAACCCATTGTCAGTGACCTTGTGGGGAGGGGGAGGCCGTGCCATAGCTGTCTGAGCGACAGGAGATGGGATGTTAACCTCTCCCACTAACAACTGATTGTCTAGGGTAGTTATTCAAGTGAGGAATGCCCATGTGTGTTGGGTAATTGCTGAGAAATCTGAGCCAACTGCAAAATTCAACGAGTTGCCATTAATCAGATGTCTCTGTGGCCTGCTAGCGCTGATTTGAATTCCACAGACAGGGCCTTCCACAGCAGAAATGTATTCCTCACAGTTCCGGGGGCTGGGAAGCCCAAGGTTAGGGTGTCGGCACATTGGGATTTGTTGGGGCCTCTTCCTGGCTGTGTGGATGGTATCCACACACGGGAGGAGAGGGAGAGCTCTCTGGTGGCTCCTCCCTTTGAGAGGAGCACTAATCCTATCCTGGAGGCCCCACCCTCGTGGCTTCATCTAACCCTAAACACCTTGCAAAAGCCCTTTCTGAACCCCGTCACCTTGGGGATTAGGGTTTCAGTACATTAATTGCTTTTGGAGGGGTGGTTTAGAACATCAAAATATCTCAAATGCACCTTGTTTCGTGCGTTTTCGATGGCATCATGGTATATTTAATAAGGGACATGGGTGCATATTTTATATGCTGGCTGTCATATTACTCAAGGCCTTACGAAATCAGAATGCCAACCCTTGTAAATAAATATTCAAGCTGTGGCCATGGCCTGCAGCGGGGGAGGGGGCTCTATTCCATTGGGGGACTTCACAGCCCATAGCCAAGGGCAAAAGTCTCCTTGTCATTGGCAGCTCTCCCTCATCCAGCTCCCAAGGTTTGTGGTTCCCAAGCTCTTAGACAGACAGACAGACAGATCCCTCCCATTCACCAGACAGCCTTTCTCCGTGGGAGCAAAGCCCCAGGCTCCAAGTCCCTTCCTCCCAGGCCCTTGCTGGTGGATCTGTCTGGACGGAGCTCACACGCCCATGTGAACCTCTACCCCATGTGCCCGCAGCTCCGTCAGCTGGAAATGCAGCTGGAGCAGGAGTATGAGGAGAAGCAGATGGCCCTCCATGAGAAGCAAGATTTGGAAGGCTTGATCGGAACCCTGTGTGACCAGGTAAGGCAGAGACTCGGCAGACATTCTGAGGGAACACACGCCCACCCTCCGTGCTCTGTGAGACAGATGGATGCTCCAGAAAGCCAGCGGCAGGGAGAGCACTGTTGGTCTTTAGGTCAGGAGCACACCGTCTACTCACCTCTCCCTGCATCCCCTATTATGTCCACTTCTCCGTCACTCTGCTTTGTCCATACTCACCCACTCTTCACAGTAGTCTCTAGGAGATGGAAGCCAGATGGGTTCTTGGGAAAAACCATGATAAGAAACAGAGCTGACCCAGGCAGGAGAGGTTGACCAGTGACTGCTGGGAGGGGATTCTAGACAGGATGGCTATGAATGGCCACCACACCCTGTCTGACCTCATGAGGACAAGTCTTATGCAAGAAGCCACCAGGCTTGAGTCAGGCAAATGTGCCTTTCACCCTGTTGGGTGGTTTGTCTGTCTGTCTGTCTGTCTGACTGTCCTCATGTGAGCTTCTGGAGAAAGCAGAGTTGATGTTATCTCTGAGAAACACAGCTCTGTGGACTTGACCCTTCTCTCTGGTGGGGACTCATCCTGTATTATAGGTGCTGAGCAGCCCCCACCCCCACCCCAAGGCCTCCATCCATCAGCTGCCAATATCACCCTTCCCATGGTGACCGTCAGGAGTGTCTGCAGCTTTTGCTCAGTGGCCCTTGAGGACAAACTCACATTCTCCCCCATCCATAGAGTGGCCAGCAGAGCTCAGAGCCAGCTCTGACTTGAGTGGGGGGGGGGCTGTTGTCCTTCCAACCACTGTGACAAAAATCTATGAGGAAAAATGAGGGACAGAGGATGTATTTTGGCTCCAGGTTTCAGCCCCCATGGCCATTTGGCTCCATTGCTTCGGGGTCCACGTACGGTGAGACATAGCACTGTGGAGGGAGCGTGTGTGACTAAACTCATGGCAGCCATGGGGCAGAGAGAGACAGGAAGGGGTGGACCTGCCAGGACACACCCCCAGTGACCTACTTCCTCCAACAAGGTGCCGCCTCCTAACAGCCCGGTCAGGGTGAACTCACAGCCAGGGTTATCAGCCTCGTTGTGGAGTTGCCTCTCAATAGCGTCATCCACTGGAGACCAAGCCTTTGGGGAAACAACTTAATATCCAAACTATAACGTCAGTGAGAAAATGTCTATTGTTTCTTTCTTCTTCTTTTTTTTTTTTTTTTTCGAGGTAGGATCTCATTCTATCCCAGGCTGACCTGGAATTCACTATGTGGTCTCAGGGTGACCTCGAACTCACAGTGCTGGGATTAAAGGCATGCACCACCATGCCCGGCTGGTTTCTTTTTAAGTATCAAAGGAGTGTTGTATTTTATGCAATGTGCTTATCCCACGTTTTCTCAATAACAGCACCTTTCGCAGAAAGCTGCACCTTTATTCTCAAAGGAATGATGTCAGCTCAGAGGGTCATCCCGGACCAAGAACAAAGAAAGTGCTCGTTCTGTGTTTAAACGCAAACTGAATTCAACAGTGAATCCTAGAGTGGAGCCAGACATCAGGGAGAAGGGTTACTGAAAGCCAGCGGCTATCCAATAGGTGTCTTGTCATCAGTCCCTCTCTCAATATTCTTGTCTTCCAGTGGGGTAGTTGAGGTACTTAATGGAGGTTCCGAGATGCGAAGGTCACTGTCCTCTCCCACCCCTGCAGGGTGGCACGACCCGGCACCTGACTGTCTAAGGGCAGGCAGGAACCACGGCACCACGGCGTGACATTTGAGCTCTGTTCCATACTTCCTTTGAAGACTCAAAGTCAGGGGCCCAGTGAGGAGAGGGTTCAGCCGTAAAGCCCTTACTTAGCCTGCATGAGGCCTAGGTTCCATCCCCAGCACTGGGAAAAAGAAAAGGCTTTTATAAATACCACAAAAATAGAATTTTCGGCCGGGCGTGGTGGTGCACTCCTTTAATCCCAGCACTCAGGAAGCAGAGGGAGGAGGATCGCCATGTGTTCGAGGCCACCCTGAGACTACATAAAATAAAATTTTTCATGCAAAGGGGACTTTGATGAATGCGGTGCCACTTTTGTGTCAGTCACCTGGCTGGAAGCTTCCATAAACCGTCACGTTGGATGAGTGGCCAGTGTCTTTGTGGTGACCTTTGCCAAGCCCGTGGAAAAGACGGCCGAGCAGTTGTAATTGAAGCTTATGCGCCAATTATCCAGAGTTCGTGAAACTGACATACTGCTTTACTTGATCCAGATGTGACCAAGAGAACAGAACAGAGCCTTCCAAAGCCATGCAGAGACTTCTCGGTGTCCCTGACTAGCCTTCATCTCCTCTCTCCCTCCCTCCCTCCTTCTCAGAGGAGACCATGACTCCAGAGTTGGAGTGTGAGATTCCCTGTGGATATGTGTACACTTGAACCATGGACAGCACATGTCCTTTTTTTCCCCCTCCCTATTTTATATTTCTTTATGTCTACCCTTATCTTTATTTATTTTTCCTTTTCTTTTCCACTGGTTTAGGCTTTCGCTCTATTTTCAGTTTGCATTGAAAATTCTAACTCACTTTCAATATTTCGTATTCAGTGAATTCTTTAGAATCATATAAATCTCTTAAAAGCAAAATATTTGAATGTTTAAGGCAACACATTGGCCTTGAATTCCTGGTTCACAGCCGTCGTTGTGCACCGAGAGTTTGTTACATGCCTTGAGATTTCATTTTTAATTTGTAAATAATTTATGAATTAGATTTATTATTTATTAGAGAGATTGAGAGAGAGAGAGAGAGAGAAGGAGAGAGAAAATGGGCATGCAGGCCTCTAGCCATTACAAACAAACTCCAGATACATGAGCCACCTTGTGCATCTGGCTTACTGGGGAACTAGACCTGGGTCCCTAGGCTTCACAGGCAGTGCCTTAACTGCTGAGCCATCTCTCTAGCCCTATAAATTACATTTTAAGTTCATTACCATTTGGGATTGTTGAGATTAACTTGTAATTGTTAAGGTCTAACTTAATGACATTTTGGATTGATAACATGTTAGAATGCCTATTTTTTCTCTTCCTTGAAAGAGTTGTGATCTCTTTGTTCCTCCAGTTCATGGTCAAACTTAATAAAACATTGAATAACTATTTTATAAAGTGCATCACATGGCAAATTGATGCAACTTGTTAACTGTGTAATTTAAATATACACAAAAATATACAGCACACAAGCCGGGCGTGGTGGCGCACACCTTTAATCCCAGCACTCGGGAGGCAGAGGTAGGAGGATCGTGAGTTCGAGGCCACACTGAGGCTACATAGTGAATTCCAGGTCAGCCTGGGCTAGAGCAAGACCCTACCTTGAAAAAAACAATATATATATATACATATATACAGCACAAGTTATTAAAGAAAAAGATTAGAGAGCATGGGAATATGTTTCTGTCACTTTCTGTTAGTTTTTGTTTTGTCTGCTTAATAGGTAGCTAAGAGAGTTCTCCACCCTCACTGTGATTGTGGTTTTGCTGAGTTTTGCTAATATGCTGTCATTTCTTAATATGTTTTGTGGCTGTCTCTAAGTTTTGTATGGTTTCATTTCCCTGGTAGGCTGTTCATTTAGTTATTATTTTTTTCCATGAATGAATCTTGCCCTATTTTACTTTAAATGGTTACTCTCAGTTACTCTGCCTGCAAACTTCTTTTTATCCCTTCATTTCTAAGCTTTAAATATGTGCACTTTGTGCATGCAAGTATTAGATAATGTACCCTTGACACATCTGGGTAATTTTTTAAAAAGTATTTAATTAATTTATTTATTTGAGAGAGAGAGAAAGAGGCAGAGAGAGTATGGGCACACCAAGGCCTCTTGCCATTGCAAACAAACTCCAGACACATGTGCCAATTTGTGTGTCTGGCTTTATATGGGCACTGAGAGAACTGAACCTGGGCCTGCAGGCTTTGTAAGTAAGCAAGCGCCTTTAAACATTGGGCTGTGTCCCCCAGCCCTAGGTAATTTTAATCCAATAGTTTAGTCCCTAATTTCTCATAGAACTTAATTCATTTATGTTTATTGTGATGACTGGCATATTTGAAATCATTTGTGTTCTCTCATTTTGTGTCCAGTATTTGTTAATCCTTTTGTCCTTTTCTTTGCTTGGCCCATATGCCTTCCTGCTTTTACATAGGTGGGCATCTTTATCTTCTGTTTATTATAGTTTCAGAAAGCATTGACCATATTTCTAACTTCTCAGTAGTTACTTATATAGATTCATTACAAAATTTTTAATATATTTCACTTTCATGTTAATGTCATGGGACAGATATTATTGTTTTCCTCCTAAAAATCAAAGATGTGAGGCTCAGAAAAGTAAAGTAATTCCCCGAGGACTGAATAACTAATCAACGCTCCAGGTAGATTTGGAATGAGGTCTATATTATTGGAATCTATATAATTTTTAAAATCTATTACCATGTTGTTGCTTAAAATTTCTAAGTTCCAAAGCCTGGTGTGGTGGTACCTACCTGTTTATGCCAGCGCTTGAGAGGTGGAGAGGGGGGGAAATCAAGAATTCAAGGCCAACCTGGGCTATATGAGACCTTGTCTCCAAAACAAAGCAAGAAGCATCCTATGGTCCAATTAATTAGAAACGTGCTTCTGTGGACCGTCTTTTCTTCATAGGATTCTCGGGCAGGCTGTCTCTGTAATCTGTAATTTGCCATGTAACTTCCAGCAATATGTTTTCTCCATGCCTCACTTTCCCCATCTGTAAAGTGGCTGGATCAGCAACAACACGTTATTTCCCCACCACCTTTAATGGTCTTTTCACAGCCACCTCCTAGTAACTTGCCTTTATGATAAGTGGTGACTCAGCTGAGGAGTGAGTGTAGCTCCTGCAGCCACACCAAACATCATTTAGATGTGTCAGTCAATTACTTGCCATCTTTATCCAAATTCAAATCTTTGTGCTGCAGAGTGGGAACTCTCAGACTGACATTTATTTCCCACTGACCTAGGTGAGCGTTTTCTCCCTCCTCTCCTCTGATGCGGTTCACCGTGGGGGCGGGGACGGCTGCCCTGAGATCTCCCTGTGCCTGTCTGCATACAGAGCTCCCTCTGCAAAGCGGGCGGGGCCAACGCTTGAAGGGCTTGCCAGTGAGGACAAGGGAACGCGAGCCGTCTCGGCCATGCGGCCAGTGCCAGCATCAGGGAACATCCGGGATGCCAACTTGCTCCACAAGAAAGTAAAGCGCTTTAAGATCTGCACAAGTTAAATAAACGCAGACACAAAAATAAAGGTGCGAAGCACGTGGCTTGAGGGCATCGTGGTAAAATTCTGCACTCTAGAATAAGACGTCCGGGTGCAGCGAACAGTTCTGCCAGGCTCTGTGGTGCAACAGTTAAGAAAGGACCTGCTAAGCTGAAGTCCCTGGGTTTGAACCCCCGCACAGCCACTTAGTAGCCCTGTCCCCTTGGGCAGGCCCTTTGCGTGTTCTGCATCCTCGATTCAGTTGCACCACCGTTTCCCATGGCAACGTGGACTTAAGAGTCCTGGGCAGTTGCTCTTATTTTATGACCTGCCGCATCCTAAGGTCCTGTGTGTCGTAGCAATTACCTCCTCGTTGCTTATGGAAGGAAAGGGTTCATTTCCTGGTTAGTGAGAGTTTCCTCGTGGCCCGGAAAGCATGACAAGAGCAGACGGCTGAGTGTCACGTTACCATGGTAGCAGGAACCGGGGTGAATGAGTCAGCTAGCATTGGGCAAGTGCGGCTGGACTATAAATTCCCAAGACCCACACGCAGTGGCACACCTTCTCCAGCAAGGCTCCACGAGCTGGTGGTTGAGTATGACGCTTCGGTTGGAGAGATGGCTCAGTGCTGTCCTGCAAAGCCTGATGACCCGTGTTCGATTCCCCAGTACCCACGTAAAGCCAGATGCGCAAGCTGGTGCACACATCTGGAGTTTGTTTGCGGCGCCTGGAGGCCCTGGTGTGCCCATTCTCTCTCTTTACAGATAAATAAAGTAAAAATATTTAATACGAGGCTTAATCACAAACACATGAGGCTATTCGGGATACTTTACATTCAAATGGCCACGTGCTGTCTTGCTAATCATCTAGAAATGCTGTGTATGTGAGACTATTGCTCATTCTCTCTGCTCACATCAAGCTTTTTCTTTGGCGTTCTCTCCCTGTGCCTCTAGCTAGGGGTGGTTAGTACTGTATCCTGTCCCCCCACCCTTGAGCTAAATCATGCCCCCTTGTTTCTCAATGGCCTTTCTTTTTTATTTTTTAATTTATTTAATTTATATATATATATATATATATATATATATATATTTTTTTTTTTTTTTTTTTTTTTCGTTTTTCGAGGTAGGGTCTCACTCTAGCCCAGGCTGACCTGGAATTCACTATGGAGTCTCAGGGTGGCCTCGAACTCACGGCAATCCTCCTACCTCTGCCTCCCGAGTGCTGGGATTAAAGGCCTGTGCCACCACACCCAGCTTGTTTTATTTTTTTATTAACAACTTCCATGATTGTAAACAACATCCCATGGTAATGCCCTCCCTACCCCCACTTTCCCCTTTGAAACTCCACTCTCCATCACATCCCCTCCCCCTCTCAATCAGTCTCTCTTTTATTTTGATGTCGTGATCTTTTCCTCCTATTCTGATGGTCTCGTGTAGGTAGTGTCAGGCACTGTGAGGTCATGGGTAGGCAGTCAATAGCCTTTCTTTTCAAAGTGCAGAGCAAAGCGTGCCTCTCTCATGCTGCACCTTGGCAGAATGACTTCTTCCCTGCCACAGAAACTGTGTTCCTGTCCTAACTCTGCCTCTCACTGTGGGATCTTGGGGGGATTGTGTCTGTCAGCTTTACCATCTATAGAGTGGGAGTCGCAAACCCATACGCCTCACAGGGCCATCATCGTGATTAAGTGCCTTCAAATCCATGAAGTGTTTAAAATAGTCCCTGACACTTAAAATGTTCCCTATGAATGTAAGCTATTACTACTTTTGTAAAGGCAATAATCATAATGTCTACTTTTAAGCAGTTGTCACAGGAGTTACACCTGATAACACGTGACAGAGTGTGGCTTGATGCCTAGCTTGCAGCTCACGAGCTCTCCCTCCTTTCCTCACTCCCCACCTCATATCGCAGAACAGCATTTTAAATTTACCACAGCAGGGCTGGAGGGATGGCTGAGCAGTTAAGGCACTTGACTGTGAAGCCTAAAGACCCATGTTCAACTCCCAAGATCCCACGTAAGCCAGACGTACAAGGTGATCCATGCACACAAGGTGGCACACGTGTCTGGAGTTCGAGTACAATGGCTGGAGGCCCTGGTGCACCAATTCTCTCTCTCTTATAAAAAAGGGCCAGTCTGTTGGGCTTGCCTCAAAAGATAATAATAATGAATTTACCACAGCAATACATCTGAAGGATTATATTCTAAGAACCAACTCATTTTTCAAAGAATTCAAAATTGGCCACTGAGAAATATGTACGCCTAACCTGCAGGAACATTCCAGGTCATCAGACAATCCTTGCAAATCCATCATGTTTGCAAAGCACTTGACACCCACAGAGGACTTGGTAATCCATTATTACACATGATCCTTGTCTTATCTCAACATGGAAGATGGGGATTTTTTAAAAAAAAATATTTAATTTAAATTTATTTATTTGAGAGAGGGAGAGAGAGAGAGAGAGAGAGAGAGATACAGAAATAATCAGGTAGAGAGAGAGAGAATGGGCGCACCAGGGCCTCCAGCCACTGCAAACAAACTCCAGATGCGTGCACCCCCTTGTGCATCTGGCTTACATGGGTCCTGGGGAGTCTAACCTGGGTCCTTTGGCTTTTCAGGCAAGTGCCTTAACCATTAAGCCATCTCTCCAGCCAGGGATTTTTAAAAAAAAAAAAAACTCTCTTCTTATAGACAAGGAAATGCAGATTCACCGGGGTTGATGGCACTTGGCTAAGGTTCCTGCCACCAGCAGATGGTGTGCTGGGCCTTGAAGCCTGGGTCACCTCATCCTCAATCCTATGTTCTTTCCAAATAACCCAGGACATTCCAAGCATCCTGAATGGCAGCCATGGAGGGGAAGGGGGGTGAGAGGACTTGGTTTTGGCGTGGAGGCACGGATTCTCAGTGTAGAAAGACAGTCCATCAGGAAGCACCTGCCAAGTCTTTCCCAAAACACCCCATTTGGTAGATGGCTCCATTTACTGTTTTAAATTTTTTGCTCTGGTCTCCTGGTAACTGAAGGGTTTGCTGGTGTCTCACAGGGATACTAACCCAATGCATGGTCTCAGGCTGTTGGATGTTCACACAGGGCCCAGGGTGTGACAGTGTCTCTCCTCTGCCTCTAGAGGCTTCAAGCCATCTAAGGTGACTCCCTTTGGTGCTCATTACAAAATGTGGCATCTTTATGACCTTCTTGGCCCCTGTCCCCTGCAGAAAATTAATCTCTAAATGCCCTTAAACTGGTGAAGGGGGACCAGCTTGAGGCACCACAGAGCTTTGTTCAAGTCTTTGGAAGCAGCACGTCATGGACCGCCCACGTGCAGTGAGCCGCCCAGACAAGCACGTCACATCATGGAAACAGGTCACAGGACTGGTCTAGCAGCACCAGCTTGGACACAGTAGTGACCTTGCAGAGGCCCCCGTGCCTTCTCCCATCTCTGCCTGCCCGAAGCCATCCTGACTTCTGTGGGCATAACCTGGCCAGCAGCTAGGGAGGCACGTGGCATGGAGGGTCATAAGGGAAAAGTGGTCGCACTGGTGGCCGGGCACAAAAGACAGGATGGGACAGCAGCTTTGGCCCCCTTAGGCCATGATGACAACAGTGGTGACAGGTTGAATTGGTTGTGCACTGATGTGTGTCAGCATCAAGCAGAGCAAGCATTCCGTCTTCACCTCGGCCCCGTGTGGTAGACGAGGGTCTGGAGGGGAGGGGCCTCATCGTGTTGTTGTTCTATGTTTGTCATTTGTTTATTGCATTGCATTCCTTTTACTTTTGGTTTTAGATTTGTTTTTCTTTTTGAAATTATTTTTTATTTAAGAGAGAGAAAGAGGCAGAGAGAGAGAGAGAGAGAATGGGCGTGCCAGGGCTTTCTGCTGCTGCCAACAAGCTCCAGATGCATGTGCCCCTTTGTGCACATGCACGACATTGCACACTTGCGTCACTGTGCATCTGGCTTACGTGGGACCTAGAGATTTGAACATGAGTTCTAAGGCTTCACAGGCAAGTGCCTTAACCACTAAGGAATCTCTCCATCCCTGGATTTTTTTTTTTTTTTGACCCATGGTCTCACCCTGTAGCCCAGGCTCTCCTTGAACTTATAGTAATTGTCCTGTCTCAGCCTCCCAAGTGATGGGATTACTGGCTTAAGCCACCCTGCCTGGTGGTAAGGTCATATCTGAGGCAGGATTAGACCTGTGGGAGCTCTGTGCCGGAAAACTTTGGTTGCAGCCTCTACGGTGATAGCTAAGCTCCCCCATCCCTGCTCGCTTTCAGATTGGCCACCGGGACTTTGATGTGGAGAAGCGTCTCCGCAGGGACCTCCGGAGGACTCACGCACTGCTGTCAGACGTTCAGCTCCTTCTGACGACCATGGATGATGGCAAGACATCAGTCAACAAGGAGGAGCTAGAGAAGGTGCATAGCCAGGTAGGTTCCACGGGGAAGTGCACTGCTGTGGGTGTGCAGGACTCTCTTCCCAGGAACACACACGAGGCTACCGGTACCAGCCTGTTGCTTTCCAGACCTGCAAGAGGCAAGAGGTAGTGCAGGGCTGGTCCTCACGCGCTGTGGGAGGAGAGGCGGAGGGGATTACTAAGGACAGCAATGCCTTCTCCCTTCTGCTGGGCATAGGCAGGATGTGCCTGTCTGGAGGGCATGGGCAGATTGGAGCTGGGGCCAAGTGGCTGGGGATAGTGTGTGTGTTTTGGGGTGTGTTTGTTTGCCACCAGGGCTGGGTATAAAAGGAGCAGTAGCAATTGGAATGAAGCAAAGTCAATTCACCTCAACAATAAGCAGAAGCTGTGGACATCAAACTGCCTATTGGAATGCGAAGGATGCTAATTAAGACCTCAGGTGGTCCGCTGTTGGGTGCCCATCACCCACTGCCCCCATGTTCTCAGTCCTCTTGACATGTTGTCATGTGGCATTCTTAGGATAGCTCAGTGTCATGTGTTAATCAAAGAGGGAAGGCTTATTGTGGCTTGTATTTTCAGAGGGCTCAGGCTATGGATGCTGGTCCCATCCCCGTAGGCTTGTGTTGAGGCCAAGCATCCTGGGGGAGAGGATCTGGTGGAGCAGAGCTGCTTACCTCATGGTATCCTGGAAGAGGAGAGGAGAGAGAAGAAGAAGAAAGAATAGGAGGGGGAGGAAGGAGAAGGGAAGGGGCAAGAGGGGAAGGGACTCTGCTTCTTCCTACGAGACCCCCACCTCCTCCTCATAACCGACCCATTCAGCTATGAGTTCTTTATTCCAGAATGGACTAATCTGTTGATTAGGTTAGCATGCACCCTCATGATCCCACTGCCTTTCAGTAGCACCACTAGCTGAGGACCAGGCTTTCAACTCCTTTTAGGAAGGCATTTCATATTCAAGCTGTAACAGGTACTGAGGATCACCAACTCCACAAGCGAGGTAGTTGGTGACAGGGGGGTAGATGGCACCACCCCCAAACAGCTGGAGAGGTAGAGTCAGGATCCAAACCCTAAGCCCCTAAGCTCTGCCATCCCTCTTCGGGCCTCAGAGGAGGACTCAAGCAACAGAGCTGAGGGTGGAGGGGAGGCCAGGCCGGGCCGGGAGCTGGGGTCCCCAGGAGACTTGACAAGCACGGCAGCGTGACCAGGGCAGGCAGCGTTGTTGACAGATACAAGTGGATCTCAGAACGAGACGAGTCTTAGGGAGAGATGTCCTCCAGCTACAGGGTGGAACAGGGGAAGTATTTGTCATCAGTCCCCGTGGGGAGCCCCAGGGAGGCTCAGTGGCTCTTCAGTGCTGTGTTGTGCGTTTATTGTCACCCTGGAAGACATATCACCCTAGGGAAGACATTCCCTTTTTGCTCCTGTATGTGATGTGCATGATTGCATGCATGCCCATATGCACATGGGTATATTGTGTAAAATGATGCACACACGTGTGCATGTATGTGTGGAAGCCAGAGATTGACATCAGGTTTCTTCCTAAGTCATTCTCCAGTTTTTATTTCTTTAGTATTTATTTTAATTTATTTAGTATTTATCTATTTATTCATTTGAGAAAGAGAGAAAGAGAGAGAGAGAGAGTGGTGCACCGAGGCTTCTAGGCACTGAAAACACAAACTCCAGATGTATGTACCACCTTGTGCATTCTGGCTTTCCATGGGTACTGGGGAATCCAACCTGGGTCCTTAGGCTCTGCAGGCAAGCATTTAGACTGCTGATCCATCTCTCCAGCTCTTCAAATTATTTTTTTGAAAAAATATCTCTCACGGAGCCTATGTCTATTAGTCTAGTTAGCCATCAAGACCTGGAATTTTAATTTTGATCATATCATTTTCCTTGCCAGACTTTCACATTTTTAAATATCTTTCTGCTCTGCAATTTTCTCTCTTTCACTATAATCTGAACGAGAGAAGCTGCACCACAGACTCAATGTTATTCTGCCTTGAAATTTCCTCCACCAAATATATTAGTGCATAACTTTTTTTTTTCTTTTGAGGTAGGTCCTCACTCTAGCCCAGGCAGACATAGAATTCACTATGTAGTTTTAGAGTAGCCTTGAACTCATGGCATTCCTCCTACGTCTGCCTCACAAGAGCTGGGAGTAAAGGTGTGCACCACCACACCCGGCTAGTGCATTATTTTAAAATTCAGCCTTGATTAAAAACTCAGGACATGGGTAGAATGCAGCTAAATTTGTTGTCAGAATATCACATGAACTGCCCTTCCCCTCTGAAATTTCATGAGCTGAGACTCTGTTGTCCACACTTCTTTTGGCATTCTAGCCTTTCAAAGTCTTACCAGGATGGCCCATTAAAAGCCATGGCACAGGCTGGAGAGATCGCTTAGCAGTTAAGGTGTTTGCCTATGAAGCCTAAGGACCCATGTTTGACTTCCCAGATCCCACATAAGCCAGTTGCTCAAGGTGGCACATGCATCTGGAGTCCAATTACAGTGGCTAGAGGTCCTTGGCACACCAATTTTCTCTCTCTCTCTCTCTCATTTTTTTTTTTTTTAAGCCAGTCTGTTGGGCTTGTCTCAAAAACAAAAATTGCATTACAGGGCTTTTCTAGCCCAAAGTTTCAGGCTCCCCCACAGCCCCCTCCCACAAACCAGTTCCAAAAGACTAAGAGCCACACAGTCAGGTTGATCCCGGCAGCAGCCTCACTTCTGGGTACGGATTTCCTGTATCACTTCCTTCCTCGTAGCTGTGAACAAATACTTGATCAGAGCAACTGACAGAAAGGAGTTTATTTTGGTGTACGTTTTCAGAGGGTAGAGTCCCATCGTGTTGGGGATGGCACGGTGGCAGGGGCATGTACCGACTAGTCATGCCATCGCATAGGTAGGCAGGGAGCAGAGGAAGAACAGTAAGGGGAGCTTGGACACAGCACCTCAAGGCCTGCCCACTTCTGGCAGGACTGTGTCTTCTAAAGATCCCCCCCCTCCACCTTCCTGAACAGCGTCATCAGCTGGGGATGAAGTGTTCAAGCACATGGGCCTATAGGGCGCATTTTCTTTTAATCTCAAATCACAGCACCCGGGCTGATGGTTTGTTCATGGTAAGACCAAGTTCATGGGTTTTGGGAAGGAACATCAAAGAAACAGTGCCACGAGACCCTAAGATACTTGTGCTTCCCTCGTTAGGTCATTCCCTTCCTGGTCACCGTCCTGGCTTGCCCAGAAGTTTCCTTGTTTGGGTGCTGAATGTCCTACATTCGTGGGCACTTGGATATTTTGTCCCCTCCATGCTCATGTTGGGATCAGATGCACCTGTGCCTGAGCGGGTCTCCTTATTTAGTCACCACAGCCCCAGGAGAGGAGTGCTGTGCCCATTTTATGGACGGGGAAGTTTTGTCCAGAGGTGGTGGATCCATGTGTGCAGAGTAACGCCCAGGAAATGGTACAACTGGGGGCTCCAGTGGATGCCCATGTGCCCATCTAGGGGCTGGTCACCTCATATTTGTGCAGTGCCCCCCCCCACACACACATTGGAAAGTGCCCTCCACTTTTCCTCCGACCAAACATGTTCCTGATGCCCAGCCCCCAAGCCTCCCTCCCCCACAGGAGGACGTCCTTACAGAAGAACCCTAGCGGCTCGTTTTTTTTCTTCTCTTCTCACAAGTAGTCCCGAGTACCCTCCCTCTGCAGGGTTAAGATGTGTGCTTCGGGGGGAAACCATGGTATTTAATGAAGGCGCCTGGAGCTGAATCAAAGAGCCCCTTTCTCCTGAAAGCCCTGTCTCCCCACTCTCTCTGTATCCGGCCCCCGATCAAAGGGAACCCAAGGCCTTGGCTTTCTGCTGCTGTTGTCATGGAAATGGCTATAAGGATGGATTGCTAGGACCAGAGGTCAGGGTACGGTCGCTTTAGCTACTGGCATAATTCCCCCCCCCCCCCCGGATGCTGAAGTCAGGGATGACCAAATAAAGCAACGATGACATTGGGCATTGCTGAGAGTCGTCTTCTGATGCGTGGTGTCTGTCCTGTGCTGCCCGCAGGCTATAGGGACAAGACAGACAGGGAGATGGGAGGCGTGGGGGAGGGAGGAGAGAGCCGACTTTGCTGACTTTGCTGCTGGCTGCCTCGTAGGGCCAGTGCTGTGCTCAGCGTTCCCGTGCACTCGAGCATGTGCTCAGTGGGTATGGGTGGGCACAGCACCTACTGCCGCACGCTGAGCGGTGTCACGCGAGACGCAGTCAGGATGGGTCAGAGGGGGTGCCCATCCGTGTGGCATCCCCACCTGGGGGAAACAGAGGGCCAACAGTGATTTTCTTCCAAGGGCGCTGAGGATGCCCTGGCTTCTTGCGAGCAGAGTGCGACTGCGTCTGGGAATCGACGCGCTCACAGATAAGGTTTGGTCAGCCGTGATAGGTATGGTGCTTCGTGTGATGTTGCCACAGGCCTAGCCCGCGCATACCCCTACCTCACTAGTGAGGAAACAGGCTGGGAGAGATCGAACCCTTTATCCCAGGGCACACAGCAAGACCTATCTGGAAACCATGAATGCTCACAGTCCTGTGCCTTGTGACTTGGTTCACCTAAGTGTGAGTCCTGTTGACATTGTCTACATCAAAACTTCTCAAGACAAGCGGTTAAAGAAAAGTCACTTGTAGCCAGGTGTAGTGGCACACACCTGTAATCCCAGCACTCGGGAGGCTGAGGCAGGATGATTGCTGTGAGTTCCAGGCCAGCCTGACTCTACATAGTGAATTCCAGGTTAGCTTGAGAAAGACCCTATCCACCCCCTCATGCTCCTCCCCAGAAAAACCAAAACAAAATAAGCAAATAAAATAAATCAGGGCTGGAGAGATGGTTTAGCAGTTAAGGTGCTTGCCTGTGAAGCCTAAAGACCCATGTTTGACTCTTCAGGTCCCACATAAGCCAGATGCACAAGGTGATGTGTGCAAGGTCACACATGCACACAAAGTGGCACACATGTCTGGAGTTTGATTGCAGTGGCTGGGTGCCCTGGCACACCAATTCTTTCTCTCTGTCTCTTGCTCACTTGCTCTCGCTCTCTTTCTCATAAAAAAAAAAATTCAAAAAAAAATCACCTGGATCCAGGTATGGGGGCACACATCTTTAATCCCAGCACTCAGGAAGCTGAGGTAGGAGGATCTTCGTAAGATCAAGGCCAGCCTGGGGCTATAGAGTGTGTTCCAGGTCAGCCTGGGTTGGAGTGAGACCCTGTCTCAAAAGAAACAAATAAAATAAAAAGCTTACAGCTCCCTCGGTCTGTTCCCCGGCATTGGTATGGGAAAACTATGGTTGCCTGATGCAGGATTTTATGAGGCCTTGTGGAGAGCCGAGGGGAAGCGAGATGTGGGGTCAGGCTAATGACACCTGTTCTTTTGGAACCAATTACTAATTAATTCCCATGGAATGTTTCCACTGGAAACAAGGTAATCTGGAGACAGAAGCGGTTCCAACAAGCAAGGCAGATAATTGAGATAATCACCATGTATAAATAACATCTGGGAGCGCGGGCTGCCACCTGCTCCGCAGAGAGGGCTTGTGTCAGCGTGCGGGGACTGGGCGGCTGCCTGGTTTATTTTACCCTCATTTGATTCATGCCTTTAACCTTCCTCCCCAAAGGAAGCGTGCTACTGGCTTTGTGTGAAGTAGAGGATGGTTTGCCCTGAACTCTTCCCCTCTTCCCCCGGTTTACTTGGTTCATAGGGGGCGGGGGGGAGTGGCTCTGTTCACCCCTCCCCCACCAAGAACAAAGCTAACATCCCATCTCTATCGCTGTGCCCCCCTGAAATCCATCTCCCACTGCCCTTGTTAAATGTGCCCCTCACTTGAACTTCTCTCAAGTCTGGTGGCTTTGGGACTTGTCCAAGAAATATTTTGCCATTGAATTTATTTATTTATTTATTTATTTTCATGCTGGGGAGGAACCAGGGTTTTACATGCGTGCTAGCCAAGTACCCTGTCAACTGAGCCATACCCCTTAACCTGCCACCTGATATTTGGAGAGGGAATTGCCAAACCTGGATTCAATATTTGGCTGTTTGTGTGCGAGGTCTCCAGGTGGACCTCACACAAGGTCCATATCCTTCAGCCCAACCTACAAGGGCACCTGACGCAGCTCGTGCCCTCGAATCACCGTCAGCAGAAGCTTGGGATGCCTCGGTGTCCCCCACGCCTGGCCCCAACCTCACTAGTACTGCCCAAGCCATCCCTCTGCAAGCCCTCAGATCCTGTTCCGTGGCATGAGTGTCTGCTTATCTTTTGAACCTGACTTTGGACATCTCTTGGAGGCATCTCTGATTCCCGTGGGTGGGGTGAGAGCCCCCCCGACCACCCATTGTTGCCTGTGTTTACTCCTAGTTGAACACTTAACCATTCTCTTGCAGTTTCCTCTTTCTTCCCCCGTTTTCTTTCCACCTCCTTGAAAGCAGGGGCCTGGCATTCATAGACACACTACAAGACTAATCCAACACCACACAGATAGTAAGAGGTGGGGCTGGAATTCAAACCCAAGGATCCGCGCACGCGCGCGCGCGCGTGTGTCTATGTAGGGATGCACATGGGTGCGCATGCATGTAGAGGCTAACGTTCAATGTCAAGGGTCTTCCTCAGTCACTCTCCACCATAGTTTTTTTAATATTTTATTTATTTATTTGAGAGAGAAAGTGAGAGACAGAGAGAATGGGTGTGGCAGGGCCTCTAGGCACTGCAAACAAACTCAAGATGCACGGACCGGACCACCTTGTATAACTATCTGGCTTACCTGGGTACTGGGGAATCGGACCTGGGTCATTAGGCTTCACAGGCAGGTGCCTTAACCACTAAGCCGTTTTTCCAGCCCTCCACCTTAGTTTTTCAGACAAGGTCTCTCCATAAACCTGGAGTTCACCCATTCGGCTAGATTAGCTAGCCAGCAAACCGTAGGGGTTCCCCGTCTGGGGTTACAGGCATGCACCATTGTGCCCTGCTTTTGTAGGGGCTCTGATGATCCAAGTACAGGTTCCCATGTTTATGTGGAAACTACCCACTGGGCCATCTCTCCAGGCTGAACCCCGCCCTGGGATTCAGATGGACGTGAATCTGTTGCCCCATCACTACATCTGTCCAGAACCTCTGGTGCTTCTAGAAACCGTGGCCTGCCTCTGTGCCACTCAGGCAGGGCCATTAGGCTGGGCACATCTTCTCCACCTCAAATCCCTGCCATGATTAACTATGAGCCTGAGGTCCCCCCATCCATGCCCAGGAAGACTGATGACCCCGGATCCGTCCCCTGTGCACTTAATTGGGACATTTGTCACCATATGTCACCCGTGCTTCCATGAGACATTGGAAACAATTAATAAGCTCTGGGAAGATGCCCTGACGGGGGAGTCTTTTGTGTCAAACAGGCACCTTGGGGACACATCTCCCCAGCCGGTGACCTCAGAACAGGTGAGGAGCTGTTTTTTTTTCTTTAAGGGTGAACTGATTTGATATTAGCCTAACCTCCCACCAGAGGAGGTGAAGACTGAATTGTGCCTGGTTAAAAGTTTGTAAGGTGATGGTGAGTGAAGACCGAGGAAGCCACCTTAGTTAAAGACATACAATGCTGCTCTTCCCATGAAGGACCTACTCCCTCTGGTAAGCCATGGAGGCTCTCTGTGCAGCCTCCGTCCACCGGACAGCGGTGACATGGACGGGAGAATTGTTTGAAACCATGCTCATCACCGTGGTGCTGTGACCTAACCCCGTCCCCGTGAACCCACCTGAACTTGGGGACTTGCGACGCAGCGAGGCTGGTGTGGGGAAGCATGGCTACACAGAGTTGGTGCCCACTGACCACGGGAGCTACCCGGCTGGTCTGTACAGGGAGCTATGTAGAGAGAGTCAATGGGACGTGACTAAAACATCTATGTATGGATTTTGAAAAGATTTAAAACTTTCAAAAAAAAAAAAAAAACAACAAAACACAACCGCAACAATACATCCAAGGGCTCCTGTGTATCCTTCATGCGCAGCCAGTACCTTATTTTACATATTTGCTTTCTGTGGTGCCAGGCTGCACACACACGGCAGGCAAGTGCTATGGCACTGAGCCCCATCCTGGCCCCTAGATTCACTCATAGCTAACATTTAAAATATACATATTGCATTTAATTATTTGCAAAGAAAGAGAGAGAGAATGAATGAATGAATGAATGAGAATGGGCATATCAGGGCCTCCTGTCACTGCAAACTCCAGATACATTGCGCCACTATGTGCATCTGGCTTTACATGGGTACTGGGGAATTGAACCAGTACCGTCAAGCTTTGCAAACAAGTGCCTTTAACTGTCTTTAACGGCCTAAGATACAATTCTTTTTATTTATCCTCCTGAGTGTGGAGATTAAAGATGTGCACAACCATGCCCAGCAGAGAGAGAGAAAGAGGGAGAGAGAAAGAGTGGGGGGATGGGTATTCCAGGGCCTCTAGTTACTGCAAATGAACTCCAGATGCATGTGCCACCTTGTGTATCTCTGACTTTATGTGGGTCCTGGGGAATCAGGCCCAGGCCACCAGGATTTTCAAGCAAACACCTCCAACTGCTGAGCCATCTCTCCAGCCCAATATCTAACTTTTTTTTTTTTACCATACTTCTCAACATTTATAGGAAAGTTAAAGACACAGTATTCTTTATCCTAATCAAAATTTGACATTTTAACATTTATCAAGATATTAACTGGGCATGGTAGTTCACACCAGTAATCCCAGTACTTGGGAAGCTGAGGTATGAAGTTTGAGGCCATCTTGGGCTACATAGTGAAACCCTATCTCAAAAGACAACACAAAATATTCTATTTCCTAATCCATGGGTCTTACAGGCCCCATGCAACTCATCCTATTTTTTAAAAAAAATATTTATGTGTTTGCAGGCAGAGAGAGAGAGAGAGAGAGAATGGGCACACCAGGGCCTCTGGCTGCTGCAAACTCCAGATGCATGCACCACTTTGTGCATCTGGCTTTATGTGGGTACTGGGGAATCAAACCCCTGTTCTTAGGCTTTGCAGGCAAGCGCCTTAGCCGCTGAGCCATCTCTCCAGCCCAAATCACCATATTTTTGTCTGTTTTTATTATTATTATTATTATTATTATTATTATTATTATTATTATCATTGTCTTATGGTGGCCTGTGAGTGAAGGGTGTTTTCCACTGTTAAATAATTACACCTAAGGGGGCCATATAATTGGCCATATAGCCTCAGTTTTGCCTCTTAGCCTGCCATGCCTGAATCCTTTACTATCTGTCTTATAACACAGAAGTGGCAGAGTCCCCTGGGTGCTGACGTCTTTTTGTCAGCTCCTCCAGCAGCTCTGGATCTTAGATCCCATGGAGCTATTCACGTACAGTCTACAGGGTGAGATGGCTCCTTGTTCCTCCTGTCTCCTCCTGCAGGCCAGTTACATGCCCGAACACTCCTTCATGTGGACAAACAGGAAGTTGAAACTCATCGTGACCATATGGATCTGAGCACTTCTGAGGTTCGATCTTAAGACAGGAAGAAAGTCAGGCATGGTGGCACACGCCTTTACATCACAGCGTGTGGGAGGCTGACCAGCCTGGGGCTACGTACAGAGTGAGTTCCAGGTCAGCCTGGGACTAGAGTGAGACCCTGCCTCCAAAAGAAAAATAAACAAAACAAAATAACAATAAAACAGGAAGGAAATGTCACGCAAGCAGTGTGAGCGCCACTCGTGTTACGTTGTCTTGAGGAGAGTGCGTCCCTCACACGCTGCCCCTGGCTCCTCTGGTGCGCGAGGATTCTCTCAAATGGAAAATTGGATTCAAGAGAGATGGACACCAGACAGATGGTCTTACCATCTGCCCTTTCCCAGCAAGCCTTGTCTCTGTCACCTGCCCAGGATCAGGGTAGACCTCAGTGCGGAGTGCGTGCCTAGCATGTGCCAGGCCCTGGGTCCCATCCCCCAGCACCTCAAGTAAGCAACCAGCCCCTCTAGAAAAACATGTCCTTGAGCTGGGCGTGGTGGCGCACACCTTTAATCCCAGCGCTCAGGAAGGAGAGATAGGAGGATCACTGTGAGCTCGAGGCCAGCCTGGAACTACATAGCGAATTCCAGGTCAGCCTACCCTGAAAAGCCACACACACACACACACACAGAAAACCATGTCCGTGTCCCGCCCACCTCTCATTATATGAGCTCACCACCCACACATGCTGACTGGGTTGTGTGGCTACGTGAGGAAGTGGGCTCCCACTGCTTCTGAGACTGTGTCCCTTCATCTTGGTTGTGGCTGATGCATATGTGGGTGGTGACCACATTTTGGTTAACATACCTCTAGCCTCAGTGAATCTTTTGGGGTTCTGTATGTGATTTTACAGGGGTAGGAGGCCCATGTGCACATTTGAGTAGGGCTGCTCATTTAGAACGCACGATGTCCCGGGACTACAGTGTGTGTGTGGATTCGGATGTAGCGCTGAATGGTTTTGCAAAGTGACTGTAGACATGGAAGTCTGTCTGACGGCGTGTGGAGGTCCCACTGGCTGTGCAGCCCGGCCAGCGCTGCGTTTTAGCCATTCTCCTGAAGAAGGATCTGTGTTTGTGGTTCTCTTCTGCCTTTCCCTGTGGAGGAATGAGGGGACCATCTTGTAATATCAGCCACCTGGGTTTCTGCTGCTGCCCGCGCAGGGTCCACTTGCTTTTCTCTGGAGTGCCCGGATTCCCCTTGGGGAGCTGAGAGATAGCTTGACTATGAGCTCTTGGCTGGCGGAGTCCCTTTGCGGCAGTACTTCTGTGTGCTGACTGAGTGTTCCGTGGTCCTACTGATGACGCGTCGTAAAGGGAAGTCAAGTGATGTCATTCATTTAACTTACCAACCATAGGTGACTGAGAATCCACGCTTTAAGGCAGTGGGCAGGCAGGGCACGTTCTAGTGGGCTGAGGTGTTCTGGCTGGGTTGGAGTCGTGGTGGAACGGGGAGGGAAGCCAGCAGTGTTATACAGGGCTCAGACGAAGTTCTCTCTCTGTGTGTGTGTGTGTGTGTGTGTGTGTGTCACGCACGTGCATGCCAGGGCACAGATGAGCACGCCTTCTGTGTGTGCGTGTGGAGGCCAGAGGAGACCTCAGGTGTCATTCTCCCATCACTCCTCCATGTATTTCCTTGAGACAAGTTCTCTCCCTCAACCCAGAGCTGTGGGTCAGGCAGTGATCTGCAGTGACTCTCTGGCTGTCTTCTCCACATGGGGCTGATGCATGACCATGTCTAGATCTTTAGGTAAATTCTGGGGAGTCACACGTGGTCGTCTCTGACCCAAGAGGCCCTCACGCTTCAGCAGCAGGCACTCTGAGCTGCCGAGCCATCTCCCCAGGCCTCCGGCAAAGCTCGGAGACCTCGACCCAGCGCCCATGGTGCGCCAACTCCGTCTCTGTGAAGTCACTCCATCTGGGGCTTCAGGACTGTCTTTTGTAATGGGAGGCAAGTTTGATCTCCAAGGTAGTGGGATTAGTTACTTTTCTCATTGTCATATCAAAAGCAGCTTAAGTAAAAGGATTCATCTTGTCGCCTGGTTCAGGAAGAGCCAGTCCCCCACAGCGGAAAGGCAGGACAGGGAGAGTATGAGGCAGCTGGTCACCAAGCGTCCATACTTGAGAAACAGAGAGAGGTGAATGCTGGTGCTCACGTAGGTTTCTCCCTCCACCCCATTTTATTCCCTCTCAAACCCCAGTCCATGGCATGGTGCTGGCCACACTCCAGATAGGTCTTTTCTTCTCAGTCACACCAACTCTGTGGAAACACCCCCACAGACACACCCCCTAAGTGGGTCTCCTAGGTTACCCAATGCCATCTGCCTGCACCATTCCCAGACAGTGCTGGACTGAGCTTTGGGTATCTGGAATTGGGTGGACAAGACTGTGGTCATCCCCTGATGCAGGTCACTTCCTCCTCCAGGGATGTACGCACATCCTGACCCAGTCCGAGCAACTTTGTGAAACCCTGTCTCAAAATAACAGGTAAAAACTGGAGGTGGTGATGATACAGAGAGAGCTCAGTCCACGGTAGCGCTTGTCTGATACACAAGAGGTCTTGGATCCAATTCCTAATACTGGAGAAAAGAAGTTTAGGCCAGGCGGGGCACACCTTGAATCCCAGCACTTGGGAGGCAGAGGTAGGAGGATCGCCAGGAATTTGAGGCCACCCTGAGACTACATGGTGAATTCCAGGTCAGCCTGGGCTCAAGTCAAACCCTACCTCAAAAACAAACAACCAACCAACCAGCTAAAACAACAAAACAACAACAAATAAAAAACAAGAAGAAAAAGTTTAGAAACAACAATAGTGATAGTCCTTGTGTAAGACACAAGGCTGGTTCTACAGTATTTAGAACATGACCAAAGAGTTGAGAAGGACACAGAAGACGCCACCTTACAGTCTTGGGGACCTTTACCCTCCATTTCCTGTCACCCAGGCGTGGTTGGCCTGGGCTGAGAGTACTAAGGTATTGGCACTGGACACTTTCCCTCGTGTGGGTGGTCAGAGCTGTCTGCCTGAGAAAACCCCCAGGCTGAGGTGGATGTTTCCAAGGGCTCAGATGGCACCCCAAGGCCTGATGTGTGCGGAGACTTGCCCTCCAGCGACACAGTCTCTCTCAGGGAGTCTTGTCGTGGCATTTGCGTTGCTGTGGTATTTTTGAAATCCCCCAAGTTTGTTCAGCCCAAACCCAGAGATCCAGGATGTAAGGTCCCTGCAGAGGTATGAGAACCCCTCCTCGCCCTGTCTTTGCGTCTGCGAGGCCAGCTCCTCTGATAGCCCCGCAAGTCCAGAGTGGACACTTCGCCCAGGTATTCAAAGCAGGCAGATGTCTTCGCCCAGCCAAACAACGCCATTCATGGGTTTGTAGTTGACGTCTATGTGACAGGAATTTCAACAACCATCGCACAGAATGAAAAGGCCGGGGGTATTGGAGGGAAAGCGTGGGAAGAGACCTGACTGAGCCTAGTCCAGACAGGACCACAAGGGTGGCCAGTGCGCCATGGGCCCGGAGTATTGCGCACTCGAATCTGACCTTGGCAAATCACATGCCCTCCCCTGACTGTGGATTCATCTAGGAAAGAATGGGGGTTCTGTAGGCTACAGTCACTGCATGAGTCACCTTCTCGTTGCTGGGACAAAAACCTGAGAACTATCAGTTTAAGGCAGGAAGGGGTTTGTTTCAGTCCAAGGTTGTAGTCCTCTGTGGTGGGAAAGGCATGGCGGTAGGAGCTTGGGGCAGCTGGCCCCGTGTATCCACAGCCAGGGAGCAGAGAGACATGAGGGCTGGTGCTCGGCTCGTTTCCTCCTTTTTTTTAAAAAAAAAATTATTTATTTGAGAGAGAGAGAGAGGCAGACAGGGAGAGGGAGAGAGAGAGAGAGGGAAAGAGAGAAAATGGATGCAGGGAGAAAATAGGTGCAGCTTCTGCACATAAACTCCAGACACATGCGTCACCTTGTGCATCTGGTGAACCTGGGTTCTTTGGCTTTGCAAGCAAGTGCCTTAATAGCTAAGCCATCTCTCCAGATCTCATGTTCTCCTTTATTATTATTATTATTATTATTTATTGTTTAAAGTATTTTTATTTACTTATTGGCAAGGAGAGAAGGAGGGAGGGAGAGCAGACACACTAGGATCTCTTGCCACTGCAAACAAACTCCAGAGCGCATGCACCACTTTGTGCATCTGGCTGCACATTGGTACTAGGGAATCAAACCCAGGCCATCAGGCTTTGCAAACTAAGCATTGTAACCACTGAGTCATCTCTCTAGCTCACTTTCTTCTTATTTTTATTTTTTATGTGAGGGAGAGAGAGAGAGAGAAAGGTGGAGACGGGGAGAAAGAGAATTGGTACACCAGGGTCTCAGCCATTGCAATCAAACTCCAGACGCTTGCTTGCGCCACCTAGAGAGCATGTACAACCTTGGCTTGCCTCACCTTTGTGCGTCTGGCTAACGTGGGATCTGGAGAGAGATTGAACATGGGTCCATAGGCTTTGCAGGCAGGCACCTTAACTGCTGAGCCACCTCTCCAGCTCACTACCTTCTTTTTATACAGTCTGGAACCCCAGCCCACAGAATGGTGCTATTCAGTTATGGTGGGTCTCCCCACCTCAATTAACCTAATCAAGATGTGCCTCACAGGCATGCCAGAGGCTAACCTGATCTACATAATGCCTCCTAGATACTGTCAAGTAGACAGTCAGCAAAAGCCATCACAGCCACCATGGGTGTCCAGGGAGCCCACAGAGCCTGCTACACGTTGAAGAGAGCCTCACCTCTCTCACATGGAGCTGTGGGGGTCAGGCTGTTGCCTCTCCTGCGTGTAGAATCCGTAGGTGGTTGTCATTGTACCATGGATGTTTGGAGAGATGTACTTTGATGCAACGTTTGTGGCCCATGAGTGTCAGCAAACGCTCCGCCAGTGGCTTTGTGTCCCTTCTCCTGGTCAGTGCCGTGCATCACCCCCTTTGTTTGCTTACGCACCAGTTTCTGGGTTTTAGGTTCCAGCCACCCAGCTCAAATTGGCTTGAGTAGGGAAGGGAAGTTACTGGGCAAGTGCCTTAGAAAGTCCGGAATGATCTTGCCTTCGGGCTCGGCCGCATCTAGCTGTTCTAACCGTGTCATCAAAACGCGCCTCTTGGCCTAGAGAGATGGCTCAGTGATTAAGGGCCTTGCCTTCAAACCCTAACAACCAGAGCTCGATTTCCCAGGACCCACATCAAGTCAAATGCACAAAGGGGTGCATGCATTTCGCGTTTGTTTGCAGTGGTTAGAGGCCCCTGCATGCCCATTCTCTCTCTCTCTCTTTCTCCTTGCAAATAAATAAATATAATTTTTTTTAAAGTGCCCCGAGGTTGGAAATGTAGCTCAGTGGTAGAACACTTGCATAGCATGCACAAGGCCCATGGGCTCAATCTCTTGTATTGCCAAAAAGCAAGGTGGTCTCTTGCTACCCTGTGGCCCAATTTCCTCAGCGACAGTTTATATTGTGTTTGTTGGCAGGCTTTTTATTTCTTGTATTCCACCCCACCGTTTCATCTGCTTTGAAAGAGAACATTTTGTCCCCTGGTCCCAATAGTCCTGGCATCTCTGCATCTTTAACCCAGAGCCAGCCACAGCAGCCTATGGGAAGGGGTTCTCTGATTGGCTAGGCTGGGTCACATGCTTGTCTCTGGGTAGAGTTCAGAGGACGGATAGGTATTAATCACGGTCTAACATGGGGTTGGGGGGTAGAAGCAATTTCCTCTCCCAGCACAGATCTGAGAGCCCTGGGGCTCTCGAGGGACTCTAATGGCCGAGTGGGAACCTGGTGGCCCATTGGCCAGGCTCACATCCCAATTCTGCCATTTGATATTGGCATGGCTTCTGCAAGCCACCTCCAGTGTTTAACTGTAGCAATAGGCAGATGCCTCAACCGCTGAGCCATCTCTCCAGCCCCCTGACCATAGCTGTCGCTGCTGCCACCCCCACCCGAGGGCTGCCGTGGAGGTGAGATCAGTAAATGCACCGGAAATGTTCAGAGCAAGAACTCTTTCGCGCGGCCTGTGTGCTTGACATCTAGAGCCTCACTTACCAGCACATCACTCAGTTACTCCGTCATCCTACTCAATAAATGAGAACCGTTACCTTCTCTGTGTTGAGGGTGGAGGAAACCAAAGCGCAGAGAGACTGAGGAAGTGACTCAAGGTCACAGTCTCCTAGACAAAGCAATTGGGACTGGAGCCCCGCCCTGCCTGACCTCTTGATTTTGATCGCTCTTATCCACTATGTGATGGTGGTTGACGCCTACAGACCCCCTCTGGACATAGTGAAAGAATGCTGTCTCCTCTCCTCCTCCCAGCAGTCCTTGGTATCTTGCTGGATTCTTGGCCAGGATCCAGGAGTCAGGACCTTGCCCAGCATCCCTGGGAATGCTCAAATGTGTTTAATTGTGACTTAGAATTAGAGAGCCCAGGACGGACGCAGACCCACTGAGTAGAGCCCAGGATGGACGCAGACCCACGGTGTAGAGCCCGGGACGGACGCAGACCCACGGTGTAGAGCCCGGGATGGACGCAGACCCACGGTGTAGAGCTTCAGTGCCGAGGCCCCCTGACTGCTGCCCACCAGAGTTCCAGCAGGTTTGGGGAGACTGGCTGATTTCCTCTTTGGATGGCAGGATGACTAAAGAATGTTCTAGCTGGTGGAAATGCCTGCTGTTCTGTCCCCACACCCTTGGGCCATGACCGTGTTGATTTTATAAAAAGTAAAATGCACAAGAGAAAACGAAACCATGAAGACCGTCAACAAAAATCAAATCCAACCCGGAAGTTGAGGTAGGAGAATCGCTGTGAGTTCAAGGCCAGCCTGAGTTGACAGAGTGAATTCCCACAGTGAGGTCAGGCCTGGGCTAGAGAGAGACTCTACCTCAAAGAAAAGAAAAGGAAAGAAAAGAAAAGAAAACGACCATCAAATCTGGTGTGTTGTTACTGGTTTAGTGCCATCCAGCCCCACAACTAGGTGGGGAGAGAGCTGGAAATCCTAGGGTCCCAATCTCACCCCAACCTCCCCCCTCCCCAATACAGATGTTTGCTGTGAACCTGTGCGTTTTTGTCCATGGATATGTGATGGGGACTCAGGGCTGAAAGGTGTGCCTCAGCTGTCCCCCTGCACCCCACACCCCAGGCTGGCAATCAGGGACCGATAATATGCCAGTGACCCTTGCAGCTGCCCGTGTGCCTTCTGCTTGCTGACTGTTGTGGCCGGGGATGCCAGCAAAGGTGCTTTCAGAGCTGAGTGAGCCCCTGTCACGGCTGGTGACAGATCTGAGTTTGTCCCTCTCATGACTTGCCGCCAAGTTCATCAACACATCAGACAGCCTCACTGTGGAGTCACGTGCCGTGAATTATCCTTGCGCTGGGTCATTCATAATGGGACGTCGGCTCAATGGCCCTGTATCTCTTCCCGCTCCCTAAAGTGCAATAAATTGAAACTTTTAAAGCACCACATCAAGGCGGCTTGTCAACAGCCGTCCTGAGCTGCTGGGCTACGAGATTTCTATTCTCCCCTCTGTCAGTTCTATTAAAAATCTAGACCTGAATTCGCTTTGTGCTGCTGGGGTCAGCGACCTCTCTCCACCCATCACGGTGGATCAGGGAACTTCAGATTCCCTCTGAACACAGTCGGTGTTCATCCTGCAGGGTCGGGGGAGAGGGTCCTCAGCCATTCCTTTTTGAGCCCCTAGTTATTTCCTTCTCACCTCTGAGGTGGGATTGAGAATCCCCACTTTGGGTTGGGGAAGCTGTGGGTGTAATTCAGAGTACGGGGCCCCCACGGTCTGTCCCCAGACTGTAGGAATCAGACAGTCCCCGCTCTGCGGGCTGCTCTGGGGATGAGGGGTGGTCGTCGTGGGAAAGACAGCATCATGTGGCAGGCTTTCTCCACCAGGCACGGGGGGCGAAGGGGGTACACGTGTTATCTTTCCCCCTATTTATCCTGCACAGACACTGCGAGGTATTTGTCCCCATTTTGCAGATGGGAAAACCAAGGCCCAGTGAGTTTAAAGAACCAGTGATGAGAAGCAGAAATCTCAGTGCTGTTTGCTTTACCTTCACTCTGGGTGCGTGTGTGTGCGTGCACACACACACACACACACACTCCATGCCAGCAAGGATTCAGAAAGCACCCACTCGGAACAAACTAGTTTCCATCTGTCTAGGGATACAGCCTTCTAGAAGGTTCCAGGAATGATGTGAGGTTACCACTGCATGCCTTCAAGCTCTGAGTTCTCTCACTCTGCAGACTGTATCCTGTTCCAGACACCACCCTTCCCTTGACCCCGTGTGGTGGCTTGAATGTAAAATGTCTGTCCGTCCCCGCCCATCCATAGCTTCATGTGTTTGCATAGTTCATCCCCAGCGGGTGGGGCTGCTTGGGAAGGTTGTGGAACCTCTAGGAGACGGAGCCTCGCTGGAGGAAGTGTGTCACTAGGCAGTGGGACTTGAGCTGTGACAGCCCAGCCCCTCTTGCTCCCTCTGGCTTCCTCCCTAGCGGTGTGACTGTGCGTGCGACACTGCCTATCGACTCTCGCCCTGCTTTTCCTACCAGGACAGACTTCCCCTCAAAACTGTATGGGCTTTGACGTTAGGGCGCTTGTCTGCAAAGCCTAAGGACCCATCTTAGACTCTCCAGGTCCCATGTAAGGCAGACGCACAAGCTGATGCAAGTGCTCAAGGTCGCACATGCACATAAGGTGGGGCAAGTGTCTGGAGTTCGATTGCAGTGGCTGGAGGCCCTGTGCACCAATTCTCTCTCATTAAAAACATTACAAAAACAAACCCTGTAAGCTGATAATAAACCCTTTCCTTTCCTGGCCCACTTCCAGCCAGGTGTTTTGTCCCAACAGTGAGAAAATAGCCAACACCCTATACCTGAGCAGCTTCTGGACAGAGGCTCAGTGGGCAAAGTTGGAAGTGCTTGATGGATTTCTCATGAGACTCTTCTTTTTTAAAAAAATAGTTTATTCACATTTATTTATTTGAGAGAGAGAGAGAAAGAAAGAAAGAGAAGGAAGGAAGCGGCACAGAGAGATGCATGAGAGAGAAATACAATGGGTGCATCAGGGCATCCAGCTACTGCAAATGCATTCCAGATGCAAGTACCATCTCGTGCATCTGGCTTATGTGGGTCCTGGGGAATCGAATCTGAGTCCTTGGGCTTTGCAGGCAAGCGCCTTAACCACTAAGCCATCCCTTCAGCCCGGGACTCTGCTTTCTCCTGGGGGCGTGTACCTTAGTTTTTGTACTTACCTTGTAGCCTAGCAATAGACATGCAGAGGGTCAGCTGAGCCTTCTAGAACCCGGTCAAAGCCGCAACCCTAGGAAGACACTCACATGCAAACACTGCTTCCGAACAGAGTTAGTTGTTGCCGACCCATTTAACCCGAGCCCTGGGTAAAGGATGTACCTGTCAGGTCCCCACTGTCCTTCTCAGCCAGGAAGCCTCCCTGACTCTCATCCTCATCCTCAGTGTCCTCCTTCCCTCTTCCCTGGTGCTCCCCAGAGAGGCGCTCACTGCCTGCCTCTGCCTGTCCCCTCTGGGAGCTCAGGGCTGGGTGGTTGTCCCCGGTATGTCCAAAGCCTGGTGCAGAGTGACTGTCCACAGCCGAATAGGACCGGGGAACAGCTCTTGCCCTGCGGCCGGGGTGCAGAGCTCTGTGTCAGTCACGGGCAGCCGGTAGCACTGGGAGCGGGCTCAGAGACTGGCTGTCTAGCACGCGCGCTGACGGGCGCACGGGAAGACGTGCCAGCCAGGAGCTGGGCTGGGACAGCTCAGGGGAGGGCCTCGCGGGGCCACTCATCCAGCGCTTCCTTCTCTTCCCTGCCTGTCCCCTGTCTAGCTGGAGCAAAGCAAGGCCAAGTGTGAGGATGCCTTGAAGACGCAGAAGGCGTTGACGGCGGACCTGGAGAACATGCACAGCGAGCTGGAGAACATGACCCGGAGCAAGAGCCTGGTACCGTCCCCTCGCGCAGTCCTGCAGGGCCCCATGGCGCGGGCTCTAGGATTGACCGTGGGCCTACTGGGCCCTGTGAGAGGACAGACAGAGGCACTTAGTGTGAAGCTATTGGGCACCACCTTGAGACATACTAGGTGTCACCTCAGAGGTGCAGACATCCAGTGTGGACCTACTAGGTGCTCATCTGCATGAGAGGGACAGGGAACCTATCACAGACCTACCAGGTGCCATCTCAGAGGTATAGACCTCGTTGTGGACCTACTGGGTACCACATGGAGGTGAAGGCCTCCCTTGCAGACCTACTTGGTGCTCTGCTCTGTAGGAGCAATGAAGGAGCCCCTAGTGGGTGCTCATCACCCTGAGTGCACGGACATCCAGCCATGAGCTGAGCCTCATAAAGGCCAAGGGCAGACATGAGGGTCAACTGCGTGTCCCCCCCCTGACAAAGGCGAGCAAGGGAACGGGTTGTGAGCCCCTTGTGCTCTCGGGACTGAGGAAGCATTGGATATCATAAGCCCGTGCTTGCTCAGCTCCCTGAGCGGGAAGTTCGCAGCTAGTCGTAGGCTCATTACACACTCACTAACTTAAGTGGCTCTCAGGCATCTGCTGTAGCCCTACTGTGTGCACATCATGAGGGCATGTGGGCCTTCCTCGTTGGGTCACTGCATTCCTGCTGTGAAAGGAAAGGGCTCTCACAAGCCCACTTGGGTACCCAGTGGTGTGAAGACCCAGCTCTTTATCACGAGGTTATTATGTGGTCACCATTGAATGGAGACAAATGACCCAATCTTACACACCTATTAGGCTGGCAAAAATTGAGCACGAGTTCCCAAGTCCTGTGCCTGGGTGTACAAGGCTGGCTTAAATGTACACTCAGTGTGCAAAATCCCAACGTTTCGGTTCAGCTAGATTTATAGGTGAAAGTTTGTCCCAAGCTCTCCATTGGTCCTTTTGTTCTACCTTCCCCCCTCCCCTTTGGCTTTTCGAGGTAGGGTCTTTCTGTAGCTCAGGCTGACCTGGAGTTTAGTCTGTGGCTGGCCTCGAACTCACAGTGATCCTCCCACCTCAGCCTCCCAAATGCTGGGATTAAAAGGTGTGCGCCACCACGCCCGGCTTTGTCCTGTCTTTTGTTTGCACGGATGCATGTACATGTACACACACGCTCACGCGCACACACGCACAGGGTGTACCTGCACACCCACACATGAAATCACCCAACACACATGCGAAGTAAATGCGGACGACATCTATGGAGCGCCTGCTGTATGCCAAGCCTTGTGTTCAGGGCTGGGAATACTCCTGTGAGCGGGACTGTGTCTCGATGCTCAGAAACACTACCGCTTTGCTTGCATGTGCACGTGATGCATGTTTGAAATGTGCACACACGGATCGACTCCCGGGGGCCTCCCCCAGGCACAGGCCCGTGGCCTCACCCGCGGCAGCGGCCTCACCCGCACTGCCTCCCCGCAGGTCGACGAGCAGCTGCAGCGGCTGCAGTTTGAGCGGACGGACCTCCTGAAGCGCATCGACGAGGACCAGGATGACCTGAACGAGCTCATGCAGAAGCACAAGGACCTCATTGCGCAGGTCGGTGGTCGGGACCGCACAGCTCCCTGGTCTGACAAGCTGGGTGGTTTGAATGCCAGGAGGGAGGGCTAGGAACTGTAGACCTCGTGGGGCCTAAAGGACAGGGATGTCACCCTCAGAGAGCGTGATCATCTCTTGAAGGCATACCTAGCCCCCCCCCAAGAAAGTTCACTTATTCATACAGCCATCTACCATAACTTTCAACCACATTTCATCAGCTCATCAGTCTATCTGTTCATGCTCTCATCCACCCACCCATCCTCCACCCATCCTTCCTCCATCTTTTCATCTTCTCACTCCACCCATCCATCCATCTCCCCATCCTCCATCCATCTTATCTACCCACTCCATATAACCATCCATCTTTTCATCTACTCATTCCACCAATCCATCCATCCATTTACTTTTTCATTCATCTGTCTTTCCAAGTATCTGTCTATCTACCTGTCTACTTACCTACCCACCCTCCTTCCCATCTACTATTTCCTGAGGACTTGTTCTGTGGTAAGCCCTGTGAGAATTGTCTAGAACACTTGGATAAAGAAAGGCACACCCTCTATCTTCCTCATGGATGTAGTTCAGGTAGGGCATGGTTTGGAAAGCTGGGGGTCCAGGAAGAAAAAATGAACACGGTGCTGTGAATCCCGGCTGAGGTCAGCGATCAGAGGAGGCTCCCCAAGGCCAGCGCTGGCACTAGGGTGGAAGTGACTGAGGAGGAGCATGTCCCCGGCACATGCAAAGGGCTGGTGGTGCCTATGAGAGGCTGAAAGGGGGCTGGTGAGGGGGATGTGACACGAAGTGGACTCAGTGAGGCCAGGAGAGGAGGGACAGGCAAGGCTCTTTGATGCTTTATTTTGTAGATAATGGGTGGCGCTGACAAGATTGGTAGGGGAGAGACCAAAGGGTGAGGGGCAGCCACATGTCACCCTGTCAGCTCCACCAGGGCAGGACTGACCTCAGTCTCTACACAGCGACCAGAGCTGAGGTCCAGGATGGGTCTCAGGAGGAATGAGGGTTCAGCACAGGGACAGAGCCAGGGGACAGCGAGGAGAGACGGGCGGATGCAGGGCAGGCCCGAGCAGAGCAGGTAATGTGGCTTCTCCCTGCAGGCTTTGACCACATCCCTGGGGAGAAGAGCTCCCCATGAGCAATGATGTCTCTCTTGTGTGCACCTTGAGGGGAGGTCTAGGGAAACACCCCATCCTCGAAAGGCCCCCAAGAGAGGTCTGAGCTGGGAATAGACTTCTGGCAAAGACCCATTGTAACTATAATAATCTGTAGTGTCCCCAGCGTGACACCCACCACCACCTTCCCTCTTCCTTTACTTTTTTTCTATTTCACATATCCTCAAACCGCCCATCCACCCACCCATCCATCCACCCAGCTCCCACCTCTGTCATCTCCACTGACAACATCGGTTCCTCCCTCCCTCTTCTGTCTGTTCTTCCTTCTGTCTCCTGCCATTCTCTCTCTTTTTCCCATTTGGGAAGGTGTGAGAGGTAGGGGATGGTGGAGGTGTGGGAGACAGAGATGCTGGAGGTGTGGGAGACAGAGATGCTGGAGGTGTGGGAGACAGGGATGCTGGAGGTGTGGGAGACAGGGATGCTGGAGGTGTGGGAGACAGATGTGCTGGAGGTGTGGGAGACAGAGATGCTGGAGGTGTGGGAGACAGAGATGCTGGAGGTGTGGGAGACAGGGATGCTGGAGGTGTGGGAGACAGATGTGCTGGAGGTGTGGGAGACAGAGATGCTGGAGGTGTGGGAGACAGAGATGCTGGAGGTGTGGGAGACAGGGATGCTGGAGGTGTGGGAGACAGGGATGCTAGAGGTGTGGGAGACAGGGATGCTGGAGGTGTGGGAGACAGAGATGCTGGAGGTGTGGGGGACAGGGATGCTGGAGGTGTGGGAGACAGAGATGCTGGAGGTGTGGGAGACAGGGATGCTGGAGGCATGGGAGACAGGGATGCTGGAGGTGTGGGGGACAGGGATGCTGGAGGTGTGGGGGACAGGGATGCTGGAGGTGTGGGGGACAGGGTTGCTGGAGGTGTGGGAGACAGGGATGCTGGAGGTGTGGGAGACAGATGTGCTGGAGGTGTGGGAGACAGAGATGCTGGAGGTGTGGGAGACAGAGGTGCTGGAGGTGTGGGAGACAGGGATGCTGGAGGTGTGGGAGACAGGGATGCTGGAGGTGTGGGGGACAGAGATGCTGGATGTGTGGGGGACAGGGATGCTGGAGGTGTGGGAGACAGAGATGCTGGAGGTGTGGGGGACAGGGTTGCTGGAGGTGTGGAAGACAGGGATGCTAGAGGTGTGGGAGACAGGGATGCTGGAGGTGAGGGAGACAGAGATGCTGGAGGTGTGGAAGACAGGGATGCTAGAGGTGTGGGAGACAGAGATGCTGGAGGTGTGGGGGACAGGGATGCTGGAGGTGTGGGAGACAGGGATGCTGGAGGTGTGGGAGACAGGGATGCTGGAGGTGTGGGAGACAGGGATGCTGGAGGTGTGGGAGACAGAGATGCTGGAGGTGTGGGGGACAGGGTTGCTGGAGGTGTGGAAGACAGGGATGCTAGAGGTGAGGGAGACAGAGATGCTGGAGGTGTGGAAGACAGGGATGCTAGAGGTGTGGGAGACAGAGATGCTGGAGGTGTGGGGGACAGGGATGCTGGAGGTGTGGGAGACAGGGATGCTGGAGGTGTGGGAGACAGGGATGCTGGAGGTGTGGGAGACAGAGATGCTGGAGGTGTGGGGGACAGGGATGCTGGAGGTGTGGGAGACAGTGATGCTGGAGGTGTGGGGGACAGAGATGCTGGAGGTGTGGGAGACAGGGATGCTGGAGGTGTGGGGGACAGAGATGCTGGAGGTGTGGGAGACAGGGATGCTGGAGGTGTGGGAGACAGGGATGCTGGAAGTGTGGGGGACAGGGATGCTGGAGGTGTGGGAGACAGGGATGCTGGAGGTGTGGGGGACAGAGATGCTGGAGGTGTGGGAGACAGGGATGCTGGAGGTGTGGGAGACAGGGATGCTGGAGGTGTGGGAGACAGGGATGCTGGAGGTGTGGGAGACAGGGATGCTGGGTAAGGTGTGAGGCAGCTTTAGGAAATAGCCATTGTTTCAGAAGCTCCAGTAACTGTCAAAGTCTGTGGCTGGGCAAGAAGGGATTATCAGGGGAGGATCCTAGCAAAGCCTGTGGTCTTACAGTGACGTGTGTTGTGTGTGTGTGTGTGTGTGTGTGTGTGTGTGTGTGTGTGTGTCACCAGTCTGCTGCTGACATTGGACAAATTCAAGAACTACAGATCCAGCTGGAGGAAGCCAAGAAGGAGAAGCAGAAACTCCAAGAGCAGGTAGGCGCTCAGAGCCACCATGTTGTGAGGGAGGGGAAAGGGTCTATCAGCACCCTCAGGGGTCCACTCCTAGGAACCGTCACCCATGCAGTCTCTCCCCTGACTCCACTTGCATGCCGGATGGACCGCCTCGCTCAACCCTTCTGGCCCACTCCTGCCCCACACCCAGATGCCCTGTGCAGTGACACTCATCTGTCACTCAGCACAGGCTTGTCTCCCTCTGAGCAATGGCTCTCATTGATGGGTGAGCAGAGACCATGGACCTTTGTAATCTCTTCCTCCCAAGCCTCACTACCAGTAGGCTGCCGTGACCCACGAATTTCTCAGAGCTCTTCCAGAGCCAGTGTGCATGTCTGTGACCAGGCCTCACCTCACATCCACGGGCACGGAGTCACAACAGCATGACAGAGACATGGGCAGTGCCAGCCATTAGCTGGCTGCTGGTTACACACCAAGAGCCATTCTCCTTCAGTTCTCGCAGTGAAATCTGAGTGCCCTTGGGGGCGTGGTGGGAGGACTGACATGGTCAGGTGCAAGCAGGCGGTGTGTGCCCGGCTCTCAAACTATCCTTGCCTGGGTCTTTGGAAGCCAGAGCTGTTGCTCACAGATCGGCTTTGTCTGTCTGTCACGGCAGAGGAGGAGATAGGAGAACACTGGTCAAAAGTCTCTTTTTGAATTTGGAAGGCACAAGAAGTGTCACCGCTGGGCACCTGCCACCCTGGAGCAGGGCTGGTGTAATGAGTCCAATGTGTGTCCTCACCTGAAGCCCAGCAGCGCTGGCTTGTGCCAGTGTCTTGCATGAAGCGAAGGAGGCAGCAGGGTGGTACGGATGGGCCGCGTAGCTGGGACCCATCCATGTCCGTCCTGGGACTCAGGACCGACATGCGCCCCCAGCTTCAGGTGGCCCAGCTGCGCATCGAGTACCTGGAGAAGTCTACCGTGGACCGTGCCATTGTCAGCAGGCAGGAGGCAGTCATCTGTGACCTGGAAAACAAGACGGAGTTCCAGAAAGTTCAGATCAAGAGATTTGAGGTACTCGGGGACTTGTGAGGCCCGCTGAGGGCTGGAGTGGAGCGAGCGTGTGGGCGGGTACTCTCCATGTGACTTGCTGAGGACAGACACGACACTGCCATCTCTGGTCCTTCCTGTCCCTCTTTCCTCCTCCTTTTCTCTTTTTTTTTCTGTTTCACATGTCCTTAAGCCACCTATCCACTCATCCATCCACTCATCCATCCATCCATCCACTCATCCATCCATCCACTCATCCATCCATCCATCCATCCACTCATCCATCCATCCATCCATTTTCCTCCTCCTCTGTCTTCACCACCATCGGTTCCTCCCTCCCTCTTCTGCCTGTTCTTCCTCCTTTTCCTGCCATTCTCTCTTCACTTTCCTTCAGCCCCAGACCCTTTAATCCGTGGGTCATATTCTTCTCATGTCTATTGACCTCTTATGTACCCAGCCCTCGTTTTGAATAATTTATTTTGCACCTAGCATACAGACAGCCCTGCCTTAGGTGCGTGGAAGACAGATGTTTGCAACAGAGAGCTTTGTAGGGGATGATATGAGAGAGGGGCATGAGATTGATAGGACAGAGCATTTAAGGGGGGGCTTCTGGGGCAAGGATACCTGAAGGGTAGTTAAGACCTTCATGGGCTAGGGTGGGGTTCAGAAAAGTCAAGTGACTTGCTCAGTGTCAAGCCTGGAGCATCAGGGACAGGGGTGATTGACACATGCTTGGCCCTCCACCCTTGGTCCGCACCCCAGTGTCTCTGCAGGTCTCCTGACTTTACCATAGTGTGTCTGGACCATGGAAGCCTACAGCCCTCATTCTGAAACCCTTCCTCCCAACCCTCTCCTACCCCAACCAGGGGCATTTAGTTGTTAGTAAGGAGTAAGTTAGCAAGTAGGAGGAGAACGCAGAGAAATGCAACTTGATCTTGACCTTGATTGACCTTCATTGGTCCTCAGAAGAGCTCGAGGGATCACTTATGGCAGGATGCCCCCTCCAGACCTCCAGGAAGCCCTCGTCTGCTTTGTATTAGAGCACACACACGTGCTGTACCAGGCTGTTTATTCCTTTACTCAGTTCTGACATCACCAAGTGACAGCAGAGGAGAATGGAAATTAGGAACTAGAGCGGCACACTCATGCTTCCCCGCAGTCATCGTTATCTGAGTGTAAGAGAGCCCCCGGTCCTTGCTGCACAGGCATGCGCACGTCGAAGACACGGTGTGAGGACCCCTTCGCTTCTCCCGACGCTTTTTCAAATGGATGGCTGATGAGGTCCCCTTTGTAAATCTTTTTTATTGAGAATTTTTGTACATGTACAAAATACATATTTTGTTGTTTTTTTTTTTCAAGGTAGGGTCTCACTCTATCCCAGGCTGATCTGGAACCCATTCTGTACTCCCAGGCTGGCCTCAAACTCATGGCCATCCTCCTACCTCTGACTCCCGAATGTTGGGATTGAAGCTAGCACCACTATGCCCAGCTCAATGTACTTTTTTTCTTTCTTTATTTATTAGAGAGAGAGGATATGGGCATGCTAGGGCCTCTAGCCACTGCAAATGAACTCCAGATGCATGAGCCACCATGTGCATCTGGTTTGTGTGGGTTCTGGAGAATCAAACCTGGATCCTTAGGCTTTGCAGGCAAGCACCTTAACCACTAAGCCATCTCTTCCTAATGTATTTTAATTATAATCCCCTCCTACTGTCTTCTTTTGTCCCCTTCCTCATACCCTCCCACTGAACCCCTTCTTTCCAACTAGTCCTTCTTGTATTTTGATGGTTTTTTTGTTTGTTTGTTTTGTTTTTACAAGGTAGGGTCTCACCCAGGCTGACCTGTAATTCACTGTGTAGTCTCAGGCTGGCCTTGAACTCACAGTGATCCTCCTATCTCGGCCTCCCAAGTGCTGCGATTAAAGATGTGCATCACCATGCCCAACTTGATTGCTTTTAAAAAAATAGTTTATTTATTTGAGAGAGAGAGAGAGAGGCAGAGGTAGAGATAGAGAGAGAGATAGAGAGAGAGAGAGAGAGAGAGAGAGAAAGAGAAGAGAGAGAGAGAGAGACAAAGAGAATGAGCATGCCAGGGCCTCCAGCCACTGCAAATGAACTTCATGTGTTACCCTGTGCATCTGGGAGGTCAAACCTGGGTCCTTAGGTTTCTCAGGCAAGCATCTCAACTGCTAAACCATCTCTCCAGCCCTTGATGTCTTTTTTTCCTGCCCTCCTGCATCACACATGATGGAATGTTGATGGGCCCAATACTGTGCTGGGTCTTCTGTAGGTAATAACAGTTTCTTTCAGGCCTTGTATGTGTCGGTCACTTCATGTCCAGAAGACAGCATTCCAAAGAACTCCTCCCCTTCCCCTGGCTCTTACATTCTTTTCGCCCTCCCTTACACAATATTCTTTGAGCCTCAGAGGGGGTGATAGAGATTTTCATTTAGCACTGAGCACACAATGGTCACTTATTTCCAAACTTCGACAAGTCCTCAATGGACAGCACCGTCTGCAGAAGGAGGGTTCTCTGACGAAACGCGAGAGCAGCTCTGATCTACCCTGGCTCTGTTTTGGTGCCTCCTCCGCAGCCCCTCCAAATCCTTTGCTCTCCTGTGGCCCAGACATTGCCATCACCTCTGCACTTGCACCAATATCCCCACGGTGCTGGGCTGTTCTCTCTGAATGGCCACGAGGGACCAAAAGATACAGCTTTCCATGGGGAACCATGCAGTGTCTCATGGCCCCCAGCAGGGGCTTGAAACAGTCACACGTGCTTACCTCCTGTATCAACACTCCGTGGCGTGCCCACCAGGATCCATGTGCTCCTGGCTTGTTGGCCGGTTAATGAATCCCAGCCCTTGGATTTGATCCCTGTAGCACTTTGGGTCACTGTAGCACTTGGGTCACTGAAGCACCTTTCTCATGATTGTTTCTTTAGAGCTTCATGGGTGTCCCCAGGAAAGGAAAAACATCATAAAGCTTTAAGGCCAAGGAGTTCAAGAAATGATTTTATGGGGGCTGGAGAGATGGCTCCGCAATTAAGGCACTTGCCTGCAAACCCGAGTTTGATTCCCCAGTATCCACATAAAGCCAGATGCACAAGGTGGCACCTGCGTCTGGAGTTCTTTGCAGTGGCTAGAGGTCCCGGTGTGCCCAGTCTCTCTCTGTCTCTGTCTCTCTCTTTCTCTCTCCCTGTGTCTTTCCCTCTCTCTCAAATAAATAAATAATAAAATGTTAGATAAATATTTTTATTTACTTATTTTCAAGGAGAGAGAAAGAGAGATAATGGGAGGCATGCCAGGGCCTTTGTGCCACTGCAAAGGAACTCCAGATGCGTTCACCACGTGGTGCATCTGGCTTTACTTGAGGGCTGGGGAATTGGACCTTAGTCGTGAGGTTTTTGCATTCAAGCGCCTTTGACCACTGAGCCATCTTTCCAGCCCAGAGTTTGAGTTTTTAAGTGAACCATCACTTGAGTAGCAGAAATGAGGATTCTTGGGAGGACCACGTGGTACAAACGCACAGGGATAGCAGGGGACCTGGCTGGGACGGGCTGCTTGGTGCCTCTGGCCTCTCACTCGTTGCCCCTCTCAGGTCCTGGTCATCCGACTTCGGGACAGTCTGATCAAGATGGGCGAGGAGCTGTCGCGGGCCGCGATGTCGGAGGCCCAGCAGCGGGAGAACAGCCAGTATTACCAGAGGCGCCTGGAAGAGATGAAGGTCGAGATGGAGGAGTTGGTCCAGAGGGAGGCCGAGGCCAGCCGGAGGTGCATGGAGCTGGTGAGGCCCAGCCCTGTGTGGGCTCTTGTGTGGTGGAAGTTTACTGTTGGGTTAGAACACACACTCTCTTCTCTCTCTCTCTTTTGTTAGGGGTATGGGGGAACACCTTGTCAATGGAGAGATACAGAGCTTGCCTTTTTGGACCTCCAGGGTGGGTCCCAAGCAGGGAGAATTTAAAAGGGGATGGGCTGAAAGACAATGTTGCCATTGGCTGCAAACCCTGGAGGTGGGGCCAGAGCGGACCAATGGTGATCACTGCTGGTGGACGGCTGTCATGCAGGTAGCTGGGCGTCTTGACTTTTCTTCCCTGCCCAATACATGGAGCATGGAGGGCAGGGTGGCCTCGGGCAGCGGGGAAGGAACCCGTACGTGTTCGGCGCGCCTATCTTTCCCGCGTTCTCAGCATCCGTCCCGTGCTCACAGCACCCCAGAGTCAGGCATTTCCTCCTTGCGTGAACAGTGAAGAAACGGGGGCTTCCAACAGGAGCCCTGACTAGCCCATGGTCACGTCCGGTAACGCAGAGCTGCCCTGAGCTCGGAGCAGAAAAAAACCAAAACCGAACACACAGGACCCAAGTGACGAGAGTCACCGCGTGTGAGCGCGCGTGGCCGTGTGGTCGGTCCTGGGCCACACGCCTCCTGTTCACATCCTCCTGTCAGCACTGCAGGTGGGTGTTACTAGTCTTTCCGCTACAATTATGGGGAAACTGAGGCACGAGGACATCAGCTTGACGAATGTAGGCTCAGAGTGGCGCATTCGCCGGCTCAACACCATAGTCCATGCTGTTAGGAAGAGTCTCGGTGTTTTTGTGGTGCCTGGTGTGGATCATGAACCGTGTTTCTTTGTTCCCTGCCTGGTGGGAAATTTCATCTGTGCGGTTGTTCTGAGAATGCTGCTGTCTCGCTGGGCTCACAGGGCATGTGAGTGTCTGTCTCAGAACAGAGACACCTAAGACTACAGATTTCTGACTCTGTGGCTTGCAGGGAACTCCAGAACCATCCCCCCCACCCGACTTTGACCACTGTCATAGAGTCTTCACTGAGAGACCTGCATCATGTCCAGGCGTGGCCCTGAGGTCTCTAAAACACAGTCATTTTCCTCCTTCCCACTCCATCCTTTCCAGCTTGGTGACAGGTGACAGGCCTCTCCAACTGTCTTCCTATAGCAAATATATTTCTTAGGCCCGACTGGTACTTCCTCCCTTGCCCTGGGGGAGAGAAGTACTCTTCCCTGGAATGGACGGGACGCCTTCCTCATCAATGCTTCCCATGCCCCCGCCCCTGGCACCAGCTCTGGCCGGAGGAGAGAACGCAGAGCTCTCCCCGATTGGTTTCATCAGCTGCCGCACACATAGGTGTGCTGGACTGGTCATATGTTTTTTGTTTTTTTTTCTCTCTCTCTCTCTTGCTCTGTCTCTTCTCCCCACTCTCCTCTCCCTGTCTCTGATCCCAGGACAGCATTCAGATCTTTACAGGCATAGCTAGGGCACAGGGTTGGTTGGGTTCCAGAACATTTCCATACAGTGACTTTGCAGGGGGGTTTCTTAGTGTACCTAAATGTTACCTTTGCACTTCGTGTAGCTACCTTCTTGTTGCTGGGACAAAGCACCTGACCAAAAGCAGCTGTCGGGAGGAAAGTTTTTATTTTGGCTCACAGTCTTGAGGGGAAGCTCCATGATAGTGTGTGTGTGTGGGGGGGGGAGCATGACATGAGCAGAGGCTGGACATCACCTCTGCCACAGCGGGTGGAAACAACAGCAGGAGAGTGAGCCCAGCTCTGGCAAGAGGGAGCCCCAAAGCTACTCCCCAATAACACACCACCCCCAGCAAGGGCCAAATTGCCACCAGCTGGGGGCCAAGCATTGAAGACACGTGAGTTACTCCACTGGGGCTCATGACCCTCCCAGCCGTCGGCTTTGGGGGACACCTGATTGAAACCGTCACAGCACCACACCGTAGTCTTAAGCGCGACGACATGGTAGCTAAAAGCCAGCCCGCCCGCCGAGAGCTACTTAAGAGTGGTGGAAGTCACTTGTGACCGTCTGAGGTGGGGAAGACGGGCCGACGGACCTGTTCCCCCACACGGCTTTCCGCACAGACCTCCAATTCCTACATAATGCCGTAAGGAACGCGGTAGTAAATGTGTGATAAATTGAGATATGCCTAGATACAGCCCTCTCAGGAAAGCAGAGCAACACAAAACTGCAAAACACGGAGCTTGGTGCGTGCCGGGTGAGCGCTGCTTCCCGCTGCCTGACTGCGAGGGTGTGCTCCCTCTGCGTTCTGGCGCACGAGCTTCCTGTGGGCGTCACACCCAGTGACTGCAGAGACAAAGCCACAGGGGTGTCTCTTTCGCAGAGCTGTGGAGGCCCCGAGTCTGAAATCAAGGAATCTGGTTGGGCCACTCTGAAGGCTCATTCCTTACCTTATCTGTCTTCTGGCAAGAGCCTTCCTGGCCTGTGGCATCGAAGCCCCAGCCTATACCTCCTTGTGCATGTGTCCTCCATGGTCCCTCTGCTCTCAGAAGGACAATCGCCACTGGCTTTAGAGCCCACCCCCTCTGAGTAGAGCTTAGTCGGACTTTTAAAAAAATTGTTTATTAATATACTTGCAAGGGAGACTGAAATCTCTGGAACAGTGAGCTAAAATCAAACTTCCTTCTCATTGGGTGTTCTGTCACGGTAACAGGAGTCTGGCTGACTGTTACCAAGGCCACCATTAATGGATTTCTCACAAATGCAGTTTCCTCTATAATGAGAGCCCAGAGCGTTGACGGGAAAACCGTGGAGTCATGCACCCTTGGCCCTTGGCACTGCACTGGGTCTTTTCCTCCCCTCCCCGCCATCTCCGGCACAGATCCATTCTTTTTTTTTTTTTTTTTTGCCCTGTGGGTGGTGTGACTTTCTTTCTTTTCTTTTTTTTTTTTTATTAGTCAGTTCTGTATTCAGCAAATACAGTCAGTTTGGTACCATTATTAGGCTCATCCGTGACCTACCCCCTCCCCTTGGCCCCTCCTTGTTGAGGTATACGGGTCATGCATTGTGGAGTTAGCCCACAGTTATGGGTAAGCTACAAGTCTCTGCATATCATGACCCAACATGTGACTCTGACATTCTTTCCGCCCCCTCTTCCGCAAAATTTCCCTGAGCCATGTTGGGTTCATTTTTGGTCTGCTTCAGTGATGAGGTGTTGGGGGCCTCTGAGGCTCTGGCTCTCTGATTTGGTAGGAGTTGATCTTTCTCTGTGCTGATCTCCTTCCCCCTTGTGCTGGAGTCCGGTTCATCAGGAAAACAGCCCCCTTGCTTGTTTCTCCAATTTTTCTTAGTTTCAGCCGGGGCCCTTTTGAGGTATGATGGGGTGGCTCTCTCCTTAGGATCTACATCTATCTGAAAAAGAGAAGCAGATTCTCCAACGGAGAGTAAGTTAGCACCAGGACAAATGAGATAACCCTTACTTTTTTTTTTTTTTATAGAGAATTTAATAGGTGTAGGCCCTCTTGTAGCCCACAATTGATGGTAGCTTGATATTGGAGAGTGGGCTTATGTTTGGATATGGTTCTGACAAATCCATTCTTTAGGAGTCAGCATTACCCTCTTCGTCTAACTTTTTTTTTTAAATTAAAATTCAAATCCCGCCCTGGAAGGAATAGAAGGAATTTCCTAACACCACAGTCCAAGCATTCATTCATTCTCTCAAGGAATGTGTTCCTTGAGCTAATATCTCAGTGACTTTGAACCTCAGCCCCAGCGGTGGAGAGTACGGAAGGGCAGAGGTGGGAGGTTTCCCAGAAGGGCAGCAGCGTCAGGAACGGCAGAGAGCCGGCGTCTGTGACCTTGTGCGTCCAGCACGAAGATACTCCCGTGACACCTTGCTGTCCTTTCAACCCAACCCTGCTGACAAATGGCTTCTCTGAAAGAGACCAGGAAAGGTTCTGGCCCCCTCTGGGCCCGGGGAAACACAAGAAAGATGTTGATGGATCTCCTGTCCGCATCCTTTCCGCCCGTCCCCGGCCTGAGCCATTCGTCACTGTTGGTGTTGGTTTAAAGGGCTGCGGGCTGTGGCATGCCAATGATTTATCCCCTGGCTGGCTCACCGGCACATCCAGATCAGCATCAATTACCCTGCTGATAAAACGTCTCTGCCCAGAAAAAAAAAAAAAAGGAAAAGAAAAAGAAAAATGAGGTTTTGCCATTAATTTTAGTAAATGCACTATTCCTGGCGACTCTAGGCGCCATTATGGAGAATAGAATATTCTGTCACTAAATCACTCAAGCCGCTTTGTCGTCGGGCCCAGGAGTCAGCGCATCCAGGAATTGATAGCCCGTTGTTTTGTGATGGTCTCAGAGCCTGGGGGAACGGTGGTGACCCTAGGACAGGAGATATAGTGAGACCCAGGGACACCAAGGTGCTGGTAACGAGAAGCCCACTCGCCCCCTGTTTTCAGCGTCACGTGCCTGTCATAGAAGCCGTGCCTGTTGCGTCTGCTCTACTGTGCCTTGGTTTCAGTGGTCCATGGAGCTGGGTGCTCTGTTCGCAGGTCTCAGGGAACTTGCAGGGTACCTTAGCTCACCAGTGGTGCAACTGCCTAGAAGCCCCTCCTGCTCACACAAGGTCATGGTCAGACCCGCTGATTTCAACCGTTATCCACATCTGTCCCCTCCTCCATCTTCCTTGTGCCCTAATTACAATTAGGCTGTGTCACCTCTGAGCTCAGCTGCCATGGTTTCTATTGTCTCCACTCTTGCCATATGCGCAGAGCTTTCTAGAAGGAATACATGAGATTGTATTACTTCTCCATGTCTGTCCATGGTGCTTAGCACAGACGAGCCCCTTCCTAAGGTCTTTGCAGACCTTGTAGTGCATCCTCTGTGGGACTCTAACACACTCACACGCTCTGCTCACACACATCCTCTTTTTTTAAAGTAGAACTTTTTATTTTATTTTTATTTATTTATTGGAGAGAGGGAAAGAAGCAGAGAGAAAGAGAGAGAGAGAGAGAGAGAGAAAGAAGGGGCATGCCAAGGCTTCCAGCCACTGTAAACGAACTCCATCTGCATGTACTCTCTTGTGCATGTGGCTTACATGGGTACTGGGGAGTTGAACTGAGGTCCTTTGGCCTTTGCAGGCAAATGCCTTAACCACTAAGCCATCTCCCCAGCCCCCCTTCTTCCTCCTCTTTGTCCTGTCTCATCACCAATTGTGCCAATTACAAATCACGATCCTCCTCCCGCCGCCTCACCACTCTATCCTGCCTCTGTTGCTCACCAATCTGTGTGGACTTATGCTGGGAGGAGACCAATACTTGAGAGACCTGCTGTGTCCCAGGTCAGGAACAAGAAACCTGGAATCCAGTGTTGGCAGGACCACCTCCCTCTGAAGGTTCCAGGGGAGGCACTTCGTTGCCGCCCGATATCTCGTGCTTCCGGTGTTCCTAGCTGGTGGCCACATTTTCTTATCTCTGTCTCTGTCCCCAAATGGCTTTGTCCTCTCTTCTGTTGCCCCTGTGTCCTGTTCTTATAAGAGCGCTGGTTATTGGATTTAGTGACACCCGTGTTAATTACTTTTCATGTCACTGTGACCAAAATGCCCAGTAGAACAGCTTCACAAAGGGAAGATTATGTTTCCTCACAGTTTCACGGGGACCAGTCCACCATGGCGGGAACAGCATGCGGGAGAGATTGATTCAGTTCACATTATGATGGGCTGGGAAGCAGAGAGCAAGACGTGATGCATTTAGGGATACGGGACAGTATGACCCCATCAATTATTCCCAGTGACCTACTTCATCCAGCTGGGTCCTGTCTCCTTCAATTTCCAAAAACTCCCACAGTAGCACCAACAACCAGGGGACCACACATTCGAATCATGAACCTGTGGGAGACGTTTTGCATTCAAGCCATAACAGTCTCTTTCAGTACCATTTCCTTAACTAACCACGTCTGAGGAAAACCTTGTTTCCACATACAGAATGGTGGCATTTCTAGCAGAACTCAATGCTAACCTGAGCGACATCCTGAGGTTCTGAATACATATGAATTTTGGGGGTCAACCCTCCACATAGGAGGAGAAAGAACACCAGACCTGGAGTCTGAACCCTTGGCATAGCTAAGTTAATACTGGGGAACCTCTTGTGCCACCTGTACCATGGAAGGGTACAGCCTTGTGTGGCTGTGAAGATGAAGTGATACAAGGTACATTAAAGTGCCCAGTAATTGAACACTAAAGGCGCTCAGAGGATGCCACTTTCTTCTTGCTCATTTGCTCCTCCATTGCCTCTGACTTTCTCCTTCCATTCAGATGCAGTCAAAATTGTCCCAATCCCACTTCCAAACCCCACTCTGCGCCCATGATGGTTTATGATGATAACAAAAGCTAGTATTTACCCCTCTCTGCATGTTGGGCTGTGAGTTAAACATAGGGTTCCTGCCCTTTAATTCTTATGACTAAAAGAACCCAGAGAGGGCAGGAGAGATGGCTTAGCAGTTAAGGCGCTTTCCTGCGAAGCCTAAGGACCCATGTTAGACTCTCCAGATCCCACATAAACCAGATGCACAAAGGTGAAGCAAGTGCAAGGTCGCACATGCCCACTAGGTGGCGTAAGTGTCTGGAGTTCAATTGAAGTGGCTGAGGTCCTGACACACCAATTATCTCTCTCTTTCTCTCAAAACAATTTTTTTTTTAAGCAAAGAACCAAGAGACGGAGAGGTGAAGCAGGATTTTTCTAAAGTCATATTCTCAATGTGTGGCAGAGTTAGTTGAACATAGCTATGACCTATTCAAAGCCCCTTACTCAGCCTTTGAGGCTCATGGTATCAGTCCCTCAGGTACACTTCAGAAATTATTCATAAAAATTATTCCTTTTGATTGTGTAAACGAGGGTTTCTCAAGTCTTGACATTAATTCTCTATAGTAGCGGTTGAGGAGGGGCAGTGTGGTGCTCACTCATATCTTTAATGGCCTCCCTGTCCTTTTATCTGCCAGTCGCAAGCAATACTCCTGTCCCTGTTGTCACAATCAGAAAACGTGTCCACATGTTATGAAATGTCCTCCCTTGCTAAGAACCCATGGTCTGATCAAATCCTCCCGGGAACTTTGTCTATGTCACTCCCCATTTTACACGAGTCAACTGAGGCTTGGGGAGGTGGGAGCAAAGTACCCCAGCTTACAAGGCAACTGGAGAGGGGCACCCAAGGAGGAGCGAGAGGTGGGAGAAGCGACTCCCCAGCACCATCTCCGCAGAAAGGGGACAGTAGCATTTCTTAGCAGAACCCGCTGCTAACCTTTCCGAGACCCAGAGACGGCTTCACGCAGAATCCAATTCCGAGTGGAATTGAAGGCCTCGCTGCAGACTGTGTACTTTTAATAATGTTTAAATAAAACATGGGAGCATGGGTGTGATCTCCTCCCCACGTCTGGCTTGTCAGCGCCCGGGCAAGGTCATAAATAGTTAATAGACAACCACTTATGGCTCTACTTCTGTTAAATCCAGGATCAATTATGCATGCTTCATGAATTATGTATCCACTCTTACTTTGGGGGGGGTGTATTTTCCATCTTCAGAAGGGAAAACTGAAAAGAGAAGTGAGTTCTGAAGCCAGTAAGGGACTAGTTCCCAGGGTCCTGGGCCTTTCCTGGCACCGGTCAGTTTGTCTGTAAAGAGAAAGCCTTCCCTGGGTGTGATGGAATGCGTACATGAACCTGGATCTCAGAGCCCTCCACCAGACCGTCAGGCCAGTGTTGTGGTAATAAATACTCAGCCCCTGGCCCCTGGGGACAGGTGCGACCCTGGCTTCTTGTGGCTGCCAGTTGCTGTGGCATAAAGCTTCCCATCATCGTTGGCAGTACAGTGTCCTAAACAGAGAACTGGGAAGGCAGAGTTATGAGGACACCAGTCATACATCATTTCTGCTATTCAGGGGAAACAGGCATAGTCCTGAAAAGTGTAGATTTGGTAAAAGATCAGCAAAATAATCGGGAAGCATGAGAGTATCGTCTTCATTAAAAAAAAAAATGGGGCTGGAGAGATGGCTTAGTAGTTAAGGCACTTGCCTATGAAGACTGAGGACCCATGTTCAACTCCCCAGATCCCACATAAGCCAGACAGATGCACAAGGTGATGCACGTGCAAGGTTGCGCATGTGCACAAGGTGGCGCATGCATCTGGACTTCAATTGCAGTGGCTGGAGGCACAGGTGTGCCAATTATCTCTCTCTCTCTTCCTCTCTCTCTCTCTCTCTCGTTCATTTGCTCCCTCTCACTTTAGAAATAAAATTCTTAATTTGAAAGAGAGAGAATGCGTGTATGGGCATGCCATGGTTTCCTGACACTGCAAATGAACTCCAGATGCAAGCACCCCTTTGTGCATATGGTTTTATGTGGGGACTGAGTTTTTTTGTTTATTTATTTGAGAATGACAGAGAGAGAGAGAGAATGGGCATGCCAAGGCCTCCAGCCACTGCAAATGAACTCCAGATGCGCCCCCTTGTGCATCTGGATAACATGGGTCCTGGGGAACTGAGCCTTGAACCAGGGTCCTTAGGCTTCACAGGCAAGCGCTTAACTGCTAAGCCATCTCTCCAACCTGGGACTGGGTTTTACGCGGGACTGCCCACATCTTCATTTGTAATGTAATTGTCAGTTCCTATCATTTAATTTTAATAATAGCTATCTTTGAGCACTAGCTTGCAAAACTCCTGACAATTTAATAATGAGCTGCTTTAAAGCAAACTTTGGCTTGGAGCCTCCTTGGAGGGGGAAGGGGCTCTCCGTGGAGAGGGGGCCCATGGTTGGGTTAGAAGCCCATTGGTAGGATGGAAGGAGACAGAAATTGAAGTCAGAAGACTCTTAAATCACATCTCACCGCTCATTTTAAAAGCAAGATTGGGGGCTGGGGGAGATAACTTAGTGGTTAAGGCACTGTGCCTACAAGCCAAAGGACCCAGGTTCAATTCCCAGGACCCATGTAAGCCAGATGCACAAGATGGCTCATGCGTCTTGCATGCAGCAGCTAGAGGCCCTGACATGCCCAATTTTCTCTCTCCCTCTCTGTCTCTCTCTCTCAAATACATAAATAAAAATAAAAATAAAAGATATATTAAAAGGCAAAATTGGGCTGGAGAGATGGCTCAGTGGTTAAAGGTGCTTGCTTGCAAAGTCTGCTGGCCTGGGTTTGATTCCCCCACTACCCACGTAAAGCCAGACACACAAAGTGGTACGTGCATCTGGAGTTCATTTTCAGCAGCAAGGGGCCCTGGCACATCCATACTCACTCTCTCTCTCAATGTTTTTTTTAAAGCAGGATTCTTTCTCCAGCAGATCTGGGTCCTATTGTCCTGTAAAATTAGTACAATCATATCAACTAAAAAACAACAAAAACTAAGCTCTAATGGTCCATAACAGAGAATGGAGTGCTGCCACCTCCATATGTCCTCCTCCCTGCCTTCTGTCTTAGCGCAGTAAAGCTCATCCACTAAGAGCCTTGAGGAGCCCAGTGCCAGAGTCTGTTTGGTTTTCGAATGTGTTTCCATTTCTTTGTTTTGCTTTTTATACCCATGTGCTCCGCGCTTAGCTGAGAGCTCATCCCCCCCCCCCCAAGGCTTGCCCCCAGCATTCTCTCAACCCAGAGTTAAGGGGTTCATTTTACAAAGCTCCAAGCATTTTCTGCTTGCAAATGGCTCTGAACTTGAGCTCATAAAGATGAATTATTTCAGCTGGGAAGTGAGGTATTTAAAAAGTCATTCCATATGGAGGGCATTTGGGGCCACAAGCTGGGTGTAAATAACATTCTTTATGGCTCCCCTGACAGGGAGACCATTCTCCTAATTACTGCCCCGTTATCTCAGCGCCATCCCCAACAGCCCAACACGTTTATAAACTTCACTTACGTGGATGGATCGCATCAGCTCCCCACCCTCCACAGCCTCCTGCATGCTAAGCACTGTCAGGGCGCCCTGGGCATTTCCATCATTGTCCTCCCGTTGTCCCCTGACCCCACAACAATTCCTGTACCACAGAAACTTGGTCTTGAGAAAGGGACTTTGGACCTGGTTCCAAAATGGATTTCTTCCGAACAGTCTTTATCCCCACATTGGATGTGTGCGCCCCTATTCAAGAGGTGTTGGCATCTAATGAAATGAGTTTCTCCACGCCTGCCTCTGAGATGAGATGAGCTAGCCTGATAATAAAAATCTATTACTGAAAGCCTACCTAGGAATAATTGGGTCTATTACTCCCCGGCTTGTGGCTTTTGTTTCTGCATTGGAAGTGGCTCTCCAGCAATTAATCAGAATCTAAAGTCACTAGTACCGATTACAAACGGGGCACCGGGGCTCAGCAAGACAAACAGGAGCAGATAGTCATTGTGTCCCCCGAGACTTCATCTACAGCATCGTGACACTTGCCTGAAGTCAAAGGAATTTAACCTCACCATGTTAATTACTTAAGACACAGGGCACACGGGGGAGGGAGGTATTGATTGAATACTGTAGGTGTACATTAAATTATTCAAATAAATCCCATTGAAATTGTTGAGATGAGATTAGGTTTTATATCGCTGCATGTCAGGGAAACCTGGAAGGTTGATCATCAGATGGCCCCAAGGAAATCCAGGCTCTTGAACACATTCCCAAACTGTAATTCAGTTTGAAGGGTAGTGCCCTCTCTTTCTGGTGACTTATTTTGGGGGATGGACCGGTCTTAAACAATGAGAAGAGATGAAGCAAGAAATGTTTTAAAATATTCTTGTTTATTTAAGGGAAAGAAAGAGGAGAGGGAGAGAGATGGGAAGACAGACAGAGTGTGGACACAACAAGGCAAAACAAACTCCAGATGCATGGGCTACTTTGTGCATCTGGCTTGATGTGGGTACTGGAGAATTGAACTCAGGCTTGCCAGACTTGCAACAAAACGCCTTTAGCCACTGACCTGTCTTTCCACCCTACAAAATTGATTTTAATGGGGGAAATTGTGGGCTTGGATTGGGAAACACATCGAGTGGGGGAAGATGAGTGGATTTGTCAAAGTTAGGGGGCTTTCAGTTGTAAGAAAACCCACAGAATTCAGATTGAATTATGCCAAGGAAGCTTCCTTCGGGAGCTCAGGTAGTGAAGAAATTCGTTGGCCTCTGGTTTCACACCCAGTGGACTTTGGGGACTTGAGTGATGTCCCAAAGGTTAATCCACGGTGCTGGGGTCAGTTAGCACTAGCTTGCCAGGGCTGACTGCACACACAGCTCTGCCCGGTTCCTCAGTAGCATCCCAGCAGTAGCTTGACACTAGTCGCCGTGGGAGTGCTGACATATGCTACAACCAGGGCTTCCAGAAACAGGCTTCCACATTTCTTAGCACAAGTCCTGGCCAAATCCTTCTCTCCCCGCCGTGTGGTGTTGGTGGTCATTCTGATAGACAGGCTTCCCGTCGCAGTGGCCACACGGCCAAGCTGAGAAATGAACAGTCCGTCAGCCTCACCGGGGACCCTCCCTACTCCACTGATCAGCCAGACGCCCGCAAAAGGAATCTCACTGATTTTGTTTGGTTCTGTGTGGGTTCCTTGCCAACCCCTAAACTGTGCCCTGACACCTGCAAGATGCCATTGCTGATTGGACAGTTCTAGGGGGTGTGTCCTGCCTGGAATGTCAGCGAAGAGTTAACTCGCAACTACATGGATTGAAATAGTTCCCATAAGCCGGGCGTGGTGGCGCACACCTTTAATCCCAGCACTTGGGAGGCAGAGATAGGAGGATCGCCTTGAGTTCGAGGCCACCCTGAGACTCCATAGTGAATTCCAGGTCAGCCTGAGCTAGAGTGAGACCCTACCTCGAAAAACCAAAAAAAAAAAAAGAAATAGTTCCCATAGGTGCTGGAATGTGGGTGTCACAAGCAGGTGGGATGGTTTCTAGGATGGAGAGATGCCCACTGTGGAGGTCATGGCTGTGGCCCTGGGTCTTTTTGGGATCACTGGTGATTAGCTCTTCTCATCTCTGCTTGATTTTTTAAAGATTTATTTATTTATTTATTTATTAGAGACAGAGAGGGGGGGCAGAATGGGTGCACCAGGGCCTCCAGCCACTACAAACAAACTCCATATGCATGTGCCACCAGGTGCATCTGGCTTACATGGGACCTGGAGAATCGAACCTGGGTCCTTAGGCTTCGCAGGCATGTGCCTTAACCGCTAAGCCGTCTCTCCAGCCCTCTGCTTGTTTTTAATCTCCTCCTTGAATCCTCCTTCCTCTTCTTTATAGCTTTTCTGTTGTTATTCCTTCTGCTGGGATGGGGAGGGGGGGAGGGAAGGGGACAGCCTGGTTTTCCCTTCTGGCTCCATAAGGCTGTAGCTGGCTTACTGTTCTGTGACAAATGTGCATTTACTCCAGATAGGGCACTACCAGGAGACTAAAGACACGATCCCACCACTAAGCCCAGCTGGGTAAAAGCAATGAGCTTACTGGTGTTGTGGGAGCATGGGTGAGGGGTTACTTACAGGAGCATGGGTGATTCAAAGGCATCACTGAAAAAGCCCGCCCAAGCATGCGTGAGAACTCACTGAAGAGCCGTGTCTCTGGCTCTCCCTGCACACCTTGCAGGCTGATCCACCAAAGAGTCTCCTCTCCCGGCAGTTGTTTACCGATTTTGTAACCTTCTGAGGAGGGGGTCTTGCGACTCTTGTAATTTTATAAGTTGTCTGAGCTTGGTGAGTTTTACTATGTAACCTAGGCTGGCCTTGAACTCCTAATCCTCCTGCCTCCACCTCCCAAGTGCTGGGATTATACGTGTGTGTTTAGCACCATGCCATCCCGTCATTACTGTTATCATGATTAAATCACCACGGCCACCACCACAAGGATGACACCAAAATCACAGCACACCCCAGAGCCTCCCGGGACGGGCAAGCTCTGAGCTCAAGAGCAGGCTCAAGCCTAGAATCTGACAATTCTAGAAATGATGTCATCAATGCCATGCCCCCACCCACCACCACCTGCGGGCGCACAGACACCTCGTCCTACGTCCAGGGTCCCGGGCCCTCTCACTTGGACTGGATGCCCTTCCCCAGCCTCTGCCTTGGCTGCGTGCCAGGTAAATGACTCGGAGCCCAGCCTGCCACGTGGCACCTCGGCCGCCTGCTTGGATCATTAGGATCAGCACATTCATTTTCCTAACAGCGTTCTCATCTTCCCCACCTCGCGAAGTTTTCAAGTGGAAGAAGCAAGACACAGCGAGCGACATCTGTCCTGGCTCAGACAGTTCGCAGCTGTCCACAGCTGACACCCAACCAGCTGGGCACGGCGCTCCTGTCTCCCGTGGGCTTGTGGAAGGGGGGGTGCCACATTGATGCCCTTGTAAAAATGTGGCTTTAGAGACCGAGAGTCCTGCTGGAGAGACGGGCCAGTAAACAAACACTCCTGGGGAGTCCTTCAGACTCCCACTTCTGTGAGCTTTCGCGAGCTAAGGAAGGGGAGAAAAGAAGGCTGATGTCATGTCTCAGCAAACAAGAGAAGAAAATAAGATGGCTTTCATCTCTTTCCCGTTGCCTACTTCACCCAGATCCTAGTAACAGCGGGAGGCTCCATTTCAAGGCTCAGCAAGTATTTTCTATAAGGGCCATGTAGCAAAAAAAAAGAAAGAAAGAAAAAAACAGAAGCAGCCACAGACAGTGGGGGAGTGAGTGTGGTTGTGTTCCAATAAAACTTTATTGACAAAAACACAACAGCCTGGCTTTGACCCCCTGCCTCTTGCTTGCATACTCCCACTCCACAGAGCTGCACTGAAATCCTCACTGGAGCTCTTGCAGACTGTCACTTGATGGCAAGCCACCTGTCCCCTCTCAGTCTCAGTGGCCCCGCCTGTGAAGCGGATTTTGTAAGGCGGGCAGGAGATGAAAGGAATGCTCCGCAGCCGAGGTGGAGGAATGAGAGCTCACCCTGGTAACCTCCCCCACGCACCCCTGCTGAAAACACGGAGTCAGCCCAGTGAGGAGAGCTGCATGCCCTCCTGCTGCCCAGCTGTGGCTGCAGATCCTCGAAGCCAGTCTTTTCGTCGTTCATTTGAAAGTCAAGCTGCTCTGAATTTCTCAAGGATGGCTTTAAAAAAAAAAAAAAACTATTTTACCCAGGCGTGATGGTACATTCTTTTAATCTCAGCACTTGGGAGGCAGAAGCAGAAGGATCACCATGAGTTCGAGGTCACCCTGTGATTACAGAGTGCATTCCAGGTCAACTTGAACTACAGTGGGACCCTACCTCAAACCCCCCCCCCCGCCAAATTATTTATTTATTTATTTGAGAGAAAAAGGCAGAAAGAAAGAGAGAGAATGGGCTCACCAGGGCCTCTAGCCACTGCAAACGAACTCCAGACCCATGTGCCACCTTGTGCATCCAATGTTACATGGGTCCTGGGGAATTGAACCCCCATCCTTAGGCTTTGCAGGCAAGTGCCTTAACCACTGAACTATCTCTCCAGCCCAAGGATGGCCTTTTCACCATCAGACCATGAGGTGATTCGCACTCTCACGAGGTGGCCTGATGTAGGTATTGCATCCTGACTGTGAGGAGACCGGGGCTGACCCATGTGAGAGAGACAGCATTTCCTCCCATCCAGATCTTAATCACATCACATGGTCTATTTTTCTGTGCGGTGGGCTTCGAGCCCTGTCTGGTGCTGATCTGGTGTGTGGCTACCAGATGATTTCTGTCTGCTGTGTGTTTTGTGTTACTAGGGCATCACTCACTTCCTTTGGGATTCTTCCAATGTAGGGTCCAAAGGTGACCAGTACACCCAGCAGGTATTCAAATACTTGCTGCCTGTTGAGTGACTCTGTAACATATTTGCATATGCAAAGCTTGCTCTTAGCAAGACCAGGTTTGGGCTGGGGAGATGGCTCAGTTCAAAGCACCTGCTTGCAAAGTCTGCCTGTCTGGGTTCGATTCCCCAGTACCCATGTAAAGCCGGGTGCACAAAGTGGTACATGCATTTGGAGTTTGGTCATTTGCAATGACAAGAGGCCCAGGTGCATGCACAGTCTCTCTCTCTCTCTCTCTCTCTCTCTCTCTCTCTCTCTCTCTCTCTCCAAATAAATAGCAGGTGTTTTTTTTTTTTTTTTTTTTTTTTTTGGTGGTTGTTGTCAGTATGAAGCAATAGGGTTTCCTGGGCACATCTGCCTCTGAGTCTTGAAACATGGAGCCACAGAACCTTTGAGGATGTCAGAAACACAGCAACATCGGGTGTAGAAACCTGGAAGCCAAGGGCTCCTAGCTTGCAGTTCTTTCAGGTTTTTTTTTCTTTAAAAAATATTTTTAAATTTTATTTATTTATTTTACAGAGAGAGAAAGAAGTAGAGAGAGAGAGAGAGAGAGATAATGGGCATGCCAGGGCCTCTAGCCACTGCAAATGAACTCCAGACATATGTGCCACCATGTGCATATGGCTTTATGTGGGTACTGGAGAATTGAACCTGGGTCCTTTAGCTTTTTCTGGCAAAACCTTAACTTCTGAGCTATCTCTCCAGCCCATCCTCCAGTTTTCCCCTCTGGAGTGATGGGTGCATCAGAAGCAGCAGTGAGACACAATGGTTTCCGTCTCTCTGCAACATGTATGAAGCCCCTAGGATGGTGCTGGTTGTTATGGAAACCACTAGCCTCATAGAACTTAAAACTGAGCCCCTCGGTTTCATCTCAATAGCCATACGGGGCCAGTGGCTGCTACACTGGACAACAGGTACAACTTCAAGTGACCAAAATCTTCAGTGCCATCCAAATTCTTCCCCTTTGTTCCCAAGTCACTTTCAGTTCACTCCAGGAGGAGTTTCTAGGGTGGAGCAGCTGAGCCCACAGGCCACCTCCATACTAGTCACAGTTCTATTTCAATTCACAATATTTACTCATCCAAGGCTTTCTCACTTGTTTTTCAAGGCTGGGGTTTGAACTCAGGGATTTGCACATGCCAGGCAAGCACCCTACCACTGGGCCACATCCCCAGCTCTCATCTAAGGCTCGCTTGTGGGCATGGATAGCTGGGTTTATGAGGAAGGAACCTGTTTCTGGCGTAGCTAAGGGTAGACATGCACAGCTGAGTTCATCAGGTCCCTCTGCTCCTTTGGGTCACATCTCAATTGTGCAAAGTGGCAAGGACACAAACATCGTCACCGCCCATCTGCGTGTCATTCATTTCCCCACAAGGTACAACCCATCTGCCCTTTTTAAAAAATTAAAATTTATTAGCTAAACTCTTTCATGTCTGCTAATTAACTTTCATACCTTCTGCTCCTCTGACAACAGCATCTCCTAGTTACCCATATGGCTACTCAAGCGAGGTTCAGGCTTACACTTATGGAATGCGCTTGGCATGACAGGATCCTGAGTCTTTAATACCTAAGACCTTAGAATCTGCAAACCAGGAAACCCAAGGACTGAGAGACTCTTCAATGGCTAGACATATAAAATAGTAAACCCTGAAGTCGGACCCTGCGAATTTGATGGGTGAAATGCCATTGGCTGTATTTGATTTCATCTTGGTTGCATCTAATTGAAGTGTGCAACTGGAAATGCCGCACGTCCTTTGAGTCGTGGCCTCCTCGTGGTACAGAGCTGTAGCGTTTTAAGAATTTGAAACAGGGGCCAGCAAATCTCTTCTACAGAGCCATTGTTGTAGTCACCCTCTCATTGCTGGAACAAAGCCCCTGACCAAAAGCAGCTGATGGGAGGAAAGTTTTTTCTCTGGCTCACAGTCTCAAGGGGACGCTCCGTGATGGCAGGGGGAAAGCGTGGCATGAGCAGAGGCCGGACGTCACCTCTGCCACAGCAGGTGGGAAACAGCAGCAGGAGACTGAGACAGACTCAAGTGAAAGGGATCTGACTATAACACCCCTAAGCCTGCCCCCAGAAACACGCCCATTTTTAGTAAGCTTCACCTTCCAAACCGCCATCAGCTGGGGACCAAGCATTGAGAATGCGTGAGTTTATGGGGGCCATCTGATTCAAACCACCACAGTCAGATAGTAAATAGCTGCCGTTTTATAGTCCATGAAGTAAGTCTCTGTCCCACCTCCAAACCCTGCAAGGAAAGCACAAGAGCATCCTGAGCATCTTCAGAAGAGGTGTACGTGAATAGTTGTTTTACGATCAAACTTTATCCACAAAAAAAAAAAAAAAACAGGTAGCAGGCCAGATTTGACCTATAGGCTGTTGTTTGTTGCCCTTGTTTCGTCATATAAGGCGGGAGGGGCCCCACCAAGTACATGTATTTGCACAGGAAATGCACCATTCTCTCTGGGGGTCACGGAGCCCCTCCTCTGCTCAGGGCCTGAGGACACAGCTCAGCGGAAGAGCCCTTGCTTAGCACGTGCAAGGCCCTGGGCTGCAGCCCCAGTGCTCCAAAACAAACGCACAAATAGACAAAGACAAAATCCCAAAGGAATAACACACTTTCTTGGCTTATTTCTTGGCTTAGGCCACTGTCTTCCCCCGGGGACATCCTCTGATCTCCACAGAGACGTGAGGGGGAAATGGAGCCCAGGGATGCAGTGGCTAACATGGTCCCCAACACCCGAACAGCCTCAGAGAGCCGTACCCCAGAACTGAAGAAAAATAACCACACACACTCAAGATCCATGCCTAGCTTGGGGAATACTGGTCAACCCCAAGAGCCAGATGCCTCAGCCAGCCCTGGGAGATGTTCACAAGTGCCTGTGGGGAGTGGGGGGCAGAATTGAATGGCCTGCAGGTGTCAGCGAGCCCCAGCTGTGAGGGAAATTTGAGGATGCTGTTCATGGGAGAGGCACGCACAACCCAGCCATAACCTTGAGATGTGGAGGGAACAGTTAGCAGTTGTTTCTTCTCCCAGCCGAGTCAATAAATGGATAAATGGACCGTGAGTGGCCAAGTGGATGTTGTAATTTTAGACTCCATCAAAAGTTATCTCACAGAAGTGTATGGAGACAAGTTCAACATCTTCACGTTCCGCACCGCGAGCCGGCTTCTTGATGTCACTGGGGTAGCGGCGGGGGGCGCGGGGGGGGGGCCCGTCAGAGAGGACGGTCGGGGGCAGTCTGGTCACAGCCCTGATTGCATGTCTTCTGTGACACAGACCCTGTGCCAAGTGCTCTCTGGGTACCCGCTAATTAAATCCACACTCAACCTTCCGATCAGGGGATTTTATTCTGTTTGGTACAGTGTAAAAGAGGGGCTTCCAGGAGCGGAAGTGACTTGTCCAAGGCCAGAAGGTACAGGAAGCTTAGCCCCAGATATGTTATCAGTCCTCCTTGGCTTACTTCATACCATGGCATCTCTGAAGCCGGCTCACCGAAGTGGGGGGTGGGGGGACGGGGCTGAGAGCTGTTGCCTTTATATTATCAATTATTTTTAGTTAGCATGAAAATGAATGGGTGTCGTTGTGTCAGTTTTATACATGTCTGTAATCACCCTCTTCTCCTTCCTGTCCTCCCCCCTCCAATAGCTCCCTTTCTATTTTTATATTGCATGCATGTGTCGTATATGAGAGAAAACACATGATATTTGTCTTTTTCAGTCTGGCTTCATTTCATTTCATGTGATGGTTTTAGGTTCCATCCATTGGCATAATTTAATTTTGTTTTCTATAAGCTGGGTATTAGTTTTGGGGGATATTTGTTGTTGTTGTTGTTTATTTCATGGTAGGGTCTCACTCCAGCCCAGGCTGACCTGGCCCTCACTCTGTAACCCCAGGCTGGCCTTGAACTCACAGCGATCCTCCTAACTCTGCCTCCCGAGTGCTGGGATTAAAGGTGTGCACCACCACGCCCACCTGGATATTGTTTTTTTTCTAAAAAAAAATATTCTATTTGTGCTAGAGGGATGGCTTAGCAGTTAAGGCGCTTACCTGCAAAGACAAAGGACCCAAGTTTGATTCCCCAGGACCCACGTAAGCCAGATGCACAAGGTGGCGCATGGGTCTGGAGTTCGTTTGCAGCAGCTGGAGGCCTTGGTATGCCCATTCTCTCTGTGACTCTCTCTGCCAAATAAATAAAAATAAAATATATTTAATATATATATATTTATTATTATTATTTATCTGCAAGGAGAGAGAAAGAAAGAGAGGAGGTGATGAATGGGTGCATCAAGGCTTCTTGCCATAGTAAACGAACTCCAGGTGCGTGAGCCACTCTGTGCATGTGGCTTTTCAGAGGAACCGGGGAATCGAACCTGGGCCGTCAGACCTTGCATGCAAGTGCTCTTACTTGCTGAGCCATCTCTCCAGGCCTCGTTGGCATGATCTCACTCTTCTGTGCAGCTGGAAAAACTCCCTTTGTGCATCTGCGCCACCTTTTCTTCACCCCTCATCCGTCGGTGGGCACCCAGGCTAGCTCCGTTTGTTGGCCATTGCGAAGAGTGCCGCAGTAAGCGTGGGTGTGCAGGTATCTCCGGGCCGTGGAGACTGTGATTCCCCGGGACATGTTACACCAGTAGGGATGCAAGCTGGTTCTGTGGTAGTTATAGTTGTAGTTTTAGGTGGGTTTTTTTTGTTGTTGTTGTTGTTTCTTTTTGAGAAACTATACTGATTTTCTTAGTATTTGGATATTTGTTTAATTTTGCTTTTTTTTTTTTAAAAATAAAAAAGGGTCTTGGGCTGGAGAGATGGCTCAGCGGTTAAGGTGCTTGCCTGCAGAGCCTAACGACCTGAGTTCCATTCCCCAGTACCCGTGACGCACCAAGTGGCTCATGTATCTGGGGTTCATCTGCAGTGGCAGGAGGCCCTGGGGTGTCCATTCTTTCAGTCTGTCTCTTCTGTCTCTCTCTGCTTGCACCTAAAAACTATATATACATATACATATATACATACAAACACGCACACACACACACACATATATATATATATACACACACACACACACGTACGTACATACACATATCAGGCATGGTGGTGTATGCCTTTAATCCCAGCACTTGGGAGGCAGAGGTAGGAGGATCACTGTGAGTTCAAGGCCATCCTGAGACTACATAGTGAATTCCGGGTCAGCCTGGGCTAGAGTGAGACCCTACCTCAAAAATGGGGGGGGGGGTCTCACTGTGTAGCCCAGGATAGCCTGGAACTCATGATCCTCCTGCCTTAGCCTCCTATGTGCTGGGATCACAGGTGGGCAACTATCATACCTAGTCCTAGATCCTGCATATCTTGCAAATTCACAGTTATCATTTCTGATATAAATACTACCTACCTTTAGTTAGGTCTTGGGCTTGTGTCTCTGCTAGTGGTGATTTTGTCCCTTGTGAACATTTGGTAATAGGTTTTCTTGAAAAAAAAAAAGTAGGAGAAGGAGGTTGGAGAGATAGCTTAGTGGTTAAGGCACTTGCCTCCAGAGCCAAAGGACCCAATTCAATTCCCTAGAACCCACATAAACCAGATGCACAAGGTGGTACATGCATTTGGAGTTTGTTTGCAGTGACTACGGGCCCTGGCAAGCCCATTCTCTCTCTCTCACTCTCTCTAATAAATAAGCAAAATAAATATTTTTTTCAAAGAATTAGGAAGAGGAGGAGGTGCTGCTGGCATCTGACGGGTGGAGACCAGAGTGGCTGTTGCCCTGTCTGAGATGCAGGGCGCAGCCTCCCACTCGCCCATAGCGCACAGGTCTGACCCCATATGTACACTATAGCACACTTGAGAGACACTGTTTTCCATCTCAGTGTCATTTGGTCCAGAAACTAAAACTCTATCTGGAAACTCTCTCTGGAGCCCACCTGGTGCCCTCAAATTAGAGGATCCATGGGCATGTGAACCACCTTAGTGACCCTGACTCAATGACAGCCTTAACTGCCCCCAGAGTCCGTTCTGCAACACCGTGGCTTTGAGGCGAGGCTGTGACGTTTGCAACTGTGCAGCACCTCTCCCCTCAACAGATGGGAGCCCGTCAGGCCCAGAAATCACTGTCTTGGTCCGGTCATTATCATGTGTGGCCGCACGCTGTTTATCGGCGTCTTTCCCTGTGTCTGCTGCGCGCCCCATTTTCTCTGACAGTACCTCTCCCACCTCCACCTCACTTCTCAGCAAGAGCAGCGTTGACTGTGCTCCAAGTCTGGGGGAGCCAGGCTCTGGCATTGATCACCAACGCTGGCAGCTCCTCTCCACGTCCTCCCACATCGATTTCGTGGGGGAACGGATGTAATAATACAAGGCTATTGATGAAGGCTGAGCTGCCTGGAGCCATCTTCTCTCCCCGCTCTCTCGCTCAAGGGGGGATGTCTGTTCGGCTTGCTGGGGAACCGTGTGGCCCAGGCTCCAGCTGTGAAGCAGTGTGCTAAGTACAGTTATGCCTTAACAGCGAAGGGACACTGAGAACTGCATTCTTGGACAAGTCCTTCCATGTGCAAACCTAGTGCCCGGTGCACTTACCCAAACCTAGGTGGTAGAGACCAGCCTCTCCAGGCGGCCACACATCTGGCCAAGAGACGATAGCCACCTGGCTGAGACTCCGCTACCTGCTGAGCAGAGAAGCCAGCTGAGAAGGAACACGCTCCGAGATGATGACAAAAGGCACACCACAGGGAATGCTCAAGCCAGTAACCCCTACTGGTACCATTGAGCATCTTTCATTGTTTCTTATTGTTTTTAAAAGAAATATTAAGTTAGGGCTGGAGAGATGGCTTAGCGGTTAAGGTGTTTGCCTGCAAAGCCAAAGGATCTCGGTTCTATTCCCCAGGACCCATGTAAACCAGATGCACAAGGTGGAGCATGCATCTGGAGTTCGTTTGCAGTGGCTGGAAGCCCTGGTGCTCCCATTCTCTCTCTCTCTCCCCCCCTCCCTCTCTTTCTCTACCTCTTTCCCTCTCTCAAATAAATAAATAAAAATAAAATATAAAAATATTAAATTAATTAATTTATTTATGTATGAGAGATAGAGAATGGGAGTGCCAAGGCCTCTAGCCACTGAAAACGAACTCCAGATGCATGTGCCACCTTTTGCATCTGGCTTACACGTGGGTTCTGGGGGCTCAAACCTGGTTTCCTTAGGCTTCTTGAACAAGCGCCTTAACCACAAAGCCATCTCTCCAGCCCGCCGTTGAGCATCTTGTCCTCTGCATGCCCGTGCTGTGCTTTTCCGTGATGGGCAGTGAAGGCTTGTGGACACCAGGGCCACCACAAGCGTGCAAGCACGGCACACCACACCATAGTGGCTGTCCTGTCGCTAGGTGCTGGGAGTCTTCAGCTGCCTGACAATCTTATGGCACCTCCGTATGCATGTCACTTATCCATCGATGGCTGGAATGTGTCATCAACACACAGGTGCTCAAACCCACTCTATATGAAGACAGGGGAGGAATGGAAGACTGTCATAGAACTAAGGGGACAGACTAGGATTGCTGTCTCTAGAGACCACCTGGTGCCCTCGAATCAGAGGATTTAAGGGCATGGGAACCATTTCAGTGGCCCTGAGTAGATGACAGGGGTAATGGGAGGCAGAAGGATGTTTGATGATTTCTAGATCTCGAGAATTTAGGTCACCACCACCCTAGATGACTTTGTGCAAGGGATACTCCTCCGACTCCTGTGTCCACAGGCTGTCTGTGATCCCCAGTCAAATCTTGGCATGCTGATATCCCAGACTTACAGTGCTTCAACTTAAAACATGTTGTCTATGGATTCGATTAAAAAAAAAACAAAAACACCTGACTTTGCATTTTAAAGTCAGACCTCTTCCTCTCTGCAGAGCTGGGCAGGGGTAGACCTGGGGTCCCAGTCAGTCAGTGGAGACTCCACAGTGCACTGGGTTGCTGGCTGTGATCGCTGGGAGGGGAAGAGCACTCGTTGCCTCAGTTTTCAGTATCTGCTGCTTACAGTGGGCTTGTAACCACCCTGTGATTTACAGAGCACCAGTATGTGGTCGCTAACGAGGTGCATCCGGCACATCGGTGCCAGTGACATGGTCAGATCCTCCGAGCCCGGTCATTTGCCTCGAGAGCCAGCAATGAGGGAGCAGGACACAATGGTCCCATGTTTTGGCTGGAGAGGGGACCGATAGGACTTTGAGGACCATGCTGGGGTATTGATAAAGCGTGGCCAGGTGAGATGGGGGGCTGAATGCAGCAGATGCTCAAGAAGAGCCACTGAGCGGAGTGAACTGGTTGAGGGTCAGACCGCATCTAAACAGGCCTGGGGAGATGGCTCAGTCAGCTGCCCTTACTCTGCAGCATGGAAGTCCTGAGTTCAGAACCCACAGGAATGCCAGGTAGGGTGTGGGGACCCACCTATGCTCCCGGCAATTGGGAGGCAGAGATGGGAGATTCCCTAGGGCTAAGCCAGCGAGATAGACTAGCTGAACCGGTGAGTTCTGGGTTCAAAGGAGAGAGACCCTGTCTTAATCACTAAGAAGGACAGTGATTGAGAGAGATGCCCAGTGTCAGCCCCTGGCCTTTGTGCACACACACACACACACACTCATCCACATGTGCACGTACCCACATACGTACAAAGGTGAATACACTATGCCCCCCTGTGTGCTACACCAAAAAAAAATAACAGAGGAGATCTCCTTCACACTCGCCACATTCACGAGCTGTCAGCCCCCAGGTCTGCGTGCGGGAGATCCGGGCTTGTTATGAACGAACTAGCTCTAGTGTTCTGCGTTGCGGTCCAGCGGCGCGTCCAGTCCACCCCTCAGTGTGTCCCCACAGAGGGACTTTCATCACCCCAACTTTGCACCTGAGAAAGCTGAGAGTCGGGTGTGTGGCGAGGCCCGCGTGGGGCCCCCAGTTGCTGTGTGCACAGGTCTGCAAGAAGAAGACCTGCCGTGTTCTGCCCTGGCACGAATGAGGAGCTGGGAGGGTCTAAAGCAGGGGAACCGTGCCCGGGTGCAGCTCCAGGCGTTTGGGACGTGTGGCTAAGTGCAGCTCTACGCACTGCGAGAAGCTGGGGAATGACGACAGTACGGACTCTGCTTGTCCTTGTGGCTTGTCCAAATCCTGGAGAGGGAGGAGGTTAATTCTGCCCAAGGGAGCCAGAATAGAGGACGAGGGAATGGTCCTTGAAGCATGAGGAGGAGTGCATCTATGAGGTAAGGGACCAGGCAGGGAAGATCATTCCAGATGGAGGAATGGTAGATACCAGCGGGTAGAGACAGGAAGAACATGACATGCTGGGCAGCTGGCAAAGGCTCTGGGATTAGTGATACGTGAGGTTCATGTGTGGACAGTGGAAAAAGAAGAGTCAGTCATAGCGGGTGGGTTGGGGTGGAGATGGGGAAGGGTTTCATGGGCTAAACCACCGTGTTTGGATGAAGGGGCCTGAGGAGCTACGGACGGCTCAGGATCAGATCAGAGAGCTTCCTTCTTGGATGAACTGGGCAGGATGGGTGGGAAGGTTGGCTGAATGGAAGAGAACAACAGTAGTTTAAGTCTATGAGAGCCTCTGGCAGATAGATGATCAGGGAGACTATGTGCCCGTAAGAGAATGTAAGAGCAGACAGCAGCAGAGAGACGCAAGGGATTGGACCGTGTGCTGATGAGCTGGAGTCCCCTGAGGCCAGGAGAAGGGAGTAACAATAAAAGCTCTCCTGGTCCCCTTCTCTGGACAGCCCCTGGAGAAGTCTCGAAGTCAGTCTCTGTCGGTGGTGGGGAGGAACTCTGCACACACTTCCGTTTCAGAGGAAGGAAGCCGTGTCGGGGTGGCATGGAGAATTACCAGCTGAAACAGTGGTCCTGGTGTCTGTGTTGGCACTGAGATAACTTTTGCGTTTGAGACTTAATTGCATTAATATAATTATTCTCTTGTCAGTCAGGAAAAAAAAACTGGGTGGTGCAGACATATCGTAGCTGCGCTTGAGAGGAAATATGAAATGGCTTCTTTTATCAGGAAGCGGTGGGGTGGGTGGATGGGTGCTGTTGGGAAGTCAGAGTTCGTCCTCGGCCAGTCTGACTGCAGCCGAGACGTTATGAAGTTCCTGCTCTGGGGAGACTAGACTTGACTGACAGCTTCTGAGGGTACTGACACCAAAGACACAGGCCAGAGGGGGCTTTTAAGCCTGGGAGTGCTGGGAGCTCTCGCTATTTCTAGCCATAAGGGACTTTAGGGGGGGGGGTAGTTTGCAACTAACCTCAAAGACCCAGGGCAGGGCTGGAGAGATGGCTTAGTGGTTAAGGTGCTTGCCTGCAAAGCCAAAGGACCCAGGTTGGATTCCCCAGGACCCACGTAAGCCAGATGCCTGAGGTGGCACATGCATCTGGAGTTTGTTAGCAGTGGCTGGAGTCCCTGGCATGCCCATTATCTCTCTCTCTCTCTCTCTCAAATAAATAAATGAATAAAATATTTAAAAATTAGGGCTGGAGGGATGGCTTAGTGGTCAAGGCATTTGCTGGCAAAACCAAAGGACCCAGGTTCAATTCCCCAGGTCCCACATAAGCCAGATGCACAAGGGCCCCCACGCATCTGGAGTTCATTTGCAGTGGCTGGAGCCCTGGCACGCCCATTCTCCCCCTCTCCTCTCTCTCTTTTTCTGTCAAGTAAATAAAATAAGCAAAAATAAAATATTAAAAAAATTTTAAAGACCCAAAGCAGTATCACCAACTCCCCACCCCCTTCCCATCTCCACCCCAGTGGCTGGAGACACCTTCAGCAGCAACACCCCACTTCCTGTGAGGATCCCTCAGGGGAGACGAGAGCCTGGGAGTCAAGCACGAGCGAGCGAGGCCTCTCCTCACCACAGAACCGTAGTCCTGGCTCTGAGCAGCTGCAGGCTCAGGTCCGGGCAGAATTGGCCTTAACAAGGGTGAGGAGCAGCTGAGGGCTGGAGCACTTGCCTCGAGTACACCAGGCCCTGGCCTTGATCCTCCAGCACTGCCCAAAGAAATGGTGGGTGGAAAAGGAGACAGGAATGCTCGGTCACATAGAGAGAGGACGTGGGGAGGAAGACACAGAGTTCAGGTCTCAGCCGCCACTGTGGACCCTGTACAAGGGCACGGATGGACTAGAATGCACTGACCCCTTAGCAGTACCCATGGACCCCCTAACAGTGGCCCCAGACCCTCTCACCAGTGACCTGGGATGCCCTTACCAGTACCCACGGATCCATTACCAGTACCCATTGGTCCATTACCAGTGCCTACTGCTTTGGTTACCTATAGGGAAGATGATCACCTAGATCTTAAGCACTTCAGCTGTCTATCTGCGACCTTTCCATGAAGCTGTAAAGGCTGTCAAGCAACATCTGGGGGCATTTTTAAGACTGCCGGCAGGGGCCTGGAGCACCAGGCTCTTTTCTCTTTGCTGATAGATAATGAGGCAGGGGAGGTTGGGGCAGTGGCATGGGTCCGAAGTTCCCTGCTCATCAGCATAGCTGTCTCCATCCTGCGTTTGATAGGAAACCATCTTACCCATAAGTCGATATGTCTACACATTCACGCAGGCATGAAAACAGAATTGGAATGCAACAGGACGCATCCGCCGAGAGTGGGTGTCCGGGCTGGAGAGGTGGCTCAGTGACTAAAGGCGCGTGCTTACAAAGCCTGATGGCCCATGTTTGGTTCCCCAGTACCCATGCGGTGCCAGATGCACAAAGAGGTGCATGTGTGTGGAGTTTGCCTGCAGTGGCATGAGGCCCTGGCGTGCCCATTCTCATCTGGCATGGCTCCAGCAAAACTCATTCAGAGACTTGGTCTCCAAGGCTGTGGTGCTGAAAGGTGGTGGAGCCTTCAGGAGGTGGTTTTGTCTATTAGAGGGGCTTGTGATTCTTTTATGCAGAAGTGAGTTCATTCTCTTGGGGGGCCAAAATAGGTTGCCCCTAGAGTGACTGTCATTAAGGGACCCTGGCGCCTCCCTGGCTCTCCCACGCATGCTTCTGTTCGTCACCTACCATTTTTTCCTTCTGTTTCCCAACCATGCTGCTCTCTCCAGAAACCAAGCAGAAGTTGGTTGCCACACCCTTGGATTTGCAGGATGTCAAGCCAAAGAAAGCCTGCTTTCTGTATAAATAATCCACTCCCAGGTGTTCTATTGTAACAACAATGGAGAATGAACTAAATCAGGATTTTGAATGAGTCTCTCTGTGTGTGTCGTCACATCATGAAAATGGAATGGAGTTTGCAGGGTGACTGAAGGCAGGGACTTCCTGTAGCGGTGGCCACCCTCTCCTCATCCCCCCCCTTTCCTGCTCAAGGTCAGGCTCCTTCAGTCTTGAGCAGATGGATGGGAGTTGTGTGGGGGGGGAATTCTTCATCACAGTGCATGGGAGAAATGAAGCCCTATTTTGTAACTTTCTCATGATGAAATTAATTCATATTCTTTGCAGAAAATCTGGAGAAGAATAAAAAAGGAAAGTGAGTACCGGCTGATAGCTCCTGACAGATAATAATAACTATTGCTGCTAATTGGTTGCAATATTCTGAGGTTATATTCTGTTTCCATAGTATTTGAATCCAAAGGATCTTATTACTATAATGGGAGATTTTTAGCAAAGCACCTCTCTTTCTCTCTCCATATATATATATCAGCATATTCATTCATTCACTCACTAATACTGATTGTGTATGTTCAATAATTATTAAGCATATGTGAAATATAGGAAAAGACATGAAGACATAGTGTATCATCAGTACGTTTCTGGGATGTTTTGAGATACTTTCGTATATGAGACATGTGAGTCCATTAGTTTATTAAATATTTTATTTTTATTTATTTATTTGAGAGAAAGAAAGAGGAAGGGAGGGAGAGAGAATGGGTGCGTCAGGGCCTCTAGCCACTGCAAATGAACTCCAGACACATGTGCTACCTTGTGCATCTGGCTTACACCGGTTCTGGGGAATTGAACCTGGGTCTTTTGGCTTTGCAGACAAGTGTTTTAACCATTAAGTCATCTCTCCAGCCTCCTCCCGCCCAATTTGGCTTTTGATTTGAAGCAGGAGCTGGGCCTAGTGTCACAGGCCTTGTAATCCCAGGTACCCAGGAGACTGAGGCAGGAGGATAGGCTGAAAGAGTTGCTGATGTCCCAGATGTTAGTAAGCGTGCATGCCGTGTGATTGAGTGAAGTGTCGGCCCCTGGGGATATTTGCACATGTTTGTGTATACGCACACGCACCCACATCTGCACGTGATATGACCCTAGATCAGAAGAAGGGAGCTAGGTGGATGTCTCCCAGGCTGCCAGGGGGCTTTGAGACCACCTGGTCTATAGTGTGATGGTCCAGGGATGTCAGCCTTGCGACATGACGTCATCTACAAATGCATTGAGCTGAATTCTCCCAGAGTGCGTGCGAGCTGCAGGCCAGACATGCCTGGGCTGTAAGCTGTGTGGCGCAGGTGAGATTGACTTTGAGGGCCTTGGCAGGTGGCCTCCAGCGGCATGCAACCTGACGATCCCGGGTGTCTGTCTGTGGATGGGGGAGGGTCCTCTGGAGATCCAAGCGTGCTGGGCAGAGGAAACAAACACGCAACAGTTCCAAATATTAGCCTCTAATTGAACGTCATGACTGGGAACAGTCTTAATTGCAGACATTAATTATCCTGTGAACTGCTTCCACACGGCCGGCTGTGTGCGGAGCTGGGGGAACGGCCTCGGGTTCAGTACAGGCTCCTGATTCCTGCAAGTCATGCCAGGGGAGGCCAGGAGGTGTTGAGTTCTGTCTATACACTACATGCGGTGGTCGCTCTCTTGCTGTGCTGGACATATATCCCCTACCCATCAGCGACTGTATAGTACCTGTCCCTTCCTTCACTTGCCACTGCCATTGCACGCTGGCACATGTATCCGTGCCCGCTCCAGTGCCAGGCATCAGCAGCCCAGGAAGGTTGGATGCCTGCGGAAATATCAGCCCCGCTGGAGGGAGAGCTCTCTGTTCCCTGTGTCCACATCGGGGCTGGCGTGCATTGGGTGCTCAATCGGTAGCCACTGCATGAATATACGTGTGAGTGGACAAGAGATGACTCTGCAGTGGCCCTAGGGAATGGGCGTACGTAGCATGTCCATTACAGTGCTTATGTCGCTGCCTTTACAGTTTAGTTTAATCTGGGTGTACGACCTGGGTCTCCAAGGGTTTCTGCTACGCATCACATCGAACTACCTAACAGTCCGTATCCTAGTGACTGTCTGCCCCCGAACCTCACCGTGCTCACAGAGCAGCCAAACTCATGTCCAACCTCGAAGCCATCCTGTTTGCAAGGAGCAGTCCCGAGCCAGTCCCCAGTGTGAGCAGTTGTCATTAGCACTCCAGCCCCCTTCTGTCTCAGGCTGGCATAAGGAGGCCCGTTTGCCCAGCCTGAGAGAGTGCTCCCGCCGGTTCCTCTCCTCTGTGTGTCCCCCTCTACGTCTCTCAAGGATCTCTCATTTCGTCTGCCCCAAGGCGACCACTGAGCACCTCTTTGTTGAGTCTAATGACTTGGACTTCTGAAATCATCGGCACGCTTGGTTTGGCTCTGCAGCCGAACAGGAAGGCAGGCCTGTCTGACTGCTGAGTGGAGTACATGGGTTCCCAGTCTCACGGGCCCCCTCTCTTTGGGGTGCTTCTGCTGAGCCTGGGGCTCATCCCAGCTGGCGGGATGATGATGTGGTAAGGGCAGGGAGGGCCACAGGGGAGGGAGGAGGTCGTGACAGGTCTCCAAGCCTTTGGCCCACACACCCTCCTCGGAGGTCGTGCTTCTGGTCCTTCAGCTCTTCCGCGATCCAGATCGCTCTTCCTTCCTCGGTGCTGACCTTGCTCGTCACTCTTGTCCTCTGCCTGCGGGACGTCAAAGACGCTTTAGATCTCAAAATACTCACCTGCACCCCGAGCTCCTCATTCACTCTGTGACCTTGGTGCGACTCTGGTGACAAGCAGACAATAGGACCCTTTCCAGGGCTCTTCCTCAGGCATTAAATGATAGCTAGGCTGGGGAGAAGGTTCCGTGGCTAAAGACGCTTGCTTGCCAAGCCTGCCAGCCCGAGTCGATTCCCCAGTACCCATGTAAAGGCAGATGCACAATGTGGCTCATGCATCTGGAGTTGGTTTGCAGTCTCTGGAGGCCTTGATGCACCCATTCTCTCTCTCTCTTCAATCTAATGAGTTCATTTACTCTTTGAAGGAGGGATGACTATTGCTCCCCTCATGAGACAAAAGGGGCTTCAGAGAGGTTGGCTAACTTGATGAAAGTCACACAGGGCTCAAATGCACGCAGGCTCTCTAGAGCCTGTAATCACGGTTGTGACATCGTCTGCCCACCTGCTTAGTCCCGGCCCAGCCCACCTACCCTGAGACAGGAGGGGCATCTCCAGCCCTCTTCTCTACCTACCAGAAGGTTCCCCCAAGGGTTGAGACTGCAGACCTCTGCTTCTCTACAGGACCCTGACCTGAGCAGGGGTCCCTGAAGCAAACCAGGAAGGGGGAGCCCTTGCGCTCTTATGTCCCTGAACGCAGAGAAGCCCGGGACCCGGATGCTCATCGCAGCTCGGTGTCCTCCCAGCTGTACACGGCTATGGGCAGGGCATGTTGCGGCTCTGGTCCTTGGTGTCCTTGTCCAAGCACTGGGCAGTCACACAGCCGGTGTTTGCGATGCCTGCTTGCCCACCTGACTCGGGTTGTGGGGGCTTCTGAGAGGGGCTGAAGGTGGAAAGCCAGGTTTCTCCATAAGACGAGGCCTGGAAACAGAGGCTGATCCCAGAGGCACGTCGCCGGGAACGTGGGAAGGGGCCGCTTGGGCGGGACTTTGCCTCCATTTTCCTATGTGTGTCTGAGCCGACATTCCGGTGTCCTTTGGTGTGCGTCTCGTCCTGTCTCCGGTGACACCCTGCTCACACAAGCCTACTCACGCCGTCCTGCTTATTACACCCTGCTCATGCCAGCCCTGCTCACACTGAGCTACTCACACCACCCTGATCACAGCATCCCTGCTCACACTGGCCCCTTCACACCACCCTGCTCATGCTGCCCCTGCACACAACATCCCTGCTGTCACCAATGTGCTCTGCCTCACACGGACCACCCCTTCTCACATGGGCCTGCGCACGCAACCTCTGCTCACACCCCATAAGCGCCCAGCTTCCCTCCCTCCCATGCTGTCCTCCCCTCCTCAACGCCCCTGGGCCCTGGGCTGGCTCAGGCTTTGTTCCCCCATCCCCCGGGTCAGAACAGACAGCATCACTTTGAAATAGATAGTGGCTCACAGTAGCAAGAATGGACAGGCCAGTCTGCCCGGGAATGCTGAGCAAGTCCCTGTAACGGTGAGCGGCCATGGCCCTTGCCGAGACTTCCTTTGGGGTTTTTAATACAACCCCAGAAAGATGAGGGTTCAAGTCCCGGCTTTGCTGCCCAGAGTGATCTCACTGGCCCGAGTGTCTTCATGTGAATAAACTGAGCTGCTAGGCCCAGAGAGGCCACGCAGCAGCGAGGCCGGCGGGGAGCTGGGGATGGCGTTTAAGTCTGGCCCCTGAGCTCATCGGTCCCGCTCGACACTCCCATCACGAGGCACGTGTGTGTCGCTTTAAGTAACTGTCCCCAGATAACCTCTGCATAACTGTGGCAGACGAAAAGAAAAGTTCTGCCCTGAAACCCCACGCGACCTCCATCCATAAACGCCCCCAAGGCTCCGAGGGTTTTTATACCCATGCGTGCTGTTGGTGTGAGCTCAGGCCAACGGCCATCTGTGCTGCTGCATCGGCCTCCCGGTTCTCCAGGGAAGCCTGTGTTGCCACAGACCTTATTTCTCATGTTAATGTCTGTCTAATAGCATCAAAGTGACACGCTGTGATTTCCCTAACCATGCCCAATTCTGGGTGATGAGGCGGCTTTCATGGCTCTGTTTAATCAGCGGCGCCGCCTCCAGCCGCCTGGCGCTCAGAGCTCTCCTTCACCCTTCTCGTTTGTCCCCGTGGGTGGGGTTGATTTCCAAAGGATGAGATTCTAGGTTTGGCTCGGGCTGCAGGGGCTCAGCCCCGATGACGTTTACGCCAGATAACTCTTTGTCCGGGGCTCTCATGTGCACCGTGGGATGTAACGGCATCCCTGGCCCCAATCCTTCTAGCATCCCCTAAGCTGTGGCAACCAAACCAGTCTCCAGACACTTGCCAGATGTCCTCAGGGGGCAGTCTTACCTCCCTTCAACAAACATGGTGTGGAAAACTGAAAAATGGATGGTCAGTAGGTGTCAGAGATGTTTTTCTAGGAGTCGGGACTAAACGGGTTAGCGCGGTGCTGGGGAGCACTGTGCGCGGGGACTAGGCCCGGGGCAGGGAGCCAGTGCACCAAGCTCGAGTTCGGGCACTGCTGGTCAGTCTTCACGCCTCGAGGCCTCGGGTGCTCATCCACGAAGCGGGAGCGATAATCACGACTCACTTGTGAATCCTTGAGCACCGAGCGAGGCCACAGACACCCCACTCAGTGCCGCCGGCCACGGAAGGCTCTCCGTGCAGGCCAGCCGTGCTCTGCAGGCTCTGCAGGTCGGGGGGGATGGCGGGGGACACTCCATCTTTGTCTCTGCTGCCTTCAAGGACAGAAATGCAGGGGGCTTCCAGCCCTGTTCTGTGCTCTCCCAGCCTCTCACACCAGCTCCATCCCTAGCACCCATGCGTTTACACATTTACTGATGCATCTAAGACAGCTTAGCACCTAGCAGCTCAGTGCCGAGAGTGAGCGGCGGGCTCAGGTACGCCGTGAGCGGTGCCCTGCGTGCCTTGGCCGTGCCTGAAGGCCCCCCGGGTGTCATTTTCCTCTGCTACTTAGGAAGCATCTGCCCGAGGCTCAGAGGCTTCGCCCTCCGTCCCTGCGGGGTACTTGCCATGCAGTGGGTAGCTGTTCATTGAACTCCAGCATCTGCCAAGGGCGTGTCTCTCCTCCCGGGGGAACTCGTGAACAGATGCATGTAGGGATCTCACTCAAAGCCAACAAGCGCTTGTGGTCTGTGTCCCCAGGAGAAGTATATGGAGGAGCTGGTGGCCGTGAGACAAACCCTGCAGACAGATCTGGAGACGTCCATCCGTCGGATCGCAGACCTGCAGGCGGCTTTGGAGGAGGTGGCGTCCAGCGACAGTGACACGGAGAGGTGACCCTTGAGAGCCGCATGGGGCTGGACACAGTAGGGGGGCTGCGGTCTCTGGTGGGTCTGGGGCCAATATCTGCTATCAGGTGGCGTCTGGGGGTTGGAGGCGTAGCTGGCTTGCCGCAGTCGGGAGATGCGGGGTGCTGGCGCCCTTGTCCTCTCGTCTGTCACCACTGAAGCCACCCGAGCTGGCTGTCCCGGCCTTGGGTGAAGTAACGTGACGGAAAGAGAACCTCTGCGCGTGATCTTGGGAAAGACGCTCGTCCAAAATGGGTCTCAATACATTACTTTATTGCAGGTACCAGATCACCTGGCTGAAGCAGCTAAAGGGAGACAGGGTTTATTTGGGGCTCCTGGCTCCAGGGGAACCCACCAGTCATGGTGGGGAAGGTGTGAAGGGTGGAGCTGCTGAGCCCATGGAGGAGGGATCTCGGGGTACAACTTGTTCACATGCAGGCTGGTCAGGAGGTAGAGAGTCTGGGTCGGACACAGGATCGGGTCATAACTCTGAAAGATCTGCCCTCAGCGACCCACCCTAGCATTCATGACAGGTAGAGCCACCGACTCCGGACTCCGTGTTCAAGCACAAGGGCTTGTGTGGGGGTGCGGGCCGTTCACATTCAAATCACAACAGGTTCTAATTCCATCAGCTGTCAAGTGGGCAGAAGCACGCTGGGGTGATCCACGTGACATTACTGAGATGGGGCCATTTTGACATTTGAACAGTGAGTTTTATCTAGTCGACATACCACGTCCCCTGTGGGGTCGTTAGGGTTGAATGAGGTCATCGCGAAAGCATCATGAGAATGGTGTGCTGCCGTGTCTGTGCAGAACAGTGAATATTTACCTTACCAAGGCCATGGCTGATTCAAGGATCCAACTTCAGGGTGCTCACGATTGGCAGATCACTCAAATTCAAAGTCAGGGCCTTCTCCCGTTTCTGCTCCTACCGTCCCCTCTGCAGTCAGAACCGGCCACAGGCCACGCTTGAGCCGCCAGGCTAGCGCGAGTTGGAGGCACCTCAGATGAGCACACAGACTCAGGCTGTCCAGCCGCTGCAGCGTCAAGGCACCCTGTCCCCAGGGACTTCCCTGGCACCTCATCTTGTTGCTTCTCCTGATGGCACAGCTGCCAGCTTCCTGCTGTTCTGCCCCCATGCCAGCCTCCATGGCACAGCCTGGGCAGAAGAGAATGACATTGTCGCTGTCCCTTCTCGTGGCTGGCACAAAGCAGCTTGTGGGAGGAAAGGGTTTATGCTGGCTTACCGACTCAAGGGATGGCAGGGGAAAGCATGGCATGAGCAGAGGCTGGGCATCACTCTCTGCCGTGGCCTATGGAAAACAGTGGCAGGAAGCGGGAGGGTGAGTCAAACACTGGCAAGGGGGGTTGGCTATAACACCCCTAAGCCCACCCCCCCCCAAGCATACCTCCTCCAACACAATGCCACCCCCCAAATTGCTATCAGTATTTAGAACACATGAGTTTGTGGGCACGTCTGATTCATACCACCACAGATACCGTCATTACATAGCTTTGCAACAAGGAACCTGCAGGTGTGTCAGAAAGGACTTCCTGACACCCCACCCATACTGCCCCCCAACAGGCCCGAGCAGCTTCCCTGTAAACTAGCAATCCTTGGGAAGTTAAGTCTGGGCTGCAGCCAGATCAGACAGATCTCAAACCTGGGAGTGCAACCCTGTCCGTTTCCAGGAGGACTCTGATGTCAGGGAAGTTCAAGGGCATAAAACCAGCTAGCTTGGTGGGCAGAGCTATATCCGGGTCTGCTGAGTTCCCTTCCTAGACCTTTGCCAGCCACCGTGGTCGCAAGAGGTGGAGGCAGGTAGCTGCCTGCTGGGTGTGTAGGCATCACAGGGAGGGTTATTACTGGCTCTGGTGGAGCCCTGGGTAACACCAGACAGCTGGTTACAGTTGATAAAAGTGGGTGACCAAAGACAACAGACCTTCTAACATCAGGGAAAGGAAAGATGCATGACTCTCCTTGAACTTATTAATGTTTTCTGACGTCTATGCAGCGAGCCATCAATATATCAGAAGCTACTCCAGTGCCCTCTTTAGATTTTTGTTTCAAGTTATGCCCTTGTTTTAGAACTCACATCAACTCCCTTCTTGATTTGGTTCTGGGCTGGTCATAGCCACTTTAATATGTGTGACCTTGGACTCCCCATGAAGGTTAGAGCATGGCAGAGATCTAGGGACTCTAAAGCCCATGTTCTTTCCTCCAGATAAAGAACCTTTATTAATTTATTCACTTGAGAGAAAGGAGAGAGAGACAGAAAGAGAGAGAGAGAGAGAATGGGCCCAACTGGGCTTCTAGTCACTACAAATGAACTCCAGACACATGTGCCACCGTGTGCATCTGGCTTATGTGGATTCTGGGGAATTGAATCACCAGGGTCCTTAGGCTTTGCAGGCAAGTGCCTTAACCACTAAGCCATCTCTCCAGCTCCAGATAAAGAACTTTATCTGAGAAAGTCTTCTGCACACAGTTGCTAAGTTCATACAGGGCTGCTCCCAATGGGGGAGTGCACAGCCCCTCCCCAGGTGGTGTGGGTGTTATGACAGAGCCCATGTCTGTAGTGACAGTCCCCTTTGTTGCTGTTTTTTTCTGGGAGTTTGGGCTACCTCTTCTAGTGGTAGAAACTCCAGAACACTTGCATTCACGACAGCAGGCATTTCTAGGTACTAGGCTCATTGGCTGTCATTGGCCAAATTCCAGATCCACTTTCACTAACATTGCAAGAGATTGCTTTTCTAACAACCAAAGGCAGGGGAGTTACTCAGGAGACAGAGGGGCTATGTTGAAGGGGTGGGTGACAGGCTAGGTAGAAGTTGTGCCAAGAAGCAAGGGACATGCTTGTCATTTGGAAAATGAAACCCAGGGAGGAGGTCATAGGCCTAGGTCATGGTGGCACATACGTAATCCCAGGGCTGGGGAGATGGAGACAGACTGATCCTTAGGGGCTCACTGGCCAGCCAGTCTAGTGTGACCCTGTCTCTAAGAAGATGGACGCTGACACCCGACGTTGCCTTTTGGCCACATGAATGCACACACATGTACATATACATGAATCCACATACATATGCACATACACACATACACATGTGCCCACATGTACACCACATATACACACTTGCACTCATGTACAAAAAAATTAAAATGAAAAAAAAAAATAAAGGCCTATGGAAACCACCAAGGCCTTCAGTTCCCTGAAGTCTGACAGAACCCAGACGCTGGGAAACAGAAAACCATACCTACAGAGGCGCAGAGACGGCACGGCTTGCTTCCAAGGTTTACTGTTGTACAAAGCATGGTGCTTGATCACAGTGAAATCCCACTGGCTAGTGAACAATAAGGAAAAGTGCAGAAGTGTCAATAGGACGCAGTCTGCTGTTCAGAGCAGAGCTGCGGGCTCTTGCCCAGGTGCCAGCCTCGCCTCTTCCCCTTGACAAACTTGCTCCTAATTAATTATCTTGTCACCTTGAGTAAGAGGTTTGGATTGGAGCCTGAGGGACTGGTCAGAGATACTTCTCCAAAATGAGCTGCCAGTTTAGGACTCAGACCATCAGAGGAAGAGAGAGAGAGAGAGGGAGGCTCCAGCTATAGGTGAGGCCCTGAGAGACTTGCTCAAGTTTCCAAAAGTCAGATTTTCTCATGTTGGGCACCAGATCTAGGTCTAACAGGCCCTGCAGACCGGAAATAAGGCCACACACTAAGAAAGTCAGGCTCATGCACAGGAGCTAGCCGGCATGCAGGCCTTGTGCTGGAAGTAAGACTGTGGCATGGCATCAACCTTCCTAGATGAACGGAGAAAAGCTTCCTGTCAGTCCCCAGGCCCGGAGCACGCTCATTATTCAAGGAAGGAAGGAAGGACTCATTGGCTGACAGACAGTCTCATTTATTCCTGGTCCAAAGGCCGCAACTGATCTGTTGGTAGCCTTGCTGGTGGGGAGGGGAAGAGTAGGCAGGGTCTTGAGGGGTTCATGTGAACCCTGACCTCTGGGTCAGCTAAAAGGGTAGCCACGCTGGCTTGTATGAGCGCTCTGGGGAAGTGTCTTCGGTGGCTGGCAGGAATGGAAGTCAGCGTTCTGCCTCGGACATCCTCTGCGGAGGACGGCTTCTGAGTTAAGGGCTTACTGGTAGACCCCAGCTACGGCCAGACTCTAGAGTTCCTTGCTGCATAGAAGGACCGTCTTGGGAGTGCCCTCAGCCCTTCCCACGGCTCTTACAGTCCCAAAGGTGACTCGACCTGATGAGCTCGCAGCAAGCAAGTCTCTGGGGCTCCCTTAAGTATCATTCCAGATCAGGAGTCTGGCCCCTGCAGGGTGAGGAAGTTAAGTCTTCAGTATTCTGGAGCCACACGGTCTGCATGGCCAAAGAGGGGCCCAGCCCAGGGACTCAAGATTAAGACCACTTAGATGGCTAAGGCTTGGGGTCTGATCTGCATTCACACACTGGGAAATTGCATGCTGGTAAGGAGAATGACCTTAATGGACACCAAAGGGCTGAAGTTTAATGCTCAGTAACATTACATGAGGGTGTTAAGATGTATGCTATGGGGAAACGGGATTGTATGACTGTATGGATAGTAATTGTCCCTGAAGAATAGCTACAGTTGGGGCTGGAGAGGTGGCTTAGCAGTTACGGTGCTTGCCTGCAAGGCCAAAGGATCCAGGTTCAATTCCCCAGGACCCACGTAAAGCCAAATGTACAAGGTAGCACACATGCATCTGTAGTTTGTTTCTAGTGGCTAGAGGCCCTGGTGCCTCTCTCTCTCTCTCTCTCTCTCTCTCTCTCATATTTTGAAGAACAGCTACAGTTGTATTGAGTTAGGGGATTTCCCACAATGCCTTGGGAAGTTACCCTGCCCCATGTCTAATCTGCTGGCCTCACAGAGAATGGAAAGAAACTCCTTGCTTGTCGACAAGAAGCAATGTACACTGCTACAAAATGAATAAATAGTAGTGCTGATGACTGCTCCTGTCCTGTTTAATTAGCACCATTTATTTACCAGGAGCTCTGCTGGGATTGTCCCAAGGGCTGTCTCACTTGGGCTGTCCTCCAAGTGTGGAGGCAGAGCCCTGTGACTAGCTGCGTCTTATAAAGGAAGGCAGGAGGCTCCGAGAGGGCAGGTCACACAGCAGGAACAGTCGCACATGCAAACTCCAACCCAAAATCACAGGTCAGGTCCCGCGGCCCCTGCTGCGCATGTGTAACAGACCCTCCCTTGTCTCCTTCTAGCGTCCAGACCGCAGTGGACTGTGGCAGCCGTGGCAGAAAAGAGACGTAAGTAAGCCCCGAGAGGAAGCCTGCGTCTTCCAGGACAACCCGTCTGTCCATGTGCAGTTTGTATGGGAAACACCCACACCCACCTGGAGACTGGCAGACGTGACTACAGAGCTCTGAGTTCATGCCCGTAATATGCCACAAGGGAGGGTGCGTGCAGAATTGTTCAGTTCCATTGGACAGAGCGACGCTTGGACCTTACGGCCCGGGCTGCATTCTAGCAGCTTCCGTGGCCCCCTGTTGCCACAGAATAGACTTTTGGCTGGACAGTTGGGTCCTGTATCTGCTGACCCTCGCTTCCTACTGCTGCTTTCCACACTGTCCATGCCCTGACCTTGGGTGGCCTCCACACCTATACGTGCTCTATTCTTCCAACCTGCCCAGTCCCGGGAGACCAAGTCCTAATCTTCAACAGAGACGTAGCTTAGCTGCCCCCGTGAATGTCTGCCTTGTACTTCAAGAAGCAAGCCGAGGCTCCTTTCTGGAACCGTGGATGCTGCTGCCCTCTGTCCCTGTCTATAGTAATAATCCAGCCCTTATTTTAATGGCTATTTCTATATCTGTTCTGCTAGGACGGTATTGTCATGGCTAGGATTCATGTTAAATACATGCATGCAGTTTCCCTCCCATGGCAACTGACTGACTTTGACATAAGCAACACACACACACACACACACACACACACACACACCCTTTAAAAGAGTATCAACCAGGAAATAACCCCTGAGCTCCCCATGGATATGGCCATATACTGCTTTCTTTTTAAAATATCTTTATTTATTTATTTTCAAGCAGAGAGGCGGGGGGAGGGAGAGAGAGAGAGAAGAGACAGAGAGAATGGGTACTCCAGGGCCCCCAGCCACTGCAAATGAACTCCAGATGCATGTGCCACTTTGTGCATCAGGCTTTACGTGGGTACTGGGGAACCAAACCTGGGTCATTAGGCTTTGCAGGCAAGCGCCTTAGCTGCTGAGCCATCGCTCCAGCCCCCAGCCCCATATGCTGCTTTCAAAACCAAGGCCCACAGCAAGCAAGCCCTGCTCACAAAGGGTCCAGGTAAGGCAAGGAAGGAATGAACACCTTCATGCTTGACACAGTCCATGTCAAATGCACAAGGTGACACACCTCATTTGCTACAAATTTCAGTGCCAAGTTTGACCCTGAAGTCAAAGGGCCTTAACATCGGGCTTGGAATGTGTGTCCCCCCTGGCATAGTTGCATGGATGTTAGAATACAAAGGAGCAGCTTTCACATCCCAGCTGTCATCATGGACCAGCCAGGTGGCCTTGGCCCAGACCCAAATTGGCCTCTCAGATGTCCCCGCATCCATCTATCACTGGGGGCAGCGCTGACCCCACGCAGGACTCAGGGCAAGGCTTTGCTCACACAGCATTCGGCACCGTGCCTGGCTTAAACTATGCGATGTCCATGACTGTATGGCCTTTGAGATCAGTGTCTGGTGTCTTCTGGCTTCCAGGGATAACGTCTCTGTCGTCAGCTCGCAGCCAGAGGGAAGCGTGCAGTCCTGGCTGAGCTGCTCCCTTGTCCCTGGCCACAGACGCCGCGAGGAGCCCCTCTCGACAGTCCGCCGTCAGCAGCAGCCTCCTCGGGCCCAGGTAAGTGCGGTGTCCAGGCACCTGATGGTGGCCAGCGGATCAAAAGTCCAGCTTGCAGAGGGATCCTCAAGTGCGCATCCTCGGGCCTGGGCACGGGAAGTTGTGGTCCTCTCAGAGCGAGGCAGGACCCTGCCACTTCCTCCCTGTGTGGCTTTAAGTAGAACTCTTTGCCCTCACTGGGTTTCTACGTTCTTCTCTGAAAAATGTGGAATACAATTGTGTATCATCAAATGACTGAAAAAAAAAAATGACCCAATGCAGGCCTCCCCGAAGCAAGGGTGACAGTGTATGTCCAAAGGTGCCGCGTGAGCTTCAAAGGAGCGTTAACTAGGATTTCAGCTGCCTTCCTCCTAAGGTTCAGCATGTGAGTTTGTAGTTACATGTGAGCTTGATCAGACTAGGATCGTTGTCCTTTTGGGGGTTATTATAAAGAAAGCTGAGGCTGGAGAAGATGGCTTAGTGGTTAGGGCATTTGCCTGCAAATCCAAAGGACCCTGGTTAGATTCCCCAGGACCCATGTAAGCCAGATGCACAAGGAGGTGCATGAATCTAGAGTTTGTTTGTAGTGGCTGGAGGCCCTGGCGTTCTCTCTCTCTCTCTCTCTCTCAAATAAATAAAATATATTTTAAAAAGAAAAAGGAAATTGGGCTAAAGCCAGGCATGGTGGCATAGGCCTGTAGTTTCAGCTGCCCTGGAGGCTAAGGTAGAAGGATTTCTTGAGCCCAGGAGTTCAAGCCAGCCTGGGCACCACACAGAGTTGCTATCTCTACAAGAGACAAAAACAACAACAAAAAGATAAAAACAGTGAGCTGGGTTTCTCACATGAAAATGTTGTCTTCATTTGAATGTTAACACTCTTTATTCTTCCTCCACCCCACCCGCCCCCATGGGGGAAGCTGCTTTGTTAATGGCCTGGGATGGCATGGTGGTTTGGATGTGAAATGTTCCCCCCCCCAACCTCAAGTGTTTACAATTAAGCCTCCTACTTAATCCCCAGCTGGTCGAAGGTGGAGCCTTGCTGGAGGAGGGGTGTCACTGGGGGGTGGGCCTTGAGGTTGATTCCTAGATGCTGAGGAAGAGCTCTCTCTCTCTCTCTCGCTCTCTCTCTCTCTCTCTTTCCCCCTCTCTGCTACTGATGTGGTGAGATGTAATGCCCTGATTGCTCTGCCTTGCTTTCCCCCACCATGATGAAACCTTCCCCTTGAAACTGTAAGCCAAAATAAACCCTTTCCTTCCCTAGGCTGCCTCTGGCCAGGTGACCGCTACACATGGGGCGCTTATGAATCCACAGGATTGCCAGTAGTGGATTCCCCAAAAATGGATGTCAGGCCTCATCCCGCCTTCGAGGCATAACTTCAACCCTCTTCCCTCTCGTGTTTAGCTCCATTTCTCTGAGCTCACTTGATTGTCCCCTTTCGAGGACAACCCTCATGACATTAGGGCCTGACGTCTTCAGATCAGAAGTTCTGTGTGGAGCAATTACGTAGTTAAGAGAGACCATTGCTGCTGTGATAACCGAAGGGCCAGAGTGAGAAGACACAAAATCAGACTCGGGGCTGGAGAGATGGCTCAGCAGTTAAAGACACTTGCTTTCAAAGTCAGACAGCCCAGGTTCGATTCCCCAATGCCCACGTAAAGCCAGATGCACAAAGCGGCACATGCATCTGGAGGTCATTTGCAGTGGGTGGAGACTCTGGCGCTCCCGTGCTTTCTCTGTCTCCCTCAAATGTGGATAGAAGGCGCCTAACCGTAGCGGATCTTCTGGGCATGTTCCATACGTGGTGCTTCTCTGTGTGTCATCTCAGGCTGGGAGATCTGGTGTGGCAAATGTCAGGGAAGCTGTCCGAATGGGGAGCTCACTGAAGCCAGGTCATCTGATGACTGTTCTTAGTTGCACTCAAAGGTCTGGATGGAGAACAATCAGGTCTCATCCACTCTCCATACCAGCGAGGCTCCCACCCTCCGGAGGGGAGGATGGCAGGGTCAGGAAGACAATGTTCAGTTACAGAGCATCCAGACTTTGTAGTTAAGTTGTACTGGGTACGCAAGAAGGACTAGCACATGCCATTTGTGCCCCACGGTGCCTGGCATCTGCCTGCACGAGAGGTCGAGAGCACAGGGCACAGTGGTTTCTGCACCTGGGCATAGACAGGCAGCAGGCGTCCGTTGTTTATTTGAATATCTGTACAGCTGTGGGAGTCGGGGCAAGTTGCTCAACTTCTCTGTCCTTGCGTCCTCACGAGGAAGTCGAGGCTGAGGTCTGGAGTCTCAGGATGAAGGATGTACATGTTGTCTTCACCAGCACGTGGCCACTGGAAAGGGCTTCAGGAAGTCTCTGCTTAGAAGCATGACTGCCTGACACTCCCACGACTGCCAGGAGGCCCACTCATCACAGAGGAGGATCGGAGCCCCGGAGAGGGCAGGGCACTGACGGGGTGTGAGGGGGTTGAGGAGGGCTGCTCTCCCTTGGCTCCGGCAGGGTGGGTCCTCCACAGTGTCTTCCCTCTCACCCTGCCCTGGCCCTTTCGAGTCCTGCATTACATCCCCTGCAGTTCCGAGTGGAATAGCCTCATCAAAACAGAAGGGGCGGGGGTGTTAGGGAGGTGGCTCAGTGGTTAAAGGAACTCTCTTACAAAGCCTGCCAGCTGGGGTTCGAATCCCCAGCCACCCATATAAAACCAGATGGCATTTATTTGCAGTGGCAAAAAGACTCTGGTACATACACACGCACACACACACACATGCAAATAAGTAAATAAATATTTTAAAAGACCAGCAAGGGAACAGGTGGCAGGCAGAGAAGTGTCCTGTCTGTCTTCTCCGTGCCGGGGTCCCCAGAGCAGGTATACACTGAAACTCCCGAAGTGTTTGCTGAGCGAATACGGAATGCAGCTCAGGGCCCAGAGCAGAAATACAGACTGTAGTAACTCAACCACTCACCCAGGGTCGGCAAGCACGAGGAAGGGTCAGGCTTTGAACCTCCATCCGAATCCCTCCGCAGCCCGTATCTGCACGTGTGTCTCCATCATGCCTCTCTCACGTGAATTCATGTTCATCTTTCCTGTCGTTGATGCTAAAACTGTGCTTTCAGCCAAAAGAGGCCAGATAAGTGCCCACCGTGTACCCAAGCCCGGAGCATGATGCCCTGGAGCTTCGGAATCACCTTCCTCTGAATGTAGGTTGAAGTTGAAGATCGCATACTTCCTGAGTGGGAAGAGGCCCCGTCATGACCTGGAGAAATCAGTGTTCTCAGAGATGGTCATAGCCAGGTGTTGAAGCGCCCGCCTTTCATCCCAGCACTCAGGAGGCAGAGGTAGGCGCATCACTGTGAGTTCGAGGCCACCTCGAGACTGCATAGTGAATTCCAGGTCAGCCTGAGCTAGAGCAAGACTCTACCTCAAAAAAAAAAAAAAAAAAAAAAAAAGATGGCTTTGCTCCCTATCCGGCAGTGAGCACAGGGCACAGCACACAGGTCTCTCTCACAAATATTTATTCACACGCTCTCAGCGACTGCTCATCTCAGGATCCCAACACCACCACTGAGGCTTCCCAGTAACCTCTCCTCCAAAGGACCCCTTTGTCCCGTTTCAGAGAAATACTTGTGGTTGGATTTTAAATGTCTGAACAAAAATCCTTAAAGTGAAATCTCCGCTAAGGAAAAAAAAAATCAAATAAATTGAATGAACATTATGATAATGAGAACATTAGATTTTTTTTTTCTAAAACTATTGGAAGAGGTATAAAACTGGATAATTCCAAATCTGTATTTGAAGATAAAGAAATCAGAGCCGGGCGTGGTGGCGCATGCCTTTAATCCCAGCACTTGGGAGGCAGAGGTAGGAGGATCGCCGTGAGTTCGAGGCCACCCTGAGACTCCATAGTGAATTCCAGGTCAGCCTGGGCTAGAGTGAAACCCTACCTCAAAAAACCAAAAAAAAAAAAAAAAAAAGAAATTAATTCCTCTGTTCATGCAAAGGAAGACAGAATAATTTGTCTTCTCATAACATGACCTGAAGTTCAAGTCGATTTTTTTTTTTTTTTTTTTTACCTATACTATGGCTATGGTCATTCGGCTTGTACACTCAGCACACTCAAAAAAAATTTTAAAAACCTTAAAACATAACAAAGACTATAAAATCCAATGACCTGCACATTAATCTAAGCTCCCTTGGCAAAGGGGTCTGCCCTCTTCAGTTTGGGGTCCATCTTTTTGCACCTCTTTCCACATATTTATGACCATATGTAGGTACTTGCAGTAAACAGTATATTTGTAGACTTTCAGAATTCATAACTGATATGATAATAAACTGTGCATGCTATTCTTAAATTCTTAAGATATTTTCTTTCCCTCCACACTGTATCTTGGAGAACTTTCCTTCCCAGTACCCATAAGTCTATCTTGTTCCTTTTTATAATTTATTTTATTTATTTGTTTATTAGATATGGAGAAAGAGAATGGGTGCACCAGGGCCTCTAGCCACTGCAAACGCACTCCAGACACATGTGCCACCATGTGAATCTGGCTTATATGGGTTCTGGGGAGTCTAACCTGGGTCCTTAGGCTTTTCAGGCAAGCTCCTTAACCAGTAAGCCATCTCTCCTGCCCTATTTCATTCTTTTTAAGTCCCTGCAAACGATCTTAAAGCTGTGTCATGCTTTATTTAACTATAGTCTTCATATTTCACTGGTAGGTGTTTTACAGACATCTGCTATTAACCTGTCAGGCTTCAAAAACACACATCATTGTGTGCTGGGAAAATGATTTTCTAAGTCAGGGAGCATTTACGTTTTCTGTTTGAAAAGATGTTACGATATCATCCTGTGTTTTTTTCTGCTAGAAGGCTCTGTAGCAGGGGAGCAAGCAAGACTCCTGTCCTCCTCTTACCTGGCACATGTCAGGGCACAACAAATGGGCCTCTCTGATACTTTCAATTTGGCTGAGAAGGTCACTGTAAACACAGGAGAGAGAGAAAGCTGACTTCTATCAATGGCATAAAAACATTCCCTATACTCTTTATAAGAAGATGTCAGCTCAAGAGAAATATTGCCAAAGCTTGGTGACTTATGGCCGGAGAGTTGAGCAGCTGGGACCAATAAAAGCAGCACCTCTGAAGATGGAGTCACTAAATCACCTCGGTGGCCCCAGGATGGACTTTCTGGGCTTTGGTGGCAGTAGCTACCTTGGTTTCAGGACTATATCTAAACATCGGCTGTGACTATTGCCAGAACTGTCTGGGAGCCGTGCACTGCCCAGTCCCTGCTGTGACGTCCAGCGCCTCTGTCCTGCCTTGTGGGGCCGTCACCCCGCTGGAATCCTGTTAAAGTGATAGGACTCTCCCCACTTCCTTCTTCTTCTCAGAGCATTATTGGGGTTTCCAAGTGAGGTCTGAGCCCATTTCATTCTTGACCCCTACTTGACACTCTGCAGAATCCCAGGGTCACATGCGTGCCCAGCGCGGCTGTGCTGAGTGGACAGGTCTGTGCCCGCACTGGTCACGGCTGCTCTCACCTTACTGGGCACTCACAGTCTGGTCAAGTCCAAGGATGATGTTGCTGTATTAAGAGCCAAGGGTAGATTTGCTGCCCGGACTCCTTGTCTCCTACCACAGCGTCAGTGCTTAGCAACATGGACAAGAACACAGGGATTATAGTGGCGGGGGAGTGAGAGGTTCTGCAGGTCTGGGAAGAAGCAAATGAGGCACTTGGGGAGGTAAACTGAGTCTAGTAAGGGATCCTTGGATGTACACTTTAAAGGAAGTGAGCAAAGATAATAGATTGGGTCTGAGAGACCTGATTTCATACTCTGCCCTACTCTCTGCATGATCATGAGCAAGTCAGTCTCCTTTCTCAGTCTCATTTTCTTTTGTTTTCCATTTCCTTAATATTTTATTTTATTTATGAGAGAGAGAGAGAAAGAGAGAGGCAGACAGAGAATGAACACACCAGGACTTCTTACCACTGCAAACAAACTTCAGATGCGTGTGCCACCTTGTGTATCTGGCTTAACACAGGTACTGGAGGATTGAACCCAGGTCCTTTGGCTTTGTAGGCAAGTGTCTTAACCGCTGATCCATCTCTCCAGCAGCGTCTCATCTTTCTTCCATGAGATTGGTTTCACAGTCTCGCCTTTGCCAGGTGAGGAATGAACAGGTGTCACGTGACCATGGCCGATGTGGCACCATGCTGGAGAAACCACCTCCACTCTCCTGCCTCATCCAAGGCCCGGCCAGGGGAAGCTGCCCTGGGAGGCACCGACGCTGCCAGCGAGACCAGGAAAGACAGTGAGCGCTTCCTAGACCGTAGACTAGGGAACAGGCCAGGCTTGGACCGGGAAACAATGAGCGCCAGAGAAAGTGTCTTAGCAATTAAAGTGGGGTTTAATGAGCTCCGTGGTAGATATAATCAGACACAGTGTGTGTGTGTGTGTGTGGAAACATTGAAGTGGAAGTTTAAGGAAGGTTGTAAACTCCGTCCTGAATCCCTGGGGCAGCGATGGTCTATAGGTGCTGCGGTCAGCTTCCCGTCGCTGGGCCAACATCCAACCAGAAGCAGCTACGGGAGCAGAGGGGTTGATATCAGGCTTACAAATCACAGGGGACCACCGTCAGTGGAGGAAGAAGCCGGCTCATTTCCCTGGATCCATAGCAGAGAGAGACATCGCCAATAGCCAGAACCACAAACTCACCCAGAGGTCCGACCACTCTCCACGCACGTAGTGGGACTAGACCCAGATCCGCCCCCAGTGACACCCCCCCCCCATAGCGGGGATCTGCCTGCTAGGGGCTCAGGTTGCAAGCTCAGTGTTACTGAAACAGCTGAGTCCACGGGGCCATACATCCATACTATCCCATTCAAACTACTGCCATAGGTGACATACACACCGAACTTGTCTAAGCAAGAAGAATGTCACCGTTGTCCCTTCCGGTTGGGAAATCCGATGAGAAGAGATACAGCTTCAGGCATTGGTGGATCCAGGTTGCTGTCTAATAGGTGGGGGGGGGGGGCTTCCTGGTCTCTTGCTCACCTCTCCCTATGCTTCCCCTGTCAGCTCCCTCCTGGGGCAACAACCTGTCCATCAGTGACTCCCAGCTCACACCTCTCCACCACAGTTCCAAAAAGCCACCCCTGGATCAGTTGTGCGCCCGCCCACCACAGACCCTCTCAGAAAGGACAAGGGGCATGAAAGCAGCTCCTTCCTCAGACCCCAGTCAGGACCCTCGCCTGAGTCCCTATGAGCCGTGGTGAACTGGGGTGACAGGAGCGCCCCAAAAGACAATGGGTGTGCGACCTGAAATAGAACAGTGATCTTGGGAGTTGTAAACAATACGTATAGCGAATGTCCTCTTCTAGCAGGAAGAGTGGATGTGGGCAAGAGAGTTACAAAGGTGGGGAGCGGGGAGGAAGGAGAGATCTGTTAAAAGAAAGAGTGGAAGTAGACAAGATATTGAAGTTATGAAGACAGGTGAAAGAGAGTGGTGGGGGTGGATGAGAACATAGCAGAATGTTTGGGGGCCCACTGGGTACCTCGGAAAATCCATACCCAAACTCATGTCCTGCTCGGGGACTTCACACTGTGTCCCTACTCTCTGGCCCATCTGTCTATCCGGATTCATTACCAGTCAGGCTCCCCACTGTTGCTACCAGGCTTGTGCACAACGCGGTGTGAGCATGGAGATTATTGTATGAATTCTCCTCACTCACATAATCACCGCGATTTTAATTACTATGTAATCTTCACTAATTGCTGTTGTATGTGTCATCTGCCTCGGTGCCAATTTAACACGACTGCTTTTCGTCTGGCTAAAAGATGGCATTACAACTTTTCCCTTTTTTCCGAGGAAAATATGCTTTTGATAAACACTCTCAGCCCATACCCTTGCTTGAGGATGCTTCTTTAAAAGAAAAAGATCTAGTTAGATATCACCGCCAAACCCCAATCCACCCCAGTTTTTTTTTTTTTTTAATTTGGTGTAAGGCTGACTTGAATTAGTGAAAAGGTCTAAATTACAGGGTGTTGTTTTTAAAATAAAGTCGCACTCCTTTCCAGGAGAAGCAATTACTCTCCTTCCACACAGGAAGCCAGGGACATCACGTGAGGGCTGTTTCAATGATTAGATAAGACTCGTTGGTAATTAGCTCATTAATTATAGATTTGTGAATGGATGGCACTTCGCCTTAGAAACAGCTTGTTCTCCAAGTAGGTTAAGTACCCTCCGCTAATCTTATTTCAACAGCGCGTTTATTTACTGGTCTCTGCATTCTTAGATCCGGAGCTTGGGAGGATTAGAATCTGTTTTGAATATCCTCAATGAGTGGGCTTCTCATGACCACAGTCTTGTGCCTTTTCTAGGACACGAGGGTTCTTTATGGGTTTATCAGAATTAGGGGGATTAGCGGCGAGGATCCTGAGACTGAAAGAGGGGGCAAGCTCAGAGTGAACCCTTGAGCTGGAGGGCCAGCAAGGGGCAGCCTGCGGGGAACACGGGACTCATTCCGAGGACCCATGTCACTCCTGGAGAGCTTTTCCTGTCTAGAAGCGCAGATCTGAGATGGTAGGTTTGTGACACTCTGCGAAAATGTAGAGTGATAAGCTGGTATAAAACTGCTGGGTTTTAGGGTTGGGGAGATGGCACACTCACAGTGGTTAAAGGTGCTTACTTACCAAGCATACTGGCCTGGGTGTGATTCCCTAGTACCCACATAAAGCCAGATACACAAAGAGGCTCATGAATCTGGAGTTTATTTGCATTGTCAAGAGGCCCTGGTGTGCCCATACTCATTCTATCTATCTATCTCTCCTCTTTCCTCTTGCAAATATATATATATATATGCATGATGCTGTTCAGGGACTGGAGAGATGGCTCAGCAGTTTAGGCACTTTCCTGCAAAGTCTAATGACCCAAGTTTAATTCCCCAGTGCCCACATAAAGCCAGATGCACAAAAGGGTACATGAATCTGGAGTTCAATTACAGCGGCTAGAGCCCCTGGCACACCCATTCTCATTCTCATTCTCCCTCTCTCTCTCCCTCTTTGCAAATAAACGCTTTAATATAAAAAAAAAAAAAAAAAACCTGAGCCGGGTGTGGTGGCGCACGCCTTTAATCCCAGCACTTGGGAGGCAGAGGTAGGAGGATCGCTATGAGTTCAAGGCCACCCTGAGACTACATGGTGAATTCCAGGTCAGCCTGAGCTAGAGTGAACCCCTACGTCGGAAAACCAAAATCATCATCATCATCATCATCTGTTGGGCTTAATAACTAATGTTGATGATGACTAGAGCCTTCTCTTAGAATCTGTGGTTTTCTGACTGCCCTTGTGCTTTGTTGGGTAAACTTATGATTGAAAATGCAAGTTCAAAAAGGTACAATTGAATGACACTTCCAAAACCTGATCAGAGCTGTGTAATTGCCGCCTAAGTTACAGCCAGGGCAGTGTTCGTGTCCCCAAAGCCATCACGGGCTCATTGGAGTCAGCTTCCTCTCTCTTTAGAGATGACCGCCACATTCAGACCGCTCACAGGTACACCTGGTTTTGAACCTGTGTACCTAGAGGCTGGTGGGGCGCACTTCCTCTTCTTCCCCTCAGTATCTGCAGTCATTTCCCCCTGTGCTCTGGTTCAAAACGGACACTCAGCAAGGACAGGGGCGGGGGACACGTTTGGCTGTGACTAGCGATAAGTAGAGAGCTGCGGTCTCTAGGGGAAAGAGGCCACATAGGCGATGCATGCAGCAGAACTCCCCGGCCTCCAACGTCAGCTACGCCACAGGAAACCCCACTTGGTAACCTCCCACTGTGTCCAGATGAAATCGCGGCTCGCTCTTTGCAATACTTATGGCGAGAGGGGCCCCTGACCATCCCTGTGGTCACCACTGTCACCATGCTGTCACAAGGCTCACGTTTTCACTTCGGAGTGGTTTGTCTCGCTGCACATTCAAAGCCTAGACACTAAACGAAGTCAGTATGATTGGCACGTGGGCTGTGTCCCTACTGAAGTGGGATGTTTTTCTAATTCAAAGGCCAGGGTCATACCAGTTGGTTACAAGCCACCTTTGAATGGTTTAGCATGTCAGTTCCTCCCTCCTGCCTTGGGGTGTGGGATCCTCTGTCTTATTGCCACCCTGAATCTGTTCCTGTCTGTAATTCTCCAGCTGGCTGCAATCCAGGACCTCCCCGCTTCTTTGTTCGAATTGACAGCCCGGCTGGTACACCAGGTATTTTCGGGAACATGAATGGACATTTAAATTGTGGAAGTTGTGTACACATCTCTTGTGGCATCTCTAAAAGATACCTGGCTTTACACGGGGACTGGGGAGTCGAACCCAGGTCATTAGGCTTTACAGGCGAGTCCCTTAACTGCTGAGCCATCATCTCTCCAGCCCCAGAGTTATGTTCTTGAAGCGGTTAACGGTGACCGTCGTTCGGCCTCCTGGAAAGTCGCGGTTTAAAATGAGCGGTTCAAGTGGATATTCCCAGCACCAGACTGTGGTTTGAGCTTCCGCGTCTGGCGTTGGCCTTTTCTCTGTTTCATGTCTTCGCTGTGATGTCCTCTTGAGTGACGGGAGGCCTTTTGTCCTTATGTCCGCGTAGGTTCTCCCCGGCTTCCTTCTAGTGATAGGTTGGGTTTCTCTATGTATTCCAGACACCAGCCTGCTGAAGGGGTCTGGGTCTGCTCTCATTCGGGGGCTTACGTTTCGCACTGTCTTAACGGTTTATTTTGATATGAAAAGTTCTCTGTTCTGCTTGTGTGTGGGGGTGTGTGTCTACGTGTGTATGGTGCGGGATGGCGCCCCATACATTTGCCTGTGGCGCGGGTGAAGGAGTGGGGGGCTTGCCCACGGTGGCTGGAACATCATGTGTCCCACCCCGTTGCTCTTCCGCCTGGCCTTGTTTTGAACCGGAGTGTCTCTTCGCTGATCCGGGAGCTTGCCAGGCCCCAAGGGTTCTTGGGTCTCTGCTCTCCTGTGGCATTCATGTCTGATAGAAAACCCAGAGCCCGTGTTCTGCTCACAGACGGCCACAGCTGTAGGGACTTAGGAGGGAGGAAGTGGTGCGATGGGGATGGGGGGTGGCGCTAGCCAGTCCCATTGGAGGAATGAAGGGGAGGGGCTGTTACCAAACCCACCAGTAGGAAGGAAGTGGGTGGCTGCTCTGATGCCATTAGGAGGAGGGAAGTCAGGATGGAAAGTTGCTGTTTAGAGAGTAAAACTAGATACTGCAGTTCTGGGGATGTTTCCATTGCAAGATGGAGACTCCTCCAGGGCTAACACAGGCCCACGAGAAACTGGTCCGAAAAAGAGGTGGGGATGCCATTCCTGCAACTGCTGCCCAAGGTCGTCTTCTGACTTCCATATGCATGTTCACACGCATGCATGCACACTCCTGCACACACACACACACACACACACACACACAGATGAGCACACGCGCACACACACACACAGGGCTGGGGAGATGGCTCAGCAGTTAACGGTGCTTGCTTACAAAGCCCGAGGGCCCAGGTTTGATTCTCCAGTACCCACATAAAGCCAGATGCACAGAGGGGTGCATGCATGTGAAATTTATTTGCAGTGACTGGAGGCCCTTGGGTGCCCATACTTTCTCAATCTCTCTCTCTTTCTCTGTCTCTCTCTCACACACACACACATAAATGGATAATAAAAAAAAGATAGATAGGGGCTGGAGAGATGACCTAGCAGTTAAGCGTTTGCCTGTGTAGCCTGAGGACCCCGGTTTGAGGCTCGATTCCCCAGGACCTACATTAGCCAAATGCACAAGGGGGCGCACACATCTGGAGTTCGTTTGCAGTGGCTGGAGGCCCTAACACCCCCATTCTCTCACTCTCTCTCACGCTCTCTCTCTCTGCCTCTTTCTGTCTGTCACTCTCAAATAAATAAAAAAAAGATCAAAAAAATAGATAGAAAATATATAGGTAGAAAGAAAGAAAATGCATTGGAAATTGGTATTTATGATGTTAGACTTATAAATATATATCCTAGAGAAATCAACGTCTCTACATTATACAACAGCATCATTTGTCATAATTCCAGTGATCTTACTTATTTGACACTCTTCTCACAATCTCTTCCATTCCACTTTTCTATCTGTCCATCCCTGAGCTGAACTGCCATTGCCTTGTTTACTGTAGGTGCACACAGCGGTCTGAATGCCTGGAAATGTAGGTCTTGTATATGATCAATAAATGACCCTGAAACTAGTACCACACCCCACTGCCTGCCTTCAACATTTTCTCCTCCGTCTTACACTTTGGCTCTTCTTGTCCAGGGTACCTGGGCGACTCTCCATTTCTTAAACCTGGTTGGAGCTTTTCTGGTCTTCCTACGTGCGGATACCTCAGGAGCAGGCTGTCCCATCACTGGGGAGGCTGACTTCTCTACACTTTTGCTTCCTCTGCTGAGTGACTATTGTTTTTCGTTCCCATGCCTTTGAAGGCATGAAGCTTCATTCATCTATCCCTGTAGTCGTTAGCAGGTGGATTTGTCTCTCCCTTTAAATTTTAAATTCCTTGAAACTACTGACCATTCATCTCTGTATCCACAGCATCTGGCATTGAGACACTCAGTGATTTTGGACAGATGTAAGGAAGGAAAGGTGGGTGGATGAATGGACAGAGGGAGGAAGTAGAGAGGATGGATGAACGGATGGATGGGTAGGCAGGTGCACAGAAGAATAAATGAATAAATAAACATATTTTTAATGGAATGAACATTTTGTGGGAGGGAGAGACATAAATAAGAAAACATGCAATTATAATAGGGAGATGGTTGCTGTGGGAGCCAGAAGGGGCCCAGCCTAACCCTGGGAGGTAGATAAAGAATGTCTCAGGAGGCCAGAGCTGGCACAACATTGAGAATAGGAATCATTGGCCTTTCCCCACTCCCTTACTTCCTCTCTGCCTTCTTTCTTTCCTTCCTTTTCTTTTTTCTTTTAAGGAACAAAGGCATAGGGTCCCCATCAGCTTTATTAATCTTTCTCTTGGTAATTGTCCACATTTGTGCATGCTGACTATTCTGTCCTTACAGCTTCTCCACCTGCTGTGCCTCACACTTGCTTTTCATTCCTTTCTTTTAAAAAAAATGTTTATTTTTATTTTTATTTATTTACTTGGGAGAGAGAGAAGGGGCACCCCAGGGCCTCTAGCCACTGCAAACAAACTCCAGACGCATGTGCCACCTTGTGCATCTGGCTTATGTGGGTCCTGGGGAATCGAACCTGGGTCCTTTGCCTTTGCAAGCAAGTACTTTAACCACTGAGCCATCCCTCCAGCCCTTATTCCTTTCCTTTTTTTTTTTTTCTTTTCCTGTGTGAAAATCAGCTGGAAACGTCATGGTGGTTCTCCTTCAGCCATTTCCATCTTTCTCCTGAGGAGAACATTCCCCAGAAACTGACAAATGCATAAGCTCACCTCGGATCCCCAAGTTCCTATTTAACCCGCACTTCCACAAACTGTCTTACTTCACTGAATTATTTGTTTTTTTTTTTTTAAATAGGAGCTTATTAAGATCCTTTTTGCATTTTGTTGTCTTTAGACTCTCTTTTTAAAAAAAATAATAAGTAAGGGCTTTACTGCTAGAGTAGTTTGATGTTTGTAGAAAGATTGAGCCTGCTGTCCAGAAGGTCCCTCTTGTGCAAGACTTCCCTACTGCTACTGCCAACATCTTGCATTTGTTTTCAGTGGATTCCAGCCCCGCCCCTTCGTTGTAATGATGGATTCCAGTAGATTCCAGGCCCTGCCCCCTTCATTGTAATGATGGCTTCCAGTGGATTCCAGGGATGATTTTTTCGGTTTCAGTTGGCACTCATTCCTACCCTCTTCAAAGCTGATCCATGCCCACCTTCTCTGGAAAGCCTGCTGTTTGGGCTCCAGCCCCTTGGCTGTCTCTTGCCTGCCTCTTGCTGTCTTGCATCCTTCACAGTTCATCTGCAGCTTCCTGCCCAGTAGGCCCTCCTTCACAGATGTATGCAGACCTCACCAAGAGAATGCAGTCGGAAGGGGAAGACAGCCTGGTTTCCAGCTCTATAAGTTCAGCCCAGTGTCCCGACTGACAGATAAATGGACAGATCGACTGGGGTGGCCATCACAGCCCAGACACTTCCCTCGGCAGGCCCAGTGGCCCTCTCTGAACTTCAACTTCCTTGTCTTTGAAATGGGACAATAAAAGGCAGGGTGGTAGAGTGGATAGGAGGCATGGGTCTGAAAGCAAGCCCCTTGGTTTTAAGCCCATGTCCTCCTATACAGCTCATGACAGACACATTACCCTTCCTGGGCCTCACGTCTGATAAGAAAAGATGCCATTAGCATCTACCTTCAGGGACTGTTGCAAAGAAACACCTGGTCTTGGTTCCTGGTGTGACCTGGAAGTCACCTGCTCCTGCCCGGGCTGGGGCCAGGCTTCCAGCTCCCTGCGTGGTACCAGGCAGCTTTCCTAGCAGAGTGTCATCTGTCATCCTAGACTCGCTCACTCTATCTTTAGGACATCTTGTTTCTCATCCGAGGCCTCGCCGGTATCCAAGAACATCAGTGTGGGTTTAATTTCCTCTGTAATTTCAGGGAGTGGATGAAGAATGGGGGTGAGTCATGGTGTCATTAAGTCTGCATTGCGTTTCCTGCGGCTCTGGTTGAGCCAGGCTCTAGCCACACGCTCAGAATGACACCGTCTACTGTGTGGTTACGTCTAATGCCCGGTACCCTGTCGCTTTTTCACCAGACCCTGTTCGTTGTGCCACCACCGTGGGTACACACACACACTCGCACACACACACACACACACACAGGCCCCACTCACCCGCTCAGCCTTAACACTGGTGGGCGTGTGATACGCTGGGAGGGAAACAATGAACCTGACAAAGGGCCAACCAGGGTCCTAACCCAGGCCTGCCACTTTGCCAGAAGACCATGAGCAAACGGTGTTTCACATGGGAACCCCAGCTTCCCCATCTGCAAGATGGGGTTCACGTACATGCAGTGGCTCATTATTCTCCAGCCAACATCCGGTCAGCGCGGCTGCTGCGGTAGGTTCTTGAGATAACAGTGATGGAGCGCTGGCCACCAGATAGCCTGGATGGAAGGGCTGGGGTCCCACAGGAAATCCTGACTCCACGGCTGGCTTGTTCCAACGGCAGGCACCGCTTCTGTCTCGTGCTCGGGGATTAGAGATGCCTGAGCATTGGTGCTGTCTGTCTGGGTCTCTTCCATCCTGACGGTGCTTTGAGATGAATTGGGAATGCCCTCGTTTCTGAGTTCTTACAGGAAGTTGGTTCTGGGATCCCCCACAGATACCAAAATTTGAGGACGCTGAGATCCCTTATATCAAATGGCTTTGCATTCCCACAGAACCTACAACAGCCTCCCTGTGCTTGAAGCCATCTTATAATAAGGTGGCTAATAAACCCAAAACAGCTGAAATGCTGGCTAAGTAGTGCTGCACTCCATTGTTTAGGGAAAACTACAAGCGAGTATGTGTACATGTTCAGCACAGATTAAGAGTATTTTTCTAAGATTTTGTGTCTGTGTGTGTGCTTGTCCATATTGTACGGATATGCATGGGTGCGTGTGTGTGTGCGTGTGTGTGTGCGTGTGTGTAGGCAAGAGGACAACCTCATGCGTCACTCCTCAGGTCCCATCCACCTTTTTGGAGACAGGGTCTCTCACTGGTCCGGAGCTCATCTATAAGGCTTCAAGGGTTTGCCGTCAAGCCCCAAAGATCCTAGTGCCTTGCCTCCCAGCACTGCAATTACAAGTGCTGACCTCCACAGCCAGCAGTTTATGTTCCAGTGCCCATGCGGGTGGAGGTCAGACAATAGCCTCATGGGTTGTTCCGCAAGACGGGCTGGCCAGTGAACCCCAGGAATCTTTCTGTCTCTGCCTCCTCAGCTCTGGGGGTACAAGTTCACCCCACCAGGCCTAGCTATTCTTATATCCATTTTATGCAGTTCCCCCATTCCCTTCTCCTCTTCCTGAACTTCTTTTTTTTTTATGTATTTATTTGGGTGAGAGAAAGAGAGAGGGAGAGAATGGAGAATAGGACACACCAGGGCTTCTAGCCACCGCAAACAAACTCCAGACACATGTGCCACCTTATGCATCTGGCTTACATAGGTACTGGAGAGTTGAACTTGGGTCTTTAGGCTTGGCAGGCAAGCGCCTTAACCACTGAGCCATCTCTCCAGCCCCCCCTCCCTTCTGCCCTGTCCTAGAATCTGTAGCCAGCCAGTGACAGTGGCATCTGGGATGAGCCAGGCCCAGGCTGCAGAGTTCCGGGAGACTGCGGCAGACACCCTCCCTGGACGCCATCACCCCCAGGTGGCAGGCGGTGGAGAGGGCTTAAGTGCCCAAGGGTATCTGCCTCCTTTTAGGGACGAGACAGGACGGAAATGACTTCTGTCAGCCCACACTGGTCCTGGCAGCTCAAAGCCGTTTATTAAAATGGATGAGAAATGATTAGCGTGCCACACATGGGGGCAAGCTTTCGAGTGGCACCGGTGACAAACACGCCTTCAGGTGATCACAAAGCAGCCTGTGGCTCTGCACCCGTCTTGACAGGGACAGAAAGTGACGGGCACGAGACGGGAGAGGTGACAACTGCCGCAGAGCGGTTGAGGAACCACGTGCCTTTTGTTTCGGTACGTGGGGCCACTCTGCTTCTCACACACAGGGCGGGGGGGATGCACGGTCACTGGCCAGGTCATCATTCTGCTGTTTGTCCCCTGGGAATTCCACTTGAGGTCTCATCCTGCCCAGTGCTAGGTGATATCCCGAGCATCGGGGACCAGTCATGACAGTTATTTCCATTAGCTGTTAATGACCGACACCACTCGCGAATGGCACTTAATTTTTCACCATTAACACTCACCCATGTTGAATGAGATGCCGGACACTGAATCACCACGTTTCCCTAACTGCCCAGTGGAGTCCACGCTGCGACTGGACCACAGGGAAGTGGGAGCAGCTTAGAGGGGTGGGAGGAGCAAGAGTAGGGCTCTGGGGACTAGAGGGATGGCTTAGCGGTGAAGGCATTTGCCTGTAAAGCCAAAGGACCCAGGTTCGATTCCCTAGGACCCACGAAAGCCAGATGCACAAGGGGGGGCGCATGCAGTCTGGAGTTTGTTTGCAGTGGCTGGAGGTCCTGGCACATGCATTCTCTTCTCTCTCTCTCTCTTCTCTCTCTTTCTCTGTCAAATAAATAAATAAATAAAAATACTTTTTTTTTAAAAGAGTTGGGCTGTGATGGGAGGCTGGGGAGGAAGGAAAGAGCCTGTCACAAGGGTCCGGGACTGAGGGTGAGGCAGATGGGGTTCTTCCGCCAAAAAAAAGAAGCCCCCAGAGTCTCCTACAGGTGCTCATTTCACTCTAGCCCAGGCTGACCTAGAATTCACTATGTAGTCTCAGGGTGGCCTTGAACTCACGGCGATCCTCCTACCTCTGCCTCCCGGGTGCTGGGGTTAAAGGTGTGCACCACCACACCCAGCTAGTATATATCCTTTTTGTCTGCTATAACAAACCACCTTCGTCTGGGTGCCTTATAAACCACAGTTTATTTCTGACTGTTTTGGAGGCTGGCAAGTCCAAGGTCAAAGTGTTGGCAGACTTGGCATGTGCTTCAGTAGGTGCCGTCTCCTTGTGGCCTCACGTAGAGGAGGGGGCGGGGCAAGAAGCTCACATGAGTCTCTTTCATAAGGATACTAATCCCCACCCATGAGTACCCCACCCTCCAAACCCAACCACCCCCAAAGGCTCCACTTCCTAACACTTTCAGGGGTACCCTCACAAGCTAAGAATTTGGAGGGTGACACACTCAGAACCCCTAGCTGAGCTATGTCCTCTTGTCTCCTTCCAGCCGTCCCTTCCACTGGTTCCACTGGGGTGGCTTTCTCCACAGGCTCCCAAGCCCGTTGGTCCGTGTGACCAGTGGTCCTTTCCTCCTAAGTTGCGGGGGCGCGAGATGTGTCAGAGTCACGCCTCAGAGTCCCAGCCACCCTTGGCGCCTGGCAGGCTGACTCCTGCAGTTGTCCTGACTGTCGCAGTGAGAGCCATGGGCCCCGTCACCATCGGAGACCCGCGTGCACCTTGCTTCTCCCCGGTCTGCAGTGCCCGAGTCACTGCTTTGTCCACACGGCCGGACTGTGACACTTGGCATTATTCCTTTCTGCTTTTTAACGAGTGATGACTTCACTGGTGGCTGGACGGGGGCTTTTGTCTCCGAGAGGGCGCAGGGATTTCTGCTTACTGAAGGAAATGCTGGTAGGCTGTCGCCCTCCCCTTTGTAAGGACGCCTTCACAGTGTATAAATTCACCCCACGCCAAAGCTCTGGCTTTGGGGAAGGCAGCGTGGTTTCGGCACAGCTGTTGTACAAATACTGAGGCTGGTGTCATCCCAGAATAGAAACCTTCTGTCCTCTCGAGCGCAAATTGATTTCAAGTGAATCTCTCCCTTTGTGGGGACCATTTTGATCCCCAAACCCTGCGCGGTGAAACAAGCAGAGATGTCATGGAGCACTCTACTTAGACACACACACCAGGGTCACCGTTGCTCAGAAGTCCTGCCTGGTGCTACTGTCCTCTGAACTTGGCCTTAAATAGATAATGACCTCCACCCCCCCCCCAAACACACACACACATGTCCTCCTCCAGGCTTGGAAAAGCGAGTTACTTATTTCACACTAAGCTGTGGGGTGACCGTCCTATCGTGTCTGATAGGATACCTCATAAATCCATGTCACATACAGTAGCTACGGTTTTAATCCCCTCAAATGTACTTAGCCAGGCTTAATTATGGCCAGAAATTGCATTTCAGAAAGCGACAAGAAATCATTTACATGGTTTGAATTTCCACACTAAGTCACAGCGCTCACCAGAGAGTGCAGCGGGGGTGGCATTTCCAAAGCCACACCGTCGGTCCTTGCATGGGTCACACGAATTATGTGGACTGCAGATTCTAACAGTTTTTTGTCTGTTTGTTTGTTTGTTTTCACTTTGGGACAGGACTAGCCAAGACAACGGAGATGCTGAGAGGCCAGCGTCCTCGCTGAGCAGAGCGTGGGGTGCGTCCAGCAAGGCCTCCAGAGTCGACTCAGCGTCCCCCCAGTCCATCCACCTACAAAAACCCTACCATTTTGAGGATGGGGAAGGGTTTGGTCTTCAGAGAAAGCCCACCATGGAGAGACCAGGGGTTCTTCTGTCTTCGTCCCCCACTTCTCGGGGCACAGACGTGTCACCCCCGCCCAGGGAAAAGCTGCCCAGCCCATCTGCTGCCCTCTCGGAATTCGTGGAAGGACTCCGCAAGAAAAGAGGCCAGAGAGGCCAGGGTTCCACGCTGCGCCTGGAGGACGGGCCCACCCTCCCCATTTACCAAACCACTGGGGCTTTTGCACTGAGGAGGGGCAGGGCCAGCAGTGATGAGGGAGACCTGTCGCTGAGGCTGGGGACGAAATCTCCTCTGGAAGCAGAGGGAGGCCCTGGGACAGCAACTGGCCTCTTGCGGTCCACCAGCTTGAAGTGTATCACCTCTGAGGGTGCCGAGGGCACCACCCCATTGCCTGACAAGCCGAAGACCAGATTCAGTTCCTGTGAGTCCCTTTTAGAATCAGGACTGAGCTCAGGGAGAAATCAGGGCTCCCTGGCCACACCCAGGGACCCCGTCTTGTCGCCCTTGCTGCGTCCTAGAAGGCCGTGTCTGGAGTCCTCCGTGGATGATGCCGTCTGTCCAGACCTCGGGAAGGAACCACTCATCTTCCAGAACCGCCAGTTCGCTCACCTGACGGAAGAGCCTCTGGACAGTGACCCGTTGAGCTGGAGGCTCCCAAGCCTCAACTACAGACGCCAGACCAAGGTGGACTTCGACGACTTCCTTCCGGCCATCCGGAAGCCCAGCGCTCCCGGGCCCTCGGCCGGGGCTGCCAGAGATGGGCAGGAGGCTTCGAAGCGCGCGAGCGTCCACTTTGAGACGGAAGGGGCGGGCCACTCCTTTCTCTCGGGGGTCAAGACCATTTTGAAAAAGAGCCCGGGCTCCAAAGAGGACCCCGCTCAGCTCTCCGACTCCTCCTCCTCCTCCTCCAGCTCCATCGTGTCCTTCAAGAGTGCCGACAGCATCAAGAGTGGACCGAGACGCCCGCGGCTCGGAGGTGACGGGGGCGAGCGAACGTCCCCCGAGCACAGAGAGCCGGGCGCGGGGCGGAAAGAGGACGACGTGGCGAGCATCATGAAGAAATACCTGCAGACGTAGGAGCCTCAGGTGAAGCCGGCGGCTGAAAGCAGGCACGGCTGCTTGGCTTGCAAACCTGCGTCCTCAGGCCAGGTGTCCTTGAGGAAACCGGCAGCTTCTTGGTCCCATAACGGATTGCTCCGGGGTGTCTAGAGGGTTTGGCTGAAATAATATATTGTGCTTTTGTTTTTTAATATTTTGTTTATTTTTATTTATTTGTTAGAGAGACAGTGAGAATGGGCATGCCAGGGCCTCTAGCCACTGCAAATGAACTCCGCCATGTGCATCTGACTTACGTGGGTACTAGGGAATTGAACCTCGGTCCCTAGGCTTTGCAGACAATTGCTTTAACTGCTAAGCCGTCTCTCTAGCCTATTTATTTATTTATGAGAGAGAAAGAGGGAGAGAGAGAGAGAGAGAGAGAGAGAGAGAGATAATGGGAACATTCCAGGGCCTCTAGCCACTGCAAATGAACTCCAAATGCATGTGCCACCTAGTGCATCTGGTTTTACATGGGTCCTGGGGAATCGAACCTGGGTCCTTTGGCTTTGCAAGCAAGTACCTTAACCACTAAGCCATCTCTCCAGGCCTACTTTTTTATTTTTAAATATATACTTTTATTATTTACTTAAGGGACAGACAGACAGTGAGTGTGCATGCTAGGGCCTCCTGCCATTGCAAAGGAACTGCAGATGCATGCTCCATTTTATGCGTCTGATTTTACATGGGTCCTGGGGAACCAAACTCTGGCGGTCAGGCTTTGCAAGCAAGCACCTTCACCATGGAGCCGTCTCTCCAGCCCCAGTAGATATGCAGAAGGGTGCCTCTCAGAGCAAGGGGGCTCAGGGGGATGTTGCCAAAGGGGTACCAGACTCTCCCCACTCTCCCCTCAGAGTCTCATTTTCTTAACTGCTTCCCACATGGGGTGGAAGGGACCGTGTTGGCATGCCGTCTGTGGCCTGGTGCCACTGACCCTGCAGGGCCAGCTTGGAGGGTTGCCTGCGGAAGGATGCGGTCCAGCTCTCGCTGGAGAGAAACTGAGGCCCAGGATTAGGGGAGTGGGCATATGCAAAGGCCACAGAGCGACAGTGGGGTGCAGCAGTGTTTGTCTCTGCCCTCCCTCCGCTCCTGGCCCTAACCCTGGTCCCCGTCTGCGATGAACACAGGCCGAGGAGTCCGTCGCTGATGATGACTTTTACCCTTTCCTGAGTAAGTCTATCAGCCAGCCAGTGGTTTATTCTCATGATCACCCCAAGAGGTGGTTAGCAGTATTTACTGTCTATGCCCATTTCAGAGGTTAACGAACAGGATCAGAGGGTTCAGGTCATTTTCATAGAATCACCCAGGCCGACCTGAGATTCCCCAATTCTAGAATCTGCACATTAATCTCCAGGACTCTCTCTTATAGGTGCCTTCACGGACGAAACGGCTACTGCTTAATATTAGTAGCTCATGGCCTACATAGACCTCCTTGTGACTGACTCTCAGAACCTAAGGCTTCGGTGGCTCACAGCTGCTCAGTGTGTGCACCACGACAGCCTCCAGGCCTCCTGGCTTCCTCCCCCGCCCCCAGGCTTCCCGGAAAGTCCCTGCCCCTTCCGTAGAGACCAGCTCGGGCTGCCGGAGAGCAAATTAACCTGACTTAGCATGACCTTCTCCCACTCTCAATTACCGAGGAAAGCAGTGCTATTCACTTACAATATTATTCTCTCAGGGACATGGAAAACAGTTTCAAAGGCCAAGTAAAGGACATGTGTCCACAAGGCGAACAGGGCACCACGTACACGATCACAGACCATCTTGTCTTTGTCATTCTTCATTTTTTAAGGCTCCCCTTCTTTCCCCCCCGAGCATGGTTCTCTGAGGACGCTCGCTGCAATAGTGAACCCCCGCCCGTATCCTGCAGTTCCAGGCTGGGGTTTCGCACTAGACAGCACACGGCTGCGTACCCAGCACCGCAGCACACGCTGAGCTCTGAAACCAAACGCGGCCCACTCGGCTCCCCTCGCCACCAGCCGTGGGGCTGAGGTCAAGGGAGGTGGCCTCGCTGGGCTCTGTGTCCTCAGGTAGAACATGGGGACAATAACAATGGCCTCCCAAGGAAACACTGCGGGGTTTTGACCAGCATGGACCAGAGCAGCTGGGTGTGGAAATGCACTTGTAATCCCAGATCTGGGGAGGCAGAGAAGAAAGATCACAAGTTCAAGGCCAGCCTGGGCTATGGAGAAGAGGCCCTTCCTAGATAGATAGGTAGGTAGGTAGAGTGAGAGACAGAGAGAAAGAGATATATAAATATAAAAATAAGTAGATAGACTAAGGCCTGGAGAGATGGCTTAATGGTTAAGCACTTGCCTATGAAGCCTAAGGACCTAGGTTAGAGGCTCGATTCCCCAGGACCCACGTAAGCCAGATGTACAAGGTGGCACATGCATCTGGAGTTCATTTGCAGTGGCTGGAGGCCCTGGTGCGCCCATTCTCTCTCTCTGCCTCTTTCTTTCTCTCTCTGTCTGTCTGTTGCTCTCAAATAAATAAATAAATAATAAACAAAAATTTAAAAAATAGATAGATTGAATAACTAACCAACTAAGTAAATAAGGTTTCTTGGGCTAGAGAAATGGCTTAGCAGTTAAGGTGTTTGCCTGCAAAGCCAAAGGACCTAGGTTTGATTCCCCAGGACCCACGTTAGCCAGATGCACAAGGTGGCGCATGTGTCTGGAGTTTGTTTGCAGTGGCTGGAGGCCCTGGTACATCCTATCTCTCTCTCTCTCTCCCCCTCCCTTTCTCTTCCTCTCTCTCAAACAAATAAATAAAATATTTTTTAAAAAAAATAAGTTTTCTCACACAGTATGACACCATCCAGTGGGTAGCACTAATGCCCAGTTACTTTGCCCTTGGAAATTTGGGTTGTGTGTAAACTAGTGTTCCCCAGTCCTATCAGGAACATCTGAGAGAATCAGCGCACACATCGAGGAAAGGTTCTGTCCAGCTCATCGCCCTGGAGGTCTGTTCTCTGCCCACAGTACGTCGACCCTGGTACTTTGGAGCATAACACGGTGCAAACTGAACTCCTTCAGGCAGGACAGCAAAAGAGAGAAAGGAGAGGAGACTGGGAGCCCACAGTCTCTTGCAGGGTGCTCCCTCAGTGACTAGAAACCACCCGCTGGTCCCACATTTTAAAGTTTCACCACCTCCCAATAGCATGAAGCTGGGGTGCAAGCTGGGGTGAAATCTGTCTTCGTTTTCCCTCTCTTTGCTTCCTGTCTGCAGCCCGTGCTCTGCCATTCCCCTTAGAAGTCTCTCTCTTCCTCTCTCCCTCTCTCTCCCTCTCTTCAGGAAGGCCCTGTGGGTATAAAGAACTCCAGCCCGTCATCCTCCCCTCACCTATTCCACTCACCGCTTCCGATCTCTGTCTGCAGCCCCCCAAGACGCAGTTGCCATTGGAGACTTCCTGACTGCACATCCTCGGACACAGAGAGAGAGAGAGAGACTGCCCAGACTCCTGGAGCCCTCCATCTGAGCCAGGAAGCCCCGTCACACTCAGGAGACAAGACAGGCCGCGAGAGGCATATCCTGCTGGGCCACTGGGCTCCCTGTGTGCTGGGTCTGTACAAAATAAAGTTAGCTTTTTCGGAATCTATGCCTTCTCTCTGTTTGGGGCCGGGACGGGTGGGGGGCGGGGGTCAGGATAGCTGGGGCTGTGGAGAGTCGACAGAGTACATCTAGGGTGCAGTGGGGTGCAGACTGGTGTGACTTCTCCGTGTCTACATGCAAAGGCTCTCCCCATCCTGTTCATTCAGCCGTCTGGGCCTGAGTCACCTCTTCCAGGAAGCCTTATCAGAGCATCCACAGAATGAAGCGTATGTCCTCTTTCCCCTGCTGTCGGAACCCCCACGCTCAGTTCTCCTCTGTTCCCCACTTTCACTTCCCTGCACTGCGAACCCGTCACAGTGTGCAAGCCGGGAGCTGGGGAGACGGCTCAGTCAGTGCAGTGTTTGCCTCACAAGCCTCAGGACCCGAGTTCAACCCCCAGTGCCCCGGGTCAAACGCTCGCCTGGAATCCCAGCTCTGAAGACGCAACGACTGGAGACTCCCTGGGTGTCTGTGGTCAGCTAGTCCAGCCTGACTGGTGAGCTCCAGGTCAGTGAGACTCCCTGTCTCAAAAAAAAAAAAAAAATCAGGGGATAGGGAGATGGCTGAGTGGATAACAGCACTTGCTTGCAAAGCCTGCTGGCCTGGCTTCAATTTCCCAGTATCCATGTGAAGCCAGTTGCACAAAGTTGCACATAGATCTCGAGTTTGCAGTGGCAAGAAGCACTGGGCCCGTATTCCCCACACACAAACTCTCTCAAGTAAATAATTTGTTTTTAATTTAAAAATTGTTTGAGGGCTGGAGAGATGGCTCAGTGGTTAAGATGCTTGCCTGCAAAGCCTAACGAGCCAGGTTTGATTCCCCAGTACCCATGTAAAGCCAGATGCACAAGGTGGCACATGAGCCTAGAGTTTGTTGCAGTGGTTAGAGGCCCTGACGCACCCTGTTCTCTCTCTCATCTGCCCCCCCCCACTCTGTCTGTCTCTCGCTGCCTCTTTCTCTTTCTAAATAATTAAGTAAACAAATAAAAATGTTTAAAAAAATCTTTGCCATTCCTGAGGACGATACCTAAGGTAGTCCTGTAGTCTCCAGCATACGCACAAGCACCCCCCACCACACACACGCGGTGTGGAAGGTTACAATCAAGGTGTCGTGCAGGGTGGTCTCTCCTCTGGCCTCTCTCTTTGGTTTCAGTCAGCCACCATCTTATTTTTCCCCTGAGGTAGGGTCTCACTCTAGCCCAGACTGACCCAGAACTCACTATGTAGTCCCAGGCTAGCCTCCAACTCACAGCGATCCTCCTACCTCTGCCTCCCAAGTGCTGAGATTAAAGGCGTGCACCACCACGCCCGGCTTTTAGCCACCTTCTTGCTGGGTCCTCATACACCTTTTCTCCGTGTGTATCCACATCTGATGCCTCCTGGGTATCCAAATTTGCTCTTAAAACACAACTATATTAGAGCCTCACTTCATAGTCTCATCGGATTTAATCACTTCTTTAAGAATCCTAGCTAAGAGTGGTAATTTTTACTCACATAACGTTTGGGTAAATATGTCCCAAGCTTGGTCCCCAGACCAAAGATAATTTGAAAGTCAGAAAAAGATTCATACCACCTTCCTGGCACTGGAGTTCTGTGGGTATCTTGGGGCCAGAAACCTGTGAGTTTCAGAGAGTTTCCCTCTGTACCAACAATAGTGACCATCCAATCAGGAGGTGCAGAACCCTTCCTTGAGGCTAAGCAATGCCTCCCCACTCTCCACCCCACCCCCCCGCCCCACCACCACCGAGGACCCAGTCGGGGCAGGTAGAGCCACGCTCCTTTTCTCTCAGGAACATTCTAGCCAAGGACTCAGAGAAGAAGCGAGAAAATAAATATACCGTCAGAGAGTGAGAAGTGCTAGGAAGAAAAATAAAGATGAAATTACCTTGTGTGTTCCCACTTAAAAATTTATAGGACATTTATTTTATGAAGTACGTTTTTGTAAGAGAAGAGAGCTGTCATTATTCTTTACAAGGGATGCCTCCAGAAAGGTACGAGCCCCTGACAGGACAAGGCTTCCCTCCTTCTTCCTCAGGAAACAGAAACCCTGAATGTTCTCAGTTTAAAAAAAAAAAAAAACCCTCCAAGCTTGGCATTGCCTGTAATCCTAGCTAGGCAGAGGTAGGGAGACTGCAAGTTTGAGGCCAGCTTGGGCTACATAGCAAACATCTGACTCAATAAAACAAAACAAGGGGCTGGGGAGGTGGCTGTTAAGGACGTGTTTGCCTTGTAGCCATGAGGACCTGAGTCTGATCCTCCCTTCCTCGTGTGACTTCAATGAGCTGGGCCCTGTGGCGTGTGGCAGTCAACATCACTAAGAGGCAGGGCTGGGGCGAGGGGGTCCCTTGCCTTGCCACCACCCCGTGCATCTTCCGGAGAGGTAGAAATGACTTGTACATAGCATGAGGACTTACTGCTCCAAAGAACGCTGTTCTGAGCTCAGGGCTACAATCAGGTGGCTGAACTCGGGGGGGGGGGGGGTGGCATGTTTGTGGTGGTTCGCATGCAAACCCCCCGCTGGTGGAGCCTTGCTGAAGAAGGTATGTTACCGTAGGAGACGGGCCCTGGGATTTTATCATCCAGCGCCCCTTGTCGGCGTCCGCTAGCTCACTCTTGCTGCTTCTGCCCAGAGCATGTGACGAGATGTGACACCCTGGCTCCTGCTCTGCCGTGCTTTCCCTCCATGATGAAACTTCTCAAAACCGAACACTAAAATGAATCCTTTCCTTCCATTAGCTGCTGCTTTTTTAAATTATTTATTTATTTGAGAGAGAAAGAGGTAGAGAGAATGGGCGTGCCAGGGGCTTCCAGCCACTGCAAATGAACCCCAGATGCATGCGCCCCCTTGTGCATCTGGCTTACGTAGGTCCTGGAGAATCGAACCAGGATCCTTTGGCTTTGCAGGCAAATGCCTTAACCACCAAGCCATCTCTCCAGCCCCATAAGCTGCTGCTTATTGGGGGTTTGGTCTCAGCAACAAGAAGGTAACTGCAATCATATTGAACCCCTCTTTTCCCAGGGCTTAAAGTCATCCTGTCCAGGCTTACTGCAAAGGGGAGGGGAGACATGGGCACACCATGCCCCAGCCTTAGCGGGGAGGGGTCTGCAGCTACGAGTGGATGGGTCTTTAAGGCACAGAGTCCTGCACGTGGCAGGGCGGGTCCCTCGGCTGTGGCTGATTCTGCACAATGAAGTAACACTGGGAAGGAAAGCTGTCAGGAGCCAAGCAGAAGCTAAGGCCTCCCCTGAGCCAGGTAGTGAAGTTCCGAGCGGACAGAAACTGACGGTGGAGCTGGGGCTTGAGCCCAGGACTCTGAGCCCAAACCCTAGGCATTCGTGGCAACATTGCCACGAACCAGCTTGGTGACGGAGACAGTGCTTCCCCGTGGAGCCGGCTGTGGACCATGTCACTCCCCTCGCCTCTGGATAAACAGAGCAGCTCCTTAGCCGTCAGCTCTGACTTCAGGAATTAGCATGAGTTTAACCTGGCCTTGCTCTTTCTCCGAGACGGGGGCTTGGTGTGTAGTCCAGGCTGGCCTTGAACCCCACATTCTCCTGGCTCTGCCTATCTAGGTGCACTACAGATGTGGAAGCAGACTCAGTAAGATCCAGTAAGGAGCCCTACTTAGCAAAGAAGGGAAGGAAGGAAAGAAAGGAAGAAGAGAAGGGAAGGGAAGAGATGGGAAGACATGAGATGGGAAGGGAAGAGACGGGAAAGGAAGGGAAGGGAAGGGAAGGGAAGGGAAGGGAAGGGAAGGGAAGGGAAGGGAAGGGAAGGGAAGGGAAGGTAAGGGAAGGGAAGGGAAGGGAAGGGAAGAGATGGGAAGGGAAGAGATGGGAAGGGAAGAGATGGGAAGGGAAGGGAAGGGAAGGGAAGGGAAGGGAAGGGAAGGGAAGAGATGGGAAGGGAAGGGAAGGGAAGGAAAAGGAAGGGAAGGAAAAGGAAGGGAAGGAAAAGGAAGGGAAAGGAAGACATATGAAGAGATGGGAAGGGAAGGGAAGAGATGGGAAAGGAGGTGAAGGGAAGGGGCATGAAGGGGAGGGAAGAGATGGAAGGGAAGGGAAGGGAAGGGAAGGGAAAAGAGTTCAGGGCTCCTGACTCAGACTGAGCTCTGGGAGCTACTTAAGATGGTCGCCCTCTGGTCCCCTGGGCTTGGGCCTCAGGAAGGAAAAGCTAGAAGGTCCCCCAGCCATGGCTCAGCTCTGCAGCCAGCCAGTCCCAGCACAGCTGTGGCCCCTGGGATGGGGAGAGCCAAGGGACGTTTCCCTCGACGCACAGCCTGTTTGCCTGTCTATCTTCGAGGGAATCCAATTTCATGCCTAATGGCTCGAGTGACTTGTACCAAATTGACATAGCACGAGAAACTGCCAGAACAGTTTAAATGTGCCCTTTCCAAAAAGAGCAGAATCCTGGAGATCGTTCTGGCTGCTGGCAGTTCGGCGGGGTTCTCATTTGGAGCTAGGTGGCTTGGCCGCCTGTGGGTCTTGGTCCATCAACTACTCACCATCCCTGGGCATCTGTGGCGTGGATTTAGAGGTCCTGATGGGGGCAGGAGGTTTCTCTCTGTGGCTGAGGAGCAGATGCTGTGGCAAGGCCCACCTGTTAGCATCACATTCAACAGGCCCCGTCGTTTATCACATGCAGAAACAAGATCAGAGAGGGGGGGGGGTCTGTACCTCACCGACCAAACTGAGGGCAAACCTGAACCAAGCGGTTTCCCTCGAGGCACTGTCACCTGGAGTGAGAGAGCTGGGGCCCGTCCAGTCTTAATGCTGATGGTGGATAACCAGGGTGTGCTGGGGAATCCCGTCAGCAACCCCACGTTCTTGTCTCGAAGATTTGAGTCCGGAGCTGGAGCGATGGCTCCGCAGTTAAGGTCCTTGCTTGTAAAGCCTGATGACTTGGGTTTGACTCCCAGCACCCATGTACAGCCAGATGCACAAATGGTGCATGCATCTGGAGCTCGCGTGCAGTGAGTGGATGGAGGCCCTGGGGTGCCCATTCCCCCTCTCCCTTTTTCTCTCTCTGTGTCTCTTCTCTGTCTCTCTGTGTGCAAATAAATAAGTAAAAACACTTAAAATAAGATGTGAGTCTACATTCTTTTTTACTTCCTCCACATCCCCAAATCACCCAAATGCTGTTTAGGTGTGGCGTCAGACCCACCATAGGCTGGTTACATGGCTGGAAAGCTGCATCGCTTTCCTGTGCCTCAGTTTCCTTTCTGTGACATCAGGATGATACCGATGGTATTAAATTCATCTCGTGAACTTTGTTACGCGGTCTTGGCTTCGGGTAATGCTTGGACCATCAACAGCTTCCTGAAGCACCAGATGTTGCTATGGCAACATGTTCCACGTGCCTCTGCATCGCCTGAAGGTGAGTCTCTGGATCCTCCCGGCACTAGTAGATTTTGAAGGTGTCTCCCGGAAGGGTGCCCGTTGACGACTGGTGGTCCAGAGACATCAGGGCACCCACGGCACTCCCTCTGCCAGGCACCCACAGCTCTGGAGCACACCCACGCTAGTGGTTTCCCTTCGAGAGCCACCTGGAGACAGGCCACGTACTCAGACCGCACTTGGGCTGGCTCTGCAGAGCCCCGCCAGCCTGTCAGCGTCTCTGTCATCCTCACAACCTCTCCCCCTCAGTCTCCTTGCTCTGAGGCTGTACCTTCCAACAACACACATGCATCGATAGCTTCCCTCGGGGGGCTTTCCCCGAGAGCCCGTGTTAAGACCAAGGCCATGGCACTTGGCACTCTGTGAGTACCCCCACGCACATGACTGCCCTCCCGCCTGACTTGCTAACCTCTACACTGAACCCCATCCTGGTCTTTCTCTGTTTTTATCTCTGCCTGGAAAAATTGATTCATTCATTTAGTTACTCACTTACTCATTCCTAGGACAAATCTCCACGTGGCATCCACATTTAATGAATGAAACTGCCCAGACTTTGTTCCCAGTCCCTGAGGCCATCCTTGTCTCACCTTCTTTCCCTTTTGTCAATTAGACCTCTTCCTCAGGCTTCATCTTCCCTGATTCCCAGGTGGCTTGGTGACCACCCCCCCCCAACCCACACCCACACCTGTGCCTCCCTGTATAGTTTGCAGCAAAACCAGTAGCTCTCTGCATAGTCACCGCTGTTTTCCCTCAGCCATGACGCCTGGCACCCAACTCTTGGCAGATGCTAGAGAAATCCATGGACAAATCCTGCTCTGATCCAGGCGCTCACCCTGTCGTGCTGGAGGTAGCCCGGTGAGTGCAGACAACAAAATGGAATTCGCATTCTAGCTGGGTTGTGCGCATGTGGTAAACGAGGGAAGAAAGTGTCATAGGCAAAGATGTTAGGGAAAAACGATGTCTGTACGTTAGGAAGAACATTCTAGGCAGAGGGAACAGCCAGTGTTGTAGAAGAGGGACTCCCAACATGGACCTGGGAGTGATTTATGGTGTACAAACACACGACCTCAGACAAAGGCCGTGCTGAGTGACCTCACCCAGAGAACTCTGACTGCAGTCGCACAAAGCTGAAAAGGGATTGGGTCTTTCACTGGTTGAGAGTACATGTTTACTTTCAGGGTTATATGTAAAAAGTTCAAGTAGTAGGTAACTAATTAGGGGACTTAAACAGAGCACATCTGGAGATTGTGTATAAAGGCTAATCACTAAAGGAGCTTACACTTGAAAGGCAGTATTGAACTTAATCCTAGGGGAAGAGCAGAGAGGAGTGAGAGTTGCTGATTCCTTGTGCAGAGGCAGCAGAGAGCGATGCCTGATAAGGCGGCTGACATGTCAGCTTCAAAAGAAAACAGAACAGGCCTGGAGGGATGGCTTAGCGGTGAAGGCGTTTGCCTGCAAAGCCAAAGGACCCAGGTTCGATTCCCCAGGACCCATGTTAGCCAGCAGCACAAGGGGGCCGCACGCATCTAGAGTTCCTTTTCAGTGGCCGGAGGCCCTGGCGCAGCCCATTCTCTGTCTCCCCCCTCCCTCTTTCTCTGTCAAATAAATAAATAAATAAAAATAATTTAAAAAAAAAAGAAAAGAGACCAGCAGAGAATATATGGGATCAGCATGCATGGTATTAATGAAATGCATCCACAGCTGGGGGTTGGCCCCATGCCAGCAGGGCAAGCGCAGAGCGCGCTAAAAGTTCAACCGAATCCCAACGCAATGCAATGGACTGCGGCGGAAGCGTGGATGGATAAAGCTCAGACGTCACCCACAGGACAGAATGAAATTCGGTGATGGACTCCAGTGGGCTTGCCTAAAAGCCTCTCCTTCTATACATCAGTTGCTTAAGACAGTCATAAAAAAAAAATCCATAAAGGCTGATTTAAAAAAAAAAATGTTTATTTGGTGGTGCACGCCTTTAATCCCAGCACACAAGAGGCAGAGATAGGAGGGTCACTGTGAGTTTGAGACAAGCCTGGGACTATTGAGTGAGTTCCAGGTCAGCCTGGGCTAGAGTGAGAGCCTACCTCAGAACAACAAAGCAAAAAAAAAAAAGAAATACAGTGGACTGAGAGGAATAAGGGAAGGTAATAGGGGGTACATTTATCAAAATACACATATGAAACTGTTAAAAATAAATTTTAAAATCATATATACATATAGTAAAGATAAAATCACACATGCACACACATATAATAAGGTGAGGAATGATTGAGGAAACGCCCAATGGTGACCTTGGACTTATACAAGAGCACATGTACCCCCTCATAAGCATGCATACACACATGCACACACCACAGACACATAGAACAAGGTGTTAGCACCCAGGAAGGATCCATGGAGGGAGTGCTCGTCCCCTGCCCCGTGCCCACTACCCTGAAACAAGCCCCATCTTGCCTTCTCTGAGATCCCACCCAGACAGTGGCCACCTGAACTTTCTGAGTGTCCCTCATCGCGGACTCGTCTTGAGGATACAGACCGGGCGAGGCATAGACCCTCTTCTCCTGGGTGAGAGTTAAAAGGTCAGCAAGCCAGATGCTCCCGGACCTCCAGCCAGTGGTCATCAGAGCCAGGACTGTGCCCGGGACCACACCCTCCCCGGCACGAGCAGTGGGCAGGCCTGGCCCTCAGTGAGCCTCAGTCTTCCTGCCCGTGAAGTGGAGACACCGAACCTTGCTAGCAGCCTCCAGGGAGGCGAGGCGGAAAGCATAGGTGACACGCACACAGGGCCCGGGCTGCGTCTCTTTCTTCTTTCCCCGGATCCATCTCCAGCCTCCCTTCACAAGCTCTGCAGAGCAGATAAATGAATGCTCTTAAGGGCTGTTTTGGGGGACCCCAGTAGAGCCATTCTGTCCAGCCAAGTGGGGAACATTTACCTCCTCTCTTCTAAAGGCAAACAATTTCCGAGAGATGCTGACTGGTTCTGGGCAGTCTCCAGGCTGCCTTGTGAATTCACAGCCCCACCTGCCCAGTAAGCTGAACCAGAGATGCCTGAGGGCTATAAATACACGCAATGTAGTCGGGCGCAGTGGCGTACACCTTTAATTCCCTGGACTGGAGAGGCAGAGGTAGGAGGATCGCCATGAGTTCAAGGCCACCCTGAGACTACATAGTGAATTCCAGGTCAGCCTGGGCTAGAGTGAGACCCTACCTTGAAAAACAAAACAAACAACAACAAAAATACAAGCAATGTCTCTCCCAGATATACTTTTAAAATATTTATTTATTTATGAGAGAGAGAGAGAATGATCACTCCAGGGCCCTTAGCCACTGCAAATGAACGCCAGATGCATGTTCCCATGTGCATCTGGCTTACGTGGGTACTAGGGAATGAACCTGGGTCCTTAGGCTTCATAGGCAAGCGCCTTAACTGCTAAGCCATCTCTCCAGCAGCCCCCCCCCCTCGCTCCGCTCCACTTTTAGCAAGCCAAAACTTGTTTTCGACTCTGGCCTTGCCCCTTCAGATCGTCACTCATTCCATTGTTTATGAATGAAATGGACTCAGCAAATGTTTAATGAATGCCGATTGCATAGCCAGGCACTGGACCAGGTACCGCCGAGGCTGGCTGAGCAAGACGGGCAGGGCCCTGACAACACGATGAGATGATGGGGCACGAGGCACAGAAAACAGTGACAGTACTAATAACAATAGCTTGAATTTCTCTTTCCTTGAGATCTGCTTGTAGACAGTGAAATCCTCACAGCTGGCCAATCTGTTCAGACAAGTGCCTGTCAAGACATCACTGGAGTCGCTCCAGAAGGCTGCTTCATGTGACTTTCCAGTTACGGCTGTCTTCCTCCCTCAAGCAACCAAATTGGTACGAGGCACGTTGTGTGAAATTAGGCTGTTCCATGTTTTCTTTCTTGCTTTTAATATTTTACTTTATTTATTTGACACAGAAAGAGAGAAAGGCACAGAGAGAGAGAGAGAGAGAGAGAGAGAGAATGCACATGTCAGGGCCTCCAGCCACTGCAAACAAACTCCAGACACATGCACCACTTTGTGAATCTGACTTACATGGGTCCTGGGGAATTGAACCTGGGTCCTTTGACTTCACAGGCAAGTGCCTCAGCCACTAAGCCATCTCTCCAGCACTCTTTCTTTCTTTTCCCAAGGTAAGGTCTCACTCTAGCCAAGGCTGACCTGCAATTCACTATGTAGTCTCAGGGTGACCTCGACCTCACAGCGATCCTCCTACCTCTGCCTCCCGAGTGCTGGGATTAAAGGCGTGCACCATTGTGCCCAGCCCATGTTTTCATGCAAATGGAATAGTGTGAAATTTTGGGAAAAGGATTCTTTCACTCCACAAGACAGCTCTGAGATTCATCTACATTGTTAAAGGAATCATTGTTTTAGTGCTGAATAATATTACATTGTCTAAATATACCACAATCTTCCTAGCTCATTCCTGTGGATGGCTACTTCCCATCTGGGGTTATGAGCACAGCTGTTGGGCTGGAGAGGTGACTCAGTGGTTAAAGGTGCTTGTTTGCAAAGCCTGATGGCCAGGGTTCAATTCCCAGTATCCACATAAAGCCAGATGTTCAAATTGATGCATGGGTTTGGAGTTTGTTTGCAATAGCTGGAGGCCCTAAATTGCCAATTCTCTCTCTCTCTCTCTCCTTCTCTCTCTCTCTCAAATAAATAAATGTTAAAAATGAATAGAATGCAATTTTCCAGACACAAAATGGTCTTGAGATTCATAACTTCTCTGTGCCTGACACTACCTACACAAGACCTCCATAATAGGAGGAAAAGATGATGACATCAAAATAGAAGAGAGACTAATTGGAAGGGGGAGGGGATTCGATGGAGGGTGGATTTGAGAGGGGGAAGTGGGAGTGGAGGGAGGGCATTATGATGGTTTTATTGTCTAAGCTTATGGACGCTGTCAATAACTTTTTTTAATGAATAGAGTGGCTATGGTCATTTGTATGCAAGGTCCTTTGTTGCATTTGTTTTCATTTCTCTTGAATGAATACCCAGCAGTTGGCTGGACAGCAGGGTCACACTGTAATATCTATTTAACTTCTTGAGAAATTACCCAAGTGCTTTCTGTCACGATGGTGCTAGTCTAGTCCCATGAGGAGAGCGGGAGAGTCCCAAGTCCTCGGCTTCCTTACTCACACTTGCCAGGGTTTTAATTTGAGCCATCCTGGTGGGCATGTTTCAGAGCCTTTCTTCTGTGCTTTTAATCGGCATTTCTCTGATGGCTAATGAAGTTGAGTGCTTTCTCAAGAGTTTATTGCCCATTTGCATATATTCTTGCATATCATATCCATTCTGGTCTTTTTTATTGGATCACTTGTCTTTTTATTACCCAGTTATAAGGATTCTTTATATGTTCAGTAGGCAAGTTTTTTTTTTTTTTTGGCAGTTATACATTTTGTAATAGTTTTCCCATTCTGTGGTTTGCCTATTTATTTTCTTAAAGATGTATTTAGTTGAAGTAGACATTTTTACCTTTGGTAAGTCCCAGTTTATTAGGGCTTTTTTTTGTCCTTTTATGATCCATAATTTATAAACTCTTTCCAAGAAATCTTTGCCTACCCAAAAGGTCATCAAAATTATCTCTTATCTTTTCCTTCTAGTAGTCTCCTGGCTTGCCTTTTACAGTTTATAATGTGCTCGAGATGCAGCAGTGCTTAATATGGATGTCTGTGATTCTCTTTAATAGGTCTGTGAGGTGGGCGCAAGTCTTAATTCCATTGCTACATAGGACTCTCATTGAGCATGTGTGTGTGCGTGCGTGCGTGTGTTTGTGTGTGTATGTGTATGGATATACACATGTGTGGATGTGCACACACATGCATGTGAAGGCCAGAGGCCAATGTCAATGCCTTCGTCAGTTTCTCCCCACCTTACTTTTTGAGGCTGGGTATATCAGTTATTCTCTCACTGCTGAAATAAAATGGCTGCCCAGAGGCAGTTCAGGGAAAGAAAGGGTCTAGTGTTGGCTTGCAGTGTTGAGGGGCAGTCAGCCCAGCATGGCAGGGAAAACATGTAGGAGCAGATAGCCAGCTCACATCATCCCATCAGCAGAGAGGAAGCAGAGATGAATGGCGATGTTCTTCTTCTTTTATCCTTTGTATATGGTCCAGGAACCCAGCCTGGGCAATGGCGCTGCCCTCACTTAGGGCGGGGCCTCCCACCTCAACTAATCTAACCTAGAAAATCCCTCACAGGCATAACCAGAGACTTGTTTCCATGATGATGCTAAAACTCACATCAGGTTGACAACCAGAGACAAACCATTGTGCAAGCTCTCTCTCTCTCTCACTGAACCTGAAGTTCACTAGCCAGTGAAGCCCTGGGGGTTCCCTGTCTCTGCTCCCTTAGTGCGGGAGGCGGGGCGGGGGGATCCAGATGTTATACCACTGAGCGCTGCTTTAAACACTGTGCTGGGGATCTAAACTTGGGTCTTCATGCTTGCATGGCAAGCCCCGTACCCCCCTGAGCCATTGCCCCAGCCCTCGCTGAGTTCCCTTGCGACATTCCATCGGCTCACTTCGCGTCACACTCACAGAGCCGACCCGCACTTCACTGCAATCGGAGCGGGATCTGCAGGCCTCAGGCTCTCCGCTGTGCCACCGAGAGGATCCAGGGTTGTAGGTGAGGTGGCAGCTGTGGACAGGAAAGGTGTCAGATGTCACGGGGGAAGAGGGCCACGGTTGCCATTGCAGGCTGGTAAGGAGGTTTAAGGAGAAAAGATCTCTAGAGGAACAAGCAGGGGCTCACCCCAGCCGTCGTCGCCAAGACCAACTACCAACCAGTGCGCTTGTTGAGTCCCCTGAGAAAAAGAGGTGCACCTGGTGTTAGGAGGGCATGATGTGTATGGAGGGGACCACCTGGAAAAGATCAAAGAGGGAAGATAATAGGCTTGGGCAGAAGGCTAAAGACCCTAATGCAGACCTGACACTTGTGAGAGAAAGGGCTGGGCAGGAAGCCTCAGAGCGTCACCAGCCTCAAGCAACCAGGAAAGAATGACGGGGTGAAGAGACTCCCTTTGTCCAAGTCCAGCTTGGAGCAGACGGGCCCGTGCTGGGCTCAGTCACTAACTAGTGGCTTCCCTCCAAGTCTGTCATCTTGACCTGGAGACTGAGGAGGAGCCCAGGGGTACCAACAGCTGCAGGCTGTCAAATATCTGTAACCCTTGCAGCTGCTGACTCTAAAATTCTTTTTGAAGCAAGATAGGTGCAGAGACAGCAAGAGAGTGAGTGTGGTAGAGCTGAGCCGGGCACCCCGGTGGGACACGGACAGTGCACCCTGACTTCTGCAAGCGCTCCCATCTCAATGGCTGTTTGTTATGTAGCGTGATCGTGGCAATAAATAGCTGATACAGCAAGTGCTTAGCAGCTCACTTCTCATGGAGGGCAAGCTGGGGCTCTGCCCCTGCTGGACAAATAAGTCAACAGTGGTCATTTATTACTATGAGTTTGCCTGATGGTGAGGAAACCCATTACTATTTAATGGCTACGCTTCCAACTTCATTAAGTGTTGATTTGTTATGATCAGCACATGCGTGACACCCCGGGGCAGCCTTCAAGGATTGGGGAGGAGGCGATATGACACTGTGTAGCCATTTCAATGCAGTAACTGTGGGGAAATCTTCAGGTAGGTCTTAATTACTCACGTCCGCTCGCTGCAGGCGGCCTCGCAGGCAAAGGGCCAGCATGTGCTCATTGAGCCTGAGAAATGGCCTTGAGGGAGCACAGGGACTTGAACCTGTAACTTGAACTAGCTCTCAGGGCTATTGCCTGCAGCAAGATAGGAGGCAGAGGCAGGAGAAGACCCAGGAGTTCACGAGCCAGCTAGCCTGATGCACGATGCATGGAGCAGCTACACAAAATCACTGTCTCAAGGTGGAAGGGGAGGGCTGGCACCTCCATGCAAGCACCTTCACGCACGCACGCACGCACTCACGCACACTGAGTGTGGTGGCGCGCACCTTTAATCCCAGCACTCAGGAAGCAGATGTAGGAGGGTCGCCATGAGTTCGAGGACAGCCTGAGACTACATAGTGAGTTCCAGGTCAGCCTGGGCTAGAGTGAAACACTACCCTAACCCCGGAAAGAAAGAGTTACAACCCATGTTGAGAAGGAAGTCTTGAAGGTGAGCCTGGGTAACTATGAAGTTCAGGAGCAGGTAGAATTCCGAGGAGGAAACCATCAGGAAAGGTTAGGAGACCAGGAACATGAGTGCTTCCCGTTTGTTTGAAGACACGAAGACACGTGGAGACAAGAACCAAGACCAAAAACAAAACAAAACAAAACAAAAAACAAAACTGCCACCTCCTGAGCGTCTATGACCTTCCCCATGCATCGTTTTTGGGTTATTTTGTTGAAATTTCTTGCAGCTATATGCTGTATGTTGTGTAGATCCTCCAGTCCCCGTTCTCTCGTTCCCCGCCCTCCCTTAATGGCCTTTGTTTCCATAGACAATTCCACTTCTATTTTCATTTAATCTATACACACATGCATTTATGTGACTACGTTGTAACCAGAAAAGCACAAGTAAGAGAAAGCATATATTTATCTTTCTGAGACTAGCTTTATCTGCTTAACACGGTCATTTCCATTCGCATCCATTCTTCGCAAATGGTATGGTTCCATTGGATGCACGTGCAAGGGAAGGCATTCGCCAGCCAGCGGCGCTGGCCAGGCGGAAGGCCAGGGGCTCTTTCCTCTCCCGGCTTCCTTACAGAAATCCCACCACCAGGAGGGCTGCCCACTTAGCGGGGCGGCGGGGGGTGCCGAGACGGGGAAGATGGGTTCAATCGGTAGGAGGACTTCCTCCTTCAGTCACTCCTTCCTGGAAGCAACCTCAGAGACCCAAGAGGAATGTCTGTGGACTTCCAAGGAGATCAAGTTGACAACAGGACTTAACCATCTTACCTCTCCTGCCTATTGAATTTTGATCTGTGGTGGGTTGAAACCACAGATGCAGAGATTGTAGATACAGAGGGCTGAACATAAAATGTTTCGCACATTACTTTTTGCACTTAACACCCTCTCCCGGAGAGTTTCTTCTCTAAGCACAAAGAAGTGGACCGCGAGAAGCTTCCATGTGGCCTCACTGCCATTTTTGTCAATTATCCCGTGTGAGCACTTAGATCATTTCTTTTGAAAAATGTTTTATTTGTTTTCGTGTTTTTTTTTTTTTTTTTTTTGAGAGAGAGAGAGAGAAAGGCAGACAGAGAAAGAAAGAATGGGTGCACCAGGACCTTCAGCCACTGCGTGTGTCATTTTGTGCATCTGGCTTTATGTGGGTACTGGGGAATCAGACCTGGGTCCTTAGGCTTTGCAGCCAAGTGCCTTAACTACTGGTCCATCTCTCCAGCCCCAATCATTTCTTTTCTATTTTTATTTTTATTTTATTTGTTTTATTATGGTTGTTGTTGTTGTTAACTATGTTGGTTTTTCAAGGCAGGGTCTCACTCTAGCTCAGCCTGACCTGGAATTCACTATGCAGTCTCGGGGTGACCTTGAGCTCAAGGCAATCCTCCTACCTCTGCCTCCCCAGTGCTGGGATTAAAGGCGTGAGCCACCCCTCCCTGCTAGCCCAGAACATTTCTGATCTGTGCTTCTCCTGTGTGATCACAAACATCCCGGCGTGTGTATCCCAGGGTGTGCTTGAGGCTGTGTGTTTTCAGCCGCCCTGTTTCCTCTGTTGGCTGGGGTGTGGCAGGACTCAGAGGCACAGACTTGCAGGTAGGGCCCCATCCAACCTGTCCAGGTGGTCTTGAGATGGTGGGGATCATTCCATGCTTTGGTTTTTTCTTTTGCCAAGTCACGAGGTCATCTCAGTTTATCACGCTGGTTGTCGAGAGAGATAGATGTGGCCAGCCATCAACTCACTCTGAGTAGCACATCCTTGCTTGCTGTTTTAACAAGGCTAAGGACACACACCTGCACCCACCCTCCCTCCCCCCCCAGTACGGTGGAAAATATTTCCTTAGCTTCATTCTGCGTTCCTGCTCTGGGCTCAGTGCAAGGAGAACCAAGAAGTGGGAATGGAGGGGTGAGCGGAAGAGAAAATAGGAGAGGAGAGTTGGCAGCGAGGCACTGAATGTCCCATTCCACACTGCGGGTGACAGGGGAGCCTGGGGAGGGAATCGCTCCGAGGCAGCTGCACTGCTTCAAGAAAGGGGAGGGGCCTGGAGAGATGGCACAGTGATTTAGGCACTTGCCTGCGAAACCTAAGGACCTGAGTTCAATTCCCCAGTACCTACATAAAGCCAGATGCATAGGGTGGCGCATGCACCTGGAGTTCATTTGTTGCAGTGGCTGGAGACCCTGGTGGGCCCATTCTCTGTGTGTGTGTGTCTCTCTCTGTATCTCTCTCTCTCTCTCTCAAATAAATACAATATTTTTAAAAATAACAAAAGAAAATGGGGAGTAACCTTGTGAACTGAGCATTGCTGAGAGAGGTGAGGAGGTGCTGTGGTTGTTTAGTGGGGTCCTCGGGGTTGTTGTGCTGTATCTTGCTGCCTCCCCAGCTGAACCGTGCCATGCCCCAGGATATACTTAGGTTACACTGAGGTCACTGTCCCCAATAACAGTCACCCTCCCGCGTATTTCCTGTGTGTGTGTGTGTGTTTGTGTGTGTGCAAGTGCATGTACACGTGTGTGCAAGCGGAGGCCAGAGGACAACCTGGAGCATCATTGTTCAGGAACACCATCCATTTTTGAAACAGGATCTCCCGGTGGCCCCGAGTTCACCAGTTAGGTTTAGACGGTCTGGCCAGTGAGCCTCATGGGTCCACCTGTCTCCACCTCCCCAGTACTGGGATGGCAGGTATGCCCCGTCGTGTCTCACAGAAAGAAGAAAGATACAGATACACAGAGAGACTGGGTGTGCCAGGGCTTCTAAGCCTCTGCAAATGAACTCCAGACACGTGCACCACTTTGTGCATCTGGGTCGTTGGGCTTTGCAGGCAAGTGCCTTAACTGCTGAGCCATCTCTCTAGCTCCCCCCCCCCCTTCTAACATGGGAACTGGGGATTGAACTCACGTCCCCGTACTTGTGAGGCAGGCGTTTGAACTGACTGAACCGTCTCCCTCGGCTCTCTCACTACTGCTTTTAACACATCCCCATGAAAGATGCAGCCAGCCGGGGGGGGGGGGGGGGGGCGTTCTAGCTAATCAAAAGTAAGGCAGGTGATTGGGCTGGAGAGATGGCTTAGCGGTTAAGCGCTTGCCTGTGAAGCCTAAGGACCCCGGTTCGAGGCTCGTTTCCCCAGGACCCACGTTAGCCAGATGCACAAGGGGGCGCACGCATCTGGAGTTCATTTGCAGTGGCTGGAGGCCCTGGTGTGCCCATTCTCTCTCTCTCTCTCTCTGTCTGCCTCTTCCTCTCTCTGTCTGTCACTCTCAAATAAATAAATTAAAATTTTTTTAAAAAATTAAAATTTTTTTTAAAAAAGTTAGGCAGGTGATATCTCTGTCTATCTCGTACAGGAAGAGACGTCAGAACGTGGTTCAGCAGTTTTGCACACGGCCTCATGGCTAGCGCTGGTGCTGGAATTTATAGCCTGGTGTGTGCACTTCAAAGGCATTGGCTTGAGTCCTTTGCAATAGATGCCATTAGCATCGCGTCTGCACAGCTAATGCCTGTGTAGGGTTGTTCTGAGGTTACATAATGTATTTCTTTGTTTTTTGTTTTGAGGTAGGGTCTCACCCTAGTCCATGCTGATCTGGAATTCACTATGTAGTCTCAGACTGGTCTCGAACTCACAGCGATCCTCCCACCTATGCCTCCCCAGTGGTAGGATTAGAGGCGTGTGCCACCATACCTGGCTAAAAAATGTTTTTAAGCCTCTTGGGAGTTGAGCCCCAAATTCATGGCCACATAAATTCTTTTCCTAGGGAGCTGGAGTTCATCCCTTGTGAGAGAGTGTGTTGAGTCACAGAGACGCGGAGGGCGGGGGGCGGGGGGGGGAGTGCATGCGTGGATAATGGAGATAATGGAAACAGCATGCTGGGTGACGAGGTGAGGAAGTCAACCGAAGCCCAGAAAGGGTCAATCGGAATTCGTGCCGCTGAGCAATGAGACCACAGTGTGTGAGGCGAGGCGGGGACCAGCGAGGAAGGGATTTGATTGCTGGCCTATGCGATTGCCTTTTATGCTGAATACAGGACACGTCTTTGAAGGGTTTGAATAGATTTTCCTTCTAAGAAAATCACTGGAGCCGCCCAGGCGAGAGAGAAATGTACATCAGAAAGGGAACAGAGCTGAGGGACATCGGGACATTATAGAGAAGGATCTGGCTAAGATGATAATGGGGGGGACTCAGGCGGACAGGCGGTGTGGGGCACTGATTGGAGGAGGGCAGCACAAAGGGAAGTTTCTAATGGGAGTGGCTGCCCTTTCCCTGGGTCACTGCCTCACATGGGCCTAGAGGAAGGAGTCCTTGGACCATAGATGAATTCTAAGCTATGGGGGACAGACCTATTCCATCACCCGCTCTCTGACCCCTCCACCCCCATGAACATGTGTAGCACGAACCACACGGCTTCCAACGGCATTTTAGCCTCGTTCCGCAATCCTAGCCTATGCTAGAGAGCTCATCTCCTCACAGGGGCTTAATAAAAATAGCTCCAAGCCCACACAACCTTTTCCGAGTCCTGTGTGCTTGTTCGAACGGGTTCCCTTCCGGGAAAACCTGGTCGGGCAGCAGAGCCCAAGCCAGAGAGATTGCGTTGCTCTGTGATAAATTTGGATAAACATGCATTGGAGAAACCCCCCCGCCCCGTGTTGCAATCTGATCAGTGGAGCTTTAAATCCAAATGCAGGTGCTGGGGGAAGGGAGCAGGGCGATGGTCTTCTGTGCTTAGTACTTCTCAAGGGGAGGCTCCACGACACACCTGTCTCTTCCCAGTTAGCAGGAAAGCAGAGCTGTGAGGCATCCCGGCCTATTTTTGTTCCCCTGTGGAGTTCAGAGAAGAAACCATTGTTTGTTGAGACTGTAAGGCAGTGATCTGGAGGTCAGCCTCCCTCATACCCTGGACTGGGACGAGGTCTGTCTTTGCCGCTAACTGCAGAAGCTCAGACACCAGCCCATCTGTAAAATAATGCGTAGAGATGTCACCTAGCTCCGTCAGTGTCTTGGGGATCCAAGGATGAAATGACACACAGCAAGTGCATTGAAACTCCTGGGCACGGTGGCACTCACCTGCATTGACGACACCCGGAGGCTGAGACAGGGGGATGACTGGAGAGATGCCTCAGTGGTTAAAGGAGACAGGGGGATTGGGAGTTCCAGGCCAGGACTGAGAGAGATGCCTCAGTGGTTAAAGGAAACAGGGGGACTGGGAGTTCCTGGGCCAGGACTGGAGAGATGCCTCAGTGGTTAAAGGCACTTGCTTACAAAGCCTGATGACCCCGGTTCAATTCCCCAGTACCCACGTAAAGCCAGATTCACAAAGTGGCACATGCATCTGAAGTTCATTTGCAATGACAAGAGGCCCCACTGTGTCCATAACACCTCTCTCTCTCTCTCTCTCCTCTCTTTCTCTTTTGGTTTTTCAGAGTAGGGTTTCACTGTAGCCCAGGCTGACCTGGAATTCACTATGTAGTCTCAGAATGGCCTCAAACTCATGGCTATCCTCCTACCTCTGCCTCCTAAGAGCTGGGATTAAAGACATGCTCCACCATGCCCAGCATCTCTCAAATAAATACACAAATAAATAAGAGTTTCAGGCCATCTTGGATTACATAGCAAGACTCCATCTTAAACAATAAAAAATAATAATAATAATGTTAATTCAATGGCATAAGGTATACTTAAGGCACACATACGTGGAGCACCAGGCGTGTGCTAGGCTGTGTTTAGCACTGATGCTGACATCATCATGAAGCGGACATGTCCTATACCATCTTCACCCTCCTCAGGCATCATTACTGACCATCTCATGGGTGCCACACTCTGCGTCCTCATCTGTGTACTTAATCAAACAGCCGACAGGCAAGCCAGGCGTGGTGGCGCACACCTTTAATCCCAGCACTAGGGAGGCAGAGGTAGGAGGATCGCCGTGAGTCCGAGGCCACCCTGAGACTACACAGTGAATTCCAGGTCCGCCTGAGCTAGAGTGAGACCCTACCTCGAAAAATTTTTAAAAAAAATGAAAATGAAAAAGAAGCAGAGAGGCAAACATTGCAGGAAGCTCCGTGTCTTCTCTTTTCAAAGCTTTAAGCTCGTTTAGGCGTGGGACTGACACAGGGATGCTGTATCCACTGCGTGCCTGGCCTCAGTGGCAAAGACCAGACCCCTAGGAAGGATAACGTCCCTCCCAGGGTAATTGGGAAGAAACTGCTTTCCTCTCACTTGGTTTGATTTTTCTCATCACCTCATTACGGCTCTGTTTACCAGTGTTGGAGAGAGCCCGTGTTTTGGGCTAGGCTGGGATGTTTGCACCCTGAAGCACTGAGAAGGGCTTGTCAACTCTAATCCTGGGAGAGAGGGGTTGCTAAGAGACCATTGTCATATTACATCAGTAAACACTGAGCTGAGCAGCTGGTGGCTCAGGTGAAGACAAGAAGCTTTTTTGGGGGGGGAGGGGGAAAAGCTACTGTGGAGGGTGTGTGAGGAAGTGGAGGGGCGCTCACACCTCTTCATCTTTCTGTTCCCGGTGGCGGAGGCTTGGACATGGGATGGCAGGTGGATCTTACCTGCCTGAATTTCCCTCTGACTGTTTGTAGCTCATACTCGTCGTCAAACAAAATTAGGAGAGTGTAGCAGTCCCCTGTTCGTTACCAGGACAGACAAAACACCCAGCCAGAAGCAGTTAGGGAAGGAAAGCGACTATTCCTGGCTTAGAGTTTCGAGGAGACGTTGGTTCATCGTGGTGGGGAGAGCACGGGAGGATCGGACAGCCAGGTGTCACGGCTCAACAACAGCAAGGAGCGGGGAGGGAGAGGGAGAGTTTACGTACTGCGCAGCCAGCAGGGGCTGGCTGTAACAGTCCAAGTCCCGCCCCCACTGACACCCCTCCCCCAGCAAGGCTCCATCTCCCAAAGGCCCCACCAGCTGGGGGTCAAGCATAAGGCTTCGTCACAAACACATGAGACTGTGGGGGACATTTCACAGTCAAACCACCTCAGAGACGTGAGCCGGGAAGGAGTAAACAGTGGAGTCAAATGCAGGCTTGAGGTGTCGAGCCAGCTTGACCATGCAGAAAGATAACACCGAGGAATTGATCTCATGCCCCTGATGGGCTCATGTTACTTGCTTAGAAAAAAAAAAATAATACAGTGAATGCCCCTATCTATCCCCCCAATGAGCAAGCTTGGATGACCATAAGGCACTTGTGTATGTACGTGTTTTATACAATAAAATATAGGATTAAAAAAGAAAAAGATTTCTGGACTAGATGAGCTCTTTCAGGTGGGTGGAGTTTTGAGCTCTGTACTTCAAGGGTGAGGATTTGTCCAGGAGGTAGCTAAGTCTTAGAAACTGTTGGGGATCCACCCAGTTTCTAATGTAAGTACTGAGGCCAACCGAGGAAGCCACAGAAGAGCTGAGAAACAGCCAGCTTTGATCCACGGAGTAGATCAGAGGTGCACATGTTAGCAAGCAATTTAATCGACAGAAGAAAATGTTGGGGATGAGCTGACGAGCTGCCTGAGACCAAACCGACACCTAGAACCCACGTCCCATCCACCTCTCACCGCGGTGACCTGACGGTTTCGGACATCTTCGCTGAAGTCACCCACAGTGTGACCTCCCCATGACCTAACTTCAGGTGGAGGTGCCGAGTGCTACTGCCCTGGTCCGTGGCCCCCCAGCCTGGCTTCCATTTCCTTCTGTGTCCTCCCACCTGGTTTAACATCTCCGATGCTAACAGGTCCTTCCTAGCCCAGATGGTCCCCTGCCTTCCTGTCCTGGCAGAGCAGGAGAGGAAGATGGACAGCCACCCAGGGACTAATGTCCTGTGAGTCCATGGCTTTCAGGTGACATGCACGCACAAAGGACAGGGTAAGAATAGCTCTTTTTCAAACAGCACAAACAGGCTCCCACTGAGCGGAGTGCTCACCACCACATAATGAACAGCGCTTGCCTTTTGCTAACAACATTTTAAGTCGGTAATTGGCCCAACAGGGGACACGGACTGTACACGGATTCACAGGAAAGTACAGGAAACCTCTGAAAGGCC